>CM046426.1:11211770-12579270 GCA_025506505.1 Flaveria sonorensis
TATAAAAGTAGGACGTCGGTATCTATAGTACCCGCATCCTACTAGTCCATGTGTAAGTATTTGGTTGATCTACGTGGCAGTTTCATGAATTACTCTTTTTTTTTCCTACATAAGTTCCGCATTTATTAAAATTGAAGTAGGGTTATAGCATGATTGGAGACTTAGCCTAGTGGTAACACGCGTTTTCACCGCAGTTGACCTGGTATTTATTTAATGTTTTTCTCGACTCCCTTTTTTGGGTCTTCATTTAGCTTTTCTTCTTTTATTTATTAATTTTGCAGTCGGCACATGTAAATCCATCACCACAATTTCTCTGGGTCTTCTCTTTAGCCACTATTGCAAAATCACTATCAAAAGATTGTAGCCTTTGTTCATCCTATTGTGATCTTGTTAGTTCATTTGCGGTCCAATCCACTATTGTTGTTAACTTTTTGCCGCTCATATGATTTGGGTGCTTTCAAGTGATGGATGGTGGTCATCGCCATACAATTGTTGGTATATGGGGTTGATTTACTATGAATAAAAAGTCGGTGACGGAATAAAGTCAAAAGACGAAGAGAATGAACTGAGTTGAATTTAGATTTGAAGAAATTTTTATAGCAATTATCATCTATCGCTCACAACCACAATTGCTAAAGACCAAACCCTACTTTTTCTCCCTTATTTGTAATTAGTTTTCCTTATTAATCCACACTGATATATGATTTTTCCATAACCAATATTATATCACACATTCTAAATCGTTGAGCTGCTTGTGTTTGCAAATACGAGCTAAGATTATTGATTTGCCTCTTTATGACATAGGTTTTCTGATCATCTTTATTCTTTAAAGTCCTTGATGATTTAATAGAGAGGGCATTAATTTTAATTTTTAAAAATAAGGATAAAAGGGTAAATTTATATGAATTTAACACAAAAGTTAACTTCTTGAATTATAAATGAAAGCTAACATGGTAGTTAAGTACTAAATCCGCAAAAACTACAAGTTTAGATTAAATCTTAAATGTGTGTGAAACCATCGACAACATCCGTATAATTTATATAATACTAATTATCAACTTGGTTATGTATTATGGATTGTACCATGTGCATAGTAGGTTGTATCTACTTGTTCTTTTAATTTTTAGCTTTTTTATTTTAACCCAATACTTCTACATCTTGTTCAATTTAGCCCCAACATTTTTTTACTTTAAACATTTTTCGTTTTTCGGTCAAAATTTTACGAGTTAACACGCTAAAACGTGCATGTGTGGTTCAACGTTTTTACGATTATTTTTTCCCCATTTAACTGCCCCGTCGCACGTGGTGGTCCTAGATCAACTTACCTATTGTTCTAGATCTTTTATGTTTCGCATGCGTTGTTCAACGTTTTTACGTATAGTTTTTGTTCGGTTTTGTTTTTTTTGTTTTTTTTATTTTTTTAATACGAGTTTTGTCAGTATTGGTGATCACTGATGGTGGAGTGTGTCATTCATACTGCTTGACATGATTTTACGCCCCCCGCTGCAACGCTGGGGGCTTAATACTAATTAACTCTAAATTTTAAACTTGAGTTAATTACGCAAATGGTCCCTGTGGTTTATTGAAATTAACAGGTTTGGGTACTAAGGGTTTTTTGTAACGGGTTGGGGTATTGTGTTTTTAATTTTGTAATGAGAATGGGTATTAACACTAACAGATATTAATTTTTCTATTAAGTTCAAGGGCATTTTAGTCTTTTTACATCTAAGGGATAAATTATGTAACATTTATATTTGATGGGCTAATTATATATATAACTGTAATTAATATACAAAATATCTATAAAAAAGAAATTCTCCACAACCTCAACATCATCACCATCAGTGCATCAACACCATCGAAGCATCAACTCCGACACTCTTACACCACTGCCATCCATCTCCACCGCCCATATCTGTTACACCTACCACCGGCCGCCGTCGCCACCACTATCATCATCACCATGGTCACATCATCTCCCCTTCCCTCTCCCATGTTAACCCTAATCTCCTCGACCATTGATCACCAGCCACCACCATAACCGCCGACCATTGAACCATCTCCACCGTCTATCTTGTATAAAACCCAAATCAATTGCATCATCATCATCCGCAATCATCATCAGCAATTCACATTATTTCAGCAGATCAAAATGAGAAACTAGAGAAGGTGGTGAACTGATGGTGGAAAATTAGAGGTGGGGTACTGTTAACCCTAATCTCCAACCTACTACACATCACCTACCAGATCTGTCAATGTAGTTACCCAATCACTACCACCGTCAACAACCCAACCACCACCACCAGAAATTAGTTTTTTTTTTTTAAATTAGGGTTCTTGAGGATAGGTATTGTTGATGACTTCAGTAAGTTGATGAGAAAAACATGTCTTTTAATTGGTTTGTATATAAACGAAAGGGGTTTTGACCAAGGTGGTGGTTCCGGCAACGATGGTGGGTAACAATGGTGGTGGTCATCTGGTTTTTGAAAGAGACATAAGTGGGGTGGGTGGGTGGGGGTTGGATATTTTTAAGTTATAGATAATTACATAAATGATCCCTATAAAAAGAGATATAGAATTACAAAAGTAGTCCATCAAATGGTATTTTAATCATTTTATTTAAATTTAACAGAAAAGTTAACGTCCATTAGTCTTAATACCCATTTTTGTTACAAAATTAAAAACACAATACCCCTACCCGTTACAAAAAACCCTTGGTACCCAAACTTATTATTTTTAATAAACCACATGAACCATTTTTGTAATTAACTCTTTAAACTTTAATAAGAAAACTAACAAACTCCTTGCGTTTTTTTTCTATTCTTTGACTAGATGGTGGCAATTGAATTTGTACCTCTTATAGTGACTGTTAGTGCGTGGAGGAATAATATCCATGTTCTTTAATTGTTTTTTTCATCTTCAGTCTGCTCACGTCTATAACCTTTAATAAAATAAAGGTTTTTTTTTACTTGTCATTTTCTTATCTTATTTTTTTATCACTTGTTATTATTCTAGACATGCACATATCAATTTTCTCTTTAAATAAGTATTATAGTAATTTAAATATCAAATAAATTTATCTCTCATATTAAAAATGAATTATATTAATTGTTATATTTCTCTCTCTTATTAAAATCAAACTATCTTTTATAAAAATAGATTTTACTAAGAAAATTGGAAATCACATCTTTTAATTAAAATCTAAATAATAAAAAACTAAAATTTTATATAATATGAAATTTTCTAACACACTAAACCTTTTTTAACAAAAATATTTTAAAACATTTTGTTTTTAAAAAAAGTTATAAACTGGTGATTTTTTTTTAAAAAGCTGTCTTATTGAAACAACAAGAATCATTACAAACCAGTATTTTTAAAAAACAAGACTTTTATAAAAAATATTAAAAAAAATTAAAACGAATGTTTAAATAGAAACTTTTTAGATAAGAGAGTTAAAATTAGTATAATTATTTTATTTCTTGAACTATTACGCATATATAACTATAATTATATTTTATATTAAAATATTATACTGTAACCATTCGTGTTTATTACTAAGTACAATCTGTTTAATTAATGGTTTTAACCTATCCATCTATCTATTAAAAAACCTAAAGTAAGCGTTGTAAGACTCATTATTCTTATATTCTCATTTCTCTATGTTGTTAATAATAATAACGAATACTAATAATATTACTCGTACCATATTCAAATTAAAAATGTATAATTTAATAAATTAAAAACCTATTTTTTATTAAAAACACACTTTTTAAAAATAGAAATTTTATAAAATACAGAATACAACAAACTTTTTTTTATCATTTTTCTTAAAACAAAATATTTAAAAATCACAATTTTTTTTAAAACAAAAGTGTAAAAAATACATAATTGTTTATTTAATTAAAATAGTTATTTGTACGTAATTATAAACATATTTTATCTTCAATCATGATCTTATAATGCATAATTTTTTAGTACTAATTATTTAATATTTTATTTATTCAATCCATGTAATATACGGGACTAACCTAGTATTCTAATATCGATGATGCCATTGAAACCGCATGTTAATCTGATTAGTCGACGTATATTTATTTGTTTATTAGTGTTTATTGTTTGAATATATCTTGTGTTAGTTTAGCAAACTCGTGTATTACTAAAGCTATTAAATAATATATTAATTATAAACTGATAGATTAAGAGAAGATATTATTGATTTTTTTTATTATAAATAGAATGAAAATTTTGTTTCCAAACAAACCTTTTAATAAAATGTTATTTTTAAAAAAATTCTTAATATAACTCTCAATTTTTATTATATTTTGTTTATAAAATTTTACTTTATAAAAAGACCAATTTCAAAATATTTTATAATTTAAAAAAAGTTAGATGTTTTAAAAAATTTCTTATTTTATAAAATATATTTTTTTAGAAATGACATTAATAAAAGATATATGTCTTAATTCATTAAAAACTATTTTAGCTTAAAAAAATTAAATAATGTTATTAGTAATTAATGTAATTATTTAATAGGAAAGAGAAGCGGAAAAAATTATCCCCTGTAGTTATCATTTTATTAAAGTAGAAATATATGATAAGTATTATCTCTTTTTTAGTTTATAGGATCTCATATTGTATCCTAGTTCTTACATAATAGGATTGTATTCTTCATTCAGTGATATAGAAAATTCATATACCATAAACACTTTTTGTTGGACCAGAGTTTTAAACCTGAATCAAATCCTTATCGTCGTCCATTCATCCCATTCAAACCTCATTGTATACATGACAAGGTTCTGGCTATCGTGAGTTTCTTGGTGATAACCTGATATCTTGGTAATCTAAATGCCAACTGATGATATCTCGTTCTAGTTTCAAAACTGAATACCGAGGAATTGCTAATGTTGTGGGTGAAGCAACTTGGCTTCGCAATATATTAGTCGAACTTCACGTTCTGCTTTGTATAGTCATAATTGTTTATTATGATAACATCTTAGCCATGTACCCGAATCAAATCCTTTCCTCTATTTAAATCCATATTTCTCATCCATAAAATACGAGAAACAAATTAACCTATTAGAAGTAAGCCTTTTGTTTCATGCTCTTATTATGTATGTAATTGTAACCGATTAAATACATAGATGATCTTGATTCAAAACTCAAAGCATTGAAGCTGAAATACTCTTCTTTGTTAAACCCTATTTTGAAGAACACGATGTAGCTATACCTTCATCGGTGGTAGCACTCTTGAAGCTAGATGATCGATTTGTGTTAAGTAAACAACATGGATATGTGAATTAGCCATTAACATTTAGCTAGGATTTGATTTGATTTTTGATTTTGATTGTTAATGTTACAACTATACTTGCAGAGCAAAAATAAAACAAGAAAAAAACAACATATATGTAAAATTACGGTGCGTATATGTAATATGATATTATATATATATAAGATGAAGATATAACATATATGTAGTATCATATATAACATATGTAGTATTATTATATTGCATATATGCACTTTCTTTAGAATACATGTATGTTGTATCGAATAATTTTCTAGTATATTATTTTTAATATAGCTATATTATACTCAAATTAAATATAAAAAAATATTTAACTTTTATAACGTAATCGTTTTAATATAGTTAGGTGAATTTTCTTGTTAAAAAACTAGGGGAAAGAATTTTTTAATCTCACTAAGAAAGAGCTTTCTTTTAATCATTCGCCTATGCTCACACATACATAGGAAGAAAATTTAGGAAAAACTTGCTCTTAAAGAGAAAACTTATCTACTTATTGTCATTTTACCATCTCAATTAAATAAATAGGGTACGCAAACACAACAACAAGAAGACACCAAATTTTAATGTAGAAAACCTCTAAAAAACGAGAGTATAAACCATGGGACTACTAGAGTCGTTTTAAATCCACTATCACCAATTTAGAGCCCTTAACCTGAATGAACCTACGAGGATGCAAACAAATAGGGTATGCAAACGCAACAACAAGAAGACACCAAATGTTAACGTCGAAAACCTCTAAAAAACGAGAGTATAAACCACAAGACTACTAGAGCCGTTTTAAATCCACTATCACCAAATTAGAGCTATACAAAGTCTTCTCTATGTATATTAGAGATTTAGAGGTATACAACAAACATCATATACTTGAAAAGTTGAAATCAACTAACATCCAACATATGAAATCAAAAATAATTGTTGGGCTTCCCTTATGGTCCAAAAAAATGACCCAACACAAAGTTTTCTCTCAGCCCAATCTTTCATTATATTTCGTAGATCGATTTCATATTTCCCATTTGTAATCGTTAATTGCTACGACAAGAAACGTGTTTTTAACCATTCATCATGATTACTTAATGTATTTTGTTTTTACCGATTTTAACGTCTTCTTTTTTTTCCCTGTTATATTGATTAAAGATGGCTTATTCTGAGAGTTCTACGTCTAATATGTCAAGAAGAAGAGTAGAAGATCAACGAATTGCTGGAATTTGTTTTGTGTGTTTGTGAGAATTACATGTGAGTTTTGGTGTGTTCTACAAATATGATTCACCTTAATGTTTATGGTGAAACAATGTTAAAAATTAAAACTATTAATCAAGAGTTAAACGAGAAAACAAATTGCACTTAAACGATAAAATATATTCCATTTTATTAAGTTTTAATTGAAATTTTAATGTTTGTGTTTCAGCTAATTAATAGCAACTTGATGGTGTCAATGATAGCAAGTCAAACCTCAGTAACTCAAGAGCTGTCAAGGTTGATAACAAGTTTTACCTACTATTAACATCATTGGTAGCGACTTAAAACCAACCTTCAAAAAATGGCACATTATGCCCATCGTCCACACAACTCACATGAGTGTCGTTGCACCGTATAAACCCTCGCTTATGTCTCTACTAAGTAAATAGTTTATTTAGAAGGCTTTTACTTGTATAACACATAAAGTTTTATTAGCCCGTCTATGTGGAACAAGTTTCCCCACTTTTCTTCTCTATTTTTGTAGCTTTCACGGTTTCAAAAACAAAACTTCAAGTATCAATATCTCATTCGTTTTAGATCCGTATACAATGTGTTTTGGTTTGTTGTGAAGATTTAACATATTAAAACACAAACCTAGTAAATAATATATGTATACGTATTAATAGCAATGACATATAATTATTGTTGTCCAAAGTTAGAAAAAATAAAATTTTCCTACTACGTGAAAAACTCATTTCTCGCGTATTTTTCCAACAATTTTTGCTAAACAAACCTAGATGAACCAATGAGTCACATTGTCACCTTTGTATTTACTTGAAAATCAAATACCAAATGCATGGGTAGTCTATATGTGTCCTAAATTAATCAGTTAAAACTGCCCACATCCTATGGTTACATGATCGTAATAGCTCTACTACATTCTTAGCACCAATGTTTGATGTTCTTCTAAAATATAACTTAACGTAATCATATCCAGCCTGATGTCAAAATTCTAAAATCTACCATTCATCATCAAGAAAACAGCTTGACTTTCTAAAGAAGTCAACTATACTCAACTCCATGAGTTAATTTATCAAACTTCACATTATAAATTGATCTAAAGTAATAATTATATAGAGTACACATTCCATATGGTCGTTCATACCTTGATTACACAAAGTAATCTATTTATTATAATTAAATAATATTTTAGGCCGACACTTGTCATAATTTTAAAGCTTCTAATTTAATCTTTCCGCATCTTTCTCTTATTAAATAATTATATTAATTACGAATGATATTATTTAATTCTTTTTTAATTAAATATAGGTTTTTAATAAATTAAGAAATAGGTCTTTCATAAATGTAATTTTTAAAGAAACAAATTTGTTAAAATAAGAATTTTTTCTAAAACATCACACTTTTTTAATAATATAAAATATTTTAAAATTGATGCTTTTAGATAATAATTTTTTTTAAAAATAATTAAAATTTAGAGTTATAATGAATTTTGTTTTTGGAAACTAACACTTTGTTAAAATCGTTTGTTTTGGAAAAAAAATGTTTGATCTTTTTTTAAATACCAAAAAATTATTTTATTACTTATATTACTCATAAGTGATTTCAATTATATCTTGTATCAAAATATTATTTTATAATTAATACATTTTCGTTACTAATTATATAATATTTATTTATTCAACCCGTGTAAAACACGAGATATTAACCTATAATTATATAAAAGACCTGTGAACCTTTGATTGGGCTTTGATCATTAAAGGTTTGAAGACGATCCATAAATTTGAGCCGAAACCAAACCATTGAGGTGTGATCATTTGGTTCGGTGTAAAGCTAAATTGAGACCAAAAAGAATAGTTGAAATAGCTAATAAATAGTGGTGGTTAATTAAATCCGCCTCTTAACCAAATAAAAAGTTTTATATTCATATTAGTAGAAGCAGCGCCAGCTAGAGATGGACAAAAAAACCGGTTCAGGCCCAAACCGGTCCCAAACCGACCCGAACCGCTGGTTTCTCTTCGATTTCACATGTTCTGGACCTCAAACCGGTTCTCAAACCTGTTTTCAGCCCAATTCCCGAACCGGTTTTTAGCCCAATTCCCAAACCGGTTTTCTATGTTTTTAAAAATAAAAATTAGAATTTTAAGTCGTTTGAATTGTTTCTATATTTTATATTTTATATATTTCATTTTGATTTTTAAGAGTTAAAGTATTGAGTGAATTTAATTTTAAGTCGTTTGTAATGTTTCTATGTTTTAATTTTTATAAATCATAAATATCTTTTACAAATAAAAATATATAAATGCATCTTGTGATTATAAAAATAATTAATTATGTATTTAATTTATCATCTCTCATAATTTTTATGATTTCATAGTTTATATTTTTAATTACTTTGTAATGATTATTAAAAAAACCGAACCGGTTTGGGCCCAAACTGGTTTCCAAACCGACCCAAACCGATTCTATAGGGCTGGGATTTCGAAACCTAAAACTAGTTTGAACTCGAACCGGATTGAGGCCAAACCGGTTTTGACCGGAGTTGACCAAACTGGTATAGGTTTGAAACCGAAACCAGTTTTCAAAAAAAAACCCGGTTTGTACATCTCTAGCGCTGAGCCAAGCCCAAAGCTATTATAGCTAGTGCTTTGGGCCTCCAATTTTAAAGGGACTTCAAATTTTGTAAGGTAGGTTTATATATATATAGGGCCGGTTGCTATACAAAGTGTAATTTTCGTGCGAAACGTGAAGTCATGAGAGCGTGACATGTGTTTTTTGATGGAGAGGTAGTTTTGTCCGCGCTATAATTACGCATAAAAGGTACATAATTACGCAAGTTATATATATTATTACGCGAGTTATATTTATTATTACGCAAAGAAAAATTACTCAAGTTATAAAAAATAATTACACAAGTTATATTTATAATTACGCAAGTTATATGATATTTACGCAAGTTATGATCATAATTACGTAGTTAATAATCACACAAGTTATACGCACAATACATAGACGTTTTTAAGAAAATGCTGACTTTTTTTTTTTAAAAAAGTATAACAATACTATACTCATATTAAAGATGATAAAATGTTTGATTTTATGGTGTATTTTTCTTTAAAAAATAATGTCATATAAAAAAGTTCTATGCGTTTAAAAAACGGAGAGAATTTGAAAAAAAATCAACAATTGTAGTCAATTACCCCTCCAGACATATTCATTGCGTAATTATTTCATTATTAAACTGAACCGTTCACGCTTCGATTAATGGTTGTTATCACTTAGTACACTTCGTACGAATTGTTTACTTTGTACCGCAAACTTTCTCTATATATATAATTTAGACTTTATTAATTTAGTTGAGCATACAATTTAATAAAAATATACCCTTCTATGAAAATATACACTTTATTAATTTAAGTGTGCCTCCAATCTAACAAATTTACATCGTATAAAGATAAAAAGATAAATTTAATCCAAATATCTATACATACACAATAAATAATTAAAAAAATATTTCCTCCAACTATAAACATATTAGTTTATTATGACGATCCCAAGCCCAGATAAAAAAAAAGGTTTCAATAAACAAAAATTGAAAAGAGCCTTACTTTTTGGTTCGATTGGGACCTCAAAAACAGTTAAACCGACTTGATTATAACTCTCCACACGAAAGAAAGAAGATTAAAATAATTCAACCTCAATAAAGAATAAACTAAAAAGAATCAAATAAGGTATTTATATTTTTTATATTCACCTGCAATCACCGGCTAATCAACCTTGAAATTAGTGATTGGTTTGGACTTATCAGTTGTATCTACAAAAGTAAATAAAACATTACAAGTATAATAACATAAACCAACGACGAAAAACATTTATGTAAACTTACTTTTCCAATGTAAACTTACTTTTTCAAAATTGTCAAAGTTTGTTTTTGGTACTATTTCAAAGCACATGTGTTATATTAATTATGTATATTTTTTTTTCAGTCGGGATCGCACACTCAACCCGTTTAAAAAAAAACCTACAGGTGGAAAAACCCACTTGGTTCTATCTTGAATATTTTTGCTCAGAGTGAGACTCGAAACCAATACGTCCCCATTTTAATTGTCTTGAGTGCCTTATCTCAACCACTTATGTTGGAGATTATTGGTTTGTTATCGCTTATTTCTTTCATTGACTTACCTATTCAATCTTGTGTGTGTTAACTTAGGACATAAATGATGTGGGTTAGGATCATTTGAGAAGTAATAAACACTTAAAAACTACAAGAACTAATATAAATATGTTAAATTTTAAAGTTTTATATTTTTCACACAATTATATATGTTTATATAAATTAAAAACCATCAAAATAACATAAAAAACTCATCAAACTATGTTAATATATGTTTTTAATTTTTTTATGTATAGATAGTATAACATATTAACTTACATATGCGTAGATTACAAATTCATTTACTTTTTTTTAAACTTTAAAAGAAACGATTAAACATTACATTTCAATCATTTTTCATGTAAAACAAAAAAGAAAAAGTAGTGTTGGTAGGATCTCACAACTCCAAAAATATTTGTGAGTTATCATATGATCATAATCCTAAATGATATATTGTATATTTAGGGATAGAGATGGGCAAACCGGGTTTGGGCCCAACCGGGTTTTTTGTACCAGGGTATTGGTGAACCCGGGTACAAACCCGGGTCGGGTTCAGCCGGATACAAACCCTACCCGGTATACCCGGGTAGGGTCGGGTCGGGGTCGGGTCGGGTATGAAACCCGGGTTCAACCGGGTTTTTTCCTTTTTCTTTCTTTTTTTCTTTTCTTGTGTGTGTGTCGAACACCGGGTCGTATGTTTTCTTTTTCTTATATTTTCTTTTCTTTTCTTTCTTTTTATTTTTCTTTTCCTAACCGGGTTCACTTGAATGACAAAAATTTAAACAACTTAATATATAAATATATACAAATCTTAAGCAGAAAAGGTTACACTTATAATATACAAACATTAAATACTTTTTATATAAAACATTTGAATGACAAAGAAATTTAAAAAGAACATGAAAGACATATAATATTAAAACAACTTAAAAATACATAAATGAATCAATAAAAAATAACAATATCGTCTAATTTTATCTACTACGAGATGCTTGATCAAATGCTAATTCTTCATCGGATATGCCAGAAGATACTCCGTCTTCTACCTCTTCATCATGTACTTTAGCTTTGAGTGTAATCTCGTCTTCGAGGCTTGTTTGGTCTTGTATACGATCCGTTGCGTCTAAGTGATCCTTTAAACAAATGCACATCTCCACTGCTTCCGGAGTTAGTCTTGTTCTCCGTAATGATATTACCCTGCCACTAAGAGAAAAAGCAGATTCCGAAGCTATCGTAGAAGTTTGGACGCTTAGTAAATCACGTGCCATAGCAGAAAGAATCGGAAATTGAGATTCTTTTCCTTTCCACCAATCCAAAATATCGAATGCACGATAATCTTCGGTAGTCATAGTGGAAATAAAATCCGTTCCACTATATCTACCGAGCTCACTTGTTGGGGTGTTACCCCTTTGACGTTTAGCCATCACATCCCGGACAACATTCAACATAGTCAAAACTGGGTCTTTAACCGATGTACTAGCACTTGAGGTTGATTCGCTTGGCATGGTTATGTTTACGTTAGGCCCATATCTATTTAAATAAAAATTATAAATTGTTTTCAAACTATGATTAAAATTTTCTTTTGCCTCGTTTGAAAAATTAGGGGTTTCGTCATGCATATCCAAATTTTCATTTATCTCATCTATCAAACATTCAACCCCCGCAACATTTAGAAACGGATTTAAAGCGGCGGCACACGTAAAAACGGGTGGTAAGTCTTTAAAATATTTTTTAAACTTTTCTTTCATTGGTTCTATCATTTGATTAAACATATTATTTTTATTTTGAAAATTTTTAAAATTCAAAGACATAAAATATAATTCTTGAAGCACCGAATAACTAGTGGAATAATAAACTCCCGATAGTTTTGTTGTTGAGTTTTTAAAAACCTCAAGAAACTCGGATAGACGTTGAAGATTCTCCCAACCCGCATCCGGAAATGGGTCGGCTTCACCATTATCCGAAAGACTATTATGAAAAGCTTTCAAAGTGCCCTTTTGTTTTAAAGCACATTCAAACATGTGACAAGTCGAATTCCACCGAGTAGGTACATCCCAATTAGGACCTAAAAATCTAGAGTGCGTATCCTTACAAAGTTATTTATAATCTTGATATCTTCTTCTACTTTTTTTAAAAACATCATGTAACATAAATCGAAAAGATGTAATAAAGTTATTAACATATTGCCCGGATAGTCCGTCTTGCACTACTAAATTAATAATATGTGCAACACAACGAGTATGGAAAAAATCACCGTTTGCAATCGGAAGATATTTTAATTTTAATTTTTCAACCGCGGTTGTGTTATTAGAGGCGTTATCAAATGCAATTGAAAAAAGTTTATTTTGTAATTTAAAATTACTTATTACATTATCTAAAAAGTAAAACAAAAATTATCCGGTGTCTGGATGCGGAAAAAGATCAAATGCAATCGTACGTTTCATCAATTGCCATGAATTAGGATCCACCCAATGAGCGGTGACGCAAAGGTACGATTCGGGTAAACCGTGTGGAGTCGACCAAACGTTACTAGTTAAGTTTACACCGGTAATTAAATTTTCAAATAATACAATTAAATCATTTTTTGCTTGTTTCCATAATTTTAAACAATAACGTCTAAGTGTAGTACGACTTACGTGGGTGTAACGAGGTTGAAGCGTCTCTCGAATTAAGTTGGTCAACCGAGGATTGTCGAAGTGACTAAAAGGCAAAGCTTCTTGAATCACGAACTTCGTCATTCGATCTCTAACCGTATTAACATCGTAATTAAAGATTCCACCGTCTCCACCCAATTGTGTTTGTTGCGAATCCGGATTACTTTTCAACGACTTACAAAACTTATTGCTAATGTGTTTGTTTAAAGTCGTGTTAAAATCTTTAGCAAGCAAAGCTTCACAAAACTTGCAACGAGCCTTTACAGACCCGTCACTCAACTCAACCATATCCCAATTGCACCAAACATCCATGTTACGATTGTGTGCAAGAACACGAACGACGGTTGGAGCGTTGGACGAACCTTGACCAACGGAAGATTGTGAGTGAGCCATATCAAGAATGAAGAGAGTGAAAGCGTAAAACGAGAGAGTGAACGTGTAAAACGAAAGTAAACGAGAGTATTTTTTGCGTTTTTTGCGTATGTTTTTGCGTTTGAGACTTGCGTACTAAACCATATCAACCCACACCTATTTATACTAACTTATAAGCCTAAAAGTGACAAAAAAAGGACAAAAATCGATCCCAACGGCTATATAGCCGTTAAAAAACGGCTACTTAAAAAAAAAACGTTCAAAACCGGGTCCAACCCGGGTTCAACCGGTTCCGGTTCGGGTCGGGTTCTAAGAAATTCTAGAAAATCATACCCGGTTCCAACCCTACGGGTTTTTTTTGGGTCCAAACCGGGTATACATATACCGGGTCGTACCCGTACCCGGTTCCGGGTCGGGTCCGAACCCGGTTTTTATGCCCACCTCTATTTAGGGATACGGAAATCCCCTTTCTTAGGCTGTAGGCAGTAGGCAGTAGGCCTATAGAAGAGAGCCCAATAAAAGCCCATCACTTGTTTCTTAGGCGGTAGACCTCTAGAGAGAGCCCATTCTAAAAATGTATTCATCCAGAAAAGGAAGGCAATAAAAGAAATAAAGAAAAGGAATAAACAAGAAGCACTAAATCACTAATCACTTATGAGGACCCATTGCTATGTTTTGCTCATGTTTTCCATCACCAAAATCTCATTTCTTTAAGTAATTCAACCATCAATGTTATGATTTATTATGACATCAAATAAGAAACAATGGCTCTTTCCTCCATGGATAGCTTTGATAACTTGTCCTTCTCCTATTAACAACTTATGAACCAATGGCCTTAGACAAAGCCCTAATACGAGTATAGAATGAAACCTCAAGCCAATAACCAAGGTTGTAAGTCAACTCGGACACTTTATTTTTCTGATCCTACAACTTTTAAAGATAAATTGTATCAACCAACTACAACCAACAAGAATGAATTGCCTCCACCCACGTTCGAATATGATTGGTATTTTAAATAACTGGGAAGAAATAAACCGCAAAGGCCTGATAAATTCTTATCACTTGATAATATATATATACTTTCTGTTGGATCGGGTTATTGACTAACAAGACTTTTCTCGTTGATTAGCAAATGACAAATGCAGAATCTAAGTCAACCGTCTTACTTAACAAACACGGATACTTTGAGTAATAATAAAGATACGAGATTTTCTTTCAAAGTATTCACTTGATTAACCTTTTCTAAGTACAAAGAGTAACAATCAGCAGCTAACAAGTGGACTAATAAGTTAACTTTAAAACTATACCAGTGAAAGGTATTTATATTAAAAAAGCTAAACTCAAAGAATAAATCACTTTACATCTATTCTTGGTTTAGGATGCGTGAATTTCTTATAAAAGGTATCCGAAATATCCGAAATTTCTATTTAATATTTTTTATAGAAGTATTTTGGATAGTATCCGAATATTTGAAAATTATCAGTAACACCACCCGGACCCAAAAGTTAAGATATTTTGTATTCAGCATTGGATATTTTTGCACACCCTTAAATTACCAATGACCCGACACATGTTCCCACCCATGACCCGACCCACCACCACCACCAACCACCACAAGAACTACCATCAACACCATCACCAGTGCCAACTCCCACCACTACCATCAACAATCCCACTACCACCACCACCACCAACCACCACCACCAACCACCACCATCAACACCACCAACACCACTACTACAAAAATGATCATTTGTGACATCAAAATGGCCGGAAGAGGGCAACCGTTTTGGGACCAATTTTGCTGGTTGGTTAAAGTCCGGCCAGTAAATCATTTGCGACTAATTTTTGCGAACAAAATCTTGTTGAAACCATTTTTGCGACCGGACCATCCATCGCAAATATATCAACAGATTTTGACATTTTGTGACCAAATCTTACTTGTGATGGATTTTGCGACTGAAATTTTGGCGACCACAATTTGACAAAAAATTCAACCGAACTCTATGGCGACGGATCTTGTAACTAAAAGATTAGCGACCAGAACTATTTGCGAACAAAGCTTTTTGCGACCAAATTTGCGAATGAACTGTTAGTAACCAAAGTTGTGATAGGACATATTTGCGACTGGTTGTGCGATCATAATAATTAGTGACCGACTTAAAAACTCATTTTTGCGAACAATCTAGCATCTAAGTTTTATTTTAAAATTGCGACCAGATCTGCGACTAAAATTTTGGTTGCAAAAGATATGTATACTAAGAAATGGTTCCAGTTTTCCACTATTTATGGACTTCAATGACCAAATTCAAATAATTAAATACACAAAAATGAAACGCTTTATAAAACTAACCAAACATTTTTACAACAACTATGATGGAAGTATCTAAAGCTAAGAAACATATCATAGGAAACATTCAAACCTAAACATGAAAACAAACACCAAAAATATCTAAAAAATCACATGATTAACTAGTTGATGATTTTGGTATGTTCTTCAATAGAAAATCAATTTGGTGTTTCATCTTGTTGTTTGCAATTTGATTTTCCTCGATCTACTCCATCATTGCTAGTTTCTCTGCTCTTTCTTTTTCTTTCTCTAGTCTTTCAGTTTCTTTCTCTTGTCGCAAATATGTTATTTCCTCGTTCAGTTGTTTCACCTGAAATTAATAAAACACACTAATTATACATTAAAACCACACAACATACTATGATCCACTAAAACCAAATCATATAGCATGTCTTTTTACAAACATAGTATTTTTGAGTTATGACTATACAAATAAACATTTAAACTACTTGCCTTCATTTGACTAGTTTATTTAGTTCTTTTTAAAGAAACAAGATGGTTCTTTTCATGAACTGGTGTGCAGGTCAGGTGGAACCATAAAATTATAAAAAGGATTCTATATTTGTAGTTCGGATTATGTATGAGTAACGGGTCACCGACCCGACTTGGACCGGAACCGAAAGAACCCTATTAGCACAACCAGGAATTATATATCATTAGCACTAGAAACAGGTAGGTGGAACCATAGAATTATAAAAGAACCTTATGTAAATGGGTTTCAGTTAAATTTTTGTTCATTGGCTGGCATATTCACGTATTTAGGTTTGAACCATAAAATAAAAGACACACACAAATTGATCCATTGTATCATAAATGAACTTCTGGAATATTTTTCTTAACTTATTGATAAAATAGGGACCACAATTAAGTATGACTCTCTATAGCCTTTTAACCCGTTATATCATAAACTAAAACGTTTACGGTGTACCCGTCATCAAGACATGTGGATTGCTGATATCGAACAATTTGCTCTTTTTCTTGCCCCCTTATACCCATGCATTCAGATAAAATAGTGGGCGTTTACTAGCCTCATCTCCATACTTCTGTCTTGACATATTCCTTATATGATCTCTATGATATATAAGAAAAAAATAAATCATTATACTTATAACATTTAATAACTAACTAGTAATAGCATAAGTTTTAAAAGTAAAAGAAACTTACAAAAGATTCCTCTACCCTTGAGTCAACCCATTCCACATTGTTTTGTAGATTGCTCTCTTCCGAACCGTCAACCACTTTTGAACCCTTAGTTGTGGACATCTAAAGTTCGTGTCCCTTTCTTCCGTGCGGCTCCATCCAAATTTCAAGTATCTTATCCTACAAAAGTCGTATTTAAAGGTTAATATTCACATGCTATGTTCATGAAATAAATGACATATTAACATCTCTTACCGCTTTTATTTTTTGTGTAACATAGGTTTGTGTGCCAAAAGTATGTTCGTTTGCTTCCCACTCGGGTGTATCCCACCTTTGAACAAGGGATTCCCATATCTTAATCCTCATCCACCGTGGCTTATATGGAATAATCACAGATAAATCATCTCCAATTTCTACCCTTGCATTACGTGCAGCAACCTTAGCATTTTCCCTAGCCTATTCAATAGATAATTAAATTTCCTCTTTATAATTTTCTTCCAGCATGATCAAACTTGATTATCGCACTCACTTTCCCATTAATATATATTATCCTTAAAAAAATCACTCTTTAGTAATATCTATATAGCATATTAAGTTACAGACAATGTTTGATATTAATTTTGTAAGTACAAACTTTAAAACGCTCAAACATCCGATCGCCATTCTTCTTAGAAACATCCTTCCAACTCTTCAATGGGTGGGACCACATAGCCTACAAAATTCCTCTAATGGTCCGGATAACATTTTCTTGATTACTAAATCTATAAAATGATAACAATTCAACGCATTTAGTTAATATTACTTGTATATACATATGTAGAAAATACAATATTAATGCATCATTTTAGTTGATCATGTACAAACTATTTCTTTTAGTTTACTATCCGGTATCCGCATAATTATCTTTTCCTTAAATACATCAAGGCTATCAAAGATTTAAGGGCTGTTTGATAGACTCTTAATGATCATTAAGAGCCATCATTTAATGGTTTATAACCTCTGAATAGTTAAGAGGTAATCCTAATGCTGATTGGCTAAGATGTTAAATCTTAATGGTACATCTTATTCATTCAACATCAGAGTTACCTCTTAATCATTCAGAGGTTATGAATCATTAAGATGTAGCCTTTTAATGACCATTAAAAGACTACCAAATAGCCCCTTAGTTATGAATATATTTAAGCACATAAATAAGCATAAACACTTTTACGTACAACTTGAGAAATGACAATAATTTTATTTCGAAAGCATAATTTTTTTTAATTTATTTTAAAAATTAAAACTCTTGAATTACAAGTTGCACAATGTCACTTAATATCTTTAATTAACTATCATCAACCTTAATAACCTTAAATAATCAACCCTAATTGACTAATATGGAGCCTAACATATACTAGCCAATAATGATTAACCCCATACGTCCTGATTGATCAATGTTAAACTAATATACCAATATTGACACTAACTAATGCTAACTCCTCCTAATTAAAACTAAGTGACCCTAATAGCCCCAAATTGAGTTATATTGAGTGTCATTGATTATTTACTCCGCATATTGACACTAATTACATATAATTGAGTATAATCAACATTCATTTATCAATGTTGACCTTAATAGCTCCTAGTTATCCCTTTTAAACTTTTGTTACCACTAAATGATTGGTATTAACCACCATTGACTAATATTGAAACTAATTGTCGCTAATTGTAGATAATTGACCAATATTGGTTCTAATTGCTAACAGTTGATCAAGATTGACTCAAATCGACTCTCATTGCCCTAAATAATCTTAATTCTTGATTGTGGACCAATACTAGAACTAACTGACATTAATCGTCTCTAACTGCTTTTATATGACACTAATTAACAATATTTGACCCTAATACGCGTAGGCTAACTAAGTATAACTCATTACAAATGTAACCTTGTTACAAAAATATAAAAGTGCAACCAATTTTGCAATTTTTTATAACCGTAAGCTATTTTCATATTTAACTAATTTAGTTTGCGCATAATTTGCAAACGGTTTTGTTACCGAAACTTTTTCGGTAGCTAAGTTTGTGACTATTAACTTCGGTCGCTATGTTTGTGACCGTATTTGCGACCATCTCATTTTCACTAGGTAGGTTTGCGACGACTATATTTTGTCACTATATTTATGACCTTTTTGCGACCGATTTAATTTTTATGTTATTGCGTTAAAAAATTGGCTATAGTATTAGCTATCAAGACAATTTCATTAGCTTTATTTCTGACTCTTTTTACAATTACTTCAAATTTTATTCAATATTTTGTGACTTTAAAGTGTTTTTGCGACCGAAACAATTTTGGCAGCTATGTTGTTTTTGTTTTTAACTCAATGATATTTAACCTACGTACGTAACCGTTGAAAATGAGCATATGATTATGGTGGATGGTTGTGTATGCCCACACTCCATTTCACTGTACATAAGGTCTGTAACTTTATGTGTATGATTGTTCTGATGTAAGATATTCGGTTCAATGGGTACACCCATATGATACGATTTATTTTATTAACTTGTCTTACTTTGCGTCGTATCATTTTATGTTTATCTTTTGATGTTATTGCTGTCATTATTATTGTTACTTTTGCCTTTATTCATATTGGCCATTTAGTCATTTCGTAAATATCTGTTTTAAAATAGATTTACAGGTTGCTTCGGGCGAGGTGTGAAGAGAGAGAAATTAAACTCTAGAACTTTTGGACAGAGAAAACTAACTATTTTTATAGCATACGCTAGTCATGCAAATTTTGCTGATTAAATGATATGTAACGAATATTTTAACCCTAGAGCTCTTAAACATTGTTTTGAAGTACTTCTAACGTTTCAAATATAAACTACGTCTAATGTTATGATTACTGTGATAGCGACACGTCAGTCCTAATCGGATTGGGTTGTTACAGAATTCCTATTTGAATACTCTAGCAAAGAGAAATTAACACAAAAGTTACTTCTTTATAAAATATAATAATAAAAACAAAAAAAAACATAAAGTAAAGTGAAAATTAGAATTAAACAAATACAAAACCAGTAAGACAGAGGATTAGTGTTGCGTAAAATAATAACAAGTTATACTATTCAAAATCTCTTTTGCCGGATTTCCACATAAACCAACCATACAATATTAAAAACTTGGATACGTAAGTCCGAATTACCCATGAACCATCAACTAATAACTAGGGGTGCAAATGAGTCGAGTCGAGCCGAGCCCGAGTTCGTATGGGCTTGAGCTCGGCTCGTGATGACTTAGGAGAGCTCGAGCTCGAGCTCGGCTCGTTTCGAACTTTATTTTAAAAGCTCGAGCTCGGCTCGACAAATACTTTTTCAAGCTCGAGCTCGGCTCGGGCTCGGGCTCGGCTCATTTATTTATTTAAATATTATTTTAAATATTTTTATACTTAATTTTGATATATATTTTATATATAACATTATACATATTATTTAATTGTTTTTTAGCATAACTTTATATATAATAAATATTATTTATATAATGTATTTAATAAATTAAATAAAAATATGTAAATAAAAAGCTCGTTTAGGCTCGCAAGCCGACTCGAGCTCGATATGTGAAGATCGAGCTCGGGCTCGGGCTCGGGCTAGATAAAACTCGGCTGGTTTCGAGCTTTTTATCGATCCGATCTCGAGTAACTCACGAACTGGTCGGCTTATTTGCACTCTTAATAAGTTTAGCTTGCAGATAATAATATTACTTGCGAACACGTATCTCATAACCACGTGGCGCGTGGAAGAGTTCACACCACAAAAGAGAGTCGTGAAATATGACTTGTTACATAACCAAATTTTGTACCCATTGATCTTCCGTCACCATCTCAATCCCCAAACCCTCAAAATAAAAATGCAGAATTTCCAACACCACAACACCAACACTTGGGTGTTTTTCAGTTTTTCACCACTTGTTCATCTCAAACTCCAAACACATGCACAATCGCACACACCACCATCAACACCTGAATTGAATCCTTCATTCAATCCGTAAACAAATGGCGAATGGGGTTGTGAAGATGGAGATTGAAACGCCAACAAATGTGACGATTAAAGGGATTCTTGCGATGTTGATGGCGAGTGTTGGTGATGATAAGAGGGTGATTTCGCTTGGGATGGGGGATCCCACTGCGTTTTCTTGCTTCATGACCACTGCTGTTGCTGAAGATGCTGTTGTTGATGCTGTTAGTTCGCGTAAGTTTAATGGGTATTCGCCTACTGTGGGGCTTCCGCAAACGAGAAGGTATGTTCTTGAATTCGTTTATGTGGTTAGATTCGATGTGGGTTCTCTTGGTTGTTGTCTTGATGGTGTTTGAGTTTTATGAATTGACTGTGAGTTGAGTGATGAACACCAGGTGTTTGTAGATATGTCAAAAAGACGCAAATGAAAAGTGAAAACTTAAGCTTGTTTAAACAATTAATGAGTTGTAACTTAGTAACATGTAGAGTATTATCAACTGTACAAATTACAAACAACTAAAGTAATTACTGTAGGCCCCAAATTTTAGGGGCTCCAAATTGGAAAAAGAACAGCTTTTATTTATATTATAAATTTATAATTGAAAATATATGTGATACTTCATATCTTTTGTTTATGGAAATATAAGAAGAGTGAATAAAATAATTGGAGGTATATTAATGCGGTTTCTGTAATTTTGTTTTAGTTGAAAAGAGTCTTGTTAAGGAACAAGAACGTGTTGATGAATAAGATAATATGATAACACATATTGATTCGTGTTTCAAATGTTTTATGATTTTCTCTATAAACAGAAAGTAACGGAATTTTTTTACAAAAAAGGCTCGATATCATAGTTCGTTTTAGCTCTCAAACATATTAATCCACCCTGTTTTTTCTTGGACCAAATATGTGGTAATCACGTTCTAGCACCGGGGAAAAAGAAGAAAAACATGATTTTAGCGGAAAACATTATAGGTATGATTAGTTAAATACAGTACAAAATCATAAATTTTGTACCAGAAATCTATTTTTGGTAGGTGGTCCAAAAAGTAAGTTGTTATTGTGCCAAAAAGTAAGTTGTTATTGTGCCTAAAATATTGGAAAATCTTTTACTTATGAATGAGAAATAAAATCTCCAAAAGTAAAGGAAACTTGTAATTGAAGCTCAAATTAAAGGAATTTGGACCCAGAATCCAAACATAATAAAAAAAAAATTCTTAAGGATGATACTGCTAATGAACATAGGGAATATTCCATTGAATAATAAGCAATTTCGTCAATGTTAAACAATAAAAACCACTCCACTTTTACTATTTTTTCATTTTGTGAATTTTTTTAATAAACGTTTAACTTTTTACAATTAAGTTGCCTAAATAGAACATCTATGAAACTTTATTATTATATAATTAATTTTTTTTTGAATTCCTAGATTTTTCTAGGATAGATACATAACCTACACGACCACACCCTATAGGATTTGGATCCCAATCTTTTGGTTGTAGGGCACACAACTTAACCACCAGATGTCCTCTTAGTGACAAAAGTTGGTTCTTATATAGTGATTATGTTTTTTAAGTTAAACCTCAATTGGGAGGTAATTATGAAAAAAGATCACTAAATAATAACCAAGTTTCATTATTGTTCCATTTAATCAACTTGAAAAAAGAATTTAGTAATCAAGTTTCATGTATATTCTATTTAAGCTCTTAATTATAAAAAATTAACATCTATAAAAAAATTTCACAAACTGAAACTTGTGTGGTTTTATAGTTAAAAAGTTAGAAGTGACATTATTGGAACAAATAACAATATAAAAACTTGGTTATTTGTTCATGACTTTGTCCCTGAATCTTATAACTTATATGCCATCTGGTCAAAACAGCGCAATCTGTGAATATTTGTCCAACAATCTCCCATACAAGTTATCCCCAGATGATGTGTACATAACAGCAGGCTGCACACAAGCTATAGAAGTTGCTATATCGATTCTAGCCACACCGAATGCAAACATATTGGTTCCAAGACCAGGATTCCCAATATATGAACTTTGTGCAGCTTTTAGAAATGTTGAAATCCGCCAGTTTGATCTTCTACCCGAGAAAGGTTGGGAGGTTGACCTTGATGCCGTTGATGCATTGGCTGATCAAAATACCGTTGCTATTGTAGTTATAAACCCCGGGAATCCATGTGGAAATGTTTATAGTTATAACCATTTAAAGAAGGTATTTGCATACTACATACATGATTCTTGTTTAAGTTCTTTACGCGATTGGCTAATGATTTGAGGTATTAATTTGAATTTCATTGTTCAAATGTAAGTAGATTGCTGAAACAGCCAAGAAGCATAAGATTGTTGTTATAGCAGATGAAGTTTATGGGCATTTAGCCTTTGGAGCAAACCCTTTTGTGCCAATGGGTGTTTTTGGGTCCATGGTGCCTGTTCTTACACTTGGATCTTTGTCAAAAAGATGGATTGTGCCGGGTTGGCGACTCGGGTGGCTTGTCATGACTGATCCGAATGCCATTTTCAAGAATGCAAAGGTACATGAACCGCAAAGTTAACTTTTAGCATATGAATGCTTTTATCAAAAGTGTTCATTCTTGTAAAATGTAAAGCTATAACCAAAAGCTTGATTACAGTTTCATAATCTGCTACTATCTTCCTTTCAGACTGTTGAGCGCCTTAAGAAGTATTTTGATATTTGTGGTGGTCCAGCAACATTTATACAGGTAGATTCTTCCAAAGTTTTTTATGTAACATGTACCTACATGAATTTACTCTTGCTGAGTTACTTTGAATCCTTGGTTTAAAAAGCGCGCTTGAGGCACAAGGCATGCCTGGAGGCAGTGCTTCATGCACATGTAGGTCAAAATTGGTCAAAATGAGTGTGTGGAGGAGACTGATATGTAAAAATGACCAAAAGAATGAGAAGACTATGAATGGTTACTTGTTGAAAAAGACGAAAGATATGTAAAAGAGACTAAAGATATACAACTCATACATGAAGCTTTCACACTTAAACGCCTTGAAGCGCCTCACACTTTTAAAAACCAAGTTTGAATCAGAGAATCAGAGGCATAATCACTTGCCAAACAATCTAAAACTCTTTTGTTTACAGGCTGCAGTACCTCAAATTCTAAAGGAAACAAGTGAAACTTTCTTCACAAGAACTTTGAGCATACTGAAACACACCTCAGATCTTTGTGTCATGAAAATAAAAGATATTCCCTGCTTAACATGCCCAACAAAACCACAAGGATCCATGGCCATGATGGTGAAGCTAAACATTTCACTACTAAAAGATATCAAAGATGACATCGATTTCTGTTTCAAGCTAGCGAAAGAAGAATCTGTGATCCTTCTTCCAGGTGATAAATCAATAAAAATTTCAGCTTTCATTCGTATTCAGATATGCATTAATGAGTTGTGAGTCAGGTGGATTGGGTAATGGGTCAAAATGGGTAATTTTTGTTATTAGTCCACTTTGGTTGGTCCGGACAATGCAGGTGACTACTATAGAAAGTATATTGTTAAACCAGATTATTTTATAATGAAACGCTTTAGGGGATTTTAAACACTTTGAAACATTTTTTCCTACATTTGACCGTTTAGCTAAGTTTTCAAAATTTATATTTTTGATATAAAATATGGCACAAACCGAGTCATTTATAAGTAAATGGGGTTGAAACTGGCACAATCACCTATGCTCCTTTAGCAGAGTGCTCGGGTCCAAATCCTGCTTCCACCGGTTTCCTGTCATAGCTTGGGCCACGTGTCCAGCGCAAGCTGTGATTTGTCTGATCGTGTGTATAGAAAGGTCATATGAGTTTACGGGTAATAGGGTCTAATGGGCACCCAAAAATATTGACACATAATGACGGTTATTTGCTTTTGTAGGACTTACAGTGGGATTAAAGAACTGGGTGAGGATAACTTTTGCTGCAGAACCATCTTCTCTTGAAGAAGCACTTGAGAGAGTGAAGTTGTTTTACTATAGGCATTCTTATGATCAAAATGGTTCACTTGAACCATGATTGAAGAATAAGTCACTTCAACACAGATATTTTTATAATTTTTTTTTGTTTCTTAAATAATTATCTAGATGTTTCAATGTTGTATTTAAAGAAACAATAGTTGATTTATTGAAAAAGAAAAAAAAATTAGCATAATTTCTTCGTGGTGCAGAATTTAATTTAAAACTAAAAGAAAGTAAGAAACAGAAAATTATATATACTTTAAAAGCCATAGAGCAAAACACTGAAGCTTTGCATACAAGTATTCATTGCGTGAAGACAGTCGCTTACGTGTCTCTTGCTTTTCATTTTCTTGCTTCATCGTGTCTCTGTCATCAAAACACCGGTGACTGAATCTTCTTCTCTCTTAATCGTTGGTGACTAAAAACGCCTTCTTCCCTCCGTTCACGTTTACTTTTCCAGTTTTCCTCTCCTTCATCAGGCTTATCCTCTGACTTCTCATTATCGAATCATACCCATTGAGGCTGTTTACTAGCGTCGATGCCTCACTATTCGTTTTTATTTTGCCTTGCTTACTGTTTCACAGGTTTATTGCTCACTACTGTTTGGTTTTACAGCAATTGCAGTCGAGTTTAGGTTTGAGGTACTTCGTATAAACAAAGCACGCTCGACTAGTGATTGAAGCTGATCATATCAATCAAGCACTTTTTCATTCAAGTTTAGGTTAAAAATGAAAAGCAATCATGAAATTCGGGCATATTAACACTCCATAAGTTGGGTTTTTGGGTTTGCCGATCATTAAATTTAAATACATTAGCATTGTTGTGTTAGCGCCATCGCAAAAGCATATTATTAAGCATTGTTTACAGTTGTTTTATAGGTTTGATTAGCCCGCGTTGTAGACCTAAGATTACGCTTTGATTCGCAAATTAGGTTATTCGAGTGTTCTTGAGGAACATTTGCCTTCTGCTTTCACGAACTTAGGTACATTTTATATGGTGATAATTGACAATCTGATTATGTTGTTGAGTGTAGGCATGTAAGCGTTTTCTTTAATAGGTTATTTTGTGATCCTTTGTTTCAATTTTACTGTCAATTTGTTGTAATAAAGGCTACCTTTTATCTCTAAAAGTAACATTGTAATGTTTTGTTTAGTAACTATACAATACATTCACTTATGAATGGGTTATGTGCTAATGTTTCATCAATAGTTAAATGTAAAATTAGATGGTTTGACTTAATCAAAAGTCATTAAAATACAAAACATTAGATTAGTATTGTAATAGTATAGTTTTAGGCTTTCATTTTATTACTTGATAGATGTTTTTATACATATTGAAGTGATCTTTTCACACTCTATCTAAATAATTCTGTTTTACGAGTTATTTTCACGAGTTTGCCATTCGAACATGCTTATTTTTATCACAAATAGACGTTAATAATTTTACGATTTCATTAGGTTTTACACCCGATGCGAAGCGCGGTTAAAAAATCACTAGTTAAATTTAAAAGTTGTGCAAGGCACAAACTGTTTGTTAACTACAAAATACATTGTATGAAACTAAGCATTAAATACAACCAAATTAAATTTAACAAAATATATTACATTAGACTTGGTTACCAAATGTGCATCAAGTGTTGTTTAAAACAAATGGTAAATTGGTATTAAGTTTAATTATAAATAAAGATGTTAGTTGATGAGTTCACTAAAGATTCTTGTAGGGAAATTTAGCAATAGCTTGAATGGACAGATTTAGGGTGACACCGATCATGTTAAGCGTTTTATTTCTAAGTCTATTATAGCAGGTGATTCAATAATTTGTTAATTTTTTGTCTACCATGTTTCTGCCTCTAAGAGAAATTCTTGAATTTATTAATGGTTACAAAATAATATTTGATCTTGTGATATTAGTTTGTTCAAATAAATAATCATTTACAATGTTAACTTTTAACTATTTTGTTAAATTTATGGTGACGACAATCATGTTACATCAATGCTAAATTACACGGTGTTTATATCAAATAGAAGTACTGAATAGTGTATCTTAAACTGGAAAAAAAAAAATTATTGTCAAAATATGTGAAATTTCGATTTTTATATTGATAATTCATATGTAATAAGCTACTATTACCATACTACTTACGGTATTAACATATTCATAGTTATTGTTTATATTATCATTACTATTTAGATTATGATATTCATAAGTAGTATTTGCATGATAAACATTATCAGGAAAACTGTTTTACCTTCTATAATTCAATTATTAGTACATTTTTGTTTCTTACTTGTATAGTCGTTGTAAGTGATCATATGTAAACTAAAAAGAAATCATATTACTTTGCTTATGTTTTAGAAGTTATTTTACACATATTATCTATATATAATACTAAAAGAGTAACTTAGGGGGACACTTGACACGTTCCTAGACCCCTTAAGTTCATTTTTGCCGTCTCTCTCCTCTAAAATAATTACCTAAATTAAGAAATATTAAATAATTTTAATTTTTTTTCAGACTATATTTTTTAATTAATTAAGAAAGATGTCTTTTATTAATGTTATTTCTAAAAAACAAATTTTTATAATATAAGAATCTTTTCTAAAACATCTAACTTTTTTTAAATATAAAATATTTTAAAATTAATGTTTTTTAAAAAATGAAATTTTTAGTACAGTTCATTTTAAAAAAATATTTAACTTATTTTGAAAAAAAAGTTTAAAAATTAATATCATTATTTTATTATCTTTTGTTATTACTCATATGTAATTTTAATCATGTATTATTTTAGAATATCATTTTAACTTCATAAATATTCATTATATTTAATACTTTATTTTTTTAACCCGTATAATAAACGAGTTTACTAAAGTTAGTATTAAATAAATAATAATCAACATTATAGCTCACGATTTGACCTGTTAAAAGTTTCATTTTAAGTCTAAAAGAATACAGTTTCATTTGGCTGTATGTATCGCTATGACAATAAACAAAAGTTAAGGTCAATCTTTATCAAAAGTCGGTTTGTACTTAAAAGAGTTTGTTTTTACGCATAGTAAGTTTTATGTCGTCTTGTCACAAGTCAACAGTAAAAAATGGATTGAAACTCTTAGTTTTATATAATGAGGGCAAACTTACTAACGTTACTACAAATGTAGTTTACAATGAGGTTTTTGTTTATTTGTAACCTTATAATCGAAAGCTGTTATGCCTTATTTAATATATAATGCACTTGGTTTTATTTATGTTTTTATGTTATTTAATAATTAACTTTCCTTCTTCCGTGTAATACACGGATAACTAAAACTAGTGTAATATAAACATCAAACAATTAAAAAAACAATATACATCTTTGATTTTTGCCCCCATGCAGGATCGAAATACAGACCTCCAGTTTACAAGACTGGCACTCTACCACTGAGCTATAGGGGCAAGAGTGATTGTTTTCTGTAAGATTAATTATTTTACAAGAGTTTTTAATAAGCTGTTAAAATCCTTCTCTCTATTTTTAAGTATCTTGAGAAGCAAAATGATCGAACGCAACTAAAGGTATTCAGAAAAATCACATGTTAGGAGAAAGAAGTATGTAGAATGGGGCGTTTATGGCTCGATTTTATAGGTCTTCATGTCAAATATGGAGCCAAATGATTAATGATTTGTAAACCAAAACCGATTGTTAAATATTAAAATTGAACCAAACCAAACCAAACAAAACAGTTATCAATAAGTTTGCTCTGATTTGGTTTTCATGTTGTTTCTCTGGTTTCTAACTTTATTGTATGATTGTAACATTGAGTTGGATACCGGGAAAACAAAGAGTTTTACATGCATAATTCAAATTGTTGGAAAACAATATGGAAAAGTTAAAGATAAGAACAATATGATAGTAAAAGTATTTACTAGAAAATTAATTGGGGGGGGGGGGGGGGGGGGGTGTTGCGATATGTAATGACATTTAACATCTTTCTTGTGTGATGAGAACATGCATTTAGTTGATATGATTCTAGCTTAAAAGGATATAATTAATGATAAGATGTATCTCTTATTCAAAAAGTTAAAGGTTAAACTCATGTAAGGTGCAAATATAAATGGTTAATAATATAAATTAAGAGTTGCTAAAAGTTTTTTGATGCGGTTCTATAATATCTTGACTTGTCTTTATTTCTGAACACGAGTAAATCTTTGACATCTAGTACGCACATTTCGTGATGGACATAACAATAAAGATATTGTAGTGTTTCTAAGAAAGAAACCTCCATCTCCATATTACACATCATGATATTATTTCACATGAATGTATAAACGCATAATCAAGTCTAGAAAGTATAAATTAGAAAATTACACACCCTCATCTAGTCCGATTGGCTTTTGCTTGAAACAGAAAACCAAACCGTCCAATATATTTTGAAAAAAATTTAAGCCAATTAATGATGAATAATTTGGATAGTTTTTTGGTCTTAACCAGACTAAAAGCACCCCTAATTCAGCCATTTAGCTAGTGTTCCTCAAACTCTTTTGCGAAATGGTGTAGTTGTGAAGAGAAATGTAACCTTAATTGTGGTTGCTAGGACCATGCTTAATGATGTAAAATCGTAAGGACTTTTTTGATATAGGTTATTAGCACAGTTTGTTTTGTCCATAATACAGTCATTTTTGACAAAACCATGTAGTCACACCTTATAAAGCCCTTCGTTTAGGAAATCCATTTATTAGTTAGTTCTTTAAAATCCAATTGGAAGACATTGCTACATCCTCGACACAAAAGTGTATCTCTTTAAGTTTCACTCCTAAACCGACGAGGGATTATTCCTTGGGCACTAATCACTCTTCAAGGCCCTTAGAGTGTTTAACAAGAAGGCCAAACTTGTTGAGAAGTCTTTAAATGACAAATTCAATGAACTTTTAATAGCATCATCTCCATCGATATTAAATTGTTCTAGCATTTGTTTCTTGTTTGATTTAGATATGTAATCTATAACAAAACCTTTCAAACGGCACTCGGGAACATTTAGTAGTTGGCAAAAAAAGATCATAAAGTTGAAGATCATAAAGTTGAGTTGCCTGGTATGGAAAAGAAAATACAAGTATTCATTTGGAGTAACTGGAGTTCCTACCAATATATATATATCATGTAGCATCTAAAGTTGCAAACAACGCTGCATTAACAACAACTAAAGTTTCTACCAATCCCTTACTATAAGTAGGTGATGGGTGGTTGATTATCATCTGTTAATTAAGTATATTAATATGTTTTCTCATAACTATGTATGAAATAAAGATACTTTGAGAATAATCTATACTTCCAGGTTAAATATGAAGAACATGCAAGCTGTGGACGTATGGGCGCATGCACATGACTTGGATTAGACAATTAGCAAATAAAAGTGAGAAATGGGAGTTGCCCAGCATATTCTACGCTTAGGGGAGCATATATTCTACACCTAAGACAAGCAATGTACCATTTGGTGTTCAATAAACATATTATAGAAAGGTTTGGGTGTGCATGTTGCCCGAGCTATATATACCGAGGCACATAGTCTACAAAATAAAAAAGGAATCAAGAATAGAAGTTCTACCATAAGCATACAAATCTAGTTCATTCGTATTTAACCTTGACTGTAGGACTTATGTCTTATTCTTGTACTTGATCTGACTTTCTACCTTTTTAGGATATGATTCTTATTTTAATCTTTGCAATCTTATGATGATCAAGTTAGACTTATACATTTTGTGTTGGTATCTAAAAAACAGTTTACCTTTTATGAGTGTAGTTAAACATGATCAAGTTAGACTTATACATTTTGTGTTGGTATCTAAAAAACAGTTTACCTTTTATGAGTGTAGTTAAACAATCTACAATGCATTGGCTTTTAAATCATTGGCACTTGTTACGTTTGATTGAGTTTATAAATTTCAAATAATAACCACTTAGAAATCATCTTAGCATGTGTTCTTATTCAATTTAAGATCATTAAGTAGTCTTCAGATTCCTTAGTCTTATAACTGTCTTCCAATTTATATAACTGAATAAAGTTATGTCTGTATATCTTTACAACTAAGTGTTTAAACCTAATTATAGTTTGTGCTTCACGAATGAAAACTAGGCGTGATCATCTTTTTATTTTTTTTCACGAACCTATCTTTCAACTTCATGTTTATGCATTTAATAATCAAATTAAGTTAAAGTTATTACATGCATTAATCAACCTATGTTCAGTGCAGTTAAGATGGTTAAATTTAGTATAAATAATCAAACACAATGTATAACATTAACCACATACTCTCATGAATATAATACCCTACTTACCCTAGCTACTTATGTTATTTAGGTTATTGCATGACCACAACAATAGGTCATCAAATGGTGGCATTAACAGGGAGTTAACACGTTTAGTGTTATTTACTTTGTTTGCTTTTGTTTAATTATTTACTTTAAACTCTAAAAATCTAGAAATATTTTTATATTTGGTTATTTCATCTGTCATTTTTACCTTAGGTATCCTAATTTGTTTGTACATGCTTGTTATTTGTAGGCATAATAGCATCTCAAAGATTTTATCACCACGAACACAACTAATTATTCATCCTTATGTTGCGAGAGCCGATTTCACCGGTTTAAGTTTGCCTAGTGTTTGATACCAAGCATTTAGGAAATATGGAGGTGATACCAGTGTTAGGTGAAACTACATGAGGGCAGAGTATAAAACCTCACACTTGTTTTATTCACTTCATGATTCACCTTCATTGCTAAAATGTCAAGGATACCCTCAATTCAGGATGAATGATTACTCGAAATAAGTTATATATTATAACATGTATGAACCCGAGATGCCATCTTTCTCAAATGACCGTAAGCAATATAACAACCATTGCTAGGAATTTCCTCAATCGAATAGCAAGTGTCAAGTGGTTTAAGGTCGTAATTGGATGAAATGCTAGAGATAATGAAGAAAGTAATTCAATGGAAAGTTGTTAGTGAGAAAACCATCACATCACTAAGAAAAATATCATCTAATCACTAGAACAACAAAAGAACGAGACAACAAAAGTAATGACATTTGTTGAAAAAATTGTTCAAAATATGGTTTATTCTAAAGCTAGGAAAGAGGTTGTATAGAGAAACACCTTAAAAATTCTCTCAATTTTTAAAGAATCATATTATGCACCGATCAAGGTTAATGATGCGCTAGAAGAAGGGGTTATTCTATGGGTCTCTCGAAATATTACATTGGGTGTTTAAACCCAAATGACCATGCAACACCTCTTGAGGAACAAATGATCAAGATCCTACCATGTGTGTTTCTCCTCCTTTAAGTACTATTTGCATCGATAAAGTTATAAGGATAGGTTGATTTTAAAGAAGAGAATGGAGAATATGAAAGATATTGGGTAGTTTTTAGTATGGTAGCCCAATTGATGTAATATACATGCTAATAACAAAAAAGCAAGTATGGAGCCGATATGTCATCTATCGAGCATTTATGGAAAACCTGGGAGGAAATTGTTCTATTCAACTAAATTGAGAGCTAAATCAGGTACGATATAGCTAAAGACTTAAATCGTATCGTTATTAGAAGGCAATCTGGAGATCCTTGTGGGTGTGCACACTAAAATCCCCCACGAGGCTTCACTCCTCCATTCAGTCTTACTAAAAGATTAAACGAATTGTTGTATAGTTAAATGTAACCATGATTCATACAAATTTCATTTTTAGAAATTTTTAGTTGGTTTTGAAAAGTTGATATTTTTAACTACATTTTAACTTAATTGTTGTATTGTAGACAATGTAATGTTCTAGGTTGAGGAAGGGAAAGTTTACACATTTGTTTGTTATTATGGCTTAATAATCTTAATTAGTTAATTAAAAAGTTGCAAAATTAAATATATTTGTGTGTGGTTTGTGGTGAGAAGATTGATTCTATACATTTTTTGTTAAGGTTTGTAGATTGTTGAGTTAGACTTTAAAGATTATCACCACACATGAGGATCTGGCCATAATAATTTAATTAGCATGCTAGGATATCAGTTGATTGTTTGACATTAATAGATATCATTTGTTTGGTTTTTCATAAAATATACCTCTTTTTCAAGATTTCAAAATCAAACTTCTATCAACAATATTCATTAAAACATCTAAAAGCATGATAACTCAAGCAATCGATTGAATAAACAAAAAAGTTCTATGCAAGAGTCCATAAAAGCTACTCGAAGTCTAATATAACTGTGAGCTTAAATCAAATTATGAATTCTCATAAAATTAGAAATTACAATAGTTTTTGCCTATGATACAGTGATCTTCAATTCACAAAATAAACAACCAATCAATATGTTTTGCAGTCGTTTTTTATGCGCTTTTAACATGCTGATGAGTTTGAATAACAACTGATCTTCACACCCCAAGATATTAATTTTCAACATTCATTGACCTTGAAACTCTTCAAAGCTTTGTTAACTTCAAGCCACATCCTCTCTTTATAAATCCAATTAAAACTAAAGGCATGAAATTTAGTCAAAATCAAGGAGGTGGAGGTTTGTTGCTTGTTGGAAAACATATAAAACATGTTGAGCTTACCTCTATCACCGGAAATTACTGATTTGGTTGGTAATGGACATGCAATGCTGATATGTTGCTTGACCCTCACCAGAAATGCATCGAAAGCTCTTATCGGCACTATAATGCTTCCTTTAAACTTTGCTTTGTTCTCAAGAGAGAGAGAGAGAGAGAATATGTGTGTGTGTTTCTGTGTAGGCGCGTGTGTGCGACGGATCTGCAACTAACATCATAGATGATGACCCCTCTCGTTTGTGCATCCGTCACCACCTTTGTTGCCGCTTAAGACCACCAATTCTCCCAGCCCTACCGATTACTCTCAACATCTCCTCTCTTTTTATCTTTCTCTATCTATCCTCTTATTCCTCTTCTTGAATCTGGTGGGCACACATACACAATCAAAAGACACGAATGATTTTATTGGTTTGTCACTCATCCAACAGTAATCCTAATTCACTCAAATAACACCTGTACCAACTGCATAAAAAAGAGAAAATAACACTTGTACCAACTGCTAAAAGAGGGTAATCTACTATTCATTTAGCATGAACTTTAATGATAGGGATAATTAATTGAACTTGTTTTCCTTTTCAATTTAATTGGCTAACAATATTTGGTTTTATCATTTTGCATCAAAAGTTTAGCTCAGTCATATGCAAATACTTTTGCGTGTATTTATAAACTGTGTGTTACTTACAATGAAACTGATTAACATTTTTGAATAAGATGTTTCTAGGTTTTTATGGTGTTCTAAAGCTATAGCTTTAAATTTTGTAAATAATGTAGGCACTTAAACGTATTTTTTTACATATAGAAAGCTTGAAATGATGAAAAATTAAATTAACCTTGAACTAATATGTTGTGGATTGTGCATGCTAGAATATCAGTTAACGGTTTGACATTAATAGATATCATTCATCATTAGCTATCCCATACAATATATGTCTTTTATATTTTTCATGTAGCAATAGGCCGTGGTGTCTGAAGATGAGCTGGTCGTGGTATTTAAAGTCGATGGAGCCACGAGAGGACCCTACGATTTCCACAACCTATTAAGGTTTTCAAATCTAGGTTTTCAAATCCGGGTTTTGTACGTCTATTAAAGGTCTCAAATTCAAGTTTATGTTAAAGGTCTCGAACTCTCTCAAGATTTGATTCTCTATGCACGTGTTCCTTCTTTTTATCTTGATATTTGCTTTGTGATTTCTTCTTCTTCTGTCTCTTTATGGGTAGCTTTCCCAAATCAATGTGTTGAAAATTAGGTTTATGGAGTTGAACTTCATCTTCGATGGTCTGGCAAAATTACTAATTTCATAATGGAATTTAGCAATTTCTCCTTTGGCTTCATCATCTTTCACGTATTTTGTTGAAAACTTTGGGTATGAGACGGTTTAATGCAGAAGACGATGATCTTGGAGAAGATGATGAAGACGAGTGGGTCTCGTGACTTTGTTATTTTTCGTTTTCTTTTTGTCTTTTAAAAGTAACTGTATTTAGTTATTTTATCTTTAATAGAAAATCTAAGATCTTGAAAAATTAAAGGATCTAACATATTATAAACCCCTTTGTTTAAAGATGTATTGCATTAGACGAGAAAGTGAACTTAAAAGATTAAGAATAAAACTTACAAATTAATATTTAAAAAAGACGTTTCATATAATCTGTTAAATTTTAGTTAAATTAAATCTTGAACCAAATCAACAGTATTAACAAATATATTCTAAAGTTAGACTTACCGATTATGAAAACGTCATGAAGTGATATTACACCAATCACAAATACTTTTAGTGTAACAATAAAGGAAATGTATGAAACTTGGGTTTCAAGTTATCAGAAGATTTGCTTACATATTTGGCGCTAACGTTTGGGGGGAGTGACAAAGCTCAAAAAACCCAAATACAACAAATAATATTGTAAAAAGGTCCTCTGCCAATACATAATTTTCATTCCTTACCTCAAATTTTACACCCCATTTACTAAATATAAAAATCTATACCAATTTGGTATCATAGATTTGGATTTCGTATAAACATGTACATTCAGTTTCAGATTAATTATCATACACATTTGATTAAACTGGTCCTGTTAGTTTAATCAAATAATTTTATAAATTGGTATGTTTAACTCTTTCATATATATAATTGTTTAAAAATGTGTTTTTATCACATATCTTTAACTTGTAGAATATGTTTTTTAAAAAATTTAGAAAAACAATGTGTAGTTGAGTATTATGTTTTATATTTTAAATGTAATTACTTTGTACATATTGTACTTTATGGCCAAATTTCTAACTTTAGAGTGCTAATATGCAAAAAAATAATATATTAATTTAGATGTTTATATCGGGTGAAACAATTGAAGTTTGTGACATCCTACAAAGACATTTGTGTTTAGGTTTATATGATGTATGGGAATTTACATATTTGAATAAAGTTTTCATATTTATTATGAATTCAATCTGGTCAGGCCATGAACACGTCAACAATTTAACGCCTACTTAGCTAATTAAGAGAATAATTTGAACTCTTAAGAAATTTAAGTTTATTATTTTTTAATCATGAAAACACCCTTTTGAGATTATATGTTACCCTTCTCATTTATAAAAGTTATATATATATATATATATATATATATATATATATATATATATATATATATATATATATATATATATATATATAAACATTATATAATATATATAGACACATACTATCTATAATTTAGTTTTTATAATAATTACAAAATATTATAAAGTTTATTATTAGCCTTAAGAGTAAATCCTTTTTCTTCAAGGGTCGTAACTGAATATCTTAGAATAAACAAAGGACTAAAAAGAAAACTCCTTAAGACAATCTACCCCCACTCTCACCACCATCACGTACACTCTACAAACCAATCACCCACTCAACATCCAACGTGCGCGTAACTTACACGCGCTAAAGAATCACGTGGTCAACAACCACCCCATATTTTTCCGTTTTAAACTCCGTAACCCAAAAAACCCTTTCTCTACAAGAACCTCCGCCCCTGCCTCCATTTCACATGAAACACCACAAATATATATATACATACATACACCTATACATACAGACTGAAATAGATACATACACACACGGCGGAACCCTAATCGGATCCAATCGGAGGTTCATGTCTCGCCGGAATCGGATCGGAAGTGCAACAAACGGTTTCTAGGGTTTCAGTTTCGGTTTCGGTTTCGCTTTTCAAATCGTCATCAATCGGATCAAATTGAGGAGTTTTTGCGGTAAGTGATTTGGTTTCGTTGTGTTGAGATGATGTACGGTCGATTTGAAGTTGTTTTTACGGATTGCATTGTGTGAATCACTGAACTGTGTTGAATCGAGGAGGTGTGAGTGTGTGTGTAGGTGTAGGTGTAGAGGGAGAGTGTTTGTTTATAGATTGTGGTGGTTATTGTCATGCGATTGTCGCGGAGTGGGATATTGGCTAAGAGGGGGAGGAATCAGAGGGTGATTAGGGTGAAACAGAAGCATAAGAGGCTTGATGCGATATGTGAGACGGTGTATACACAGAGCCGGGATAAGGTGGAGTCTCCTAAGGTGAGTGAGGTTAATGGTGATGCGTCGTCGGAGGTTAGAAGGAGTTCCAGGGTGCGGCGAGCTCCGTTGGTGTTGGATGCTTCGCCGGCTCCGCCTAAGAAGAGGCGGAGGGTAAGGGAAGAAGGTGGGCGTGGTTTGGGTAAGAGGATTCGGGATGGGGAGCCGGCTTCAACTGCGGTGGGGTTGGAAGAGGAAGATTCAGGTGAATGGAAATCTAGGTTGAGAGATAGGGGTAGGAAAGTGAGTTTTGGGACGGGGAATTCTTCACCAAGGAGTAAGAAGAAGCTCTTTGGTCATTCCAATGGTGTTAAGGAACAATTGGATTTGGTGGATTCACGAGTAAATGAGAAGAGATTGATGGTTGTGCAGTCGAAACGACCTGGGAGAATTAAAGCTTCAAATGTCACGAGCAATGGAGAGATTAGTTTGGAGGGCAGTGGTAAAGACGGAGAAGACACAACTGTTCAGCAAGTAGTAAAAGACAAGGATAAGGGATTTGAGCTGGAGGATGGGGTAAAAGATAATGGTGCTGTTGATGAGTTAGTGGATCAAGGGAATGAAGTTCTAAATAGCTTTCATTCTGAGGACATTGCCAATAACATTGTACAATCTGTCGAACAGAGTAGACCTACTGAAGAAGTTGAATCCAGGGGAAAGGAAAACCACAGTTCTCATCACGACATTACTCTTCATTGCAGTGATGATCATGTAGGAGAAGATACATCCAATGGTAATCATATGCAAGATGAGAACTCTAAAAAGGTTGGGGAAGACAAATATTCTCCAGTTCATAGACAGCATAAATCTCGGATAAAAAAGGGAAGGCGGTGTGGTCTTTGTGGAGGAGGAACTGATGGAAAACCTCCAAAAAAGTTAGTGCATAATGGGGCTGGCAGTGATAATGAGGCATACAGTGGATCCTCCTCAGAGGAGGAACCCACTTATGATATATTGGATGGGTTTGGTGATGAGCCAGGCTGGCTTGGACAACTTTTGGGTCCCATAAATGACCGGTTCGGGATTGCTGGAATATGGGTCCATCAACATTGTGCGGTATGGAGTCCAGAGGTATGTTTTGTTCACTAATAGCTTTTATTTATTATTGTATAGGTCTGCTTGTACTGTGATCTAGACTTTAAAATGATAGTTCAAAACAATGACCTTATTGTGTTAATTACTTCAGCACCTCTAGATTATGAATAGGGAAATCTGCTCTAACATATTTGCCGATCTATTTCTTTGTTATCCAAGTAGATTTATGCTGCAATGGCACAATTGTATATTTTCTCCATTTAGCAATTTTAATGGTGTCCAGAAAGAAAAAGAATTATCTACACATAGTTATGAAGTCAGATCAAAGAAAAAGGATTTTTCTTAACTGATATGGTAGATGTGTATGACTTTATGGATTAATGATGGAGACGAACTAGATAGGGTGGCAAAAACCTTCAGAAGAAGATAGCAATGGTAGACAGTTTTTGTTTTCTTTATCTTTACCTTGTATTGTTTATTAGTTTTGTCTGCTGTTTTTGAGCAAACAATGCATAATTTGCTTGGAAAATGATAGGTTTGAAGAGAAAGAATATACTAAACTTACTAAATACTCCTGTAATGGAAAAGATTATCGAGCCTAAACATCAAACTGTGTTTGAATGTCCATCTTTTAGTATGAACTATACTTGGGTACTGAAGTTTAAAAGCTTTTTTTGGCAACTTTGGTGAGTATGGTGAAACTTTAGGTATTTTGACAGTTTGACATATGGATCACCATGTTTCCTTTATCCATGGAGGTGAAGAAGAACTTGGAAGAGAAACATATCTTAGGGGAATCTGTCTAGTTGTTTTTTGTATTATTTTTGAGCCATTTAACTCTAATCAGGAGCACTTGAAAATTTAAGTCATGCGGTGATCACACTTTGTCGGTAATCATTGTAAACCTTTAATAATATGACGCTTGGTTGATCGTCAAAACTTGCAATTACTTTTTTTTAACCTGAGAAACATTCATCCACTACAAACACTGAATTGCTTGAGCACTCCTGAAATTTTTTTTATTTATAAGAATTGTTCAAGCTGTTGTGCGGCTAGCATTGTAACATTTTTAAGGCATAACTTTATTTACGGTCCTCAAAGATACCTTTTGGTGCAACACCAGTGTTGACCATTAAACACTCTATATTGAGGTTACCTTGTCTGTCCCTTCCTAATACTTTAGTGTGGTATTCATACTTTTTTCATCGTGCTTTTTTTCTCTATGTATCTTTTTAAGCATTTTATGCTAGGATCACTTGTTCTACAGGTGGAATTCTGTTGTTGTATGTATAATTTCATGCTACTATGGTATCTAGTTCCCTCCCTTTTTTCCCCTTGCTGTTCTGTTTATCCTTTTCTACTTTAGCACAGTTTTTACTTCCCCATTGAATTATATTGGATTATGATACCAACTGACTTGAAAAGCATTTGACTGTCTGCACTTGTTGCTTGTGTATTTAGTAATTTTGGTGGAGATAATTGACTACTTCAATCACTTGTTTTTTTGGGTTCTATGTTATATTTCCCTTCACAAGCTCGATAATCTGTTGTTTCACTACCATCTCTGCTTATGATTGCAGGTTTATTTTGCTGGTTTGGGATGCTTGAAAAATGTGAGATCAGCGCTTTTCAGAGGAAGGTATTAAATGCGCCGGTGGGAGACGAGGAGCAACAATTGGGTGTCGTGTGGACAGGTGTCCAAAACTTATCACCTGGTAAGTCATTTGTTGCATCCTCCGGGCAAGTGCGCAGGGTCTTCTCATTTCTGTTTGTAGTTTTGTAAAATTCATGTTCAGAGTTTATGTTTTCCATCTCAAACTATCCTATTTTTCTTAAGTAAACTATCTAAGTAAACACATTATAAACTTTCTTAATATTTTTTGGCAGCCATGTGCTCGTGCCATTGGTTGCATCTTGATCATCGCAATTTCTCATAGCCTGTACAGACCACCGACGTCTATTCCAACCTCATGGCAGTAAATACTTAGCAGGTTAAAGAAAATAAAGCTAAAAGATTAGATTAGAATTGAGAAAGCAGTCGAACGATGCTTGGCGCAAGGATCATGAAGCAGAAGAAAAATGGTTAGAAAATTGTGGGGAAGATGAAGAGTTCTTAAAACGTGAAAGCAAAAGGCTTCATCGAGATCTATCAAGAATCACACCTGTTTACATTGGCGGGCCCTCATCAGAAAATCAAATGCCATTTCAAGGTTGGGAATCTGTTGGCGGGCTTCAAGATGTAATCCAATCATTAAAGGAAGTTGTTATATTGCCACTGTTATATCCAGGGCAAGGGTTCATGAAGCAGAAGAAAAATGGTTAGAAAATTGTGGGGAAGATGAAGAGTTCTTAAAACGTGAAGCAAAAGGCTTCATCGAGATCTATCAAGAATCACACCTGTTACATTGATCGAAAATCAAATGCCATTTCAAGGTTGGGAATCTGTTGGCGGGCTTCAAGATGTAATCCAATCATTAAAGGAAGTTGTTATATTGCCACTGTTATATCCAGAATTTTTTAATAATATCGGGCTTACTCCTCCTAGAGGTGTCCTTTTGCATGGTTATCCTGGAACTGGCAAAACTTTGGTTGTTCGTTCTTTAATTGGTTCATGTGCTCGTGGTGATAAACGAATAGCTTATTTTGCTCGTAAAGGTGCCGATGTTTAGGGAAATACGTCGGTGATGCTGAACGCCAGCTTAGACTTTTATTTCATGTGCCGAGAAATCTCAACCGTCGATTATATTCTTGATGAGATGATGGTTTGGCTCCTTCACGCACTAGACAACAAGATCAGACACATAATTCAGTTGTCTCAACTTTACTTGCTTTACTGGATGGTCTAAAGTCTCGTGGTTCAGTATAGTGATCGGTGCAACAAATCGGCCTGATGCTATCGATCCAGCTTTAGGCGACCAGGGAGATTCGATAGAGAATTTACTTTCCCCTCCTTCAGTTAAAGATCGGGAAGCTATTCTATCATTCATACCAGAATGGCCTAGACCTGTCAGTGGATCATTATTAAAGCTGATTGCAAGACGAACCGTTGGGTTTGCTGGTGCTGACCTGCAGGCTCTTTGTACTCAAACAGCTATTAATGCATTGAAAAGGGGATGTAATTGGGAAAAACTTCTCAAATTTGCTGAAGAAAAAGGATGTGTTGGTAAACGTCCTGTTTTACCCACATTTGTAGTCCAAGAGAGAGATTGGTTGGAGGCTCTTTTAAGTGCACCCCCACCTTGTTCCCGTAGAGAAGCGGGAATGGCGGCTAATGATATAGTATCAGCCCCGCTTCCTGTTCATCTGTTTCCTTGCATGCTGCAGGAACTTTCCAGATTGCTTGTTTCATTATATTTGGATGACCGTGTCTCCTTACCACCACCTCTTTCTAAAGCTGCTGCAACAATCAAGACTCTAATTGTTTCTGCCTTGGACAGAAAGAAAGAGAACAGTGACTGTTGGTGGTCTCGAGTTCAGGACTTCCTTACAGAAGCTGACGTCGCAAGTGACTTGGAATCAATTCTTTTACGTGCCAATGTATTAGTTGGAAATGGCACTTTTTCTGGTTACGGTATCTTTAATGATGATACCGATGACTCTAAAGTGCATAATGGATTCCTGCAAAAGAATTTGGTATATGGTGCGTCACATTCATTGGGAAAGAAACCAGGATTTTGCTTATTAATTTCAGGAAGCCCCAGAAATGGCCAGAGGCATCTTGCTTCTTGCATTCTTCATTCTTTTGTTGGAAATGCTGTGCTTCATAAGATTGATTTGGCTACAATGCTGCATGAAGGAGCTGGAGACATGGTTCAGGGGCTGACACAAATCTTATGTAAGTTTTGTTTTATACCTTTTGTTCTTTAGATGCAGCACACATGAATAATTTTTAGCAGGCTCACGTTCATTCTATTCATCTAGTTGACAAATAACATGCACCTGTAGCTTTACAGGGGATGACACATTTTTAACTGACGACTATGCTATTTTACTGTGATGTAGAATCATCAATCCTTTAACTTGGCAGTCGGATAAACTACTTCAAATTATTTTTTTTCCTGCAATTTTTATGGGTTTCAAGAAAAATCCATATCTTCGTAAAATAGTAGTAGGCCTATAAACCCTGTCAACCACCGTTGCTGACCATTGTTTATTGCCACCGTCTGTCACTGCTCACTGCTGTCACCCACGTTGACTGATGCCATTGTCACTCACCTACATCCTTGTATATTTTTAAAGGTTTTTGATTTAACATGCTTTTCTAAAATTATAATAGTTTTCTGGAGAAAGAAATAGAAATGTTTTTTTGAAAAACACAAATTCCTGCTGGTTTTTTTAATTAAGTTATATTGTAACTCTTTTTTGGGTATTTCATGATACCGAGATGTGTTGATTGATGACCAAAAAATATTTTTTCCAGGTTTTATTTTTAGAGCAAAAAGTTTTTTATATTGCTTGGATGGGATATAACTGGAACTAGAATTGTGTTTTATGATTATGACCTAAATTCTAAGTATTTATTTTGCCGTTGAATTTATTTCCACTTTTGCATTATGATGATATTGTAGCAATTGATTCTCTCCTTGATACAAAAGGTTTGTGAGGAAGTAGCATGAGCTGAGCCAATTGACATCAAAGACTTGTGTAGCCTAAAATCACATTGGAAAAAATGTAATGCTCATTATTTGTAACACGTTTCATTTTGTCATCTTAGTGGCTTGTAGATGTTGCAAAGAAAATAAAAGAAATGATCCACAACTATTGAAATTTATGCTCATCATCTCTCTTAAATATTTGAGGTGCTACAGTGTTATATTGTATATTTATAGCACCTATGTTTTATATTTTTACATAGTTCTACCACATGTTGATACCAGTTAATTCAAATTCTTTACAGTGAGATGTGCCAGTGTTGGTTCATGCATGATATTCATGCCAAGAATTGATTTGTGGGCCCTAGAAACATGCCATCAAGTCACTGATGAAGACAATGATTCCCGTTTGAAATTATATGTGCATTCCAATAACATGGGAAAATCTCAAGACCCGATCTTAAAGGCTTCTGATCTTTGGAGCTCTTTTGTGAGCAGGCAGAGTCAATATTCATTTCTGCATCATATTTGCTCTATGTTACTTTATCAGCTTTGATCATGTTGACCTTTTCTAGTATGACACTTAATGTGATGCATGAAAACCGGTTTATCTTACCTTCAATAGATATTTTCTGAAAGCGCTAAAATGAATGCAAGTATGTAACTGAGATACTTTTTTACATGTGACATGACATGAAATATCTTTATATATTACGTTTCCACTTTGTTTGTATACAGATTCATTCATGATATAGGTTTTCTACATCATGTGGTATTCTCTATTTGTTTTATTTGATTGTTCTTTTTGTGCTTATTCAGGCTACAACAGAAGTCCCATTCGAATTGCTCTCACCTAGAATAAAGGATTTTTTTGGGGGAAACAAACAGAATCTTAGTCCTTCAAATCACACAGGGAGTAGCATACCAAGGTTTTCAGTACATGTTGATGGGAACTTCAACCGTGATATGGTTATCGGTTCATCTGCAACAAAGTTATTAAATGACGGGCTCGAATTTGTTGAGTTGATTCATCAAAAAACTCATGTTCTGAAAGTTCGTTTGAGGCTAATGAATCTTTTGACATGAACACACTACACCCTAACCCAGATTCGGCCTCAGCTATAGAATATAGGTTTAGAAATCAAACATCATTCCCACCGAACAAAAAGGAGGAAAAAGGGAAATCAAACTTGCTTTTGGCTATATCGACATTTGGATATCAGATCTTGCAATATCCTCATTTTGCTGAACTTTGTTGGGTCACATCAAAGTTAAAAGAAGGGCCATCTGCTGAAATTGACGGGCCTTGGAAGGTCTGGCCTTTTAATTCGTGCATTGTTCGGCCTAGTAACATTAAAAGCAAAGAAAAACATGGTTTAGTCCATGGCTTAATTGCCGTTGGTTTATCAGCTTATCGAGGTCTCTACTCCTCACTAAGAGAAGTTACAGCTGATGTTCGAAATGTCTTGGAGATTTTAACTTCACAAATTAATGCCAAAGTTGAAAGCGGGAAAGATAAATATCAATTTGTTCGGATTTTATCCCAAGTAGCTTATCTTGACGATATGGTAAACAGCTGGGCGTACACACTGCAGAGGTATATCTAAGTAAATAAAACAAGACTTGAATTATATGATTTTTTTTTTCTTTTAAATTATACTCTTTATTTCTTATCTTATGTGTTACAAATTCAGTCTTGAGGCACCTCCTCAACCGATGGAGGCAATCACAAAGCTTGATGAAAATGCTCTTGTTCAAGGTGATGATTGCATGGACAAACCTTCAAATTTAGAATCTTTGAAAGAAAGTACCGAAAGACTTGAAAGTGATAACCCCATTGAGCATGTGGCTTCCATGGTTGATGAATCCAACCAGCTTTTACAGACTCAAGGGTCTAGTTCCTTTAAGGATCACACAGATAACCCTTTAGAAGAGGAGCCAAATCGGGTTGTTCTAGAACGTCCTGAGCTTACTCCATTGAACATTCTAATGGATTCGTGTGTGAAGAATCAGTTCCGGCAGACAAGCTTCAAAATCAACTCCAAATGGTGTATGCTTGTATCGGTTTTGCTCCAAAGCTTATTCAAGCTCAAAAGTGTGATGCAAAGAATCATAATCTCTCAGTGGGAGTGAAATTAGTATTTTAACAACAGATGATGTTGATGATTTAGTAACATCACTATCTTTGAATCTTTGTACAACAGTACGGGAATTCTGTCTATCTGGAAGCAATGATAATATTACGACCTTTATCAAAGGTCGGAGCTGTGAGTGTGAAGTTTCTGGAAATAGGGATTGGAGTGTGGTTGTCATTCAGAAAGCAGCAGCAGCACCAGCAACACAGCTGGACATGGAGTCGTATCAGAACTAATATACAAAAGTGGTGTCGCCGCCCCACCCCGGTGCTAGACAACCCTGCCGCCCCCACCCCTGTGCTAGATGACCCGAAACTGAATCCGATGCTTGTTTTGACTGTAAATTTCATACACTATGCCTTTGTTCTCTTATAGAGTATATAGTAATGACCAAGCAGCCTTCTGGTTGATATTCGGCTTTGATCGGGCGATTTTGATATAGTTCCCATCAAGAGATTAAAGAAAAAAAAATACAATTTTGATTTCAGAGCCAATATGGGTCAGTTAATTTCTTCCTTTTATATTCTTTCTTTTTTAATTCAAATTTATTTTTTTTCTTAATGCTCATTTTTATTCTGTTAGTATGGTTGCATGCCAACTTTATGTTATGAAATTCATCATTATTGATTTGTTAAGATAAAACTTGATCAGATGATCGAGTTTGTCAAATCCAGTAATGCAACACAGGTGGAGCCGCCTCTAGATTAGGTGATCTTATGGCGGTATGAGGCCGTTTAAGGTTTTGCTGAGTGCGACCCCATGTTTACAGTGCAAGCCTGCAAGGTACGTAAACCAGAAAGAAGAGGCTATCCCACACCTTTGGTTGAGGTGTTAGGAAAATTCCTATTTTAAAAACCGACCACCACCACCACCACATCTAATATATCAATGACGGGGGATTATTCTCCGCCATCACAACCAACACCACCTCCACAACCACCACCTGCCACCACCACTTACAGGCTGATCCGATACCACTAAAGTTGAAATCAAAGTCCTTGTGTGCGTGTGCAGTTCATCATATACAAATGTGCTTTTGAATGTGTTCTTGAATTTGGATTTTATTATTGGATGCATTCATGAATGAGTTAAATGTGTTCTTAAATTTGAATCCGGATTTGATATCTGCCTATTTGGACATGAAGATGACAATAATTTTGAAATGAAAAGGAAGCTTGAGCAGGTGAAAATTTTGAAGTACCCATCATGTTGATGCCTGTTTATGAAGGCTCTCTAATAAGTAATAACTTTAATTGTCCATGTTAATGAAACGGTAATAGCATGGGCGATTTAGGTTATTATGTCATTCAGGATGTTTTTTATATATTAAATAATCAAATTACATGATGCCCTTATAAGTTACACATCATTTAAGTGATAATACACACTTGTTAAAACCGTACACAAATGTAAATTTCAATCAAGCATTTGTAGTACATGAATACAGTAATGTAATGTTTATGTATGAAAAAGAAACTAGCAGATGTATGCTAGTTGAAGTATTATAATATATATTTTAATCAATATAATAAAGTTAATTGATACTAATTTTAACGATTTACATAAGGTATTTAGATATAAGAAAATAAGAAATAGACATGAGGTGATAAAAACACTAAACTAATATCAATTGCATGTTGTAACTATGATGAATGAATAGCGCCTTAAGGGCATTAGGAGGCTGGGAGCCAAGAGCACTCTTAGAAGTATTCCAAGTGTGCGAGTTATTTACATAGTCAAGATTAAAAAGGTCATCATCACTAAACAAAAAAACTATCAATTCCTAATAGTCACAATGCTATTCAACAGCCATATTTCATCGGGTTCAATGAGGGGTTGTAAGCTTTCCTTTACACGTTTGCCCTACCCGAGGGACCCAGAGCCAGGGCTATGTACTCGTGGAACCTGGGCAACCTGAGGCGTGTACTCGGAGGGCACTCCAAGGGGCCTAATATTGGATATCTCCAACCAAAACCTAAAACACACTACAACCTTGTTAGCTAGTGTTGGATCAAATTTTCATTTTAGAACTAGCATTTATCTTCAGTTATATATATATATATATATATATATATATATATATATATATATATATATATATATATATATATATTATATATATATATATATATATAGGGTTTGGTTCAAATGAGAACCCAATCTTTTTGCGAGAACTTTTTAACTCAACACCAACCATTGATCAAAAAATCAATGGACTAGATCTTTGTATTCTTTTCTTAATATAAAATGACAAAATAGTCATTTTATCCACTCATCAAAATTCTGCTTTTAATAATAATATGACACATGTCCCCCTCTATTTCCCCTATTCTTTTTTATATATTTAAAAATTTTACCCCTTTGTTTTTATAGCTTTTATAATTTTTTCATACATTATTAATTTTTTATAAAAATTACATCATAAACTCGTCTCATTATTCTCTTTAATTTTAATATAGTCTCGAAATTTTTTAAATTTTTTTTCTGGACGTTATATATTACAGTGAATTATATCATGTTCATATGCAAAACCTAATATTTGCAGTAAATTATATCATATTGTAATATATATACACACACACTATTGTAACCTGTCATAAGTTTTATATTAAACCATTACAACAAAACAATGTGAGAAATTACACCATCAACTACATCGACTATAAAGTTCATCCTAACCAAATCATGAACCAACAAACAATGAATTACGTCGTGTTCATATGAATGCAATTTTTAATACCCACAACGTACTATATCATATTGTAACTTCTTATTATGAATTACATCAAACAAACATGGTGTACTAACGACAAAAAACCCTAAATTAAACATAAAACCATACCTAATACAATGAATTACATCGAATAACAGTGAGTTACATCATATTGTAACAGTTCATTTGAACGCAAATACTAATATCAAGTTAATGTAAATATGAATGTATTGATGTAACATGGGGTTAATCTGATGTAAATATAGGAGTTACTCTGATGTAACATGGTGGTTGCAGTAACGTAACAATATGGTTACACTAATGTAACATAGGTTTCACCAATGTTCCTTTGAAAACAAATCCTAATACTTACAGTTAATTACATCATATTGTAATTACCTACAGTGAATTACATTGAAGAAACAAATATAAAAACCAATAAAATAAAACCTAATAAAATAGGTTCATATCCTTTTCAAATGCAAATCCGAACTTTAATAAATCTTGACCTGATGTATCATCGTTACCCCCTTCGTGCAAAAAACAAAGAGCATAAACCTAAAAATTTATGTACCTTCAAGATTACAATGATGAAACATATTGTATTAATCATTGAAATACAAATCCTAACAGTTACACTAAATTACATCATATTATAATTACTTAAACTATTTCCTGTAATCTTAACTTCAATCACAATATCATCCAAATCCACATAAATAGCTTTAATAAAGCAGCCACTTTATGAATAATTATAGAAAATATGCATTTATGCGTTTTAGTTATAAAAAATTTACTGAAAAATATCCATTACCATTTATGAACAAAACCAAGTGTTAGTGAATGTTCGCTGTGGACACTTAAGCTGTCCACTGTGGACACTTAGGCTGTCCACTGTGGACACTTGAACATTCTTAGAATGTCCGCTGTGGAAACTTAGGCCATCCGCTGTGTACACAGCGGACAACCTAAGTGTCCACAGCAGACATTCTAAGAATGTTTAAGTGTCCGCTATGGACACTTAGGCTGTTCGCTGTGGACAGTTGAACATTCGTAGAATGTCCGCTGTGGACACTTAGGTTGTCCGCTCTGTGCACTTGAATGTTTAAGTGTCTACAACAAACATTCTAAGAATGTTTTAAGTGTCCACAGCGGACATCCTAAGTGTCCACAGCGGACATCCTAAGTGTCCACAACGGACATTCTAAGAATGTTCAAGTGTCCACAGCGGACAGCCTAAGTGTCCACAGCGGACATTCTAAGAATGTTTAAGTGTCCGCTGTGGACACTTAGGCTGTCCGCTGTGGACACTTAACATTCTTAGAATGTTCGCTGTGGACACTTAGGCTGTCCTCTGTGTACACTTGAATGTTTAAGTGTCCACAGCAGACAACCTAAGTGTCCACGGCGGACATTCATTAACACTTATGCCCATCCTTTTGATTGTTAGGTTTCTGAAGTCATGGAGTTGTAGTTACATAGTTTAATATCGTTTGTTTTACATTTGTTTTACAGATTGATTTACATTGGTTAATATTGGTTTACATTAGTTAAATCAAGATCTTGGTCACCATTGTAGGTAATGTTCAGTAGTCGTTAGACGATGAGCTATGTGTTGTTCGGTTCACCATCATAATCCGCAATCAAACCCACTAGTGGGGCGTCTATTGCTGGAGTGGCAGTGGTGGTCGGAATCGGTTGTGGTTATTGTGTAGACGATGATGAAGTCGGTTGTTGGGTTATGGTTGTAGTTGATGGATAATAAATAAAAGAAGATAATATGGTTTAAGGGTTGATAGTATAGTAGGTGAATAAAAAATAAAAAAAGTATATTCCGAAGATTGTACCAAAAAGATGACAACATAAAATATTACAATGTTACCCCTTATATGATCTTCACCATTAAAATGAAATATTCTATTTTGATGCCAAATGAAAGGTGGATACTTGGGTTAAAGAGTTTTCACAAAAAAGTACATATCCTATATATATATATATATATATATATATATATATATATATATATATATATGTATGTATATATATATGTATATATATATATATATATATATATATATATATATATATGTATATATATATGTATGTATATATATATGTATGTATATATATATGTATATATATATATGTATGTATATATATGTATGTATATATATATGTATATGTATATATATGTATATGTATATATGTATATGTATATATATATATGTATATATATATAGGATTAGGTTCATATATTAACCCAACCTAATTGTGAGAACTGGTTAACTATATTGGCCAATGAGAGCACGCCACATCAACATCAAGAAAAGGAATCTTGAAGGGCATTTATGTCATTTTATAGGTTACATATTTATTAAAGGTTTGTATTTTTTTGAAAACTTGTCTGACATATCACTATCTTTATTACTATAATTTGATTTGATCTTTCACATTTCCCAATAGCATATAATTTTTCCTTTTTATAAAAAACGAGGTGCATTCAACCCATCTTCTTATTTCTATAGTTTCAAAGAATAGAAAGGATTAGATTTGCATTCAACACAAATCTTTCTTCTTCTAAATTTTGTAAATTTTTTTGTTGTATTATATTATTATACTAGTTGGCATTACCGTGCGTTGCAAGGGAGACTATAATATGATTAACTATTATTTTATGAATAATTTGGTGTTATTATATATAATTAGAGGTGCTAACGATGTCGTGCTGTTATTAATTCCGGTGATGGTTACAGGTGCTAACGATATTGTGTTTTTAGTTTATGATTTTTTCAAGTGGGCTTTTAACAATCTATAGTAACTTTTTTCATGTAAGCCAATGTAATCAAAGTAACTTGATGTATCATGTAAGGCTTTTGTTATATTTATTATTATTATTTTTTTCGTTTTTGCAATAATATGTAAATATTTACTACTAATTATAACATGAGAATGTTTTAAGTAATGTTATATAACTACACTAAATCACTAATAATGTATTTGCTACACTACTAAAAGAATATAAGTTGTGATGCTAACGTAACTTTAGATATATTAAGTTATTACATTACATTACAACGTTTTATCTCACATTACAGCGACATTACGTTTACGTACATTATATGTTATCAAATTACATGTATATCAAATTTTAATCTTAATGTGATGCAATGTAAGTAATATAACATTTTTGTTATGGTTGATGTTAATTAATCATAATCGATGCTAAGTGCTCTAACATCGAATTATATTGCTAGCCACTAACATTACATTATTTTAATGTTAATGAGAATACAATACACACACTAAAATTTTATTAAGTTATTACATTACATTAAGTTATTATATTATATTACAATATTTTACATCATATTATAATGAATTACATGAATAATTTGATGTTATTATATATAATTAGAGGTGCTAACGATGTCGTGCGGTTAATAATTCCGGTGATGGTTACAGGTGCTAACGATATTTGTGTTTTCAGTTTATGATTTTTTCAAGTAGGCATTTAACAATCCATAGTAACTTTTTTCATGTAAGCCAATGTAATCAAAATAACTTGGTGTATCATGTAAGGCTTTTGTTATATTTATTATTATTATTTTTTTCGTTTTTGCAATAATATGTAAATATTTACTACTAATTATAACATGAGAATGTTTTAAGTAATGTTATATAACTACACTAATAATGTATTTGCTACACTACTAAAAGAATATAAGTTGTGATGCTAACGTAACTTTAGATATATTAAATATTACATTACATTACAACGTTTTATCTCACGTTACAGCGATATTACGTTTACGTACATTATATGTTATCAAATTACATGTATATTAAATTTTAATCTTAATGTGATGCAATGTAAGTAATATAATATTTTTGTTATGGTTGATGTTAATTAATCATAATAGATGCTAAGTGCTCTAACATCATATTACATTGCTAGCCACTAATATTACATTATTTCAATGTTAATGAAAATACAATACACACACTAAAATTTTATTAAGTTATTACATTACATTAAGTTATTATATTATATTACAGTATTTTACATCATATTATAATGACATACATGAATAATTTGGTGTTATTATATTTAATTAGAGGTGCTAACGATGTCGTGCGGTTAATAATTCCGGTGATGGTTACAGGTGCTAACGATATTGTGTTTTTACTTTATGATTTTTTCAAGTAGGCTTTTAACAATTCATAGTAACTTTTTTCATGTAAGCCAATGTAATCAAAGTAACTTGGTGTATCATGTAAGGCTTTTGTTATATTTATTATTATTTTTTTTTCGTTTTTGCAATAATATGTAAATATTTACTACTAATTATAACATGAGAATGTATTAAGTAAGTTATATAACTACACTAATAATGTATTTGCTACACTACTAAAAGAATATAAATTGTGATGCTAACGTAACTTTAGATATATTAAGTTATTACATTATGTTACAGCGTTTTATCTCACGTTACAGCGACATTACGTTTACGTACATTATATGTTATCAAATTACATGTATATTAAATTTTAATCTTAATGTGATGCAATGTAAGTAATGTAACATTTTTGTTATGGTTGATGTTAATTAATCATAATAGATGCTAAGTGCTCTAACACCAAATTACATTGCTAGCCACTAACATTATATTATTTTAATGTTAATGAAAATACAATACACACACTAAAATTTTATTAAGTTATTACATTATATTAAGTTATTATATTATATTACAATATTTTACATCATATTATAATGACATACATGAATAATTTGGTGTTATTATATATAATTAGAGGTGCTAACGATGCCGTGCAGTTAATAATTCCGGTAATGGTTACAGGTGCTAACGATATTGTGTTTTTAGTTTATGATTTTTCAAGAGGCTTTAAACAATCCATAGTAACTTTTTTATGTAAGCCAATGTAATCAAAGTAACTTGGGGTATAATATAAGACTTTTGTTATATTTATTATTATTATTTTTTTGTTTTTGCAATAATATGTAAATATTTACTACTAATTATAACATGAGAATGTTTTAAGTAATGTTACATAACTACACTAATAATGTATTTGCTACACCACTAAAGAATATAAGTTGTGATGCTAACGTAACTTTAGATATATTAAGTTATTACATTACATTACAGCGTTTTATCTCACGTTACAGCGACATTACGTTTACGTACATTATATGTTATCAAATTACATGTATATTAAATTTTAATCTTAATGTGATGCAATGTAAGTAATATAACATTTTTGTTATGGTTGATGTTAATTAATCATAATAGATGCTAAGTTCTCTTACATCGAATTACATTGCTAGCCACTAACATACATTATTTTAATGTTAATAAAAATAAAATACACACACTAAAATTTTATTAAGTTATTACATTACATTAGGTTATTATATTATATTACAGTATTTTACATCATATTATAATGACATACATGAATAATTTGGTGTTATTATATATAATTAGAGGTGCTAACGATGCCGTGCGGTTAATAATTCCGGTGATGGCAGGCGCTAACGATATTGTGTTTTTAGTTTATGGTTTTTTCAAGTAGGCTTTTAACAATCCATAGTTACTTTTTTCATGTAAACCAATTTTATATTAGATTTTAATCTTAGTTGATGTAATTTAAGCAATTTACATTTGTCTAATGGTTGATGTCAACTGATCTTTAAAGAATGATAAATGCTCTTATATTGTTACATTAACTTACATTGCTAGTAGCTAATAATACAAACGAAAATACCATATACACATTTGTATATATAGTAGACCTAAGTTATATAATTTAGCTACACAAAAATGTAATCTACTAGCAATGTAAGTTAATATAATCTACTAGCAATGTAAGTTAATGTAACAATATAAGAGCATTTATCATTCTTTAAAGAGCGTTAAAATGTAATATACATGTAATTTATCTTAATGTGATGCAATGTAAGTAATATAACATTTTTGTTATGGTTGATGTTAATTAATCATAATAGATGCTAAGTGCTCTTACACCGAATTACATTGCTAGCAACTAACATTACATTATTTTAATGTTAATAAAAATACGATACACACACTAAAATTTTATTAAGTTATTACATTACATTAAGTTATTATATTGTATTACAGTATTTTACATCATATTATAATGACATACATGAATAATTTGGTGTTATTACATATAATTAGAGGTGCTAACGATGCCGTGCGGTTAATAATTCCGGTGATGGTTACAGGTGCTAACAATATTGTGTTTTTAGTTTATGATATTTTCAAGTAGGCTTTTAACAATCCATAATAACTTTTTTCATGTAAGCCAATTTTATATTAGATTTTAACCTTAGTTGATGTAGTTTAAGCATTTTACATTTATCTAATGGTTGATGTCAACTGATATTAAAAGAATTATAAATGCTCTTATATTGTTACATTAACTTACATTGCTAGTAGTTAATAATACAAATGAAAAATACCATATACTCATTTGTTTATATAGTAGACCTAAGTTGTTAGCTACAACCTTGTTAGCTAGTTGTCGGATCAATTTTCATTTAAGAACTAGCATTTTATCTTCAGTTATATATATATATATATATATATATATATATATATATATATATATATATTATATATATATTTATTTATGTATATGTGTGTATATATATATAGTTATATATATATATATGTATATATGTATATATGTGTGTGTGTATATATATATATATATATAGTTATATATATATTTATGTATATATATGTGTGTATATATATATAGTTATATATATATATATATATGTGTGTGTGTGTGTGTGTATATATATATATATATATATATATGGTAAGAGAACCATACCTTATTATAAAAACTCTTTAACTAAAAACCAGCCTTTGATTAATTTGTAGATAAATGATTCAAACGGCCTAGATTAAAACTCAATAAAATATTATGGTTAAAGACTTATTTCTTATTTGGTAAGGGTAAAAAAGTCTTTTTAAAGATTTATTAATTAACTCAGTCACTATATTAATCACCAATCACTTAAGGTTTCTCTTCAATCATTACTTGAATTCTACTTATTTGTTTTTTTTAAAGATTACCTGAACAATATTTTAATAAACATTATTACACTAGTAAACTTTAAAATTTTATTTTCTCTTAATTGGCTCAAATTCGCACCTGCCACACCTTACTAATCATGCAACTATTATTTTTATTTCATTTTCTCCTTTTGTAATCTATTTATATATTTATAATTTTTTGTTCTTTTACACCAAACATTACATATAATATCAGGTAATATTATTTTTATAAAAATTACCTAAAACATGATTTGGTTACAATAAACTAATTAGTATCATAATATTGCATTACATTACATTACACTAACACTAAAATTTAATAAAACATGTAAATTTATTGTAATGTAATGTAACGTAACATAATGAAATATGACGTAAAATGTAAGAAAATGTAATATTGCATTACATTACACTACACTAACATTAAAATTTAATAGAAAAATATAAATTTATTGTAATGTAATGTAACATAACATAATGAAAATATGATATAAAAATGTAAGAAAATATAATATTGCATTACATTACATTACACTAACATTAAAATTTAATAAAAAATATAAATTTATTGTAATGTAATGTAACGTAACGTAATGACAATATGATGTAAAAATGTAAGAAAATATAATGTTCTATGTAACTACAGTAATGTTAGTTACGTAACTTATATTATTGGTCAATGTAATAGTTACATTACATTACTTAAATTACGTTAATTACAAACATGGCATGTTTAAATTAGTAGTAAAAATTAAGGTAATGTTGGAAAATAACATGTCTAGTAAAACTTGTCATCCACTTACAGTAGTGAAATAACTTGAGTTAGATTACATATCACTTTAGAATAAACTAAAATCACATATTACTTGCATTAATTTAAATTAACATGAAACTTCATTTACTGTAATATAATATAAGATTAAAACCTTATTTAATTTAAATGTTATAGTACGTTAATTACATTCATTTCCACCAACTTATATTAAATTTACTTAAGTGAACTCAAACATATCAACGTGGCACTACTTTCGTCGGTTACATTACATTAGATTACTTACGTCGCTCACATTACATTACGTCACAAAATATATGAATAAATAACATATTTTTTTTCTAGTAAACGATGCATTAAAGAGTTTTTAAAATGCAAGGTAAGAAACTCATATTTTTGAATAATAAAGTGGGAACTTTGGAATGTGTGAAACTTGTTTATTCATAGTACTATATGGGGAGAAGAAAAATGCAAGTATAAGGGGTTGTTTAGCAGCATCTGATTGAATAAGTGCTGAACCAGTAAGAGGTCTGAACCAGTAAGAGGTCTGAACCAATAAGTGCTGAACCAGTTTAAGTCTGTTTAGTTGGACATCTGAATAACTGTACAAAATGACTATTTTACCCCTCTAATTATTTCTCGTTGAATATAATTTATCTGTTTGGTCATAACTTCTAATAATGAATAATTACTAAAAAAAATACAAACCATCATAGAAAATCCAAATTACACATAAATCCTTCTTGAAAACATACTAAATCCAAGTAGAAATTAATAATTTGCGTACAATTTTGGTTTTAAGCATTTGACATTAATTGGATTCTATAGGGGACAGGGGAGTACTCCCAACCAGAGGTATTGCAGTACCACTGTACCAAACCTGCAATAAACCACCATTCACAATATAGACCTACAGATCCCTAAACACAGAAGACATGAATCCAAAACCTCTTAAAACAGCAACTCAGATATTACAATCAGCAGCACAATGTAAAAATGAACAAATTCACTTCAAAATACCACTGCATGCAGCATAGATCTGCAAATCATCACAAGTAAACACCCAAAATCACGCCATTTAAGCACACAGATCTAAAACCCTAACTCATAAATTTCAAAACCTAACAATATCCACTTCAAAAACCAATCAAACAGCATACAGTAAACAACAAACAATAAACAATTAACAACAAATCTCATCTAGTTGCAGAGGTTAGAGGATTACTAGTGTTAATTGTAGAGTGAAATGCAGACATGATCCGAACCTTAACGTGTCGGATCTTCTGTGCTGGAGGTGAAGCTTTGAGTGCGTTGAGTGAAGTGAGTGAAGTAGGTGGGTGTTGTTTGGAGCGGGCGGCGACTAGGAGCGGGCGGCGACTTGGACCGGGCGGCGACTTGGACCGGGTGGCGACTTGGAGTGGGCGGCGATTGGAGTCCGACAGATCGATTGGCTTTGAGGTCGATGGGGGGTGTGAGGCTGTGTTTTGGGTCAGAGGTTGGTGAGGATCTGACCTAATAAGAAGATAATCAGAGCTGGAATAAGAGGTTGGTGTCAATAAGTGGTATCAACCAAACATCATGGTCTGACCGGATCAGATATAAACATCTGACCCGTGTCAATAAGAGCCAAACAAACACAGCCTAATTTGAAAAAAGATGCTTTCACTTTGGACTAGTGAAATGCACTAAATGCAAAACACACATAAAAAGACATTAATGCCCCTAAAAGATACTTTCTTCAATAACTGATGTGGCATGCTTTGATTGGTTAAGGAGGGTTAAAGAGTTCTCACAAATACTTAGAGTTCTCGTGCGAAGGGTACGAAGCAAAAAAGACCATCGATCTAAGAGATGAACGGTTCATATTTAAGATGGAATAATCACGCAAGAAATGTTCCTGGAGGGGTAGAATTGGTAATAGCCTACAATTGTTGATTTTTTTTTAACTTCCTCTCGTTTTTTTAAACACGTATAACTTTTTCATATGGCACTAATTTTTTTAAAAAAATACATCATAAAAACAAGCATTTTATCCTCTTTAATATGAGTATAGTATTTCTATACTTTTTTTCAAAGAAACAATATTTTTTAAGAAAACGTCTATGTGCTGTGCGTATAACATTCGTGATTATTCACTACGTAATTATCAACATAACTTGCGTAATTATCATATAACTTGCGTAATTATCAATATAACTTGCATGATTATTTTTTATAAATGAGTAATATTTCTTTGCGTGATAATAGATATAACTTGTGTAATTATGAATATAACTTGCGTAATTATGAATATAACTTGCGTAATTATGTAACTTTTATGCGTAATTGTAGCGCGGACGAAACTACCCATCCGCTAAAAAACACGTGTCACACTCTGGTGGCTTCGTACACTTAGCACGAAAATTACACTTTGTATAGTAACCGGCCCCTATATACATACACACACGCACACACACACACACATATATATATGGAAGGGATCAAATGAGAACACATTTTTTTGTGAGAACTCTAGGAACCAATCTGAGCCATTAGTTTTCAATGGCAAAATGATAATTAACAAAAACTTAATAAAAAAATTATAAAACGAAAAATAAAATAAAAATAAAAAAATAAAAACACAAAAATGTTTCTCTCGTTTCCCTCTTTCAATAAGAAAATAAAAAAAATCATGTTTTTTTACAAAATTCATTTTACATATGTGTAATACCGGATTTACACATGTATAAATGACGGGTGAACGATTTTCTTAAAAAAAGTATATCAACATGGTAGGCGTTGGAAAGATAAAATATACTTAAATTATTGGTGAAATGTTTTTGAGAAAATAAGGTCATGAAAAAAGTTATGAACGTTTTAAAAAAAAAAAAATGAGAAAATGGCATGTGACTTGCATGTGATAAGAAATGTGTGGCTGATATTGGTTTCTGGAATTCTCACAAAAAAAGTGGTTCTCAAGATAACCCTACCCTATATATATACATATATATATATGTGTATATATATATATATGTGTGTGTGTATATATATATATATATATAGAGGGATGCATTCAATCAGAAACTAAAGTTTTGTTAAAAACTAAAAGAACCATTTTAAACCATAGATTAATCTGATTAAGGGCTGCAATTGACAGTGGCAAAAAAGTAATTTACTTCATTTTTAATGACAATTACTAAACATTAGAAGGGTAAATCTGGTATTATAGAAAAATGATTTAAAATCTAAATTATATCATGGGAGGCAACGTTCAATTTGACAACATATCTCAATCAGTTTATCTTCCGACCCATTAAACGAGATCAAATGATCAATCAATAAAATGCAATGGGATTACGGAGTAGCATTTAAAAAGGAAAGACGAAAATATCATTGGAATGAAGATGACAGGATAAAACGTTTATGCATGCTTATGCTTATTAACATGATTTGTATTTTTTTGATTATTAACTCCTAATTCGACTACAAATCAACATGGATTTTTTTAAGAAATTATTGATCGAAGAGCTAAAACATGGGGATTGCGAAAGGGATCGAGATCGATTACGCACGAAGAATATACATAAAAAAATTGCCCTTAATTAGGGAGTGGGGCTTGAAAAATCACAAACACGTTGATGATCTATATCAATGTTGTTCTTATAATATCTTTTACTTGCTTATTAACTTGAGAAGTTGAGCATTCCTATTAGAAACACAGACCTGGGTTTTAAGTAAGTTGGTTAAAGTGCTTATATATATGCATCCAATAAATACCTAGAGGAGTTGCTTAGAAAAACAATATATTGTATGCTTGTTAAAGTTTTTCAACTTCCTTTTCTCATAATATGTTTATAAATCTTTGTTCTTTGATAGAGTAAAAACCATCGATTGCTTACTCATTGAGGTTAGCTTACCTGTATAACATCTTCACTTTGCATAAAAAATTTAGCTAACTAAAACGGCATTTATCAACATTAGGTCGCAAAGATTTCAAAACACATTGAAAGTAAAAATGCTTCTGCATATTATGTATAGACTGCTTATCTTTCTTGAATGTTTACAAACAACTTAAATTTGCAATTAGTGCAGTATGCATACATGATGTATTGCTCACTCAATTGGAGGTGGGTTCTATTGAAAGCAAAACATAATCAACACATTAGTACACGTACAAAAGCTTAGAAGTGTTAATAACTAAAGGATGTGTAAGCGAAAATATTGCATATATGCATTAATGCATCTATTGTTCGTTGTCTATTAAATCATGTGTTGCTGGATGTGCATTAATGTATGTAACGAGTGTGTGCATTGATGCATTTTGTCTTATGTACATATGTTTAGGTATAATATTATTATAGTTACATTTCACTCCTACATTAAATTGCAATTATAAAGTTTATTTTGTTAAAGATGTATTCATCTACAACAACATTGATACATAACATCAAACAAATTGTAAAAAAAACTAAGCAATTTAAAATTTGTTATTAGAAATAGAGACAACGAATATATAACATGGTTCGTGTATTGTTATTAACAAGTGTAAAAAGCAAATGTCATAAATAGATGATACACAAATTCGTGTAATTTTCGTTTATTGTTATAAAATAGAGGCAAGTTTAAAGACTAACATCATTATATTATTTATTGAACCAATTGGTAGTAAAAAAAATCCGTTCTAAATTTAACCATAACCGCGAATGACAACAAATATATGGGCTTATGCAATTAACAAATAATTAAATCAGAATAAATACAGACTTTAATATTCGTACACAACTATGGACTTCCGGATCCAAACCGAAACACAAATGGATCATTTTTTGTCTTATAACCGTTAATAACTTCCTAAACACACTAACATGAGGGATTTTAATAAAGGACTGAATTACCCTTGGGAATTAATAACAATTTAATTAATAATTAGAAATTATAGGAAAAAATAAATGGTTGTAATTGGTTCTTGACATTTTTATGGTTTTTAATTGAATGCCTCTCTCTCTCTATATATATATATATATATATAGAAAATTTATGGTACAAAGTATTTTTTTTTGCGCGAAGCGTACGAAGTTATCACGCAAGTATGGACATTACGGGTGGAATTATAACGCAATGGTAATAATTAATCACGCAGAGATGAAATTATCACGCAAATGTGAAATTATTAAACAAGAAGATATTCTTGCGTGATAATTTCATCTCTGCGTCATAATTCCACGCGAGTATAATTTGTCTTGAGTAATTATCGCTTTGTTCTTGTGTGATTATTATTGTTTTTGTGTGATAATTCTACCTCAAAACTTCGTACGCTTCGCAAGAAAAAACATTTTGTATAGTAACCGGCCCCTATATATATATATATATATATATATATATATATATATATATATATATATATATATATATATATATTTAAGTAGGCAAGTTTTCATTAAAAATGAATAACATAGAAAGGTACATATCAACTATCAATCCATTATATATTTGGAAGATTATCGAAACTAAATTTAAACTAATTAGGCCACTTCAAAATGCAATTTTAATCTATATTCACCCACAGAAATGACTCCCCTTATTTATTAAAATGACTCCCCTCATTTATTATTGGAAACGAATACTGGTGTGAACTTTGATTTGTTTATAGCTTTTCAAAGACACCAACGTTATATAAGTATGATAGATTGTATCATTCTTCTGTCTAGTTCATTCTTTTGAACTCCTTTATGTGCCGATACTAAATCCCTAACTCAAAATAAATAAAGAGTAAATTACTATTTTGGTTCCTGTGGTTTGGTCATTTTAACCATTTGAGTCCAAAAACGAATTTTCTAACAAAATTAGCCGTCTTGTCTGTAGCCGTCAAGTTTCACGGTTCGCATCCGGGCGGGGGAAAGACTCCTGACTAACCCCTTATCGGTCGGAGAATGCTAGCTCTTAAAGCTACAGTTTCTTTGATCATTTAAAAGATTTATCATTTGAACCTTTTTATGTGCTCTCTCTTCTGTCAAGCCCTATGGTTTATATTTTATAGCTCTTTCAGTACAATACACTAACAGAGTTAGATTTTTCAGTTAGTTTATAATAAAATGATCAAAATGCATTTGGACTGAAATGGTTATTTTTAATAACCTCAGGGATCAAAAACGTAATTTATTCTCTCACACAAACATATATTATATAATATATATATATATATATATATATATATATATATATATATATATATAATATATTATATATACAAATATATAATATATATCTACGCGAAATGTTTTTATTTTTATTTTTCAAAGTTTTTAAATTTTAATTTTAAATCGCTCGATTTTATACGTCGTATTTAAACCATTCATCTTATCTAATGGAAAATTTAAAACCGTTTGGCTTATTAGACTTCTTTAAACTGTTAAGCTTAGTTGTACGTCCTTCTAATCTATTTGTTTTATTTAAACCGTAAAAAATTTTTAACTGTTATTTTATTTAAACGTCTTTTTTTAATCGTTCAATTCTATTAAGCTTTTTTTAAAAATTTTTGTATTTATATATATTTTTAATTATTCGGCTCGTAAAACGTAATTTTATCCCATTCTTTTATTTAAACGTCATTTTTGTTTATTAAAAAACTTTCTTTTTAAACAATTTATTTTATTAAAATATCTTTTTTTTCTTTTTGATTTTTTATCATCTTTTATTCAATTTGACTTGAAAGTGATTTCTAAATTTATGTGAATTGTATTATTTTAAGAATTAATTTGAGTTTTGATTATTACAATTAAGGCTTTTACGATATTAAAATTACCTGTATTTAGTTTACTTTTAAGTCAATCGTTGCGTTTGAATAACCAATCGATTTGAAAAAGACGTTTAAATAAGGTAAACAAATTTAGGAAGAAGTTTAATTAGTTGAACGGTTTAAAAAACCATGTAAATAAAACATTTGAAAAACAAAAAGATTTTAAAAGACATTTAAGTAAGACGAACGATTAAAAAATAAATTTAAAAAGCCGAACAATTATAAAAAATACGTTTAAAAAGCTGAAAGATTTTAAAGCCGAACGGTTTGAAGATGAATGATTTTAAAAATTGTTTTAAAAACTAACCTTTTAAAATTATTTTTAAAAACCAATTGTTTAAAGAATAATGTTTAGAAAACCAAATGGTTTAAAAACACTTAAAAACATTTTTTAGAAATTAAATTATCAGTTTAAAATCCAAACGGTTTAAAAAAATATTTCCGAAACTTTAAAAAATAAAAATAAAAATCTTTTATACACACACACATATTAGTTAAATAGTTAAATATTTTTAAAATGTTGGTTTAACAAGGAAGCTTTTTAATAAACGAATAGTACAAAGACGCTCAAATAAACGAACGGGATAAAGTTACGTTTAAATGAGTCGAATAATTAAAAATATGTATAAGTTCAAAAAATTTAGAAAAGAAGATTAATAGAATTGAACTATTAAAAAAAACGTTTAGATAAAATAACAGTTAAAAATACTTTGCGGTTTAAATAAAACAAATAGATTAAAAGGACGTTTAAGTAAGCTTAACAGTTTAAATAAAAAGTATAATAAGCCAAACGGTTTTAAATTTTTCGTTAGATAAGATAAATGGTTTAAATACGACGTTTAAAACCGAGCGATTTAAAATTAAAATTTAAAAAACTTTTAAAAATAAAAATAAAAACATTTCGTGTATATATAATATATATATATATATATATATATATATATATATATATATATATATATATATATATATATGTGTGTGTGTGTGTGTGTGTGTGTGTGTGTGTATATATATAATATGTTTATGTGATTGAGTAAATTTCGTTTTTGGTCCCTGAGGTTATTAAAAATAACCAATCCAATTCAAAGGCATTTTGATCATTTTATTAAAAACTAACTAAAAAATCTAACTCTGTTAGTGTATTGGACTGAATGAGTTATAGAATACAAATCATAAGACTTAACTTGTTAAAAAATTCAATTTAAATTCAAATGATTAAAATGACCCTAAAAGATCAAAAGAGTAATTTACTCATATATAAAAAAAATGTTATTCTGTACAACGTGTTTATGAACAACAAAATAATATGTCAGAATATGGCCCATAGTTTCAGGAGCTTTCCCACATAGTGAAACATTTGTCTTATTAGATTCAATAAACAAGATAACATTTTAAAAATATGGTCCATATAGACATATAGTTTTATTCCGAATTGGCTATTTATGTGCTAGCAAATCATTTGTCTTACTGGATCTAGCAAACGAGACAAACATCTTCATAACCCCGATGTATCTAATACTTGCCTTAGCAAGATTGCTTCTCGTATTACTTACCAAACACATGTTTTTAACATCCCCGATCAAAGATTTGCAGTCTTATTTCATGGTTTGTATCCAATGGTTGTAATATAACTGCTCAGTAGTCATGCATGCGAGTTGGTCATCCAATTAATGCTTCTTCGAATGAAGATTCCTAATCACCCGCTCGCTTGAGAAGTTGTTGTTCAACTGTTTGGCTTGCATTGACTTGCGTCTTACCATCTCGATAATACTTTGCTCTGATAAATGTTGGGGACGTAATTTTTAATATCCTTGGCTCGGGACATGTGGTCAAGTGGGTTGGATTAAAATCCCTATTGAGTAGGATTAGGGAATTGTTTTTAAATGTTATATTATCTTAATTGAGTTAGGAATTAGGATAAGTATCTTGTGAGATATAAAAGTCAAAACAAGTGTTACTTCCGAAGTTAGTATATCTTCCGAAGCTTAATCTGATTCTTCCGAAACTTAGTCAGAATCTTCCGAAGGTTATGTTTGCTTCGGAAGTATTGGAAGAGTTAGAGTTTTGCTTTGGAAGTATCCCAAAGGACACTTCCTTTTTCAGAAGTATTAGTCTAGGGTCCTAAGTGTAAATTTTCAATTATATGTTGAGTATGTAATTTGACCATTATAATTAGTTGGTCGATTAGTGCTATAAATAGGGATCCTGTGTAATCTTGAAGAAGGATCAACAACAGTTTACAATCACGATAATCATTTGATAATAAAGTTCTTTCTTGCATTCTTGAAGTTCATCTTCTTCGTTTCTTATAGTTGTTGAATTGCGCATTCTTGTACTCAACTGTGTAACAATTGGTATCAGAGCCTGGTTAGAGGTTCAATTGAGGAACAAGATTCAATCAAAGATAGTTTGACGGTAGCGATGGTGTCAACAAAGTTTGAGATTGAGAAATTCGACGGGAAAAACGACTTTGGGTTATGGCGACTGAAGATGAAGGCATTGCTTGTTCATCAACGAGTGGTGGATGCCTTGGCTGGAGAATCTAAGTTGCCAAACACAATGTCAGACAAGGAGAAGAAGGAGATGCTTGAACAGGCATACAGTTCAATCATCTTGAGCTTGGGTGATCGGGTACTCAGAGAAGTATCGAAGGAGACGACGGCGACAGAGAAGTATCGAATAAGAATTATCATTTGAACCTTTTTATGTGCTCTCTCTTCTGTCAAGCCCTATGGTTTATATTTTATAGCTCTTTCAGTACAATACACTAACAGAGTTAGATTTTTCAGTTAGTTTCTAATAAAATGACCATAATACCCTTAGACTGAAATGGTTATTTTTAATAACCTTAGGGACCAAAAACGAAATTTATTCTCTCACACAAACATATATTATATAATAATATATATATATAATATAATAATATATTATATATACATATATATAATATATATCTACGCGAAATGTTTTTATTTTTATTTTTCAAAGTTTTTAAATTTTAATTTTAAATCACTCGATTTTATACGTCGTATTTAAACCATTCATCTTATCTAACAGAAAATTTAAAACCGTTTGGCTTATTGGACTTCTTTAAACTGTTAAGCTTAGTTAAACGTCCTTCCAATCTATTTGTTTTATTTAAACCGTAAAAAATTTTTAACTGTTATTTTATTTAAACGTCTTTTTTTAATCGTTCAATTCTATTAAGCTTCTTTTTAAAATTATTGTATTTATATATATTTTTAATTATTCGGCTCGTTTAAATGTAATTTTATCCCATTCTTTTATTTAAACGTCATTTTCGTTTATTAAAAAACTTTCTTTTTAAACAATTTATTTTATTAAAATATCTTTTTTTTTTCTTTTTGATTTTTTGTCATCTTTTATTCAATTTGACTTGAAAGTGATTTCTAAATTTATGTTAATTGTATTATTTTAAGAATTAATTTGAGTTTTGATTATTACAATTAAGGCTTTTACGATATTAAAATTACCTGTGTTTAGTTTACCTTTAAGTCAATCGTTGCGTTTGAATAACCAATCGATTTGAAAAGACGTTTAAATAAGGTAAACAAATTTAGGAAAAAGTTTAATTAGTTGAACTGTTTAAAAAACCATGTAAATAAAACATTTGAAAAATAAAAAGATTTTAAAAGACATTTAAGTAAGACGAACGATTAACAAATAAATTTAAAAAGCCGAACAATTATAAAAAATACGTTTAAAAAGCTGAAAGATTTTAAAGCCGAACGGTTTGAAGATGAATGATTTTAAAAATTGTTTTAAAAACTAACCTTTTAAAATTATTTTTAAAAACCAATTGTTTAAAGAATAATGTTTAGAAAACCAAATGGTTTAAAAACACTTAAAAACATTTTTTAGAAATTAAATTATCAGTTTAAAATCCAAACGGTTTAAAAAAATATTTCCGAAACTTTAAAAAATAAAAATAAAAATCTTTTATACACACACATATTAGTTAAATAGTTAAATATTTTTAAAATGTTGGTTTAACAAGGAAGCTTTTTAATAAACGAATAGTATAAAGACGCTCAAATAAACGAACGGGATAAAGTTACGTTTAAATGAGTCGAATACTTAAAAATATGTATAAGTTCAAAAAATTTAGAAAAGAAGATTAATAGAATTGAACTATTAAAAAAAAACGTTTAAATAAAATAACAGTTAAAAATACTTTGCGGTTTAAATAAAACAAATAGATTAAAAGGACGTTTAAGTAAGCTTAACAGTTTAAATAAAAAGTATAATAAGCCAAACGGTTTTAAATTTTCCGTTAGATAAGATAAATGGTTTAAATACGACGTTTAAAACCGAGCGATTTAAAATTAAAATTTAAAAAACTTTTAAAAATAAAAATAAAAACATTTCGTGTATATATAATATAATATATATATATATATATATATATGTGTGTGTGTGTGTGTGTGTATATATATATATATATATATATATATATATATATATATAATATGTTTATGTGAGAGAGTAAATTACGTTTTTGGTCCCTGAGGTTATTAAAAATAACCAATCCAATCCAAGGGTATTTTGATCATTTTATTAAAAACTAACTAAAAAATATAACTCTGTTAGTGTATTGGACTGAATGAGTTATAAAATATAAACCATAAGATTTAATTTGTTAGAAAATTGTTTTGGGTTCAAATAATTAAAATGATCAAATCAAAAAATTAAAAGAGTAATTTACTCATATATAAAAAAATGTTATTCTGTACAACGTGTTTATGAAAAAAAAAAATAATATGTCAGAATATGGCCCATAGTTTCAGGAGCTTCCCCACATAGTGAAACATTTGTCTTATTAGATTTAATAAACAAGATAACATTTTAAAAATATGGTCCATATAGACATATAGTTTTATTCCGAATTGGCTATTTATGTGCTAGCAAATCATTTGTCTTACTGGATCTAGCAAACGAGACAAACATCTTCATAACCCCGATGTATCTAATACTTGCCTTAGCAAGATTGCTTCTCGTATTACTTACCAAACACATGTTTTTAACATCCCCGATCAAAGATTTGCAGTCTTATTTCATAGTTTGTATCCAATGGTTGTAATATAACTACTCAGTAGTCATGCATGCGAGTTGGTCATCCAATTAATGCTTCTTCGAATGAAGATTCCTAATCACCCGCTCGCTTGAGAAGTTGTTGTTCAACTGTTTGGCTTGCATTGACTTGCGTCTTACCATCTCGATAATACTTTGCTCTGATAAATGTTGGGGACGTAATTTTTAATATCCTTGGCTCGGGACATGTGGTCAAGTGGGTTGGATTAAAATCCCTATTGAGTAGGATTAGGGAATTGTTTTTAAATGTTATATTATCTTAGTTGAGTTAGGAATTAGGATAAGTATCTTGTGAGATATAAAAGTCAAAACAAGTGTTACTTCCGAAGTTAGTATATCTTCTGAAGCTTAATCTGATTTTTCCGAAACTTAGTCAGAATCTTCCGAAGGTTATGTTTGCTTCGGAAGTATTGGAAGTGTTAGAGTTTTTCTTCGGAAGTATCCCAAAGGACACTTCCTGCTTCGGAAGTATTAGTCTAGGGTCCTAAGTGTAAATTTTCAATTATATGTTGAGTGTGTAATTTGATCATTATAATTAGTTGGTCGATTAGTGCTATAAATAGGGATCCTGTGTAATCTTGAAGAAGGATCAACAACAGTTTACAATCACGATAATCATTTGATAATAAAGTTCTTTCTTGCATTCTTGAAGTTCATCTTCTTTGTTTCTTGTAGTTGTTGAATTGCGCATTCTTGTACTCAACTGTGTAACAATTGGTATCAGAGCCTGGTTAGAGGTTCAATTGAGGAACAAGATTCAATCAAAGATCGTTCGACGGTAGCGATGGTGTCAACAAAGTTTGAGATTGAGAAATTCGACGGGAAAAATGACTTTGGGTTATGGCGACTGAAGATGAAGGCATTGCTTGTTCATCAACGAGTGGTGGATGCCTTGGCTGGAGAATCTAAGTTGCCAAACACAATGTCAGACAAGGAGAAGAAGGAGATGCTTGAACAGGCACACAGTTCAATCTTCTTGAGCTTGGGTGATCGGGTACTCAGAGAAGTATCGAAGGAGACGACGGCGACAGGGTTCTGGTCAAAATTGGAAAGTCTGTACATGACGAAGTCTCTTGCAAACAAGTTGGTGTTAGATCTTGAAAATATTGAAGTTGAATTGGATGATGAAGACCAAGCGATCATATTCTTGACCTCTCTCCCATCATCTTATGAGCACTTTGTGGATACTTTGATGCATGGTAGGGATACTCTTACCATGGAGGAAGTGCTGGCAGCTCTCAATTCAAAGGAATTGAAGAAGAGAACTTATTATAAAGAAGATGGTAGAAAGGGCTTGGTGGTCAGGGAAACATCTGAACAAAGAAACTTTAAGCCGAGAAGTGTCTCAAAGTCAAGATCCAAATCTAAGAGGAGGTGTTATGTGTGTGGGTCAAAAAAGCACTTCAAGAAAATGTCCTGACTGGAAAAGAAAGAAGGGTGAATCAAATGGATCAAAGTCTCATTCTAGTCATAATGCACAAGATGATGTATCTAATGGATATGAGAGTGCAGATGTGTTGGCTATCACAAGCAGCGGTAATAAGAATGAGAGGGTGATGGATTCAGGTTGTTCATATCATATGATGTCACACCCTCAAAATCCACATGCAGGGTTTTACCGCGAGGCGTGTGACAAAGCAAGATCTCAGTCATTAGTTACTCCGAACGACTCTATATGAAACATTCAAGCAAAATCAGAGTTTAAAACTTTAAAAGTATGCGGAAGCGTTCAGTATACATGACAACCCAAAATAATGCAACACAATGTAAAATGCGCAAACAAGCGCTAACCGTTGTTCAAAACAAATACATAATTATTTCAATTGCAAAACCACAAGTGTTCCCAACAATGCTGACCCACAAATGCCGAACCGTGAGTGCTCCTAGGCTTTTCATTAACCACGACCTGAGAATAGCATACTAAAAGAGTCAACACAATGGTTGGTGAGTTCAGGAGTTTGCGTAAAACATAACAGTAACAGTTATAAAACATAAGAGTGCATTGAATTAGATAGCTAGTCTAAATTCACAAGTAATAATAGTAGTGATTTCGCGATCAAAGCTGACAGTGTTTCGTTTGACAATATTATACCCGTTTGACCTCGAGTCGCACAGGTGGGGCTTGTCAAACCCAGTAGTACTACCCAAGATTTACCGCTAGTTCCAATATTAAAGATTCGAAAGTGTGAGGACTTTCATAGTATATCGCACTACATTACACTATACACAACTTATAATCAATAAAGCGTTTCAGAACGAGTATGCTATCTCCCCAAAAGAGAGTGTAAATAAAGTGGGGCATGAACTCACCTGGTGTGCACACGAATGATATTAAAGCTAACTTGAGAGAGAGAGGAAAGACAACCTTCAGAGGTTACCTAGAACACACAAGCACATGAGTACGTGTACACAGAATCATCAACAACCCTAAGTTCTCAATAACCACATTGACGCAAGGTTTTGAAAAAACAAGACACATTTGACCCAGTTGACCCGTTTGACCCGTTGGTGACATTATTGTTAAAATCCCATTTAATCAAGCATAGCAACTCATCATACACGGTTATCATACAAATTGTTCACGTATGTCACTTCATCAACCACGTGTTCTACCAAGATCATCATACAGCTTAGATTATCATACAACTCATGCGAATCTCAAGTAGTCAACATGCTCAACATAATTATAATTACATCACAACTAGTACATCATACATAAAGTCTACTCATGCACAACATGCCATGTGAAGCCACTCACGACTTCACACCCTAAACCCTGCCAATCCTACTAAGTAGGGGCCTCAGATTCGCACGTATGTATGACGATCATCATCATGTATAATCCATAAATGTCCAAATTTCCCAATTGACCAATCAAGTATCCATACAACCCAATTAACACATTCCACCATAGTAGACACTATCAATAAACATTCTAACATGACCCTAACATCATGATTATACTCAATTCACCATATCCAAAGTTTTAGATAAATAAAGTTTCCCTTTTGGGAAAGTAACATCCCAAAATCAATCTAACGCTCAATTCAATCATGAATTAATCAACACAATACCTATTCAAGCTCAAAACTATCATTTAAACATGTTTAACATCATCAAATCATCATAATTCACCAATCTCATATCCAAAAGTTTCTACTTTTAGCAAGGTATGAACTACATGAACAATTCTTGGATTTCTAGCATAATTATCATAATTCCAACATTCATACAACATCATTAGCATCATAACATCATCAATTCATCATCAAATCATCAAGTTCATGCAATAAAGTTACTATTATTAGTCAGGTATGATCCACGCATCAAAATCATGAATTTCTTGTACAATCCACGTAAACTATCATCAATGCTATCTAACTAACATCATACAATCAACAAACAATCAAGAATTTGACATTCTGAACAAAAATGGAACTAGGGTTCGGCCATACACAAAAACCCATGAAAAACCACTAAAATCTAACCTTAAACGCTTAATGGCTAAGCATTGAAGCTTGCTACACGTTGTAATCACTTGGAACACACTAAAAATCGATGCTTGTGCTTGTTCTTGGTCTCAAATCGCAAGGGAGAGGGAGAGAGAGGGGTTGGCCGTGACTTGGGGGTTATGGGGGGATTAGGGTTTTAATTTTTAGTAAATATTATATTTAGAATGTTGCCTTTTAGCCCCTTATTGTTTATATTTTATAAAAACTAATCTTTCTAACACTATTTAAGGGTTTTAACTACAAAATACAAACATTATAAACTAACAATAATGATCATGCATAATTTTCACTAGCCACAAGATACACGAAATAAATATAACACGTTACCACGTTAGAAGATAAAATTCACAAATAATATTTAAATCGCGTAAGCACATAAGCACAACTTAATAATCACATTTTTAGTTAAGTTATTATCTGATAATTGTTGTTAATTATTATTAAGTCACCAACGTTCAACGACAACTAGTGTGTGCTCACGACACGTGTATGCAAGACCTAACGGAACTAACGGAGTTTGGTAACGGAAAATTACCGGATGTCACATTATCCCCATGTTGAAAGAATTTTCGTCCCGAAAATTGCGTTACATGGTGTGTTCCATCACTGGTCTACTGCATTGGCACAAAGTAATTGAGTGAGTTTCGGGTGAGTTGTCACATCATCCCCATGTTGAAAGAAATTTCGTCCCAAAATTTAATCAATACCTTCGCTGGCCGTCTTCGTTGTTTTGAACAGCTGAGGATACTTAAGCTTCATCTGGTCCTCACGTTCCCACGTAAATTCTGGTCCACGTCTCGAGTTCCAACGAACTTTGACTATGGGTATCTTGCTTTGCTTAAGCGTCTTTACCACACTATCCATCACCTCGACTGGTTCTTCAATGAAGCGTAATTGCTCATCTACTTGCATTCCTCAAGAGGTACTACCATTGTTTCGTCTGTTAAGCACTTCTTCAAGTTTGAGACATGAAATACATTATGGATTCCACTCAGCTAGTCAGGTAGGGCTAACCGGTAGGCCACCGGACCTATTTTTTCCAAAATCTCAAATGGTCCAACGTATCTTGGATTTAGCTTTCCTCTTTTACCAAATCGAATCACGCCTTTCCACGGTGAGACTTTCAATAACACGTTGTCACCGACCTGAAACTCCAAAGGTTTCCGTCGCTTATCTGCGTAGCTTTTCTGTCCGTCACGTGCTGCAGCTATACGGTTTCTTATCTGTACAATCTTCTCAGTGATCTCGTGCACGAACTCGGGACCCGTTAGTTGGCTATCACCAATTTCAGCCCAGCAAACTGGTGATCTACATTTTCATCCATACAAGGCTTCAAAAGGTGCTGCCTTTATGCTGGTGTGATAACTATTGTTGTAAGAAAATTCCACCAATGTTAGGTGAACTTCCCAGTTATTCCCAAAGTCAATCACACAAGCACGTAGCATGTCCTCCAATGTCTGTATAGTATGCTCACTTTGACCATCGGTTTGTGAATGATAAGCAGTACTCATGTCTAATCGCGTACCCAAAGATTTCTGTAATGATTGCCAGAAGTGCGATGTAAAACGAGCATCATGGTCAGAAATAATTGAGACTAGTACACCATGTCTCGAAACTATTTCCTTCAGATAGAGTCGGGTTAACTTGTCCATTTTGTCCGTTTCCTTTATAGCCAAGAAATGAGCGGACTTCATTAATCGATCTACGATAACCCATATCGTGTCACAACCAGTAGGAGTTCGGGGTAGTTTGGTAATGAAATCCATTGAAATCTGTTCCCACTTCCACATAGGAATCTCAGGTTGTTGTAATAGCCCAGATGGTTTATGATATTCCACTTTTACTTTCGAGCAGGTCAAGCACTTGCTCACATATGTAGCTACATCCGCTTTCATGTTAGGCCACCAGTAGTACGCCTTCAGATCATGAAAGAAGTTGAAGCTACTAAGAGGATGTTAATGTCTGAGTTTGAGATGAAAGATCTAGATGAAGCAAAAAAGATATTAGGCATGAAATTAAGAGAGATAAGGAGCACAAGGTGTTGAAATTGTCTCAAAGCTCTTATTTGGAAAAGGTACTGATTAACTATAGAATGGATGAGGGGAAGCCAGTAACTGTTCCTATTGGTGCTCATTTTAAACTGTCAAGCTCTGATTTTCCTAAGTTAGATACTGAGGTTGATTATATGAAGAAGGTGCCTTACGCTAATGTGGTTGGGAGCTTGATGTACTTGATGGTGTGTACAAGATCGGATATTGGTTATGCTATGAGTTTAGTCAGCAGGTACTTGTCTAATCCGGGTAAAGCTCATTGGGATGATGTGAAATGGATCTAGAGATGTCTCAGAGGTACTAAACATTATGGCTTAGTGTTTGGGTGTCATGAACATGGGGAGAGTAAACGGATTGTTGGTTATGTTGATTCAGATTTTGCCAAGGACCTTGATAGAGGTAGATTTATTACAGGGTATACATTTCACGTACTGGGTAACTTGGTTAGTTGGAAAGCCCTGTTATAGCATGTAGTGGCATTATCTACCACAGAGGCTGAGTATATAGCTTTGACTGAGGGAGTTAAGGAAGCTATATGGCTGCATGGTTTTGTTTCTGAGTTGGGAATTAATGTTACAAACTCAGTGTTGTATTGTGATAACCAGGGTGCAAGCCAGTTGTCAAAGAATAACATGTTTCATGAGAGAACAAAGCATATCAATGTGAAGTTGCACTTTATAAGGGATGTGGTGAATGCTGGGAAGGTGAAAGTGGAGAGTGTGTATACTTTGGAGAATCCAGCGGATGTGTTTACTAAATCTTTACCTGGTGTTAAGTTTAAATTTTGCTTGGATGCATTGGGAGTTGGTTAAAATCTTGTTTTGATTTTAAGGTGGAGATTGTAAGATATAAAAGTCAAAACAATTGTTTCTTCTAAAGTTAGTATATCTTCCGAAGCTTAATCTAATTCTTCCGAAGCTTAGTCAGAATCTTTTGAAGGTTATGTTTGCTTCGAAAGTATTGGAAGTGTTAAAGTTTTGCTTTGGAAGTATTCCAAAGGATACTTCCTGCTTGGGAAGTATTAGTCTAGGGTCCTAAGTGTAAATTCTCATTTTATGTTGAGTGTGTAATTTGACCGTTATAATTAGTTGGTCGATTAGTGCTATAAATAAGGATCCTGTGCAATCTTAAAGAAGGATCAACAACAGTTTACAATCATGATAATCATTTGATAATAAAGTTCTTTCTTGCATTCTTGAAGTTCATCTTCTTCGTTTCTTGTAGTTGTTGAATTACGCATTCTTGTACTCAATTGTTTTACATATCTGAATTGTTATCCAAATTCATTTGAGATTGAGCCTAACAAGTTAGGTTAGTCTATAGAAACCCAAGATAAGAGTCAGTTGTAGTCATGTTTTTTAGTTTTAGTTTTCTTGATTGTGTTAATAGTTTGGGAGACTTAGCCAATGTTATTTTGTGTTCTATATCGTTTCACCATTGTTATTGGTATCGGAGCCTGATAAAAAATATCATGAAACCAAGCATAACCACGTGACTGAAAACAACAAGACCCATCTAGATCTGTGAGTTCTTGCTGCTTACGATTGAAGAGAAAAGGAGCAAGTTGACAAAACTGTGGCACCTATATCTAGCCGAGAGCCAGAAGGGCTGGATAACCCCTCGCCTACTTCAATTTTAAAGACGCATAGCCGTTGAGGAAAGCAATTGAATACGGGCAACGAGCAGACATCTTCGTCTTCAACCAAAGAAACTACCCCGTCTTCGTTCCAATGCCTAATGTTAACATCGACGAACTACACAATTTGGGCTTTTCAGATGAGGGTGATTATAAATGTCTATGGTGTATGGGATGTGATCAAACCCGTTTCACTGACAATAAGAAAAACAACAATGCCATGGCGTTGTTATCCTAGTTGATACCTGAAGATCAGATAGTGCAAATTGGTAACCTAATAACAGTTAAATAGACGTGGGACGTAATAAAAACCTTACATCTAGGAGCTGACTAGGTACGAGAAGCAAGGCTTCAAACGTTTCTAATTGAGTTTGAAGGATTGAAGATGAAGGACACCAATACAATTGATACCTTCGCGTCCAAGTTAACCCTGATCTCGACAAAATCCCCGGCACTTGGTGAAACTATGGAGGTACCAAAACTTGTGAAAAAGTCCCTCATGAGTCTCCCAAGAAGATTCATTCATATGGTGGCCTTAATCGAACAAATCTTGATTCTAAAAACCAACAAGTTTAAAGATGTGGTGGGACATTTAAAGGCGTATGAAGAACGAATTCAAACCGATAATCAAAATAAGTTACTATTCGCTAGAAAAGATTATCCTACTAACAATATAAATCGTGATGTTAATAGGGGACAAAGAAGATGTTCACATTATCCTTGAGAACGTGGCCATGGGCGTAATAAAGGTCAAAACCATGGCCATCAAGAACAAAATAAGGACCGGAAAGACCTAAAAATCTAGACTTGCTTGAGACCGATTATCACCCTAGGAATAAGTACCTCGTGGTTCGACCAGTTAAACAAATGAAACGATCTAGACCAGCCAAAGACCAACTCGAAACATACAAATCGGACTGGTCCTTGTTTTTACCGTATTTGATTATTTTATTCCAGGAAAGGTTCGGTCTAGGTCGGTCCTGTACTTGACCCGTGATCACTTCTAGCAAACGATTGTGTGTGTGTGCACAAATGATTTAGATACTTTGACATTGATAGATAATCCCATTTTATGTTCTATTCTAGTGCACTCACTGTATATCTTCGACATAACGTTTAAACTACTAAAATAGATATCAGTTAATTTTTCATAAATATAAAAAATATATTAAAGGTTTTCAAGGAAATGTATATGAAACTTGTTTCATACTTGCTAGTAGAATTTAATATCAGACTTGAAAACCCTAAGTTTCTATAAATATAATTTAATGAATTTTATAGTTATTACAAGGGTCCTAAATTTTAGGGTTATATTAATGGTAGAATAATATTTATTATTTTTACCTATATACGTAACGCATTTCAAAATATTTTTCTTAATTATATATCTGTGTGTACACAAACACACCTCGTACAGGACAAGCTAAAACTTGAGCTAGAATAAATTTTCTTTTACAAACCAGAAGCAAAGCTGACACGAGGATACAAAGATTCATGGATGCACCATGACATATACATTATTTATATTTTTATTTTTACATATCTATCCTATAGAAATAAGCATGAGCGAGAGATAAGAATGTAATTTCAAATGAAATTAAAATACTTATGTGAGAGGTCACAAGCCTAAATTTTTAAAAATTAATATTTTTATTTCATCTATGCCCTTATAATAAATTATAAAATATGATGCTTATGATACGACTCATTGAAAGCTAATGGCCTTTAGCTTTAATTCCCAGCTCAAATGGCTCCGTCACCGTTAAATTCCCTAAATGGTAATGTATAAAGTTTATAGTGATAAGGGATAAGGGAACGATAGGTTTTGGTGGTTTTGATAGTTTATCACCGATGATTGACGTTGATCGGAGCTTACCGAGTATCTTTTCTTTGCTTAGTCTTTGACCGGCGACATACTCCAATCCACAATCGGCGTTTCTGCAGATTACCAAATCAAAATCAAAGTCAAAATCAACAATTTTAGTTTATGAATCTATGGTCGTTTAAGGAATCACGAGAGGACTTTACACCATGGCTTATGATGGATAGTTAATAAGTATCTGGGTTTCCTTATGGTATATTAGTATATGACCATCACCTTTACTTTCATGCATTTCCTTAATTCATTGTTATTAGTGCATGTTTGTTAACAATTTTTGAGAAGTGACTTGTGACTTATTAACTTTTAAAAAGTTAATAAGTTAAATTAAGTGTTTGTCAAACCCAAAATACTTTTCAAACTAACTTTTCATATAAGGTAAAAAGTAGATTTTAAAAAGTAAGTAGGAGATTATTTATTAATTTTTGAAAACTATTTTTTGTTTAATTTTCTATTATACCCCTCTGTTATATCCTATTAACTCCCCAAAATTTTAAATTATGTATTTTTTGGTCATTTTATAACGTTTTAGTTTATAAGTTAATTCAAACATTTTTTTAAAATCTACTTTTAAAAAAATCATAAGTTAATAAGTTACTTTTTGTAAAAAAATTATTTTCAACCAAAATAAGCAATCCCAAACATATTAGTGACTATAGTTTCTTGATCATATTGATATACAATATGGGGTTCTTTAGCTTCAGCCCCCAAGGGAGGCCATGGAGTCATAAGGGTATGAATAAATTCTTAACACAATATAATTGTATATGTATTTTGTGAATCGATTTTTATTCATTAAAGATTATTTTATAAATGCATAGGTTTTCATAATTGATTACTCTTTTATTTCTTTTGTTTAGGCATTGATAAGCATCGTGGTTAAATGCACCCCAAAGCCTTCTTGGTTCTAAACTTTAATGTAACAACTCATGAACAAGTAACATATTATCCCATTTATCTCAATCTCTTTTCTACCTACATTATTTACGTGAAAGGGCATTTATGTTCCTATCAATTGTAAACGAACAACGTTGGATTTGGAGTTTGAGCGCAGCTGTAAATTAAACTTAAGCTTAGGGGAAGAGTTCATCACTTGTGTTTAATGATGTTGAAATTGATATAGGTTCGTTTATATATCATGTACATCATAAGTTTTAACCATCTTTTTGATTTTGGTCGTGAGCTTGGAAACTGGTAATAGTTTTTTAAAAAAACAACATACGGTTCTTATAAAATCAAGTTTTTTTGTGTTTTATAACTTATATATCTGTTTTCAGGAGACTTGAGAATTACTTAAGCGTGAAGTATTAAAGCAGGTGACACGTTATATCTCTAACGATCCTTGGGGTTGGTATACACCTTCTTCTAAGCTTTAAGATGAATGTGACGCTTTGCACATGTTTCTTGTATTGGTTGCAGTGTAACATGTACAGGTCAAACTTTCCAAATAGAAATCTAATAATAAGCAAGACTTCAAGACATTAATGGGTGAGAATTGAGAAATACGTAATATTTTAACCTTGGGTTGGTTTATTTTAATATATATTCTAGTTGTTTTAAGCGCAATCAATGGTGTTGACAAATTTGTTATTGTAGTAAATAAATATGTTTATCATGACTTGAAGTCTTAAGTTCATATTTACTATAATATTAACTAATATAACATACTGTTTAATAATAGAGGTAATTAGATAGATTACATAAATATTCTTGTATTATATAAATTGGTATTGGTTTGTTCCTTTAAGTATGTAACTTTCATATATATATATATATATATATATATATATATATATATATATATATATATATATATATATATATATATATATATATATATATATATATATATATATATATATTATAGAGAGCAACTCTCATGTGTACAACCTACAATATAGTTTTTGGACTTTTCAAATTGGCCTCAAGGTTTTGTTTGACATAAACATTTTTTAGAAAATGAGCTTATGTAAAATTATATATGTTATATATAAGTTTTTGAAAATTTAACTTAGTTTTAACATATATTTTATTTTGAAGTTATACCTGAAACCTGTAAATATATGTATTTTTTCCTAATTTAAACCTGAGTTATACATAATAACAAACAAGTTATCTAAATACAAATTTATAATTCGTCAAAAGTTGCGTCACCTATTGTTTTTTACAACTTTTTTTTTTTTCGGTTCTTACAACGTTTAAAATATAATAATTTTATAAAAATTCAATTTTGTCATTGTGAAGTGGTAATTTAATCTACATTTCGGCATGAATTTCATTTGAGCCAGTGCAATGTGCTTATTTTAGTTAATGTTTCGACATGAATTTTGTAGAAGAGTTGAATATTGATGTATGAGTCATAGAAGTCGAGCCTATCAAATTTTAATACTCCCGTTGCAACATGCATGTTTCATCCACTAGTAAATATATTTTGTGAAAATCAAAGCATATCACCAACAGTCGTCGAGTCAAAACATTTGAAACTATAACAAGTATGTATGTCGGGTCTAGTTGGGTGAATTGGATACCATCATCATGCACATTATAAACGTTGTATAGACCTTAAGGTGCCTTGTTTTACCTTAAGGCATAGTTGGGTCGACTCACACATTCACGACCCTTGCTACTTGCTAGTTGCTTTTGTCCACTACATTGCTTGTTTACTAGGTAAGTTTCACGATTCCCCTTCTTTTAAATGGCTTTGCTTTGAGTACTTGGGGGAGAAAGCATGCTAAAATCATATTTCATATACGAGTTAAAACATAACTCATTTGTTGCATGAGTACCATTCATTATCACTCCTAAGTCCCTAGTATATTATGACTATTAGCTATGACTAGATGTGGAAATTATGAGTAGATCTACTTGTTTAAACATACCCACTCATGTTGTGTAAACATACCCATTGTGTAAACACATCCACTCATGGTTAGTCTCTCTAACGATAGGAGGTCAAAACTGGCGCATATTGTCGTTCTTATTTCAATGTTCTGTGATAGAACATTGTTTGGGAATCAGTCAAGTTTGGTCATGAGAACTCATGGTAATAATATCATTATTTGTGCTCTTTTTAATTGGCTATACTAAGTTTTCAGATCTTGTTATTCAGTAACAAAGTCTTTTGAGTGAAACAATATCATTGATTCAATAAAACCTGTAAACTTACATTGTTAACATTTTAAGCATATTTTCTCAAGAAATTACGGATCATAGAGTCATAGTTCATGCATTTAGGAGCTTTTGGAGGATTTCTTTTTATAGCCTATATGTCAAAGGCCACAGAAGTAAAACCCATCACATATGAAGCAATTTAAAACATGTCTTTTGGAAAACAATTTTAAATGTGTCATTTGAGAAAAAAATTGTAATTTGCCATGTGTAAACATTAATACCCGGTTTATCTATATGTAAATTTGTGGTTTTTTGATGTAAACAAAAGCTATAGAAACCATGATTGTTACATTTCGTATTTTTGAGTGATGGGTTGTGGCACACTTAGTCATCTCTTCCTCACCACGGGTCAACACATCTTAAAGAAACGGATGATTTCATTCAATGATCTACGATCACCCCCTAAATGATCAGTGGTAAAGTTTGAAAAAGGTTTTGCACTCTATTCATGTCTCAATCTTGTCATACCAGTAGTAAATACCAATAATCTTTAAACCAAATGGTTAAGATGAGGTGTCCAGCACTTTATTAAAATAGAAGAGATCTTGGGTTCAAGTCACACCTGTGATAGAAAAAGAAGTTTTAGGTTGGGTCAGGGGTTTTTTTCTCACCTATGGTGAGTTTTCTTATGATGGTGGTTTCGGATTGCATACTCGAGTAATGAAGATGATCGCGTGGGCCAGTGGCCCGTCGGTGATAAGTCAGCCATTAAAAAAATTACTTAACTAAAATATAACTTTAATATCACACTGAGGGTTAAGGGTGTAAAAAAGTAAATTGATTTTCTAAGAAAACTTTGTTGATTTTTATTTTATAAACAATAAAAACAAAATATAGTATTAAGAATCCACCCGGCCTCGTACGTCTGTAACAGTCACGATTGTATTATTGAAACTTGCTTGAATTAAGTAATGGCGTATTTAAACTTTTAATTAAAACATGATTAACTTTATATACTATATTAAAAAGATAGTTCGGTATCAACAGTTTTAGGGTACAACCCAGGCAGCACAAGGTACAATGTGCTGATGCTGCCAGTTGTTATATATTGCTTTTTATTTTTCCGATTTAGCTTTTTTACATGTATGCTATGTAAAAACTCTCGAGAATGTTGCCCTTTTGGTTTGCTGGTTTTGGAGCTTCACATGTACACGCAGGATGCAAGTTTGATTCTTGACTTCCTGCTTTCTTCCATATTAAAATTTAAAATTTTCTACTTTTATGAGTTGGGCACTTTTTACCCATGTTTTGTAATAATAATTTCAATTTCAATTGAAAACTTTGTTGAATTTGTTCTTTAATTGTATTTTTTAAACTTTTATGTTTTTTTTTAAAATAAATATTTATACTCTTGGATTGAAATATCTCATAACCCTTATGATAACTAGATATCCAACTTGATATGATTAACTATATGTAATTAAATTTTATATTTTACTTCGCTCAGAACAATTAGGTTGATTAATGTTTATAGACTTCGATGGGAGAGGATGAAGAAGATCAGAATCTTGAAGGAAAAAGAGAATCATTATATTACAATAGAACCCCATGATAACGTTCAGGGTTCAAATCCTAGTTCAGATAAATAATGTAAAGCTTAAAAGTGTTAAAGTTTTAATTGTTTTGGTGTTGATGCTTTAACTTAATTTCAACATAGAAATGTTAAACTTAATTGTTTTTGAGATGAAAAATGTTCTATTATTTCTATTTCTATAATTTCTTCATAACTTTTTAATTGATGCTAATATATATCTTATGTGGTTTTAAAACCATCCTAACTAATTAAACCGGTAGGAGGAGATCCTCAATAATTACTCTCATTTCAAAACCACACCAATATGATACTTTAGTTTTAACACTTCTAAGAGTATTCACAGCCTATTCTTTATATATCTTTGAGTGTGTTCTTTATATTATAGAGAATGATTATAAGTGGTTGTTAGTGGAGGATAGAAAACATATTACTATTCATCTCTATATTTGGTAAAATACTGTTAATCTCTATTAATATTTTAATATTTGTTGAAAGTGGTTGTGAGTAGAGGAGAGATACAATGTAATGATAAATGTATAAAAAAATATTATTTAATTGCTAAAAACAAAGAAAAATTAATAATTTTTAGTATAATTATAGATATTGAGATGAAGAGTGAATTATAAATGCTCTAATAATTGAAAAAAAAACATTTCTATGTATATCATAGGAACTTATAAGAATAAAAATAACCAAATGACACATTTCTTTTTGTAGATTTACATAATTGCAAATTATTATAATTGTTTTGATTAGACATTTTTGTTCCATGGTTTTGTCTTGAATTTTGTTCATAGTAGGATTGCTTTCCATAAACAAAGAATCTAGCACATGGGTCGTTTGCTGGCAATACCCAACCCCATTATTCCCTCTCTAACTTCACCAACCAATCCACTCTGCCACCTCAATTTATAATACACATACTATATATAATTTATGTGCTTATCATTATATGCTTATAAACATAATTTACGTAATTATCATATAAATATCGCGATTATATTTTATAGCTTGAGTAATTATTGTTGTGTGTAATCATAAACATAAGTCGTGTAATTTTAAACATAAATTACCTAATTATTTTTTATCACTTGAGCATAAACATAAGTTGCATAATTATAAACATAACTTACTTATTTTATCATATAACTTGAGTAATAAAGCATAAACTTTTTCTTGACTTAAATCCAGTTTCACCAATGTAAACACATTTTATATAGTTTATTATATTTTAAAGTTTATATTATAAATCTAGAATTTATTATATTTAATTTGAGTAAGTTTGCAATATATATTTTATAAATGACTTAAAAATATTGATAACTGGTAATGCAACGTGCTTATTTATATACACAAATTACAGCGTTGCATAACCATACACATGACACACGAAATACAACTTCTGGGTAGTTATATATATGTTACGTAATTATAGTGTATAAAGATACAAACACATTACACACATGTATTCCTTGCCTAAAATACATGCTCGGATCATGGTGATTATGCGTGCCTTAATTAACCACTACATATAATAGGTAAGAAACTCGTTTATTATGCATGTTAAATAAATAATGTATTATATTAAGTATTAAATAGTTATTAATAAAGATTTAGCATTATGAAAAATAAGAAAAACATACTTATTTAGTAGGTAAAAAACTGTCTAAAAAGTAAGTAAGAGTTCATAAAATTATAACAAATGTTATTCTTATTTACTTACATATTATATAAAAATGTGTATTTAAATTTTGACGAAAACATTAAACACCAAATATTACTTGCACATTCAATTTCGCAACAATTTGCACGCACATGGCCCACTTGATTCCTCCAATCATAGTCATCTACGTTGACAGCTTTCACAACAACTTTTCTAAGATCTCATACTATTTTCCCAGCTGGCTTATAAGTTTGGTGCCAATTGCAAGCCACTTGGTCACAACCCTTTTAAACCCCTTGTCTAGTACAACCAACAAACTGAAATAAACACAACACCATCTCATGGAACAAACATTGATCTACACCAATACAACACCCATGTCTAGATTTTACTCTAATCCTCATCCATTGGGTGACAATCAAGAAATCTTGATCAAAGAATCGTCTAACGAGGAAAAAGACTCGACCTTTTCTTCGCAAGAACGAAACTTGAGTCCTGAATTTAGCCGAAAAGGGTCCGTGCCAACTTTGATGATCGGAAATGATGAAGAAGATGATATTGAAGATGAGGAGAGTGAGTTCAAGATGGGGAGGTTGATTAGGCAAGCATCTCTCAACTCTTGTCTTATGTCTGCTCCTCAACAAACCAATAAGGTACATACACATATACATTCAATCTTGAAATACTCTATACCAATCAATATTGTATTGCTATTATTTATGTTAGTATGATAAATATGAATGTGATCTTATCTCATTCTCTTCATACGCTACTCATAACTTGTTATGAGTGAGTTATGTTTGAAATGTGAGTAAGCTAAAAATAATTCCAATAGTGATATTAGTATTGTTTGTTAGAATCATAACATTTTATGACACTTTTCTATTGATGATTAAAATGATTTATGCAGGTTATGACAGGAAACTCGAGTTTACAAAGATACTTGTCACATAAACCCGAAACAAATCAAGAAAAGATTATTGACATGAGGAAAGTGGAAAGCATGAAAGAGAGAAATAGAAGTAAAAACTCCATGAAGATAGGGAAGAACAATGGTGGTGCACCAACAATCCCAAGAGGATGGATGGATAAGGGTTCATCAGAAGACATGAAAGCACAGATCAAGTTTTGGGCTAGATCAGTGGCTTACAATCTGCATCAAGAGTGTTAAAAAGCTATTTGACAGATACTAGACCAACATGTTGATAATTATAAGCTTGATCCGGTTGATCATAAATATGAAGCTAACTGAAATCATTTTGTTGTGTTTTTTGGGGTTTCATTTAACTTGATGGATCGATTATGTAATTATTATGTTTTATGATGTTCTCTAAATTATTGTAATTATCTTTTGTTGCCTAGTTGTTTTATCTTATGATATACAAGTCATATCGTATAAAGGTATAGAAAACTTGAATGAATTTTATTAACCATCGAATACAATATATATATATATATTAAAGCAGCCTAACAAACTGATCTAAAAACTAGCTAACAACTAGGAGATATAACAACTAGGAGATAACTAACAACAAAGAGATAAGAACAATTAATAAAAAAATACAAATATAACATAGATATCAAGAGATATCGTTAACATTCCCCCGCAAGATGGACGGTCGTGGAGAGAGTCCAATCTTAAAAACGAGAAGATGAAACCGAGGCTTATGTAAAGGTTTAGTTAAGGCATCTGCAAGCTGGTCATCTCCTTGAATATGTGTAACGCGCAACAATCCGGCCTAACTTCTTCCCGGACAAATTGAAAATCCAATGCCAAATGTTTCATGCGTGAATAGAAAACCGGAATGAGTTGCACTTAAGTTGTCATAATAAATTGTAGGAGTAGTCTTAGACATAAAGCCCAGTTCGCTGAGAAGAGCAGTAAGCCGTTTGAGTTTAGTTGTGGCGGAAGCAACAACCCGAAATTTTGCTTCAGTAGAAGACCTGGCTGATGTAGATTGACGTTTAGAGCTCCATAAAATTGGGTTGCAACCAAGATAGACAATGTAACCAGCTATACTGCGCCAAGTTTCTTTTTCACCTGCCCAATCGGCGTCGGTGAATGCATGAAGATGTAATTGAGAGTGACGGCGTAGTAATAGACCATGATGAAACGAACCATGTAAATAGCGTAGAACCCATTTTAGAGCTGTCCAATGATCCCTAGTGGAGCATGCATAAACTGTGAAAGTTTATTCATGGTAAAGGCAATATCTGGCCTAGTTTCGATAAGTATTGTAAGGCGCCAACAGTTGCTCGGTATTCGGTGGGAGAGGGTAAGGGTGTGCCACCATGTGATGTTAAAACTTCTGAGCATGTGATTGGCGTGGATACAGGCTTGGAATTAATCATATTGGTGCGGCTGAGAATGTCCAAGATATATTTGGTTCGAGAAAGAAAGGAGACCATGAGGACGAGGAATTACTTCAACACCAAAAAACTATGATAAAGGACCAAGGTATTTGAGATAAAATTTGAGAGCAAGAGAGGTAATGAAATTTTGGAGAGTAGAAAGCAAAGGACCAGTCACGATTATATCGTCGACGTAAACAAGGATGAAAATAGGATGAGAAGAAGTAGTGTTTATGAAAAGAGAAGAATCAGAAATTATGGGTTTGAAGTTTTGAGAAACAATATAAGTTTTGAGTTCAGTGTACCAGGCCCATGAAGCCTATTTGAGACCGTATATGGCTTTATTGAGTTTACAGACACAAGAAGGAAAAGAGGGGTAAATAAAACCAGGAGGTTGATCCATGTAAACCTCTTCTTGGAGAGTGCCTTACAAGAAGGCGTTGTTGATATCTAATTGTCGCAAGGGCCAGTTGTGAGAGGTAGCTAAAGAAAGGATTAGCCGAAGTGTAGATGGCTTAACGACAGGGCTAAAGGTGTCAACATAATCGATACCAGGTCGTTGAGTGAACCCTTTGGCCACAAGATGAGCCTTGAGGCATTCAATGGTGCCATCAGGATGGTATTTGATATGATAAACCTAGCGACAACGGACAACATTTTGAGCAGAGGTGGGATAAACGAGAGTCCAGGTGTTGTTTCGTTTTAAGGTGTCGAATTCCTCACTTATGGCTTTGTGCCCTAAAGGATGCTCGAGAACTTGTTTGGTTGTATATGGTTCAAGGAGTGGTGTTGTAGAAGCGGTATATAGGAGAAAATCATTATTGTGTTACTTAGAGTTAGGTTGGGATTGGGTCTAGTTCGAGGAGCGGTTTGTGAAAAGGAGTCGGCATTGGGAGGAGAAGATGGTTGAGTAGGTTGGGTGGAGGTTTTAGGATGATGGCTATAAGTTTTAAGGAGGAGGGAGGTAATGAAGAGGGAATGGGAGCAGCAAAGTTGGGCAGCGGAGTGGATAGGCTATGAAGTGGTTCAAGGTGAGTGGATGAAGCATTATGGGTATCGGTTGTAGATGAAGTTGTAATAGGGGGTGGTGATGAGGTTGGATGGTTGAGAGGTGATGTGGTAATAGGAATTTGAGTGACAATAGGAGTAGTGGGTAAACAATCACTAAGGGAGGCTAAAGAAGTGGAAGTTTGAGTAAGAGTTTCATAGGGAAAGTTGGTTTCAACAAAGGTGATGTGTCTAGTGGTATAAATGTGGTTTGTAGTAGGATCTAGTGCATAATATGCACTTTGAGAGGAGGAGTATCCGACGAAGATACAAGGTTTAGAACGAGAATCAAGTTTGTTTAAGAAGTATGGTCTTAGCCAACGATAGCAAAGACATCTGAAACTGCGTAGTTTGTTGTAATTTGGGAGTGTATTGAACAAGCAATAATAAGGAGAAGAGTTGTTTATGGCGGAAGTTGGGAGTCTATTTATTAAGTAGGCAGTCGTGGTTAAGGCAAATGTCCAATAGGTAGTGGGAAGTTTGGCATGGGAAAAGAGTGTTATCCCGGTCTCAACTAAATGTTTATGCCTTCGTTCAGCATATCCATTATGCTCATGGAAGTATGAGGTGGGAAGTCAAGTAAGTGATACCACAATAATTAAGATGGGAAGTTATTTTTAGGTACTCTCCATCGTTGTCAGAAAATAATTTTTTAATGATTGTTTGGAAGTAATTTTCCACGAGCCTTTGGAATTTGATAAATGTAACAAGAGAATCTGATTTTTGTTTAAGAGCATACAACCATGTATACTTAGTAAAATTATCTACGAAAATAATGTAGTACTTATAACCATCAATTGAGTAAATTGGGGAAGACCAAACATCTGAAAAAATTAATTCTAAAGGGAAAGTTAAAGTAAGAGTAGACATATGGAATGGCAATTTATGAGCTTTATTAATTTTGCAAGAATTACAATGATCAAAATCCAAAATTGAACTAGAACTAATAAAAGAAGATAAAAGCTATGAAACTTTATGATGAGGGTGGCCGAGACGATGATGCAAGTCATAGAGGTGTGTCATTATAAGAAGAAGAAGGTTGTTTTTTAGGTCCTTAATAAGAAAAACAGAAGAAAACAATTGGATTAGGAAATTGTTATCACGACATAGACTAGAAATTGAAATAATATTGCGTGATAAAGAGGGAACACAAAGGATGTTTTTTTAATATGAAAGGTGTATGGGGTGTTTGGATTTTAACCGAACCAATTTGAGTAATAGTTAAGCAAGTACCTTCACCAATCACAATCTCATCGTTACCATCATAAGGTGCATGAAGAGACAAATTTTGAAGATCGTTCGTAACATGGGAGACGCGCCACTGTCAAAGAGCCAATTGACTGAAGGTGTGTTGTGGGTGTGCATGGTGTGAACCTGGGGGCTTTTCACATATTTGTTTTGAGTATGGGAAGGTATAATAATGTTGGGGTTTACCTTCTTAAAGGCAGTGCAATTGGTTAAGGAGTGTCCACCTTCACCTGTACCACTGACATTTACCAAGGAAAGGGCGGGGACCTGTTTGACCCGTAGCCGTGGACATTGGTGTAGGCAGCAAACCAGGGCCTGAATTGTTGTGTTTGGATTATGGCTTACCATTCCAATTCCTCCGGGATGGGCAGTGTTCTGCATCAAAAGTTATGGTAGGTTGATGGATGGTGTTGGTGGTTGACAGATGGTTTAAGGAGAGTTCATGATTGATTAACTTTTCATGAAGTTCATTGAAGGTAATGGGGGTATCACGAGCAACACCGCATCAAGAATAGGTTTGTACATCCCCTGATCCAAGCCAGCAAGGACACTATCCGTGATATCTTCATCTTCATGTTTCTTGCCAAGGATGGCTAATTCATCAACCAAAGCCTTGATTTCCTGCATATAATCGGTGATACTTTGGTTTGGTTTCTTAGAACATTGTTTGAGGCTATGCTGGAGTTGCTTGATATGGCCTTTAGATGGTAAGGCATAAGTGCTGGAGAGAATTTCCCAGGCTTCCAAGGAGGATGGGGCATTGGTGACAAGTGGTATAATCGAAGGTGATAGACTCCCCACGATTGCACCAAATAGTAATCTATCTTGCCTGAACCAGGCGGAGAAGTCTTTATGAGGGACATCAGTGCCATCGGTAGTCTTTGATGGAGGAGGAGATGGATGAGTTCCATCAATAAACTTATACAAATCGAGATCGTGTAATAAGGCTTCGACTTGGGTTTTCCATCCTATGTAATTGGTCAAGGTTAGCTTGAGATTTGTAGGGAAGGTAATAAGCGTTAGGTTGTTGGTTGTGTTGTTAACAGTGACAACACAGGTGGAGGTATAATCGTCGGCCATGAATAAAGAAGAAGAATGGAATAGGTACAGGAAAAAAAAAAGGATACGAGAGTTGAGTAGATGGTGATGGATCAGAATTGCTCTGATACCATATAAAGGTATAGAAAACTTGAATGAATTTTATTAACCATAGAATACAATATATATATATATATTAAAGCAGCCTAACAAACTAATCTAATAACTAGCTAACAACTAGGAGATATAACAACTAGGAGATAACTAATAGCAAAGAGATAAGAACAATTAATAAAAAAATACAAATACAACATAGATATCAAGAAATATCGTTAACATATCGTTAGTGATTTTAGTGTTCCCAATAACATTTTGATGTAATTAAATTATTTAACACAAAAGGAAAATAAAACTAAGCATCCATACGAGTTAGGATGTAACATTTAAAAGTTTTAAGGGAAAATAAGAAAATAAAGTTATGTTTAAGTTTGGATTGAAAATATCAATTTAGCAAAGATAACTTAATGGAAGGGTGTACAATGAAATTATAACCCTAAGTGTCCCTGTAGAAAAGAAAAGGACCCGCCCCATGAAGCTTTCTTGCAATAGAAAGTTTTCAAATCGGGTTTCTAGAGAGAGAAGATGCATAAATAGATAGAGAAAGTAAAAAAAGCATAAAAAGGTATAGATTTCTTCATCTTCATCCTTAGATCTAAGCTAGGATGTGATTTATGTGTATTATAATCAAGTTATAGTGTTAAAGTTTGTATTTTAAGTGAGCGTGTTTAGATCTCTGCTAAAAAAGGGCTCGGTTCTAGGTTTTCAAGTTTTCTTCATCAGATGAGTTCTAGATCCCTATAATTTATAATTTTATATGTTTTTTGGACTAATATTGCAGGACCGGGTAAGGGTACTTAACACTTAGTTTTACATTGAGGAGAGATCTTAGATCACTTAGCAATTCAAATAGGGAACTGGTAACTAGATACAGATGATACTAAGAACACAAGTAAATTAAAGAGACAGAACTAAGAACAACACAAGAACACAAGATTGGTTTTCAAGGATGTTGTATATTGATCTCAAGTTCTTTTACAAGTGTTACAAAGCATTCATAGAAATTAAAAGGACCTGAGACACTTTTATACTACAACCTACAACCGTCACTTACATGTAAAGACAGTTGGGATTTGACTAATCTAGACAACAAGATCAATCTACAGTTAAAAGGTAGATTGCCTTTTGACTAGTGACTATGACATGCCACAGCTCACTGACTTTTCCTAATACAAAAAGTATACAGAGACAAGTAAGGTAAGTTACAAACAAAGACCATTCCTACTTTTTGATAAAGCATGGAAGTTTCACCAACTTGTGTAAAGTAGGTGAACTGCCAGAGCAGGCAGCGGAGAGTGTGTCAGCTTTATCAAAAGTTGATTCAGAGAAAGCATATTTTCTCTGTCCACTGAAGAAATCAGTCTTCACAGCTTCGGAAGACTTTGTCTCTGAAGCTTCGAAAGATTTCATCTTTGGCTTCGGAAGATGCTGGTCTTTAGCTTCGAAAGATTTCACACTTAGAATATTTTTCTGTTTGAGTGTGAAACTTCTGAAGTAACTCCTTCTGAACTGTTAGCTTCGGAAGATCTTACACTTAGACACATTTAAGAGTGTAAGACTTCCAAAGCTAGTTCATCTTTATTCCTTAGTGCATGCATGGAAGACTTGGTTGTTCTGGCTTGCTGGTTGCATCAGCCTCATAATCTTCAGATGATCTTACAAATATGCATACCTACACAATGGTTTTCTTACGATCTATGATTGTTATTAAAGTGTGCATTTTTAACATGGCAAGCATGATTTTATTCGTTCTATAGGATGTTTAATATGAATGAATATTTTTGCATGAAACCCTAGTTGATCAGACATGCTAACGATATGCTAAAAGTTGTAGGCAATGGAAAGAGAATGACGACCTTAGAATTTGGATAGAAGGGTAGGTCACCCACATGTAGGACTGTAGCTCGAACCTGAATCCATTCACCCGCATCTTATTGCCCTTAGTTAAATCTTACAACTTAAGTTCATCCGTATACAAGCCTGTTCACCTGAATGTAAACTATTTCACCCGCATCTGAGAGTCTACCCGTAAATAACCATACTTAAAAATATTTCAATGAACATTAGTCACCGGCATTTGATTCCCACTCGATTATATGATAGCACTTGGATAGATTCTAGAATGGTTAGATCACCCATTTATGAGAAGGTCACTCACACCAGAATCGTTCATCCGATAGTACTAGTCACTATACAAGTCAAACGTACCTGGAATGGCCACCCACATGTGATGGTAGTTAGATTATAGAAAGGTAATTCACATACCCTTAGTTAGTGTTACCCTGTAAGGATTACACTTAGAGGCTGATGCAACCAAAGAGCTCTTAGCATGCACATGTGAAGTACAAGGAAGTTACTTTAGAAGATTTGATACAACTCAATGAAACTACACTAAGTTTCAAATCTTCTGAAGCCAAAAGACCATTTCTTCCTAATCCAAAGATGAAGTCTTTAAAAGTTTCAAGAAAAAGTCTTTTGAAGCCAAGGGACTGATTCCTTCCAAAGACAGAGAAGATATGCTTTCTCTGACTTACTTTTGACAAAAGCTAAACCACTTTCTGCTGTCATCTCTGATGCCTCACCAACTTATACAAGTTGGTGAAACATCCATACTTTTTTCAACTGTACAATATGATCTTAGAGTCTGTAACTTTTCACTCTTGTACTTTTATCCTTTTTGTAATATATTAGGATGTGAGTTATGGCATGTCATAGTCACCAGTCAAAAGCCAATCTGCCTTTTGACTCTACGTTGATCTTGTTTTCTAGATTAGTGTTTCCAGCTGGCCTTCAAAGTATGGCCGGCTGTAGGATGTAGTATAAAGTATCTCAAGTTTTTGTAATTAGATATAAGATTTTTAACACTTTGTAAAAAGAACTTGAGAGTAATATATAGCATTCTGAAAACCATATTATTATGTCGTTGTTCTGTTACTTATGTTCTTTGTTTCATCTTAAAGCCAATTGCTAAGTGTTCTAACTCTCTCCAAACATTGTGAAACTGTTGCATTGACCTCCCTGCCTCGGTCCTACAATTGGTATCATAGTATTTTAGGCTCTTGATTGTAAGATCTCACCATCTTAAATCCTTTCAGTTTTACAATACACTTACCAGCTCAAATGGTAGCTCTCTCAAAAGCTGATATGGAAACCGGTACCATGACAAAGTCTCCACTGATCACTCCTGATGACTTTGATACTTGGTGCCAACGTATGAAATGGTTCATCAAGTCTCAAGACAACGGGATATGGAGATCTGTTGTCACAGGACCTCACATCCCAAGCACCACTTCAGCTACTATTGGTGGTGGGATGATACCAAAAGAAGCGGCTAACTATTCTGAAGAAGATTGGAAGAAGATAGACATAGATCAGAAGGCCGTGACCGCTCTTCAAACTGTTCTTCCCAACTATATATACAGAGGCTTCAGGAAGTGCAAAACTGCTAAACAACTCTAGGATGCACTGAAGCTCATGTATATGGGGTCTGATGAGGCTAAAGAAAACAAGAAGGACCTCATGAAGCAATAGTTTGAGAACTTCACCTACAAGATAGGTGAAACTATGACTCAATAATACTTCAGTGTGACATCCGGTAATTTTCCATTACCAAACTCCGTTAGTTCCGTTAAGTCTTGCATACACGTGTCGTGAGCACACACTAGTTGTCGTTGAACGTTGGTGACTTAATAATAATTAATAATGATAAACAAATAATTATTTAACTAGCTATGTTGGTTATTAGTTGTGATTACGCGATTTAAATATTAATTGTGAATTTTATCGCGTAACGTGAAAACGTGTGTATTTAATTCGTGAATCTCGTGACTAGTGAAAATAATTTATAGAATTATTATTGTTGATTAATAATGTTTGTATTATTAAATTTAAACCTTTTAAAAAGTAATTAAAATCTTAGTTTTAATAAAATATAAAACAATAGGGGTTTAAGGGGTAAATATGATTAATTAAGTTAAAAAAAAAAAACCCAACCCTAGCCCCCACTCACCCCATCGGCCGCGAACTCCCTCTCCACACACACACACCTGCGAATTCAGCCTAGAACAAGCAATTGTGCTTCGGTTTTGGTCGATTCCAAGAACTACAACACGTTAGAGGCTTCAATTCTCACCCATTACGTGATTAAAGGTTAGTTTCTTTGTGGTTTTCATGGATTTTTAGTCTTGGCCGAACCCTAGTTCAAAAATTGTTGTGAAAGTCGAATTGTGGGTTGTTTGATGATATTAGGATGTTAGTTAGATTGTATTGATGCTAGTTTACGTAGATTATACAAGAAATTTATGATTTTGATGCGTTGTTCATACGTTACTAATAATAGTAACTTTAATTGCATGAATATGGTGATTTGATGATGAATTGATGTTACTAGGGTATTTATGATGTTGTATGGATGTTAGAATGATGATGAGTGTGCTAGGAATCCAAGGATTGATAATGTAGTTCATACATTGCCAAAAGTGGAAACTTTAATTTATGAAGATTTGTGTTTGGGTAAATTGCAAATGCTTGATGGTTGATCATGATCTTTATGAACTAGATAGGGTATGCTAGTGATGAACATGTGTTGTAATTCATGAAAAGACAGATTTTGGGATGCACTTACCCAAAAAGGAAACTTTATTTGTACAAAATCTTGGATATGATGATTTGAGCATGTTTGTGACATTAGGATCATGTTAGCATGTTCATGGATGATATCTAATGTGGTGGAATGTATTGTTTGGGTTGTATGAATGCTTAGTTGGTTAATTGGAGATTTGGTCTCTTTGTGGGTGCACATGGTGATGGATCATGTAGGTTATGATAGAACTATTGTTTGGCATGTAATAGATCATGGTTGAACATTTTGGTTGATATGGATTCTGTTGAATAATATAATGATGATCGTCATACACGCATGTGAATCTGAGGCCCCTACTTAGTAGGATTGGCAGGGTTTAGGGTGTGAAGACGTGAGTGGCTTCACATGGCATGTTGTGCATGATTTGATTCTGTGTATGATGCATTAGCTATGGTATAATTATGTTAAACATGATGATTACTTGAGTTTCGCATGACTTGTATGATAATCATATGTGATGAGCTGTTATATTTGATTGAATGGAATTTCACCAATAATGTCACCAACGGGTCAAACAGGTCAACTGGGTCAATGTGTCTTGTTTTTCCAAAACCTTGAGTTCTTTGGCTTATAGAGCACTTAGGGTTTCATGATGTTTATGTGTACACGTACTCATATACTTGCGTGTTATAGGTAACCTCTGAAGGTTGTCTGTCCTCTCTTTCAAGTTAGGCTCTTAAGTTCTTTCTTATGCACACCAGGTGAGTTCATGCCCCACTCTTTTTCATACTCTCTTTTGGGGGAGATAGCATACTGGTTTTACAAACGCTTTATTAATATGAGTTGTGTAGAGTATGATATAGTGCTGAATACCATGAAAGTCCTCATACTTTCGGATTATTAATAATGTTAATTAGCGGAAAAACTTGGGTAGTACTACTGGGTCTGACGAGCCCCACCTGTGCGACTCGAGGTCAAACGGGTGCAATTTTGTCCTAACACAAACATCGTCACGACCTGGTAAGTCTTGACGGGAGGCAACAAACAAAACACAGTCAGCTTCAATCGCGAAATCACTATGATTATTACTTGTGAATATAGATTAGCTATCTATTTCAATGCACCTCTTATATTTTGCAATTATTACTGATTTATGATTAACGCAAACTCTTGAACTCACCAACCATTATGTTGACTCTTTTAGTATGTTATTCTCAGGTTGAGGTTACCGTTGCCTAGGAACACGTGCATGGGTCAGCATCATTGTAGTTGTCAGCATGATTGAAACTTTGTATTTGGTTTGATTGTTAAACATTTAAGTCTTTGTTGGTACTACTTTGGGCGCATGTGTTTGCGCATTTTACATTATGTTACTTTACTTTGGTTTTTCTGGTTTATTAAACGCTTCCGCATTATTCAAAGTTAAACTCTGTCTTTGGGTGTTTGTTCATATACAGTCGTTCTGAGTAACTAATGACTGAGATCCTGGTATGTCACACGCCTTGCGGTAAAACCCCGCACGCGGATTTTGAGGGTGTGACATTCAGTTATGTTGAGATTGTAAATACTCTCATGGATGTTGGAGTCAAACTTGAGAATAGGGACATTATGAGAAAGTTCATGTTTTCTCTTTCTAGGCAATGGACTCACTACTGTGTGGCCATTAAGAGAACTAAGAAAGCTTCCACCCTTACTCTCACAGAGCTATATGGTATCCTTAGCGGCAACCAGATGGAGATGAACATGCAAAATCCATCAAGTAACTCTTCCAGCAATCATTAGACTTCAGCCCTCCATGTGGTTGAAAGGGATAGCAGAGAACCACAACATCATCTCATCTGCTTACATGACAACTTACAAAAGGGCCCTTTCATCACAAGCTGACAGGATCAGTGATCTAAGTTTGATCAATTAGAGTTGAATCGCAGCGGAATTAGAACAAGAATTAGACAAATATAGCAAGAACACAATAGATATTCAATGGAACAGTACACGGTTATAGAGAAAGAGGGTTTTCTGCAAAAGGGATAATATCATTCATGCACAAATGCTTCGGTATGGCGGCCGCTAAGCTTCACTAAGCTTCGCTATAGCTGCGCTCCTTACAATTAGGTCAACATTCCTTATAAAAAGGAATGTGACGTCTGCTGATGTCACTTGATAGTGACATCTAACAGAATTATTACAAACAACTGAAAGTAAGCAAACTACTGAGAATGTTTACAACAACTGAGAACATCTCAGAGTATGCTAAGTACAAGATGAAACTAAAACTACTGAAACTACAAGTACTGAAAGGAAAATATAACTACTGAAAGGAAACCATCACAACTACTAAAGAGGTCTTCTTCAGCTGTTGTGACAACATCTGAAACTTGGTCTTCAGTCTTTGTCTTCAGCTTTTGTCTTCAGACTTTGTCTTCAGTTCTTTAGCTTCAGACTTTGTCTTCAGCTTTTTCACTTCAGACTTTGTCTTCAGCTCTTTCACTTCAGACTTTGTGTTCAGCTCTTTCACTTCAGACTTTGTCTTCAGACCTTGTTATCAGTTGATGTCTTCAGCTGTTGCAGACTACTTCAGTTGTTGTAATGTCTGTGGGACTTAAAGGTTTTTCTGATCAGGCTCATTGGTTCTTTTGGTCCAACACAAGCCTTTGTGTCTGCTGATGAAAGTTGTGGAAACTTTCTCTTCACTCTTAAAGACTTGGATTGCATCCATCCAGATGATCTGAAATACATGGAGATAGTCCAGCAAATGGATCTTCTCACTCAAAGAGCCAAGAAGTTCTACAAGAGAACAGAAAGAAAGTTTCTAAGCAATGTGGCTAGTGGAAAGTTTGGCCTGGATAAAAGCAAGGTGAAGTGTTACAACTGTAATCAAATTGCTAGGGAGTGTAAGGCACCAAGGATAAATGGTGGCCAAGCACAACCCAGACCAAACTATATCGTTACAGCTCCCAGATCTGAGAATCCAAGCCAACCAAAACAATAAACTGATGTTGTTTTTGAAGAAGGAGGCTCTGACTAAAGCTTTTAGGTTAAAGAGATTCTTCCAACCAAGCACTGATGGCTGACCATGAAGAAGCCAAGCTATTAGAACATCTTTGTACACCTGAATGCATTGCTAAAGTTAACATGTATAGGTCCTACAACTTGGAAGTGAGATATGATCTTGAGTCCTTGAATATTTCAAAAGCTGATTTCAAAGTGCAAAAAATGATTATAAACTTAAAATAGAAGATTTAGAGAAAACAATTTCTACTCTTAAGCATGACCACACAAACCACAAGACTCAAATCAAAGATCTCATAACCAAGTTAACTAAATGCCAGGCTGAGCTTGCGATCAGCAAAGCCAAGGCAGAAAAATGTGTTATTGAAGACGAAAGCTTCAAGAGCATAATATCCTCATCCTTGCATGTAAAGATTTGTTATGATAACAGGCAGGGACTAGGTTCAAGTGAGATAGCTCCTCCACACACACTACTATCTGTAAGATCTCCAAGGTGTGAAACTTGTCAAGATGAGTTGCCCCCTATTAATCCTATCCAAGAAGAGGATAAGATGAAGAAGATATAGTGAAGGATGAACTTGAAGTAAGTGAAAAGGGTTATCCTAAGAAGGGTCACTACTCTAATAGAGAGAAAAAGAATCAGGATTGACCAAGTCTGCAAGGAAGAACTTGATCAGGGCAGCCAAAATAAAATCAAAGAAAGCCCAAGAGATCAAAGCCACTTTCAATTCCAAGCAAAAACAAGTTTTTATCTCTGCTGGGTTTGAAGTGGTAAAGACTGAAGACCCAACAATAGACTGTAGTACCAGGAGTCCTAGTTAATGTTCAAATCATCCTGGTCATGAAAAGAAGGTTGATAAAATGTGCACCACTGCTGCACAGCCTGAACTTACAAGTTCCAAGAGCAAGACTCACCCTAAGAAGCCTGCTACATCATCTGTGAAGGTAAAAAAGGAAGTGGAAAGAGATCTAGCTCAACCTTCTACTCACAAGAAGCCTCTCAGAAGTATGCAAGTTGAATGCATCATGTGTGGTGGTACCTCTCATTTTGCTAAGGATTGCATGTACAATCCTAAGAGTACCATTCATATGATCAATAAGAAAACTTTTGAGGAAAAGAAGAAGAAGATAGCTTCGGATGGAAAAAATTTCCTCTCGAAAGCTCCAAAGTGAAGAAGAAGATAGGTGGAAAATTACCTTCGGAAGAAATTTTGGTCTCGGAAGAAAGAAATGCTTCCGAAGCACTAAAGCCTGCTGTAGTGGATGCAAAAGCTTCCGAAGGTTCAGTCTCCAAAACTTCCAAAGTCATCAAAACTTCTGAAGTCTTGAAGGCCAAGTCCCCTCTTCCAAAGATGGTGTGGAAGATAAAGGCAGGCCATGTGACTGAAAGTTCTTCTTTAACAACAACAAATGATCCTCAGATTTTACATATAGGATCAATGACTGTTGAACTATCTTCAGTTCACCTTGATAAGCCCAAGACCAATGAGGCTTGGGTTTCCAAATATAACTAACCATCTCTTTTTGTGAAAGAACATTTGAAGACCAAGGGAAATGTATGGATCATTAACAGTGGCTGTTCCAGGCACATGACAGGTAATGGCTCTTTGCTTCAAAACTTTGAGAAAATTAATAGAGGGCCAGTTTCTTTTGGAGGAGAATCAGGTGGTTACATCACTGGAAGGACTAGGGTTATAAATGGTAAGCTCAACATTAAGAAGGTAAACTATGTTAAGAAGCTTGGATACAATCTCTTGAATGTATTCCAAATTTTGTGATCAGAGTCATAACATGCTTTTCATTAAGCATGAGTGCATTATTCTTAAGCCTGGGGTGGTCATTTCTCAAGAGCATATCCTGCTCAGAGCCCCTAGGAAATGGAACATGTACAAGATGGATTTGCAGGAAACCTCCCCATCTGGAAAAGTTTCTTGCTTTCTGTCTAAAGCCAATAGTGATGAGTTTTTTCTTTGGCATAAAAGAATATGCCATGTAAACTTTAAGAACATGAACAAACTAATTAAGAAAGATTTGGTAACTGGAATGCCAAAAAAAGAGTTTATAAGTGATGACCACTGTGTTGCATATCTGAAAGGAAAGCAACACAAAGTGTCTCACAAGCCAAAAGAAAAGAACTCCATCACTACTCCCCTACACTTATTACATATGGATCTCTTTGGTCCCACCAGTGTAATGAGTTTAGGAAGAACTTCATATTGCCTAGTGATCCCAGATGATTTCACAAGCTACACTTGGGTTTTCTTTCTTAGAACTAAGGATGAAACCCCTGAGATCTTGAGAAACTTCATTATGAAAATTAAGAATCAATGTGATCACAAGGTCAAAATCATAAGATATAATCAAGGAATAAAATTCAAGAACCAAATCCTTGATACATTTTGTGATGAAAAAGGTATTACAAGACAATATAATGTTCCCAGGACTCCTCAGCAAAATGGTATTGCTGAGAGGAGAAACAGGACACTTATTGAGGCTGCAAGGACCATGCTCTCTGACTTTAAACTGTCTATCACCTTCTGGGCAGAGGCAGTCAACACTGCCTGCTATATGAAGGACAGAGTTTTAGTAGTCAAAACTCATGGTAAGACTCCTTATAAGCTGTGGCACAAAAGGTGACCTTTTATTGGTTTCCTCAGATCATTTGGATGCCTTGCACCATCTTGAATACCAAAGATCAGATAGCCGAATTTGCTGAGAAATCAGATGATGGACACTTTATTAGATCCTCTTTCCAAGCTAAAGCTTATAGAGTATACAATCTCAAAACTAGAGTAGTTGAGGAGTCAGCCAATGTGTCCTTCAACGAGCACACACCCAGTATGAAATGTTCTGGTCCTGATTGGCTATTTGATCTTGATTTAGTTACCAACTGTTTTAACAAATCTTATGAAGATGTTTTAGGATCTATAGGTAGCTTGTTAACAGAAGATCCTAACCCAAGATTTGAGCTGAGAAGACCAAGTTAGAAAACTATTTCAGCTCCAATGGTAACAAACCCTGCAGTTGAAAATCATGTCAGCACAACAATGACAAACTCTTTAGCTAATACATCTGAAGTGCCTACAAATTCCAGCACTGAGGCACATAACTCAAAAGAAAGGGTTTCCAATATGGGATGAGATGGAGGTGGTGATAGTGATCAAGAATTTCTTGATGATAATAACGACTCCATAGAAGACAATATCAATGGAGTCACACACTTATTGGATCAAGCTTCTCTTCATAAGTGTGTTGATGTGGTGGATGACACTCAATCACCAGATCTGAATTTCACAAATTTAGATCTGTCCAATCAACTTGCTATGATTCCTCAACTGAGAATCCACAAGTCACATCCCACTACAAATATCATTAGAGATGTTGAGACAGGGGTGAGAACAAAAGGACAAACCCATGACAAAAATATTTGTCTATACTCTTGTTTCTTGTCCTAGATTGAGCCTAAGAAGGTTGATGAGGCTCTGAAGGATGGAAGTTAGGTTGAAGTAATATAGGAGGAGCTACTTCAATTCAGAAGAAAAAAGGTTTGGAACTTATGTCTCTTCTCATGGGAAGACATCAATAGGTACCAAGTGGGTTTTTAGGAATTAGAAAGATGATAGAGGTCTTGTCATCAAGAACAACGCAAGACTAGTTGTTCAAGGGTACACACAACAAGAAGGGATTGACTACACTGATGTTTTTGCTCTTTTAGCAAGACTACAAGCTATTAGGATATTCCTTGCTTTTGTTGCATCCAAGGATTTCAAGGTCTACCAACTTGATGTTAAGTGTGCCTTCTTATATGGTGTGATAGATGAGGAAGTTTATTTTAAACAACCACCAGGCTTTGCAGACCCAGATCATCTTGATTATGTCTGCAAGCTTGACTAAGCTCTCTATGGGTTGTATCAAGCTCCAAGGAAGTGGTATGAGACACTGTCACAGTACCTTGTTCAGCATGGATACAAGAGGGGTACTATTGACAGCACACTCTTCATTAAAGGAACAAGAAATAACTTGATGCTAGTTCAAGTTTATGTAGATGACATCATCTTTGGGTCACCTAATCCAAAGCTCTGCAAAGATTTTGAGAAGCTGATGAAGAATAGATTTGAAATGAGTGCCATGGGGGAACTCAATTTCTTTCTAGGGATTCAAGTGAAGAAGGCTGACAATGGCATCTTCATAAACCAGTCAAAGTATGTGCAAGACATACTCACCAGATTTCATCTGACTGAGTGTAAGGTTTCTAAGACACCCATAGCCAGAAACCACTCTCTAGGACATGATCTTGAGGGGGAGTGTGTTGATGAACATCTTTACAGGGCTATGATTAGGTCTCTTATGTACCTCACAGCCAGCAGGCCTGATATCATGTTTGCCATATGTATTTATGCAAGATATCAAGCCAACCTCAAGATGTCACACCTGGTTGCTATCAAAAGAATTCTGAGATATCTCAAAGGTGCTCCCAAACTGGGCCTTTGGTATCCAAAAAATTCTGACTTTAATCTGTATGCTTATACAGATAGTGACTATGGTGGCTGCAACATGACTAGTAAGTCTACATTTGGGGGTTGTTAACTCCTTGGTGGAAAGATAATCTCATGGCAATGCAAGAAACAATCATGTGTGTCTGCATCAACTGCTGAAGCTGAATACATTGCTGCTGCAAGCTGCTGTGCTCAAATGCTTTGGATTCAAAATCAGATATTGTACTATGGATTCAACTTCAAAGAGACTCCCATTCATATAGTCAACAACAGTGCTATCTCCATCACAAAGAATCCTATACAGCACTCAAACACAAAGCACGTCAACATCATGTATCATTTGATAAGAGATCATTTTGAAAAGGGATTGATAAAACTAGTCAAAGTTAACATAAATGAACAATATGCTGATCTATTCACAAATGCTTTTGATGATCAGAGATTTAAGCATCTTGTATCAGCTATTGGGATGATTAACTTTGAGTAGATTTTCTTAAATTCATTTCAAGATTACTTTTTCAAACATTTGTGTCTTAAGTTATCTATATTATCACCTATATAAGCCCAGTTCACTTTGAAAGAATTTTTTCAAAATGATATTCATTAGAATTTTGAGAATGTAAGATATGTTTTCTTTTGAAAGATATAAAGTTTCGGAAGAAAATTATGTCTTCAAAACTAATAACTACTTCTAAAGAATTTACCTTTGGAAGAAATTCTGATATATCTTCAGAAGCTTAAATATGCTTCTGAGTAATTATATGTTTTGAAGGACAAGTTTCTTCCGAAATCAATTAAGTCTCGGAAGCTTTATACGTTGAATAAAACTTCTGAAGTTTGATATCTTTCGAAACAAAATTTGTCTAAGAAGTAAAAATACTCTAAGTATTTTTCTTCCGAAGCAAATTCTTGTAAAGCTAAGGAATATCTTTCGAAGCCAAATTGGCTTCGAAAGTTTTCTCAAAACCTTCCAAAGACAAATTACTTTCGGAAGATTTAGACTTCCAAGAAAACTACCTTTTTGGGCACTTTTTTAGAGTTGGGACCGACATCCGGAATTCAAAGTTTATCCTTTTACATTAACTTTGTCTCAAATCCTTACCATATAAATATTCGTAGAACGGTTCCCCCTCTTTCACCTTCCTCTTCATCTACAAAAGTTCTAACCCTAAATTCACCCACAACCCGCCTTTGTTCTTAGCTTTCTTCACTCAGAAGCTTTCTAAAATGGCCAACCCTGAACCCCGAAACCAACTAGATTTTTTCATGCACTTACACAGGCAACATAATCAAGTTGCTCTGTTGTCATCTGAGAAAGATCCAGGTTTCTTAGATGTTTACCGCTTCTTATCTCAGTCAAACTACCTCACTGCACTCACAATCGACCCTCCACTGTATGAAGAACAACTCCTAGAGTTCTGGAGGACCTGCCAAGAGGTCATCTTGGACGGTGAGAAGGCACTGTTTGTCACAATGCAGGGGAGGACAATTTTCATCACTCCAGCCATAATCAACACTCATCTAAGGCTGTACGATAAAGAAGGAGAGTTGTCCTTCCCCAAATTTGTTGTAAATAACTCATTCCGGTAGTTTATGAAGAGGACTACACAGTCAGAACCTTCAAGAAGGGTAAGGTTTCCTCTCAGTGGAAGTACCTCTTCCATGTTATAATCCACTCTCTATCTAACAAACATGAAGATTGGGACCAAACTCCTGGGTACTTATCCTATATAGTCCATAGGATGGTTCAAGGGGTCAAGTTCAAGTACTCACAATTTGTCTTAACAAAAGTGCTTGCAAACTTGGACTCCTTAAAGTACTATATGTACCCTAGATATGTTCAACATATTTTTAACTATGAACTGACTCACAGTTAAGGGGGACATGTAATACTCTTAAATTGGGACAAATAAAGCCCGAAATCTTCAAAATCATGAGAAAGACCACTGTTGGCTTCTCAGGGGTAGAAACAACCCTGGTCCTAAAAATATTAGAGCTCATTTCTCAAGGTGACAACTTGGCAGCACCAGTCAATGTTGAACCCACACCTTCTACATCTACACCACCCACACAGCTATAATAACCATCACCTACACTAGAAAATCCAAACGAACCCATGCTCAGTCTACTCAGATTGACAAGGTCCCTATATCACCACCCATGCAGGAGGAAGTAGAACCAAGAGCTCCCACTTCCCTTGAGGAGCAGACCACTCCCTCTATTTTTTTGATCAGTGCTGAGGTTCCTCATGTTCAGCCTGATGAGCTTATCACCCCAGCCTTAAGCCTTCACTCTGAGTCTCAAAACTCAAGTGATCAGCTTTTAGGGGAAAGCTACCATCCCCAGCCGTTAGATTTAGACCAACCCATCCCTAACCTCCAATCCTATGATGATGAGGATATGGGCTTTAGTGAGTACCATGAGTCTCTCTTCTCCTCCCCTACTCAAGGAGAGATAAGTGCTCCTAAATCAACTATATCTATTCCATATCATCCACCCCAAACTGAGGTGGACTTCCCTGAACATGTTCCGGAAGTCCATATGGAAAAGGCTCTCACTTTCATAAGTGATTACATCATTAAGACCTCAACCATGACAACCCAGCCCATTGACACTTCTCTTGAAGCTATCATGGTGCAGGGGAAATCCAGCAGCCAAGAACCCCAAGCTGGTGGTGAGGAAGAAGACTTTGGTCCTATTCTCTTATCCCCCATGATTCTTCTAATAAAGATGAAGAGAGTCTGTAACTAAAGGTGCAAAAACTATCTAGCATCTACACCTATTTAGTTTCAAAGGTAAGTCATCTGGAATCTCAGGTGGTTACCTTGCAAAGGCAGGTTAGTGACCAGCAACTTGAGATCACCGATCTCAAGGGCAAGTTAGCTGAGAGATCTATCAGACGAACTTAACCAGGTCCATAAGAACCTCTTGATATGGTGGACCTAACCCTTAGCTATCCTGTAGAAGAGGGTGATGCTACCTAAAAAGGAGAGAATGTCCTACCTACAATCACAAAACCTAGGAGTTCTGCCCAGAATATGGACATAGATGACTCACCACCCTCATTTGTAGTTGTCCATACTCAACAACCTTCTCAAGCCCATATTGATATTGAAGCCCTGATTCGAAGCCAATTTGAGGAGGGCATACCAAGGGCTATGTCTACCCTATCTTACCCTGCTGAAAATCCAATAGTAGGATGGAGGTATGATGCTGACAGAATAGCCCTAGTACTCTCTAGATCTCAGTGACAACAAGTGGTCTTTAATTTCCAAAACCTGAGATACTATGAGAGCTTCACTTTAGTTGATCTGCCACTTGCCAATCCAAGTCAAAGAAGGCAAGCTACAAGGTTAGCTGAGAGAATTCAAGAAAGGGTGCTTGAAGAATTCAAGAAGAGGTCCAGACTATATAGACAGAGGCTAGCAGGCAAGACTGTTGGTCAACTGGATACTGAGGCAAACCCTAAGATTAGCTTCGAAAGGAAAACCTTGGTTAAAGGCCCAGTAGTTGAGCCTATGAACCTAGAGACAGGAACTGCTTCAGCACCTAGTACCCTCAGTGAGGAACTAGCTGGTGAAGGTGTCTCACAACCTCTCCCTGATATGAGCTCAAGATCTACACCAATCAATGAAAGCCAAAGCTTTCTCCACCCTGAGTCATACAGACCAATGACTGACAAAGGGAAGAGGAAGATAACATCTGAGGAGATTGAGGAGGAGAAAAGGGAGAGGAAGAGGAAGGCAAGGGGAGAGAGTTTAAGTGAGACCCCTGGCTTTATGCAAGCTGCAATCAGGGCTGCCCCCAGGCCAAACACTCAAGAGAATGAGTTGAGCATAGCCAAATTGAACTACTTGGGGTCTAAGAACTATAACATAGATGAAATCATCTCTCTTCCCTTGGAGGAACTTAATGAACTGGCTGATACTGAGGTGTTAAAAGAGAGGAAGGAAGCTAAGGCTGTAGAGCTGCTCTTCAAGATCAAAGAAGAAAGAAAAAGAAACAAATTATACAAAGCTCCTACCCTCTCTCTAGTTTAAGAAAGCCCTGAGGCAGAGGATGTGGCCACTGAACAAGAAACTCAGGTAGGTAGGGAACAAGATAGGCAAAACATGATAACCTACCTGAGTGCCATAGGCCTTTATCAGGCAGCAGACCTACTTCCCTTTTCTTATAAGTATATAGAATTTGAATACCTCAAGCAGCTTAAGCAAGAAGTGCTAAAAGAGCAAAAAGCTGCTAAGAGGAAGATGGGGGAAGAGGCTGCAAAGTCAAGAGCCACCATCCGAGCCAATCAGAAGAAGTCTGCAGACAGACTGAAGATGTTGAGTTTCTTGAAGTTGTATGGGTTCTCTGAAAGGAAACTTGGTCCAATGTCTCTATCCACAATGGCTGAGCATATTAGGGTGATCAAGCAGAAGATCAAGAGGAATAAGCTGGTTGACTTGCATTCTCCACCAAATCAGGCTGCACCTGAAGCTGAGGTCAAGGTTGAACCATAAGAGAAACACAACCTGGACCTAGTACTGCATCTCAGCCAGCTTCATCTCCTTACCCACAGCAGGGTCCTGATCCCTCTTCTTCTGAATCTGTGAAAGAAAAGGACCCAACTGAAAATGGCAAACAAGAACCATCTGGTACTTATGGCCAGTCTTCTCAATTAAAGTATAGAAAAAGGAAGAGGATGACCATCAGAAGGGACAAGAAGAAGAAGAAGAAGAAGTCCAAGGCATCCACCTTTACACCTCAGGATGAATCAAAACATCCTAAGGGTGATCAAGAAGAGGCTGCTCAACAAAGTCCACTCATTGTAGAATCTCTTGCTGTTAAGAGACCCATCCTATCTTGGGCATTTGCTTCTAACTCACATAGATGGTATGTCACTAGAAATCATGGGGGTCAAGATGTGTACTTCTGGTAAAAGATACTTGACCTTCCTTTACATGATCTCTATGACATGAGAAGCTACTTTGAAAGTTTGAGGAATACTTACCAACTGATGATAAAGGGAATGGTCTTGATTCTGATGAGTACTATCAATAGATAAAGATCAAGATTCAAAGGTCTCCTTCAGTTTTGGTAGCATCAGTCTAGGGGGAGTTTGTAAGGATTACACTTAGAGGCTGATGCAACCAAAGAGCTCTCAGCATGCACATGTGAAGTACAAGGAATTTACTTCGGAAGATTTGATATAACTCAATGAAATTACAGTAAGTATCAAATCTTTCAAAGCCAAAAGACCATTTCTTCCGAAGCCAAAGATGAAGTCTTTTGAAGTTTCAAGACAAAGTCTTCTGAAGCCAAGGGACTGATTTCTTCCAAAGATAGAGAAGACATGCTTTCTCTGACTTACTTTTGACAAAAGCTGAACCACTTTCCGCTGTCATCTCTGAAGACTCACAAACTTATACAAGTTGGTGAAACATCTAACTTTTGTTAACTGTACAACATGATCTTAGAGTCTTTAACTTTCCACTCTTGTACTTTTATCTTTTTTGTAATATATTAGGATGTGAGCTATGTCATGCCATAGTCACCATTCAAAAGGCAATCTGCCTTTTGACTCTACATTGATCTTGTTGTCTATTAATGTTTCTAGCTGGCCTTCAAAGTATGGCTGGCTGTAGGATGTAGTATAAAGTATCTCCAATACTTGTCATTAGATTTAAGCTTTGTAACACTTTGTAAAAAGAACTTGAGAGCAATATACAACATTCTTAAAAACCATATAATTGTGTTCTTGTTCTATTACTTGTGTTCTTTGTTTCATCTTTAAGTCGGTTCCCTATTTGATCTGCTAAGTGTTCTAACTATCTCCAAACATTGTGAAACTATTGCATTGACCTCCCTGCCTCAGTCCTGCATACCTGGCCTGCTATACTTAGCCAAATATTAGTAAGCCTCCCGTATTTGAATGTGGTTCATTCGAATCTACCTACACTTGCATTTCAGGAGCCTAAATCACCTGAATCTAAGTTTCTCACCCACAACTGAGTTCCCTTACCCGTATCAAACTTCCTTATTTGTATCTGTTGGAAATTAGAATATTTTCACCAACTTGACTCTTAGCCTAAAGGTGGACAATAGTTGACAAGAGTTGACCTTTGACTAAAATTTAGGTTCCACTATGACATGTTCTCTGACATGCTTTTCCACTAAGTGATATGTAATCATGATAAGTAAGATATGCATGATGTAAATGATATATTAAGTAAGTTATGCATGATAACATGTTATTACATGCTTGGTACGCATGAAATGAATGATATTGTGTATGATGAAATGAAAGGGTATGTTCTAAAATACACAGTTTTGAAAATGGAATGTAATGAAAAGGAATGTGAGCACTAAAAGTCTTGCAAGCAATGGAATGAAATGTATTGCCTTAAACTAAAGAAATCATGATCATGCTAACAGAAAACATAATCATGCCAAAGGAAAGCATGATCATGCAAAGCACAATTATGCCAAGAAAACTTAGCAACAAGATCGACATATGGCATGCGTAATTTATGTGTGGCATACAAGATTGTGCCAAAATCACTGCATGGCAAGCTCTTAAGGTGACATATGATCCCGCTAAGGCTGACTTTTGGTTACACTAAATAGAAACCTCATGTTTGAATTATGAAAGCCTAAAAGCTCTTCCTCTCACTTAAACGTTGAAGTTCGGAGATGCTTAGACCCGCTTTCTACACCAGGAACTACCTAGCAGAAGACAAGAGACCTTAAGGTATATTATGATTTACTATAACTTTAAAAATAATCATGATATATGAGCTATGTAAGGAATTAGGTAATGGTCATAACTAAGACATTACTATGATTACATGATTAAGGTGTTAATAAATCTAGAAGAGTTAGGAGTTATTATTTACACACAATCAGAGATTGTAAACACCTTGTGTAGGAGAAAGGAGAAAGCCTGGCCATCCAAACTTAAGTTAATGGTGTCACGATACATGTGTTTTGAATAGTGACTTTGTGTTATGCTTTTTATATTTGGCATTTAAAATTTATACATTGATTATAACTGTAGCGGTATATAACCTGTGTGGTCCTGGTGGTTAGTAAGATTAAGGGTGGAATGCCTAGCTGTATTTGCGTAAGACTAAGGTGGAATGCCTTAACAATTAAAGAATGTAACACTTGGATGTGTTTAATGTTATAATGTTTATATATAAAATAATCTCATGCATAACTAGGATAAGTATGGGAAAATATTATGAATGTCATGTTAATTCACCAGTATTTCTAGCTGACATATGTTTTGTTATAAAATGATATATCTTAGGTGATTCCTTTGGACACAGGTGAGCTATCTTAATATATACGAGGAAGGCTTAGTTGGAATTTTTGTGTTACAAATTCTATTACTATTGTAATGACTATAAAGTTTTAACATGAAAAATTAGTGATATGTTTTCACTGTTAAGTTGTTAACAATCAGTTATATGGTAGACCTCATATAGGTGGGGTGTGACATTATGATGCTGCATAAAAGTAGCCATTTGGCTCATGGTGGTTCACATTTGGTTTTTGGATGAAAGGAAGATTCATAAAAAAAAGATACATTAATCATATTATAATGTAATATGATTCCTTTTCAAATACAAGGCTTCACGACAATCAAGTTGCAGCCAAGAGCAGAGACTCACTGGCTTTTATGGTGCCTCCTCCAATTAGACCTCATCAAGCGTCCCACAATGTTTATCATCCACCACTACCTTAAAACATAGACATTCATTTGCAACTGCCATCAGCTTCATGTAGGCGTTCTACAAAAACCTCTAGCACATATCATTTAGGATGATGCTGATTCTGTGCCTATTTTTGTGTGTCCTGCACTACCACATGGCTTATCAGTATATGATGCTGCTAATAGCAATTGATGATCTACTCAGTTGCAAGGCACCGTAGCTTTCCCATCTCAGAGTTCTTCTCGAGGTGTACACACACACACACAAAGATAGGTCAAATCATTAGATTTAGCTAAAAGAGGAACGTGTAAATGTGTTGAACTAGTCAAACTGACTTAAAGTCACTTAAAGTCTATTTCTGATGCATACAACATCCCAAATCATATTAGTTAAAGATCTAATGTATTGGCATAGTAGTGATGTTTTTGAAATCTTAATTAACCCATTAGTCATTTAAAAAGTTAACTTAGCAGAACAATGTTTATAGGTCGACTCAACCTTTTGTCAAAACCTTTTTGATCTGTTATCCAATCCACAAGAACCACCTATCTTGTCCCCTCTAAAATATATAAGAACAAAACACTACACTTCGCAAGAGATTGATTTTATGCAAAAAGTGGCAAGGACAAAGGTTCTTTTTGCATCTATGTTTTCCATTTATCCTTTCAAACTATAAATGGCATTTTGCAAAAACGATAATTGTTTGGCAACAAAACGCCAAATATGACGGGTCAAAAGTCAATCAAATAAATGCCTATGAACTTTGAAGGTCATCTATTTATTATTTATTTGTTGTAGTGTTATTATAATCAACATAATTCTCGGCCCCATTTTTAACTTCCATATAGGAGCTTATTGGTAATGCATCTCGGATCATCTGGAAACAAGAACATTTGCCTCATTCAGACATCATTTAGAAGATTAAATGTCTGTTGATGAAGAATTTTATTTCTGTTTCATTTGGCACGTATTTCTTAACCAAAGTATGACTGCTAGGGGTGTTCACGGTCTGGTTTTGATGGTAATTTGGTCAAACCGTGAGCCAAACTGATAAACTGTTGGTAACAATCTTTGGTCATCGAAAACCAAAACAAACCATTGATAATTAAAACCAAACCACTGAACTGCTACTAACGGTTCGGTTCCGTTTTGGTTGGGCTTGGTAATAGTTTGAATGTACAATAAGATCTAATCATCCTACTATACTTCGGATTGCACTTTATCTATGTATATCTCTAATGATCCGACAAAATATAAATGTATGTGTATGGATGTCAATGGATATGTTATATCGTGTGTATATATAGAAATTAACAATTAAAATTTCAGCAAAGTCTAAATTTCCAAGGTAAAGCTGTTAAGAGAAGACCAAATGCTTGGTTTCTTATATTATGCATGAAATAATTGAGCACATATAAATACAAAAAAAATTAAAAATCGTAATATTTTTTAGTCCGGACCAGTTTTTTTTTCCTCAATATAAACCAAAAAATAAAAACCATTCTGTACAGTTTGAAAATTCCTAACCAACCGACACAAATATTCTAAATACCGACCGTGAAACCAAACCTATGACCGGTTTAAACGATTTCACGATTTTTATCAAACCGTGAACAACCTAGCGGCAACCTGTATATTCCTATTGGTATGGTAATTCAAGCATATCACAAGTTTCAGAGGTCAGGAACCAATTCCTTTCAGGCCTCAAATTCACAGCTTTTTTGGTGTTCTTTTTGGAAACTTTCGCTTTCTGTTAACCAAATGAATAAGCAATATATCTCAATCATGTGTTATCTTAGGCAATAATCTTTCAGTAATTAGAGCGATTTTGGTTCACCTGATATTGACTTGGGTTTTACAGCTGGAGTTTGCGGATCAAGAAAAGACTGGGATACAAGATTATTAGCCATGAGTACCACATAGATTGCAACGAAAAATGGTTTACTGTGAAGAACAACCACCCCGTTTGCAGATCCATAACGATCCACTAGACCGTTGTGCTTTCTCATTCCGTACAAAACATGGTAAACAATTAAACTTTCATGCCTATTGCTGTTTTGGAGATGCAACTGTTGATAAAGTACTCTTGATCATGTTCGAAACCTTTTCTAATAGACTTTTTTTTTCACTAACGCCTGGTGTACTCTGTGAAGTGATTGCTGTGATTAACCTTAGTGTTAGTGTGTTCGTATGTTTTTCTGGTACATGTAAGTTGAGGATCATTTGGATGTTGGTGGTTTTGTATATATTGTTTAGTTTAGATAATGCAATTTGTTTGCCTTTATGTTATTTGTTGCAACCAACCAATACAAATTCAACTTTAAATAAAACATAAAAACCACATAAACATCTATACCTGTTTTAACAGTGTACACACGATTGTAACATAACCACCTAACCACCCTTCAGGCAAGCACTACATACAAATGTTTATGCGGTTCTTCACTTAAAATTGGTTTTGTACTAAGCGCAGTGATATACCCTTCTCAACAGCTTTATAACGTCAGTATGTCATATGTTATAGCAACTTAAAGACAAAATCTAGAGGCTTGGAGATTTTGCTCCGTTAAAACAACTTCTAAGACAAAAGTTAAGAACGATTTTCTATCAATCATATAGACGGGGAAACAAACATACAATGAAACAATTCATCGAATCGATTAATGTCAAATAAGAAAACTCTTAATATTACAAAAAGAATCATAGAAATCACTTATGTTACTAGAGTCTATAACTTGTACCGTCACTTAATTTGCAGGCTCAAACTCGTTTCCAGAACCAACCTCAAGAAAACTGTCTCAAATCCTACATGAAAACTAACAATTAAAAAACACACACAGATAGACCAAATAATGTTAAGTAGAGGATACTTACTCAGATAAACCTTAGGGCATCCTTAAGCAGAACAGCAACCAACTTTCTTGACAGCAGATGCATCATCCTTAGACCCCACATTAATCGTTTGCCCTTTAGGCAAAGCCGAAGGATCATCCCCAGCTTCAAGCGCTTTTCGGCTTACAACATGGTATATATGCGTAAGAACTTCTGTGAACGCAGTTTCAACATTCAACGCCTCGAGGGCCGATGTCTCCATAAAGTAAATGTTCTCCTTTTCAGCGAACGCTTTTGCCTCCTCAGTGGGCACAGCACGCAAGTGTCGTAAGTCGGCCTTGTTTCCTACCAACATTATCACAATGTTGGAGTCCGTGTGATCACGAAGCTCTTTCAACCACCTCGCCACGTTCTCAAAGGTCACGTGGCGTGACGTGTCGTACACAACCAGCGCCCCAACGGCTCCTCGGTAGTACGCACTTGTAATCGCACGATACCTTAAGAATAAACCAGTGACAGTTACCACTAAAACGAAATCTATAACTAATTGCAGATTGCAAAACTAGAAACAAAGAGGAAACCATTGAGCTGTTATGAACTTATGATCTTCAACAAATTTGCAAGAAAACTAGCAACATTTCAACAATGGATCTGAATAACAACACATTTAACCACACAAATTCAACATGATTCTCATACTTTTAAACAAAACGGAGATCAGCCACTATATGTGAGATCATCTTCGATCAAGATCTCAAATAAAACCCTAATACTATATATAAACCCTAGAAAACATCAGCGATCGAGATCCGATCACCAGAGGTCAAAAAAAAGCCGATTAATCATAGAATCAGAACCTACATCTATCCAAAATCCTAAAAAACATCCAATCCACAAATCTCACACAACCGACAACCAAATCTTCAACAAATCGATCCAGATTTCAAACAACAGAACAATAAATGATCGAGTAGATTAACAAATAGATGTGAAAGCGTTTGAAGATGATCAACATACCTTTCCTGGCCAGCGGTATCCCAAATCTGAGCCTTAACAATTTTATCATCAACACGAATGCTTCTGGTGGCGAATTCGACGCCGATTGTTGACTTCGATTCGAGATTGAACTCGTCCTTCGCGAATCTCGAAAGTAAGTTCGATTTGCCGACGCCGGAGTCGCCGATCAGGACTAACTTGAAGAGGTAATCGTAGTCGTCGTCGGCTCTGTAAGCCGCCATGGTAGGTGGTGTTAGCTTCGAGAATTGAGTGTTTAATGGAGAGATTGAGAGTGAATTATGGCGAATTTTGTGATTGTTGATTCGATTGGGGTTTATCTGAAGATTATTGAAATCTTGATCAACGAGATTCACCGGAGAGAGAGAGAAGCGGGGACGCTTTTCGAAAATGCAGATTCAAGAGATAAAGTTTTTTTTATTTAAGGTGCTGATAGCTTCTGAACGAATAAATGCTAAATCAATAAGAGGTCTGAATTAGTAAGAGGTCTGAACCAATAAGTATTGAACCAGTTTAAGTCTGTTTGGTTGGACATCTGAATAACTGTATAAAATAACTATTTTACTCCTCTGAATTATTTCTTGTTAAATATAATTTATCTGTTTAGTCAAAACTTCTAATAATAAATAATTACTAGAGAAAAAAAATACAAACCATCAAAGAAAATCCAAATTACACATAAATCCTTATTGAAAACATACTAATCAAATTACACATAAATCCTTCTTGAAAACATACTAAATCCAAATAGAAATTAATAATTTGCGTACAATTTTGGTTTTAAGCATTTGACATTAAATGAGTTGTTATCTCGTCACACAAAGTAGTCATATGCTCAATGTCTTGTGAGCCCCATTCCATGTCGTGAACAGACTGGCCATCACTTTCCTCCTCTTGCATTTCTCTAAAAAAAGTGTTCTCGTTGTATGCCATAAATAACTGATCATGAATATTCCATTTCCTTATAAAGTTATGGATAGCGAAACACGCAATCACTATGTCTCCTTGTATTGGAAATGAAAAGGGGGCCATTTGTTTTAGGATTGGGAATCTTGCCTTCAAAACACCATATGCGCGCTCAATTACATTTCTAAGCTGTGCGTGAGCATGGTTGAATTTTTCTTCCTTAGTCAATGCACGTTGTCGTCGAAAATCGGCTAGCCAATATCTCGTGGCACGGTAGGGAGTCATAAACCCACGAGTGTTGGTGTATGCAGCATCGCAAAGATAATATTTGTCTGTAAACATTAGAATCAAAACTATTACATAAAAAACTAGATAAACAATTACATCAAAGTTAAGGAACAGATAAAAACTTGGTGGGGGCAAATAAAAGCCAAAAGTCGGATTAAATGCAACTTCTTTCAAAACACGTGAATCATGTGCAATACCCTCCCATCCGGCCCATACGAACGTGAATATCATATCAAATTTACAGATTCCCAGGACATTTTGAAAGCATTCACCCTTTCCTCTTCCCCTGTAACGAGTCTGTTGATCAGCAGGTACGACTGCATGTGCTAGAGTTCCATCTAACGCACCTATCGCTCCAGAAAAATATTTGTTTTAGCCTTCTATGTTTTTCTGAAGCATTCGTGATTGGATTAAAAGATGTCGGAACTATAACTTCTCTTGCGAAATTCATCATTGCAAGTAATACCTCATGAAAACATCTATGAATTGTTTCTGTTGAGTGTTGAAACCTTCGCTTAACCATTCGAAATCGCTCATTATGTCCTATGACAATAAAAAACATAGCCATCTTTTCTTCAAAAGTTATTGACCTACTACTCTGCAACCAATTTCTTTGCTTAAAATGATTACACAATAGTACATATGCATCACGTGACATGCGCATCATCTCATGACATTGTGTAGAAGTGCCATGCAATAATTCTTGTGTGTACTCATGACCGGTCAATGCTGAATTCAGATCTTTTATCCTTTCATGACCGGTCAATGTTGAGGCTAATTGTAGCCAATGCCAACAAAGCAATAAGAAAAACATAATCTCTTCATCCGAGTCCATAGGCTACCTGTCATCCAAATAACATTCCAAAACATAACATAGAATTCAAATAACATTCCAAAACATAGCATAGAATTCAAATAACATTCCAAAACATAGCATACAAAGTTTAGCATACATAGCTTAAAGTTTAGCTATTAAAAGGCAACTAAAACACAACATCAAAACAATCCATACTTCTCTCCCGCATTCAAAAGTAGCCATTTTCCCACTTGTTAGTATTACAACTTCCTTTGTTGCTGAGGAGGAAACTATAGAAAGAATGAACAGTGAAGCATCCAAGGTTCAGAACACAGAAAAGAGTACTGTGAGCAAAGAGGAAACAAAAGAATCGACACAAGAAACCAACACAAACACACACCTCTCAAAATTCACCAAAACAACGAATTAATTCCACCAGAAACCAACACAAACACACACTTCAAAGCAATCGAAACCGAAACCCTAAAATCGGCTCAGGCACTCACCGAAACTGAGGGATCTCAAGGGCGGCCGCGAGTTGGAGCTGAAAGGGTCGGCCGCGAGTCCGACGTGAAGGGTCAGGCGAGTTCTTGAAGGGTCGGCGAGTTCGGGTCTGACCGAGAGAGCTCAAGAGGTTGATGGGAGCTGAGGGTGGGAGGAGTGTTTTGGGTCAGACAAATGGAGAGATCTGGCCTAATAAGAGATGGAATAAGAGGCATTTTTCATTCAGTGGTATCCAACCAAACATCAAGGTCTGACCGAGTCAGACATAGACATCTGACCAGTGTCATTAAGAGCCAAACAAACAGGGCTTAACTTTAGTGCCACGTGACATTCTCTTAAGCCTTACTTTTTTCAATTCCCCCTAAATATGTATCTGTTTTTAGTGTCAGTCTAGGTTCATTTGACTAAAAGTCAACTTCTGATACAAGAGATATTTAGGAAAAATCTGAAAATTTAACCCTAAATTAGAGCACATCTTTTTTTGGAAATTAAATCATACCCGATATTTCTTCTTTTTTCAAATAATTCATCAACAAAAACTATAGAAATCATTTACGATTTTCTTCATATCTGAAATCGATTCCTTGATTGTGTGTTTCCATTAAATACTTGGTTTATTCGAATCTTGACAAAAGTTACGAGATTTTTTCATCGACTCCTCTCCAAGTTGAAGGAATTCATGGGTATCTTTTTTGAAAATGAAAGCATACCCGATTTTAAAATATTTCTCAACCATCCTAGCTTTACGACCTCGCGATTTTTGTATTTATAAAGTCTGATGATATCGCCTTCGGTTTTATCAAGTTTTCATTTTAGCTTTGGTTTCATCAAGTTTTCTTCAACAAACTGTATTTGTTTTTTGTTATATTTGAGCTTTTATCCTCTGTGATTATGATTTAACCTATCATTGTTTACAATTATGTGTTTGGATTAATATTATTTTACTTTCATTTTTTTGATTTTAAGATGATTTACTTCAACAATCCATCTGTGAAGATGTATTACATGCTTCTACTTTTTAAACTTCTTTATTCTTTTATGTGAACTGCCATATTATTATTATGTTTGATTGGAATTTTTTTGATATGTGTGCAAATTGTTTTGATGTATCTGGAAGTAATATTGAAAATCGCACTTTTATTCCACGGTTGACTTTAACACCTTCAGACAAAAGGATTTCTTTTAAATTTCAAAGAAGACAGTTTCTGTTAGGAATGTGTTTTGCAATAACAATAAACAAGAGCTAAGGATAATCGCTATCTAAAGTTGGTTTTGTTTTTAAACAAGGATCATGGCCAGCTCTATGTTGCATTATTTGGAGTTAAAAGTAGATAGAGATTAAAACTATTAATATTAGATAATGATGAAAAAATCACCAACAAAACATCAAATGTTGTGTACAAATAAATTTTCGGATGTTTATGAATTTGAAATATTGTTTTTCATGTTCAATTTAATTTAATTATTACTTAAAATCTTATTTATAAGTTTATTTCATTCCATATTATACACTATTTAGACGTATAAATATTAATAGAGAAAACCTACTAATATTAGATGCAGCTAATGTTAAAAGTTATACATAAAAATCGATATACAAAGTATTATCAATAACATTATAACTTACGAATTTTTTTAAACAACAACAATATTTTTGGATTGAACCCGTGTGTAACACGGGTCTTTAGCCTAGTAATAATAATAAATTATTAATAATGATGTTGAAGATGTTATATTTTGATTTTGGTACTCGTTGGAGTTTCTTTTTTAAGTTGGGTTTTGGTTTTCGATTTTGAGTGTAGATTTGATGGTTACAAATTTACAGAGTTTGGGATGACGCAGTTGTAGAATCGTGTTTCGTATTATCTGTTTGATACTTGTTACTTTTTTTTGTAGGGTTTACAAGTGTTAGGTCATTGTTAGCCATTTCGTTTTTTCTGTTGTTTCTAGGTGATACATCAACGCTACGTCATTTTTTATTTTTCTTAGTTTTCTAGTTTCGTATAGTGTCATTCTAGTTTTTTTTAGTTTTCACGTTTTGTTGGGTAAAAGTCAAAATGAGAAGGATGTGGAGTCGGTGTTGCCCTAGTGAATTTTCATCGGGTTTGGGGATTTGCCAACGAGTTTCGGGGGAAGGGGGTTTTTCACCCTGGCCGGGTTCCTCCGATCCTCCTTGGGCTCAACACCATATCTTCTATCCTCCCTGGGCTTGACACCATCTCTTCTTAGATATGTCAGTTTATATTCTAGTTTTAGTACAATTAAAAACTATTCATTGAGTTCGCCATTTATAACCGATCAAAAACTCATCCTACATATCATGATTGGGATACATTTAAAAACACTTATATATGTATATTTTTAGTAATATTAAGTTCTAATTACCTTGTAGTTTGTTGAGAGAGAAAAGAGTGGTGCTGTGCCGGATTCGATAGTGTTTTTTTGGGGGTTTTTACACCAGATCTTTTGTCGTTGTTGTTGGTTGCTTGGCCACCGACTATAGATGGAGAGAGGGAAACAAGTAGCGATATGCATCGCTGCCGGCGGCCTGTGCTTTGATACACGACTGATTGTGTCGGGTGAAAGTTTTTGCTGCATATGTAGCTTTGTGTATAAATTTGGGTTCTTTCTTATTTTTTTTTGGATTTGTTAGTTGTCGTTACTGACTGGCTTTGGGTGGTAGTGTGTGTCGCCATCGCTGCCGATGGCCTTTGGTTTGACCGAGCGCAACGTTTAGGTGGTTGTTATTTTTGCTGTTTCTATTTATTGCGTATTTTTGCCTGCAAGTTGTTGGTCGGTGATGATGAACAAGACAACCCTGAACCTTTATTCTCTGTCATTCTGTGATGGAGGTTCATATGTTGGTGTTATAGTTTGATGATAATGACGACCGTTCATTTGAGACCCCTATTCCTATGTTTGCTTTCCTTGGATTATTTAAGGTCGTCGTGGTCTTGTAATAGCCTATTTATGTTTTGGATGAAGTATCAATGGTGTAATAGCCTATTTATGTTTTGGATGAAGTATCCATGGTGTTTATGCCATGATGTTGCTGTCGAAAACATGAGCTGATGCTTATTTTAAGTCGGTGATGATGAACATGTGTTCATTTAAGACGTATACATGTTGTATGATGTTGTTCACTTTGTATAGTATAATGTCGGGCTTTGATGATTACCAAAAAATGGTATCGGTTGGTTTGGTATGACTGTCATTTATGGTTAGCAGCCACAACTGAGAGCTTGTTCTGAACCCCGATCCATCGCACGCGCAAATGGAAACCACTAGTAACTTTGAATACTATTTGTTATAAGTTTTGGTAATATATAAAATGTTACTATATTTAGTTTTATTATAAGGTAACATAAATGTGATTGATTTTCAATCAATAGACGGATTTTACCTACTGTTATACTTCTTTAGAAAACCGTAAAACCTCGTATAAATAAACTTACAGGCGATTTCTATCCACTATACAAATAGTTGTCCAAAATGTTTCAAGTTCCTAGTGAGATTTGTAAATATCACGAGTGCCAAAAACACACAAACAGTTCTGAGAATCATATCCAAACTTAGGTGTAAAAAACATGTCTTGAAATTGGAACCGGTTTGTAACCCCGAACGAAAAACCTACACATAAAACAAACAATACTAAGGGTATGTTTTGTTTTTGAATCAATCAACATATTTCTAAAACTTACTTATTAAAAGGCTTAATGAACTTTAAAAAGATTTTTTTTAAAATAAATTAAACACACTCCACTTCTGATCAATTTAAATATAACCTCTTAATAATAGATCACTAAAAGGATACTAAATAACCACTTAGTTGATCGATAAATATTAAGAGAAGGACCACTATCATGAATGATAACTAGATGTCTAGATCACACACGGTCACAAGTTGGTTGTCACTAGAGTCACTAGAATCTCGTCCCTGTATCAAAAGAGCCCAAGCCCATTTATTGGTTCACGCGAATTGGGAAACATATTTGTAAATTAGCACTTTATTGTAGGGCTGAGCAAAACCCGAATCGTTAATCGAAACCGGAACATTAACCGACGAAACCGAACTGAAATTAACCGAAAACCGACCAAACCGAAAACCGAAATAACCGAAAGTTGGTTTCGGTTTCGGTTTTGTGACCTTGGTTAACCGAATTAACCAAAACCGAACCGAACTATTCATATATTCATGTAGTTTTAGCTTTTATACCTCCATTTTTTGTGTGTCTTTAAGGCTACTTTGTGATAAACTATTATAATAAAAAAGATTATAAATGAAGAATAAGGTATTGACATATTACACATAACGTTTTCATACATATCTAACACCTAAAGTGTTTAAAAGCTCATTACCATTGCATGTGATGATGTTGTTTCTATCCCATATTGCTAGTCAAACGAAAGCTTCAACTACCATGGTGTTTTAAAAACAAGCCTAGTGAATCCAAGTTTTAAACCCTATAAACTTTTTATCTTGGATATTTTTAGCCCATTGACTAAAAAATTAAATAAAACTTTGATTGGCTCACTATGCTAGTTGTTAATTTAATCAAAGTTTGGTTTTTGGTTATTAACCGAAACCGAAACGAAAACCGACATATTAACCGAAATAACCGAACCGATCTTCGGTTTTCGGTTTCGGTGGTTGATTTTTTAAAAACCGAACTGACATTTGCACACCCCTACTTTATTGGCATGTCTTATACATATTGTTCTGGTAATATAAAAGTTCATTAGTTAAATGTGTTACCGATGATTATAGATTTAAATATTATATAGGCTTTGATTTCATATTATATGCTCATATTATAGCTTGTAAACGGTAGATACGTGAATGAAATGAAATAAACTTCTCTTTTGTTTTTTTCTTAATTCTTTATGTGTTATCCGCACAATTGCTAACCAACTCACTGTTACAATCACAACATAGAGAAAATAGACTAGGGTGGAGGATAACAGGGGTGGGGGGTCACCGCCCTTCTTTTTTTTCATTACTAGTGTTAATTTTTGGTCCGGTAATATAAATTTTTGATCCGGTAGTGTAAATTTTTTTTATATATATCAAGTTCGTCCCACTAAAAAATTTTAGTTTTGCACCTGTCCTTCTTATGGAAGTGTTCAAGCTCCGCCACCGATAACAAAGAGGAATTATTTCTTGATGTTTGAAGGGTTATTTGATAAATTAATTATTTATGGTGGTTCATACAAAGATAATTTCTACATAAATCAAAGCAATAAGAAAATACTTGAGTAGACCGAAACCACCCATCCGAAAAGAAACTGACGCGCACACACTTGAAGAAGCCAACGTAAGAATAAATTAGGAGTTTTAAGTACCATTTATTGAGCCCATGAAAGCATTATATTATGTTTGTTATGCATCTTAAGTTTCTTTTGGACTGTAAACAAAACATATATTAAAAACAGGGGTTAGCAACTAAAAACTGCATAAACATACAAGGAAAAGAACACCAAAGTACAACAAGAGGAAAAAAAACTGTTATGCAGCCTCTAAAGATCTCCAAAACATCTTTCATATTTGTTTTTCATCCTGTTCTTTAGCCATAAAACTCCAAGGATTTTAATGTCCTCCACAATCTTTCCAAGGGTAATAGGAGTTTGTCTAAATACCACTTCATTCCTTTTTCTCCAAATACACCAACACTAGATAAAGATAATTGCTTGCATCGTTTTCTTTTTAACTTCATCATCCTGAATGGTTTTATAAATGTCAATTAAATCTTTGTAGGAGAAAGTGTAAATAGGAGGCACTTTACACCATTGACTAATTTGAGCCCAAACGAAATTTGCCATCGAACATGAAATGAAAAGATTCATCTTAAATTAGTTCCCCCATCTTTTAATTTAAAGTAACTAGTGGTATTCTACATCGCGCAACTTGTCTCGTTAATGTTTAACAATCGAAATTGTTGTTGTAGATAAGAAGGCAACTTGTTTGTTAGTTGTTTCAAAACTAACTCGTTCTACGCCCAGAACAGGAGATCCGTAGTGGCTGGTTAAACCATCAGTATCACTACCTTGAATGGCTCAGAACTAGTGGTATTCTACATCGCACAAATTAGTTCCCCTATCATCATCGACACATTTAATTTACCAAAAGCAACAAAGAAATAACCAAACCAGAATAAGGTCTTGTTCGTGTTCGTTCGTTAAGAAATAAACGTGTTCATGAACTGTTCACGAACACTTACCGAACGAGATTCTTTGTTCGTGTTCGTTCATTAAGAAAATTAACATGTTCATGAACTGTTCACGAACACTTACCGAACGCAAATGAACACAAACAAAAGCAAATGAACACAAACAACTGTTTATGAACATGACGAACACAAAAAAACTCATAAACACAAACGGATACAATTGATTATAAATTTATTCTAGAATAAAATTTACATTTTTATTACAATCATTACACAAAATTAATCAAAAATAAATAAGTACTTAACATAAATATAAAAAAATACTTGATATAATAATCATAAAAATAAATAACAGAAAAATTAAGAATATAAATGAACACATTAACGAACACATTATCGAACGTTCACGAACGGACATTAACGAACATAAACGAACACATTATCGAACGTTCACGAACATAAATGAACGAACGCAGCTTGTGTTCATGTTCGTTCGTTTAACTAAAAGAACAAATTTTTCTTGTTCGTGTTCGTTCATTTACTAAACGAACGAACATAAACGAACTTCCCGCCGAACGGTTCACGAACTGTTCGCTGAACGTTCGGTTCGTTTGCAGCCCTAACTACACATTTCGTTCAAAATATAACATATAGGTAAATTGGATTATAATTTAAGTTAATTCATACAATGTAATATATATCGATAATGACTCTGCTTTGAAGGATATATGTTATTTTAATTGTTTTACAGCTGGAACCTCACCCCCCAACCTCCTCAAGAGGAAATTCACAACTGGAAAAAAAGCTCATGGCTTAACCCTGAGCATTTTTGCTTAAAGTGACACTTGAACCAAGACCTTTTTATTTTTAATTGTCTTGGGTACATCATCTTAACCACTTGAGCTAAGAATCATTGGTATAACGCAACTTTTATACCAAGTTGATATCGTCAAATAAAAAATCAAATGATTACGCGAAAAGCGATAAATTTCAAAATCAAAAAAATATACAAACCATCAATTAAGGGGGAGAAAATAGCAATCAGTGTGGTTCTCTCAAACATATACAAACGTACATTAAAATGAATCTTTCACCATAAACAGAATGATGAATCTTTTCAAAAACTTGAGTTTGTCGATCTCGACAGACGACTTCCCCATTCACAACTACCTTCTCTACACTTTAGATGTTACAATCCACTTGATGACAAATACCTTGAAGAAACAATCTTGACGAAATAATACTTCCCTTCGAGTGAATGATAAAACCATGGTCTTTATTCCTTGTGAGGACTCTGTTGACAGGGACGGACCTATGAATTTTTTGCTCTAGGGTCGGTTTTTCGGTTCTCGAGTGTACCTCACTCGATGTTGGAATTTTCATTTTAAGTCGGGTCGGGTCACATAAATAACATTTGATTACGTTTGAAAGAATCCAATGAAAAATATTCTAAATAAATTTTTTATAATACTATTTAACGATTACGATTCGTGTAAAATTTTTTTCTAAAATCTCTTCATAAACCCTAAAGATAAAATTGACTGATATGTTTTTGCATATTTTTAATCAATTAATTTTATTATTAACTTGGAGAACTAAAAGATAAAAAAACTTAATTAGTTTAATCAAAACACATACATGTGCTATAAATGTGTGAGCATACAAGACAAAGATGATCGGATCGTATGCTGACACTTCGATTGAAATATGTGAACATATAATAATAATTAATTGAAATCCATTATAAACACATTTAGAATAACTTGAGGTCTTGAATCGCAGCGGCATGAAGCACCAAAGCAGGAATAACAATTTGCTAATCTTCGGCTAAAGTCGCTAATATTATATTCGCAAAAGGCAATTCGTAAGTAACTCCTCTTTAGTTAGAGGTAATTTTTTTTTTTGTCAACTTTTAGACTTATAGAATAATAGATTGGTAATGAGTTAATGTAAAATAATTTGATCTTTTAGTTAAGTAAACGTGGTTAGTAGATTAATACAAAATAAATTTAATTGGTTATTAGATTTTAAACTTATTCATTTTAGCAACAATGGACTATTAGTTTAATTGTTAGTAGGTTAAAGATTAATTTTTTTTGGGGTTTAAGGGTTGTAAAGTTTTTCATAGAGGTCAGTGTTCAAAAAATCACCGGGTCAAATCGAAAACCGTTAAGACATGTTACATATAAAACGAAATTATGCGGGGTCTGTTGACCCCTCCCCCTATATGCCAAGTCCGCCCCTTGTTGATTGTGAAAAATCTCAAAGATAGATTCGAATGTCTAAACTTAGTCATCTTTTAAAAAGCTCGTTACAATTTTGTTCATGTGTTTTAAAAGAGTTAGCGAGTTTTTTACTCTGCTCTTTTTCAATTTATATCAGAAATTAAAACTATACTAAAAGGAAATTACCATTGGCATAGTAGAACAAACGTTCTCCACATACCAATGGTACTACGATGCTCATGTTATGGCAATATTAAGAACATGGTTTCAATATACATGTCGCATGGTCATTGAGCAGCTTCGAAGACAATGCTGCTGATGCATTCGCAAAGGTCATGAAATAAGACACTTAACATCCGAGTTCACTAGCTGCATGAAGACACTTAACATCAGAGTTACCTAAAGTCATGAATAAGATAGAAATTGTAAATTGATTTTGTTAATATAATCAGGATGTATTATAAGTGGAAATCTAGTGTAGTTCGATGATAATTATACTATTAGGATTGTCCTTAACAATAAAAATGAAAGTTATGATTATTATTGGATCAACTGATAGTATGAATTTTTATCGGCCAATAGGTTATGATTTGACTTATTTAAATCTAATTTGTCTTTAAACAATTATGTTTGCATGTTTTTAATTTCATCAAAAATTTTGTTTTATAATTTAAAAAGTATACAAATAATATCATCGACATTTAGTGTATCATCAACTGATTAATTTTTATTCTAATAACGACACGTGTTCAAACCATAAATAAAAAATGCAGATAAATACGATATAGCTTTAATATTTTAGTTTATCAATATAGATGTATAATATTTAACAAGGAAACAAGAAAAAGACATAAACCAGCTAAAAAGCGACAATTTGACATATACCACCCCCATGTGGGTTCATTGTTGGGGGGCCTTTAGTTCGCCATCTGACAAGTGGAATGGTATAATTTTCATTTTTAATTCCTTTTTAAACCTTTCTAAATAATAATCTTATAACTAGAAATCAAGCTCGCGTGATGCGGCGCGTTTGAGAATCATATTAATTTGATCAAATAAATAAGAGAGACATATGTAGTTGTAGTGAATCGGTTCCGAAGATCGAAATGTAGTTAGTATATAGCGATACCGACATTATTCGGTCGGTATTAGTTTAGGCGCGTTGCGGCGGGAGTTTTATTATTAAAAGAAACATATAAAGTTGTGGATTAAGTATGAAAACTAAAACAAAGATTGAAAATCTCTTATGTTGTAGCCTTAATAATAAAATAGAAAACTAATTTAGTAAAAAATATATAATTAAAATCAAAAGAAAAATAAAAGGAAAAAAATACAGAGAATTGTTGGCCATAGGTGTTGAACCTAGGTAGCAATAAAATGCACATACCAGTTCATCTACCTAACTTGTGTTCATTAACTAAAGCAAGTATATTTTACACGTAAATGTAACGGAGAATGAGAAAAAAAATAGAAAAAACGAAAAGTTTTGCTGCCCAATACATTGCTGATTGCTGACACCTGGCGACCGGTTGTGAGCCCACCAACCTAGTAGTATAATATTATTAAATTTATACATTTGAGAGATTTTGAATGTGAGAATGTGTCACCATCAAAATTTAAAAGGGTAATTTGATATTCAGCAATCAGCATTAACTTTAAATATTCAATATTTATGTTTTCTTAAACCATTACATACTTATTAATTTTTAACGTTCCTTAATTATATTTTTATATAAAAACTATAGTCCGTTACCCGTATGTCACAAATATTTACTTAATTAGAAATGCTCCTGCGAACTTTGAGCGGAATTGTATCACGAACTTAAATATAAAAACAAGAATACAAAATATATAGTAATGGCTATCACTCTGACTAGCTTCGAACTCAAAGACATCAAACAACGGAAAGAAAGAAATAACGTTAATATAATATAATAAACTTAACAAATGTGTCAACTTAACGCAAGTTTTTACATATATTGTGATGCAAATCAAATAAATAGGCATTTAAAACAATTTATATTACTAAATAACTTGACAAATAAAAAAGGGCCTAATCTAAAAACCACAAAACTTCTATGTCGAAAACATAAAAACTAAAACATCTATGTAGTTAAGACTTTTAAATTATATAGATATGTAAATTTCTTTTTCAACACTTTCTCAATCCCCAAAATCTCTATTTCTCAAAAATGGTCTTGACGAGCCCAATGATTTTAATGACGACTACGACAGATTTCACAATAATTCACGACAGAGTATTACAATCCTAGATAGAGGTCATAGACATGAGTGAGTTTTACTTAAAACATATCAAACCATGAATCTAAATCAAATGACGTGATTTATCAACCCTTAAATCCACACACACACCAACAAAGGGAAACGGTACATGACTATGCCACAGCGTAAATGACTCAAGTCGTTTATGAGCATTCGAGATTGTTTCGCTAAAAACTCTATTGTAATCGAGCTTAAACAAGCTTGAGCTTAAGAATAAGATCGTTTAACAAACAAGCCTTTGACAATATGTGGAGTGGTATAATTTTTAATTTTAACACTCCTTTAAAACTTTTTTCTAAATAAACAAACAAACAAACAAACAAAGGAAACATCATTTATACAATAAGGCCAAGTGAGCGTATTTTGTATGTTAGAATTTGTTAGCAACCCAGTTCTAAAAGCATAATTGATTTTTAATATTGGGAAAATATCACAGAACAATAATCAAGTTTTAAAAGTGTTTCAATTTTGTCACTTATGCATATTTTTCCTAAATTGAACCATTAAACCATCAAATTGAGTCATTATCGAATTTTTTTTGTCAAGAAAGTAATGAAGGAGAAGATGCGGGGGTCAGAATTTTTAATATAGAAAATTATATTAAAAAATAAAAAAAACATGTTAATTATATCAATAAATAAAAAATGTATCTGAAATTCACACCACCATTCTACATCAGCATTAAAAAAAGAATTTTTTCCTAATTGAAACAAAAGAAAATCATACTAAAAAACATGTTAAAACTTATAATTTAGATAAAACATGAAAGTTGAATGAATTAACTAGAACACTTTTTAAAATTGAGTTACTTAATTAAAATATATTTAAAAGTTGAGTACTATCTTATAAAGTTACCCTTTCAATGTCTTATAATGATTCAACATTTGGATCCAAAGTTAAAACCATAATCAGAGCTTGAGCTGAAGACATCTGTGAGCCATGGTTAGGAGCCGCAACTAAACTTGATGATTATAATGTGGTTTAATTTCGATTGAGTTGCAAGTCAAGTTTATCCAAAATCAAGTTTCTTCCAACCCAAGTTTATCGCAAGTCAGATTTAAGTCGGTGTCAAGTTTTATAAGGATACAGAAGAGATAGAGATTAAGTCTTTGTTTATTATTTTAAGTGTTTGAGTTGGTTAGTTTTGTGTATTTTTTAGCAAGGTTAGCTAATATGAATACATGGTAGGGCTAGCTTATTGTGTTTTTGATTTATCGTAGTTATTATTAATAAAAGAGCCACACTAGTTCACATAATCATCTTTGTTTGGCTTGGTCTAGCTTCATCTACAATGAAAGTGAGTCGCATCCGTGTATCCTCCGCCTAAGTCAGTCACATTCTAGAATCACACTAGTGAGTTTCAACACGACCATAGTCGACTTATAGCACAAGGTTGCTTTCATACAATCTGTATTATAGCCTTTCATATATTTATTGATTTTAGTACTATTCAAACAAGTTACACAAGACATGGTTTCGTATTTCACAAATTGTTTAGGATAATTTTCTGTATCGTACAGAATTCACTTTCCGATTAAAGTATTTCATGAGTAGGAAATAAATAATCGGATAAGTCATAAAGTTTTCACAAAAAAAGAATATTTTATCTGTATGTTCAAACAGACCAAAGACTTTTATCTTATGGTTGGTAAACCATCACAATACTTTAGTTGACGGTTATAGTTGGTTATACACGTGAATAGTTATTCAATCATATTAGCAGTAATACCTTAAGTAGAAACTCCATCATTAGTAACTCAATTATTATTGACAATCCGTAGTTATCATTGCTCGTAATTACTAGCCACTGATATTTTCAGTTGATACTGCTAAACCATGTTGCCACTGATGATTAAATTGTTATCAGTAGTAACTTATTAGTTGCTTTTGATGGACTAATTATTATGCATGCAAATTTGAAACAAGTTCCAGCAATAATGTAAAATTTGAAATAACTTCTAGTGACAAAAAGTTTCGGAGTGAGTGTAGCCTCTGCCACTTTAACCCTCGGGTTTGTTAATGCTAGAAATTAAAATACGTGCTCTACACCTCTTAGTTGGTATTGACATATATTATAACTATATTCTTAATTTTAAATAAATTCAGTTATATTAATATAACATTAATAATATTAAAATCACCAACACACTCAAACAAATAAAACATCTAATGGTAAAACCACTTTAATGTCATCTTAGATAGTGAGGCAAACATAATCAAAGAAAAAGAGGAGACGTGTTTAATTGTTTATTCTTCCATATATATTAAGTCAGTCTAAAACTAGAATCACACATATCAATTAAACTAACCCTCACTTAAAAGAATATTTGTATAAGATAAGATAACATTAATTACCACTTTTAAAAAACACATTAAATATCAAACTAATGTGAAATCAAGACACAGAGGATGTATCATATCACATCCATCACCACGTGTCATCAAGATTCCGCCACTGAGTTTCCCTATTAAACTATGACACACACTTTTATTAACAGCAAATGTACGACCCTGCTTCAGAGGGTATGTGTTATTTTAATCGGGTTCACTTACCGGTTTCTCAGCCTGGATCGCACTCCAACCCTTTCAGGAGGAAACTCACAATTCTAAACATATTACTCAGAGTGAGTCTTGAATTATAATCTCTCTTATATTTACATGATGGCTCATATTAACCAGTTGGGTTAGAATCACACACTCGCTTAAACCACAGGAACTCATATATCTCACACACTAATCACACCACCACAACACACACACAACTAGCTGTCAGTTAGCTGTCATCATCCTTTCTTCCATGTGATCCACCACCACCAATCCCTATTTACATTCACCCCATAATCATCACCATCATCATCATCATCTTTCCCTCATTAAAATCCAAGGTTTTGAGCTCCGACAATGGCGCAATTGCCGCCAAAAGCTCCCACAATGGCGCAGAAGTGGCCGGAGTTCGGCTACCGGACGCCGAACAACTGGATGGACGATTTCGCAGGATTCTCGTCGGCGAAGAGGAGCTCTCACCGGAGATCCGGCAGTGATCCGGTGGCGTTCGTTGAATCTCCGTTAAGTGATGATTGTAATGACGGTGATAATGCGTTTGAACGTTTGGATGATGAGCAGCTTTGCTCCATGTTCTCCGATGAGTTCGCGGCGAATGTTTGTGATAATGAAGAACGTAAAGTGACTGTGCGGATGAAGATTGAGCCTGTGGAAGATGGTGGTGGTGGCGAACGTGAGTCGGAATCCGGTGAGGGTCAAGTCGGTTTTTCGGGCGATGGTGGCACAATTGTTGATCCAAAGAGAGTTAAGAGGTACCATTGATATTGTTCATTAGTGTGATTAATGAGCTTAATTATGATGATCATGTTAATTGTGGTTTTGAATGTGGTTAATCTTCAGGATCTTAGCTAATAGACAATCTGCTCAGAGATCAAGGATCAGGAAGTTGCATTACATATCTGAACTTGAACGTAGTGTTACCGCTTTGCAGGTAACATCTCAGGCCGAATTTTTGGATTTTTAGGGGTAAATTTACAGAATAATAATCATGTTTTTAACGAGTTCTTTAGCTTGGGTGGGGGATTCTAAAATTGACCTGACTATGAATGTTTGGAATCGCGGTGATGCATGAAATTGCTTGCCATGTGAATATATCATATCGTGTTAGATTTTTCTAGCATGATAGCGAACTCTGAAAAATCTAACAGGGTATGTTAGGAATCACTAAGGCGGCACATGCAATTGCTTGTCACGTGATTAGGAATCCTTGCCACGTGAATATATCATATCGTGTTAGATTTTTCTAGCATGGTAGCGAATTGCTGAAAAATCTAACAAGGTATGTTTGGAATCGCTAAGGCGGCACATGAAATTGCTTACCACTGAATATGTCGTGTTAGATTTTTCTATAGCTTGCTACACGACATCAAACGCACTAAAAACTAAAACACTTTTAAAAACCTCTTAGAAACTATTACAAATTAAAATTTTCCCTCCAGACATATACTGTTCATAACCTGCATTATTATTTGATAAATTGCATAAATAATTGATGGATGTTATGATCATTTTATTATTTTTGAAGACGGAAGTGTCAACGTTATCACCGCGGGTAGCCTTTCTCGACCACCAGAGGCTGATTCTAAACGTCGACAACAGCTCGTTGAAGCAACGGATAGCTGCTTTGGCTCAGGACAAGATCTTCAAAGATGGTAACAGAATTTCAATTTCATCTTGATTTCAAGATGTTCTTATAAGATATATAACAATGGAAGTTAATTACAATAATCGAAATCACTGATATATAATGTATATTTAATCAACTATTTATAATAATAATACAGTAAACATACATAAAGTAAAATATAAGGATAAGTTAAATAAATCACACATCTAACATATTTTACTTAATCTTAACAGTATATTATATTTAATATATATCATATATATCGCTAACATTTCCAAATCACAGCACATCAAGAGGCACTAAAGAAGGAGTTAGAGAGACTGCGTCGCGTTTATCACGAACAAAACATGAACAAGACAGATAACACCACCACCGCCACCACCACGACCACGACTACCACCACCGGTTCACCATCACCGATGACATCTCCGCCGCCACCGCCACCGCCACCACCATCCCTAAATGGTACGGATGGAAGACCTTGGATCTAGGAACTATAATAAGGATAACGAATGGGAGTGTGTGTGGGGTGGTGCTAAACTGCGCCCATGCATGCACGTGATGTGTTTAAGGCTTTTGGGTGGTGGGGTGAGTGGTCCCATAATTGGCATGTGACTATTATAATATAACTTGGCTTTTTTTTATGCATTGGCCAGCATGAGAAGGAAGGATAATTGTGTAATTTCATCAATTGTCTTTTACTTTTTTTAACATTTTTAAGGGCTTTTGTAATTTTTTTATTTAGATTCTTTTTTTAAAGAATTCATAGGGTTTGTGTTGGGTCTTGTTCTGATTGTCTTTTACAGTTTCTGATTTCTAACCATCCATTATGTTTTACCAATTTAGCCACAATGGGCGTTGACTTCTAGTGATTTGTGATTTGTAATTTGTAATTGTATCATGTACAATTTGGGAATTGTTGTGCAATCAATTTAATTGCAAAATTTGTGTTATATAATGAGTTTTGGTTTCTATCTAGGTATTGTAAGTGCACGAGACGTTAAAATAGGGTCTTTCTTGGTTGTCAAATTAAATTGGTTCTATTTTAAGTATATGGCAACATGTAAACAAGCGTTAGAAGGTGACTCGAGACCGAGACGGATTAGTAATATATCAAGAATAGATTGATATATTGTACAATTAAGGTGTGTATGATGTATGCTATTTAGAGAGAGTAAAAGAGAGAATATATTGTGTAAGTAGTGTGTGAAGAGAGTGTAAAAGAGACGAAAGTGGTATTTAGAGGACGGACACTATAACAAAAAGGCCATATGTGACGACCAATGCAAAATAGTTGTAAAAAAGACCACCTTCGACGAGTTTGTCATTAGACAACAATGCATCACTAATCACTTTTGTGATGGATTATGTGCTGAAATTAAAACGTCTCTAATTAGTGATGGATTTTTTTATTAAGACGTAGCCATAAAATCTATTGATTGTTTGTCACCAAATCATTATTAGAAAACTCAAAATAATAGCGGATTATTTCAGATAGGTTGGCTGTCGGAAAATTACCGATGGATTACCAACAGATAAGATCAAAAGACATTTAATTAAATTTTATTTTAAAGCTTATGGGCCCACTATAAATTAGTAATGGTCTTAGTGTCTCTCAGTGACAAGAGGTCAATAATTGCCGCCAAAGAAACTCTTTATGTTTACATTTGCCCAATAATGGTTTTTCTATGGCCAGTTCGTTGGAAACTTGGCCGTTAGAAACCATGCTCATTTCAAAAAAAAACTTTGCTTTTTCATAAACCTACTTTTCAAAAAAAAAAAAAAAAAAAAAAAAACTCCTAATTTGCCCCCGGAATATTTCGGATGGATATCCACCAAAAATTTCCTTGGACTTCCTAAAACACAGTTCTTCTACCACCATCGTGCCCAACACTTGTAGCTTTTGTTGCTAAAATTGTAGCTACTATTACCATAACTTCGTTGTTGTGTCTTTTGCTGTCACTGCTATGGCCTTGGATCTGTTATCGTTGCTTGTCACCACAAAGTTCTTTTACTATTTTCTTTTTTAACGGTTGGTTAGTTGTTAGTTGTTAGTATCACCACGTTAGTAATATTCGTCAATATCAAGGTTTAAACCTTGGACCTCCAAGAGAGGCAAAACCTCCCACCTCCTCCTTAACCACTAGACCAAAAGATCATTGGCAATTCTTTTACTATTTATGTTTTTATTTTTTTTTTTTTCAAAACTGTTTGTGCAAATGCAATTAGGGAGTATTATAAAGGAAGTAATATCTAGGGTTTGTTTTCATTATTTATAATTATGATAAAAATTATAATGATAAACCTTATATGATATTTTCTTTATAATAATATTCTGATGCTGAACACACAACTTTATACACTAAGGGTTGAAAACTTTAGAGGTTGTTTGTCTATTGTTGAATATTAAATCTTCTTTTTCTGGTTTGGATCGAGTTAAATAATAAAAATATATGATCAAACTAAATTTCAAATACATAATAAAAGTATAATAATCATTAATTAAAATACATCATAAAAATACAATATCTCTATAGTTGTTCTCTATGGGTGTATTATTTTTTGAATCATAGCCATTACATCATCTAGAGAAACTAAAACATTCCCTAAATAAATCTCTTTTTAATATAACAAATACAAGTATTGTCGAAATTCTCATATAGAATTGATTATGCAAATTAGATTTCACATACATCATTGCAAAAAAAATATCTCTTTACAACTGTTATGCGACACGTAAAATGATAATTAACTTCAATAGACTGAACACAAACTTAAATGAATGGTGTTTTCAGTTTCAATCATAAAATGTACAAGACTAGATAAATCATTCATGTTAGCAAATCTTGTATCCCTTACAAGTTATCATGTAGGTCAGGAGTTCAATTTGAGTATTCTTTTTATCATTTTCATTAGAACAAATCTCTTTGGTTTATTCTGGCCATTAAATCTGTCAGTAACAAAAAAATATTTATTTTTTCAAAGTTATCTTTAAACAATCACTAAGGTGCTGTTTGTTTAGTCTGCAGAAAAATATCTGCAGTCTGCGGACCACATCTGCAGACATCTGCAGCAGAAGAGGTGGACCAAACCTCTGCAATCTGCAAGAAGAAGACTATCTGTTTTTTAAAGTCTGCAGACTGATAAAATAAACATTATCAAATGACGACTTTACTCAATACCCACAATCGCCACCACCGATAACCCTTTACTCTTCATCGGACCCAAAGGGTACCCATAAAGATCCTTATTACCCGAATACGAGCTCGCATTGAACCAAACACACACCATCGTGAAGATCTATTTGTAGATGTGGTTGTAGTTGTTCTGCCGGAGAAGACGGTGGCGACGGAGGAGACGGTGGCGGATGACGGCATTTGAACGGAGCGACCACCGGGGCTGTAGGGGGGCGGTGACAAGAGCTGTAGAGGGCGGCGGCCGGCAGTGCGCTGCGGTGGCGGTGGCTGGAGGGGGCGTCCGGCAGGGCGCGGTGGCTGTGGTCACTGCGGTGGCCGGCGGCTGCGATCTTGGTGTGGGGGGGGGGGGGGGGAGGAGGTTTGGGTCGAAGTTGATGGTGAAGAATGAGAAGAGGTTAGAAGATTGCAGAAGTGGATGCTCTATGTCTGCCTTATGCAGACCTCAGGAAGACCTTTTTTAATGAAAGGTCTTCCGAAAAACAAACAGTCTGCAGACCTTAACGTCTGCGCGTGGTCTGCGCGGCGCAGACAAAAGAGGTCAGGAAGTAAAAAAAAAAAAAAACAATCTAACACAAGCAATATGCATGATTGGGTTTTATACATACTCCAACCAATTTGCTTAAGTAGCAAACCAATTAAGATGAATATGTTTGCCTCGGTACTGATCATTCTTTATGGTAAATTGTGGCCACTTGATTAACATGATCCTTTATTTAATTATGTCCTAATTTTATCTTATTGATTAGTGTGAAAAACAAAATGAAATTAGGCTTGATGCATAATGATCTAAAGGAAGATCGCTCGAATATATATATTTGAGAGTTTTAAATGATGAAGCTCCGACTTTAAGAGATTGTTCCATTATATTCATCATATTCCCTAAAGTACAAATTAACAAACAAGTATTAATAATACAATTATTAATCTACTAATAAGTTTTTGTTTTCATGCTAACTTTAACAATACACACTAAGCACACAGTAAAACTTAAATAATCAAGCATTCACACAGATAATCAATTAATTAATCAAATAATCAAATCTACTAATTAAAAATCTAATAGTATTTAACGGTACAATAAATTAATGTTAAAACATAATAATCTAATAAAGCATTCAAGCATATAATCAATTAATAAATCAAATAATCTAACCTATTAATTAAAAATCTAATAGTATTTAGCGGTAAAATAAATTAATGTTAAAACATAATAATCTAATAAATATCTAGCAAATAATCAACTCATGTAATAAACTTTAGAGAAAATGTTTAAAAAATACCTATTTATAAAAAACTTTAAATTGAAAATTTTCTATCTTGTGTTCATTTTAAAATTTTTTGAAGGTTTCTAGGGATTAAATCCCATACACATGTTAAAAAATTTATGGGGGTGCAGATGACCCTGTCACTCACACTTACATCTGACCTTGGTATCTTTGCTTTTTGATCTTCCTTTTGTTCTGTTGGTGCTTAAATTTAATCCATGAAATCAAAGAATTCGAGTAGCTACTTAAAGAACCTTCATTTGCCTTTGGTTGTTAGGTATAGACTTTGATCTTAAAAGTGTAAGGGTTGCTACATTTACGGGCGAAATGGCTTTTGTGTGATTGAAATATAGCTTTTCCAACTTGAGCCTTAATTAGTTACACCATGTAAAGAACTTGTTACAAGTTCAAATGAATATAGAGTATGTGTTAGTACTGTTTTTTTCAGACAAATCATACTACTAGGTGAAAACTTCAAGACCTTATCGATATAAACCAAGTCATTTTTCCCTTTGACCAAACACCATATTATCATATCCCTCTCAACACCTACAAATTTCTTGACATGTAACCTTTACTCGTACTGTTCCAACAAAGCATCACCTCCACCACTCCCTCTACCAATCCACCTTCAACAACCATTTCACCACAACCCTCAGCTCCATACATAACACTACTAGTCATACCATATCAATTTACTTACCACCGACGCTCCCATCAATCAACAAGCATTGTCCCGATTGACCCTCCTCCCACCGCATAGCCATATATCTGCCACCACTCATGGCACCTCCCCATAAGAAATAATATCCCTATAAGCTACCAGAGTCCCCACCACCACCGTCCCCCATGCTAAGTTCTTCCAACACCAAAATTACCATTGAACTTACATACTGACGCCACCCCAACATCTCCCTAATATTAGAATCTCCCAAAAGTTCTCTAACCGACACAAACTAGCTAGTGCTCGGTTATGGCCAATGAGTTCGAGCTTTAATGGTAAATAATATATGGGAATTTGTTCCTAGACTTGTGGATATCCATATTATACGATTTATGTGGTTATACATGCACACATTTCATGCAAACAAAGCGCATCTTGTTGTTAGTGGAAAGTATCAATAAGCTGGTTTTTATTGCGATGAGACATTCAACCTGCTTGTTAAACCGACCACCATATGGATCGTATTGACCTTAGCCATGCCAAGATCATGGCCCATTAACAAACTTGATGTAAAGAACGCATGTATCCATTGGGTCTTAAATAAGATAGTTGACATGTTCCAACATCCGATGTTTGTTGATCATGGAAACCCGACACATCTTTGTAGACTTAAAATGTCCCTCTATGGTTTGAAACAGGCTCCCCATGCTTAGTACCACATGTTTGCATCATATATTGGTGTGCGTGAAAGTATATATAACTTTTCGTATAGTCTTTTCACACATACTTTAGTTTTAAAAAGGGTATTCTCCTAAAACGTTAAATCACACACACAATAGGTATGTGTACCGATTAAAACGAGAGAATGTTCGTTTTCAACTAAGATAACATACAAAATATAACAACTAAACAAATAAATGTAAGGCTAATCAATCAAGAAATATATCACTTTAATCTCTAATTTATTTAGTTAACAGTGATGATAATCATGAATACAATGCAAGATCCACATAAAAAATTAGAATCCCACTAAAGATCTCTAAAAATATGATTTGTTGGAAAGTTAAAATGATAAACACAAACTTACCACCTAAAATCATGTAAATAAACCAAAGTGATACTATTATGTCGATCTTTATAAACGTGAAACTAGCTTCCTATCAAGAATAACTCATTCAACAACTCTCTAAAATATTATATAAAAAACATATGAACCATCAAAAGTTGATTAAACTAGGTAATAATCATGCACTTCTTCACCATATGATTTTCATGTCAAGATTGCGTAAACTAATAATTTGTGCCAATAAATCCTAGATGAGCATAAAACCTAACATGACAAGATCATAACAAAAACTGCATTTTCAAACATAAACATAAGGATTCACATTCAAGAGTTCTTCAAACATAATCAAAACGTCCTTCACCATTCCTAGTTTAAAGGCCATAAACTAGTGTTCATACACTAATCTATGAGTAAATACATACACTATGAGTTTTTCAACATAACATAGATAAACATGATAAACATCCATAAGTCTTGAATATACAAACAAACTCTCATATACACCAGCCCATTGAAGAATAATCTTGGAATTACCATAACATTAATGTAATCATTGCTAATAATCTATAATATCATCAAATGTTAACTAAACTTCATCTATAGCAAAGTGACATAAAGAGTTTAGCTCATCACGAGCTTAAGAACAAAATACAGGCTTGGATAGATCGAGAATGATATGTAACAAATATGTATTTTTAAGCACACCATATATTCAACATCGTGGATTCAAAAGCACAGTATGTGATACTTCATTTTTTGTTGACAAAAGTGGAAATCAAATGGCTTATCGGTTGTTACATGTGGATTTATTATTTTAACCGCTTCTATTGCTTATCTTCTATAACATTTTATTGCTCTTTTGTCCAAAGAATTGGCCATCATAGGTTTTGGACGCCTCCATCGCTTTCTCAAAATTAATGTTGCATCTCAAAACGAGAGGGAGGGGGAGCGTTTTCTTTTTGCAGGAGTCTTATGCATGAGATATTCTTCAACGTGCGAACATGTAAAAATGTAAGCCTACGGTCACGCCTAATATTGATTTTAAACTAAGTGATACAGTAGGAACACTTCTCAAAGATGGATCTTTCTATCGATCCAACATCAACAGATGAAATTCTTGTGCACACAATATTACACTAGTAAATACCCGGCAACTGTTATGATAACACAATTTTAAGATTTTTTTTCTTAATAGCAATTTCTATACACATTAAGATTTATATTTCTAATCTTTTGGGTATAAGATACGTCCCTTACAAAAGATTTTTTAGGTCCATTAAAATAAAACCAAAAATCAAACTTTTTTTGTTTTTCTTTTAACGACAAAAGCCAAAACTATCTATTTCCATAGGAAAAAAAATCTTAATTTCCTTTCTAGCTAACTGATGAATGGCTCTAAATAATTATTAATAAACCAAGTAATGGATAAATAGGTTCTTGACTGTAAAACACCCGCCACTCGCATCATTTTGATATTAACACTTCAGTTTGTACTATGTTTTTATGTTAACAATTGTTTTGGACCATTTAATTATTTCAAATTTGTATAATTTGATATTTCTAGCTAGTTTTTTTTACCGAATATAAGTAAAAAGGGTTAAAACTTTTGATCCATCGTCATTCGACTAGTCAAGCTTTTTACTCGACGTTAACAAGATTTTTTGTGACCTTTACATGTAGCTTGTTTTTCAAGAACAAGAACTACATGTAGATGAAGGACCTACGTGTAGATCAGGATCCTTTTAAAAATTAAATAAAAACAGGAAACATGAACTCGTGTATAATGTGTACAAGTAATACATTTGGAGTGTAGTTATATGAGCTCATTGTCACCAACCAATTGCCTACAAATTTACTTTTGTTCTTATGCTCACTTCCTAAAATTTAAGAATTACATAAAGAAGTGGCAAAAGTATCACTTCTTATCTTCTTCCCTCCACAAACAATTCCTGTATTAACACAATCCTTACATTTTCAATAATCGTATTTACTCATCCCAATCGCTATTTTATAATGAAGAAAATGGTTGCAGGATTTGCATGCTTTTCAGCGTTCCTTGTTTCCCTTTTTGTTTGGAATGTAACAGGTCGTTTGTTGCAGTATGATGATAGTGCGCGTGTTTCAGATGGAGTTAGCTATGTTGCATATAATACCATAGGATCTTTCCTACGGCCTCTCGAAGGGTCAAGTGGTTCTGAAGAGCAATGTGAGCAAATGTATGGATTTTTACCATGTTCAAGCAATCTCCCCGGTCATTTGTTTCTTATCATCGTCTATGAATACCTGTTATATCATGGAGAATCTTATGCTGGAGGCGACGGACGAATTTTTGGTGTTCTTGGAAACAACTTTCTTGGTGCAAGTGTTTTCCAGCTTCTTGATTCACTTCCAGATTCTCTTATTCTTATTGGTATTCACCTTTCGTTTCATGCCATAGTCCTTAGAAATAAATACGTTTTCTCTGAATCGAATAAAAAAACCAACATTAAAACTCCCACTCATAGAAGAGTTATTGGTAAGGTTTGGGAAAAAAAATAATTCTAGATTATTTACCAAACATAAGAAGATTACCATTGGTAACATTAACAAAAGTTAAATTTAAGCAAAATTTGATTAGATATCATCATAATATATATGGTAACACATTTGAAGTTGTAGACCTGCTTTACCTTCATGCTAGTTCATATATATGTGCCGTTTTTCCAAGGGTGGTTGTATAATTTATCCCTTCTTCAAGTTAAATTCACAAGACTTTGTTTACTTTGAAGTCCTAACGAGTTTTTGGCATTCTATTTGTTGTGTTTGTGAAATATGATGATTGTGAGGATGACCCCTCATTGCCATTATGCCCGTACAATAAAATTCATCATCAATAGAAATCTCTCACTAGGTAGATGACAGATATTTTAATGTCATAAATGCTATTTTATATTAACCGGATTTATTTAACACCAAAATAAAATTATAATAAAATCAAACCTGTTCAAAAATATTGTGATTTTAAGACACAGGAACCTCAAGGGTTCTAGACTTTTAGGGGGAAGCCAACCCCCTAGACCAAGGAAATCAAGAAGGGACGGGCATGAGTCTTAGATCAACTGGTTTAGGAGGAGACACCCTATGATTTTCTAAAATAAAGGTCATGGGTTGGAGTCTCACTAGGTGCAATATGCTCCAAGTGGGACAAGGGTTTTACCACAGTAGGCCTTTGGGTGGTGGGTTTCCCTTGGAATGATGGGCGAGCCGGGTCACCAGCGATGTCTGTGTTCGCGGGCGTGGGTGGCCTTTCCCCAATGGGTTTACCCGGGTGACCGGACTTAAAAAATTATTCGTTGGCCGTTCAAAAAAAAGAAGGGACGGGCAATACCAAAAGGCAATGAACCTAGGAGGGTTCACACTATGGTTTAGCATGAGAATTCTTTTTTTTTTTTTTTTTTGTCTCGTTTATTATATAATCGGGATTTGCATAGTAGTAAGTTGTTATAAACGAGAACGGAGGTTAGCAGCAATTTGGTCCGTGACCACATAAAATTACTTTTATTTAAAAATGATTTCGCACGATTCAAAATTCTATGAAAACTCTATCAAAACTTACATCAGGTCGTGGAGGCATCTACCATTTGAATAAGTGTACCATTTTACCCTCTCCATCATTTCCGATTCATCTTGCTATTATTCATTTTTGTTTGTTTGTTTGGTGATGATATTTTAACAGTATTCTTGATTTTGATTTTTTAACACAACTCTTGATTATTTGATTGCAGCATCAGGACTATCAAGTAGTAAAGAAAAAGCTCAAGACTATGTTGTAACTGGAGCTGGGCTACTAGCCGGATCCTCCATATTACTTCTCACCCTTTTATGGGGAGTATGTTTCATATGTGGGAGGAGAAAGTTCTATGCAAAACCCAACTCTAAAGTGAAAAACAAAGTGATACAACTATTAACTGGTTTGCATTCATCATCTCTTTTCAAAATATAATAACCAATATGCTTTAAAGCTACATATAATTGTTACAAAAGTTAATGACTCGCTTGTGAACTTAATATATATGCATACAATTTTACAGGTTCCGGTGTTGTTACAGATGCAGAAACCAGTTATCATGCCAAAGTTATGTTCTTTTCACTTGTACCGTTTATAGTCATCCTATTACCGAGCGTGTTTGGTCTTTCATACGCTAGTCATGGATACAAGATCGTTGTTCTTGTTTCACTTTGTGTTTCGGTTATTTGCTTGCTCGCTTACTTCTTTTATCAGGTATGCATCGCTTGCCTTCAAAGAAAACCACGAGGATGCGTAAATTTGGGAAAGTTTAAAACCAACTAACATGTATGGAAATTTAGAGATGCATATTAAATATAACATATTAGTTATTATCAAATAACATACACTAAATAAAGTTTATTACGTACAGAAATTATCTTAATTATAATTATGAATTATAATTTGAATAAGTTTTAGCTTTAATTGTCCTTATTGTATAGCTTTAGTTAATCAATAATACAAAATACCATAAAGATTCCAGTATTTTATAATTTACATGATAGAGCCTTAAGATTCTTTATCATTTTTTTCTCTCCATACTATCACTCTCCAAATTTTGTCGTTAGAAATTGGTTGGTCGCTTGCACTCCTTTCTCATCATCATCCTTATTTGATAACTGTCTTTCTCTTTTTTTTTCCCTCTCTATCTTGCCCTTGGGACACATTGTATAAACATATTAATTAGGTATAAACTATTATTTCAGATGCATGAACCTGAACTTTTAAAACATAATAAAGTTCAAATCAAGAAGAAACCCTTTATTTTAAAATTCAGAATAAAATCAAATAAAAAATTGTCCAATAACTTAAAAGCCGAAACAGATTTAAAACATGCATCACATATGAGTTTTAAAAGCCAGAACAAACTAGAATCATACATTAGTCCTAAATTTTAGAAACTAAAATAAAAAAATGCAACGAAATGAAGAATGTAGATGAAGAAATAAAAATAGAAGATCGAAGTAGGGATAGAAAGTCTTACGAGAAAACAAAAATTAATGTAAAGTGTTTTCAAAATCATATTTATTTTAAGTTATGTGTTTCGAACGAGTCATCGAATAAAACCAAATTCTAGCTTGAGGGGCAAGTTATATATATATATATATAACTCTATTTTTTATTTTGAAAATTTTATGAACCAATATTAGCCACAAGTATTCAATAAGAAAATGATAAATAATAAAACATAATAAAAAAATATAAAATAAAAAATAACATAAAAATAAATATTATAAAAAAATGTTTTTCTTTTTTCCTCTTTCATAAAAAAATAAAAAATTATAAACAAACAAAAAACTTATTTTTGTTACAAACTTCGTTTTACACATGTGTAAGGACTAATTTACACATGTGTAAATAACGAATGGACGATTTTTTTAAAAATATATCAATATGTTACACGTTGAAAAGATAAAAAATACTAAATTTTATGTCAAATTTTTAAAAAAATTAATGTCGTGAAAAAAATTATGAACGTTTAAAAAAAAGTTGTGAAGGGCATGTGAAAATTCGGTTTTACACATGTGTAAATTCGGTTTTACACATGTGTAGATTTACTTTTACACATATGTAAAACGACGTTCATAAAAAAACGAGTTTTTTATATTTTTTACAAATTATTTTTGTTCTTTATAACATTTTGGTGTTTTTATTTTTTTATGTTATTTTTCATTTTATAATTTTTTTAAAAATATATTTTTGTTATTTATACTTTTGCCATTGAAAACTTATCTCACACTGGTTACTAGAGTTCACAAAAAAAATTCTCATTTGAATCCTCACACACACATATATATACATATAAATACACACACACACATAAACACACACACACACACACACACATATATATATATAGTAGAAAGTGTTTTTTTTATATGAAGCGTGCGAAGTTATCACGCAAGAATACGTATTATGGGTATAATTATAACTCAAGTGTAAGAACTAATCACTTAAAGATGAAATTATCACGTAAAGGTAGAATTGTCACCCACAAAAAGTATTATTGCATGATAATTCCATCCCTACGTGATAATCCTATTCCTGCGTGATAATTCTATCCCTGCGTGATAATATCACGCAAGTGTAATCCTTCTTGATTAATTATTACTTGTTATTGTGTGATAATTTTACCCAAACTTCCTACACTTCGAACGAAAATTATATTTTGTATTAGGGTTAGCTTTTTAGATCTACGACGAGAGAATTCGTTAAAAAGTCAAGAATGATTTAAAATTTAGAAAATTTGGAGTAGGAGATTAATAAAGAAAAAAAGATAACAGTTGTTTGATTTTTTATTATGCCTAAAATACCCTTTTCTCATTATTAAAATATGTCTCAAGATTCTGTTTATTAAGATAACAGTTGGTTTAAATAGGTTCTCATGGTTTTGAAATTATTTATGAGTTTTGAAAATATCCTAATCATATATATATATATATATATATATATATATATATATATATATATATATATATATATATATATATATATATATATATATATGTATGTATATACACACACACACACACACACATATATATAGGGGAGGGTTCCAATAGAAACTATATTATGATTGAAAACCAAAAAAACTACTTTATAACTCTTGATTTTTTGGATCTATGGTTAAGATTGATTATGGCATGATTGTAATTAAATGATGTTTAAAGAATTTAATTAAAAGGTTGTAGGGGTATAATAGGCAAAACACATTCAATTTATATGGAAACCCCTTCTTAATTAAAAAAAAAATTAATAAAATCCCTAAAAAAAATTTATTCTCTCTCCTCTTTCTCAATTTATAAAAAATAAAACCTTTCATTTTCTCTCATATTTTATTCTATTAATAATTTTTAAATTTAAACACCAAATCATACTAAATTTTAGATACTGGATTAATTGAATATAAATTAAGTAAGTTCACAACACAATGTATCCATGTTAAACAGGAGTTAATTATTAAAATATTGTGTTATGTATATGTAATAATGGTTTATGTATATGAAACATTGTGTTACGTATATATAACCCAATAGACTTCATTTTCACCATCAAGTCCAATCAAATGTTTTGACAACCAACCATGTTCATTAATCTTGTTACATGTACACACTTGTTATTTACGTATATGTAACAAGTACAAAACATTATTGTCGAACATGAAAATCTACACATATATAGATGTGGTTACGTATAAATAAAGAAATACAAGTGAAATGTGGTTATAATCAATACAAATACTAGTTATATATCACCAAAACATAAAAAGATGATAAATATACAAAAAAATGTTGAACTATGTATAATAATAATGTTATGCATACGTAAAAGTTATGTTATGTATACGCAACAATAGAGTTACATATATATTACACCAGTGTTACGTATATGCAACAGCAGTGTGATGTATATGTAACATCAGTGTGACGTATATGTAACATCAGTGTTACGTATATGTAACAGTAGTGTTCGTCTTGTTCATTTTGTTCATTGTGTTTAAAACTAGACGTGTTGATAATTGTAACGTTCGTCTTTTTCGACTTGTCATGATCTTCCATACATCATCTTTTTTAACCATTCATCAAACCTAATCCATCATCTATGTAAGTATGCAACTAGATAGCTTAAAACTTGTAAACAAAAAAATACTAAGATATATGTATTTACCTTGGTAGGTTTTCAAATATTCATCCTTTTTATTATGAATACCAAGAACCTTTTATAACCATTGATCTTTTTGAACAATAGTTGAGATTAATTAGCGTTATTTTAGTAATTTACTTAAAGATTTTGTGTGTTTAGTAAGGGTTTAAAGGCAAAATGGTAACCATAAATTATAACTAAATAAATTCCTAAAGTCACTCCCATCTCTCATCTCTCCCCTCTTCTCTCTCATCTATCATACTTTAAGTATAACAATATTTAAGTATCTCATTATGTGTAATTCATAAGAATCAATTTATGAAACAACGATAATAAGAACATACTGTAGACATACAATTTACGTATAGGTATACATAATATGCTATGGTACGTATTCGTAATTTGCTATGTTATGTATACATATACGTTATCTTAATTTCCCATATTTTCATATATGTATACGTAATCTCATCTAAAGTTAATGAGTATTATTCAAGGAAAAAGAATTGAAAAACCTTAAAGAAAAACATATTGTAGATACACAAATTATGTATACGTAACTCTCTAAGTTGATTTCTAAGTTAAAAATAATAGACTACAGCTATGGTACGTATATGTAAGCAGAAGACGACCAGATACAAATGAGGGTTACGTATACATAAATCTTTTTTTTATTTGGGAATGCTTATCAAGACAAATAAATAAGAACATATTGCGACCATCTTCGTAGTTTATAATTGCTTATCATCCTCCTTTCATTATCATCTTCCTGATTTTGCTCCTCATGTTGCTATGTTCTTATTCCGTAAAGACATCAACGTCAAGAAATATTAAACTCGGTTTTTTCATTTGATCGTGATTTTTATCTTGTTTCAGTTGCATCATGCCATAGAAATTGCTTTGTTCTAGTTATATATGTTTTCCTTTGTTTGATTGCGTCACGAAAACAATGAATTCGATTTGATTTGCTCGAATCTCACCTCCTTCGTGCTTGACTAGCTCTTCATCTTCATCTTCTACTTCTAAAGGTAATCAAAGATGCTAGGATAATCAAATCTCTGAAACTTTTGAGGTGTGTTTATGGTTGAAAAAATCATTTAACTTAATTAATTGTTATATCAAACTAATTGATATTCGTAAAATCCAAAATGTAAGTGATAAATAAGGAATTTAAAATAGTGATGGATAATTACCAAAATTAAAGGAGAATACATTTACTGAAATACCCTTTCAATAAAATAATAATAACAATAAAAATATATTATATGATTGGTGGAAATTGATTTTTTTATTTTTCTACTAAGATGATGGTTTTTATTTAATCCCTTTCATATATATATATATATATATATATATATATATATATATATATATATATATATATATATATATATATATATATATATATATATATATATGAGGAGGTTCAAATAAAAAATAATATTTTCCTAAGAAGTGTAAGAAAAAATAAGGTGGTGACATGTGACAAAACTAGAAAATAGAGTTAAAGCTTATTTTGGTCTATTCACTATTTAATCTAATTCTTTTTCTCCTTTTAAAAATGTAGCACACTTTTTTCTTTGCTCTTCGATAGCCCGTCACTCAAAGCTCCTCTGTCGCGCCCTAGCCGAGCGGTCATCTCTTTTACCCATTCTTTTCACCCACAAACCCTATCAACAATTAACCTAAAAAATACAACCGAAGTCTAGAGATCTCTCATCGTCTTAAACTCCATAATTACATGCAACAACTAATCGATGATTAGAGGTGTTAACTTGAGTGATGGGTGTTAATCAGTTGTGTTTTAAGACAATTATTCAGTAGTCAACGATAACGGTAATCAGAGGTAATGAATAGTGATGGTCGATGACATCGATGATCAATGATACTCAAATGGCATTTGGATTATGACACTTAATTTGTCACTTAGAACACATAGATTGTTGTTCTAACACAAAACGTGTTACATTAACGCAAAATAGTATAGAATATTAAAATAACAAAGAAAGTGTTGTTTTTATGTTGTTGTTATTTTGACATAATGCATCATAGAAACAACACATGATGTTTTGTTATTTTGACACAAACCAACATAGAACATGTTACACAAAGCAGCACAAAACTATTGCTGTTTGACGCAAAGCATCACAAAACTATGTTGTTTGACGCAAAACAATACAATTTTATGTTGTTTTTATGAAATACAACACAAAAACGTTAAAATACAACACAATTTTCACATAATTTTTTTTCTTTTGTAAAATAATATAACAATACTATACTCAATTTAAAAAGGAAAAAATGCTTGATTTTATGGTGCAATTTGTTTTAAAAAATAATCCAGCATGAAAAAGTTATAAACGTTTAAAAAAATCAACAAAAGTGGTTACATACCCAAAATACTCTTTCACCTTTTTTTTGCAACATTATCATCTTAGCCATTGATTGAGAAATAGAAGGCTAAGATCATTTCTTAGTCTTCTTAGGCAAAATATGCATATTAGTAGAACCTCCCTCCCTCTCTCTCTCTCTCTCTCTCTCTCTATATATATATATATATATATATATATTATATATATATATATATATATATATATATATATATATATATATATATAGGCTGGTTCAAATAAGAAATAACTATTTGCCTAAAAACCCTAAGAAACAATATGTGATTGACAGATGACAATATTTAAAATTGAATAGAAAAGATAATATTGTTTTTAACAATCAGCAACATATAAAGAGCACCAAAATTAGTTTCTTTTATTTTATTCAATATGTTCCTAATATCAATCGATTTTATGCATCTCTTCTTTAGGTTTTTCATTTCATTCAATCAAAACTCAATGCAATTTCAATATAAAATCAATTTCTTCTTTCAGATCTGTGTATTTTGATCAAAAGTCAATATGATTTTAATATAAATCAATTTAGAACAAAGGTAGTTTAATATTGCACTCATTTTTTTATTCATTCAAAACCTAGATATATCATATTTTTATACATATTTTGTTTAATTTTATTCATATTTAGAGTGTGAAACATCATTCTCTCTATATAGAGTGTTTTCTTTCTAAAGAATCACTTTAATCTGCATAATTTTTTACTTTGTAATTTATACTATGTCTTCAAACAGGATCATGGATTTTAAAATTAAGGGTAACATAATCATTTTTAATATGCTTTATATGTCAAAGTAACACATAAACAGAACATGTTTTGTGTTGTTTTACCCAGAATGTGCTAGTTTACCCTAAATCAGCTAAAAGCATCTTGTTTTATGTTAAATAAGCACATCACATATTGTTTATGTGAAAACATCAGATAATGTGTTGATTTATGTAAAAGTAGCGCGAAACATGCTTTTTCGCATGAAACAAGCTCATAACATCTTGTTTTACATGAAAACAACCCAAACCGTGTTGTTTTACATGAAAACAACACAGAACGTGAAAATAACACAGAACGTGTTGTTTTACATGCTACCAACACATGAAAACATCATAGAATGTGTAGTTTTACGTTAAAACTATAAAAAAACATGTTGTTTTATTATAAAATAACACAGAATGTGCTGTTTTCTTTGTTATTTATACCATAAACAACATATAAATATATGTGTTTTATATAACCTTTTACCTAGAACAGTACAAATCATGATACCGTAAAACAATACAAAACGTAAAACAACATAGAAGTTTTTTTAATCATGTAACAACACAAAATGTATTGTATTATCGTAAAGCAGCACAATTTCATAATAATTAAGTAATATTTTAACATAAGACAACACAAAACATGTTGTTTTATCCTAAAACAACACAGAACTTCTTGTCCTACCGTAAAACAGCACATAAGTGTTGTATTACCGTAAAACAACACATAATATGCTATTTTATTATAAAACAGTATATTTTCATAATAGTAATTTTTTTTAAAGAAAATATTGCAATATTCTACTTGAATTAAAGAGGAAAACACGCTCGATTTTATGATACGATTTATTTTCAAAAATAATATCGTATAAAAAAATTATGACCGTTTAAATAAAATGAAAGAATTTAAAAAAAGTCAACAAAAATGAGTTTTTCCCATAATACAACTGGGACCACTTTTTGTAATAAAAATTGATCTTATCCATTGATTTATGAAATAAGGCTGGGATCACTTTGTAAAAGCAAATTTTTTTTTATTTTAACCAACCCATATATATATATATACATATATATATATATATATATATATATATATATATATATATATATATATATATATATATATATATATATATATATATATAATATATATATAGATAGATAGATAGAGGTTTAAATAAAAAATAATTTTTTCCTAAGAAATCTAAGAATCAATACTAACTTGACATGTGACATAATTCAAATTTTAAGCTTAAGAGCAATTATGTCAAAAAGAAAATCTAACATTTTTAACAAAAATGTAGCACATATTCTTATATCTCTAATCTCAAGCAAAAATTTCCACTCTTTTATAGCTTCCCCAAATATTAGTAATTGTAGAACTGTAAACCCACCAACCATGGCGACGTGTTGCCACCTCAAGGTCTCACATCGCTCGTATCAACCTTTAGTTATCGCAAAATATGTGCTGCATTTAATAAAATAAAGCAAAAGATGTGCTAAAAACGTCATATAGCACAAAGCTGTGTTGTTTGACGCAAAACAACAAAATTCTATGCTATTTTAATGAAATAAGATAATACATCACAGAAACAACACAGGATATTTTGTTGCTTTGACTCAAAACAACATAGAACATGTTACGCAAGAGAGCACAAAACCGTGCCGTTTGACGCAAAGCATCACAAAACTATATTGTTTGACGCAAAACAGTACAAAACTGTACCGTTTGACATAAAATAACACAATTCTATATTATTTTTATGAAATACGGCACAAAAACGTTAAAATGCAGCATAATTTTATGTAATTTTTTTTGTAAAAAAATATAGCAATACTATACTCAATTTAAAAAGGAAAAAATGCTTGATTTTATGGTACGATTTGTTTTAAAAAATAATCTAGCATGAAAAAGTTATAAAAGTTTAAAAAAATTAAAAAAAACTTTAAAAAGTTAACAAACATAGTTACATACCCAAAATACCCTTACATCTTTTTCTTTGCAACATTATTATCTAAGCCATTGATTAATAAATAAAATATTAAGATCATTTATTAGCCTTTTTAGGTAAAATATTTTTTTTATTGAAACCTACCTCTCTCTCCCTCCCTCTCTCTCTCTCTCTCTCTATATATATATATATATATATATATATATATATATATATATATATATATATATATATATATATATATATATATATATGGTTAGTTATGAAAAATAAGAATAATTATGAAAACTAAGAACAATGACTCATTTTTTTAACTTTTTGTATACGTGATCCTATAAGAATACAAACTTTTTTTTATTTAAAAAAATACGAGTCACTGATTTTAATAAATCAAAGATGGATTTGAACATAACCCTATACGTATAAATATATATTAAATATATTATATTAGTTATTATTAGGAAAAGTACTTTAGTAGAGTTAGTTGCGTATTGTAATTATCTTTATTATAATTACAGCTTATAATTTATGATTAGGTTAGGTTTCATTTGTAATTATTCTTATTTTTATTTAGACAAAATCATAAAAAAAATCTTTTAGGTTTATAAAAAATTACATGTATAATCATAAATCTACTAAAAATTCACTAAATATATTCTATGTTAATATTTTGTAACAGATTTCATGTTTTATACCATGAGGCTTTAAGTTTTTTTAGATAGTTTGGTCTTTCTACCTTATAAAGGACTATTTTTGTAATTTTAAACACACAAAACGTTTTCTACAATTATAATCATTTACTTTAAAAATTATTATACATATACTGTTTTACGTTTTCTACATTCAAATTTTTTTATTAAATACAAAATTTATATAAAATAATTTTTTATTTAGTTAAAAAATATTGCTCCTAAAAACACAATAGAATCCTATAAATAGCACAATATAAAGTTGTAAACCATCTAAATTTTATATAGTTGATAATAATACACAATACCTTATGTTTTCTGTAATTTTCTCTTTTTATAGAAAGTTGTAAACCATTTAACTTTTATTTCCATTCCATAGAATCCTATTTGTATAACTCAAGAAAAGGCCCAACTCGACCAACCCATTCTAACACTTCTACAAAGCAGTTTCAAGATATATATGTTGAAATTAATCTTGATTAAAGAGGCTAAATTGGTGAACCAAGAAGTTGATGGACGGATTGGCCAGGTTCACATGTGAAAAAAAAAAGGTTGGGTACATATGAATCAAGGGAAGACAGATGTTTTGGTAGATCTAGAAGATATAGCAGCCATCAATCTAAAGAATATTTAGCAGAGTTTTAAGTCTTTTATATTTAATATTAGCCTATTTCTCATTAGGTTGAGTCGATAATTAGTTTGGTATTGAAATAGGATTAGCAGTCTTTTTTTCCAAGTATTTACTAGTAGAAATAAGGGTTCAGGTTTGTGTTTTTAGCATTTCTCTTGTTGATTAATAATATCAAAAGTGTCGAAATGTTCCTCAAATATTATTGTGTTTGTTTTCTTTGATCTTTGAGCCCGATTCAACAATTGGTATCAACGTGACAACACTTTGAGAGGAGCTTGATGATAAGTTTAAGGTCAGAGGTGGCAGACTGTGTGGTGCATAAACTGATAACTGCAAAAGACAACAGTCTTGGCTACCGTCGATGTAAACAAAGGAGTCATAAGGTAATGATGGGAGCATAAAGTATGTCATGATGGTAGATATAAAGAAAGAGGGAGGAAGAAACAGAACGAAAACAACTAGGCGGAAAAAGAAGAGAGGAAACAAATCTGTGTGAACCGACTAAGAAGAAGAGAAAAGAACTGTGTGTACTTACACCATATTGCTAGAACCAAACATTTGTAGTTTGAGTAACAAGAAGCTAGGGCAAGGATTGAACCTATGTGGCTGAAGAAGCAAGGGCAAGAGTGACAAAAGCAGCAAGAACCACATCATAGCGTTTTGTATGGCAAGGGCAAGAAGAACCGTGAAGAACGTGTGTAGTTCTCTTGATATATTCAAGAAAGACAACAAGATATCAAGAAAATAGTCAAGGTAGCAAGAGCATCAGGAAGGTAAGAAAACAAGAAGCAAGAAGAAGGGATTGCAGCTCACAAGAATGACGATTCAAATCCGTCTTTGGTTTGAAAAATAAAGCCGAAGAAAAGAAGCGGCAAGTTCAAAGGAAGGAAAGGTACAAACAAGCACACAAGGAAAAAAAAAAGAAGTTTTGTAATATTAATAGTCTTGGAGAAAAAAAATAGATTTAAGGGGGAGAATGTTGGAACTAATCTTGACTGAAGAGCTGAAATGGTGAACGATGAAGTTAAAGGATAGACTGGACTCATGTGTAATAAAGGTTGGATAAGCAGGCTAAAGTTTTTAGGTAGATCTAGAAGATACGACAACTGCAATTCTAGAAAACTTTTAGTAGAGATATAACGTGGGATTAATCTTGATCGGGTCAAGCCGGGTAAAATAGGTACGGGTTAGCAATAAGTTTTATTCAAGCATATGTTTGTTATTGTTTTTAGTAAGTAATAGGTCTTCCACCTTGTATGTTCTACATGAAATACGGTGTCCTAGGTTTAGTTGACTAGTGGTCTTAGTTTTTTCCCATGTTTAAAAGTTCGTTGTTTCTTTTTATGGTGTAAGCAAGAGTTTAAACTAAAAATCTTCTACATGCGCGTTTTGAGTGAGTTTTGTGGGTGCCAATTGGGGCCTAAGCCAACATATAAGTATTTTATTTAGTATTTATATTGGTGTAGATTTAGGAGTATTTAATAAAATTAGCATGTTTATTTATAGGTTGAGTCGGTAGATGCTTTTATATTGGTGTAGATTTAGAAGTCTTGTTATTCTAGTTTTTAGGAGTATAAATAGGGGGTAATGTTTATGTTTTCAACGGTTTTATTGGTTCCTTAATATTATTAAAAGTGTCGAGCAGTTACTCAAATATTCTTGTGTATGTTTTGTTTGATCTTTGCGCCTAGTTTCCAACAATATATCATACAAAGAAGTAGGATAAGTTTTTAATTCTTTATTTTTCCTTTGGCCTTTACAGCTTTTTGATGAAAGAATTCAAAAAAGAAGGCTGGAGTATGCAGAAGTTGAAAGAAAAGTTGAATTGCATGTGCCATTTTATGAAGTGCAATCACTTATGCTAGATAGGGAAAAACATCTCATGCTTAGGCAAAAGGAAATGGAGAAAATCATGAAATCTCCCGCTGTGAACGACAAGAAATCTATGACCAGGGAGGAATTCTTTGACATGTTTCAAGATTGGCTAGATATCACACGACAATTGATGGATGATCCGTATTCCCTGGATAAATCAGGGACAGAATATAATCTGGTCAATGCCACACGATAATTTACAACTATAATTAGTTTGTGTTTGTTTGATTTGATCTATCTGTTGAGTGATTGTTTTTGCTCGATTCCTTCAGGTTGCAAAGCTGTTGCTTGAAGATAAAAACCAACTGATAGAACTGATATCCCTTATGATGGAACGCGCTTCAGGAGAGAAATTGCTCAAGGAAGATGGAGCGCGAGATGAATCTGCTATAGACAGGTGAGACTAGACAATGCTTGTATGCATATATGACATTGTACTGATACAAATTTGTGTTAAACTTTTAGATTCTTTGAGCGTATTGATACCAATCATGATGGACTCATTTCAAAATGTGAACTGAAAAACTTCATCATGGAAGTCAACTATGAGGAGATATTGATGGACGACGAGATAGCAGAGATTATAATGAGACACTTAGACATTGATGGAAATGGGAATATTGATAAACAGGAATTCAAATCCGGGGTTACAAAATGGCTCAAAGAGATCGATCGGGTAGCTTCGCTTAACCAGAAAAAGCTATCACAGGACAACAACATGAACCAAGTAAAATACATAATCATTTATCAACAAGAATTGAAAATTTTTGATTTCTTCTAGTGTATTGAAACTGGTGTTCACTGTTTTTTTTTATATACAGGCAACAGATAGGTACCAGCGTGCAGAGGCAAAGGCGAAGGCGAACGAGAAGTTTAAGGCGATAATATTATTACTAATTGGAATCTTTATGCTGACAGTTCTGGCTGAGCCTCTGGTGGAAAGTGTTAGAAAATTTTCAGAATCTGTAAAGATAAAGCCTTTTTATATCTCATTCATCTTAGTCCCATTTGCTACTAACGCTAGAACAGCCATTGCAGCCATTAGAGCTGCGAGTCAGAAGCGACATCAAACAACATCTCTAACTTTCTCTGAGGTTTGTGACTACCATAATTTAGGTTTCATATTTCATGATTCCAATACGCAGACAGTAACTATCACGCTCAAATCACTTGAAATGCAGATATACCACAGAGTTTTCATGAATAACATCCTGGGCTTTTGTGTTCTTCTCTCGGTGATATACTTCCGCGGATTGACATGGCAATTCTCAGCTGAAATTCTTGTCGTGATCATCGTTTGTGTCATCATGGGGCTTCTTGCAAGTGCCAGATCCAAGTTTCCAAATTGGACATTGCTAATCGCCTTCCCTCTCTATCCTCTATCTTTGGTTGTGGTTTACTTTGTTGACGATAGTTTTCGGTCTACTTAAAACTTGAACTGCAATATGCATAAAGCTTATGCAACATAGTTTGCATACGTAGACGAATTTTAATAAAAAGACATCTTGAATATTATGAAAGAGTTACAAACTGTGTAGATATTTCAATCCGTGCCACTTTAAACCTGTATAGGTTCGATTGTTGGAAGAATAATGCGATAAACTTGATTCATGACTCACAGTTTTGGGGAGCAACCCGCTCCTCGATATACACTAACTTTTAATAAACTAAAGTGCAAATTACAACGACCCACAACTCCTACTTATAGTACTCCAAACTTGTTATGCTAGCAATCTTTTAACACTAATAAATATAAAAGACAAAAATAAATCCTAACTGACTTAATCCATATTAACTAGACATGATGAAAAGTTCCTTTGCTTGCTCCTTGAGCTTCTTCTTTTTATCCTTTTAAATCATCCACAGAATCTCAATAATCTCATTTGAAATCCTCGCTTTCTTTGCTCAATCAGGATTAATTCCAACATTTACCCCATTTATTTTGATGCGTTCCACCGAGATCTTTAACACCCACTAACACTTGCATCTCAATAAACTTAATCCTAGTTAATGCCTTGTTTAATATATTTTTATGTTGTAGTTGTTAGGTTAATCTTGATGGGTCAACGGTTACGGGCCGGTTAATTAAACGGGTCAGCAGCTGATGGGTTATGGGTCAACTAGTTTTAATTTGAATATTTTATTAATCACATGTTTGTTTGATTAGCAAGTTTTAGTTAGTGGGTCTAGAACATAATCATGCTTATTAGTTAGTGGGTTTGTTTTTCTAGTCTTTAGGAGTCTAATACTAGGTTTGAAGATGTGGGTATTGTCGTAGGTTTTTGGCTTTAAATAGGCAGCCATTTTCTTTTGGTTTGTAATCAACAATTTTATTGAGTACGAAGAAAGAGTCGATCAGTTGATCAAAATTGTTGTCTTCTAGTTTCTATTTACATTTCAATTCAGTAGAAATGGCCTGATAACCCATCAGTAGCTCCTTTCCAACATGCTTGCTATCTCCTGCAACTTTCTCTTCCTCCTTTTTGTGTTCCATATCCTTTGCCTTCTCCACTAAACGAGCAACACACTACTCAAAAACTTTATATGAAATGCTCTCATCATCAGTAGTCTTGTACTCGGAGTTTTCCTCAAAGAGTCTCAAGCAATCATTCGATGATGAAGACGCGGTTACTTCCTTGAATTCGTATAGTAACTTGGTAAATATTTTCACAAGAGACTTACTTTTTTTAACTTCATTCTCCTCTTTCTTCTTTTTCGTCTCAACTAAGTCTTGTTCCTTATGTTGACTGTTGCCTCCAAGAAATTGAACCCTTAAAGAACCCCATGCATCCTTAGCATTCTTGTTTTATGGGATATGCAACATGACGTTATATGGTAAGGCTGTAAATGTGAACGCTCTCATTGTCTCGTTCTTCCTCTCGCCTATAGGTTCACTGGCCTCCCAAATCCCTTGGGTGTTAATAATCATCTCCAACTTGATCGCCCGATATTTATAGCTTAATATCATTAAGATTAGATGGTGGAAATTGCCAACTTACAATGCTTCTTGGATCTTCAGCCTTGAATCTTTGAAACTGACATAAACGTGATTCTTGACTCATGGTTTTTCGAAGCAAAGCGCTCCTGGACACTTACTGTAATTAAGCTATTATATAAACGACTAATGTAGGCGGAAGCAGAAGATAACCAATTGAACTGTTGATTCACAAAAAAGACCAGGAATAATTCTTTTAACTATCGTTGATTCTAACAGAATACCAATAATCAGGATAATCACACACTATCACACACTTTATAATAGGGAGAAAATGATTTTTTCATAAACTTTAAAACTACCAATCATCCAAGGTTTACATGAGTATTAAAAAAATCCAAAAGTCGAATGAGCCTTAAAGCATTAACGAGCCAAAAACTGGGTTATAAACAAAGTCCAACAAAACTAAAAACAAAACAAAAAGTAAAAAAAAAAAAAAAAGCTCATAATTTAAGCCGTTTTTCAGTCATTTTAGTGAAGCTTCCTTGGACAAACGATCATGAGGCTATAAAAACAAAATATTTTACTCTTCACACTTGGGTCAACACCAATTACAATGCCCCATTACTCATGTTTATTATTCTCCTTACTTATTAGGCTCAAATACTGATAAATCTAAGAGATAAATGAAAAATCTAATAGATAAACAAAAAATCTAACCCACTTAATCCATACGAATTGGGCTTGTTAAATATCCCTTTGCTTGGTTCATAAACTTCTGCTTCTTATCTTCTTGAAAAATTATATTCCCTTTTAAAATCCTCCATCTCTTTGCCCGACAAGAAATAACCTTAACATCGTTCATGTACTTGTGCTCAAATGTTTCATTGAAAATTTTGTTTCATGCTATCTTAAAAGCTTTTTTTTATGTTAAGACTCACAATTTGCTAGAGCTAGTGATGTGTTTGGTAATTTCAGTGTTATCAACATATATGTTAGTGTATTGGATTAACTTGTCGGTCAAGAAAATATTGTTAGAAATTAAATGAGTTTGGAGCCGCAAGAGTGCAGACTCGATTTAATTCTACATATTATTTGAAGCTTAGTAAGTAACATTAGGCTTAGAGTTAATAGACCTAACTCATACAACTTACGTATATGTCGGTCGATGTATACAACTATGGGTTATCTATACGCAACTCATACAACTTACGTATATGTAACTCGTTTCGTCATCATCTTTTTTCCTTGGGGTAAAAATACATAATGACCTTAAATATTAAGGTTATAATTTATTTAAATACATTTTATAAACTTAAAAAAGTAAATAATTTATAAATTATGTGATTGACTAGAGGTGGTTTTTAATTATAAACATGGTATCAATTCATCCACTACATATATGTATATATAAATAAATATATATATATACATATATAGGGGAAGGTTACTATACAAAGTTTTTTTTCGTGCAAAGTGTACGAAGTTTGTGGTGGAATTGTCATGCAAGAACAAGTAATAGTTACGCAAGAAGGATTACACTTGCGTGATATTATCACGCAGGGAAATAATCACGCAAGAATACCTTCTTGCGTGATAAATCAACCTTTGCGTGATAATTCCATCTCTTCGTAATTAATTTTAACATTTGCGTTATAATTACACCCGTAATGCTTCTTCTTCCGTGATAACTTTGTACGCTTCACACAAAAATTACTTTGTACCGTAACCTTTCTCTACATATGTGTGTGTATGTAAAGTCCTTATCACGATCGATTCCACATATTGTTGCATTAGATAATCAAATTAAGACGGATGTGTGCGTGTATGATATCAGCGAATATTAAACAAACTCAAATGGATATTATTAATCAAATGATTACAATATCAAAATGATTACAATACCAAAGGAGTATACATCATTTAAGCTCGATCCATCTAAGATGAGCTCCCCTCGGGTGGCCTATCACACAACTCTCCGCTCTCTCACCCTCAGAGCACTTTTACAAAATGAACACACATAATAAAATACAAAGGAAAAACATCTATATACACTATGCAGATGTTCTCGCGCGGCAACTCCAAGTTTTCGCTCGATGAGATCTTTATCATTCATCTTGGAGTTCTCGCATGCTTGTATTTCTCGTATGATTTGAGGTTTTGCTTTTCACTTGATATTGTAATCCATAAAGGCTAGGTCCTTACAATTTCCCCCTATGGATTATGATATCAAGTTATGTTTGAATTCAGTCATTCATCTTCATAAATTATCTGATCCTTGGGTATCTTTCACTTTAGTCTTTCCCTTCAGCTGTAACCTCCTCCTAATGTATAGCTTCATAAAGGATATCACGTTTGAATCAAGATTAAACTGTTCCTTCAGCTGCAACCTCCTCCTAATGTATAGCTTCATAAAGGATATCACGTCTGAATCAAGATTAAACTATTCTATCTTGATTAATTACAAATTAAGATGTATTAGGCATATGACAGAGAGGTCCAACTTTCATTTTGGATTCCCGAATAACCCGATTCTTCAATCTGATGACAAGATTTTATGACGACGAACTAGATCATCTAAAGTATTCTTCCCCCTATGTAAGATGTAATAGCCCATATTTTCAAAGCAAGAATACCAAACAATCTTGATTCTTCACTTAATTAACCCGTTCGATCATTGTCCCTATCAATAAGATAAGATAAGCCCATATTGTCAAGTTTCAATTCACGAACGACCCGAATCAAATGTTGTAGATATAGAATCTTGAACATGATCAAACAACACAAAAACCCTTGTTTAAGTACCAAACTTCAAATCATCCAGCATCTTCCAGATATAAAGACAGAAACACTTGTTTTAAAACCTTAAAATACCAACAAGTTTTTGTATTTGGATTATGTTTTCGTATTTTGCAAAGTGTTTGCAAAAATTGAAATCAGTCATAGTTTTTGTATGGATGATGAAGTTTTCCCATGGTGAAGTTTTTGCATGAGAAAGCTTTCTCAAATGACGGTCACTGCTACGAAGATTTTGTATGAAAAATTTTCTCATGAAAAAGTTTTCTCATGAAAAGTTTTCTCATGAAAAAGTTTCTTTAAATAAGTTTCTCATGAAAAGTTTTCTCGTGAAAAGTTTTCTCATGGAAAAGTTTTTTTATAAAAAACTTCTCTCAAGAAAATTTTTCTCATAGAAAAGTTTTTTCATGAAAAGTTCTCGCATGGAAGTTCTCGCATGAAAGTTCTCCCATGAAAGTTCTACCATGAAAAAATTTTCTCATGAAAAAGTTTTCTCATGAAAAAGTTTTCATAAAATACGGTTATTTTTGCAAAGTTCTCGCATGATGTAGTTACTCCCGCGAAAACTTCGACCAAAATCGACTTTTATGAGTTTGAATCCCTGCTACGGTCTTAAATCTTCGTCTACCACCAAAATTCAAAGATACCGAGCGTAATGATGTAACAAAGCCGATTACACGTGTGTTCACCCTCGGTTTCACCTTCTTCTCCTTTGAAACCGGTCCAAACACTATCTAAACCTTTTAAATCTTCAACCTCCATGTTTAACGTCTTAATACGGATGATTGCGGAATGAAAATCCATGTATCAAGAGCAACACCTTGCTCTGATACCAAATGTAAAGTCCTTATCACGATCGATTCCATATATTATCTACATATGTGTGTGTATGTATACATGTGTGTGTTATATAAGGGCATAGTAGAGGGGAAGGTAGAATACAATGTGAGAAAAAACATATAAAACATAAAAAGTCACTAGGGTGCGATATATGTCTTTTGGGGAGAGAGATACTTTATTTGTACCATAATTATGCATATAAGGTACATAATTACGTAAGTTAGGTGATAATTATGCAAGTTATTTTTATAATTACCCAAACTTATATTTATGATTACACCCAAATAATAATTACTCAAGTTGTAAAAATGATTACCCAAGTTATTCAAATAAGTATATATGCAAGTTTTAAATTGTTAACGAGTTTTTGAGTGTTAAATAATTCTTTGAATGTTTCTTTAAATAAGTAAACATCATACAATCAATAGGCAAAAAAATCACATAACACTTATGGATCTTAACATTCAATATGGTCAAACATCAATATGGTACCTGAAACTTGATACACTCATCCATAACTCATCATGTTCCTTACCCATGATTAGGGCTGGCATAACAGGTTAGACACGACACGATAAGACACGATGATTTGACATGCCAGACACGAACACGACACGATAACTTATCGTGTCATTTTTTTCAAACACGAACACGAACCTGTTAAGAAGCAGGTTACACAAAATGACCTGTTTAGAAACCTGTTTAGGAACACCTGTAATATCATATGTTTAGAAAACCTTTTTCATGAAACAAAAAACGGTGATGGTGAGTACTAAGTCGAACATAAACTTAACAATATGAGTTCTTTACTAGATTCAAACTACGGTGTGATGGTGAGTCGACTATGGTGGTAGTGGGCTGTGACCGGCGACGGTTAGTCGACTATGGCGGGTTTGTTGGCCGTTCGTTGTGGTTTCACACGCATAGCCGAGCAACCAAAAGGGATACGCGCAGCCGAGCAACTGGAAGGGATACACGTAGCCAAGCAACTGGAGGGGACCAGCCGATGTCGTGTTTGATGATAAGGATGAGTGGCTGATGATGGTCACCAGAACGCCGTCACTGACTCGCCCGACGTCGGCCGTTGGGTTTGATGATGAGGATGACATAATCTTCAAAGGGATCAAGTATTGTGTGAAGAGGATTGATTGTGGAATGTGGATTGTTAGAAGTGGAAGTGTGGAAGAGAAGTAGGGTTAGGTTATAATATTATGTATATTTAATTATTTTTAAAATAACAGGTTAACAGGTATTTAATCTGTTTAGACACGAAATTTATCGTGTCTTAACGGGTCGGTCTGTTTAAGAAACGAAACCTATTAAGCTCAAACACGAAACCTATTAAGCTCAAACACGAAACCTGTTAACTTCGTGTCGTGTCTTGTTAACAGATCCGTGTCAAAAATTATCAGCCCTACCCATGATGTTGTGCGTAGTGTTCTTTACATTGATACGAACCTTAATAGAATTTCCATTTGGCCTCAACAACTTAACGTGTTCCTTACCCACGATGCTGCACAATTTTCCTTACCCGCCATACAAACATTGATGTGTCCCATAACAAATTCCACTGATGTAAAACCTCACATAACACCAAATGGGTCAAACCTTTAGTTTAATTCATTTTCATAAAAATGTCCTTTTTTGGAACGGTTGGATGACATTTTATTTAAACAGCTAGAAAGATATTAGCCAGAAAATACTTACACCAGAAGAGATTACATTTGTAAATTAAAAATACACTAATTATTCCAATCTATGTCAATTTTACGAGATCTATTCTTGATCCAAAGGAAGGAGATTGTTTTTATTTCAGCCACTATGTTGGTTACCGATGCATGCTTCCCATTATGTGCCGTTTTGTTCCTTGATTTCCATATACTCCAGACTGTTATTTCGTTTCTAAACCCTAAAAAATTCCTTCTACTTAATAGTTGATGTTTTAAAAATTTTGGTAAATTTTTTTTTGTAATTAGTTCAATATTAACATATCAAAACAACGTACCATAAGTATCGAAACTATAATTCATAAATGTGTTCCTTACCCATGATGTTGCACAATTTTCTTTAGTCACCACATAGACGTTGATGTGCCCCATAACAAATTCCACTGATTTAAGACCTCACATAACACCAAATGGCTCAAACATTTAAATTAATTCATTTTCATAATATTTTCTTCTTAATAGTTGATGTTTTAAATACTTTGGTAAAACAATTTTTGGGATTAGTTCCACATTAGCATATCAAAACAATCATAAGAAACTATAACTCATATCAAAAGTTTATAGGTATCATCTAAAGTTTACATACTTCGAAACTAGGCATACATCAAAATTTCATTCGTCAAATCCTTCCCAATCAAAACTTACTCCAATAACAAGTTCTTATAACTGAAAGCCCCTTCAATCGAAACTAAGTTTCGATGGTCACAATATCGATGACTCCACTTTCGATTCCAACTTTCTATGGATTGATTTCTATAGCCTTTATTTTGAAGACTTTCTATGGCATACTTTCTAATTAGTAACAGTTTTCTATTGAGTAGTAGAAATTCTATTAAGCATAACTACCTTCTATCAAACAACTAAACTTTCTATTAAACAAGTAATTTCCAAATAAAATTGCTATTGAACAACTGAACTTTCTATTTAACAAGTAAGCTTTCTATTGAACAACTGAACATTCTATTAAAAGACTTCATCTACATTCAGTGTGTCAATTCTTTGAAAAAACTTTTCTAACTAAACATGAATTAAGTATGTATTGCCACCCTATAGATAAAGAAAAGGGGACATAGAACTCACTTTGGTTGCTATGAGGCATCCGGTTAGCTATTCATAACAAAAGGATTTTTGATATCTCATAGCATGATTTATCATTATATCTGACTTCTTTGGTCTTAGTAACGAACCTTTACCATATGTTCATTATCTACGTAATATTATAATCTTGACATTTCATTCAACATAAAAAGAGCTAAAAACATAACTATGCGCTAATTTACCTTTCCATGCGCATAAATACAGATAACTCGAAACTAACTCAAAAGAACTCCGATTTAGGTGATTCAATCGACCATAAGTCCGTAACGTCAAGCCCTACAAGCCTGATCACGTAGTAATAATTTAGTGTTTAATTGATCTAAATGCGTGATTTTACATTGTGATTATGGTGGAATAGGTTCAAGTTGTTTGTGTTTTGATTTATAGGTGTTACGAACTAAAGAAGGTCTATTTTGGAGAAAAATGTGCAAAACACGGAACTACAAGAACTGAAGCTTTAAATATCAAAAGTTACAAAATAGGCACAGTGAAGATCATACCGGCATATGACACGCCGGGTATGGGCGTATCATACGCCGGTCAGCGTTTGGGCGGCGTATTTGTTTGTGTATTTGAAGAAAAAAAAAGAAAGTTGGGAGTCGGAGGGCTGAGTTGGGCGTATGATACGCCCAGGGTTGCCGTATCATATGCTGGTCACCAACAACTTTTCGGATTTTATGGAACTTTAAGTTTATTTAAACCTTTCTAACCCTAGTTCGAAGTACAACTCTTCTCAACCGAAAATTGGTGTTTTCAAGGAGATTTTTGATGTTTCCAAGCTTCCCAATTCATTTTAACTCACCATTAATTATCATTCAATTCATGATTCAAGATTTAAGAATTCTAGAAGATGATGCATGGCTAGGTTTTTTGTGATTGCTTCTGGGATAATCGATTATGTTAAGTAAGACTTTTTATATGTTTTTGTTAGGGTTTTGTCGGAAAATGATCATTGAATGTAATTCTATGTTTTGATTAAGTTAAGAGATTCGTTTATAAATAAAGTTGCTGGTTGAAATTATCAGTTTTCGGTTTCTTGCATTGTGAACTCATTAAAATTAAGAAGTAATTTGATATAGATGAGTTAATAACATCGTGAATGATTTTAAAAGTTTGATCCTTTGTTATTACGATAATCAAAAGTTGAAGCTTTGAGAGGTAGGTTTGATAAACCATAGTTTAAATGTATAAATTATTGATCTTGTATAATTGAGGATCCGGAAGTGATTGCTTTGTTATTACGATAATCAAAAGTTCAAACCCCCCATCTTTCCACTAAGCGAAACAAACAATCACGGTACTTAGTGTTCCACACGCTTGCATTCAAGTAGCTTGAAACTACCCCAAAGAAACTCTAATTGAGGTGATTCAAGCGGCTATGAGGTTCCATATCGCTGAGCTCTACAATATCCACAGGTCATCGCCACTGGCCACACGACAATTGAAAAACCAAACGGTGGTCAAAATTCTTGTTTTGATCAGATTCTTCCTTAAGTTTCATCCCCGTATTCCTTCTATGGCTTAGTTACAGGTTAAACGCGTGATATTCACACCAAACCAGCCTCTAATTGGTTTCTTGGAAGACTTTAATCCTTCAATCCTGCCTAACCATAATTAATGGAACAATCATCATTAAGCTATTAATATAAACAAACCCTAATCTTTACGGCATCAAAATCAATCATCGGTTGCTTCTTGTTCTTCCCTTGCTATAGTTCGACAAAGAGAGGTAGGGGGTAGGGTTAAGTCTGAATGAAGAAGGGATGGGGAGATCAGGTTAGTTTCTTGCAAACCACACCCCCAACCCACTCAGGAGAAAACCCATTGCTAAGAAAACTCATTGGCTCAACTCAGAGCAATTATGCTCAGAGTGAGACTTGAACCATGACCTCTCCATATTTACATGTCATGGATACCTCACCTCCTAAACCCCTAATTGCCCTATCTTTCACATTTCTACACATTTGCGTCTAGGGGAGAGTTCCTGAGAAAACCAATAGTTATATAAAAATCAAACAAAACCACGGAAACCAATGACATAATTTAGAACTTTTTGTTATTTTAATTGTTAAAATGTTATTTAAGTATTTGGTACATATATGTTGAGCATACATACGAGAATGAAAAGACTTACGTATACGTAACACTAGGTCGAATGAAAAATGGTTACGAATACGTAACCTATGTGTGACGTATATGTAAACCATGCTATGGTTTCATTTGATTCATACCCTTATTTATATATACTCACACATATACATAAAGGGTAGTGATAAAAAATTATTAAATTATATGACCAATTTTATTGATTTTCTCTAGTTTTCTCATAACATTGTGGTTTTCTTAGGATCTACCATGTTTGCGTCTAACCTTCTAAATATAATTTTTGTTTTATTTCTTTGCCACAAAAACTATTTAACCACAAAATCTGTAAATTTCAGGATGTTACAAAAAGAAGTTTTGGCACGCCTCTTATTTAATTAAGCGGTCCATGACCGCTTTTAATTCTCTCTATTTCTTTGATGACAATTCTTAAACAACGGTTGGGCTTATGTAAAGTAGGTATATAACCACCGTAAATAGGAATTTATTTTAAACACCTCATACATATAAAGCTGTTCACTAACTGTTGTATTAAATCTTTATATATGTTTTAAAATTTATTTTTTTGTATTAGTGTTTGTATATGCATATATGTATATTTGTATGAATAGGTATATGTATAAGTAATGTTTTTAGAACCGGATCTGATGTAGTGCACGGTATGAAATCGAAGCTCAAACACGTTGATTTTACGAATACCCGTGATGTTCTTCACCCAAACCCAAATTCGACCCCAAAAGTCCAGAATTTGAAGAGACAAACTGTTATTTTCAGAAATGATCAAGTGTCCCTTCACATTACACCAAGACAACTTAAATAAGAACACAAAATTCGAACGGGCCTAAAACAAACAACCATGGGCCAAACAAAAGCCCAAAACAAAACCGAAAAACTAGAAAAAAACATAAAGGTGGCCCAAAAACCCATTTAGAAGCCTTATTTTGGAAAAATAACGAGTTAACCCGCCTACGGCCGGTTACCATGACGTAGCCCTCGTTTCCACGGTCGTTTTGACCGGTAGCACGTCAGAAACGAAGGCTTGTAGCCCAGGTTATGCCCATTTTCGTGCCGCGCGGTCTTGGGCCTCCAAAAACATTACGGTCTTCAACACTTGGGCCCGCATCAGGATCGTACAGTGAACCGGACACTTTACTTACTGGTCCGCTGATCAAACCGCATATGGGAACTGGTTAAAAATATTATTATTTTAATGAATATATAAAAAAATATGCGAAAACTTTAAAAATATTTATATAAAAAACCGGTTCAATCGGACCGATTCTCGGTTCGACCGGTCCAACAACCAGTTTAACGCCAAACCGATTTTAAACACCAAACCAACCAGATTGAGGTCCGATTCCCGGACCAAGCGGCCGGTCTGTCCGATTTTCAAAGCAATTTGTATATGTATATACATATCAAATTTGCCAAGTCAAACACTTATCTACACCTTTTGTTCATTGAACATGAACCCTCACATGGGGAGGGACATGTTATAGTAGTTAATATTTATATAATTAGAATATATTACGTAGATTAGATAAGATTTATTGTAATTATTTTTATTAATTAGGGGTTATAATTATATGAGGTTTTGTTCGTAAATTTTGTATTAAAATATTTATAATAGTTGATTGATAATACACAATATCTTTGTTTTGTTTGTTTCACAAACACGTATTTAATTTTCTTGGGACTTTGGTAGCGTTAGGTATGTAAGGGTTTTCTAAAATTATAGTAACAATCCACCTATAGCATTGACACTCCACATTATCAACTCAAATATATTTTAACCAGCTTAGACATAATACATTTTTCACTCAAACATAATTGTAGAAGGTCAATGATAAATAGTTGAGTTTTTTTTACCAACTAGGTTCACACCACTGAAATCTTATAATATCAGCTCTCTTCATGTTATCTCGTATTTTATTAGTTAGTTTTATTTAAATATGATGTACTCTTTTATGATGAGAACGTGAGCTTTCATCTTGAGTCGGAAAACAGGAAATTGTTAGTCATCAAAATTCAAAGGTTTAGAATTTAAAAAGACCTTAAGAAATAGTAAACGTTGACTTTCATCCTCACTTAACTACAAGGATCCCCCTATATATTAGAAAGGATCCCCTATATATTAGAAAAGACCCATATTTAGTTTTTTTAGCAACGATTCTTTTACTCCTAGAGTACTAGATATTATTTAAACCTTACACTTGTTATAAATTGAACCCAATCACCAATACCACTTAATAATAATCACAAAATCGAATACCAAAGTATATATCATTTCACTCCATCATTTAATATTTTCATATAATACAAGATCCCAACCAAAAAAAGAAAAACCGACAATCAATCCTATAAAATTAGAAGAGATAATCATCACATAAAATAATAAAACTCCATACTCCCCCTCAAGTTGAATGACTCCCCCTCAAGTCGGAGCATCAACTTGTCTAGTTAGGAGCAATGGCGGAGCTTGAACACTCCCACAGGGGGACGGGGGCGAAATTAAAGTTTCTTAGGGGGGGGCGAACTCGATATATATATGAAAATTTACACTACCGGACCAAAAATTTACCCTACCGCACTAAAAACTTACACTACCGACGAAAAAAAGAGGGGGAGCGGCGCCCCCCCCCCCCCCCCCCCCCTATAAACCTCCGCCAATGGTAAGGAGTGCAATTGTGACGCTCCTAACGACTTGGTAAATAGATCAGCAACTTGTTCCTTCATGTCAATATACATTGATTGAACTTTTTAAGATTCCAGTGGTTCTCTAACAAAATAATAGTCCATCTCTCTGTGTTTCGTTCTTTCGTTGAAAACGGGATTTTTGGCTATATAGCGGGTGGCTTGGTTGTCATAAAACAACATAGGCGGACCAACAACCTACACATCGAGTTCTGTCAAAATCCATCTAATCCACAAAATCTTAACTTGCCGCAGCAGCCATTCCCCAATATTCAACTTCCCACGAGGACCAAGACATAAGCAATAACAAGGAATGGGTTTCTGCTGTCAATCGTACCTTTTCTCATTGATGATGATCACTATAAATACAATAAAGTAATGTAGAGATTGCAGGAGATACATTAGAAGTTGTTGCAACTACTTTGACTAATTTGTTCCTACTTTTGAGTGACAAGATAAGAACAAATAGATACAATTATAAATACACTCATAATATAAATATGACTAAATAATGTGGTTGACTAGGTGGTAGTCAACGAATCCTTGATACGCCCCCGCAAGATAGAGGCTTGTAAGGCATCGATCCCGGAGACCTCACAGTTGGTTATTCATAGCAACATTCATTATTAAAATCTCATTTAAAATATCTTAACATAAGAAAATATTGCAGCGAAAGAATTATCAAAAACCATTTCATGCATTAATAATTACTTTTGCCAAGTAATACATCGTTGATTAAAATTACAAAAGAACATTTAGTTGTATTACAAAACAACAATATTATATCTGCATGAGATGGATGCCAGTCTTCGCTTGCCAATTAGCTTCAACTTCGTGCCATCCTCAGCAACATCATTACCTACCAACTGAAAGTGCATATAAAAAAGTCAGTGTTGCTGAGTGAGTTCTAGTTTTATAAATAAAATACTTCGTTTATATAAAAATATCCTTTACTTTCGTCCGTCGTCACACATCATACGTACATTTAGATAATATTCATATATTATCTTGCATCATCATTCATCATCATTCGTTCTTTTATTTATTAACATCGTTTCACTTTCTTATATGGATCCTGTCACATGCCATACCCCCACGTCATGCTAAAAAGCTAGTACTGTGTCGGGGCTTATCAATAAACCCACACGTCATGCTAAAAAGCTGACATAGTACCGGGGTACGCGACAAGGATCCCATCATGGTCAATCACAAAGATTAGACCCTTGTGCGCATTTTTAAGGGTTAACTAAACCGCACACAGTTGAGCAGACGACTACCTCATTGAGTCGTGAACCTCCTTCGCATGGATTGCAAGTCTTTCATTCATTAATTATGCTCCACTTTCATTAACTTCACCTTTCACTTTTATTATGATAATACTTTACGTACAAGAATATTAACATACCACATAAAGTCACATAATAATACGTTATATAGAACATCAACCACAACCCACAACCATACATAACATCAACAGGCATAAACCACGAAAACATTTCAAAACTTAACACTATATTCTATTTCCCAAGACTCTAGAAAATCCTAAGTGCCCAAAGAAATGCGAATGAACATAAGCCAATGCGGATGAATGTTCAGCAAATGCGGACAAGCAAATGCGGATGAAAATCTCAGGAAAATATTCTTAGTGTCTAAGGATATGCGGGTGAATCAAATGCGGATGAACATGTCCAAATGAGGATGAACAAGTCCAAATGCGGATGAACAATACTAAAAGCGGATGAACAAAATACTAAATGCGTATGAACAAAATACTTGGCTATTGAACATAAAACCAATGCGGTTGAAGTTCAACAAATGCGGATGAAGACCAGCAAATGCGGATGAACAAAAGACTTATGCGAGGGAACATTCAACCAATGCGGTTGAACACTCAGTAAATGCGGATGTTCAAAACCAACCTGCAATGAAACTTATGCTATTTCCAGTTCTCAATCATCATTCTAATATGTCCTTAGTATCGATCTATCATGCTAAACACTTAGAACATAGATTACCACTACACAGCAACGAAGAAGGCATTTAAAACACATAACACACATAAATTCAATCGCAAATGTAAGAAATTCAAATTTTAGTTTGTAAAACTTCAGTAAATATGCACATCAGCCCCAAACAAGTATAAAACAAGTAAAAGAGGGGATCTAGAACTCACCTCTAGCAGCTTTCGATTAAGACTTCTTCAAACCGAGAGCAATTGGAAGTTTTAGCACCTAAACACACCGAAACAAGCAGCCAAACACAAAAGAACATATAAAAATCGGTCCAGCAGCTTGAATCCAACTGAAATCGAACAGAAAATGCAAGAAAACCTCACCTACAAGCAGCTCTTCCTCCTTCTCTCTCTAGAGACCAATTGCAGCTTGTTCTTTCTTCTTGCATCCGAAAGCAAAGTCTGTAAAAGAAGAAGTGTAGGCTGCCATGCTTCTTTTAAATCCCATAATAGGCAAGTTTGCCACTTGCATAACTTTAACCCCTTGAATTGGGATATTTCACCTTTCTTTCTTTTTCTTTTCCTTTTAAATTTCCGGGTGTTACAAGTCCACCCTCCTTATCTAGGTTTCGTCCCCGAAACCTGTTACTCCTCGAACAGCTGTGGGTAATGCTGCCTCATCTCTTTCTTAGTTTCCCACGTAGACTCGGATCCCTTCTTATGCCTCCACTGTACTCGCACCAGTGGAACCACTTTATTCTGTAACCTCTTCTCTTTTCTATCAATGATGGCCACTGGCTGCTCCACATAATTGAGCCGTTCATCCACCTCGATATCCTCCAGTGGCACGATCATATCTTCATTGGCTAAGCACTTTCTTAGATGAGATGTATGGAATGTCAGATGAATTCCACTTAACTCATCGGGTAGCTCCAACCTGTAGGCCACCTCTCCTACTCGAGCAATGATTCGGAAAGGACCTATATACTTCGGGCTCAGCTTACCCCGCTTTCTAAACCGAATGATCCCCTTCCAAGGTGAAACCTTCAACATAACTTTATCACCCACCTTGAATTCAATCGGTCTACGCCTCTTGTCAGCATACGACTTTTTTCTTATTTTGCCGCCTTCATAAAGGCCTTGATCTTCTCTAACTTTTCGGTCGTAGCCTCGATTACCTCGATGCTCCCTAACTCCTTCTGCCCAATGTCACCCCAACATACAGGCGTTCTACACTTCCTACCGTATAGCATCTCATATGGAGGCATACCAATGCTGGCATGATAACTGTTGTTGTATGAGAATTCGGCTAACGGTAAGTGTTCGTCCCAACTTCCTCCAAAATCAATGACGCATGCTCGGAGCATATCCTCAAGCGTTTGTATGGTTCTTTCTGACTGACCATCTGTCTGAGGATGGTAAGCCGTACTGATGTGCAACCTTGTCCCCATCACATCATGGAACCTCTTCCAAAACTTAGATGTAAACCGAGTGTCACGGTCAGACACTATAGACACCGGTATACCATGACGAGTCACAATCTCTTTGATGAAAAGATCCACCAACCTCTCAGATGAATACGTTTTGCGGATCGGTAGGAAGTGAGCACTCTTCGTCAGACGATCAACTATCACCCATATGGCATCGTACCCTCTTGTCATACATGGTAACTTCGTAATGAAGTCCATGGTGATGTGCTCCCATTTCCACTCGGGTATATCCAAGGGTTGGATCTTCCCGTATGGCTTCTGATGTTCCGCCTTCACTTGCAAGCAAGTAAGGCACTTACTCACATACTCCGCTACATCGCGCTTCATTCCCGGCCACTAGTAATCTTTCTTCATATCATGATACATCTTCGTAGCACTGGGATGAATTGAGTATCGATTTTTATGAGCTTCATCCATGATTCGCCCCCGTAGGTCATCATAACGAGGAATCCACATCCGCCCGAAGCGGGTTCTAACTCCGAGAGTGTTCTCACCCAACTCCGTGACTAGGCCTTTCATTCTTTCTGAGTTGATTCGGTCCTTTTTTAACGCCTCATCCTGAAATTCCTTGACCTGCTTCATCACGTTATAGGTCATAACCAGCTGATAAGCCTTCACCCGGATCGGCTCGGGTCTCTCTTTTTGGCTAAGGGCATCTGCCACCACATTAGCCTTGCCCGGATGGTAGTGGATCTCACAATCATAATTATTGATCAACTCTAACCACCTCCTTTGCCTTATATTGAGATCCTTTTGCTCGAAGAAGTACTTCAAGCTCTTATGGTCAGTGAAGATAGTGCACTTCGTCCCATACAAGTAGCGCCTCCAAATCTTCAATGCAAAGACCATAGCCACCAACTCCAGATCATGAATAGGGTAGTTAGCCTCATGGGTTTTCAACTTTCAGGACGCGTAGGCTATTACCCTCCTCGCTGCATCAGCACACAACCCAACCCTGAATAAGAAGCATCCGAATAGACCACTAAGTCTTCGTTCCCTTCGGGGTAACGTCAAGACTAGAGCTTGAGTCAATCTCATCTTTAGCTCATCAAAAGCATTCTCCTGTTCTCGACCCCATACAAACTTCACCTCCTTGCGGGTCAACTTGGTCAATGGTGAGGCTATCTTGGAAAAGTCTTGGATGAATCTCATGTAATAGCCCGCTAAACCCAAGAAACTGCGGATCTCGGATGGCGTCTTTGGAGTCTTCCATTGCATCACCGCCTCCACCTTTGCCGGGTCCACCATAATCCCTTCAGGGTTAACCACATGACCCAAAAACTGAACCTCGCGCAACCAGAATGCACACTTGGAGAACTTAGCATACAGCTTCTCTCTTCTAAGCGTCTCCAATACCTCGCGAATATGGCCGACATGCTCTTCTTAGCTCTTTGAATAAATTTGGATATCATCGATAAACACAATCACTGATTTATCCAACATCGGCCGACACACCCAATTTATCAAATCCATAAAAGCAGCTGGTGCATTGGTTAAACCAAAAGACATAACGAGGAATTCATAATGCCCGTATCGCGTCCAAAATGCGGTCTTCAGGATATCCTATTCTTTAACCTTTAGCTGATGATAACCAGATCAGCGATCTATCCTTGAGAACCAACTGGCACCTTGGAGCTGAACAAACAAGTCATCAATCCTCGGTAGTGGATACCGGTTCTTCATCGTCAACTTGTTCAACTCACGGTAGTCGATGCACATCCTCATGCTACCGTCCTTCTTATTTACAAACAAGACCGAAGCACCCCAGGGAGAGATACTCGGTCGGATGAACCCCTTATCCAGCAACTCTTGCAACTGGACCATCAGTTCCTTCATCTCGGAGGGAGCTAGTCGATACGGTGCCTTGGCAACAGGTTAGGCACCCGGTATCAAATCAATCTGGAATTCGATCTCGCGGTCCGGTGGCACACCTGGTAGATCCTCCGGGAATACGTCTGGAAAGTCACACACGATTGGTACGTCGGAAAATCATGGTACTGACACATCCACATCTTTCACATAAGCCAGGTAGGCACTACATCCACGTCTCATGCACTTCTCTGCCACCACCATTGAAATTACCTGTGGAAACGTACTGACCCTATCACCGTAAATTGTCACCGAACTCCCAATAGGCGAGGTCAATCGAATCATCTTCTTGCGACAGACAATATTTGCCTCGTAGGATGCTAGCCAATCCATCCCTAGAACCACATCGAATCCGCCTAGGGACATCACGAATAATTTAGCAGAGAACCTATGGCCTTCCAACTCTATGTCATAATCCTCTATCAGATCAGAAATTCTGGTAGACTTACCAATGGCAGTTTCTACATTGAAGGGCTCATCAATACTTCTACTTCTAACAGACAACTTAGCACAAAAGGCAGCAGAAATAAAGCTCCTACTAGCATCAGAATCGAATAGTACAGAGGCATAAGTTTGGTTTACTAGGAAGGTACCTGACACAACATTGGGGTCCACTCTAGCCTCCTATTGGGTCATAGTGAATGCCCTGGCCTTCGCCCTCTGCCATTCATTCTCAGACCCCTTCTTTGCCCCAGAGCTCTCAGCCCTCGACTTCTTGCAGTCTCTGCTCATATGACCAATATCACCATAGTTGTAGCACCTCATCGCCCTATAATCTTTTGCCATGTGCCCTACCTTTCTGCATTGAAAGCAGAGATTTGGTCCCCACTTACACTCTCCCGTATGCTCCTTCCCACACTTACCACACCACTTCATCCCCGTACTTGCCGGCACTACCCTCCGATCATCCACCCTTGCCTTTTTGTTATTTGGAGTGAAACCACCACGACCAAATCGTTTCCCGTTCCAGTTTCTGTCACCACCACCCTTCTTACTCACCTCCACTACTACCACCTCCTCCCTCTCATCATATAGCCTCCCTGCCAGATCAACCACCGACGTAAACGTACTCGGCCGGGCGGTGATCATGTGCCTACGGATATCCACCGGCAGACCCTGGATGTACCTCTTGATCTTTCTTGACACAGGCGTCACCTGATATGGTACCAGCCTTGCCATCTCGTTAAACTTAGTCGTGTACTGCTGGTGTGTCATGGTTCCCACCACCAACTATAAGAACTCTCTCTCAATCTTGTCAAGTTCCCAATGAGGACAAAACTCCTCGATCACCATCTTCTTTAATTCACTCCACCTCATTCTCCTAATAGCCTTGCTACCCTCGGCCTGGACAATATTGTCCCACCAGTATAAGGCCGAGTCCACGAATGAGTGGGTAGCAAACTTCACCTTTTGATCCTCCTTACATTCGCTGATATCCAACACAACCTTCATTTCTCTCACCCATCGGTGAGCAGCAGTAGCGTTCCCATTTCCGTCAAAAGTCGGGGGCTTGCATCTTTGGAATGCCCCATAGCTGCACCCCTTTGCAGTTTCCTGCACCGCTTCCTCTTTCTCTTCGTCACTAGAGACAACCATCTCAGTTTCAAGTTGTTGCTCTTCACCAGAACCTCTCTTCTCGCCCCCTTTTCCAATAGTTTTCTTCCTCTCCTCTTTCGCTTTCTTTTCATCCTCCCTCACAGCACGAATAACCTCGGTCACCACATACGGCATAATCGTTTGCATGACCTGGTGAACTTCCTATACTACTGCCTCCTTCACAGAGGCTCTAGGTTAGTACTCTCATCACCGCCTTTATGGTTATGAAGCTCGGGCTCTGCAGGAGTCGTCTCAGCAGTCTTAGCCTTATTCCTTGTGGCACGTGGTCTAGCATCATGACCACCCCATACTCCACCTTGAGAAGCCTTCGAAGATCTACCACCAGCCATCCTCTAAACATTATAAGATTCAAACACCAACATAGTCATTCAAGGTAATAGCTCAGATTATGTCAAGTATTGTAAGTCCCTAATTACAGTGGCCAGTTGTGATAAGCCACTTACTTTACTCTTCATCCCCAAAGCATTTCCTATCCTGACTACATCAGTATCCAAATCTACTAAGAGCACATAAATCAGATAGCACATGCACATAATACCGGTTTACTTTCAGAAAATAAATTACCTGATGGCACGTAGCTACTTGGGCTAGCATCCTTCTATTCAGTCCCATTCTCAGTTTAAGTTTAGGTTTTGAAAATATTTACCCAATTCTCTTAAACTTTAGCTTTGATACCAAGTTGTAAGGCCCCGATCCCGAAGACCTCACAGTTGGTCATTCATAGCAACATTCATTATTAAAATCTCATTTAAAATATATTAACATAAGAAATTATTGCAGCGGAAGAATTATCAAAAACCATTTCATGTATTAATAATTACTTTTGCCAAGTAATACATCGTTGATTAAAATTACAAAAGAACAACTAGTTGTATTACAAAACAACAATATTATATCTGCATGAGATAGATGCCAGTCTTCGCTTGCCAAGTAGCTTCAACTCCGTGTCATCCTCAGCAACATCATTACCTGCCAACTGAAAGTGCATATAAAAAGTCAGCGTTGCTGAGTGAGTTCTAGTTTTATAAATAAAATAGTTCGTTTATATAAAAATATCCTTTACTTTCGTCCGTCGTCATACATCATACATACATTTAGATAATATTCATATATTATCTTTCATCATCATTCTTCATCATTCATTATTTCATTTATTAACATCGTTCCACTTTCTTATATGGATCCTGTCACATGCCATACCCCCACGTCATGCTAAAAAGTTGGTACTGTGCCGGGGTTTATCAATAAACCCCCACATCATGCTAAAAAGCTGACACAATATGGGGGTATGCAATAAGGATCCCATCGTGGTCAATCACAAAGATTAGACCCCTGTGCGCATTTTCAAGGATTAGCTAAACCGCACAAAGTTGAGCAGACGACTACTTCATTGAGTCGTGAACCTCCTTCGCATGGCTTGCATGTCTTTCATTCATTAATTATGTTCCACTTTCATTAACTTCAATATTCACTTTTATTATGATAATACTTTACGTACAAGAATATTAACACACCACGTAAAGTCACATAATAATACGTAATATAGAACATCAACCACAGCCCACAACCATACATAACATCAACGGGCATAAACCACCAAAACATTTCAGAACTTAACACTACATTCTATTTCCCAAGATTCCAGAAAATCCTAAGTGCCCAAAGAAATGCGGATGAACATAAGCCAATGCGGCTGAAGGTTCAGCAAATGCGGACAAGCAAATGTGGATGAAAATCTCAGGAAAATATTCTAAGTGTCTAAGGATATGCGGGTGAATCAGATGCGGATGAACATGTCCAAATACGGATGAACAAGTCCAAATGCAGATGAACAAGTCCAAATGCGGATGAACAATACTAAAAGCAGATGAATAAAATACTAAATGCGAATGAACAAAATACTAAATGCGGATGAACAAAATACTTGGGTGTTGAACATAAAACCAATGCGGTTGAAGTTCAACAAATGCGGATGAAGACCAGCAAATGCGGATGAACAAAAGACTTATGCGAGGGAACATTCAACCAATGCGGTTGAACACTCAGTAAATGCGAATGTTCAAAACCAACCTGCAATGAAACTTATGCTATTTCCTATCCTGACTACATCAGTATCCAAATCTACTAAGAGCACATAAATCAGATAGCACATGCACATAATACCGGTTTACTTTCAGAAAATAAATTACCTGATGGCACGTAGCTACTTGGGCTAGCATCCTTCTATTCAGTCCCATTCTCAGTTTAAGTTTAGGTTTTGAAAATAATTTACCCAATTCTCTTAAACTTTAGCTTTGATACCAAGTTGTAAGGCCCCGATCCCGGAGACCTCACACTTGGTCATTCATAGCAACATTCATTATTAAAATCTCATTTAAAATATATTAACATAAGAAATTATTGCAGCGGAAGAATTATCAAAAACCATTTCATGTATTAATAATTACTTTTGCCAAGTAATACATCTTTGATTAAAATTACAAAAGAACAACTAGTTGTATTACAAAACAACAATATTATATCTGCATGAGATAGATGCCAGTCTTCGCTTGCCAAGTAGCTTCAACTCCGTGTCATCCTCAGCAACATCATTACCTGCCAACTGAAAGTGCATATAAAAAAGTCAGCGTTGCTGAGTGAGTTCTAGTTTTATAAATAAAATAGTTCGTTTATATAAAAATATCCATTACTTTCGTCCGTCGTCATACATCATACATACATTTAGATAACATTCATATATTATCTTTCATCATCATTCTTCATCATTCGTTCTTTCATTTATTAACATCGTTCCACTTTCTTATATGGATCCTGTCACATGCCATACCCCCACGTCATGCTAAAAAGTTGGTACTATGCCGGGGTTTATCAATAAACCCCCACGTCATGCTAAAAAGCTGACACAATATGGGGGTATGCAACAAGGATCCCATCGTGGTCAATCACAAAGATTAGACCCCTGTGCGCATTTTCAAGGATTAGCTAAACCGCACAAAGTTGAGCAGACGACTACTTCATTGAGTCGTGAACCTCCTTCGCATGGCTTGCATGTCTTTCATTCATTAATTATGTTCCACTTTCATTAACTTCAATATTCACTTTTATTATGATAATACTTTACGTACAAGAATATTAACACACCACGTAAAGTCACATAATAATACGTAATATAGAACATCAACCACAACCCACAACCATACATAACATCAACGGGCATAAACCACCAAAACATTTCAGAACTTAACACTACATTCTATTTCCCAAGATTCCAGAAAATCCTAAGTGCCCAAAGAAATGCGGATGAACATAAGCCAATGCGGCTGAAGGTTCAGCAAATGCGGACAAGCAAATGTGGATGAAAATCTCAGGAAAATATTCTAAGTGTCTAAGGATATGCGGGTGAATCAGATGCGGATGAACATGTCCAAATGCGGATGAACAAGTCCAAATGAGGATGAACAATACTAAAAGCAGATGAACAAAATACTAAATGCTAATGAACAAAATACTAAATGCGGATGAACAAAATACTTGGGTATTGAACATAAAACCAATGCGGTTGAAGTTCAACAAATGCGGATGAAGACCAGCAAATGCGGATGAACAAAAGACTTATGCGAGGGAACATTCAACCAATGCGGTTGAACACTCAGTAAATGCGAATGTTCAAAACCAACCTGCAATGAAACTTATGCTATTTCCTATCCTGACTACATCAGTATCCAAATCTACTAAGAGCACATAAATCAGATAGCACATGCACATAATACCGGTTTACTTTCAGAAAATAAATTACCTGATGGCACGTAGCTACTTGGGCTAGCATCCTTCTATTCAGTCCCATTCTCAGTTTAAGTTTAGGTTTTGAAAATAATTTACCCAATTCTCTTAAACTTTAGCTCTGATACCAACTTGTAAGGCCCCGATCCCGGAGACCTCACAGTTGGTCATTCATAGCAACATTCATTATTAAAATCTCATTTAAAATATATTAACATAAGAAATTATTGCAGCGGAAGAATTATCAAAAACCATTTCATGTATTAATAATTACTTTTGCCAAGTAATACATCGTTGATTAAAATTACAAAAGAACAACTAGTTGTATTACAAAACAACAATATTATATCCGCATGAGATAGATGCCAGTCTTCGCTTGCCAAGTAGCTTCAACTCCGTGTCATCCTCAGCAACATCATTACCTGCCAACTGAAAGTGCATATAAAAAAGTCAGCGTTGCTGAGTGAGTTCTAGTTTTATAAATAAAATAGTTCGTTTATATAAAAATATCCTTTACTTTCGTCCGTCGTCATACATCATACATACATTTAGATAACATTCATATATTATCTTTCATCATCATTCTTCATCATTCGTTCTTTCATTTATTAACATCGTTCCACTTTTTATATGGATCCTGTCACATGCCATACCCCCACGTCATGCTAAAAAGTTGGTACTGTGCCGGGGTTTATCAATAAACCCCCACGTCATGCTAAAAAGCTGACACAATATGGGGGTATGCAACAAGGATCCCATCGTGGTCAATCACAAAGATTAGACCCCTGTGCGCATTTTCAAGGATTAGCTAAACCGCACAAAGTTGAGCAGACGACTACTTCATTGAGTCGTGAACCTCCTTCTCATGGCTTGCATGTCTTTCATTCATTAATTATGTTCCACTTTCATTAACTTCAATATTCACTTTTATTATGATAATACTTTACGTACAAGAATATTAACACACCACGTAAAGTCACATAATAATACGTAATATAGAACATCAACCACAGCCCACAACCATACATAACATCAACGGGCATAAACCACCAAAACATTTCAGAACTTAACACTACATTCTATTTCCCAAGATTCCAGAAAATCCTAAGTGCCCAAAGAAATGCGGATGAACATAAGCCAATGCGGCTGAATGTTCAGCAAATGCGGACAAGCAAATGTGGATGAAAATCTCAGGAAAATATTCTAAGTGTCTAAGGATATGCGGGTGAATCAAATGCGGATGAACATGTCCAAATGCGGATGAACAAGTCCAAATGCGGATGAACAAGTCCAAATGCGGATGAACAATACTAAAAGCAGATGAACAAAATACTAAATGCGAATGAACAAAATACTAAATGCGGATGAACAAAATACTTGGGTATTGAACATAAAACCAATGCGGTTGAAGTTCAACAAATGCGGATGAAGACCAGCAAATGCGGATGAACAAAAGACTTATGCGAGGGAACATTCAACCAATGCGGTTGAATACTCAGTAAATGCGGATGTTCAAAACCAACCTGCAATGAAACTTATGCTATTTCCGGTTCTCAATCATCATTCTAATATGTCCTTACTATCGATCTATCATGCTAAACACTTAGAACATAGATTACTACTACACAACAATGAAAATGGCATTTAAAACACATAACACACATAAATTCAGTCGCAAACGTAGGAAATTCAAATTTCAGTTTGTAAAACTTCAGAAAATATGCACATCATCCCCAAACAAGTATAAAACAAGTAAAATAGGGTATCTAGAACTCACCTCTAGTAGCTTTCGAGTAAGACTTATTCAAACCGAGAGCAATTGGAAGTTCTAGCACCTAAACACACCAAAACAAGCAGCCAAACACAAAAGAACACATAAAAATCGGTCCAGCAGCTCGAATCCAACTAAAACCGAACAAAAAATGCAAGAAAACCTCACCTACAAGCAGCTCTTCCTCCTTCTCTCTCTAGAAACCGATTGCAGCTTCTTCCTTCTTCTTGCAGCCGAAAGCAAAGTTTGTAAAAGAAAAAGTGTGGCTACCATGCTTTTTTTAAATCTAGTTTGGGCTAGTTTGCCACTTGCACAACTTTAACCCCTTGACTTGGGATATTTCACCTTTCTTTCTTTTTCTTTTCCTTTTAAATTTTCGGGTGTTACAAGGCTCCATTGGAGACGCCTATCTTGGACCGAATATGAAGGAAAGGAACACGAGGCAATGGCTTGGTGAGAATGTCCACCAGTTGGTCTTTGGAATTGATGTGTAAATTTTGAGTGATCCATTAGCGACTTGTTCTCAAACAAAGTCATAATCTAGAGCAACATGTTTCATCCGTGAATGGTAAACTGGGTCAGCACATAAGTAAGTAGCACCCGTGTTATCGTAAAACAGGGTTGGGGGCCTATGAACTGGGATGCCGAGATCATGAAGAAGGTAACGAACCTAGGAGAGTTCAGCAGCAGCATTGGCAAGGGCTTTATACTCAGCCTCGGTTGAAGAGCGGGAGACTGATTTTTGGCGAGTTGACTTCCAAGATATTATGTTTGAGCCCAAGTATAGGACATATGCAGTAGTGGAATGACCCCCATCATGAATACCACCCCAGTCTGAATAGGAAAAATCGGTTAGGTCGAGAGATGAACGTCAGTGAAGGAATAACCTATAATGGATGGTACCTTTAAGATACCGAAGGACGCGTTTGAGCGATTTCAAATGAGATTGCTTTGGTGCATGCATGAATTGAGCGAGCTTGTTGATAGCAAAAGATATATCGGGACGAGTGAACGCAATATATTGTAAGGAACCAACAAGTTTTTGATAGGGAGTGGGATCAATAGTGTCACACCCTCAAAATCCATTTGTGGGGTTTTACCACGAGGCAAGTGAACAAACTAGGATCTCTGTCATTAGTTACTCAGAACGATACTATATGAAACATATAAAACATTTCAGAGTTTGAAACTTTAAAACATTTGCGGAAGCATTTTGTAAATATTTCAAACACAAGTTACTAAATGTAAACTGCGCAAAACACGAGCCAAACCATTATTTAAAACAAAATGCATATTAAGTTCCAAATGCAAAACAAGGTTTGTTCCAATGTATGCAGACCCATGAGTGCTCCTAGGCACTGCTGCTAACCTCGACCCGAGAATAGCATACTAAAAGAGACAACACAACGGTTGGTGAGTTCAAGAGTTTACATTTAACATAATCAGTGACAGTTGTAAAACATAAGAAGTCCATTGAAATAGATAGCTAGTCTATGTTCATAAGTAATAACCATAGTGATTTCACAATCGAAGCTAACTGTGTTTTGTTTGTTTGCCTCCCTTCACGACATACCAGGTCATGATGATGTTTGTGTTAGGACAATATTGCACCCGTTTGACCTCAAGCAGCACGGGTGGGGCTTGTCAGACCCAGTAGTACTACCCAAAATTTCCCGCTGGTTACCAATATTAACGATCCGAAAGTGTGAGAACTTTCAAGGTATTTCACACTATGTTACACCATACACAACATACAATAATAAAGCATTTGTAAACGAGTATGCTATCTCCCCCAAAAGAGAGTGTATAAGAAAGTGGGGCATGAACTCACCTGGTGCGTAGCGAACAATAACAAAGAGCTAACGATGCGTGGAAGACAACCCTTCAAAGGTTACCTACAACATGCAAGTACATAAGTACGTGTACACAGAAAACTTAACAACCCTAAGTGCTCAATAACCACATTGACCCAAGGTTTTGGAAAACAAGACTCATTAGACCATGGTTTATCATCATACATGATTATCACACAATAAACCACAAAGTCATCACTTCCCTCCGGTAAGGCCAATATCGATGCGCTACACAGTTTTCGTTTCAACAATTGAAAAGCAGACTCTTGACTATCACCCCATTTATACGTTGTTTCTTTGTGAGTCAAGGCTGTGACAGGTTGAACAATCTTAGAGAATCCCTCAATGAATCGCTGATAATATCCTGCCAGTCCAAAAAACTGTCGTATCTCGCTAGGCATCTTGGGAACCGACCAATTCTTTATCGCTTCAATCTTTGCGGGAACAACATGTATCCAGAAATCACACTTGGAAAACTTGGCGTACAGTTGTTCCTTTTTAAGTAATTCCAAGATTAGACGTAGGTGTTCTTCATGTTCTTCCTTGGTCCTCGAATAGATCAATATGTCATCGATAAACATGATAACAAACTGATCAAGATAGGGTTTGCACACACGATTCATGAGATCCATGAACACTGCTGGTGCATTTGTCAACCCAAATGGCATTACTAAGGACTCATAATGACCATAACATCTATGGAATGCGGTCTTCGAGATGTCTTCCTCTCAGACTCTTAGTTGATGATACCTAGACCTCAAATCAATCTTAGAGTAGTAGCTTGATCCTTGAATTTGATCAAACAAATCATCTATCCGGGGTAAAGGATATCGGTTCTTGACTGTAACTTTGTTCAATTCTCTGTAGTCGATACACATTCGAAATGTCCCATCCTTCTTCTTGACAAAGAGAACAGGGGCTCCCCATGGTGATGAGCTTGGCCGAATAAACCCTTTATCCAAAAGCTCTTGAAGTTGTGCAGATAGTTCCTGCAGTTCGTTCGGGGCTAACCGATAAGGTGCACTCGCAATCGGAGCTGCTCCGGGAGTTAAATCAATTTGAAACTCAACTTGACGATGAGGTGGTAGTCCAGGATGATCCTTTGGAAACACCTCTGGAAAGTCACGAACTACCAGAATATTCTCTATCTTCTTTTCCTCCTGTTGCTTGTTAGTTACAAGGGCTAATATGGCTAAGAAACCCTTGCATAGCCACTTCTGCGCTTTCATAAAGGATATGATGCCTATCACAAAACCACTTTTCTCTCCTTTAACCGAGAGAATTTCCCCGTCCAGGAGAGGAATGCGGATGATCTTCTCATGACAAATGACTTCCGCCTGCTTCTCGGACAGCCAATCCATGCCCACGACCACATCGAAACTCCCAAGCGTAACAGGCATGAGGTCGATGTCAAAAGTATGTCTAGCAAGTTCTATCTCGTAACCCTTAAGGATATGTATAACGTAGATTTGCTTGCCATCAGCTAATTCTACAGTATATTTAGATTCCAATGGAGAAGGCATATCACTTAAGAGACTACTAAACTTAGTAGAGATAAAACTCCTATCGGCTTCAGTGTCAAACAATAGAGTAGGAAAACGACCATTAACAGAAAATTTACCAGTAACAGTAGTAGGTTCGTTGAGAGCCTTACCTGAACCCATGACAAAGGCTCTCCCTTTGGCTCCACCATTGTTACCACCATTGTTGTCACCATCACTAGTGTTGTTATTGTTGTTTCCATTACCCCCAGCACCATTGCCATTCCTCCTTAATTGAGGGTAGTTCCTCTTGTAATGCCCTTCCTTCCTGCATTTGAAGCAACCCTTAGGCGTTTCTTATGGTTGTTGTGGCTTTTTCATAAACTCACCTTGGCAATCCTTTGCCACGTGTCCAGCCTTTCCACAACGCTGACATCAAAAATTGTCACACCTGCTAGTGTGGTGGTAGTTGTATCGGTTACATTTAGGATGCTTCCCCACGTATCCACTTTGTCCTTAATTTGAGGAAGATGACTGATTAAAATTCTAGTTGTTATCGAATCTCCTTTGCTGTTGTTGTTGTTGTTGCTGGTGTTGGTTGCTAGAGGACGAGCCCTTATTGCTAGTATTTTCCCACTTGTGTTTGTTTTCGGGTACGCTAGCCACCGCGCCTCATTTGGGTAGCTTTCCTTGTTCTACTGCTTTGGTCGGTCAGCCTGTGGGCTAACCGAATAGCCTGTTGTATGGGGCAGGGTTGGAAGCTGTCACCATACTCTGAATCTCAAGAACAAACCCACGTAAATAAAGCTCAATCCTTTTGTGCATCTCGTTCACCATCCCCGGGCACAAAGTTGCCAACTCATGAGACCTGGTGGTATAGGCCTTGATCTCGGATCCTTCCATCTTTAACTGCCAGAAAGCGTCCAACTTCTGGACGTCATCCGGTTCTTCCTCCGGATCTTCTTCTAACTACTCTTCAGGTTCTTCGCCGGGTTCTACGGCAATATGCATCGCTGCAAACTGAGCCTCTAGATCACCAAGTCTTACCCCTTGGTCATGGATGGTGTTATCCCTAGCATCAGAACGGTGGATCGCCTGAGCTACACGATTAGCTAAGGAGCGCTGATGTTTATAGCACTCTAATTGACGATCCTTCAATTCTTCAACCATCATCTTGGTCTCTCGTAGTTCATGTCGTAAAGCGCCAACCACTTCGTTCAGTTCATTCGTACGTCGTTTCTCTGTGTCCAGAGCAGCAACTAACGCCGCAATCACCAACTAGCTAGAATGTGGTAACGAAGGGAGGGTAGGTGTAGGTAATTCAGAGGTAGACCTAGTCCTTGGCCTAGTAAGAGGGGGCTTAGGGAAATGCTCCCTATAAAGCATACGGTCAACGTAGGTGGGATAGTAACTCCAATCTCGTGGTGTATCGCGTTCGGGCAGTGCGAATGGTTGATCCCAATCTATCTCTTTGCGAGGATAAGGGTGTCGGGGCCACTCAGGTCCTCTATCAGATACAGGAGGAGGAGGAGATGATTCAGAACATGTAGGTCTCTTACCTAGATCCTGTGAGGATGATTTCATGCTACAAGGTATGTGACGTGTATGCTAATGAGTATACAGTAAGGGATAAGTAACGAGTAACTAACTAAATGTGTATGGTTATAGACTAATGTGTATGCAACCTAGTTCCCTATAACCAATGGCTTTGATACCAATTTGTCACACCCTCAAAATCCACGTACGGGGTTTTACTGCGAGACAAGTGAACAAACCAGGATCTCAGTCATTAGTTACTCAGAACGACACTATATGAAACATTTAAAACAATTTAGAGTTTGAAACTTTAAAACATTTATGGAAGCATTTTGTAAATATTTCAAACACAAGGTACTAAATGTAAACTGCACAAAACGCGCGCCAAACCATTATTTAAAACAAAATGCATATTAAGTCCCAAATGCAAAACAAGGTTTGTTCCAATGCATGCAGACCCGTGAGTGCTCCTAGGCGCTGCTGCTAACCTCGACCTGAGAATAGTATACTAAAAGAGTCAACACAACAGTTGGTGAGTTCAAGAGTTTGCGTTTAACATAATCAGTGACAATTTTAAAACATAAGAAGTCCATTGAAATAGATAGCTAGTCTATGTTCATAAGTAATAACCATAGTGATTTCACGATCGAAGCTGACTGTGTTTTGTTTGTTTGCCTCCCGTCACGACATACCAGGTCATGATGATGTTTGTGCTAGGATAATATTGCACCCTTTTGACCTCAATTCACACGGGTGGGGCTTGTCAGACCCAGTAGTACTACCCAAAATTTTCCGCTGGTTACCAATATTAACGATCCGAAAGTGTGAGGACTTTCAAGGTATTTCACACTATGTTACACCATACAAAACTTACAATAATAAAGCGTTTGTAAACGAGTATGCTATCTCCCCTAAAAGAGAGTGTCTAAGAAAGTGGGGCATGAACTCACCTGGTGCGCAACGAACATTAACAAAGAGCTAATGATGCGTGGAAGACAACCCTTCAAAGGTTACCTAGAACACGCAAGTACATAAGTACGTGTACACAGAAAACTTAACAACCCTAAGTGCTCAATAACCACATTGACCCAAGGTTTTGGAAAACAAGACTCATTAGACCTAGTTGAACCGTTTGACCTGTTGGTGACATGTCAGGTTAAGTTCTTGTTTGATCAAGTATAGCAATTTATCATACATGATTATCACACAAGTTATTCACGTATGCCACATTACAAATGCTTAAGTGCTATAAAGCTCATCATACACCATGGTTTATCAAACAACACATATAAATCCCAAGAAGTCCATAATTACAATTTTAACTAACACATCATGCATCATCATGATTCTATCATAATTCCAACATAGTTCCATAATCACCTAACACCATCCATTATCATGTATATTCCATAAAGACCTAAATTTCCCAAATTATGCGTCAAGTAATCATACAACCCAAACAACACAATCTACCACCTTAGACATTATCAACAAGCATTCTAACATGATCCTAACATCGTAAACATGCTCAATTAACAATATCCAACTATCTACATAAATAAAGTTTCCCTTTCAGGAAAGTAACACCCAAAATCACTCTAACATCTAATTCATTCGTAAATTCACTAACTTTATGCCTAATCAAGTCCATAACAACCATACAGAGATGACTAACATCTTCAATTCATCATAATTCATCAATCTCATGCATAAAAGTTACTATTAATAGTAAGGTATGAACAACCACTCAATTTCATGAATTTCTTGCACAATCCACGTAAACTAACATCAATACAATGCAACTAACATCATAAAATCATCAAACAACATCAATTTCAACATTTATTATAGTTTTTGACCTAGGGTTCTATCAATAATCAAAACCATGAAAAACTAATCAAAATGTTACCTTTAATCGTGTAATGATCAAGAATTAGTGCTGATCAAGAATTAGTGCTTGCTACACGTTGGAATGATTGCACTAAGCCAAAATCGATTGTTCTTGGTGTCCACAAGCTTAAAATCGCAAAGATGGAGGTGTTTGAAGGTGGTTTTGGCCGAATGGGATTAGGGTTTTTGATTTTTAGTTTATATATGGTAAGTATTTATCTATTAACCCCTTATTGTTTTATAATTTGTAAATCTTGTTTTTAAATCATTTTTAACCACATAAAACATGAATCACTACAAACTAACAATAATCATATAATTCAACTTGTAAACACCACACAAGAATCATAAATCACGTGTAGTCACGATATAAAGTAAAATTCACAATATATATATAAAATTTATAAATCACATAACCATAAATTAATAATCAAATTATTAATTAAGTTATTATCTAATAACCATTGTTAATTATTATTAAGTCACCAACGTTTAACGACAACTAGTGTGTGCTCAAGCCATGTGTCTGCAAGACCTAACGAAACTAACGGAGTTTGGTAACGGAAAATTACCGGATGTCACAAATAGGGGATGATGAATCATTGGGATTAAGATAGTCGGTCGAACTAAGAGGAGTGAGCACATCCTTAGCACCATCCATGTGAAATTGAGTGAGAATATCATGGATGTGATGGTGTTAGGAAAGGAAGAAAATGTGGGGAGAAGGGATGACTTCAATTCCCAGAAAATAATGAAGAGGGCCACGGTCCTTAAGCGAGAATTTTATGCTTAAGGTGTCGACAAAATGGTCTAAGAATTAACTGTTGTTGCCGGTGAGAACAATTTCGTCCACGTATACCATGAAGTAAACAATGACATTGTTCTTGTGATAGACAAAGAGAGATGTATCGGCTTGTGACTTTCGAAAGCCAAGATGCACGAGAAATGTAGTGAGCTTGGTGCACCAAGCGCGAGGGGCTTGTTTAAGACCATATAGAGGTTTTAGAAGGCGACATAGGTGGTTAGGTAATTGAGAGTGAGTGTAACCGGGTGGTTGAAGCATTAATACTTCTTCATGAAGTGTGCCGTGGAGGAACACATTGTTGACATCAAGTTGTCATAATGGCTAATTCTTTGATAGGGCTATAGACAAGACGGTGCGAATGGTGACCGGTTTGGTAACCGGGCTGAACGTATCAAAATAATCTTTGCCAAACTCTTGATGAAATCCTTTGGCAACTAAACGGCTTTATATTTGGCAATGGTTCCATCGGGATTGCGTTTAACGCGGAACACCCATTTGCACCCGATTGGTGTTTGAGAGGTGTGGGGAACAAGGTCCCATGTGTGGTTGTGAAGAAGGGCATTGTACTCATTATCCATAGCACTCCTCCATTTTGGGTTTTTAAGAGCTTGAGTATGAGTTATGGGTTCAAGGGAGGTGGGAATAGGGTGTAGGGTGGTGGCATTGACAAATTCGTTATTAAAATATTTGGGGTTTGGTTTTCGGGTTCGGGGTGGAAGTGGAAGGAAGGCGGCAATGGGTGAGATGGAGTTGGGGGGTTGGTCAGTTTGAGGTATAGTGGGAGGTATATGGGAGGTCAAGGGTGAGTTGAGGGGGACAGAAGGGGTAGAGGTGGTAGCAGGTGAACTAGAGAACGATGGTATTGGGGTTGAGGTGGGAGCGGCAGGCAAGGGTGGGGAAGAGGATTACATGGGAGTTGGTGAGGTAGGCGTGTTGTTTAGGGGGATGAAGGGAATTGCATGGGTGAAGAAGTAATGGGGGGTGCATGGGAGGGGAGGGTGTGGGAATGGTGGTTTGAGGTGGGGAGGAAGTAAGGGAGGTGGAAGTGAGATGGGTAAACAGGGAAGTTGTGGAGTATGTTGGACTATTTGAAGATGATACTTACCAAAACCTAAGTGCCGAATCTTATGATGATTACCAAAACTGACACGGTGAAGCTATGCTAAAAATATGATCAAAACGAAGAAAATTGACCAAAGTCAAACTTGGTCAAACTTGGTCAACCGTGGTCAAAGTCAACAGTCAACATCAGCGGTTATCCCGAATGACGTCAGCATCCGGCACTCACCTATCAGCAACAGAGAATTTATCAGGCTTAGAACAATATTTGTGTAATCATTAGGGCTTAAATGTAATTTTATTCATTTATGTAAAGAGTATAAATAGAATAAGTGTAATCATTTTTATACTCTAACCATTAGAACCATTATCAACCATTGCTAAGCAAGCATTGCTGACAATAAGGCTAGTGAGAGAAACAATTAGGTTGAGTGTGTGTGAGAGAGAATTTTCTTACAAACTCCCTTTGTAATCTCGTAGCATCCATCATCATATATATGAATGAATGAAATATTTATAAATATGTGTTCTTGAATTGTTCATCATTCATTCATCATCATACATTATATCTTGCATTAGATCTTCACTTGAAATCATCAACGGGTCTATGAGATTCCGCATCAGAGATCTGATAAACGACAACAATACGATTGCAATATTCGATCCATCGATTATCGAATTTCATCAGGTGGTATCAGAGCCTTGGCTCAAATCATCATTGATTTTTGATCCTCTCAATCAACAACTTGAGTTCAGTGGTTCATTAGCTTCAAACATACATTTTCCAGCTGAAAAATCATCAAAACCATCTTCTTCTACTCTCAACATTCATTAAATGCTACAAACATGATTTGATAATCTGTTTTTGTGCATTTTGAAGAAGTGTTTGTGATTTTTAAGCTTAAACATCATTCATACACAAGTTTTCATTATGTTCATCATCAAACATTCTCAAAAAACCCATTAGAATACATGGGTATTCTCTGATATAACAATACACGTGTATTGTTCTATCTGTTTTCAACATTCAACAACAGTTTTTAACACAAAAATCATCTCATTACCTTAAAACCTTATCGGTTTTAAAGGGTTTTTGATAAAAAGTGTTCAAGTACTTTTTCATTCAATTTTCATCAAAACATACATTGTTTTGAACAGTTTGAACCACTCAGATTGTTCAAAATCATCATATTCTACTGAAAACTCACTAACATCAGTTTACAGTTCTTCATTCAACACATCTATTTGTTGAATCTGTGAAGAACATTGTAGCCGCAACACAAAAAACCCTAGAACAAACCCTAGGTTTTGATTTTGCAAAAACCTTCACAATCTATGGAGATTGTGTTGGTTCAATAGAAAATTCAAAGAAGATCCGAAATCTTCTTTTGAACTTTTTCAAAAGGTTACTTTTTGATCCAACAAGTAATCTGTTAAAAACAATTTTTGTGTTTTTAGGGTTTTGACTTTCTATTGACCGCATTAATTAGAAAGTTGACATTCCTTTCACAGAATATTCGTTTCTTGTCATTGGATTTGAAAGTGACATATCATTGGATTTTAATTAATTAATTAATTTCCTTTATTTGGTAAATCTAATTAAAAAGGATTTATCAACAACAAACAAATCCTAAAGACCTTAGGATTAAACAAATTTAGCACCGGACTAAAATCAAACAAACAAATTTAACTAAAAACATTAAGTTAAAATTTTTAATCATGGCTGAAGAAATGATCGGTACAAACAGTGGTCTAAAACCACCTACACTGAAGAATAAGTCTGACTTCAAGCAATGGAAAATCATGTTCAGGAACTAGATAATTTTTCAAGATCCTGATTTGTGGACTTCAATAACCGAGGGTCCTTTCATTCCTTTGACTCTTGGACCAGATTATAACATACAAAAACCAATTAGTTTAAAAGTGTAGCTGGGGATGACCTGAAAAAGGTCAAAATAGACATGAAGGCTTATAGCATCCTTGCTATGACATTGCCTTTTGAAATTTTGACTCGTGTTGAAAATTTCAAAACAACTCGTGAATTATAGAAATTTCTTCACATAATGTGTGAAGGAAGTGAAGAAATACGAGAAATCAAGAAAGAGAAACTGAGAACCCAATATGAAACTTTCCATCACATCCAGGGAGAATCTATCCCACAACAGCTACATAGATATGTCTAGTTAGTAAATGAAATGATTGTATATGGACTGAAATATGAAGCTGTTGAAATCAACAAGAAGATGTTGCACACGCTGCCTGAGAGCTGGACTTAATCAGTACCCTTGATGAAGGCAACATTGGATTTGGAAGCCCTATCCCTTGACTCTCTGGTAGCCAAGGTTGAAGCTCTGGAAATGGATGAAAAATCCAAAAATAACAATCACATCAAGGCTTACAAATTCAAAGAACCACAACAAACAGATAGTGCATTTCTGACAAGCACTGGAGAAGAAGAAGATGAAGAATTTTTGGACTCCAGTGATACAACATTCTTCTCAGCACCTGAATCATCCAGCAACAAACATAAGTCTAAAAAAACTGGTGTGCATGCTTCACATGAAGCAACACCTTAGAGTAAACAACATCCACATACCTCTAGCTCAAACAAACAGCCAAAACCTCAAACCAACAACATACATAGACTTGAAAAGCCAATGGATGCTCTTACTATAATCCTGCAAAGTGAAGAGCAAAAGGCAGCTTATGCAGCCTTTTATAAAAACTTTGAAGCATTTTTAGGTGCAAGTCTAATACCATCACAGATCATTCAGCAAGATTTAGATGAACTTCCACCAGATATGGTAGAAGAAATGGATTTTCAATGGTCCATGGCTATGATTGCATACAGATCTAAAAGGTTTCTGCAAAGAAATCAGCGATTGAACATGGACAAGAAAACCAGGATTGGTTTTGATAAGAAAAAAGTGAGGTGCTATAAATGTCAACTCTATGGACACTTTTCAAGAGAATGTCAACAGCCAAGAGTTGACAGAAACACACATCAGGCACAAACATCCAGTGGTTATCATTCTAACAGACAGATGCCACCTCCAATCAGCATTCCAGCTACACCAACCCCACCATAAATTACACAGTACAGTCCAAATCAATATTCAAAATCTTCTGTAATGATAATCAAGCAAGATGGTGAATGTGACTGGAGCCTGTATGAGGCTGAAATTCCATCTCCAGATCATGCCCTTATGGCAGATATTGAAGATAAAATATCAGACATCCCAAAAGAGGTAAAGGAGCACCTCTGCACACAGGCATGTATTGATAAGGTCAACAGATATAGAGAGCATGCAGACAAACTTTCGAAGAAAGTTATAGAAACAAACATTTTAAATGAAAGTTTAAAATTAGAACATAAACAATATGCAACCAAAATACTTTAATTACAAAATGACTTAGATAAACTAATGTTTGAGAAATTAACACTAGCAGCTCAAGTTGAGCACCTCTCTGCATCATTGACTGAATCAAAAGCATTGCATGCTAAAACTGAAGTAAAACTTCAGAAGTTTCAGGTAAGCAACAAAAAGTTCGAAGAACTTCTTGCTCAACAAAGGGTATTCAAAGACCCGTCAGGTTTAGGATATAACAAGGTCAGCCCACCTTACAATGATAATTATATTCCTTTACCTGACTCAATGACCAACAAATAGGATGAATCTCCTGACACTTATGAAAAGACTGATGATTCCGAATAATCATCATCATCATCAAAATTAACATCAAAATCACCTTTCATAAAATTTGTTAAAAGTTTAGTATCACCACAAATCAAATCAACTGACTTTTATCAAGGAGAGAATAATGAATTTGATGAACAAACAACAGATGACGATGAAGATGATTTATTGGATGATGAGGCAACTCAACCAATTACTGAAACTCAAAAGGTTTCAAGTGTGGCTGATACATCAAACAAACAAACGAAACAGATTAAAGGTTTTGATAGCTGTTCTGGTGGAAAGAAAACTGTAACTTCCACTGTCTCTCCCAAACAGGTAAATAAAGGGAAAGGCAAAGCCACAATTCAGCCAAAAAAACAAACAATAACTTTTGAAATTCCCTTAAAATCAAATTTGAAGACAAAAGTTACTAACAAACAAACAAAATCAGAGTTACCATATTATGAGTGGTGTGATCAATACACACACTTCACTGAAAATTGCAAGTATGGTAAATACTGTAAGTACTGTAACATGAATAATCATAGTACTGAAACATGCCATCACAACTATTGTTCAATTTGTGAAAGAAATAACCACAGCACAGCAAATTGCTTTTTCAATAAAGAAATAAAAAGCAAAACAAACAGGCTCAAGTTGAGAAATCAACTGAGAAACAAACAAGTGTTCAAATTAAGAACAAAGGAAGAGTTCCAAGACAAACTCCTCACCAAAAAGTTGTTTTAAACAGTGACAAAACATTTTATGACAACTTTAAACAACCAACAAGGAGACATAAGTCTCAAAACAGACAGTCACCAGACATTAACTCTCAAAGGAGAAGGGCTCAAACTCCTAATAGAGCTAAAAACAATCAAAGGAAAACTAGTGTACCTAGAATTCCTAAACCAGCAGACAATGCCATTCTAGAAGAAATTTGTGTCGTAGGGAAAGACGAAAAACCCAAGACCATCATGGCTTTGGTTGCACCAACTAACTAATTTCTTTTCTTTTGTAGGGACATCAAAGAAGCCTAAAAACATTTGGTATGTTGACAGTGGATGCTCCCTACATATGACTGGCAAATGTTCCCTCCTTCAGGATTTTAAGAGCAAACATGGAGGTAATGTAGCCTTTGGAGGAGACAAGACAGGTGGGAAGATAACCGGCGAATGAACAGTAACTAATGGGTTGATTAGCTTTGAGAATGTCAACTACTGCTCCAATCTTCAGTTCAATCTTCTAAGCGTATCCCAAATATGCGACAAAGGATATGCCACCTTATTTGACTCCAACAACTGCTACATCCTCAAGACAGGGTTTCAAATTCCAGAAGACTGTATCCTTTTGAAAACTCCCCATCATAACAATACATACATTGTTGATATGAATATTATTTCAGCATCAACCCCTGAAACTTGTTTATTATCAAAAGCATCAGAAGATGTTTCCCAATTGTGGCACAGACGATTAGCACACTCTAACTTTTACAGAATGAACAAACTTGTAAAAGGTGATCTAGTAATAGGTTTACCACAAAAAGAATTCTTATGTACAGACCACTGCATAGCATGTCTGAAAGGCAAACAACATAGAGTGTCCCATAAGTCAAAATTGGCAAACTCTAATAACACACCACTCAAATTGCTTCACATGGACCTATTTGGCCCAACAAACATCCTAAGCATAGGAAAGAAGCAATACTGTCTTGTTATAGTAGATGACTATAGCAGATTCACATGGGTTTTCTTTCTACTACACAAGTCAGAAACAACAGACATAATAAAAACTTTTATCACTAAGATTGAGAATCAATTATATCTTAAAGTTAAATCTTTAAGAAGTGATAATGGTACTGAATTTAAGAATGACTACATTTCTTTTTTTTTATGCAGAAAAAGGAATTAATCATCAATTTAGCGTAGTAAGAACTCATCAGCAAAATGGAGTTGCTGAACGGAGAAACAGAACATTGATAGAAGCAGCCAGATATATGCTAGCTGACTCTCTATTGCCCATATCCTTTTAGGTTATATCCTTTTGGTCTGAAGCAATCAACATAGCTTGCTACATACAAAACAGAACATTAAATCTTGCAATAGATCTTCACTTGAAATCATTAACAGGTCTCTGAGATTCCGAATCATAGATCTGATAAACGGCAACAATACGATTGCAATATTCGATCCATCGATTATTCGATTTCCATAGTTGTGGAGTAGCATGGGGTTTTGGATTGAGAGTGGTAAGGAAATGTGTGCTCAATACATTCCACATGGCGTGAATGGAAAAGATGGTAAGTAGTAAGGTCATAACATTTGTAGGTGGACTTGGATGAGGAATAGCCAAGGAAAACACAACGCGAGGAGCGTGGTTGTAGTTTAGATGTTGTGTAAGGTTGTAACCAGGGGAAACAAAGACACCCAAATGGTTTGAGTTTAGAGTATGAAGGGGTGAGCCATACAAGTGATGATAGGAAGATTGATTGTTTAAGATGGAAGTGGGAAGGCGATTAATAAGATAAACCGCAGTTTGAAATGCATGGGACCAAAAGGAGAGAGGTAAGTTTGCAAAATGAAGTAATACAAGTCCGGTTTCGACGATGTGTCAAAGGGCGATGCTTGGCGACCCCATTTTGTTTCGGTGTGTGGGGTGGGGTAGTAAAGTGAGATATTCCATGTGACTGGAGGTAGGGTCGAAGACCAATATACTCCCCGCCATTGTCTGTGAAAATAGAAACAATATGTGTCTGAAAGAATTTTTCAACCAATAACTTAAATTGTGGAAAAATACATTTAACAATCGATTTGTGTTTCAATGGATATAGCCATGAGTATTTAGAGTAATAATCAACAAAAAGAACAGAGTAACGAAAATCATCAACAGACGTTTGAACGAGTCCCTATACATCGGAATATAGCAATTGTAATGGTTGTGTTGCACAAAAACTATTTTGGCCAAAAGGCAACTTATGACTTTTATTAATTGAACAAGAGTCAAAATGAAAAGAAGAAGTTGACAACGATGGAAAACTAAGTCTTTTTATTTTGCAAAGAGACTTGAACACTTTTGTGGAAGGATGACCAAAGAAATGATGCCAAGCTAAAGGAGAGTTGGTGGTAGCCATGTTGAGTTAAGGAGAGGATGGTCGGGCAGTATAGTAAAGATCATTGATGTTCACTCCTCGCATGAGATGCGCCCCCGTGCGAAGATCCTTAACAAGAAAATAATGTGGAAACAATTCCACAGAAACATGGTTAGTATGACATAACTTAGCAACGGAAACAAGATTTCGTTGGAGCTTGGGAACAAGTAGAACATTATGGAGCAATAGTGACCGAGAAGAGGTGGAAAGAGTAGTGTTACCAATGTGAGAGATGGGCAGGGTTTTACCATCACCGAGGACAATCTCGTCTGGACCGCCATATTTCGACAGAGTGTGGAAGGATCCATGATCGGAGGTTGCATGATGCGAAGCACCGATATCAAACATCCATTGCGGAGTAGGCAGAGTGGGTCGTGTCGATGAGGTGTTCACGGTGGGAGCAGCAGGAGCACTTTGCATTTTAGTGGTGGTGATGTTGTTTTCCCGTAGGAACCTTGCTAATTTGCGACAATCCTTGGTTTCATGGACCGGTATGTTGCAATAGTGGCAGAAAAAAGATTGCCTTGAGCTTCGATTGTTGGTGGAGTTGGTATTTGAAGGCCATGGAGAACGGGATGGTCTAGTTAAACCGAGTTGTGTAGTTCGACTAATCCAGTTGTCTTGAGAGCCGCGGTTAAGTTGATGATTATGTTGCCGATAAGTGTAATTCACAGTAGCCATAAGAGGAGTAGGATTAGTTTCTTGAATAGCACGTTCAAAATCCCTAAGTTTGTCAAATAACTCGGGAAAAGAGATAGGAGTTTCCCTAACCTTAATAGCGGCAGTGATGGTGATGTAGTCATCGCCTTGTTAAGTAATTGTTTCATCGACTTTCAAAAAACCAGCGATCCTTCTAATAACATCAAATAGTAGATTCATGATTTTTAGTAAAAAGGAAGCCTTCAATCTGAGTCACAAAAGCCATTTAGATTCATCCCTTCTTCTATTGAAAGAATGATTCCTTGCCATAGTGTAGCCTTAATTAAGGTAACAAAGACCTCGTAGGCTGCTTCCAAGTGACCTGGGTGGCCGTGTCAAATGATTAGTAAGTCGTTAGTATTGGCTCCCCTCGATTAGAGGTTCTTTATCACCTTTGTCAAGTATGATTGAAAGAATCGCTCAAAACATGCCTTTCTCATATTATTCATTGATATATATATATATATATATATATATATATATATATATATATATATATATATATATATATATATATATATATATATACAATGAGATCCTATAATAATGGACCATGTTCCACGGACACCAATCTCAAGCTATGATTTGATTAGATTTTTTTTCTTTTTTAGATCTATAGATCTTATCTCCTGATCTACGAATCCAAGAGATTGTCATCTGATCACGGTCACCAATGTTGCTTTCTTTTCCTTTTATATCTACATATGTCATCACTTGATCTACGAATCCAAGAGATTGGTGCTTGCTAGTCTCGAGACATTGCCAACGACTATGCTCGCTAGTCATTAGATTATCATTACGAAAATCAAGAACCAATGAACTATGTAGGAAATGGATTGGGGTTAGGTGATGTAGGTGGGACAGTAGAAGAAGCACAAGGAGGAGGTGGGGAAGTGGAAACAGATTCCCAAAAGAAGGATGAAAGTCACTATGGAGAAAAACATAAGAAGGTGGGGAGAATTGAGATTAGAGAAGGGAAAGACTGTTTCATCAAAGACGACGTGTCTAGAGATGATGAGTTTGAGATTCTTAAGATCATAGCATTTATAGCCACGATAATTAGTGGGATATCTGAGAAAAACATAGAAGACCGGTTGTCCAATTTGTTTATTATAGAGGAGGGGATCAAAGGATAGCATAGGCACCCGAAGATGTGTAGGTAAGTGTAAGTGGGATGTTTAAGATAGAGAAGGGAGGTGGGGTTGGCAAATTGTTTGGTTTAGGTCGGTAATATATTAAAGAGATAAGTGGCCACTTGAAGGGCGTGGTGCCAAAAATTGGGCTAGATAGAGGAGTGAGCAAGTAAAGTGCGTATTATATTATTGATGGAGCGTATTTTTTGTTTGGCTTTTTCATTTTGAGAGGAAGTGTCAGGGCATGAAAACCGAAAGACCATGCCATGCTTGATACAAAAATCGTGAAAAGATTTATTAGCATATTTGGTACCGTTATTGAAACGATTTTATTTTTCTATCGAATTGGGTGGAGATGAAAGTGGAAAATTGAGTAAAGATAGAAAAGACTTGAGATTTATGAGTTAATGGATATATCCATAAATAATTGGTGTAGTCATCAGGAAATAAGACGTAATAACGATGTCCGCCGGTACTAAGAACGAGACTCCTTGTTTTGTAATGGCGAGAGAGTGTTTTAGTTCTTATGCCCTGGGAGCACTTATTTCCTGAAGCATTCTTTTAAATCATTCCAAATCTCTTCAATGGTGTTTTCACATTTCATGCTAACCCTAATATACTACTCTCCAGTTTTTTGAGCCAACCTTTGACCATAGCATCACATCTCATCCAACTCATGTAGGTTGGTGAATTTGGTTATAGTTTCTTGATGAACCCGGTGATGAAACCTGCTTTGTTCTTGGTAACGAGAAAGTTCAACATCTCTTGAAAGCAATTATTATAGTTGTTGTCATTCAATGTATCCTTCTCGTGCTTTTGCCTTGTATAGTCAAAGGCATGGACATAATAAGGGGAGTTATGATCGAGGACATCGTTGTTATTTTTGGATTTTGTTTTGTCATCAAACATGAGGAAGAAGAAGATGGGAGCCGAAGATTAGAGATTTTCATTATGAATCTATACTTTGACACCATAACAAAATCCAATACCAAAATATTCATCTTACATTCTGGTGTTCAAGGTTTATATAATACTAGATCACAACCAAATAAAAAAAGCTATCAATCAATCGCAGATAATTGGAAGAATTAGTCATCACATAAAATAATAAAAACTTTATATACAAAGTCATGGGCACCTCACTACAAGAAATAAATGCTATGACGACGACATTTGTCATCAGGATAGATTAGTGTTGTCGCCACAGGCTATTTGCGACGACAAGTCATCACAGACTTGTCGCTATAGCCCTGGTAGTCGCCATAGCCCAAGTTGTTATAGGTGTAAGGTTCTTTTCTTGTAGTGCCTAAATATAGTTACTTAGATTATTTGTGGTATGTATTGTCACTAGAGTTGCACAAAACGGGCTTGGGCCAGACCCGGGCCCGGGTACAAACCGGGTTTGGGCCCAACCGGGTTTTTTGTACCCGGGTATTGGTGAACCCGGGTACGAACCCGGGTCGGGTTCAGCGAGATACAAACCCTACCCGGTATACCCGGGTAGGGTCAGGTCGGGTTCGGTTTGGGTATGAAACCCGGGTTCAACCGGGTTTTTGCCTTTTTTTTTCTTTTTTTCTTTTCTTGTGTGTGTCGAACACCGGTTCGTATGTTTTTTTTTCTTATATTTTCTTTCCTTTTTTTTCTAACCGGGTTCACTTGAATGACAAAAATTTAAACAACTTAATATATAAATATATACAAATCTTGAGCAGAAAATATTACATTTATAATATACAAATATTAAATACTTTTTATATAAAACATTTGAATGACAAAGAAATTTAAAAAGAACATGAAAGACATATAATATTAAAACAACTTAAAAATAACAATATCGTCTAATTTTATCTACTACGAGATGCTTGATCAAATGCTAATTCTTCATCGGATATGCCAGAAGATACTCCGTCTTCTACCTCTTCATCATGTACTTTAGCTTCGAGTGTAATCTCGTCTTCGAGGCTTGTTTGGTCTTGTATACGATCCGTTGCGTCTAAGTGATCCTTTAAACAAATGCACATCTCCACTGCTTCCGGAGTTAGTCTTGTTCTTCGTAATGATATTACCCTGCCACTAAGAGAAAAAGCAGATTCCGAAGCTACCGTAGAAGCTTGGACGCTTAGTAAATCACGGGCCATAGCAGAAAGAATCGGAAATTGAGATTCTTTTCCTTTCCACCAAGCCAAAATATCGAATGCACGATAATCTTCGGTAGTCATAGTGGAAATAAAATCCGTTCCACTATATCTACCGTGCTCACTTGTTGGGGTGTTACCTCTTTGTCGTTTAGCCGTCACATCCCGAACAACATTTTAAGCGAGGTACTAGCACTTGAGGTTGATCCGCTTGGCATGGTTATGTTTACGTTAGGCCCATATCTATTTAAATAAAAATTATAAATTGTTTTCAAACTATGATTAAAATTTTCTTTTGCCTCGTTTGAAAAATCAGGGTTTTCGTCATGCATATCCAAATTGTCATTTATCTCATCTATCAAACATTCAACCCCCGCAACATTTAGAAACGGATTTAAAGCGGCGGCACACGTAAAAACGGGTGGTAAGTCCTTAAAATATTTTTTAAACTTTTCTTTCATTGTTTCTATCATTTGATTAAACATATTATTTTTATTTTGAAAATTTTTAAAATTCAAAGACATAAAATATAGTTCTTGAAGCACCGAATAACTAGTGGAATAATAAACTCCCGATAATTTTGTTGTTGAGTTTTTAAAAACCTCAAGAAACTCGGATAGACATTGAAGATTCTCCCAACCCGCATCCGGAAATGGGTCGGCTTCACCATTATCCGAAAGACTATTATGAAAAGCTTTCAAAGTGCCCTTTTGTTTTAAAGCACATTCAAACATGTGACAAGTCAATTCCACCGAGTAGGTACATCCCAATTAGGACCTAAAAATCTAGAGTGCGTATCCTTACAAAGTTGTTTATAATCTTGATATCTTCTTCTACTTTTTTTAAAAACGTCATGTAACATAAATCGAAAAGATGTAATAAAGTTATTAACATATTGCCCGGATAGTCCGTCTTGCACTACTAGATTAATAATATGTGCAACGCAACGAGTATGGAAAAAATCACCGTTTGCAATCGGAAGATATTTTAATTTTAATTTTTCAACCGCGGTTGTGTTGTTAGAGGCGTTATCAAATGCAATTGAAAAAAGTTTATTTTCTAATTTAAAAGTACTTATTACATTATCTAAAAAGTAAAACAAAAATTCTCCGGTGTGTGGATGTGGAAAAAGATCAAATGCAATCGTACGTTTCATCAATTGTCATGAATTGGGATCCACCCAATGAGCGGTGACGCAAAGGTACGATTCGGGTAAACCGTGTGGAGCCGACCAAACGTCACTAGTTAAGTTTACACCGGTATTTAAATTTTCAAATAATACAATTAAATCATTTTTTGCTTGTTTCCATAATTTTAAACAATAACGTCTAAGTGTATTACGACTTACGTGAGTGTAACGAGGTTGAAGCGTCTCTCGAATTAAGTTGGTCAACCGAGGATTGTCGAAGTGACTAAAAGGCAAAGCTTCTTGAATCACGAACTTCGCCATTCGATCTCGAACCGTATTAACATCGTAATTAAAGATTCCACCGTCTCCACCCAACTGTGTTTGTTGCGAATCCGGATTACTTTTCAACGACTTACAAAACTTTTTGCTAATGTGTTTTTTTAAAGTCGTGTTAGAATCTTTAGCAAGCAAAGCTCCACAAAACTTGCAACGAGCCTTTACAGACCCGTCACTCAACTCAACCATATCCCAATTGCACCAAACATCCATGTTACGATTGTGTGCAAGAACACGAACGACGGTTGGAGCGTTGGACGAACCTTGACCAACGGAAGATTGTGAGTGAGCCATATCAAGATTGAAGAGAGTGAAAGTGTAAAACAAGAGAGTGAACGTGTAAAACGAGAGTAAACGAGAGTATTTTTTGCGTTTTTTGCGTATATTTTTGCGTTTGAGACTTGGGTACTAAACCATATCAACCCACACCTATTTATACTAACTTATAGGGCAAAAGTGACCAAAAAAACGGTCACAAATCGAAGGTAACGGCTATATAGCCGTTAAAAAACGGCCACTTTTTAAAAAAAAAAAAAAAAAAAACGGTCGAAACCGGGTCCAACCCGGGTTCAACCGGTTCCGGGTCGGGTTCGGGTCGGGTTCTAAGAAATTCTAGAAAATCATACCCGGTTCCAACCCTACGGGTTTTTTTCGGGTCCAACCCGGGTATGCATATACCGGGTCGGGTCCACCGGGTCGGGTCCGAACCCGGTTTTTATGCCCAAGTCTAATTGTCACTACTAAAAACATCAAATTTCTCACAAAAATAATTGTCCAAAAACAGCACGTTTCCGACAAGTTATTAACTAAAAGGTTTTTGTTTGAAAAAGACTTGTTGGAAATATTTCCCGACAAGTCTTCATTCTTGTACTGTTTATATAGATCATCTGGGTATGGTTTTTCCAAATCATAGTAACAACCCAAATTTTTAATACTTAGTAGACATGATGCATGTTGTTGGTGTTCAAACGTGGTTAGTTATAGCTAGTATGGTCAGTGATGAACAGTTGTGTTCTTTACCTACCATGTTCACGCCACTAAAATCTTAGAAAATTAGCTCTTCATGTTATCTAGTATATTTAATTTTACTAGCATTAGTGAACCCGTGTATTACACGGGTTATAAATAAAATATTAAATATAATAAAATTTTATTAAGTATAAAACGATATTCTAAAATAAGATATGATTGAAATTACGTTTCAGTAAGAACTATAAGTAATAAAACAATGACATCAACTTTTTAAATTTTTGTTTTTAAACTTTTTTTTTCCAAAATAAACTTAAACATTTTGTTTCAAAAAAACTATATTATAAAATGTCATTTTTAAAATTTCCTTATTATAACTTCTAATTTTAGTTATTTTTTGTTGATAAAAATTTACTTTTTAAAAACATCAAATTTAAAATATTTCGTATTTTTAAAAAAGTTTGATGTTTTAGAAAAGATCATATTTTATAAAAATTTGTTTTTTAGAAGTAGCATTAATGAAAAGATCTCATTCTTAATTTATTTAAAAACTATTTTTAATCTAAAAAAAAGTTAAATAATATTATTAGTAATTAAGGTACTTATTTAATAGGAGAGAGAAGCGGTAAAATTTTGATGAGAAGAAATATAGTATTGTCACTTCTCCTCTCTAGTTACTATTTTATTAAAGCAGAAAGATTTATATATTATGTACCCTTTGATGATGAGAACGTTTAACTTTGATCTTGAGTTAGAAAAATAAAGAAATTGTGTGTCATTAATGTGCAGGGATGACTTCTATGTAATGTCTGAATTAGAAAGACCATAATATATATAGTAAACGTTGACTTTCAAACTCACTTAACTGCAAGGATCCCCAACGTCTCTCTCTATATATATGAGCTTGCAGAAGTGTCCTTCAACACAATTACCCTCTCCAAAATGGGAAAATTATATGCAAAATATGCATTTTATTCTGCTATCATTCTTTTCCTTTTAGTGGTGAAAGTAGTAAGTCGTCGTTTGCAGTATGATGCTCCTGAGTTCGTGTCGGATGGCGTGAGTGATGGTGCAGTTGGTCGAGAGGTTGAATCCGTTCTACGTCTCAAGGGAATGGATTCTTCTATTGAGCAGTGTGAGCCAATGAACGGGTTTTTGCCATGTTCAACCAATGTCTGGAGTCATATCTTCCTCATTGTGATCTATGAGTACCTGTTGTATCATGGCGAATCGTATGCTGGTGGTGATGGACGAATATTTCGCGTGCAGGGCAAAAACTTTTTTGTTTCAAGCTTATCTCAGCTTCTTGACTCACTTCCAGATTCTTTGATACTTCTTGGTAAGTTCTCTTTTTTATATGCTTGGTCCTCTAGTTTTATAAAGTTTGCTATATTGAAAAAATGATGGGATGATTTCAATCTGTCAGATAAATTAATCACTTTGTACCATTTTTAGTTAATATTGTACTTTGTTGTACAATGTATATAAATTAGGGTGATGTATAAATTACACCCCTCTAAAATTATCAAGCATAATACTAAAGGTCTCATGTTTGAATATTGTTTCTAGTGGTATAATAGTAAAGGTCATCTACTTAGCACAAGTTGTAATTTAGTAGGGTATTAAGGAGTCTTATTTTGCTGCTGTAGTTAAAAAAAAGTATTAACAGTGACCCATTACACATGAAATCATCTAATGCAAACCAGCATAGTAAATATCTAGATAGATATCAAAATGTGAATTTCAATCAAACAAACACAAATAAATCTTTGTGATATGTTCAAAACAAAACTGTGAGCTCATGTTCTAAGTGTTGGTTCAGGCCCCTTCGAATCACACACACAAACTCACACTTTGGAAATCTATCTATGAATTATTGATTCAAAGCAACGATTACAAGGGATGAAAATGAAAGCAGAATATTATTCCTATATATAATGAGTAAAGTAAATCAAGCACATGTTGAAAACTCAAGTCCACGTACTCCTTTAATCAGCAACTAACTCAATGTTCACATACTTCAACAAACTTAGTCAAATACCAATTTCCTTATTAAAACGTGCATAACTAATAACTTGACCCGCATGACCCATTCTCTACCGACCCGACCCGTGACTCGTGAATAAACCGATTAACCCAACACTAAGAAAAATAATAGATACAACACCAACAATTACTAAATATCTAAAAAATTATCATTGGTATACTTCTTTGCTTTTGTTACTTATAGCAATGTGAACACTTGAGTTTCAAATCTGTGAATTGTTTTGTAAAGTATAATCTTATAACTTTCAAGTAGAAAATTACTAAATCTAATTGCTCCAAGTTACAAGCTGATAACCATTTTCTGACATTTCGCCCTTGATGGTTCGAAATTTAGCAACTGGACTGTCAAGTAGTGAAGAAAAAGCTCAAGACTACGTCTTAACTGGCGCTGGGTTGCTAGCTGGATCATCAATATTACTTCTCACACTTCTTTGGGGAGTATGCTTCATCTGTGCCCGAACAAAGTTCTATGTAAAACCTGATTCTGACGTTAAAAATCAAGCGAGACAACTATTAACTGGTTTGCATTTTTCATCTTTCTTAACATATTTTATCATAATTATCATTTTCTATTAGCTTGAATCCGCTTTAAAAGCATGCAGGGTTTGATGATATGAACTTAAATATATGTACATTTTACAGGTTCTGGTGTTCTTACAGATTTAGAAACCAGATTTCATGCCAATGTTATGTTCTTTTCACTTATACCATTTGCAATCATCCTATTGCCGAGTATGTTTGGTTTATTGTATTCTAGTCAAGAATACAAAATCTTCCTACTTATGTCACTTTGTGCTTCGGTATTTCGCTTGATCGCATACTTCTATTATCAGGTATACATTAGCTTCATTTACAAAAAAAGGTTGCTAGAATTTGTATGGGGTGTGGACGTGTGGTATCGTATGGTATGGTATGTATTGAATGTGGATATGTCACATAGTTATTCATTTTGCCTTTTTGGGAACCTTTTTTCGCAGCGTAATGATGAACGAATATGGAAAAGGAGACTAGAGTATGCAGAAGTTGAACAAAAAGTCGAAATGCATGTACCATTTTATGAGGTGCAAGGGCTTATGCTGGACAGGGAAAAACATTTGATGATTAGGCAAAAGGTAATGGAGAAGAAGTTGAAAAATCAAGAAACTAAGGACAAAACAATAAGAAAGGAAGAATTTTATGATATGTTTGAAGAATGGCTCGATGTGACGATAAACTTTATGGATGATCCATATTCGTTGGATCAAACAGGGACCGAATACAATCAGGTCAGTGTCATGGATAAACTATATATTATCAGTTTGCTCCATGAATGATAATTTTCGCTTGTATATTTCAGGTTGTGGAACTGTTGCTAGACGAAAAGAACAAATTGATAGATATAATGTCGCTTATGATGGAACGTGCTTCGGGTCACAAATTTCTAAAAGAAGATGGAACACAGGATGAATCTGCCATAGATAAGTAAGGCGAGGCTATGAACTAGTGTGCGTTAGAGGTGGCAATTGTGACTCGTCTACTTATGAACGGGTTGATTTTTGTATTTTTATTTAGAATGGTTTAGCTTTATAATGTATCAATTGTTTATTAATTAAAGACTTTAAAATTGTACTAAAAAGTGTCTGCAAATCAATCTAACCATGTCCAGTTTGACCCATACTAATAAATGTCTTATTTAAACAACATACATTTTGACAAGATACCTAGGGCACCCAACCCGCCCATCTTGCCACATCTGTGCTATGCATATTTGATAATAATGCATATGATCTTTAGGGACTAACTTTGTGGTTTACTTTTCAGATTCCTTGAACACATCGATGGCAACAGAGACGGATCTATTACGCAAACAGAACTGAAAAGCTTCATCATGAAAATCAACTATAACGAGATACTGGTAGATGACAAAATAGCAAAGATCATGATGAACATTTAGACATTGATGGAAACGGTAATATAGATAAAAACGAATTCAAATCCGGAGTTGCAAAATGGCTAGCTTCATGTAACTTACAAAAGCGGTCACACGACAACAACCAGGTAATAAATATCTTGATCAAAATGCACTGTTTCTTTCTAAAATAATAGATTACAATGAAAATTAGAGACGCAAATTTCTGAACATGTGTTTTATCTCTAGTGGGTTAATTATGACATTTCAGTTACAACCAAGCCGATTAAATTTGTCAAACCATATAAAATATATTGTAATAAATTTTGACCCGTTACCCAACTCATTTACTACCTCTACTAATTTCTTTTTATACAGGAATGTGACAGGTACCATCGTGCTGAGGCAAAGGCTAAGGCAGAGGAAAAGTTTAAGGCAATAATACCACTGATAGTTGGAATCTTTATGCTAACAGTCTTAGCTGAGCCCCTTGTTGAAAGTGTTAGACAATTTTCAGAATCTGTAAAGATAGAGCTTTTTTACGTGTCATTCATTTTAGTCCCATTGGCTACGAATGCTAGAACAGCAATTGCAGCCATTAGAGCTGCAAAGCATAAGAGACATCACACAACGTCTTTAACTTTCTCCGAGGTTTGTCCCTGATTTCATTATCTACCAGAAGTGGCAATTTTGACCCATGTTTACTTGTAAATGAGTTGATTTAGGTCGTGTTTTATCTTAAACGGGTCAAATTGGTCAAATCAGAGAACTTCAAAAGGCGAAAATGTCAAATGTGTTCTATCAGATACTTCATATTCTTACTTTATCAATGTTGTTTATGTAACCACAATTAAAGACAAAAAATGTTTTACTTCTTTAACCCAATTCAACCTGTTTTGAAAAGACTCGCACTCGTTTAATCCATTACAAGACCCGTCCATCTTGTCACAACTATTTTTTGCCATTTATACTTGTAGTGGTACTTTACATATTCAATTTCTTGAAATGCAGATATACCACAAGGTTTTCCTGAACAACATTCTGGGATTTTCAGTTCTTATTTCAGTCATATATTTCCGCGGGTTCACATTGCATTTTTCAGCAGAGATTCTAGTTGTGGTCATCGTTTGCATAATAATGGGCTTCTCGTGAGTTTTAAATCCAAGTTTCCCAACTGGACTTTGTTCGTCGCCTTCCCTCTCTATCCATTATCTATGGTGGTCGTTTACTTTGTCAACGATGCTTTTCGGTTTACTTGAAATTTGAATTAGAATCTATGTAAGAAATTGATGGGCCATTTGATAGAGTTGGTATATGTTGTGTTTTTCACAACAATTCCATGCACATGCATGTGTTCTATTTGAGAGCTATGGAAACTAATCATATATTCAGGTTTCAACATTATGAAAAGTAATAATACATGTCGGTTTCAGAATTAGTAAGAGACCTGGATATTAAATATTTCAATGATCATGTACAGATCAGTACTATCAGATTCGATTACTTTGGTGGTACTACGATGATCAGTTTATCAATGGCTTCTAATTAATAAGGCCGTTAAACAATCATGCAGTTCCTACGATCATCGGCTCCTACTTTTTTTTTTGAACGGAAAACGTGCGACTCTACTTCGGATGATAGGTGTTATCTAAATCGGGCCCACCTATCCATTTCCCAGACGGGACCGCACCCCCAACCCCCTCAGGAGAAAACTCATTGCTAAAAAAACCCACTGGCTCAACTATAAGCATTTTGCTCATAGTGAGACTTGAACCCATGACCTCCCATTTATATATATGTCATGGGTATCTCACAGGCCTCTTGCACCCCACCTGGGGCGCCACCCCGGACCCCACCAAGGGACAATGACCCATTAAAACTACCTTGGCCTAGGGCACTTTGTCCCTAAAACCCTCAAGGTTCCCATAAGTGCCCAAAATCAGAGTAGTTTTAAACGAGCATATGCTTCACAGCTCGTAACTCATATCAATATAGTAAAATCAATTCAGATTTCTTTTCGGTCTTATGTCAATCCTGATCAACTAAATGGCTTAATAATAGTAAAATCACCAACGCTATATCCATTCAGGACGTATACACATAGCAAGTTGTGAACACGAAATTTAACTAGCAGCTTTACTTCTCTGTTTAATAAAACTTCACTAAAAAATCTAGTTATTTTAAAAGACCTTGAAGAAGCAAATTTGTAGCATATAGGGTTTTGGCAACAGGAAATATCAATCGGTAGGTTTCGATGGAGATTATGGCACGACTTTTGATATGGTTTTTTAAAAAAAATTTGGTTGCTAATGCATGTAGCTGATGGTTTAAATAAAAAAAATGTTATATTATTTCATCATATGTTATTAACTTAAATAAATTATTCCATCGCTAAATATAGCAATTGAAAATAAAAGATAAATAGCATTTGCGAGGATTATCCATCGTAAATTTGTCAATAAGATTTCTTTTAAACCCTTGTCAATAAGACCACATTTGCAATAGAAATCCCGTCTCTAATGCCATCCCGAATTTTAAAGTTGAGGTTTTCTTAATAAGGCCTGCAAGGTTGTGGGATGTCGCTAAATTCGCAAGTCGCTATTATATATACTTGATTACCGATTTGAGCCATAACTTACGGTTATATATCGCTAGGAGACGTAGAACAAAAATTCGTTTATTTGCATCAAGCTTTCAGGGGGCTCTTTTCAAAACCAGATGATGTTCCCAAGTTTCTATAAGTCTTCCAATTCCATTATTTCACTACTAAAAAACAAGTATTTGTTACTCTCAAACCCATAGAAAACACCCTTGTGCTACAAATTTGCTACGGATTTGATTTTGAAGTTCATATGTTTACATGTATAACTTGATTCGTTTTAAACTTCTAGTGATGAGATTGCGTTCAAATTTTTATTGTATGCACATACCTTTTGGCGAATAAGTAGGAAGCAAATTAATGAAGGTAATTACTTTCTTTGTTTTTGTTAACCCAATTCTTTTGTTAGACTCATTTTTGACCTGGTTCATATTTTGCACTCCCCACTGTCCCAAAAAATTTTATATTTTTCAGGTGCAACAAGTGAATAAGCAAGTGTGACAAGTTGCTGATATGAAACGACGTATCCAAGAAGAGTTGCAATAAAAAAAATGGACTTGTTATCGAGTAAACTTGGTAATAATCCCGGCAATCATCCACCATAGTTTAGTTATATTTATCGTAATTGTTTCGGATTATGTAAATACAAGGATTGTACTTGGATTATGTAAGTACATGGATTGTATTTGAGATTATGTAATGATATTTGGATTTAAATGCAAAAATATCGTCGCAAAGCTGTCGAAAATAGTTTCCAGCAAGCTTTTTCCGGACCAAAAATTTTTAGTCAGAATTTTGTTTATTTCCGACCATTTTCCAACAAGTTCGTTTGTCGGAGATCCCAGAGTTTTCTAATAGTGGTAGCAATTGATTTTTTTTTGTGAAATCTCACACTTGGCTGACTATATTTTGTCGTCAGTCACTGTTTCACAATACTATATGTTTAGATTGTTCTTGTTATGGTTCTTGCCGCTGTTTATTTCATGTTCTTGTCGTTGTTTACGGTTCCAGTTCTTACCTGATTGTTATCGTTCCAGCCATTTGTTTATTTATTGTTTGAGAACTACCAATCAGACTCTAGTTTATTTTCTATCTAAGAATTGTTGTTGATGTTTTTGACCCATATTTACTAATTTAGACTATTATCCGAGAACGTCATACAGTAAACGTTACTTTGAGAACCGTGCTTGAGCACTGGGGTTACTATTTTTGTGTTACTGTTCACCAGCCTTCTATCTGAGTTGGTACTATTTCGGACTTCTTGTTCGCCGCTTCTGTTTCATGTCCGAGACACGCCTTAGCTACTAATTGCTCTTCCAGAACCAATGCAACAACTCGTTCTACTTTTTTGTATTGTTTATCATTCGCCGAAATACCCAAGTATTAAATTCCAATGATATTGCAGTAGTTCAAATGAACCTGATCAATGATGTTCCAGTTGAGATGGGGTGTGGCCATGTATCTAAATCTTATTTGTAACAAGTTACATATCGTAACATCTATGCTCAACTTAAGGAGTGTTGTTAAATATAGTTATAAATATTGTATTTTAGGGTTTATTTGAATTTAGCTCATGGGACCAAGTTAAGTTTTGTGGGGCTTATGGTTTCTTTCCTGTATAAATAGAGGGTACCCCCTCCGGTATAATTCATTCAGTTAAAATATCACTTGCTTTTAGAAGACTAGAAGAAAGTGTTGATGCCAAAGCTCTATGGGAACTTGATAGGTTTGTTAAGGAAACTAGAGTAATCACATAAGGAAAGTCAAAGAGGCGAGACGAGTAGCTGGAACTTATCAGGCCATGCTACAAGTATGAACCATTTAAGATTCACTAGTTCGATTATTTGACACTAATGCAGAATCCTGCAGCCTCTATCACAGAGGCATCAGAAGAAAAGAGAGTGGGCACCTTCATAACAAGTTTTTCTGTTCATATGCTTGATACTTGGAGGAATATGATTACAATGTGGCTGATACATTACAGATACTTGTATTTTATAAAGCAGATAAGAGAATCCTGCTTATTTGAGAGGGGATAATATCAGTAGTTCAAGCAGTGATTCTGGAACCTCTTGGAGTGGTAATTAATTATACTGTTTCTTTTGGCATAGTGAAATTACTGGTTATAATTATTTGCGGGTGTTCTTTATAAAACCAGGTTGAAATGTTTTCGCTGTTGTTTTGATACTTTCTTTGCAGATTCACATAGCTACAGTTCCTCTGCAGGTGGTTGGGATGCAGGGCAATCACCTAGGACTCGAAAGTAAGCAGATTAAAGTACGTACTAGACTTGTAATTAATTTCAAAAGCGAACAAATCATGTAAATGAGTGTGTATCAGAGTGAGTGAATTCATATAAATAATACCAAGATGGCAAAGTCTTTTTCTCTTTATTTTGCAGATTGTGGCAGACTCTCATTAAACCAATGCTGTGCAATTTCAAAAATGCTTCTGATGTGCCAATACACGATGCATGACGACTAAACCAGCTTTAGATGTTTGAAAAGGATATTAAACTCTGAAAGTTGTGCTTGAACATGGTGGTGTATTTTGAAAGGGAGCCATTAGGTTCTATGAACTATGAAACAGGTTGCTACTAGTTTAAGTTGAGAGGAACCCATGTTAGGTTTGGAATAGTGTTTTGGACCAGATACCAGATTGTTTTCATAAGTTTGATGCTAGACTTTAGATGTGCCTTATATTTCAGTTCTTTGTAACACTTAAGAGACACTCAATGAAATTTGTATTTATAGTTATTCTCTGTTCTTGTTTGTTCCATTTCTCTTATTTTTCAACTTCTGCTTGTGGTTGCTCTAACTTTCACTCTTATCAATATATATCTAGTAAATCAAACTATGATTGCAACATTATATACATAAATATGTGTGTGTGTGTCAGCTGTTCTTAAGACGGGCACCAGAGCAGACTCTGATTAGTAGCTCTGGCGGTCCAAAGAAATGGAAGAATTCTTGAGGATGCATATATTGTTTGTATGCATAGATTGCTTTCTGTGTATTCTGAATACCTCACAATTATGCAGACCAAGAAATAATATTATACAACTATCAACATATGATCTTTTTCATGAAACATTACAATGATTCATTAAAGTTAATTACAGTCAGTTAAAGTATTGTATCCAAAAGTTATAATATATTAATAACCAATCTCAATCACAAATGAACGTTCAAGAAACCAAAATTTATGAGGCCAATGAACAAAGAAGATTAAAAAACAAAGCTGATATTACAGATATGAACATGCTGCAAGCTAAGTAGTCAAAAGCTAGCTTCTTGTTTTACATTGATGTGACCCTCTTGCTGTTGGTACAAGCTAAGTAGCAATCAATTCCGACTTCCGCCTTTGATTATTGCTTATCCAGTCAAGAACATCAGAACAGTCCTCTTGGCTGATGAAAACTCTGTATATGTTTAAGAACAGCTTAGCTTAAAAAATAGATGATAAAAACTAAAAGGGGTGGCCTGTCATTTTGGCCGAAACAGGTTTGGGTTGGAAACAGGTCACAACACCTTTTTGTCCATCTTGTAAAAATATATAAATAATTAATGTGCTACTTATGATTACAAAATCTCAATTACTAGTGGAATATTTTAATAAAGTGACTTGGGGAATTGTATGCATTAAAGAAAAACATGTGATTTACAAACCACTCCTTTTTAATTAGTTTTATCATGTTCTGTTTGACTCAAATCACAGCCCATATAAAACCATTCATAAGTAAATGGTTTGAAATTGCCACCTCTAGACTAACTGTGAAGTGCATACCCTCTTTTAGTTCGATAGGTTTTCAGTTGCGCAATTTCTCTTCGATCTGCTATATCTTTGTCCATCGCAAGTGAACGAGGTACTACCAGTTTTCCGGTTTGATCATGGTATGCATTATAAATAAAAATGAGTACCTCTGTCTGCAAGAAGGTATAACTTAGAGATTACATGATTGGAGAAATCAAGAGCTGAAGTTTAGAAGATGAGAGGCATACAAGGGGTCTAGAAGCATCAATCCAGTGATAAATTGGCTCGTTTCGAAACCATGTCAACTGTCGCTTTGCAAAATTCCTGCAATATTAATCCGGATCAGACAAAAAACTTATATTTCAAGTAAAAATAAATTTATAAGGTTTCCATCAGAAGGTAGATATATAAACAAAATCACCTTGATGCTTTCTGAAATTCAGATAGAAAAGCATAAAAGTCACGTGTCGAACTTCTGCCTCCTTGATTTTCACAATATAAAAGGTATTCCATAGCCTGCAGTTTAACATTAAAAAGATAAGAGATTAAGGCAAAGACTCCAACCTTCAAAACTGAAATATTGTCTATAAACTCATCTATGTTCGGTGTTCCACAAGGGTTAGATGTCATTAAAGAAGCGAGTGGACTTTTTTATTGAACTTCACAAAGTGTTTTAAATATAATTAAAGGTAACTATATTATTATGATGATAATCTAACTTTGGCACAAAAAACTTTATGAGGTTTTTTTATGGATTTCGAATAAGTTTTGGGTGACTTTTTCCTGTTCAGCCCATTTCCATGTAACCACAAAATTTTTATCCGTTGGAGGCAAAGTATAACGCTAATGACATGGCTACCCATGATCTAGAAAAATTTCAGACGTATAACTAATCTAATATCCAGAGACTCAAAGGACCAAAAATAAAGAAAACAAAACCAAAAACTAATAAGAAGAGAAGGAGCATAAAATATGAAGCATTACGGAATACCTGTCTGTAACCTATTGCTCGTGTAGCAGAATTTGAGTTTGGCTGAAGACCCATATCAAGAAGCCATCTTGCTTCAGACAATATACCATTATCTCCTAATCATATGACATGATAACCAAAATATAAAAAAAATAATCCCTTTAAAGAAGCCAAAAGCTAAAACTATAACTATACCTATGGTTTATGTCATGGATAGCTTTTTGACCAAGCACTAAACAAAGTATGTTACTTGCTAATTTCAGAAATTATAGTTAAAGACAACCAACTCTCAGAAGTTCTGATTTAAGATAATCTGACCCATATCCCTGGTCAGAATGATGATGTGGCATCTGATTGGTGGGTAAATTTGACCACTTTCACCTTTATGACATGGAGAACATTTGGCATCCGGAAACCGGTAAACTTACAAGATTACCTAAATTGAAATTTAGAGTATGTAACCGTTTTCTAGGTATAAACAAAGTTTGTCGCCAAAGATAGGAATCTGGCTTGAACTCAGTTACGATTTCATGTTATTTGCTCTTTCAAAACCACTGTCCACTGCTAAGATTGGAGCAAACGTATTCAAGTTTTCCATGTATATGGAAATTTGCAGCTACAATGGTTAACAGAAAGTTATAAAAGGAAATACTTAGTAAGATGCAATCATTCAATCATGACTTGCCTAATCAGACAAAATGAAAATCCTACTGGTTCCAATACCTGAAATCATATCTTCACACCGAAGGTCAATTGACCTATAAAGATCCAATCTTGATGTTGAAAGAAAAAAACAAATAAAATCATAATCCAAGTCCTTGCGCTTCTCATCTAGAATTCCATCAGTGGAAATGTCAACGCCAAGGTCTGTCGAATGTGAACCTGTTTCACCTTTAAAAGAATCATATGGTACTGGAAAAGCTGATGGAGGCAACCCAGTAGACTGCAATATAAATGATGAACTTTCAATACAATGTTCCAAAACTCTTTACAAAGTATTTTGCATCCCAATAAACCAACTGTTTCAGGTGTTAGAAACTTCTTGTTTGCACACATTAAATTATCAAACACCTTGCTATATAAAACTTGGCATATCCTTTATCAAGTAGATCATCCCAGAAATGCATATCAATCAGTTTTTTCAGAGGTTGCAATTTTGGCCCATTTACCTACGAATGGCCAATTATTTTTTTATCTCTAACCGGTAGAGGTGGGAAAATTAAAAAGAAATATGGGATAGATGGAAACCAGTCAAATGCATAAAATGCATCGAAGTCGCCCAAAGTGTATTTTATTTTAAAAATCTCCTAACTTGTTCTATGGAAAAATTAATCATTACAGAAATAATATATTTTTGGAACTATATGACAGACTAACAATTTTTTAAATAAAGTTAACAATTTTGGCTAAAAATTAATCCAATATGACACAAGCCATGACAAAGTACCATTTTGACTAGTTAAATCCGATCATTTGGATACGATATATCTTTTATCTATTTATACCATAGTTGCCGAAGGCACAAGGCGCACTCAAGGCACAAAGGGCGAGCCTTGGCCTAGGAGCAACGCATTTAAAAATCGAGGGCTGGTTTAAGCGAGGCGCTCAGGCGCCTAGTCGAAAAATACCATTCTAGGGATTTTAGATACGTTTTAGGCTTGCTTTGGGCTAGTTTAGGCTGTTTTAGGCTGATTCCAAGCTTGTTTAGGGCTAGTGTAATTGTTTCAGACTTATTCAGACGATTTTTACCCAAAATTTGGCCAAAACATGGCCTAAAAATGGGCATGAGCGCCTGAAAATGGGGTTTTTGAATCGTGGCGATAGTGCTGAGCTGGGCTGTGCCTGAGGGCCTAGGCGCACACCTTGTGGGCTTTTTGACAACAGAAGTTTATGCAGTACACTTAATGAATGTTGAAATGCATGTTGACCTGGATCTATTTAATCATGTGCATTAATACAAACATAGTCATTTATCTTTTCACAGCATGTGCATTGGTACAAAATATCATCATTATGCATGCTGAAATGTAAACTGACCTTGATGATTTCAAGCTTGCGGTGTAAACGATACCAATCATTGGCAGGCAAAGATTTAGCAGTTGGATCACCTGCTTTAGTGACCAACTGCACAGCAGCGTCCCAGTCGTAGGTTCTCTCAAAATTGGCAAGCTCAGATTGCACTTCCAAACTAATCTCTGGAGTTGACTTTGGAACATCTGGTTTCCCGTATATGAACCTTAAACACGATTAAAAAAGAACTTTCATGAACTAGAAAAGCCAGTATCGATAGAACTAAAAGTTGAATATTCAATAATATACCATCTTAAGTATAATCCAGTTCCTCCAGTAACTATTGGAACACGGCCTCTATTAAGAATATCTTTTGTAGCTTGCCTACCATCATCATAAAAGTTTCCAGCAGAATAATCTGGTTGGAAGATCTGGTTAGCTTGTGGACTAAAACAATGATCTGCAACATGTTGCAAAGGCTATATACCTTCAGCAGGGTGCAAGATGTCAACTAAATGATGTGGTACTTCCTGAAAAAAAGTGTCCATAAGAAGCTATTATTCCACATCACATATATGGACTTTGAACCTGGGTTTTAAAAGGCATGCTTGAGTCATGAGGCATGTGAAGCGAGCTGGAAAACACTTAACAGGCTTGAGGCGGCGACACATGCAATTTTGGGTCAAATCGGTCAAAAATAGGGTTCGCGAGACTGATATATATAACCAACAGGATGAAGAAATTATGAAACATTTATTTACTTAAAAGGTTGATATGTAAATCAAATGACAGAGACACAGATATTAGTTGTAAAGAAAGCTTATTTGGCTGTATATAGAGCCACACCTCATGTGTGTGATGTGTGCGCCTCGCGCCTCGGCTTTTGGGACCTAAGTGCCTCGAACCGCCTCATGCTCTTTTTAACCAAGCTTGAGCTATGAAAGTACTAATCTACGATAACCTTTTCAATGTGAGAAGCATTCATTTGAAGCAAGGATTGTAAAAGTATCTCAACATAGAATTACCTGTCTTTCACTCATAGAAGGTTTAGCAGATCCAACATCAAGGCCTTGATAAACCTGTCATGAAACAAAACAATCACGAAATTTTACATAAAGAACAACACAAGCAAAGAAAATCAACCAATTGGCTGTACATTTCGATACCCTCAAACTCAATTTGACAATAAATTATCATCCTAATCAATTTAACCCTCATTAATTCAGTAAAACACAACTAAACCCTATTCCTAAAACCCTTCCCAACTTAACACAAAACAACTAAATAGCACCAGTTATCTCATAACTCACTCAATTTCCTTCACCAGTTTCAACACTAAGAACAATTAAGCACTCCCAAAGCTTCACACACCAATAAACTCAACATGAAGTACCAATTCTATATATACCTACACTAATAATAAAATAGAATTTTCTACTGAATAAGATAACAGATATTGTGGATTATACCTGAACAGAGTCTGCACTTATGATTTCGCCATTGAGTTTTTTAGAAAGCTCTAATGCGAGTCTGCTTTTGCCGGCGCCGGTGGGACCGGAGATAACGATGACTTTCTCCTTGTTCGATTTGGTGGAAGCGGAGCAGTGGAAGGTGCTAAATAGTTGTCTCCGGCGACGGTGTGTGACGGAGGACACGGCGGAGGGAGTGAGGAGAGGGGACTTCGCCGGTGAGTACGGTGGCCGGAGGAGAATCATGGTAAACTTTCCGATGACGGAATTCATTCGCCGATATGTTGTCCGTTGTTATCAATGCAAAGATAACACTCAAAACTTCAAAATAATAATAAGAGTCAATTACATAAACGGTTTATCGAAAATAACAGATTTAGATACTAAAATCATTTTTATTGGTGACCAGAATATAGGTCGGTCGGAAAAAAACAAAAGAACAAATAAAAAATCATTTAAAACTCACTACCCGTTCAATGAAGCAACCATTAGTTGATCAATGTTGTTGGCATAATCTCAGGACACGTGAGTATGATGTGTTCTATTAATTTTTTATTTTTAATATTTGCAATACTTTTTTTATGTTTATGATGTGTTCTATTTATTATTATTTATAGTAAGTGTATGCTTAATAAGTTGATTTAATTTTTTTGATATAATATTAAAACAATTTATATTTTATATTAAAACAATTTATATTAAAATAATTTTTAATATAAAATAAATATTAAATATCAATAAAATGACACTTAGATAATTTTCTATTGGCTCGTCAGATTTATTGGATAAAATTTATTATCTAAAAATCTAACCTTATCTGATATAAAGTAATATATATATTTAAAGAATGTATTCATGAATCTATCAACGATTCAAAGTTTCTATCATTGATCCTTCATATTCAAATTTCTATCTAAATCTTGAAGATTCTAAAAATTATCAGAATACTCAATACTATCAAAACTGCCCCTTTCTTTCAATTCGAGTCAAATTCCTGTCACTGAAAATCTTCAAACCTCTTAAAATTTTGAAACTCAATCTCAATGAGGCAGTAAATGGGATGTTGCTGAGGATGTCACTTTAATGTCGTCATGGTGTTTGGCTAGTGAAGATGACATTATTGGTAAAAACCAAAGAAATCAAAGTTTTGGGCACGAGCGAAGATGTTGTACGATACAGCTCAAAAGAAAATCCAGAAAAACTAAGTCCGAGGAACTTAGATCAAATAAAGGTCGTTTTAAACGACTTAAAGAAATGTCCAGAAGTGGGTTGGTGCGTACAGGGAAGCATATCGTCAAAGAAGAAGTGGAATGAGCCCGAAAGATATTGAGAGTAAAGCTCATACAATTATGAGGGAAAAAAGAGCAAGTTTAACGACTATGTGGTTTTTAATGAGGTTATGTGTAAGCATCCAAGGTGGAATTACAATTAAATCATGACACAAGACATTCCCGTCCTGAAGGTAATAAAGAGAGTGGTGGTAGCTCAAAAAGAACTAGGACTATCGAAGAGTGGTGGTAGCTCAAAAAGACTAGGACTCAAAAAGAACTAGACTATCGAAGAAGAAGGGAGAGTATTGTGTCAATTCCAACCCAAACACGCCAACTAGTGGTGGTTCAATAATTGAACGTCCAATTGGTAGAGATGCAGCTAAAGAAAAAGAAAAGGAAAAGGAATGTTTCTAATGAATTGTTGAAGAGCTTCGTGCAATGAGGCTTACTAGAGACACCGAAGTTAATCTCATGAAGAAAAGGCTTGAGTTTGAAAAACAAAGGGAGAAGTATGCATTTGAACACCACTAAAAAGCAGTTCTTGTCGCCTGAAGAAGAAAACCTAAAACGCCATCTGATGTTGAAGCTTTATGGGTCGGTCTATGTGTGTTTTAATTTTAGTTTGTTTGCAATGCATTTGTAATATATTTCATTATGTCATCTAGTATGTGTTTTAATTTTAATGTGTGTTATAATTTTATCAATTAGAAACCAATGCTATCTTTTTCCACGTGTCACATTATACTAGATGCTTGGATTTTGTTTAGATAAATCGATTTAATATTATCTCAAGAAATCCAACACTATCTTCATTTCCATATGTCAACATTATGCTGGATGCTTGATTTTGTTTAGATAAATCGATTTAATATTATCTTCAAGAAATCCAACCCTATCTTTATTTTCACGTGTTAACATTATACTGGATGCTTGGATTTAGTTTAGATAAATTGATTTAATATTATCTTCATTATTTTTCTTATATAAATAAGGGTATAATATTGACATATTATATCCAGCACTAATTCTTCATTCCTAACATTATTAAAAATGTCACATAATAAAAACTCACCAGCAAGTTACAGTTCATCAAACTTAAATACATTTGATGAATGGGAAGCTAGGTTGCTGAGCAAAATCGACAACTTGATCACTTTATTTGTGAAATATTTGTAAGCATGCCAAATATGATCATAGGAGATCATCCTCCTAGAGCAAAAAGAAGGTATCGTGATCGTGAACATGAGCAGGATGAGGCACGTTTGATGAAAGACTATTTTGTTGACAACCCAACGTATGATGAAGATATATTTCGCCGTAGATTTCGAATGCGAAAGTCATTATTCCTCCGCCTAGTAGATGCTGTTGCAACAAGTGATATTTATTTTTAACAAAGACGTGAGCCACAGGAAGAAAGGCCTTTCAACATTGCAGAAATGTACTGGAGCCATGCAGGTGTTGGCTTATGGGACATCAACAGATGCACAAGATGAATATTTGAGAATGAGTGATACTATAACAAAAGATGCTCTTATAAAGTTCGCAGAAGGTGTCATTTCATGTTTTAGTCAAAAATACCTTAGAAGGCCAAATGAAGATGATTTAAGAAGACTACTCCATGTCGGGGCAGAACATGGATTTCCAGGTATGATAGGTAGCATTAACTGCATGCACTGGGAATGGAAAAATTGCCCCACCGCTTGGGCCGGGCAATATGCAGGTAGAAGCGGTAAACCAACAATCATTTTAGAAGTCGTTGCATCATATGACTTATTGATATGGCACGCATTTTTTGGAACACCAAGTACGTGCAATGACATTAACGTCCTCCACCTGTCTCCTATTTTTGATGATGTGTTTCCAGGTCGAGCACCAAACGTGAGTTATGTCCTGAATGGTCGGAAATATAATAGGGCATACTATCTTACTGATGGCATATAACCTCACAGTTATGTCCTCAATCATAGCATTTAACATTCAAATCGTTACTCGATTCATATAATTACACAGCGGATTAAGTTAACAAAAACCGTTCATTCCATTAATATTTACTGTTGCTAAGCAATACATCATTGTATTTAAATTACAAAAGACTCTGTTAATTGCATTACAAAACAACAATATTATTAAGGGTGAACGGATGCCAATCTTGCCCTGCCGAGTAGCTTACCCCGCGTGCCATCCTCAGCAACAATTACCTGCCAACTGAAAATGCATAAAAGTCAGCATTGCTGAGTGAGTTCTAGTTTTAAAACGTATAAAATACCTTGTAGGATTTATATATGAAAATATCATTTTCAATAAAATACTTCCTTTACTTTCTTACGTGAGCATTCATCATACATACATCAAGGTATAATCTTAATTGTCTTTCATTAACTCACGTATTCATTCGTTTCGTACATTTTCATTATCTTTCACTATTTCTAGATCCTGTCATAACTTTACCCCTATCGTTGGGCACAAAGCCACCTCATTCTCGGGGTTAAGTGACAAGGACCCCGTTTCGTACGTATGGATCAATCACCAAGACTGATCCCCCTGTGTGTGAACCCTCATGGGTTAGCCAAGATTGCACGCTATAGTACACACAGTTGAGCTAGCAACTCTCAATGAGTTGTGAACCTCCTTCATCATTTGCTTGAAAGACTTTTCATTTATTTCTTATGTTCCTCTTCTTTATTAACATTAATCTTTCACTTTCTTTACGATAATACTTTACGCATACGAATATAGACACACCACGTAAAGTCACATTATACATAGTATAAAGCATCAACAACAGCCCACAACATGCATCACCACAACAGACATGAACCAACAAAACATTCCAGAACTTACCCGTTACATTCTACTTCCCAAGCTTCAGAAAAATCCTAAGTCCTTAGACAAATGCGGATGAACAGAGACTAATGAGGATGAACAATAACTAATGCGGATGAACAATAACTAATGCGGATGAAAGTTTTCAGAGATTATTCCAAGTGTCCAACTAAATGCTGGTAGAACAAACACGAGTGACTGAAACAAATGCGCATGAACACTGTAGCAAATGCGCATGAACAAAAGAAATGCGGAAGAACACTTGGGCGCATGAGCAACTACAAATGCGGATGAACATACAACAAATGCGCATGAGCAAAGTACTTTATGTGTATGTTCAGCTCTTAAATGCGGATGAACTAACCGACCTGCAAATGCACTTATGCAATTATTTAGTCCCCAATCCTCAATCTAACACATCCTTATCATAGATCTAACATGCTTAACATCTAGAGCAAGCATACAACCACGAAAACACCAACAATTCCTAACCAATCATGCTTATTCATCTGTTCGAAGCTTATACTCAACATCCTAAGCATCAACAGCACATAAACCACCATAAAGCACGAACATAATCACCCATATACATACGGTAAAACATAAAACAACTGCAAAACCTTTTAAACATGCATTTTCAGCCCCAAGAAGTTTAAAACACATAAAAACTGGGGTCTAGAACTCACCTGTGCAGCCAACAAGTAAAACTCCTCCAAACTCGTGTGCACAAGAGTTCAAACACCTAAAAAAGCAAAAACAAACAACCGAACACATAAAACACATATAAATCGGTCCTAAGGTCGAAAACCCCACAAACCGAACCAAAAATACAAAGAACACTCACCACAAGCGAGAATCAGCCTCTTCCTCTCTCTAGAACCGAGAGAACTTTGATTTCTCTTCTCTTCTTTTTTAGTCGAACACAGCAGCAGCAGGAAGATATGGGCGACCATGCCTTTTAAAAAGTTATCTTTTGACTTTTTACCATTTACACTTAGCACCCCTCAACTTTGGTTCCTTCTCCATTCTTTCTAGATACTTTTATTTTCTTTTATTTGACAAGATTTCGGGGTTACAAGTCTACCCCCCTTAAAGAGGTTTCGTCCCCGAAACCTGTCACTCCTTGAATAACAGTGGGTAATGCTGTCTCATTTCTTTTTCAGTCTCCCACGTAGACTCAGAACCCTTTCGGTGTTTCCACTGCACACGTACGAGTGGAACCACTTTATTTCTCAATCTCTTCTCCTTCCTGTCTATGATGGCCACTGGTTGCTCCATATAGTTGAGCCTTTCATCCACTTTGATATCCTCTAGTGGCACAATCATATCTTCATCGGCTAAGAATTTTCTCAAATGAGATACATGAAACGTCGGGTGAATTCCACTTAACTCATTAGGCAATTCTAGTCGATAGGCCACCTCCCTTACTCGTGCAACGATTCAGAAAGGCCCTATGTATCTCGGACTCAGCTTGCCCCTCTTCTAGAACCGGATGATCCCCTTCCAGGGCGAGACCTTTAACATGACTTTATCACCCACGTTTAACTCGATCGGTCTACGCCTCTTATCGGCATACGACTTCTGTCTATCCTTGGCTGCCTTCATAAAGGCTTTGATCTTTTCTAGCTTCTCAGTCGTAGCCTCAATTACCTCCACGCTTCCCAACTCTTTCTACCCAATGTCACCCCAACACACGGGCGTTCTACACCTCCTACCATATAGCATCTCGTAAGGTGGCATGCCAATGCTGGCATGATAGCTGTTGTTGTATGAGAACTCTGCCAACGATAGATGATCATCCCAACTTCCTCCGAAGTCGATCACACATGCTCAAAGCATGTCCTCGAGCGTTTGAATTGTCCTCTCAGACTGACCATCTGTCTGAGGATGGTAAGCCGTACTGATGTGTAGCCTCGTCCCCATCGCATCGTGGAATCTCTTCCAAAACTTCGATGTGAACCGAGTGTCACGGTCTGACATGATAGACACCAGCACACCATGACGAGCTATAATATCTTTGATGAACAGATCCGCCAACCTCTCGGATGAATACGTCTCGCGGATTGGTAGGAAGTGAGCACTCATTGTCAAACGATCAACTATTACCCAAATTGCATCATACCCCCTTGTCGTACGTGGTGACTTCATGATGACATCCATGGTGATGTGCTCCCACTTCCACTCGGGTATATCCAACGGTTGGATCTTCCCGTATGGCTTTTGATGCTCTGCCTTCACTTGTAAGCAAGCAAGGCATTTACTCACATACTCCACTACATCGCGCTTCATTCCCAGCCACCAGTAATCCTTCTTCATATCTTGGTACATCTTGGTAGCGCCGGGATGAATGGAGTATCGAGTCTTATGAGCTTCATCCATGATCCGCCCCCGTAAGTCTCCATAACGGGGAATCCACATCCGCCCTAAGCGGGTTCTAACTCCGTGAGTGTTTTCTCCCAACTCTGCGACTAGACCTCTCATCCTTTCAAAGTTAAGGCGATCTTCTTTAAATGCCTCATCCTGAAATTCCTTAACCTGCGTCATCATGTCTGAGGTCATCACTAATAGATAGGCTTTCATCCGTATTGGCTCGGGTCTCTCCTTTCGGCTAAGGGCATCAGCCACTACATTGGCTTTACCCGAATGGTAGTGGATTTCATAATCATAATCCTTAATAAGCTCTAACCACCTCCTCTGCCTCATGTTGAGATCTTTCTGCTCAAAGAAATACTTTAGGCTCTTGTGGTTCGTGAAGATTGTGCATTTCACCCCGTACAGGTAATGCCTCAAAATCTTTAAGGCGAAGACCACAGCTACGAGCTCCAGATCATGCATGGGATAATTGACTTCGTGGGTTTTCAGCTGTCGGGACGCGTAGGCTATTACTCTCCCACGTTGCATTAACACACAACCCAGTCCCGAATATGAGGCATCCGAATACACCACTAAGTCTTCACTTCCTTCGGGTAATGTCAAAATAGGAGCTTGAGTTAATCTTGCCTTTAACTCCTCAAAAGCATCTTCCTGTTCCCGACCCCACACAAACCTTACGTCCTTGCGAGTCAATTTGGTCAAAGGTGAGACTATCTTTGAAAAGTCTTGAATGAATCTCCTGTAGTAGCCTGCCAATCCCAAGAAACTTCGAATCTCAGATGGCGTCTTTGGAGACTTCCATTGCATCACTGCCTCAACCTTCGCCGGGTCCACCATAATTCCTTCAGAATTCACCACCTGACCCAAAAATTGAACCTCACGTAACCAAAAAGCACACTTAGAGAATTTCACATAAAGCTTATCCCTGCTAAGCGTCTCCAATACTTCACGTATGTGGCTGGTATGTTCTTCTTTGCTCTTTGAATAAATCAGGATATCATTAATAAACACAATCACTGATTTATCTAACATCGGCCGACACACTCGATTCATCAAATCCATAAAGGCAGCTGGCGCGTTAGTCAGACCGAAAGACATAGCGAGGAACTCGTAGTGTCCATAACGCGTGCGAAAAGCTGTCTTAGGAATGTCTTTCTCCTTAACCTTTAACTGATGGTAGCCAGATCGGAGATCTATTCGTAAGAACCAGCTGGCACCTTGGAGTTGGTCAAACAAGTCATCTATTCTTGGTAAGGGATATCGATTCTTTACTGTTAACTAGTTTAGCTCCCGGTAGTCTATGCACATCCTCATACTACCGTCTTTCTTCTTAACAAACAAGACCGGAGCACCCCAAGGAGAGATACTAAGTCGAATGAAACCCTTGTCCAATAACTCCTGCAGTTGAACCATCAGCTCCTTCATCTCGATTGGAGCTAATCCATACAATGCCTTGGCAACGGGTTGAGCAGTGGTTATCAAATCAATCTGAAACTCGATCTCACGGTCCGGTGGCACACCTGGTAAATCTTCTGGGAACACGTCTGGAAAATCACACACAACTGGTACGTCGGACAATTGTGGTACTGACGCGTCCACATCCTTCACATAAGCCAGGTAGGCACTACATCCGTGTTTCATGCACTTCTCGGCCACCACCATCGAAATCACCATCGGAACTATAATAACTCGGTCACCGTAAACCGTTACCAAACTTCCATTAGGCGTTGTCAGTCGAATCATCTTTTTGCGACACACGATGTTTGCCTCATAGGCTGCTAACCAATCCATCCCCAGAACTACATCAAATCCACCTAGGGGCATCACAAATAGTTTAGCAGAGAACCTATGGCCTTCTAACTCTATGCCATAATCCTTAATCATATCAGAAATTCTGGTAGACTTACCAATAGCAGTTTCTACATCAAATGACTCATCAATTCTTCTACTACTAACATGCAGCTTAGCATAGAAAGCAGTAGAAATGAAACTCCTACTAGCACCAGAATCAAACAATACAGAGGCACAAGTTTGGTTTACTAGAAACATACCCGACACGACATTGGGATCCACCCTGGCCTCCTCCCGGGTCATTGTAAATGCTCTAGCGCTTGCCCTCTGCCCTTCACTTTCTGTCCTCTTCTTCGCCCCGGAACTCTCTGCCATTGGCTTCTTGCAATCCCTACTCACAGCCCCTCCTCGCCACAGTTATAGCACTTTATAGCCCCACATACCTTTGCCACGTAGCCAGGCTTCCCATACTTGAAGCATACATTCGATCCCCACTTGCACACACCAGTGTGCTCCTTCCCACATTTGCCACACTTCTTCATCCCCGAGCTTGATGGCCCCACTCTTCGGCCATCCATCCTCATCCTCTTATTATTTGGAGTAAAACCACTGTGTCCGAACCGTTTTCCTTTCCAGTTCTTGTCACCACCACCCATCTTCTTCACCTCCACCACAGCCTCCTCCTTTCATCATACAATCTACCCGCTAGGTCTACCACCGATCGAAAGGTACCCGGCCGGGCAGCAATCAAATGCCTACGGATATCAGCCGACAACCCTTGGACGTACCTCTTGATTTTCCTCGACACCGGCGTCACCTGATCCAACACCAGCCTTGCCATTTCATTAAACTTGGCAGTGTATTGCTGGTGGGTTCCCACCTCCAGCTGTAGGAACTCTCTCTCTATTTTTTCTAGTTCCTTATGAGGACATAATTCTTCAACAATCAACTTCTTCAAATCTCCCCATCTCATCCTCCCTATAGCCCTGCTGCCCTCGGCTTGGACAATATTGTCCCACCAACACAAAGCCGAGTCAACGAATGAGTGAGTGGCAAATTTCACCTTCTGGTCCTCCCTGCACTCACTAATATCCAACACTGCCTCCATCTCTCTAACCTAGCGGTGGGCAGAAGCAACGTTACCATTGCCGTCAAAAGTAGGGGGTGTACACCGTTGGAATGCCCTGTAGCTGCATCCCCTCACGGTTTCCTGCACCTCTGCATCCTCTTCATCACTGGAGGCTCCCCCTTCAGCATTCATCTCCTCCTCATCATCATGATCTCCCTCATTCTCCCTTCTCCCAGCCGCAGCCCTTCTCTCTTCCTCCTTTTCTTTCCTCTCATCCTCCCTTACAGCCCGGATCACCTTAGTCACGACAGACGATAGGATCGTCTGCATGACTTGGTGAACCTCCTCCACCACTGCCTCTTTCACTGAGGCCCTCAGGTTGGCACTCTCATCATTGCCCTCCGGGTGATGAAGACCAGGCTCACCAGGAGCCGTCTTTGCAGTCCTTGCCTTGTTCTTTACGGCCCGTGGTCTACCAGCACGACCACCCCGTGCTCCACCTCTAGAAGCCTTAGATGATCTACCTCCAGCCATCCTCTAATCACTATAAGATTCAAACACCAACACCGTCATTCAAGGTAATAGCTCAGTTTATGTCAAGTATAGTAAGTCCCTAATTACAGTGGCTAGTTGTGATTAGCCACTTACTTTACTCTTCATCCCCCAAGCATTTCCTATCCTGACTACCTCAGTATTCATATCTACTAAAGCACATAAATCAAATAGCATACGCACATAATACCGGTTAACATTAAGAAAAGAATTACCTGATGGCACGTAGTACTCGGGCTGGCATCCCTCCATTCGTCCCATTCTCAAAGTTTAGGTTTGAAAATTTGTACCTTTCTCTTAAACTTTGGCTCTGATACCACTTGTAAGGCCCCGTTCCCGGAAACCTCACAGTTGGTCAATCATAACATTTAACATTCAAATCATTACTCGATTCATATAATTACACAACGGATTAAGTTAACAAAAAACGTTCATTCCATTAATATTTACTGTTGCTAAGCAATACCATTGTATTTAAATTACAAAAGACTTTGTTAATTTCATTAAAAAACAATAATATTATTAAGGGTGAACGAATGCCAATCTTGCCCTGCCGGGTAGCTTCCCCCGCATGCCATCCTCAGCAACAATTACCTGCCAACTGAAAATACATAAAAGTCAGTGTTGCTGAGTGAGTTCTAGTTTTAAAACGTATAAATTACCTTGTAGGATTTATATATGAAAATATCCTTTTCAATAAAATACTTTCTTTACTTTCGCACGTGAGCATTCATCATACATACATCAAGGTATAAATTTAATTATCTTTCATTAACTCACGTATTCATTCGTTTCATACATTTTCATTATCTTTCACTATTCTAGATCCTGTCATAACTTTACCCCCCCATCGTTGGGCACAAAGTCACCTCATTCTCGGGGTTAAGTGACAAGGACCCCGTTTCGTACGTATGGATCAATCACCAAGACTGATCCCCCTGTGTGTGAACCCTCATGGGTTAACCAAGATCGCACGCTATTGTACACACAGTTGAGCTAGCAACTCTCAATGAGTTGTGAACCTCCTTCATCATTTGCTTACAAGACTTTTCATTCATTTCTTATGTTCCTCTTCTTTATTAACATTGATCTTTCACTTTCTTTATGATAATACTTTACGCATACGAATATAGACACACCATGTAAAGTCATATTATACATAGTATAAAGCATCAACAACAGCCCACAACATGCATCACCACAACAGACATGAACCAGCAAAACATTCCAGAACTTACCCATTACATTTTACTTCCCAAGCTTCAGAAAAATCCTAAGTCCTTAGATAAATGCGGATGAATAGAGACTATTGTGGATGAACAATAACTAATGCGGATGAACAATAACTAATGCGGATGAATAATAACTAATGCGGATGAAAGTTTTCAGAGATTATTCCAAGTGTCCAACTAAATGCTGGTAGAACAAATACGAGTGACTGAAACAAATGCGCATGAACACTGTAGCAAATGCGCATAAACAAAAGAAATGCGGAAGAACACTTGGGCGCATGAGAAACTACAAATCCGGATAAACATACAACAAATGCGCATGAGCAAAGTACTTTAAGTGTATGTTCAGCTCTTAAATGCGGATGAACTAACCGACCTACAAATGCACTTATGCAATTATTCAGTCCCTAATCCTCGATCTAACACATCCTTATCATAGATCTAACATGCTTAACATCTAGAGCAGGCATACAACCATGAAAACACCAACAATTCCTAACCATCATGCTTATCCATCTGTTCGAAGCTTATACTCAACATCCTAAGCATCAACAGCACATAAACAACCATAAAGAATGAATATAATCACCCATATACATACGATAAAACATAAAACAGCTGTAAAACCTTTTAAACATGCATTTTCAGCCCCAAGAAGTTTAAAACACATAAAAACCGGGGTCTAGAACTCACATGTGCAGCCAACAAGTAAAACTCCTCCAAACTCGTGTGCACAAGAGTTCAAACACCTAAAACAAGCAAAAACAAACAACCAAACACATAAAACACATATAAATCGGTCCTAAGGTCGAAAACCCCACAACCGAACCAAAAATATAAAGAACACTCACCACAAGCGAGAATCAGCCTCTTCCTCTCTCTAGAACAGAGAGAACTTCGATTTCTTCTTCTTCTTCTTTTTCAATCGAACACAGCAGCAGGAAGATATGGGCGACCATGCCTTTTAAAAGTGATCTTTTGACTTTTGTACCATTTACACTTAGCACCCCTCATCTTTGGTTCCTTCTCCATTCTTTCTAGATACTTTTATTTTCTTTTATTTTGACAAGATTTCGGGTGTTACATTCATGGGCTGCCTTTGTCAAGTCAATAACTTCTTCACAGTTGCAGAAACACAAGTTGTTCGCTCAACATCAAGAGGCCACTAGAAAAGATGTTGACCGAGCATTTGGAGTTCTACAAGCTCGTTTTGCATTTCTACGACACCCATGTCATGTGTGGAACAAGGATATGGTGGGAAAAATTATGATTGCATGTATTATCCTGCATAATATGATTGTGGAGGATGAAAAAGACACATACCTTAATTATTATGATCCATCTAAATTTGTAAATGACAGGCCTACAAATCAGCGACGAAGAAGCTCGAGTGACAATGATGAACAAACTTTTCAATACTTCACTCAACGAATTGGAAGCTTATCTAATTATATGACTAACAGGGAACAACTTTGCAATAGAGAAGCTCATATCGCTTTAAAAAACGATTTGATTGAGCATATATCGCAAAAATTTGGCGTTGATGGTTAATTATATAGTTTGTATTATTTGTAAGTGTAATTTGATATTTCATGCTACGGTTGTAATTTGGTTATTATATTTTATTAAGTATGTTTGATGAATATAAATATTTTTTTATTTTTTAAAAATTATTTTTAAATTAAATAATATATTTCTTTTTGAAATAAAACAATTATTTTTATATTTCTACTGAGTTTAAGTAAAATATCAAAATTTTCAAATTATATTTATTTAAAAAATGTAGTAAAGATTGAGTTGTTAATGGGAGTGAAAAGTTCTGTTTAGTTGGGTTGTGTAGGTTGAAGAGAGAAATTAATTTTTTATTAAAAAGTTGGGTTGGTTGGGTTGTGAATGGGGATAGTCTAAGGGTTTTTGTAACAGGATGGGGTATTGTGTTTTCAATTTGTAACGAGTTAAGGTATTAACACTAACAGGCGTTAACTTTTTCGTTAAATCTAAGGACATTTTTGTCTTTTCACTTTACAAGGACTATTAATATAAATAGAGGGACTGGTTGTGTCATTTAATATAAATAAAAGATTATTTGTGTAACTTAATATATATATATATATATACACACATACATACATACACACACACATATATATACTTTCACCTTCAGTTCAAGACTAATTTCACCACCACCATGGCCGCCCACCACCACCATCACCAGCACCAGCCACCACCGTCATCATCTTCAGCTCTTGAAATGAAACAACAACCGCACCACAACGCCATCTTCATCTTCATCTTCACCACCACTGACGACCGACCGTGCAACCAACCACCACCATCGCTGCTTCATATCCATCGAACGACAATTGATGCTGGTTCTAACCTTGGGTTCAAATATCTATTTATAAGCCCTAAAATCAACTATCCCCAATTTGGGTTTTAGGGTTTTGAGAAAGTTTTAGTTTCTAAGGATTCTGAGAAGCTGACTGTGAAAAAGGTTTAGGTTTTAAGTATTAGATGTGGTGTCGCTAGAGCCAGAGGTAGCTGGCGGTAGTGGGTGGCGCTGGCAGTGGTGGGTGGCGATCGCGGAGTTGGGAGGGGGGAAAGGGTGGCGGACAAATGGATGTGGTGGTGGGCAGACGTTTGGAAGACCAGGGATGATGATGATGACGATGATATTACGATGGTGGTGATGATGCAGCGGTGGTGATGATGCGATGATGGTGATGATGTGATGGGGGTGATGATATGGTGATGACTGGTAGATGGTGGTTATTGTGGTGCTCGTGGGTGTTCGGTGGTAGGCTGGCGGCCAGTGGCCGGTGGGTAGGAGGGTTGGGTGGTGGGCTTGGTGGTTGGGGCCGACAGTGGACAGTGATAGATGATGGTGATGCTAGGTAGATGGGAGTGATGGTGGGTAGATGGTAGTGATGGTGGGTAGATGGTGGGTAGATGGTGGTGATGTTGGGTATATATAATTACACTAATGGTCCCTAAATAAAAGAAACATACAGAATTACAAAAATAGTCCCTCCAAGGGCATTTAGTCAATTTCTTTAAAGTTAACAGAAAAACTAACGTCTGTTAGTCTTAATACATTAACTTGTTACAAAATTGAAAACACAATACCCCAACCTGTTACAAAAAAGTTTTAGTACCCAAACTTGTTATTTTGGATAAACCACAGGGACCATTTACGTAATTAACTCTAATAATAGCTGGTTTGTTGCCTGTCGCGCGTTGCGGTGGAACCGTAAACGACGTGATAAATTATAAATCACAATTAATTCGATCATTTTCAGACTAAATTTACGTTAAAAAGTGGAGTAACTCGAATTTATACACTGAATGAAAACGTATTATATTTGACCTGACTTTTTTCCAAACAAATTATGCTAAAACGTAGACCAATTTAAAAAGTAAATAAAAAACACGTGCGGCGGCACCGTATGCGGTATGATATAGTATAGATTACAATCGCCGCAACTTGTTTTTTAACTAAATTTATGTCAAAAAGTATAATAACTCAGATTTACAGGTATATTTGACCTTATGCGTTTCCAAACAAAACTTATGTTGAAACGTAGACCATCTTACAGCTTACATAAAAATAAGCATAGAAATATTCTATATCTGACCCGATGCATTTCCAAACAAAACTTACATGATACATGTCAGAAATCACATACAATAGAAAACAGGCACGTGATGTGCTGGTGGGGAACCCCACTAACACTTCTAAATGAGATATATACAATAATAATAATAATAATAATAATAATAATAATAATAATAATAATAATAATAATAATAATAATAATAATAATAATAATAATAATATAATAATAATAAAATATATAAATAAGGACTTAATTACTTGAGTAATTTTCATGGTTAGACCTGATTTCACTTTTAATCCTTAACTTTTTGAACATACAAGTATGGTCTAATACTTTGCATTTTTGCTACGCGCATGGTCCCAACTTGAATGGTCGTCTATTTCTGCCATTAAGTCACCCCACGTGCCTCCCATGTATTGTCATTTCATCTCTTTAATATTCCTTTATATGTTTGTCTTTCTTGCTAACGAGCCAGACATCATCATCATCTACATTTTGTATCCACAAGCCATGGTTGTATGCTTCTATGGGTGATTTGTGATAATTTGAAACTTGTGGAGTAATCAAAACCCTAGGCGATGTTTTTATGCTTGTCCACTAACATTAAGTATATATAGGTGTATATGTCTTCAATTATTAACCTAATCACAAACATTTCTTCATTATGTTGCAAAACTCAAAATGTTCATTCATTGGATGAATTGACCCACCGATGTGTCCATGTGCAATGGAGATTATTCCTAACTTGTTGAAGTCAAGGAAAAATAAGCTTGAATGTCATGTGAAGGGACTGGAAGCTAAAATTCGTAGAAGAAGACTCTCATTGACTTCCTAGTTACAGGATTGGGGTTCTTATTTGCTGTATTTGTAATTGGACAATTCATGTAATTGACGAAGTAGTGTCGTCTTTTGTAGTTGTTCATTTCATCTACCATATGTCACTGTCCATTTCATCTATGTTATGTACTTTGAGCATGTTTAATGGTAATGAAGTATGTTTTGTATGAATTCTTTTCCATTTCAGTTTGTAACATATATTCGTGCACTAGTTTATACCATAAAATTCTTCATTCATACCAAAATAAAGTCATTTAAGTATGTTTTGTGTGTTTTGTAGTCCATTTCAGTTTGTACACCAGTTTGTACCATAAGTTACAACACCAGTTTTTACCATAACATTCTTCATGCATACCAAATTCAATTCATTTGAAACATCAAAAACTGCATAGCATTATAAGTTACATAGTCATGACACTAGGCCAAATTAAAACCCATACATCAAATAAAACTACTAAGCAAACAAACAAGTATCAAACAAAAAAAGAAACCAGACAACGCAAAAGTCTAAGACCCAAAAACTAAACCATACAAACCAGACAACTATAAAACATTTTGAGCCCCTTGTCATTTTCATCCTTTTGCATTATGGCTATAGTGATGACATTTTGAACAAGTCATAGACCTACCCTTTTAACTTCCCACCTTGTTCCAGATTATCTTGCATCTCCATTATATCCTTCCTCCTTTTCTTTTTGGGCCTACCAATGGGTGTGTTATGTATTGGGGGTGTGAGAGTTGTAGGATATAAGGATTTCGACCTAACAATGGGTGTGTTGTGTACTAGGGGTGTGAGGGTTATAGGACATTGGGATTTAGGCCACATGTTCTTTCCATCAACCAAACATTACAGAGACCAAATCCATAAACTCTAGTTTTCAGCCTCTACAATTGCATAGGCTAAAGGATAAATCCCCTTGTTTCTAGCTATGCTTATTATTTAACCCAGATAAGGTCCTTTCATTAATGCACCATCAAGACCCAGCAACTCTCCCTAACACTCTTTGAAACCCTCTTTCAAATCCCCAAAACAAACATATATCCTCTTTAAAACTCTCTTTGCTGAATCTAGGTGGTCTTCAAGCTCTATTTGAAATTTGACTGTTGTGTTGGGGTTGGTAGCTCGAACCTCTAGAATATAGTCCTTTAATTTTTCATATTATTATTTGTAGTCACCTTTAACATGATACGTAGTTACTTCCTTTGTCCTAAAATCCTTCATCCTTGAAACACCTTGTTCGTACTTTCTTTGAAGCTCATCTTGAATTGATTTAATGAAAACTCTAAAATTTGTCTGAAGCTGATTGATAACCCAACTTTCTTTGGCCATAAAGGCAGTAGTAAATGCCTTTATCTTTCTGGATCTAAGACATGTGTGGTTGGGTTTGTAGGTCTTGACCAACCAATTCTCACTTGTTTTATTTTTAGTTGCATACAACACCTAATGACAAAATACATCCTTTAGTCTAAATTTTTGTCTTGACATGCCCCACTTGCAGTCCCACTTATTTGACCATCATTGTTTGACTTAGGCCTATTAACATGTTTGCTTTGTCAATTACTGCCACCAGGCCAATCACCTTAACTATATGGAACATTACCCTTACCTACAACTCTTATTCTCTTGTGTTATTACTTAAGAGTGATAGATCCTTTTTACTTTCAAGCATGCTTCTTAATCAAGTCCTTAATCTTTATTTTAGTCCTAAATACTTATCCCACATAAAACCTTACATCTTCAACCCTATCAATATTCACCTTCTTCTTTTGCCTTCTCAATTCCTTTAGTATCTCGCTTCTCGTAGATTCAAAATCCCAGATGACTCATCAATCTCATTGTTTAATGACTTCTCACTTAAACCACCTACATTTGGTTCACTAGTATTTTGGTCATGGCAGCTTGAACCATCTTCAATATTAATATTGCTATTACAACCTATAAACTCTTCCTTGTGATTAACTACTCATTATAATCCCTCATGTCAACTTTAACCTCATCCATCTCATTATCTTTTTCAATTATGAAGTCACTGTCTTCACTATCATCCACCTTATTATCCACCTTAGTCTTTAGGCGTTGGAAAGTGTGTGGAAAAATCCCATGCATCAAAATCATAATCAAAGTCTTGCAAATTTAGGTTATCAACCTCATTAGGGTGTCCATCATCCCCCTCAACTTTATTATGTTGTACATGTTCACCCCCATTTCATTATCTTGAAACTGCATTATTTTGCGCTTCTTCAGTCCCAGCTTTAGTATCTTGATTATCCCTCACTTCAGAATCTTGATTAATTCCCACTTGATTAACATTATCCCCAAATTGAATAACATTATCTCCACTTCTTTAGAATTCACTTGATGAGAACTACTTCCCATCTCATGCCAGCTTATATATAGCCTTTTTATGAAAACTTACGCTTACTCTTGCGTGGAATAATTTATGACTTCCAACTCCTCAATAACAACATTGCTTTTTTTTAGGAATGTGAAGTATGTACGCACCTTTGTTTCTCCATGCTCATATAAACATTTATCAACTTATGCCCCCTTACATACTTAGTCAACTCTAAAACATCATGATCATTTCCCAAAGCAACTAAGCCAAAATCCAAATCAGTCCTGGAATCATGAAATGATAAAAACAACTTTTTATTTTTCTTAGCTAACCCTAACTGTTGCATCATCCTCATGAACTAAAAATTTTTTAATGTCACAAAGATCAACATATGAAACCCACCAGAAGCACACCTCTGCCAGTAACGTTCCTAAACACACCATCATGATGAATCTTCAAAGAGAACATGTTTGGATTACTAGCTATTAAACAAAAGAAATGCACCAAGTTAAATATAAAAGTTTCACATTTACGAAGCAAAAATACATATTTAAACGTGGAGGAAAACAGACTATCATATGCTTCAATGACAACAACCTCAACACCTTTAACTCTAATATGCCACACCATCTTTTGTTGTTGCTTCTTCTTACCAGATTGTAACTTCAAATGGTGGTTTGATTAGGGCACAAGTGGGTTTGACGATTGAGTTTCACTATGATGATAACTGACAAGTAGGGATTAATTAGTGAACTGTGTCTGCTAACTTAATTACAAAGAGATGAAATGACAAGAATACCCCCACGTGGGAGGCACGTGGGGTGACTTAACAACAAAAATAGAGAGTCGTCCAAGTTGGGGACCATGCATGACAAAAGTGCAAAGTATTGGACCATACTTGTAATTTCAGAAAGCTAAGGATCAAAGTGAAATCAGGCCTAACTACATAGATCACTCATGTAATTAAGTGTAAAATAAGGTTAGAAAGTAAAAACTATATAATGGTTTGAATGTTTTGATATTTTATCACACTAGATCGAAAGAATAGAATGAATGAGTGAAAGAAAAAGACAAATGAATAAAATAGATCATTACCATTTAGTTGTCCTCTTTAATTAACTTTGTGTTATTTATTAAAGCAAGAAAAAATAAATAAATGGAATACAGTGATACACTAACCACACTACAGTGAAGAATTCAAGTGTCGTTTGATAATCTGGATTCTAGATGTAGATTGTAGAGTTGAAATGAGATGAACTGATGGTGTATGTATAGTGTTGATAAGAAACTTGTTGACACATTTTGACCCGAAGCTTTTTATTCCTGCACATCAAAATAGTCTAAATATTCACCTCTTATTTTCAGCCATACAAGTTACTTGTAACTAAAGGTGGAGAACCATCTCAAGATGGCCTAATGGTAGGCGGCTTGGGTTATTCAAAAAGGAGACGTGGGTTTGATCCCCACTAGGTAAACATCTCGGGGTGGCTCACACACGGCGTTGAGTGGATCCGAGAAGAGGGTCAAGCCTAAAGTGATGTGGGGTAGAGATAGTAGTTCGAGCCTCACTCTTTGACTCTGGGTCAACTCGTGAGCCGCATCACCTCCTATGAATTTCTAAGACAAAAGGGTCATAAGCCAGTTAATGAGTCAGGCACCATTCATTTCTTTCACTAGAGGTGGACATCCAAACTGGTTCACAAACTAAAACGGCAACTGAAACAAAAACCAAACCAGTTTGAAACTGAAATTTTTTTAAACCGGTAGAAAACGTTAACCGGTTAAACAATTCAACCGGTCAAGAACTGGCCCAAAATCGGTCAAAAACAACTGAAACTACTTAAAACTAGACAAAATCATGTCAAAAATCGATTAAAAACTGGTCATGAAGTTGTTTCAATCTGAACCGATTCAAGGTGTGGAACCGGTTTATGTTATAACTTATAACGTTGAATAACTCAACACATTATAAAGAACGCCCCTAATGACCAAAAGTTTAACATTCTTATTTTGAGGTAACTATGCATTGAACCTGGCCTTTGTTATTAGTTACTTTTACAATTTCTAAAGGAAAAAAATGACTTTAACTGTATTTTGATGTATTTGATAAACCTAGTTCTCTATCATATGATGCATGTATTAACACTAAATAAAATATTATCTGTGGAGGAAATTTTATTTCAGTTTATAGTTTAAATATATTCAAAATAGATTATATCCAGTTAGTTGTAGATTCATTTTTAGCTCCTAAACTACCTCCTGTATTCGTGTATTGAAGCCTTATATATGGCATGTAAATTAATAATATACTCAAGCTTTTGAACACCACATCAATTTATTATAGCATGAGTGCATCAGATTCCCTACACAACACGTCATAAGTTGTTCTAATTTATTTTTCTTTACTTTAACTATTAATATTTCTCCATTGTTATGAATAAATATGTTTATAACTAAATGCAACCATTTTTACACACTCAAACTTTCTCCAATCGTTCAAGCATGCTTGATTTCAAATTGGTGGCAAATAACAGTGATTATGGCGGATGAAGGTGACGAAGAGTTTTCTTTGTTTTTTTTAACGACGCTTGGAACTACCCTCAGTACCTGAGTGAGTCTCCCTAAGACGGGATGTCAACCGTCTATACTGATTTTGATGTTTCAGGTCTGATTATCAAGAAACACCGTCAAAGAGAAAATTTACCACTGTGAAAAAATCCTATTAAGTCACTTTTAAAACTAAGAACTTAAATATCATAAGTACAAACCATCACCCTATATCATTGGATATAAAGATGAATATTTAAAACAGTAAATTATAAGTTTAAGTTGGTAACAATTTCAGATCACAAATATATCTGTTTGGGTAGGTATGATGCATCATATATGACAAAAATTGAAAGTATGTTTTGTTAAAAGAAGTAAGTCTAAAATTAGATAACATCGGCAAAACCAAAGATGGTTCGGGATCAGTTGGCTAACGGATTATATAATTTTTCTCTCACAGGATGGGAAATTCTTAAAATAAACATATTAATGGTAAATTTCTTAAAATAACCATAAAAAACAAATATCAGATTTTCAAAATAAACATGTAATCTTTGGGCGAAAATATGGACTACTGGTGTGATATTGTGCTTCACTTGGCGCAATCTGTGTGTGCCTACATGTTTACCTTGGTGTTAATATTGTCAAAAATTGCACATATGAGCGAAAACGCCATCCACGCCGAATTCCGTTGAGCGACCGGTTTTTCGGCAAATGACCAATCTGATGAGTGGCCGTCTTTTCCACTCAAATGGACACATGTCGACTCCTTTATGTGTTCATGTGGAATGCGTTTTCGCTCTAAAGCAAGTGAAAAGCTTTCCGCTCTAAGAGTATATGTTTATTTCTAAATTTGAATTTTCAAAAATTATTTTGGACTTGGAAGTTTCATATGTTACTTTTAAGAATTTTCTAGTGATAGGGTCTCTATATAATCGTTTTTTTATGGTTTGAGCTCCTTAATATAACCTTTTTTTTAGAGTTCGACCACCTTTAGTAATGCAATATTGTAACACGTGAAATTTTAAAAAAAAAATTATATATATAAAAATATAAGATGGTAAAACTAGTTTTAGGACTCAATAAAATAATTACATACGAATAAAATAATATTTAGAAAAATAATTATAGTTCCAAGTATTTTGATAAAAAAAATATAAATAATTGGTTTTAATAAAATATCAAAAAAAACCAACAACACGTTAATTGATGATTTGAGGGCGAAACCCGACTGTATGAAAGCTAATTCCTAACGTGGCCTATGGATTAAAAATTAGAATTTAGCAAGTACCGTTATTAAAGAGATACTTACCGAACATCATCGGTATACATACCTATATTTTTTTTTTTATGGTTACGGTATTTTTTATAATACCGGTACCACTCGATACCTAATCATTAAAATCACAATGTTTTTCAATTTATACTTTCACTCGTGTTTGAATTTGACACTGCAAAATCTATTTTTGAATTGTATAATATATAATACATAATTTTTATGTTTAATATGCGTATTCTAAACTCGAGTTACACCGTTTCACTCAAATTTGAATACCAAAATATCAAGGTCTTAATTATCTTGCTTGTTAAACCGGAAATATATGAAAAGGTCATCGCAAATTAGCAACCAAACCATACACTACATACACCATATGGTCAACCAGCAGTTCACCTAGTAAAACAACACACACAATCTATACATTAACCAAATTTCCACCCTACCCCCACCAAATTTCATATATCACACCACAATAGTCAACTACACTTTGCATGCAAACACACACAACTTAAGTTAGTTGTGTTAGCTCATCTCCTTCAAATAATAACCCTAACTATTCCCACCATTCTCCCCTTCAAACACACACTAATGGAGCTGCCGGTCCGGTCACCGGCGAACCCCCGTCGCCGGAAAACGTTATACAAGATTGAAACCAAGAATCTCGCATACAAAAGTTCCAACCTTTATGATGATTTCAAGTTCAAAGGGGGTTGCCTTGAAAGTTGCTTCAAGAAACCTTCAAAGTTAATCTTGAATGATGTGAGTTGTGAAGCTCACCCTGGGGAACTCACCGCGGTAGCGGGGCCCAGTGGGGCGGGGAAGACTACTTTGTTGGATATTCTTGCTGGAAACATCTGTTCCAGTAGAGTCTCCGGACATGTTTTGATTAATAATTATCCTATTGATACAAAACAGTTCCGGAGACTCGCTGGGTATGTTACCCAAGACGATGCTTTGTTTCCATCTTTAACTGTGGAAGAAACACTCGTGTATAGCGCGTTTTTGAGGTTAAGATGTAGTCGAAAAGAAGCGGTGGATCGAGTCAAGATTTTGGTAAACGAGCTCGGGTTGGCCCGTGTGGCGAGCTCGAGAATAGGCGAGGGTTCGAGCCATGGGATATCGGGTGGTGAGCGGAGACGGGTCTCGATTGGAGTTGAGTTGGTGCATGATCCTTCGGTGGTTCTTATCGACGAACCAACTTCGGGGCTGGACTCAAACTCGGCTTTCGGTGTCGTGTCACTCCTCAAATCGATGGCGAGCAACTGCGGTAAAACGATAGTGTTAACAATCCATCAACCGGGGTATCGAATCCTGGAGCTTCTTGATCGACTCGTGTTACTCTCGAATGGATTCGTTCTCCATAACGGGTCGTTAAAATCGCTAGAACATAGACTCAAAGTGTCCGGTCATTGCATCCCGCCTCGAGTCAACGTTCTCGAATTCGCCATCGATGTCGCGACGACGTTGATCGCACAAACCTCGAAAACACCACTAGAACAGATCAAGATTCACGAAGAACACGAAGAACAAAAAGAACACGGAAAGCAAGAAAAAGACAGTGAATTCCCGTACCCGAATACCCGTCTTGAAGAAATAACAATTCTTAGTAAAAGATTCTTCAAAAACATATTCAGAACCAAACAACTATTTCTCACAAGGATCATTCAAGCCATACTTTCAGGCCTAATACTCGGGACCATCTTCATAAACATGTCGAATAACAGAGGGAAACTCGCGTTACAAGCGCGATTAGGGTTCTTCGCCTTCAGTCTCACCTTCCTACTCTCATCATCCACCGAAGGATTACCGATATTCCTCCAAGAAAGACGAATCTTGATGCGAGAAACCTCAAGAGGAGCATATCGAGTATCATCATATGTGATCTCAAACACCCTCATATTCATCCCATTTCTCCTAATGATCGGACTACTCTACACCATACCCGCATACTGGCTCGTGGGATTACGCGCGACACTCGCTAGTTTCTTCTACTTTGCACTGGTGGTATGGATGGTGATCTTGATGTCAAACTCATTCACAGCATGTTTTAGTGCACTTGTGCCCAATTTCATCATGGGGACATCTGTGATCTCGGGTTTGATGGGCTGTTTCTTCCTTTTTTCGGGGTATTTTATCGCGAAAGATAGCATACCGAAATACTGGATGTTTATGCATTATATGAGTTTGTTTAAGTACCCATTTGAGTGTTTTATGATCAATGAGTATGGAGGTGATGAAGGGAGGAGTATGTGTGTTGAAATGGAAGGTGGGAGGTGTAGAATGTATGGTGATGAGTTCTTGAAGCAGCAGCAGATGAAGGAGATACAGAAGTGGAGCAACTTGGGGGTGATGTTAGGGTTTATAGTGGGATATAGAGTGTTGTGTTTTTTGATTTTGTGGTTTAGATGTCACAAAAGCAGGAATTAATTATTTTATTTTTTTTCTTAATTGTATTATGTTCGTATAATTAATTCCTTAATATTGTCATAATAATAACGATTAGATTATATATTTGTATTCATATTTACTTGTTTGTAAACGAGTCTAGCTAAGGCTAAGGTAAGCTTACTAGCTAGCTTGTTGGCATGCTTTTTTGCTCGAGTAAATTAAACCCAAACTTTAATATTTATTAGTTACAATGTGCTGAAATATAATATGAGAAATGACACTCGTTAAGTAAATATGTGACCCATGTCATGGATGTGATCGAGTCGAACATATTCACTCATTTATATTGTATATATAGATCTATCTATTTATTACACGTAAATCCACCAACACACCACTCCCTTCCTCTCTCTCTCTCTCTTTTTGAACGGCAGATGAATTTTTAGTATCATCAAGTTAGTAATTATTCGTCAACCCAAGGTTTGAATCTTGGATCTTCGAAGAAGACAAAATCTCTCACCTCCCTCTATCAATGAATCATTGGCACACCACTCCTTTCCTATGTGAGTGATGAGTGAGAGCATATGTGCCCCTAGTCTCAATTCATACTTGTTCTTGTACATATGGCTTAGTTACTTGTACTGTAGTTAGTTGTTAGTTTGTTATTTTTGTTGGATAACTTAAGATATTTAATTAGTGGTTGATCTCTTGTTTAAATAGTTAAGTACTCTCTCATGTAGAACATATTTTCTTTTAATGAAAGGTCATTCATTTGAAACAAAATAAGAATACTTACATTCACTTGACTATACCAAATGCCCTAATTTAAACAGGGCAGTCTTAATCTTTCTAAACTTAGGTTTTACATGAATCTAACCTTATTGGCTCGCTTATTAAATCTATTCACAAAGCCCCAAGTACAAATTTTGTCAAATGTATTATTAGGGTGTTTACGATCTTGTTTTGATGGCTTTTGAGTAAATTTAGACTGTTAGTAATAGTTTTGATCATCTAAAGACGAAAGCAAACTTTAAAAATTAAAAACAAACCAGACTGAACCATTACTAACAATTTGTCTTCGATTTGATTTAATCGTTTAAGCCTTTGCAATTGAGTGATTTTAAACTAAGGACTAGTGATCGGCTATATATAGTGAATTCAACCAATTATAATACTTAGAACTCGAAATCCCTTCTAAGTTTCAATAAAACATATATAACAATATATTGAATAGAAAAGCTTATGATTTTTCTTTCTTCAACCAAGAAATCAACTCATTTACCATTAGCATTTTGTCAAGCATATTCTAGTTTGATATATAATATGATGTTAAAACAATGTTAATCGCATTATCAGTTACTGTAAATTTGACTTTCTATTCTTGAAAATCGATCATCAACATACCACTGTACTAGCAATCAAAAATAACGATTGACATATGATAGTACCAATAAGTAGCTTTCTGTTCTTGTTAATCATCAATCTACATACCACAAAGTTATTGTTTTTAGTTCTTGAAATACTTTGATAATCTAAGTTGGGAGTTTCTTGATTTAGTCCAATAACACATTCATTTTCCTACTTTAAAGAGAACAATGATTAAAAGAATTTTGGCTTAGGGTTGACTCATGAATGACTCATCAAAGCTTGAATTGCAATGTAATATGTTAGTTGTATTTTTATGCAATATTTATTATTGTTTTGATTAGAGAGAAGGGCTCATAAGAAAACTAATAATTATATAAAAAAACCATAAAAATCACTGACATAATTTATAACTTTTTTTATTTTTTTAAATGTTAAAAGGGCATTTAAGTATATACTACATATATATCTTAATCAACATAAATACGTGAATAAAGAGTGTTACGTATACGTAACATATGTGTAATGCATATGTAAAACTATGTTACGTTTTTTTATCTCTACCCTACACACACATATATATTGGGTAATGATACGAAAACTTATAAGTTATGTGACTGTTTTTTTTTTATTTTCTCTGATTTTCACATAACTTTATAGTTTTCTTATGAGCCCTCCATTTAGAGTATATTTTGATATATGTCTTGCATTAATACATGTATTTTTGTTTATTTTAAGCAACATTCGTTTTGGTAAAATGAAGATTATTATGGAACACAGATGGTTTTTATTGTTTTGTAAGGAAAACTTTGAAAAGAATATTGAAGACATGGTGTTGTTCTTGAGTACATGAAATGGATGAATTAATTTTAAATTGACAGTGTTATCTCTTAAGAAGTTGGCTTTGTCTCCTGATTTTTGAATAAATCGTAACTACTTAGAGTTAAAAATAAAAAATAAAAAAAGAAGATCAACTTAATTAAAAAAGATAATTATGATGGTTTTAAGAAAAACACGTGGAGGGGAGGTATATTTACAGATCATAGCATACATCATCACCGTCACTTTTTCTTCTAGGAAACTTCGACGCACAAGAGGAGAATCAAAGCAACAATTGAGTTTTTTAGGATTTAATTCATTTATTCTTGTAAGTCTTCTTTATGGCTTATTTATTATTTGTTTTGATTGATTTAGACGTGTGGCTAACCAATTTTAGTTTTAAATACTAGAGTTTAGTTTCATTAGTTTAACTATGTTAATGTGTTTGTGAGATTTAATTATTTTAATGGTTTGTTTGTTTTCTTCTTGATTTAAAACTTGAAATATGTTTTTGGAAACATATTAGTTTAAAATTGTCACTTTGTTAGTTGTTCTAATAAAATTCTTTAAGTTTTAAAACTCTAATACGAGTTTAATCTTAACAAAAGGAAAAAATAACAATTTGAGTTTGTCTATTAATTAAATCTCATTTTACATAATCTAGCTAAATATTTTGAACGTCATGTGTATTTAATTATAACTTATACTTTTGTCTCTGTATCTATAACCTGCACGTTAAAATCCAAAGAGCATTAGAGTTGATGGTTAGAATAGTTGGCTGACATTAATCAATGAACGATATTTGGTTAGGCATTAAATGAAGTGGATAAGTGGGTGTGGCTAGGGAGTTCAAATGGTATCTTCGTGGTGAAATCGGTAAAGATCAAATCTCATGAATGTTGATGGTTATAAGAGCTACTTCACTTTGGAATGGAATAAATGGGTTTCATTGAAGGTCAACATATTCGAATGACCATCAAAAATACATAGAGAACCAACACTTATGGTGTTGAACAGAATGTAGGTCCACATAACGTGGAGAAGGTTTGAAAACAACATAACACCTATTTGTGTCTTGTTACGTCTCAGCAATTGTTTAGTAAGGAGTTAGTTCCTCGTGTGGTATTCCTATGTCGTATATGTTCACGGTTAGAGATGTACTAGTTCATTATAAAACAATTGTTTAATCTGAAGGGCTAGAAATAACCTTATTTTCTCCAACAAAAGCATCCATCTTAAAAAGCTAATGAAAGAAATCAAGACCATAATGTCACGGGGTGATTTCCCAACTCTTATGCGGCACTTAAACTTGATTTAAGTTCAGCCTTGTAACCCAAATAAAGTAACAATTTCGTTGGAAAAATTGGATCAAGCATAACTAATAAATATCAATTTATTAAGAAAAAAATTACATTTTTACAAAACCTTAAACAATTTATTTATACTACACCTATATTACTTTTAAACCAACTCAAACTCTATTAAATAATCAAATAGATAATCAAACTCAATCCTTATCTACTTCAAACATTATCAAATAACTAATAAACTAAGAATAATAATTATCTTCTTTTATTTAATCAAGATTAATCTTCATTCTCCCCCTTAATCTTGATATGAACTCCTATCTCATCAAAACAATGTCGGCTCATCATCATCTTGAAATTTAATCAAATTTGTTGCTTCCTCCTTTTCTTTTAAATCGAGACATTCACGTGCAAAATGTCCGATCCTCCCACATTCTAACATCTTAAGTTTCTTTTGAAATCTCCTTGTCCATATCCTCTTTCAAGTTCAAAACGCCTACCTTGGCCACGACCTCAAGCCCGTTGTTCTTTGAATTTTCTTGATTATCATCTTTATCAACTTGTTGATTATTCATATGAGATTTTTCTCGTCTTCTACTATTATAGCCACGACCACGGCCACAGCCACCATACCGATTGCTATTGCCATATTGTTTCCTACGATTGTCTGACCGAGAAAACAATAGTTTATTATGATTCTCATTCGACTCTTCTTTACCACTTAATCTTTCTTCAAAAGGCTTTAAACGCCCTATAGCCTCTTCGAGTGGCATAGTCTCAAGATCTGCAAATTGTTCAATAGATGCCACAATTGGCATAAACTTACTCGGGATAGAATTAAGAAGTTTTCTTACCACGACCTCCTCTTCAATTGTTGACCCGAGATCACTGAAAATTGACATGATACTTGTAATCTTCCTCGCAAAGTCGTCAAGAGATTCATCATCACCCATTTGTAGTTTCTCTAAATCACTTCTAAGTGTTTTAAGCCGAGCCTTTTGCACCCGATCCGCTCCAAGAAAACGAACCCGTATCGATTCCCACACGTCTTTTGCATCCTCATGTTTCGCTACCTGCAAAAGAATGTCGTCGGGTAGAGATTGAAAAATAAAAGCTCTTGCAGTTAGATTTTTCCTTGCTTCTACTGCACCTCCGGTTACCGGATAGATTGCCTCCCATAAACTATTAGCTTGCAAGATCGATTTCATCATAATGGCCCAAGTTGTATAATTAGTGATTGTCAACTTGGGACATTGAAGAGTAATACTTAACGCTTCTTTAACCGGAACCATAGCACTGACGACCGTTCTTTCTTCACCCATAATTCCTTATTGTCTTTTGTTTTTGAATTGCCTTTGAACTCCAAGCCACCAAAAGCACTTGACTTTTTTTTCGATAACCAACGGAAAAAAAACTCAATGGAACTCCTTTTATTTATTGTTTCCACCAAATCATGAATCACACAGATTCTTAGTTCACACAGAACTTCTTCACCTTACCTTTGGGTAATTTTTTAGGCTCACACAAAACCTCGGTCTTCACGGCACACAGAATCGATCTCTTGGCTCACACATAACTTCACTTCTTATGGGTTTTGATCTTCGGCTCACGCAGAACCTCGGCTCATGCAGAACCTCTTCAATTGATCTTCAATGTGTTTGGCTCTGATACCAATTGTTGAAAAATTTGGATCAAGCAAAACTAATAAATATCAATTTATTAAGAAAAAAACCATATTTTTACAAAACCTTAAACAATCTATTTATACTACACCTATATTACTTTTAAACCAACTCAAACTCTAGTAAATAATTAAATAGATAATCAAACTCAATCCTTATCTATTTTAAACTTTATCAAATAACTAATAAACTAAGAATAATAATCATCTTCTTTTATTTAATCAAGATTAATCTTCAAATTTAAGTTACGATGTGGAAGCGTTTGCAAGCTCGTAATACAAATTACTTTATATTACTTACAAGGTTGTTTACAAGAGTGTTTTACAAGTGCTTTACACAAGAATTGTATGTCGTTTTGAGTGATTACAAATGATCCTCAAACATCCTATCTATACTAGTTCATGTATCTAGATCCTTCATGATCTAGATTTTCCTAAATACTAAATATGTTAGATATTTTCATGATGTATCTTTAGATTTTTCTATCAAAAACATACAGCCATCTAGATCTTTTCAAGGTCATTCTAGACCTGATCTAGATGTTTTATTTAATCCTTCTTGATCCAGATTTGTTTGGGTTGTTCCAGAGTCTCCCGAACAGCCATAGATGCCTCCATATGTTTCCGAAAACTTCTGGAACCCAAGTAACACGGCTTGTTTTTAGGCAGGTTATGACATTCTCTCCCACCTAAACCCACGACATCCTCGTCGTGTTTGAGTAACCGTTGGCTTGTTCTTGTGAATTGTAAGACTGATAGTGTTTTTCATTGATGGCTTGACTCCATCGTTGTTGTGTGTACTTGATTGCCTTTGACGATGTACTAAGTGTTTGGAAATGTTGCTGGAACGGCTTTTGATTTCCCGAAAAAGTCCATTCCGAGCATGAGCTTGTGACTTAACCATTTTAGCGGCTTCCTTTCATGTGTCGTTAAAGCATTCAATACTTGTAGTTGCATTGCCCCGAGACAAACCTCTTTGTCTTTGTGGGATGCATCATTATTTCTTGCCATTATGGCTTAAAGGCTTTGTTTCTTTGGGCAATCCCCAGCATTATATGGTCCATCGCATATGAAACAGAATTTTAGAGTAGGTTATATTTGTTGTAATGTGGTGGTTTCCTTGTTTCCACCTTGTGATTGGGCTTTGCTCCCCCACCTTTCTCGTCATCACTTTCCTCATTCATGGGCTTGCATGGTCGTTTTTCTTTATGATCAATCAAGCTTTCAGCTATTGCAATGGCTGAAGCAAAATCTTGAACATTGCTTTGCTTTAATTCTATCTTGGCCCATGATTGCAAACCATCGAGGAAGTAGAAAATGGAGTCTTTATCCGATAAGTCCGGGATCTCAAGGACAAGTGTTGTGAACTCGTTCGATATCCATGTTTACAAGTGTGTTTTACAAGTGCTTTACACAAGAATTGTATGTCGTTTTGAGTGATTACAAATGATCCTCAAACCTCCTATCTATACTAGTTCATGTATCTAGATCCTTCATGATCTAGATTTTCCTAAATACTAAATATGTTAGATATTTTCATGATGTATCTTTAGATTTTTCTATCAAAAACATACAGCCATCTAGATCTTTTCAAGGCCATTCTAGACCTGATCTAGATGTTTTATTTAATCGTTCTTGATCCAGATTTGTTTGGGTTGTTCCAAAGTCTCCCGAACAGCCATAGATGCCTCCATATGTTTCCGAAAACTTCCGGAACCCAAGTAACACGGCTTGTTTTTAGGCAGGTTGTGACATTCTCTCCCACCTAAACCTATGACATCCTCGTCGTGTTTGAGTAACCGTTGGCTTGTTCTTGTGAATTGTAAGACTGATAGTGTTTTTCATTGATGGCTTGACTCCATCGTTGTTGTGTGTACTTGATTACCTTTGACGATGTACTAAGTGTTTGGAAATGTTGCTGGAACGGCTTTTGATTTCCCGAAAAAGTCCATTCCGAGCATGAGCTTGTGACTTAACCATTTTAGCGGCTTCCTTTCATGTGTCGTTAAAGCATTCAATACTTGTAGTTGCATTGCCCCGAGACAAACCTCTTTGTCTTTGTGGGATGCATCATTATTTCTTGCCATTATGGCTTAAAGGCTTTGTTTCTTTGGGCAATCCCCAGCATTATATGGTCCATCGCATATGAAACAGAATTTTAGAGTAGGTTATATTTGTTGTAATGTGGTGGTTTCCTTGTTTCCACCTTGTGATTGGGCTTTGCTCCCCCACCTTTCTCGTCATCACTTTCCTCATTCATGGGCTTGCATGGTTGTTTTTCTTTATGATCAATCAAGCTTTCAGCTATTGCAATGGCTGAAGCAAAATCTTGAACATTGCTTCGCTTTAATTCTATCTTCATGATTGCAGACCATCGAGGAAGTAGAAAAGGGAGTCTTTATCCGATAAGTCCGGGATCTTAAGGACAAGTGTTGTGAACTCCTTAACATAGTCTTTGATGCTCCCGATTTGTTTGAGCTTACGAAGTCGACTTCTCGCTTCGTGTTTAGCATTTACCAGATAAAATTGTCGTTTGAGTTCTTGAACGATCAACCCAAGTTTTGATTGTGCACATACCTCGTTCGATATCCATGCTTCGACGTCTCCATCACAGTGTTGTTGTATCTTTGAGATACATTGTGGCTTTCTTGATTTTAGTGGCGTCATCGGGGATTTGTACCCATCCTAGGTACTGCTCCATTTCCTAAATGAAGTTATCAACCGCCCGAGCTTCTTGTTTGCCCAAAAATAGTGATGGTTTAGGAATTTCAACTCTCGATGTAAAGTTCACGATGTTTCCTCCAGTCATGATTATGGCTTTGTTGCAATCAACTACTTTAGCTCCAAGGCAAGAAGACTCCGATGCATATCATTTGACAGCTCGTCCATGTCCTTCTGTAGCTTGGTAGCAACGCCTTTGATTGCATCCTCGATCATCAGCTTTACTTCATCTCGAAGTAGCTCCACAGCAGCCTTGAGTCCTTCTCAGAGCTAACTGAAATCTTCTTCTAATGCGTCTAAGCATTGGAGACAAATGTCGACTTGTGATCCTCTTTCGACAAGGCCTGCTTCCAGGTCACCAACTCGTTTTTCCAAGGTACGATCCTTGGACACACCTCGTTCCTTCTTTGATCCTTTTTGGGGTTCATCTCGACCTCGTTTGTCTTCAATAGCTGCACTTTTGCTTGTTTCGGTTGCCATCCCAAATGAACCAATGTGGCTCTGATACCACTTGTCATGGAGTGATTTCCCAACTCTCGTGCTGCACTTAGACTTGATCTAAGTTTAGCCTCTGTGACCCAAATGTAGTAACAATTTAAGTTACGATACGGAAGCGTTTGCAAACTCGTAACACAAATAACTTTGTATTGCTTACAAGGTTGTTTACAAGAGTTTTTTACAAGTGCTTTACACCAGACTTGTATGTGGTTTTGGGTGACTTCAAATGATCCTCACATCTGTTATTTATATTAGTTCATGTATCTGGATCCTTCATGATCTAGATTTTTCTAAATACTAAATATCATAGATATTTTCATGATGTATCTCTAGATTTTTCTATCAAAATATCCAAGTATCTAGATCTTTTCAAGGGCATTCTAGACCTGACCTAGATGTTTTATTTAATCATTCTTGATCCAGATTTGTTTGGGTTGTTCTGGAGTCTTTCGAACAGCCCTAGACGTCTTCATATGTTTCCGGAAACTTTCGGAACCCGATAACGCGATTTGTTTTTAGGCAGGTCGTGATAATAAGCTATCTTTAGATGGAATATAGATTCAACTTGTAAATATAAATTGGATAAGTTGGACAACTTTTAATTTCATAATGTTTCAATTTAAATCTGTATCAATATTATCTTCTTGCTAATACATATCATTTCTGTTCGGGTTATTTAAAAGTTCTTCACCATTTAAAACAATTAATGTAAAATATGTAACTTTTTAGGACGGTTGTCAAAATCTCTAAATTATCTTACAAGACACTCAAATATACATCCAGTGTGGTCTATAAATATAAATACATCTTAACATAATCTACAAAAGAACCTCAAAAATTACATCACTGAGAGAAAAGGTTTAACCATAAAACTCAAAAACTTATAACGTTTCTCTCGCATTCAACTTTTCGTTCGGTATAAAAATGCGACTTTCAAAACTCATAACAAAATCATCAAACACCAACACAACGATCACAAATCGATGAACATTTGAGGCAATTCTTCAAAAACATCGATCTACAGTCATAAATTTACAAAAGAAAACCCACCCACATAAAATGGGATTCTCTGTTGACTGAAGGACTTGACAGCATCATCATTGGTGCCATCTGTTGAGCGATGGAGCATTGTTCGGGCTCACCGAATGCCACTTCTTCTGTTCGCACACGCACCCAACAGCCTTGAGAACTGTGTGCCGAATTGTTGATAAATTCAATGCGTTTTGTTCCGATTTTGCGTTTTTCGTTTACCCAAATAATAATATTATTAATATTAATATTCCCCGTAATGGTATGAACCCTAGTGGTTTTGTGATGGAAATGCAGTCGGAATGCGACGATTGTTAAAGGGTATTCATGAGGATGAATGCGGTGGAGCTTTCGTTGATCGTCGTGACGAAGGTATTTGTGAATTTTGTGTTTCATTTGGGGGAAATTTGTGGGGATTGACGAATTGGAAGCTCTAAGTTTGTTGGGATTTTGTTTTGATTATTATTATTGGATTTGGGTCGGATCCTTTTGTGCAATCAATGTGGTTAAACATAGTTTGCTTATGTAGGTTTTAGAGGTGCGTGTTCTATCTTTTATAAACAATGTTTTCGTTTGATTTGATTTGAATTGTTTGTGTTGATTATGTGGTAATGCAATTTTTGATGGTTGTTATACTGTTGCATAAGTGGAGTGTGGAAGATGGTGCATTATGCTTCTATCATTATTCATTTTGATATCATTGAAAAAGAGATGGGCTAATTTGGTTTGAAAAGTTGTGCATCATTTGCTACAGTTCTTGAATCTTTTGCTGGATTAGACTCTTTACCGCATTAGAAGTTTGCAATGTGGAAGGATGAATTGATTGTGAATACCCTGTTTGCTGTTTATTGGGTTTGATTAATGGTTGGATGCTTTATCTTTGAAGATATAGTATTTCATTCCTTGAATCATGAATTAATAATTTGCTATATATGCATCTAAGTTTTGGCTTCATTTGAGAACCACAAAAGCTTGAGAACCAAGGAACCAATCTGGCCCGTAGAGCAAAGAAATGAAGGGTCAAGATGGAGTAATCACATATGAACGCACTGTAAATCACACGTGATTACTTAAATCTTGACCCTTCATCTTTTCAATCTTATGGTCTCAACTGGTTTGTGATTTTCTGATGACCTTTCTTCATATGTATATATAGGCAATCTATGTCTAGATTTAATTATTATACAATAATGTAACTCAATTAGAAATATCATTTACAAATGTCTTGATCTACGTAGTAATATGTTATTTGTCACTGCAGTTGTTGTGACATTCTTCGTTATCATATATGATCAAGACACTTAAAATGAAAGGGGAATGCAACAAATCCTTAAAGTTGTTGTTAAACTGCGGAATCAAGGAACTGCATGATAATGGCTTTGAGGATTCTCTAGACGAGAAAGACATTTTCAAAGATGTTTTTTTTGGGCATGAAAATGGCAAAAGTAGTAAAAGATGTCTTGTAACTGGAGCAATCAATTTTGAAAAGGACAAGAATAACCCTAAAGACGTACCATATCTATCAACCAGTGAGCATTCGGTTATGACAAACGAGGTGCATGCTGAAGAGTTCAAGGAACTGAAGCGAAGGAAGTTGTCAGATCTAGAACATTCTAGTGATAACTCTTATTTACAAAAGGTAGTTAAGTCTGCAGTTCAGTCAAAGGATATCCACTCTTGTTTGTGCCAGTCGGCTTCCATTGTAACATGTCGTTTGGTTGAATCATCTGCCTCAGGGGTCAAATCCAGTTGCTATTTGCTTAAAGGACATATTCGAGATCAAGACGCCAATAAATGTAGATTATGTCATCCTAACACTAATTATCCGAAAGTAAATGACATGATTATTGCTAATGTTTCACCTGCCTCACAAGAAAGTCAAGCTACCGCTCCATGTTTTAAGAAAAGAGGGAAATATTCTTCTGTTATGGAAGTTAATGAAGATGAAAACGGTGAGAGTAGTGCTCAACTAACACAAAATATAGGAAAAAATGATCACGGAAATTGCAAAAACAAGACAAAGTCAAAGTCAAAATTCAAGAAATTGGTCAAACAAGTAAAAGGTAGAACTAGGAAGGGTAAGTCAGGGGATTCTGCAACCAAATTAAGAGGTGTAAAACGGAATTCCCGTTTCCGGAATGTTCTAAAGAAGTACAAAAACCGAAAAGGTAGTTTCAGGTTGCTTCCGCGTAGGCTGGAAGAGGATTTGTCTGGCTTTAATGTAAGAACAGTATTATCATGGTTGATAGATTTTGGGATTATTCATGTCAAGGAAGTTATTCGGTACAGGAACCCACAGGATAGTTCAGTGGTCAAAGATGGTTTGATAACCCGAGACGGTATATTATGCAAGTGCTGTGAGAAGGTGTTTTCTGTTTCTAAGTTTAAGCATCATGCGGGTTTTAGCTTAAATTGTCCGTGTTTAAATATTATTATGGAGTCAGGAAAATCCTTCATTTTGTGCCAATTGGAAGCATGGTCAACTGAATATAAAGTCAAAAGCACCACACACGCTGTAAGCGTTGAAGAAATTGACCAAAATGATGATAGTTGTGGTGTGTGTGGTGATGGGGGTGAGTTAATATGCTGTGATAACTGCCCGGCGACGTTTCATCAGGCTTGTTTGTGTATGCAGGTTTGACTTTCTTTCCTTGCAGCTATATTTTCAGTTAATTTATGTAATTTATCATAAAATATCTTGTTCAAAATTTTCAAAATTTATATCACTCAAATGGGTAATTTAATAAATAACTAATGGAAATGGATCTAACAGATGCATAAAACCATCAAAGCTATTCTAGTTTTAAATAATTAGATTATTGCTGTGATAGCATTTGTAACCATATTTAGTACATAGATAATTCAATATAATATAAGACAAAAGTGTTTCGGGTCAACCCTGCCTAATCATTTTCCCCATTGTCATTTTTTTATGATCCTGGTTATCTAGGAAATACCCGAAGGCGATTGGTATTGTTCAAATTGCTCTTGCTGGAGTTGCAGGAATGTGGTCAAGAATAACGAGACAGTGGTTCTGAAATGTTTGCAGTGCAAACATACATGTAATTTTCTGCACTTTTAACCACCTTGTCTTGTTTTATTCCATGGGTTGATGGTTTACTTTCGAATTATAATTTTTGGTTGCAATTTTCTGAGCCTTTTTTCAATTTTTTTCCCCTGTATGTCAATGGTGAAAAGTGCATCTCTCCTTTAAGTAATTAAATATTTGTCATTTTTTATATAATGATGTATTTTGTCACTTACTATTGTATTGAAGTTCTTATATTGCCCATTTCTTTGTGTTGTTCTCTTATAAATTTCAGAATGTAAACATCATGTAATATTTGTTGTTTATCTTAATGAGTCTATACATACTGTTGACTATTGTGGCGCTTGTAAACAGACCACAAGGAATGTGGCAGCGTGACTGGACTCGGAAGTGGAATGATACCTTCTCAGTGGTTCTGTGGTGACAACTGTAAGGAGGTGGGATACGTAGGTTTTGTGTGTTGGAAAATGGGTTCTAGTTGAAACGGGTCGGTTTTAGTTTGAGCCAGGACACTTGACCTGAAAACACTACTGTTACATGCTATTTTGTCCATTCTAACAACAAAAAGCAATACTTCCAACTTGTTCCCCTTTAGCTAAACTTTTTTATTTGACCCTCTTGAAATAAAACTCAACCCAAATTGGCCCATTGGTAAGTGGGTCAAAATTGCCACTTCTAGAACTCAATTCACTCGGGCCTTGATTTGGAAGTTATACACGGATACACTCACCATTCTTTGCTATTTATCTTTTACAGACTCACTTGGGCCTTGAAACACGGGTTGGGCTTATGAATTCAATATCCGATGGTTTCTCGTGGACCCTATTGAAGTGCACTCATGGAGACCAAAATCCTCTTTCTGATAACCATTTTTTTGCTCTGAAAGTGGAATGCAATCTGAAACTAGCTGTTGCCCTTACAATCATGGAGGAATGTTTTCTTCCGATGGTGGACCCGAGAACAGGCATTAATATGATACCCCATGTATTGTACAATATGGGGTGAGTAGTGAGTACTCTCATTGTTCTTGAATTTTTCTTTCTTTACATCACTAACGATTTTACATAATTATTTTGCTAAATTTTGTGCAGCTCAGAATTTGCACGTCTTAACTATGAAGGATTCTATACTTTGGTCTTGGAGAAAGATGACATGTTACTAAGTGTCGCATCCATAAGGTACCTTGTGATACAAGTTACCGTTGCAACCCTACTATAAGTGGATCTGATCTGACACATAAGTTAATTTATTGTGACCTTAAGTAATCTAAACATATGGATCATGACCCTGATTGACCCGATTAGTTTTTATTTTAGTATATGATAAATCTTGTTCAGGATCCATGGTTCAGAAGTTGCAGAATTGCCACTCATTGCAACATCCAGCAAATATCAGCGCCAAGGAATGTGTAGGCGTCTCATGAACGCGATTGAAGAGGTATCATCACAGTTATATTGTTACTGTAATATTATAAACTTTTAAAGCATATTTAACACGCTAATTATTTATACAATAGTGAAAAAGATACCAGTCAAAAGGTTCAACAAACCCAATCTTTTTTCATTTTGGTTCGTTACCAAACATGCTCATTTAGCCACCTCTACTGATGTGCATGCACTTTGTTTATTTTTGAGTTGTTTGTCGATGGTTGACTCATTAACATGTATGTTTGACTAATCAACTTCTGTTATGCTATGTTTAGCTGCTGAAGTCCTTGAAGATTGAGAAGCTGGTGCTGTCGGCCATCCCCAGTTTGGTTGAGACATGGACCAACAGCTTTGGTTTCACCCAATTGGAACCCGAAGACAAGAAGAAGCTAACCAAAACTAACCTGATGGTGTTCCCAGGAACAGTATGGCTCAAGAAGCCCATGTACCAAGGGTCCATCCAAAGTTAGCTCTTTCAAACCTTTCTTTATGAGTCACTCTTATATATTTAGCAAAATGGTTCAGGTTGCATCGACTCACCAACACTATGTTCTTGAGTTTTTATTTAAAGAATAATAATTATATATGATTACAAAAAAACACACATGGTGTTTAGGGGTAATGCATATCTAAAGACGTTGGATTGATCACCAGTCAAAAATGGTGAACACATGAAAAAATATAGTTTTAATGTCTTCACATTTGATCCTTTGGCATAAATGTGTTAAGACTGCAATCCATACGACTTCCCTTTGGCAAAACCAATCTAAGTTGGCCTAATTAGGCCTGACGTTTAACCTTCAAGGGGTGACACGGTGGTAAAGTATCTGATTCTCTCTAGCAGAGGTCTCAAGGGCAACTCTAGCTTCCCCCGGTTGCCTTTAACCCTTTGAAGGTCATCTGCCTATCACAATATATGTTTTACATGGTTCCATTAGTTAGCATGGTATTTGTGGGGTCCTGTGATTTTTCAATGTCGGTTTTCACAATTATCAAAACAAAATTAGGCCTGAAATCTTGGTTTATGAATAGGTACTCCAATGGAAGCAATAGCTTCACATCAGAATTTTAATCTTGAAGAAGATAGGAGTGTGTGCAAGGGGTTTTTGCAGAAAGATGGAAACCAAGGTGATGATGTTTTGAAGCTCTCAAATAAAGAACAACTTTCAAGATTTGAAGAAACTCCTTTTGAGATGGTTTGTGGTGTTAAATGATCATATTAATAATATGTAATGGCATTGTTAGAAAAAGGGGTTTTGCTACAAACATATAAGCAATTAGGTTGTATATATTTAAAGAAAAATGAAGGTGGAGGCCAAGTTTTGCAATTAGAGCAAGAATATGAACAGAAATAGTTGGACATATTTTGTTTTCTTTACTAATACATCCAAAGGGGTTTTAGTTCATAAATAAAGAATTGTAACATGTCAAAGTAACTATTATTTGTTCAATTTGGAACTGATACATAAATCAGAATCTGTTTAAAATTGGATTTTTTTCAAAGAAATTAAAATAAATTAGAACGTGAAGGGACAGAGAGTGGAACATTTCAAAGAACTTGAATTTGAATATGTATTTAATGAATTAATTCGGATTGGAATTTAAATTTCTCAAATCTATAGATATCACTGTCATAATTTCTAAAAACTCTAATTTGTTTTTTTCTAATTCTCCTTATTCACTTGTGAAATAAGTTTAATTCATGGTCTTGTCTTAATCATAGTTGTTAAAAGCGCAAGACGCACTTAAGGCGGTCTTGTTTGTCGCCTAGGCACAAGGCACAAAAAGAAAGCGTGCCCGAGACAAAAAAAACACACTGTTAGAAAACAATAAAAATATATATAATAGGCTTAGAAATTAATAATATATAAAGTGCAAAAAAATCAATAACCTAATATAATAAACATATTCAAATATATTAATTGAATATTTTTTTACAGCTTGTAACTCTACACATTTGGTCAAGTCCTATCACCTTTCTTTTTCTCTCTCTCTCTCCCCCTTCCTCCCTCCCTCCCTCCCTCCCTCCTTCTCTCTCTCCCCTTCCCTCTCTCTCTCTCTCTCTCTCTCTCTCTCTCTCCCCTCCCTCCCTCTCTCTCTCTCTCCCCCTTCCTCCCTCCCTCCCTCTCTCTCTCTCTCCTTCCCCCTCCCTCCCTCCCTCCCTCCCTCCTCTCTCTCTCCCTCTCCCTCTCTCTCTCCCTCTCTCACCCTCTGTCTATCTTTCTCCCCCTCTCTCTCTCTCTTCCCCCACACACTCTCTCTCTATCTCCCTCTCTCCCCTCTATCTCTCTCACACTCTCTCTCTTTTGCCCCCCCCCTTCTCACTCTCTCGCTCTCTTTCTCTCTCCCTCTCTTTCCCCTTCTCTCTCACTCTCTCTCCCTCCCTCCCTCCCTTTCTCTCTCTCCTTCTCTTTCTCTCTCTCTCGAAACCTTACCTCTTCTTCATCAAATTTGAAATTATTTCTTGATATACAAACACAAGAGAGGCTTCTGCAGAGAAAGAAAAAAAAAAGAAAAAAAGAAATTTGAAACGAAGAGTTTTTGGTCGGATATTGCAGAAGATGGTCAGAATCGGACTGGAGTCTTCGCCGTAACTTCACCTGAGCGCCTAGATGGATGCAAGGAGATGACATCGCATTGTGCATATCGCCTTTGACAACAAAGGTATTAATTCTTAAATGTTTAATACTAGCATTTATTTTTCTCTCTTCTTTACCTAATTATTATGTTTGTTATTTTTTAAATCTAAATCTTTATTATAGTTTAACTTTATATTTTTTCTTTATTAAACTCATACAATTCACATTCAACAAAATCTCAAGATTCATATAGGAAAAAAGAATATAGCATATATGATGCTTATATGCTTGTTTCATGCTCAAAATACACCATGTCACCGGACTTAATATAAACATTAATTTTTTTAGAACGTCTAACTCACACACCTCTAAACCTACTTCTAAAACTACACATTTAATCTCGCCCCCGCCCCCTGTGGGAGTGTTCAAGCTTCGCCACTGAATGTGTCGATCATACTCGAAAGTTTCCTTTTCGTACCACCATATGGCCTCCTTTCAAATTCATCATCAGCTAACAAAATCACCCTAACAAATGTCCATATGATTTCACATTTTGATTAAAACATATTAAAACAGGTTTATTATATTAGAACATATAATTTAAGCTATATTCTTACCAGTCTATAAACATGTTTGCCAGATTTCTCATGGTTAGCTCTTACATGCTTGAATTAAAACCTCATTTCACAGCCAGAAATGCTGCACACAAATGCTTTTTCTTGCAAATGGACAGCTTTTGGGTGTTGTCTGAGATTTGAATCATGCAATTTCACACAATTTGGTGAGCATTTAGACATTGCTAATTAAAAAAAGTATTTCATGCAACCTGGTTCCCCACAGAATGCCTTCATTTTTTTCTAATCAATATAAATAAAAAAACAATCATCAAACAAAGATCAATTAGTTTGCAAAGTAGACTCATTTTCTAAAGAGGTATAACCCGCCTAGACAGATTACACAAGTTGTTCGAATAGCTCGAAGCTCGCTAAGAAGAAGCTCACTCGAAAGCAGCTTCTTTACAAACTGAGCCAACTCGGCTGGATTCGTTTCAAAAACCAAGCCAACTCGGCTCGTTAAGCTCGAGCTAGCTCGAATTATATATTTTTAATCGTGTGTATGTATATATATAATTATTTATGAGTGGTGAATGTTTTTGGTTAATCAACCCAATAATATATACTGCTCATTTGCCAAAACCGAGTATACAGATGTTCACATAACTTGTGACTTGAATCTTGTTCGAAAAAGCTAGCTCGAATTCGATCATGAGCTATCTTAGCTCAGATTGTTATAAACCAAGTTGAACTCGGTTTGGCTCATTTACAAACCGGCCAGCTTGGTTCAGCTCATTTACAAACCGGCCAGCTTGGTTCAGCTCATTTACAAACCGAGCAAGCTTGGTTCGGCTCATTTACAAACCGAGCCAGCTTGGTTCCGCTCGTTTATAAACCAAGCCGAGCCGAGTCAGAGCTCAGCTCGGCGAGTTAACAACCCTATCCAAAGTCCTTATAATAAACTCAGACATAATCTGAGGGGACTCTGTTACAACACATGGCGGTCTACAAGACAATATGAAAATATCCACCAATAAGGTGAAAGGAATAACATAAACACGAGTAAGGACCACACCCCTCATCAAATCTTTCTTGAAACCATAATCCGGAAACCTATAGAAGAACAAGTTGAGGTAAGAAGATGGTTATTCTCTCTTTTCTCTCTAAAGTTCAAACTTCATCTATTAATACTTGTTCTCACGTCGTAGGGTTATTATGAAAAATTTACTCCCTTCTTTTCCTCATAATGCCCTAATGCGTTTGTTCAGTGTGCCAATTCTGTGACGACTCATCAAGTTATCAGGATTGATTTGAAGCTGTGGTGGATTGAAGAACAACATTGATGAGATTCTATGTACCCCGAGGGGCAGCTAGGCGAGCATGGTCAAGAAATAAAAAAGTGCAGAGATGAAATAAGGATCATGTTTTTCCACAACCGAATTCTGAACAAGTACACTGCTTCTAGTGTGCACTTCTTGGTTTTGCCTGAATACCTGACTCGAAAAGCCCAAGACCAGACAATAGTTTTCAGGTCAGTTGGTCTTCGGGTTCAAAATTAATTGAACGAAAGAAAAGTAGAACAAAGTTTGGGAAGATTTTGATAAGTCCAATGTTGATGATGGAAGAAAATGACGAAAGATTTGGATGCAGACCCGGTTTTGTTAACCGGCACATCAGCATTGAATCGACATTCTAAGGTATGTGAAAAAACACACAAATTACTTGCTCAAAAAATAGCAATATCTTAAATCATACACACAAATTACTTACTCAAAACCTTGCCACAAGCCGTACAAAAAGATAACAATGTGCGTTACACAAACTAAGTGTGATATGTGCATCTTTTTTGTTTTCAATCGGGAAATACTCAAACTTTCACCCCTTTAGAACTTGACCCGCAGCATTATGATTGGTGAACCACCTCTTATACCATTAAGCCAAAGGCGTGTCGTTTCAACAATACTGTACAAACCATTCACATCAAACAAACCGGCACAAGCTCAAACCTTCCACACAACACCACACACTATTGAAAAGAAGGGTCATCAGTAGCCATTTTATCACTTGCTTCCGTCTCACCCACAGGACTGTTAGTAGCAGATACTTTCTCACTCATGGGCACGGTATCTATCATGGGACAGCTGGCAGTGGATACTTTCTCAGTCATGGGCACGGCATCGGTCACAGGACTACTGGCCGTGGAAACTTTCTCACTCATGGGCACAGCTTCGTCCTCAGGACTGCTTGTAGCCGATCCTTTAAAGGACCCGCTATCTTGTTTGATCAAATCAAGACCTGCGCCTTGGATTATTGGAGATGCAGCATCAAGGGTGCTGGTAGTACTTGGAGAACTGGGGCTTGAGTTTCTTGGTCTATTAAGAGCATTACAGCGTGGACAATAGTATGTAACGAATGGGAAATCCTCTTTTCTAGCAAGACCTGTAAATATAAACATTCTCTTACCACCAGTATGTTGACAGGTCAATATTGCATCTTATTTTGTCTAGAAAGAACAAAATTTGGGTATGGGTCGAGTTAACCCAGAAGGCCAGAACACTTCTTGCCTAAAAGCTACTGTTTTTTTTTTCTATAAATAACTAGTGTGCTAGATATCATTACGAAGATTAGTGTTTCAATAATAACCTTATTTCAACGAGAATTGTTAGGCTAAAGAAGTAGCTATGACTTTTGCTAATTAGTTTATCATATGATATTTATAATTTATAATGTAATTTTGCTGATTAAAAGTATTTACCATTATGCATGTGGCAATTACCACATATAAGTGCATAAGATTGTGAGGGGTCCTCTCCCACGAGCAATTGTGCTAGTCGAGCAATCCAGCCACCATCTTGAGACCCAAGAGCTTTGGGGTTATGATGCTCCACAACAACCGGATTATGTGAAGAAATCTCATTATCCACATGCTGATACATTTCCATGTCATTGCCTCCCTTAGATGTAGCTTCTGATGTATTTCTTTTCCTCAAACCACCAGATGTCACACGCTCAACATCATGGCTCTTCCCTGTAGCTTCAGAATGATGCTGCTGTGACTCATCTCCTAAGAACACCTTTAGCCCTGAATCTGCACCCAATTTTGATGCAAGTACAGAAGCAGCGGCTGTTTTGGCTGCTGGGTCAGTGTCGTATTTCTGCAAACACAACAAAGTTGTATTGACCTTAAACAACTATAGTTGATTTAGGCACCTCTCTTTCGGGATGCATGGGACAAATCATCATTGATAATACGCAGCTCTAAGCTGTACCTGAATTAGTTGCTGAGTAATATAATAATTGGTTCGTTCTTTAAGTTCGTCAATTTTTGCTTGCCTCTCAGCCCGAAGCCTTTCTACAGTTTTCTGATCCCTGCTATCGCCTATAAGAGAAAACAAAAGAAAAAGCTATCCAGTCACATTCTTAACTGCTATTAGAGGTCAACAATTGAAAAAGCTAAAACAAAACACGGTTTTGCTCTGGTAAAAAATAAGAAATATGCATTTGTTTAAAAGAAAAAGGAAATTTCATTAATACGTTCAGAACTTACGCATTCTTGTAAAGCTAAAAAGTGCCCAGTACAAAGCCGATGATAAAGCAGGCAAAAGAAATATAGGTAGAACTCGCAATGCCCTCATTTGCCAATCTAAGCCCACGGTTCTTGTTGTAGTTATAGCATAACCCAATGCTATGACCTATAACCACAGAAAATCAACAAGTGGACAAGAAAAGCCCTAAGAAAGAATTGATCACTCATACATCATTCAAACGAAGCAATTCATCTAACAAATACTCATCACTTTGGTAATACGATTCAAACTGAAATTAACAGAAAATATGTATTTGACATCCTTTTAACAATTTTATCACCATTTACAGTAACTTCCATTGGTTCAGACAGAATACTAACATTAACTATATCTGATTAATCTGCATTTTACAAGCAACATTCACAAAGACAAGTAGGTAACAAAATAGGGTTGTTTGATAGCCTTTTAATGAAACCATTAAATAGGCTACCTTTAAATCGCTTAAAGGTAGAGCGTGTTTGGTTCACTTAAAAGACACCCCTTAATACTTCATAAAACCTCTTAATATGTAAGTTTTATAAAGATACCTACTGATTCATAGACCACCTTTTATTCAAAATAACTCAACACAAGGTTGCCAAACAGCCTGGAAAATGTTATGAACACTATTCAAAACTGGTTAGAACACATACACCACTCATAAGCAAGCAAGCATAAATCATAAATGTATAATTACACCATAATCAAACAAACACCATCCATATGCTATCAATCTGTCATTAATAACTTCATAACACCACTCAAATCTCAAACATTCCAGCAACTAATTAATAATTACCTCAAGTAAAACAGAAACAACAATCAAATTCCTAGCTGTTGTCCTCCAACTTGACCATCTCCTCTTCATTCTCGCAAGAAGAGTGGCCTCTTGTTTCGATATGTACTGCAATCTCTTCTCCAAATCATCACCATCTAACCTAAATAATCCATACCAGATTCGAGACCAAAAGCCTCTCTTCGTATTCTTCTTATTCTCTTCATCTACTACCTTCTCGGCTTTCTCATCGTCCATTTATGATATCCTACTCAGATCATCGAATCAATCAGTTAATCGCCATTAACAGAGCTAATCAACCAAGTAACGAACCACACGAAGCGCAAAACGGAACCGGATGTTATAATCAACGAAACGACGATGTTAATGTACTGAAACAGTAAGAGAAGTACGTTACGAACCTGAAATTGGAGGATGGAGGTGAAGGTTGTGCAGATGGTGCGATTGGAGAATGTGTGGGTGAAATTGAAGGCGGAAATCGGTTTTGATCGGTTATGTTTTGTCGGATCGATGGGGTTTTAGAAGTGTGGAGGCTTGAAGTGGAGATATTGAGCGGTGGTGGTGGTGGTGGTGGTGACGGTGGTGGTGACGGTGGTGGTGACGGTGGTGGTGACGGTGGTGGTGGTGGTGGTCGGAACGGCGATAGGATACAGTGTGGATCTTCGGTTTCAAGTCCTATAAGTAATACAAACTTTACACTTTTTATAGTTTAAAAGTTTCAAATAAAGTATTTATTATATTTTCATGAAATAGTTTGATATCGTTAAAGTCTCTCTAGCTTTTTTTTCGGTTAAAACTTAAAACTTTGCGTATGTAGTGTTGATTATCAGCTTATTTTTCTTAGTTGTTTGTTTGTGCTAACGTGATTAACCGATAAAGAAACTAAAGAGGCTGGCAGGAGGTAAAACAAAAAATAATAGTTGAAAAGGAGATTGATTATTATGTTTAATCCAAGTATCAAACAAGGATGTCTCATTTTGTTCGATAATATCAAAGATTTTGAAGGCAAATCTCGTGCATTCAGCGTCTGTGGCAAAATCCACGTATTATACATCTATCTATTTGAAAAGAGAAAGAGAATGAACAGTTAAATTGTGAATCTGAAACGTTCATTTTCATCTCTGCGGCTCACCTTTGCTTGATCTCATATCGCCACGATCTCCATGGTTGTCCTTCTGTATGACACGTGTCGATTGACCAAAGTGTTAAGGTTATGTGGTAAGTTTGATTTCTTTACACATGTTATACATAAGGGGAGAGATCTGGCCCTCTTTGACTAACTTAGGTTTCTTGGGGTGTTTTAGATTTGGGTTTTTTGGATTGTAATGTTTCTTTATGAATCTGTTTAATGTAGCCTGAGTACGTTTCAACCCTCCGAGTGGTCTTTTGGTCACCAATGAGTGAGCATGAAGTTACCTTGAAACAATCTTTGGGGATGAAGCCTTTAAGGCCGAACTTAAGAGAAATGAGTCAATTATTTCTTCTCCTGCCACCGTCTTGGAATGTGGTATGTATTATGATGTTTTAAGGTGAAGATGTTTGATAAAAAAAATTAATTTGATATTGATTTTGTTAAATGTTACATGCTTCGCCAATCATAAATACTAAAGATTTCTTTTAATAAAGCTTTCTTTTAACTATAGACTTTGATTGTCACAAATGACTCTAATATTATTTGTGTTGGTTAAGTATACAAATGTAATGGACAAAGCAACAGAGGTTGAGGACATTGACAAATTTGCCCAGGATCTTGAGAAGATTTCTTATGTTGTTGAAGGTGTGTGTTTGTGGTCCATTTGTTTCACTCACTCATGTTCTTTGGTTTGATGGTAAATAACTTTAGGTAGTTCTTTGTTGTTTTATTGGTGATTGGATTTATTCTGCTTTGTTACCTTGGATGTTAAATTGGCAGCTACCGACGTGTTATTTGTCTGCTATATTAATTCTGTGAATGAATCAGTTTGAATGTTAGGGTAAAATCGACGAAACTTGGTTTGGAGCAGTATGTGTGGTTGAACCATGAGACTTTTATAGTTACTTTATAGTTATGAGGGTGATCGAAACGTTATGATTTGAAGCATTTTTTACTCTACTAACTTATATTGTTTTAGTTGCTTACATTTATGTGGGTAATTTAGATATGATTTGGATATTTGATTGTTCTTGGCCTATATTGGAGTCTAATTATTTCTTTCTTTCTTTCTAGCTTTTCAGTTTGGAGAATGGATGTGTGCATGTTTCATGTCATATGCTACCTTTGCATCTCCAAAGTTACACAGATCATGGGGTAAGCATACTCAATCAACTCATTTTCAAAATTACGATTTCTTCTACAATTCATGTTGTGGATTGCTTATTCAATGTTAATTTTATTTGTTACAACTGAGAGTTATAGATGTTGGGGATTTCTTAATAGAGAAATGACCGGATGATTCTGAAGTCGTACGATTTAACTTTCAGATCAAATAATTGAAGTGTATACCAATGATTTGACCGGATAAAATCAGAATTGATTGAAAAATTCGTATGAATTTTGGATGTTGTTTGTAATTCGATTTTTTTCTTGTTCTATCTCTTCTGGACTACCAATCCCAACATAAATGGGATTGAAGTTTTCCAAGATAATTGTTATTGCGGTTTTGAACAAACTACACATTTAGTCCCTCAAGTTTAATTAATACAATTTTGGTCAAAAACGAATTTCTAATGCATTTTCTGTGAAGGATTTTTGTTCAAAATAAAAAATTTCTAAGCTGACCTGGCAGCTCGACCCCAGCCAGGGGCTGCCACCCCTTGGACCTCGCTTCTCTCGGGGGCGCTACCCCCGAACCCCCGTTAGTCCCGATGACATTCAAACAAGCGTGCACTCTTGTTTGAATGACACATACAATCTCTAATTACACTAAAATATTCAACAATAGATGGGTTGGGTAACACGTCAAAAAATGTATGGGTTGGGTAGCATGTCGAAAGAGGTCCGAACAAAAATGGTAAACTTTTGTTACAAGTTGGCCGGAACACTTTCTCGTAAATATTTATAATTCACTAAAGTTTCAATTTGGGTTAAATATCAAGTTTGTTGCAATAATAATCTTAAATTTTTGAATACATGTGATTTTGTTTTAGAGAAGCATTAATGGATTCAAGAATACATCCGGTATGTAAACATTAAGTACACAACAACTAATATGTAGATAATCAAAAAAAATGTCCTTTGACATCACGTATCAATGTATATCAATGTATCATATGCTTAGGCGGGACAAAAAATTGATCTTTTGACTTCAAAAGTTAACTACAATTATCTTTAGACTTTAGACCTCATATATATCGGTTTCATTAGTTAACTATAATGATCTTTGGACTTGATATATATCGGTGTCATCGAGAAGGGTGCACAGTGGTTGATTACGCAGGCGAGGCCAATTCGTGCAGCAGGCAATGACAATACACGCAACGCGCGATGATGAATACACCTAGTTTTATTTGAAGATGAAGGGCGATTATCATAGGTATATGGCGTGTTTAAAGTTTCAGATGAGCAAAGCTGGGTTAACCGTAGGCCTAAACATAACGTACGGGTAGTAGCGGGTTATATATAAAGGAGGGTTAGGGGTGGGGGTGCAAATCGTCATTATAACAAAAATTTGTGGCCAAATTCAAAAGATTAGAAGTTGTGTAAGATATTTTGGTCAAACTCCAATTCAGTCATTATATTCAATGGCCTATGCAAGGAAATGGTTTAAAGTCGATATGTTGATTATTCCCTTACGCACATATGATGTTGTTATTGGTATTGATAATTGGTTGCAGACATTAAATGATATTGTTTGGAACTTCAAATTACACGCTATGAAGTTTTCGGTCAAAATTAGATTTTGAGTTAAAATTGATCAGAAACAAATGGCATAAGCTTATGCTCCATGGTAAAGATGTGTGGTGAATTGTTCACCATGCATGTAGAAAGTGACATGAGAAAACCTCATATTGCAGATATATATGTTAAACAAGATTCAAGTTTAGCTAATCTCTTGTAAGACTTTGATTGTGTATATCAAATTCCCACTTCTCCTATTGTGTTGATCAAGAAAACAATTGATGAATGTGTGTTGAGTGTGGGAGGTTAAATGATGAAATTATTAAAAAACTGATTTTTAGTACCGTTCATTAAGGAATTATTGGATGAATTAGGAGGCGTAAACAGTTTCTCCAAACTTGCTTCGCTCTCTAGTTACCATTAATCTACGAAACTACTTTTAGAACACACTAAGGACATTTTGAATTCTTAGATTTACCTTTTGGTTTGACTAATGCACGACCACATTTCAATGGTTGTTGAGCAACTCATGACGTACTCAATATGTCTTTGACTTGCATGAGGTCCTTTTTATCATTGATGAGGTCTAATTGTTTGAAGGCTAAACGATTTAAATGTTCATTTGGACGCAAAGGTTGAATATTTAGTAGTGGTAGTAGCTAATGTTTTCATGTAAGGTACTTTCAGGATTAGTATAAAAGACAAGAGAAAACTTTGATTATGCTATTACAACATTAAATAAATAATATCCTAAACATCGAGTAAGACCTAACAATTCCCTTCAACAATGATATTTTCTAAGGAATAGCTATTATTATTGTTTTATTTATAGTCCGGTTAGTTTATTCTTTGTGATTATAAAGAAACTTAAAAAAATAAAAAACTTATACGTGTTATTGAATATAAGCATGATCATGCATCAGACCAAGTAACTTTGGCTTCACCCCATTGACTTTTAGGCACCCCAAGGGCCTTCCAAAGGCTTTAGATGCATCAACAATATTATTTTTACACCCTCTAGATGAGTCACACTCATCAACAACCTTAGCCTTTACACTTCTATGCTTGTAATGTATCTTGATGAACTTAGAACACCTTTTTTCCATGATTGTACCATTGGCTAGATAATACCACGACGAGCGTGCTATCTGAATGGAATTTGCCGTCACACTCTAATGCCCCTCCTCCGCTCCCACCCTTCTCAAAGCTGTTGATGGTCAAAGTTGCCTTTATATTACTCAAACGAGCATGAATAGAGGATACATGTAATCAGGGGCGGGCCTACTTGGGGGGTTGGGGGGGGGGGGGGGGGGGGGCAATCGCCCCCCGTAAAAAAAAATTAGTGTTAGATGTATGTGAAAATCCCGAACGCCCCCTTAAAATTGTACAATCGTCCCACTTTTACCCCTTATAAAAAAAATCTGGGTTCGCCACTGCATGTAATGTAAAAAAGAGGAATAGAAGAATGATGAAGATAAGTGTGGACTGCTTCATTTTATCTATTAATTTTCTATAAATTGTGAAGGTATTTGATGAATAAAAGTTGGTTGAAGTATGATGAATATATAGTGCATCATTGCATGTGATTTTTGTCTTGTTCTTGAGTTTATATTTCTTATGGTAACTTAACTGGAGGTTAAAATTACAATGTCTCTACCAGTGCATTGCATGTCTTGTTTATATAATTGTTTGTATTCATGGATGAGTATCTAAATTAAAAAATTGGAAAGATGAAAGTAAGGATATACTTTTTATGATGATTATTGGTTTAAATATGAAGTAACATTTAAGTGAACAAACTATAACAGTCTTCAAAACTTTTTATTTATGGCTATTTATTGCTGATATCAATGTCACAATGTGTGTAAGTTTATATAAATAGACTTATAATGTGGGTATGTTATTTCTTTTTAACGTATCACCTTCTTGGTTTATAAGCAAACCTCCCAACTCTATATACGTATGAAACTAGTGAGCTAATCAAGATCAGCTTACTAAATATCAAGCCTAGCCTACAATTAAGTTTATTTAATTATCGAGTTCAAGCACAACCTCTCACACATAGCTTTAATATATTTGCTAACTTAAACAAAATTGATCGATATTACTGACAAGTCGTGCTTGAGATATAACATGAAACGCTCTGCGCATGAGACCTCAAGCTGAACAAGTCGGAACTTGGTGCGGCTTATTTACACCTCTCCAGTAAGCTAAATTATGTATGTTTGATAATACATTTTAACTTTATATGGATAACGGCATACAGATTCTGATCATATATGTGAAAATTCTAGCATAATAGGACATTAAAAAAACTGCATGCAAAACAATGTAAAACAACATGACGATATATTGTTAAAATTTTAAGTTTATTTCTTACTATTGTCGCAAACAGGAATTCAAACCAAATACTTGCTATAAGCAACAAATATGCTAATAAAATGAATTGTCTTATTTGCTGTTCTTTGATGGTTCATTTGATGCGTGTGGATGTGATTTGTAATCATGTGGACGGACAAGGAATTTATATTATCATCAAATATAACTATCAAATAGTAATAATCAAAATTTTAGTTTAACTTATATGTCTGTTTTTAAGTATTCTTTTAACATGATTTAAAATGTTAATACTAGCTTCTCAGGTTTAATGTTGAAAAAAAATTTTATATTATTTTTAGGGAGAGGTTATTCTACAAAGTGTATTTTTGCTACAAAGTGTGAGAAGACACAATGAACCTAAAAAAGTCATAAAAAAATTATATCTCATAATTTAAATATAATTTCAAAAAAGTACTTTGGAGTCTCTGTTCTCTAGTCGTCCTCTTTCAGAAAAAAAATAAAAAAAAAATTCATTGTGTCTTTTATGACACAACGACGTCATTATGTCTTTCATATGATACAATGACGTCATTGTGTCTTTCATAAATGACACAATAAAAAAAAAAATTTTTTTTTAGTTTTTTATTTTTTGTTATTTTTTTTTTAGTGAAGACGGTAGGGGAACAAAAGCTCGGAATTACTTTTTTTTGAATTCTTTTAGATTGTGAGATATAATTTTTTTGTGACTTTTTTAACTCATTGCGTCTTCTCACACTTTGTAGCAAAAATACCTTATATTTGAAAATTTCATACTTTTATAAATTATGAAAGATTATATATATAACTAAGTCAGACTTAAAGTATCATATATAATAAAATATCAAATGTACTTATTTGGTTAAAAACAATCCAAGAATAATCATTTTACATTTTATCCTTATCTTCTCTTTAATTTAAAAATAGGGTTAGTAAACGGCATGTTTAATATTAAAAGTCTAAAAAAATGATGAGTTTGACATGTGTCATTCTATTGTTTTAAGAGTAGTTTATTTTAGTCATTGTATCAAATAAATCAGTTCATTGTGTCTTATATGTTCATTGTGTCAAATATCAGTTTATTGTGTCATATTTATTTAATTTATTATATGTATTTATCATTGTGTTTTACATTAGATCATTTTGTGTTATTTTTGTCATTGTTTTTATAGATATATAAACTTGTTATATATCATTATGTTATACAATTAAAAGTGCACAATGATATACTTTCACCAATTTATTTTTTAAAACTTATAGTGTTAAAGATAAGACAACTGTTATTTTTGTCATTATTTTTAATAGATTATATAAACTTATTATTTATTATTGTGTTTTATAATTAACAGTACATAATAATGTTATTTTACCAATGTATTTTTAAAAACTCATAATGTTCAAGATAACACAATAACGATCAAAAAAACACAATGAGACATTGTGCTATTTTATCATTGTTTTTTATGTATTAGATTAATTAGTTGTTAATTTATAATTGTGTTTTACATATTAGAGATACACAAGAATTTAATTTGCATTATTATATTTTTTAAAATCATCATTTTAGATAAACATACTAGTATTCAGAAAAGCACAATAAAATGCACTAAAAACACAATGAACTGCACTAAAAATATAATGACGAGATATAAGCTCAAATACGTAATTTTTTGGCTTTTTATATAATAATACTATACTCGTTTTAAAGATAAAAAACGCTCGTTTTTATGGTGTAATTCTTATAAAAAAAACAATGCCGTACATATAAGTTATCAATCTTTTAAAAAAAATGAGAGAACTTGCAAAAAGTCAATAAAAGTGGCTATTACTAATATAACCATCTAACAAATTTTTTCCTATAATTTGATCTTAACCATTGATTAAAGAGATTGATGGTTGAGATTACTTCTTATACTTTTTTGTTTTAAAAGTCTTTGTTCTTAAACCTTTCCTAATTTAAAGTCGTCTATAATTACCCTATTTTAGTCTTTAAAAGTTTGTTCTTCTTAATTTTAAAGTCTTTCCCTTTAATTTAAAGTCGCAAATTACCCATTTTAGTCTCACAATTTTATATTTACTCATCAACCATATCTTCTTAAAATAGACTTTATAAGTAGTTATTCTTCACTTACATATATTGAATCATCTTTGAACTATTTTCAGTTGTTTTTGCAATGTTTTTGTGTCTATGTTTAGATGCATTTAAAGTGCAACTGGTAATTAATCAAAATGCAAAAATAAAAATAAAAATAAAAAAAGAGTTAACGACGTTGAAGTTTAAACATAACCAATGGCCCAACTGCCCAACACATTTGGAGGCCAATTCCATCCACTTTATAATGTATATACATCAACGGGTAAGAATCTGGATCGCGAATTACGCGATAGATGTTTGGTTCTACTGTTCTAGTAAGCCAATTATTATATGTGGATGAGGTTATTTTACAAAGTGTATTTTTGTTACAAAGTGTGAGAACACACAATGAGACTAAAAAAATCACAAAAAAATTATATTTCACAATCTAAATCGAATTTCAAAAAAGTACTTCGGAGTCTCTGTTCCTGTCGTCGTCCTCTTTCAGAAAAAAAATAAAAAAAAAAATTCATTGTGTCTTTTTATGACACAATGACGTCATTGTGTTTTTTATAAATGACATAATAAAAAAACGTTAATTTTTTTATTTTTTTATTTTTCGTTTATTTTTTTTCTTAGTGAGGACGGCTAGGAGAACAAAAGCTCAGAATTATTTTTTTTAAAATTCGATTTAGATTATGAGATATAATTTTTTTGTGACTTTTTTTAACTCATAGTGTCTTCTCACACTTTGTAACAAAAATACACTTTGTATTTGAACCACTTTCATTATATATTCTAGTAACCGTAGCGGTATGTTTACAGTGTTGCTACAAAAGGGGTAAAATTCGGTTACATGATGCTAGTTTTATGCTAGTTTTCTAAATTACAAACTGTAGATATTTTTGGTTACTGGTGCTATGGTTTGTGCCCAAAAACATCTAGTCCTGCTAATGGCACGTCTTATATCTGAAGTTCTTTAGAAGCTGAATCATTTAAAAGTAAGGTTCTAATAACATGTCTGAAGCTGAACATCTGCTTGAAAGTAAATATGTTTAACGATTAGTGTGTGGAAAACTATTTGTATTTGGTTAAAAGAAGTGTATTTGCTTGCGTGATCTAAATGGTTTTGCTAGAAGCAATTTTATGAAAGTGAAGTAAATAACATGAATCAAGTTACTTAAAAATTGTTTTTTCCATCAGTTGATGCCTTTCTTTCTGTAGTAACTCCGCAATTGTTGTTTGTCTTTAAAGGTAAAAGTGAAAATAATACTAACTTGTGCCACACTATGTCATGTCTTACAAAATCAACGTGTTCGTGTGGCAAAGGAGTAGTCATAATCTCACATATGGTCGACGCTCATACATCACTGCAAATTGTAGGCAATTTCTAATGTATAACAAATGCAAGAGAAATGAACCACTTTCTTGTTCGCGTCGACTCACTGACAAAATGCATTGGTCTGAAAAACGAAGAAGCGTAATAAGACTTTGCTGAAAACAAACTTCGAAACTACATTTCATAATTACTAATGTTTACCATTTAAATTGAAGAATGCAGTCTCTTTATGAATATAGATCTGTCACCAACCTCTCACCGTCAGACTTCATGGTCTCCACAAGTCAAAAAAACGCATAGTCATCTTGATCACCTCAAGCGATGACGTAGGATATGAAAGATTTGGTGTGGAATTTAGCCGTAACTAAATGTAACACAGCCAACAACTGCTTTATAATTTTAACTGTTCTTAAAAGTTCAATTAATAATAAGGTAAACTAACTGCTTCTCAAGTTCTTGCTTTGGGTTCAACACTCATATGTATGATGAGCCTATCTTCATGGAACTCACAGTATTTGTTAAGAAAATGTATATTGATTAGCATACACATCCTTGAATTTCTCAATTGATTGAATCTTTCTTGGAATTATGATAACACTAGTGTAGTGGGTCTACCTCGGCCAGCTGCTTGAATCTAACTCACTAATGCGATTTGACTTGAGCCTCAAAGATGAAACTCATATTCATAGCAAATCTGTGGCTTCACTCATATGCATGTTCTCCCTGCTAAAACGCATGATAAAGTCTTCCATCAATTCATTGTCACTTGACTCACTTCCATGAATGTTACCGACTCTTGTGGAATCTTTTAAACATCACCCTGTTGGCTAAAAATTCTCATAAACCTATTTCCGAGCTCGTTGAGACTAGCAATGCTTTCATTCTTAATGCTTGTCATACGTTTAATATATGATGAGAAGATGTACCAAAATAAACTTTCAAGATAGGACTTACCCAACGCTGATGTGAAAATAAGCAATTACAAGGAAGATAGTGGCCACATCCTAAATCACTAGTGCATACTTGTAAGTTGTATAGATCACCACCATATGTTTTGATATCGCAGTGTTAAAAGCTTTATAGAAACTAAAATGTCTTACCTGCCACATTTGCCAACATGTAAACTCATGTTCTTGCATGGTCTCAACCGAAGTTTGGCCATAGAGCTAATTCCTCATCGGTTAGAGCATGGGCAATGAATATACCAACCAAATTATGTTTATACATCAAACATTTGTCATGCTTGAGTGTTTGAATTCCAACCAACATCACATTCTGTTTACCAACGACCAAAACAGCGCTGATACACCAATATCGAACCTCAGATCTTTTGAGTCTCAGTCTTCTTGTCAGTACCTGAACGTTCCAGATGTCCAAGGGGGAGGGGGTGTACTTACCGATTACATCACATATGAATAGCAATTTTGGCGATACCAGCCATAACTGTTTTTCCATAAATGTATAATGTTAAACAAAAAGATTGAAAGTTATCCATGAGTATAAACCATTAAGAGAAAAACCCGTTTACATGCAAAGAAAATGCAATCTTCAATCAAATAGATGCTGAATGAATAGTGACCTAAAATCGTTTAACGAAGAAGAAAAGAAACAACACAACAAACGAACCTAATATGATCTCAAAACCACTGCTTGGAATTAAAGCTTACGAATAAAATACAGAGCCCTTTCTTATAATATTTCAACCTGCTTAAAATAAGATGAATTAGCTCTAGATATTTATTGATAACTAGTCAAATGAGTAAAATCCCAAAGAACAGACTTGAAGAAAACTGGTCGACCATTGCATTAGAGTGTATTTTCAAATGATTATATCCTCCCAAATAATTTAATTTCAGAAAAAGAAAGTTATCTCTATCATGTTATGATATAGTTTTAAAATCATATTAATATATTAATCAACTATATAATTCAACAAAATTGATAGGGATTTATGGGGATTCAACTGGCCCCTACTTGACCCACACTTCAAAATACATGTTTTTGACCAGCACCCATATGCCTTGCAACAGGCCAAGCATAATCCATTTTTTCTACCTTATCTAATCATATAATTAGAATTTACAAATTGAAAAGCCAAACAATTAAGGTAAAGGAGCAAAATAATTATTGATTGCTTACCTCTGCGTCTTCTGCACCAGATTTGGTGATCTCCATTTTTTCATCTTCTGCAAATGCAAGACACAGCAATAAATGAAGAGCATACGAATCTACTTTGTTATTAACTCAAAAAGACAAAGCAATTGTAGCAATTGTTTGGCCAACCCAAATACGAACATGTGGTATCTCGTTAGAAATCAGATGGGCTAAGCATAGATAGCTTTATATACAGTTGTATGGATCAAATGTTGGTAATATGAAAGACGAGTTAAAAATTAACAGATAAAGATAACAGAATCAGATAGTACTGTGGAAATCACAAAGTGAGGTTGTCCTCAGGAGTTGCATAATTAAAGTGCTATCTTTGTATGATTCCTCACTCAGGGAATCAAGCTCTGAGATAGCTTCATCAAAAGCTTGTTTTGCAAGGTGACATGCCCTAAAAAATCAAGGTAAAAACAAAGTTTTGAACATATTTTGCATCAAGCGTATGGAAAGATAAGAGAAAAAGCTTAAACTATACCTTTCAGGAGAGTTCATGATCTCATAATAGAACACAGAGAAGTTCAACGCCAAACCCAACCTGATTGGGTGAGTAGAAGATAACTCAGCTTCTGCTGAGGTGGAAGCCAACTGCAAACAGCAAATTTAATGGTTGTTATGTGTGTTAGGCAACAAAAGAATAGTTTATACAACTGTAAATGTGGCTTGCAAACTAAACCTAATCACAAAAATAATAAAAAAGAAAAAGTTGTTGATGATGATGATAAAAGGATACATAAGTGAGTCATTATGAGGAATGTCATATGCGACATCAATACAAAGGCATCTTGACATGGAGGGCAGATATAATTACCTTTAATTACCTTCCTAAAAAATTTATAGTATTGTTTATAAGATTTTTACATCATCGAAAAGGAAAAAAAGATTAAACATGATAAGTAAGTAAACTGACATTAGTATAAGCTACACTAATAGCTACTTACTTGATAAGCCTTCAGCGACTGATCAGCTGCCTCCTTCTTATCATCACCAGTCTTAAACTCTGCAAGATACCTATAATAATCTCCTTTCCTGCACCCAAACAAGAAATCATTAAAACCAACATGCTTAAGACATTAGGTAGTTTTTTTACAAATTTCCCAAATATGGCTTAGTTATAATCATGGAACACTATCTAACAAACAAGGGCATGTTAAACCCTGTCAATTGGAAAAGAATATACTTTAAAATTATAATTTGTTTCATCTCTATAAATGGGGAGTGGGAACAAGCTCACATTTTGTAGTAGAAAACTGTAGATTCTCCAGCAGATGATGATGGAATCAGATGTTTATCAATCACAACCATGATATCATTAATATGTCAGTCAACTCTGTTTCAACCTTCTGCCTATACCCCTTAATCCGGTTTACATTCACTTCATTGCCTCTGGATTCCTCCTTCTGCTCAATCGAAGACAATATTCTCCATGATGCCCTACGTGAACCAACCACATTCTTGTACCCAACTGAGAGCAAATTCCTCTCTTCAACAGTCAATTCCACATCCAACTTGGCAACCTTCTTCATAGCATCCACCATTTCTGCACAAAAAGCAACAACAAAAGTAAATGCAAGATCAAAATAAAAGTTAACCTCAAATCAAATTCACAAGTCCACTCTGCACTCTACATGTTTCTTAAGATTCGTTGATACTGTTCAAACATAAAACCTAGTTGTATCATCACTCATCAGTTTCCATCTGTAATACTTCACTACTTCTCACATAGATTAAAGGTCACAATACAAAATTTCTCTATTTTCTTCGGATCAACTTTCATCCACTTAACAATAGATGTTAGCTCCTTCACCTTCTTCAGCTGTTTTCAACAAATCAAATGAGCATACTCAACACCTCCAATGTACAATACTCCGAACAATTTATTCATCGCTTATAACCTAATCAGTTACTAACATCTCAAATCATCATCAATTTCCATCTGCAATACTTCAAAACTTACAACATAAATAAAGATCACAATTTAACATTTCTCTATTTTCTTTGAACCAACTTTCATCCACTTAGCACTAAATGTTAGTTCCTTCACCTTCTCCATCTCTTTTCAACAGATCAAACGAGCACACTCAACACCTCCAATGTACAACATTCCGAACGACTTACTCATCGTTTTCAACCAAATCACTTACTAACATCTCAAATCACCAACAAATTCGATAACATCACAAATCTCCAAACGATCTTACAGATTTGAATCTCAACCACAATAACGAATCAAATGAACATACTCAACATCTCCAAAGTCCAACGTACAATATTCCAAACAGTTAACTCATCGTTTTCAACCTAATCACTTACTAACATCTCAAATCATCAACAAAAATTCGATAACACTCACAAATCTCCAAACAATCTTACACAGACTTGAATCTCAACTACAATAACAAATCAAATAAACATACTCAACACCTCCAATGTTCATTTTCAACCTAATCACTTGCTAACGTCTCAAATCACCAACACAGTTCGACAACATACACAAATCTCCAATCGATCTAACACAGATTTGAATCTCAACTACAACAACAGTAAAAATCGACATCTAAACAACGGATCTAGAATAAGAAAGAGCAGATGAACTACTGACCTTCATATCGTTCAGCTTGCTCTGCAAGCTTTGCGACATAGATGAAGTTGTCACGTTCCGTTGAAGAAGCAATGGATGCCGATCTTCGAGCTCACCGATTGCTTTCTCTCTCTATGCTCTGTCAAAACTAGTGGAAAGCGGAGGGAGACTTTGTGACCTTTTTATGTGTTTGTCAAAATGTAGGGGTTTTCATTTTGACCACAAAACTTTTTGTGTTTTCGAGTTTGGCCACACATTCATCGTAAATTTATAATTTGCTACGTCACATTTATGTTTCAGACTATCACCCTTTTCGTTAGGGGTGTAAATGAGCCAAATCGCTCGTGAGCTACGCGAGATCAGATCGTTAGAAGCTGGAATTAAATTAAACTTAAATAAGCTTGTTTAATAAACAAGTTCAGTCTTCACTACATGTTACTCGCTTGATCAACATTGCAAATACAGAACATGTTTTGATTAGCTTGACGTTGCTGAATTGCCCTTAATTCTGGTTCGTCCAAATTTCTTACAAAAATTAAGTCGCATTATGAACCGCCTTGTTCCTGAGGAAATGGTAAAATGCATAACGCTTCATATCATTTAACAACTTGGGTCAAAAAATGAACCAATATCTGGTGGACAACCTATTGTTCTCTGTGCCTCATTTCGACCTAACAATTATGTTTTCCAACCACACTAGCACAACTACTACACCACAACCGTTCGATGCAATAATTTTTTATAACCAACTTTATCTCGTATCGCCTAGACCTACTTGACAATAGCTTTATCCATCAACCAAAAGGAATGCACAACATAGTAAACCCTAACTAACAGTCTACTACGCTAGTAGAGAAAATCGATGATGACGAGCATTTAGTGCTATTCAGGTCAACTACTCAAAGGGTATTTATGCCTTGCATCTCACATAGAGAGACGTTCAATTTACTTTCATCTACTCACTCTTCTAGTCTTAATTATTCTCAAATCGAAGTCCGGTCATAGTAACCTCCGAACAATCATTGTGATAAGACTAAGAGTGTCTTATTTTAAAGGAAAAGCTTGATATTTAACGGTGAACCTCATCGCACTGGCGCGCTGCTATCTCGACCCTAATCCATCTATGCGGATTTCAGTTAGAACAATGTTAAATTTCAATTAATGCAGATGATTGGGTGCCATGTCATAGTTATGAAATATGTCCTTGCTGCTTTTTGGTTCTCTAGTAAATAAAATACGTAACCGTAAAGGCGAATCAAAATAATCAAAGAAAATGAAAACCCATAGTTTAGTATTAATATTATTGATACCTAATTATATCAAAACCGAAAGATAGCCAAACCATTAGCAACCGTGTCGAACAATCAGAAAAAAAAAAAATACTAGTTCACCAGACTCGCTAACCAGCCTATGACGCTTTCACCCTAAAACATCACAAGGCGCAACCGATTCACGGATCTAAGCCAACCAAAGGGAAAGGGTCAAAATGTTGGACCATTAGATAGTTAAACGGAATAACCAAACCATTAAAGATTTGGTCTAAATGTTTAATATCGTCATAATTTTATTGTTTTATTTCAAGAAGGTTTTTATATATTTTGTACTAAATTTAAACATTCCATTCCCGTTCCCGCCTTAAAAACAGGAGCATAAAAGTAGCAGAAAAAGACCATTTCACTTGTGAACCATTTATTCCAAAAGTACATTCACTTGTTTCCTGGACAACGTACCATCAACGATGCACGTAGTACACTTCACGTCCTCAACAAGCAGCAGGTTCAACTCAAATTTCCCTCGGCAGACAACCACAATGACTCGAAATAAACACTAGATAACACATAACAGACCTAAACAAAACAAACCCGAAACATTATTTTGTCAAGGGTGAACACAACATTATTTTGTTAACCGGTGTTCTGCATTCCAGCAGCGATACCCTTCATGGTCAAGATGAGGGTGTCTTCCAGACCCGGGGCGTACTCGCTCTTCGGGTTCAGCTTGATGTACTCATCAGCCGGCTTGCTGCTTGGCTCGCTATACTCTTTAGAGATATGAGGCCTAAATGTCACGTGGTAGTTTGGATCACGGATCCGTTTCAGAGTGTAAGCTTGACATACGTTCAGGGTCGTGATGTATGAGTCACGCAGACGGAGTCTTTGCCTTAAATATGGATCACCCTCCAGAAGATCCTTGTGACCAGCAATCTACCACACGAAAGGAATGAAATTATAAATATATAGCGTGGAGGGCGTAAGTACAATACATTAGCATATCGGGTCGGTTCATGTTATGTTTTATCTGTAACGGGTAAAAATTACGAAACTGTGTTGTAGTTCATGTAATGAAAGATTTATATTGATTTGGGTGTTCATACCTTGAGGAGAAGACTCTTGGTTTCCTCATAGTTTGCTCTTAAAGATTCGCCAAAAGACCACAAGTCTTCAGAGACGAGGAGCTTATCGTTCAAAGCAGCAATACCAGGGTCACCCTTGGCGAACACCATTTCGACTAAATCGATTGTGACTCTAAAGAAAGGCCATGTTTTGTACATTTCTTGTAGCATGTTAAGGTTCTTCATGTCTTTCTCAATGGCATACTTGAATGCTGCCCCGAACCCGAGCCAAACCGGGAGATGGAACCTGGTTTGAGTCCATGCAAAGATCCATGGAATGGCTCGGAGTGATTCTATGCCGCCACTTGGCTTTCGTTTTGATGGGCGGCTCCCGATGTTCATCCGCCCGTACTCAAGCTCTGGTGTGGCCTGTAAACATATCAAGAGTCAAAACCAGTTATGTCATTGTGTGTGAAATGATATGATAAGGTCATTGGTAGTGATACTTACAAGGCGGAAATACTCAACAAAATGTGGTTCCTTAAAGACAATTTCACGGTATTGCTTGGTGGCATGAACCGCCATCTCATCCATGAGTGCACGCCACTCAGGCCGTGGTGAGATTGGGGGGTTCATCCCATGCTCGAGTGTAGCTGCACAAAACCTCTGAAGTGTTCTAAAACACAAATGTTCTTCACCGAAAGATTGCTCTATAACCTCACCCTGAACAGTGACTCTAAGAGACCCGTGAATGGTCTCAGGCGGTTGAGACAGTATAGCCAAATGGGTAGGCCCGCCTCCTCGCCCGACGGTCCCACCACGTCCGTGAAACATGGTGAGCTTAACCCCGAACTTCTTAGCAACATTAATAAGCTCTTCTTGAGCCTTGTAGAGCTGCCAAGCAGCAGAAAGCCTTCCTGCATCCTTTCCTGAGTCAGAGTACCCGATCATAACTTCTTGTTTACCATCGATACGGTTTTTGTACCACTCGATTGAGAAAAGACGGGCCACGGCAGCAGGAGCGGCTTCAAGATCCGCGAGTTTTTCAAAAAGTGGGACCACGCGCAGCGGTTGTTTCACATGGCATTCCCGCTGAAGCAGCTCGACCGCAAGCACATCAGAAGGTGATGTAGCCATGGAGATGATGTAAGCACCAAAGCAATCGGCTGGAAGTTCAGCCAACACATGGAATGTATCCAAAACATCTGTGATTTCTTCGGTCTTCGGGAGATCGGGCCCAAAGAGAGGGCGCTTTCCACTTAGCTCAGACAAAAGCCATTCTTGGCGTTTCTCTTCAGACCAATCACGGTATGACCCGATTTCCAAATGTTGAGTGATGGCATCAAGGACATCCGTGTGGCGATCAGATTCTTGACGGATATCAAGCCTCACAAGTGAGAGTCCAAAAGTGGAGACTTGCCTTAAGAAATCCAGAAGGCTGCCATCAGCAATCACACGATCGCCACAAGCACATAACGATCTGTAGCATAACTCAAGAGGTTCCAAAAACTGTAACATTTTGAAACATAGTGAGAAATTTAGCATAAATTAATAACAATTAACATTATAAACTTATCGGCAAATCTTAAGAATAAAGAACAATGGATACCTGTTCAACATTGGTATAAACCGACTCCTCTGGTATGTCAGACACGTCATGGGCTAACAGATGGCGAGCTCTTTCACGTGTGTTATACAATTTGTCCCTCACATCACCAAGAATAACACGATACGGTTCAGTAGGAGGAACCTGCTTCCAGAACTCTGAGAAAGAATGACCATTGAGCTACTTTAGCAGAGCCAGAGTCTTTATATGTGCATAGTAAAGGTGGCACAAGGCTGAGGGGCTGGTCGGATGAGTTGAGCAACAGCTCAAAACAAGTTTTTGAACAAGTCGGGTCATGCTAAGTTGACCCAAAACACCTTTGGCCCAAAACTTTTATGCTTTTCGTAAGTAATTATTGTGAGAAATATGATCAAACAAATTATATTACTTCAAGTCTTCAACAGGAATCCAAATTTTTAAAAATAAGCCTGAAGATTTTTTATGCATTAGAAATACACATCTGGTGAATTTCTACCCATTTGACCCAACACGACCTGGATCAACCCATTCAAAAGTAAATGGGTTGAAATAGCATCTCTAGTGCATACTGATACAGAGTTGCCATAGTTACTAGCAACCACACATTAATCAACGAGATGTTTGCATCAATTACCAATGTAGTGTTTGACATCTCTCTTTGAAGATGATCTGTGGAGTTCTTCAGCTCGAACACGAAGTTCGTCACTACACCGCCACATGGACATCTGGCAAGAACAATCCAGTTGTAAGAAAAACAATCAAGAATAGAGTACACAAAGCAGAAGTAAGCCACAATTTGCATACCTCAAACATGAGATCCTCTATTTGAGAGAAGTACATGTTCGCAGCCATCATTCTTGCAAGTAAGCAAACATCCCTCGTAACTTCAGGAGTAACCCTTGGATTACCTGCACATTTTGTGACAAGTAATTAGCTTTCAGTAACACATCATACATATACGATTAAATAATAGCTTAAAAACATATGTCGGTAAAACATATACCATCACGATCACCACCCATCCATGAAGAAAACTGTATAAGCGGAGCATTATAGGGAACACGTTCATTGATCCCAATGTTCTTAAGAGCAGTGTCAACACGACGTAAGAATTTAGGAACACCCTTCCAGATTGTTTCATGAAAGTAACTCATTCCAGCTCTCATTTCATCTTGTGGGGTCGGGGGTGTCCTTCTAATCTCATCAGTGCGAAAAGCAGCTTGTATCTACACAAAATCATCAAAAATGAAGAAACAATCAACTTGCAGTTCCAACTAGAGTTGAATATCCAATGCAGTAATAATCTAATATGATCAAATAACAAACTGAAACATTTTTCCAATCAAACATGCAAAAATACATAAAAAATGCTACGAATTTAAAGTTTTAAGAATATATTAAACGCTGATATATACTTCTCTATGCAAAGCTTCATCCAATTCCTGCTTATCATCAGGAGTGATGTCCTTGGCATACAACTGTGCAAGACAGTCCCGAATCCTGAAAAGAACACATTCGAAGTAAAATTAACAAACTATTCGCTTAGGATCAGACTCGATTCAAGTTAGAGTAAATACCTTCCATGCTTCTGAAGCAAAGATCTACGGACAGATTGGGTCGGATGAGCAGTGAAAACAAGATCAACAGTCTGATTCTTGAGCGCATCAAACACTTCTTCCGGGGACTTTTTCAGCTTATGCACAAGTTTCTTAAAAGTTTCTTCAATATCAGATTCAGTTGTCGCATGTGCCTCATCAGCAAAATCACCCTTCTTGAGTTTAATCCTCCTTCGGTACGCAATCTGAACCTCTTCTGCCAGATTGGCCAAGTTAAGCATGTGAGAAAAGGCTTTTGCAATGACAATAGAATCCCCTGGATCTAAACTTGTCAACACGTTCCCGAGCTCCTCTAGCTTCTTCGGGTCATGCTTTCCTTCATACTCAGCAGAAAGCTCATAGCACTCTTGAACCTGCACAAACACATATCACAGTCAGATACTCAGATACAGCATTCAGATTCGCGAGTCGAATGTGATCATAACAACTTGAATGATCATAATCAGATTAACAGTTCAAATGCAGGTAGAAACACCACCTATAACACAAAATGCAATAAGTTTCACTAGAAAAATGCTAAAAAAATCCACTTGGGCATTTCATCAAACACCTTACACTCAACAAAAAAATTTAGTTATATTCTGCAAAAAATCACATGTTAGTTTTACACCCATAAGAGATCAAACACAAATGGGTATTCATCACTCCATAATACAACTTAACAACAATCAAACCACAAATCTAACATGAAAATTCAACCGATAACACCAAGAAAACAACTCAAACACCAATTAGATCATCACAAACTCACCGTTTCTTTGAGCCCTTCACCATGTAAATCCTGAAGAATATCAAGAAACTTATCCAACAGCAAAGCATCATACTCAATCAGCTTATCATCCTCCGACACTTTCCCAGGCACCAAAAGCCTCAATTGCGCATCGATCGACGCCAATTTCTCCAAATTCCGATTAGCCATTCCCACACACACTCTTTACCAAAACTATCAAAAACCCAAAAGCTTTAAAGTCAGTGGATCTATCACAACGCACTGATCAAAGTAAGAATCTTGAAAGCAACCCATGTGCAAGAAACAAAATTGGTACCTGATTGTTGGTGGGTGTGAGTCAAACTCAAAGCCGATGAAATCGAAGAGGGAGTTGAGTTGAGGGTGTGTTGATGCGTAAAGATCAAGGGGTTGGGGTTTGGGTATTTATAGAGGAACATTGAGATGATGGTGGCATCAAATGTAACGATATACGGAGGTGGAAGAACACCAGTATCATCGAACTCCCATACAGTTTGAGTTCATCCACGTCACTTTCGTTTCTAGTAATATTAAAGCCGAGAGGTAAGTCGAATTTTGATAACTAGGTTATCACAATAATAATTTATACTGATAATAAGTTTTTAAATTTCATTTCGGTTTCTAAGACAATATTATTTACATAACTATTATGTCATAGTTATGTAATTGTTATTATGAGCAAAAGAAAATAAAATTTAAATTTATTGAAATTATTTAAATGAGGTTGTTATTGATAAAGAAAAGCAAGTATCAGAAGTGATATTGGTTAAATTGTTGATATGAATTTTTATAAAATAATAAGTTAAAAATTGATTTATTAACATCTATATTGCCGATTTGTGGATACATACTATGCTTTATAAAGAAATACAAAAAAAAATTGAAACTTATATAAAGTTCAAGAGTGGATTTTTTTAATTCAGGTAAATAAGTGAAAGTTTATTTTTCTTGATGAATTTGTTTGATTTTTTAAAATTATATAAGTTTTGTAAAATTAAACTCTCTATTTTATTAGAAATAAAAGTATTGGTACTTATATTGTCAAACTTATTTTTAGTTAATGTTTTATATTTTTCTGTTTTTTTGCTTTAGTAAAAAAAGTACTTTTTATTTCAAAGATCAAAATATACTAAAGGACACTAGTATCTAATTTTAATCTGCTCGTTTGTAACCATACAATATAATTGATTAAGTATATATCCTTAACACTTTATATGTTTTATCTTTAAAAATGTGCTCTCTTGGCAAATAATTTCTCCATTTCATGTCAAAAGTACTTACGGAATATAATTCAAGTACGTACCACCGCACTATCTCTTTGATAATTCTATCTTGTTTTTTTAGCTACTTTCCTACTTTAAAAGCAAAAGATCACTAAATAAGTAGTATTGGGTACCAATATATTTACTTGAAAAGATTCTTAAATAAAAGGAATTTAGATTATCTCCATATGTTATAGTTTAGCTATATCATTTTTTTATCTTGAGATACTTAAAAGTCTTGGAAAACGACAAACTCTAAAAATTCTTTTCTTACCACAAGGATAGAAAACAATATTTCTAACAAAAAAATCAATGCATTTTTTTGCACATGAGCTATAAAAATACGAGGGAATTGCATGAATTATTTTTAAACTTGTAAAATTATATAGTGTTTCAGAACATCAATTTTATGTATAAATATTGAATGAGTAAAAGATAAACCAAAAGCTTAGAGCATTCACAGTCGTTTGGTATATTTATGTGAGTGTAATCCTTAAATTATATGGAATGATTGTAAGTGGTTGTGAGTGGAGGAGAGAGAAATGTTACTGTTCAATCTGTAAATTTAAGGAATTACTGTTCAAACCCTTATAATTTTTTAATATTTTTAAAAGTTGTTGTGAGTGTAGGAGAGAGAAAATATAATGATAAAGGTATAAAAAATATTATTTAATTAAAAAGATGAAAAAAAAAGTAATATTTTAATGTAATTATATAAATAAAAATAAAAAAACAGCTATAAATGCTCTTATCAGATAAAATTCTAAAATTTTGCATATCTTCCTGTCATTTCAGGAGATAAAACAAGGAAAGTAAAAGCAAAAGGGGTGAGTCAGTGAGATGAAAAAAAAAACTTTGAAAAATATGCATGAAATATTATATTAAAATTAAAAAATATCAAAATATAGGATGAAGAATCCGAAACATGGTCAAAGTTCATGAGAATATGCTTTTCAAGATCCAATTCTGTTTTCTTTGGTTCCTTGCAAATGGGTATCCGGTGTTATAAGTGCGTCTTCCTTTTCAACTTATTATTCTCATCAATTAAATAAATTATAATTAATATCATAAAAAATCAAACATATTTTAATTTTTTTTCTTGCTTATATTTCTTAACAACTTTTTACTTTGAGAAAAAACATCATATTCTTTTTTCTTACAAAAGTCTTTTATCGGTTTTTTAAACCCTAAAATCCATTCACATGTAAAAAGAGTTAAAAACAACTTGAAATCGATACATATGGTTGTTTTGCTTACACAACTTGGTATAAAGATCACGCGTGTGAATAATGGTATTTTAGTTTTTCAATCTCACTATATTGAGAAGATTTAGAAAAAATTAACTTCAAATATTGCTATTCTGTAAACACTTCTATAAATCATAATCTTAAACTTCTACCTAATAGAGGTATCGTAGTATCTCAACTTGAATACTCAAAAGCTATTGGAAGTCTTATGTATGTCATGATTAGCATTAGGATTGATATAACCTATGTTGTGGGAAAGCTTAGTAGATTTACTAGTAATCTAGTTCATATCACTGGCAATCTATTAATCGAATATTTAAATACTTGAAAGGAACGATGAATTATGGTTTAACTTATTCTGGATTTTCTTCTGTTATTGAAGGTTATTTAGATGCAAGTTGGATTATCAATATGGAAGATCATTCTTTCACAAGTGGATGGACATTTTTACTTTGGGAAGGTGCCATTTCTTGGGCATCGAAGAAACAAATTTGTATTATTAACTCAATAATAAAATCTAAGTTTATGGCATTAGCAGCAGCTGGTAAAGGAACTGAATATCTAAGAAATTTGATTTATGAAATTTTATTGTGCCCTAAATCGATATCACCTATATCTATTAGATATGATAGTGAATCAACTTTAGCCAAGGCTTATAGTCAATGTATAATCGTAAGTCTAGACACTTAATTGTTAGACATAGCATGATGCGTGAGCTCATCATGTATGGTGTGATATCAGTGGAGCTTGTGAACTCAACATAATTTAGCCGATCATCTAACCAAAGGATTAAATAGACATCTTGTGCACAAGTCGGCCGTGGGGACGATTTTGAGGTCCACCTAAAATCTATGATATTAAGATACTCAATTCCCATCAAGTATACACCAGACGCTGAATTAAATTCGAAAAGCTTAACATCTATATATTGGAACACATTAGTAGCATCATCCCAAGGTATGTGTTCAAACTTGCAAGTTGAGGAGATTGAAGTCTAACTTCTTAATAGTTTCTCTGAAAATTTGCATATGCAGGTACAAGACGAAAAAAACTACATATATAAGCATGAAGTTTAGCTGCTTCAAAAAGCCAAGATTTGGCTTTGATATGATTATAAAGGATAAGGACACAAGACTAGTAAAGTATACCGTCGATTAAGAATATATATGTATATAAACTTTTATGTATATTATCTTCAAATAATTACTATGAATAGGAGGGTTCAATCTATAGTGACTATTTAATATTTAAATATTTGGAATGTGTAATTGTTGAATCATGAAGGATAAAACTACCGAAAACTCAGGAATTCAGCATTAGCCATCAACTGCCAAAACAGGCCAAGTGCTGAACTCCAGATTTCAGTATTGGCTATCAACTGCCGAATTAGGCCAAGTGCTGAATCCACTGCCGAAGTATATATGTTGAATGACTATTGATCAGCATATGCCAAAGCAACCGATGATCTATATATGCTGAATGTCTGCTGATCAGTATATGTAGATCAACTGCCGATCAGCAGTGAATTCCATGATCAGCATAGAACAAGTGTGTCTGTGCTGACGACTGATGTGTTCCACCTTTTGACGACAACATAGTACAGAAGCTACCAACTCCAATACACAGACTACCTGCTCTACTATAGTATCTGAACATAGACTTGTTTATTCTCATTGTTTAGTATAAAAGCCCTCACACTTGTATAGGAGAAGCAAGCTTTCTAAGACATTTGATTGTATCTACCAAATTGTAAACTTTGTACAAAACCGATTAATCAAATGAATACTTTGAAAGAACTCATTATGCATTTATCTTTTATCAAAGTATTTGTGTTGTGATAGTAAATAACTAACTTAGATTCCACATTCTTAGCTACTGATCTAAGAAGAAGTTCTTGTTTGTCTTAATTAACCCGATCCAATAGTAATATACTAAGATGGAATTCAATCGTCATGATATTTCATTTATGCATAAGTTTGTTACTTGTGTGAGTTAGTTTTAGTTAATTAAGGATTACACTAAAATGAGGAATGAATGTTAGATACTTTAGTATAATTAGATTGACTAATGACCAACATAATCTTAATATCCATTAAACATGTCAGGAGGTGCGGAGTGTATACTTGTTTGAGTTAATTATGATCTTCAATTGAAAAACTCCATAGGAGCGAAGCCCCTAAGCAATGGAGGTTCCAAGAAGGAAGCACCGCTAGTAGCGGGGTCCAAAGGGCAGCAGCCCCTTACGGGTCCAAGGGGCAGAACCTCTGGTTAGAGTCAAGCTGCTAGGTCAACTTAAAAAAATTTATCTGGTAAAAATGGTTTTATTAAAAAATGCATTTCAAATTGTTTTTCTAGAATTTCACATGTGAAATTCAAGCGGAAAAAACATGCATTTTTGGTCATTTTGAATTAAAAAATAAAATGACAGTTTTTCCACCCTCTCCTAAAATCTAACTGTTTTCTCGATTTTAGTCTCTCTTGAATTTTTCTTCTCGTTCTAAAACACATAATATTCATACTTTGATCGTGATTATCATCTGAGTCGTAGATAATTGAGAGATTCGGGTAAACCACCAAATAATTTGATTTGAAAGTGATGGTATGACTATCAGATTATCCTGGCTTTGACTTTAATTATTTACAATTCATTGATCTCATCTCATCATTTACTTTCAAACATTCTTACGAAATTCATATTTCAATTGAAGGCGACTAACATAAATTTCAATATTGTATTCTTTATTCACCAGATAATACACCTTGATTGTTCACTCACCACTATCACCAATAGGTTACACAAATTAAATGTCTTGTTATTTAGAAATGAAACACACCATCCAAATTAAGAAATGTTTCACACATCCTTGAATAAATATCATATAAGCACGCATATGCAATAACATAACCACATACATTTCAATAAGTTACTTCACGCATGGTTAATAATACACCTATTAAATTTTAGGAAGTTGTATACACTTACTTGACGTCTAGTGTTTCTTGCTTGCAAATCCTCCATTTGTTCCTTACTTCTTAAATAGTCAAAGAAGGTTACTTATAACTCAATTACTTCACTAGTTGATCTATTTGACTAATCTTACCCCTAACCAAACCACATTAACTTATATTAAGTTACTGGAATCTACTAGCTCACATTATAGTCTCAAGAAATGAGTACAAATCACATGACCTATTAATTAAACTAATTTTGACTCCTTTACGAAAAAAAAAAAAACTTGTACCAATCATATTTGACTGTTTTCCTTTGTAACTTTTAACATCCTAACGCGTTATATTATATACAAATTATCATTCTTATCAACTTTTGCCAATTAAACGAGCCAATACACCATTTTGGCCTTTTAAGTCTAATTTAGACAATAAGCACCAATTTGTCAAAACTCATCATTTTAGATTTGAGCATATCTAATGATCAAAACACATTTGTGATATTCAATTTAGTTCATTTTATTACTTAGTGGTCATTAAACACCAATTTTATTCATAATCCCGTTGGGTCAAATTTAGATCAATTTCATTAAGAACACGAAACACCCACCTTCAATTCTTGAATATGTTTTCATACTCACTATCAACGAATTCTAACATGGTGTATACACCAATCAAGATGTGTCTACACCTATAGGTGCCATAATATACCTCAATCTCTAGAAAATAGCAAATTGGGTCAAAACCTCCAAGACACCAATTTGCTAATATCACAAATTTGAGACCTTTATCAAACAAATATTACCTCACCCCTGATTCTTAGACAACACCCATTGCATTTAGTACGAGAGCTGACACAATATATATGTATGTGTGTAAGGTAGTTTAATAAGTAATCAAATTTAAATAGAGAACTGTGATAATCGTTATAATGTATAAGACGTTCATGCAACTTTGTAACTATATCTCTTTCTATGTCGTACTATATCTGAATATCACTTGTTATAGACAATTAAAATGATTTTCTACTTAAAACTAAACTTGCTTATGATTTTTTTAGTTATGTTTATTTAATATCCTTTGGAAAGTTGCTATTATGCGAAACCAATTAGAAAATTGCAGTTTGCACTTAATCATGGTGAGCACTTTGAGGACTAATAAGTAATTATCTATTAGGCAAACTCATGCCACTGATTAAAATTATGTCAGTTGACATATATAATACTGCTTCCATGATTCAATCTTAAAAAAGGTTATCATATTTTATCTGATAAATTTTTTTTATGTGATTAAAACATAAAAAATTATTGAAAAATCTTTTAGTGAAACAACTGTTGACACCATCATCACATATACACAAGTACAAATTCCAAAATGAGTATTTTAATTTGAAAACATTGTTTCAATTAAATTGAGGAAAGAAGAATCGTAATTCATTAATAAAGACAAAGATATGCCATAAAAAGCAAATGCTCATGTTACATTAACATTTATTCCCTTTTTTATGGATAATTTTAAATTATTATAAGAATATGTTACTAGTGAAGTTAGTACTCACCCAACAATCTAACATTGAATCTGGTTCCCAATTTGTTGCTAGGAATCTCAAAAGGAAATGAGAATCTTTGGTGCATTGTTTATGTGGCAAATGTTATTATATTTAAATTTGAAAAATGATTATTGTAATTAGAGATGTTTATTAAACGAGGTTGGATAAATAGACCACTACTTATTTTATTGATTGTGATATATTTTTGAGTACACATATATACGCGCGATCATATAAGGACGTGTATATGCCCTCATACAGGATCATTTTAAATTTGTATAAGCTCGTGTTGATAGTGTATATGACTTTTTGTACGTCTATATTATAGGCGAGTTACATTAGATAAAAACATAAGTGTAGGTACATTTAAGACGACCCTTACTGAAAAATTTGCATGATAAAAATAACATTATAGTTTCTTTTAGAGTTAATTATATGAAACTGTTAAAGTTCTCTATATAATGTTTAATTTCACTTTTGATCTCTAAGTATTAACAATTACAAGAAATGTTCAAATGTATACACAAACATAACACAAAAAGTTTCTGTCATGGGTGGGACGTTTGCTTTTCTATTATTTTTTTTTAAAATGATCAAAATAGCCTTAAATCTACGCGTCTTTGATGTGGAAACCATAATTTGGTGACTAAACTCTTGCACATCCACCACATCCTCATTTTGACCGCACTGTCACATCACAACACAACGCTCTAGATATTTATTGGCGGAGTGAGGAGAGAACCATCGGTTGATGTTTATCTTTGTCTTTATTGATCTTCCGTCAAGCTAGTGTTTAAGATCTAGGGGACTGAATCGGACTCCGGTCACTCCATCATCTATTGAAGACCTGTTTCAGGTGGTTGGTGGTGGTTGCCTTTAGCCGACGTTTGTGGTGGCGATGGTTCAAATGTCGAACATAAAGGGTTTCTTTTGTGGTTAAGGCGGTGATGGTGAGGTCGTGTGGTAGTGGTAAAGGGGAGACGACGACGCCTAGTTTTCACAATTTATATTTCCCTTTGCACTTATAAAGTTGCAAAATATTATATGTTTATAGACTTTGGGTGCTTGAATGAGAATTACCTTAGATAAGGGAGGTGGTACCATTATTTTATCAATTAATATAATATACAAACAAAATACGTTTATATATTTATATTTTTAGTTTTAAACAAGGGGCAATTTGGTCATTTATCAACCACTTGATAAAAAGTTAGCACCTCATAGTGACCTTTTTGTTATGTTTGTGCATACCTATAAACCTTACTTGTAATTCTTGATACTTTAGGAACCTTTCATGTGATTAACTTTCTCTTTGAAAGTGAATTAAAATGTAGTAATTTGAATGATGTTTTTATATGTAGTAAGTTGTGAGTCATCAATCGATAAAGACCACTATGCGGTTGTCCTCTCTTTCTCTCAGTGACGATGTCACACATATGCACACCAAAACCTATTCCCAAAGAAACCAAATCATAACCAAGTATATGTAAACGAAACACAAATTCAACGATTACCTTAATGAACACGAAATGAATCCTTGCTTGATCTAGTCGTCTCTCTTAAAACTCCAGAACTTTAAATACTTTAAGTTAAGTTAGGGTTTTTAACTCTCTGACTTCCTATCTGAGTTGTAACTATCTACACTTGACACGCTTGAACTCCAAACCATGTGGTTTATAAAGTGACGTATTAGATCTAAACTTTTGGGTGTCTTAAGACATCTTAATTAACTCATATTTTAGCGGCGAACATACACACCCTCTACTGTACACTTGCTATGCTCCTAAAATTATCACATCTTCATTTTACATGATTTAAACCCACAATCTTCTTGTTGAAAAACACACCAGCTTACTACCAGAATGTCATTGGGGACTTGAATTAACTTTTTTTAAAAAAATTATGTAAAGTTGTTTTATATTTTAACTAACAATTCAATTAGTTGGCATTATACAAATATTTCTAACATAGTAGCATGTATGTTTAAAACCTTACAATTTACAAACTTCTAAACATCCTATCTTATCTTATCTTATCTTACTAGTGTAATAAAAGAGTAATTAGAGATAACACATGACATCACCATATTTATTTTTATCAAAATTTTCCCGCTTCTATTTTTTATTAAATAATTACATTAATTATAATAATATCATTCAACTTTTTTAGACTAGAAATAGTTTTATATAAATTAAGCAAGATATCTTTTATTAATGTTATTTCTAAATAAATAAATTTTACAAAAAGAAATTTTTTTAAAACATTAAACTTTTTTAAAGTTACAAAATATTTTAAAAATTGGTGTATTTAAAATGTAAAAATTTTGTAAACCAAAAATAATTAAAATTAGGAATTATAGACTTATAGTAAGGACACTTTTAAAAATGATATTTTTTGAAACAAAATGCTCAATTTATTTTTTGAAAAAACAAAAAAAATTAAAAATAAAAGTTTAAAAAGTTGATACATTGTTTATTACTTATAGTACTTACCCATATGAATTTTGATTGTATCTTATCTTAGAATTTTTTTTATAATTGATAAAATTTTATTATATATAATATTTTATTTATTCAATTCGTGTAATACACGGGTTTACTAAAGTTAGTGTATATATAAAACCTTACAATTTCTAACATAGTAACATGTATTCTTAAAACCTTACAAACTTTTAAACAGTTTTATTTAAACGATACTTACTACCTCATAAAATTAATAAAAACGATGACCGGTCAATTTCACCACACAAAAAAAGTTATTCCTTTTACACCGTTACAAGGATTTATTGACGTATTTATTTTATACTTAAGTAACCAACAATTTAAATATCATGCCTGTTCAAGCATGTCCACGCCATTAATCACGCCTAGTTTTCACAATTTATATTTCCCTTTGCACTTATAAAGTTGGAAAATATTATATGTTTTGTAAGGTCTAGGAATATATAATATAGACTTTGAGTGCTTGAATGAGAATTACCTTAGATTTTGGTGAAAAATGAATAACTTTGTAGCCTTTGATCATGGACCGGACAACATGGGCGTAAATTCACGATTCATGGACTGAAAAAGACATATAAACGAGATCGTGATCATCCCTTTAAACATAATTCAAAGTTGACAAGAAACTTTTTTATTTTCTTATTAATTAATAATTCTGATTTGAACTTCACTCTTGGTGTGTTTATATGTTTTCAAATAATAATTGGAAATTATAGCATGGTTAGAGCTTTTATTTGCTAAATGGTATATATTTGTGTAACTTAATTATGAATAGCAGTATTAATCGCTCTTCATGTACATAAAATAAACATAAATAATATTGTTCATGAATGGACAAATTACTAAAGTGAATAAAAATTTGGACCGGAGTCCTCTATCTAGCCCGTAATATGATAAAACCCTATACGTGTCGTGATGGTATATATAATAATCATATGGTGTCTTGGATAAAAACATGACCAGACGATAAAAAGATGCATACAGGGTCTATCGAACCGATCCAACGCTTAATGTATTATATGAACATACAATCACACGAATATCATTCAATGATTCAATACGACGGTTTTATTAATATTTGTTTATAAATACCAAAACGCGATTATGATTTGTGATTGATAAGCTTACAAAGAAGATGCAAATAATTGAAAAATAAATGCACCGAAGAGTAAACAAATACTAAATATTTAAGCTATTATCCTGTTAATTAACGAACTCTCAATGTTCCGTTGGCGTTATCCAGGTCGTCTAGATAGTAGATTCCAAGAAAAGTAATTTTAAATTATAATATTTTAAATAATAAACTCTAACAACTATCGAATTTTATTTTTATAATTATTTGTTGTTAAAGTTCATAATTAATTTTCTACTATGTATTTTCCTAATTGATAATTTAATCCATTTTTATTTAATGTGAAACTATTTATCTTAATAATTCTTTGTTACGTTTATATTGATCTTCAATATAATAGGTAGACCGAAGGTTATGATTTTACCCATGTGACCTATAAAAGATACAATAAAATACATTTATACACTACTACAAAAAGTTATATAAGGTGCGGATCTAATTTTTTGAAGGGGCGGGTGGTCTGAAAAACCGTTCCTTATAGCCTTTTTAGAATTTAAATGAGTAAAAATTGGGCGAAACCGCCCCTTACGTTACCTTTAGGGGCGGGTATTATGACAGCCCCTTATATTACCTTTAGGGGCGGTTTTGAACCGCCCCTTATGTTACCTTCTCAAAATTTATATGAGTACAAATTGGGCAAAACCGCCTCTTATGTTACCTTTAGGGCGGATGACCGCCCTTATGTTACCTTTAGGGACGGTTTTGGACTGCCCCTTATAGTCTTTTCAAAATTTAAACAAGTACAAATTGACATTCCTCTTTCCATTTGATCATACTAAAAACCCTAGATCTAAAACATAACATCGTTGTGCTTCTTCCACCATCAGACGCTCTGTAAGTTTCATAAATTTCTTCTTTCCATCGTAATGTTTACTTTCTTATTTCCATCAATCTCTCTATCAAACTGAGGTTAAACCTTTTTTTAATATAATAGTTACCATGATAAATGTGAATCAGTTCTTCCTAATGTTGATTTGTTATCTTGTATTCTCTAAATAAATTATATAACCTATAAATACTAATACACCTCTTGTCTTAGTTAAGGCAAATGTATGTTAGAAGCACTTGGTTATGTTGCTCAAGGAGATCAGTAAGATCATCATATAATGCTAGTAGACCTCGTGAGAGCAATGCGATAGAGGATTACTGAAAGCCTTGCGTTTACGTCAATGAGGTTTGGTTTTTTTAGACTTTTTAGAATTATATGTTTGTCTTGAAAATTTTCTTTTGGGATTTATGTTTGCTTTGCTGCTACAAGTTTTCCAATACATTCTTAATTTATGATATCAATCGTATCATGAATGTAATAGTCAACTCTTGATAAGTTTTGGTTGATTGAGCGGTTAGTACAGTGAATTATTTCTGGATATTAAATAATAATTTTCCCCCATCATTTAAACATAAAGGGCAGGTTTCATAGCTGCCCCTTTTGATATTTTGCTGATAATTTAGTTAAGCCATAGGGGGGGGGGGGTGTTTCAAAAACCGCCTCTTATTGATGTACATAAGGGAGGGTTCAAAAACCGCCCCTCATGCAACCATCCCATATGATATAATATCATAAGGTGTGTAGCCATATGGGACGGGCTAAAAACCGCTCCTTATGGCCATTTTACCCGTCCCATTTGCTTCTTTTTGTACTAGTGATAATAGGTTTGATAATAGCATAGTAGCATCTCTTTCTTGATCTATAATCTTATTCTCAATCTGAAATTGTATCTCATTTTATTTTATTATCGTTCATCTTTTTTAGACATTCATAAAATATATAGAGATTGATAAATAGTGAATTTTTATATTTAAAGAATCACTTTTTATAAAACTTTAAATTTAAATATAAAGACATAGATGAAAATTCTGATAGGGATACAAAATAAAGGAAATCTCTAAACTATAAAAATAAAGATAAAAATTCCATTAGGAATGCTCTAATGATGATAATTTGATACTTTAATTTACATTGAGAAGGTTTTGTTGTAAGATGGATTGCAAAGTTGCTTGGTCTTCCACCGGAAATAAAAAATAACTAACTAGTTAACTTTCAAAATAAGTATTCGAAACATTTAGAAAGAAATGATAAAGATTTAAACATGGATCAATTCTAAGAGTTAATTGTCACTAAAATAATCTATTACAATTCTATATCTTTTTTTTATAACACAAGAGACATGCCTAACTATTTTTTATGACATTACAGATTATTAGAAACAAAATTATCTTGGTCCTATTAACTTGCCTAAGACATGTGATAAGGGTGTTTAGGCATAGTCAAGCATACCAAAACTGTGTTGGGCCCCTATCGATCATGTACATTAGTTAGGTTGGGCAGGTCTAGGCAATAGATGCCTTGTTTAAGCTCTACTATATGCACCTAAGCCTTGTTGATCTCACCAAGTTCCTCAAGAACATTTTCAAACACCGAAAAGTGTGGCTCTCTAAGTTAACCTAAACATTCACGACATATTTAAAGAAATATCTTGCAAAAACATTATCGTATGACAAAAAGTCATTTTAATATTTATAATCATGTTTAGTTGTAATGCCTGAAACCTAAAAAGTCTTACAGTTAATCAATCATAACATAACATATTTCATAAACTGAAAACTTTATTACATAGCACTAGAAATGAATAAATCTTTGTTTAAGACAAGGTCTAAACACCAATTTAAATTAAAAATAATAAAAAAGCTCTTTATTACGATGTAATCTTCATTGTACGGATAATTTTCATGTTCATGCCAATGCGAGCATCCTATGTACTTGGGTACCTAAACTCAGTATAACATGCATACTAAAATCTACAAAGCTAAGTTAGTTCTAGTTTTTTACATTTAGTTAATTGTTAAGACTCTGAAAGCACCCCATAAATACATAATCATTATATAACTATAGTGGCAAACATAATCATAGTTAACTTAAAATTATAAATCCATAATACATTAACATACATAATAGTCAAACATTAGTCTAGACCCCCGAGCTCATGTCATTGCCCATAACATGCCATGTTTCTTCCCCGTGATGTTGCACTATGGCCCCTCGCAATGGTACAAAGTTATAGGACTTCCATATAACCCACAATAGACCATGTTTCTTCTCCACAATGTTGAACTGTGTTCCTTCATCATAACACAACGTTGTATGTTTATAATAATATAATTAGACAGATGCAAGACATCATAGAACACATAATGCCAAAAAGGCTTAAACATCATTCCAATCCATCTTTTCAAATTTTCACTTTTGCTTAACGGTTAATATTAGAGATTACGGATAAAACCATGTTTTTAAGAAAATAAAGCTACTTGAATTTGGGTAACAACATCATAACGTAATGATTTTTTTCTTCCTAATCAAGCTATAGTTCAATAACATCATTAAGAACACATTACACATAACATAAGCTACTCAATACTATTTTAAAATCCCACGTTTGTGTAAAATCATATATTGTATGCATATAAAAAAAATACCTGAAAAGGGGTTCATAGAACTCACCTTAAATGTTAATATCTTTAATTTTTTTTAACTCGAATGGATATTAGGGTTAAACCCTAACTTTTCACCTACTTGATGATCCTAAATCACCAAAACCATGTTACAATCTAAATTTGATGATAGACTCGACACAGATGTATCAAAACTAACAAACTCTCACCTTTTGTTGAATAAAATATGATCAAGTTCCTTTCTTTTTTTTTGCTTGAAACCAACCATGGAAGGGTGGGGTTTAGAGGCTTTGGCCGCTACAAGGTGTGAGGGTGGGGGGTGGGGGGGTTTAGGGTTAAACTTTTATGTAACCTCTTGTAATTGTGATAACTTTCTCTTTTTTACATCTTCTACCCCATTATTTTCTTTTTTACACAGAAGCTTTATTTTATTTCTTTTCGACACATAACTACTACAAGACCACCAAAATTTTGAGATGTAAGAAAATATCACTGAGGTTCATTATGATATTGCAATGTATTATTTTTCACTTTCAAGAAACCAAATGCAAGCTACAAAACAATGCTTATAAATCTGAGGATCATCGTCTCAAGGAAGATCTTTCAAATGAATTCTAAAGCCCCTTATTCTTCTACTATACCGAAAAACTTAATGCTATAACACTGTATAATCATATTCAACATAACCTACCAATCTAAGCTTAACCTCATTACTCTATACCATTCATCTCTTTAGAGCAATACATGAGCATTTGCTCAATGGAAGCGTCACCCACTAACAGCATCACGTCCCTTGCCTTCAGTTAACTTCCACTTTCAACCAACAACGTGACCCCTCTATCATGAAAACCTTTAATTAAAGCCTTTACATCTAAGCCCATAACTAAAATCAAAGAGAAACTTCTTTGTCCCAAATACTCTATCAATCTTACATTATCACTTAATGTATTTTGTACATGAATCACTAGCGAAGCCAATTTGTCAATCATAAGGCCCTCTTATTGATCTAATGTTTTAATAATTGATCATGATGTATTTTAGTCTAATCTATTGTTACTTGTCTCATGGGTCACGCCCTCCTTTTAGTATAATGTATACCAATGGGTTGACCTAGGTAAAGTGTTCTCACACATGGCATGATCATATGTTAATTACATGCCATTTTAAGTATGCTGAAAAAAAGTTGAACTGGTCATGACTGAATCGAAGGGATTTGATGATGTTGAAGGAACTGACAAATAATTCAAACATGTATTCCTTGAATTTAATTTGTGACAGGTCATATGAGGTGTTTGATTTTGTGTAGTAAAAAACAATCTCCTTGTTAATTAAAGTTTATATTTTATCTTTAGTTAAGCTTACTTTTCATGTAACTTCTAAAATTAGTATTATAAACTTATAAAGTATAAATCAAGAATTACACACATTTAGTCATTATTTTGATTTACAAATCAGTCTTAAAAAATACTAAAATGACATCTACATTAGCTTAATTAGCATAATATAGGTATTCTGACAATATTAATACTTACAACTTCTTAAACATTTATATTTAAATTATAGATTAATATTTAATAAAACAGTTTGTTAAGTATTTAATACTTTAAATGTTTATAAAAATATCATAATAATAACAATCACACACGTTAACTCTTACCACGCTAAATCTTATCACTCCACTCTTCATTGCTGTAATTCACATTACGTTTCACTCTCAACTCATTAAACCATGAAAATAGTTTTCACTCCCCACAATTCTCCCCTCCATCATTTTTATAAAAATCTAAATACAAATAATATTAATAAGTTTTAAACACCACAATACAAATACAATATAACCGATAACGAATCATAACCTAATTCATGGACAATTAACCGACGGTTCGGTTAAACAATTAACCGATTAACTAAAAATTACAAAAAAACCTTATAAGATATTATATATTATTAATTGTTTATGTAACAAGAATAAGAATCCAATGAAATCATTCTTTTATGACAAAGTAGTTATATAAACCTCTAAATAATGTATATTATATAATATTATTGACATAATTTCTTTTATGTAGTTATATAAACTCTAAATAATGTATATTATATAATATTATTGACATAATTGTTTATCTTATGATTATAAGCAACAATTTAAATAACATGTCTATTTAGTTATCGAACAATTATTCATTTATTTTAGTGGGAAAAGGGCATCACTTTGCGTCTTGGAAGGTTAGTGTGACGTTCAAGCATGACCACGCCAATCACGCCTATTTTCATAAAATATGTTTCCCTTTTTGACTTGAAAGTAAAAGAAAAATGTTCAACTTGACGTATAAAACTTTAAACTAATATAATATTTATGAAATGTCAAAAATGATTTTAAAAAAAACGACCAAATGAACATTTCGGGATCATCGTTAACGCTGCTAGGAGAAACTGTTATGAATGTGTTGATTTTTTAATATTATCTAAGACATGTTTTCTAAGATCTAACAACATTAAATATAAACAAGGGAACAATTGACATTCATATTTCAGAAAGGTCAATATTCAATAAATATGATAAAAAGTAAAAAAAAAATTGAGTAGATTTTGTTATTAAGGTGAATTTCATATATATCACTGCAAACTTGATAAATATCATTTATATCCAAACAAAATTTTAAATATCATATATATCCCTCTAAAATAATTAAAATATCACATATATATATATATCCATTTTAATATATTTAATTCGTAATATGACCATTTTACCTTTAAAACTTTTTATAAACTTTAAGCTTTCATTTTTACCTTCTACTTCATTTTTTACTTTGACTTTGCATTTGTTACGATGGTTGTTCTTGCTGCTTTTCTAAGTAATCTAAACAATAAATCATCATATAATAAATAATGAATTAAAAGTATGAACTTTCACAATAAAAACGAAGCAGGTAATACTCAATTTTGTTGGATAGTTAAGCGGAAAGAAAAGACGTCAACTCATTTACAATAAACTATTAATAACTGAACATGAGAAATAAAAGCTGAAAATAGATACATCGAAAAAACCATTTCTATATTTTTGAGTAGTCAACAACTAAGATATACTTTTTTTCCCATGAGAATTTAGAATCAATAGTTGATGGAGAACTGTTAAACTTGAGTTTAAGTAACAAACATAAAGAAGATCGATCTAATGAGCACATGAAGAATACAGTAGCACACAGAGGAGGCTAAAGAACTGAAGCGTTTGGAGTACTAACAATCGAAGGAGCAACAATAATAGAGGAGATGTGAGAATACTTAAGCACCTAATGAAGATCTTTTATGAGCATCGAAGAATTCCAAACTTTTTGCGATGATTATTGAAGATGTTATCACAGACCTAATAAATTTTTTGAATGGTATATTTTTTGAGGGTAAAGTCGGTATTTTGTGAAATATTATATTTTATAGGTTTTGTAAGGATGTATATGAAATTACACCTTGTTATTATTTATGTTTTTACATGCGAACTCACTTATATTATTTTTATCTAATTTTCAAAAAGTTAAATTAAAATATAACTTTGATGTGCTAGATAGTGTATATGTGTAACCCGATTATAGATAATCAGTTCAATACTCTTGGCATGTTGAAAAATGTGTATATATAAGTTTATTAAGTAATTAATAGGTTACATCCGGGCTATGTGACATGGACAAACCGATTTTTAACAACACTTACATGGAAACGAAAATGCAATGGTTAAAATAACATGAAACAAAACAGAAACTTAAAAAGTACACTAACGACATTTAAGTCGAAACTAAATAAACTTTAAACAAAACTATTATAGAAAGGAAAAATGACAAAAAGAAAAAAAAACAACTAATGAGGCTGGCCACGGTGCAAGAGAAGAGATTTCGACCCGCGTGGGTTTTGTGGGAGGCACACGCCTTACCACCATGCCAAACTAATAATTTGTTATTAGTTTAGGTTGTGCACATATTTACTAATAGAAAGTTCAAAACATACAAAAAAAAGGAAGAAACCTTGATACGTTGACCAGTAAGAAGCAACTATTATTCATGTCACTTGCTCAAACAATTATTATTCACGTTACTTGTTCTCACTGGCGAAGCTTCATACATTTTTTTCGGTTAGTAGTGTTAATTTTCGGCTCGGCAGTGTAAATTTTAGGTCCGGTAGTGGAAGTTTTTTAATAAATATAACGTTCGCCCCCTTAAAATAGTTTACTTTCGTTCCGTCCTTTTAAATCGTAGTTCAAGCTCCGCCACTGCCTGCTCTAGAGTACAATGGAATAATGGATGAATGGGCAAAGTGGAGCAAATTTGTACCACAATGGCACAATACTATATCTAAGCCCATATTATAACAGAAATAAAGCCCAAATCTATAAGCATTTATGGTAGAATACATAGAGAAGGAAGAAAATCTCTAACCTAATCGTGAAATCAGAGTGAAGTTAGAGTTCAGGAGAGTCCATTGGCTCTAAAGTCATCAGAATTTATCAATTATACCCAAATGAACTTTACAATTACTACCACAACGTAGTAGCTTTGTTGACTTTTTTTAACAGCAAATGCGCGACCCTGCTTAGTAGAATAGATGTATCTTAATCGGACCCACCTATTCGTTTTCCAGCCAGCTGGGACCCACTCAGGAGGAAACCCCCTGACTCAACTTTAAGCATTATGATCAGAGTGAGACTTGAACCCATAAACTTCCAATATTTACATGTCATGGGTAACTCATATTAACCAGTTAGGCTAAGGATTATTCGTACAAATTTAGGTTGAGTTATGTGTATCAGAAGCTTCTTTTTGGTATTAGATTGTGAATTAAGTGTTGAAAGTTCCCATCCTTGATAGAACAGTATCCTTACCACGTTTAAAGTACGCATAAATTTAAATTTTAATTCAGTTCCTTGATATTTTATCAATATTTATTTTGTTTGAGCGACCCATATCAAATCTACCCATTTTAGAAAGAGTTCCTTATCAATTTTACCTTTGCTTTTCACAAGATAGTTAAGCCGGCCTTATGTACTTATGTGATAACCAAAAACTCAAGGAAACACAATAGCGGAATCATATACAATGTTTTCAGAAGCGAATCGGACAGTGAACCGGACGTCCTACTGGTTTACTGGTCGGACCGGTTATGAGAACCGGATAAAATTATAATTATTTTAAAAATATAAGTAAAAAGATACTGAAAATTTTAAAAATATATAAAAAAACGATCCAACCGGTCCAACCACCCGGTTCGACCGGGTCCAACCGCCGACTGGGGATAAACCGGCCGGTTCAAGGCATCCGATCAGACCCTCACAACACTAATCATATATATAAAAATTTAAGGAAAACGATGTTCCACCAAACGTTCAATCGATAAGAGCAGTAGGCTATTTTTGATCAAGTAATTGACTTCTCTTGTTTGCATGCGATGTCAAGTTGGTATCACGTCGCTATCTTTCATAAGCACTTTAAATGCATCATTTAATAAAAAATAATAAATTGGTTTTCAAACTCAATTATATATTAATTTAATTCCCTTTTAATATATTTCGACATATATTTATTTATTACAAATAGACTATGAGTGGAGTAAGTTAGCATATACATCTAACATGTCGTCATCTCATGTAAAGACGAGTGATTTTGCGGGGAAACGGTTCCTACAATAATTTTATCCTTAATGATATCTTGCAAACAATTTATTATTTATCATTCTTTTATAGATGATTAAAGTATTTGGAAAATGTTTAAATAAAAAAGTTTTTAAAACTAAAAAATATAATAAGTAATCTTAATATTTAAGGACCTTAATTAATGGTTGTGATCAAATTATAAGAAAAAATTTATTAGAGTGGTATTTTAAAAATAAACACTTTTGTTGACATTTTGTAACTTCCTTTATTTTTTTAAATGTTCATAACTTTTATGTACGACATTATTTTATAAAATTACATCATAAAAACAAGCGTTTTTGTCTTTAAAACGAGTATAATATTGTTATATAAACAGATAATTTCTTTTATGTTTTTAAGCTCATATCTCGTTATTGTGTATTTAGTGCAGTTTATTATGTCTTTTTATGAGTTATTGTGTTTTTCTAAATACTATGATGTTTTTTAAGATGATGTTTTCTCAAAAAATGGTGGAATAACATTGTTATGTATCTCTAATATATAAAACACAATAATAAATTAACAATCAATTAATCTAATACACTAAAACAATAACAAAACAACACAATGTCTCATTATGTTTTTTTATTGTTATTGTGTTATTTGAATACTATAAGTTTTAAAAAATGCATCGGTGAAATAACATAATTATCTAATTTTAATTGTAAAACACAATGATAGATAACAGTTTATATAATCTATAAAATCAATGATAAAAATAACATAAAATGATCTAAAACATAAAACATAATAATGAATACATATAACAAATGATGTAAAATATATAACATATTAAATTTATATTTGACACAATGGTCAAAATGTCATCCTCTTAAAGACAATAAAAGGATATGTGTCAAGCTCATAAAACTTCTTATGCTTTTCAAATCAACATTATTTTTACTATAACCCTACCCAATGTATTTAATAGTTATCAAACAATACGCTTATAATAACATAAGGTAACTAAGTTCAATTATTTACTAAATTATTAGGATTTTAAAAAAAGAGTATTGTTTTTCATTTGGTGTCTTCAAAGAAATAGAAACATATTTCTTGTGTCTCGTGAAAGAAATCTTCATCTTCATCTTCATACTTTAATATAAAAGTAACTAGTAGGATATGTGATAACATCAAATTATTCATCATCAAAATTCTTTCGATTCTCACTCCTATTAAATAACTATATTAATTACAAATAATACTATTTTTTTCATTTGTTTTAAATAAATAGAAATATTTTTTTATTAAGTCTTCATTTATTAATTAATATAAAATAATAAGTAGATATTTAAATCAAATTATTTAAAATTGATATATTAAATACTATGTTTTAAAATAATAATTTAATTTTTAATTAAAATAATAAAAAATTAAAAATATTTTTTTATTATTATTTAAATAAAAATAATTAAAAAATAAGAATTTTTTCTAAAATATCAAGTTTTTAAAATATGAAATATATTAAAACTAGTGTTTTTAAAAAGTAAAATTTTTATAAAAATTTATTAAAGTTGAGAGTAATAATAAGAAAATTTAAAATGATATTTTTTTAAATTGGTTTATTTAGAAAAAAAGGTTTTAATTTTTCTAAAAAAACTAAATAAATTTCAAAACAAGATTTTTAAAAAGTTGATATCATATCTTAAAATATCGTTTTATAATTAATTTTTATAATATTTTATTTATTTAGTCCGTGTAATATACAGGTTTACTAAATATAGTGTAATATAAAATAATAGAGCCTGTTTTACGGTAACAATTTGGCTTGATCTCAGACATGCTTTGTAGAAAACAACAAGACTATGTTTGTCCCTTAAAACAATTTGAATCAATAGAACATTTGCTCATAACAAAAATGTTGATAATATGGGTTTTTAAACATGGTCTTTTATTAAACTGAACTCTTAGATGCCTAAAGTTTAAACCTGAAATTTGTATTTTCTAACCAACAATTTTCTCATATATGTTTTCTCTTTTGATTTTATTCTATCTTTAGGGTGAGCAACCGGTTCTAACCGAATGGAACCGACACCATAGTTGCACTTAACAAAACCGAAAATGGAACATTAACTAAACCATCGGTTTGGGTACTAGACAGGTTTGTCAATTTTATTTTTAAACGTTTCTTGTCATTCCAGAGCTAGAACATTAACTTCACTTCTTGTTGTTCTAAAGATGTACTTCATGTTCCTAGAATCAAGACGAATTTGATGTGGGAATTGAATTGGGGGTGTACAAAAAACCAAAATAACCGAACCGTTAACCGACACAACCAAACCGAGATAACCGAACCCAATTAAAAATCGATGGTTTTGGTTGTTGTTTTTAAAAAAAAAACAAACTTTTCAGTTTACTTTTGGTTTTGCTTGTAACAAAAAGTGAAAAAAAAAAACTGAATTGAAACATACAACCCCACTTGTACTTTGAGGGTAATCATACACTTACAAACACAATTGGCCTATTAATTACTTAGTTAATTTATATTACTTACCAAAAAAGATTGAATATTTGAGCCTTAAGAACTTATATTACTTACAAGATTGAATATTTGAGCCTTAAGAATAATTTTTAATTTTTTTGGTTTGAATTGGTAGATTAAGTAGTTTTATATAATTGTTTGTTATTATATTTTATTGATTATAATTTATTTAACTGACAAGTAAAAATATAAGAATATCATAGATCATTATTAAAGATCAATTATATGATGTAAGCACAAAGTTTATAGCTTAAATTCATTAGTTTAGACCAACATTTTGGTCCAAAATTTGAAGTTTAAATGGTAACACCAAAAAATCCAAAACGAAAGTTTTCACCAAGTGAAATCGAAAAACGAAAAAAAACAGAGACAAAACGGTTTTAAAATCCAAATATTAAATTATCGGTTTTTGGTTTTGACTTGAGGTCAAAACCGAACCAAACCGACAATAGACATTCCTAGCTACTTCATTACTGAAAATTTCATCTTATTTAACGTTTCAATATTAAATGTTCCTTTTTGATTTATGGTATTGTCGCTTATTACTGATAACTTATTACATATATGAAAATGAAAGATATGCACAAATGAACAATCATTTACCAAGCAAATTAGAAGAAAACGTTTTCTTAAAGTTGATAGCTTACTACTACACAAACAAGTATCTCCTATGAATTTTTGCTATGGAAGAATTCTGTAGCAAATTTGTTACGGGTTAGCTACGGGTTTGCTATGGATCATTGGCGGAGGTTTATAGGGGCCGGGGGGGCCGCCGCCCCCCCTCTTTTTTTCGTCGGTAGTGTAAATTTTAGTGCGGTAGGGTAAATTTTTGGTCCGGTAGTGTAAATTTTCATATATATATCGAGTTCGCCCCCCCTAAAAAAATTTAATTTCGCCCCCGCCCCCGCCCCCCCTGTGGGAGTGTTCAAGCTCCGTGTCTGCTATGGATACATGTTGCTACGGTTTGCCTTCGGATAAACCATAGCAAAATATGTTCATAGCAAATGTGTAACAAATTTCATAGCAAAAGTTTTAAAATAAATATAGTAAAAATGATTTAATTAAATTCGTAGCAAATTCGTAGAAAATTCAAGAAATAAATGCTGGAAAAAAATAACTAAAAAATAGTTTAGCAACACCCGTAGCAAAATCCATAGCAAGACAAAAGAATACAATTAAAAAAATAATTTAATAAAATCTGTAGTAAATTTGGTAGCAAAAATGAAAATATAAGATTTTAAATAATGATAAAAAGATATCATCAAAAGAATCAATAGTAAAATTCGTAGCAAAACCTAAATCTAGAAAAATAATACATAATAGATATTAATACCCGTAGCAAAATTATGAAAATAGATATTTAGGATGGTTGAAAATAAATTAGTTAAAATTTATAGAGAAAGCCATATTAGAATCAAGAAATAAGTTTTTAAAAACTAAATAAGTCACTTAATAAAAACCTTTGTAAAATTACAAAAGTAGAATGTTTGTATTTACACATATTGAATTGTTGTATAGAAAGATGATTGTTTACATGAATTAGTAACAACTAGAGATGATATCCTAATCTATTTGTTTTTAGTTTGGCTGATGTGGACATTATTTATATGGATATGAGTAGATTTGGCAAAACAAAGCCACTCATTATATTTTGAGTTATTATGTGTGCTAATTCTAACAACTTAGGTTAGTTTGGGCAAAGTAGTTTTTTAATTGGTATTAATAGGTCAAAACGAGTAATAGAAAATATAGAAATGGGCCAGGATGAATCATTTTTGCACAAACACACAATTTACTTGAATGAAGTGCCTTATATTGAGTAATTTGTTAAAAATAAGAGTTCTAAATGTATTTGGTATTAATGTGTTTTAAGAGTGATGTGCTAATTGATTCGTTATAGGTGCAAAGGTTGAGAGAACAAATAGTGGAGTTAGAACGTGATAAAACAGAAAAGAATTCTATGATAGATAAAATTGAAGAAAATACAAGACTATATGCTGAAATGAGTGAGAAACTTTAAATGCTATCATAAAACCTATCATAAAATTTTCTATCAAGTTAAGGAAGGAGTTTATGCCAGTAACCATTATGATTTCTACATTAATGTTTTTAGATGATTTGGATATTTTATACTGTTTGGTTTGGATTAACCTGTGATGTTTTTAGATGTTTAATGTATTGCAATTGGATATTTTATGCTATTTGGTTTTGGTTAACCTTTAATTACAATTGTATATATTTATGAAAGTTGTAGTATATATCATTTACAGAAAAAGTTCAATAACATTATAAAAGGAAATCTTTTAAAAATTTAGATAAAATTCGTAGCTAAAACCGTAGCAATAATTTTATAAAATCCATAGCAAAAATTGCATACCTATAGCAAGATTGGTAGCAAAAGTATAACAAAACTCATAACAAATTCGTAACCAATTCCATAGCCAAAATATAGCAAATCTATAGCTAAATATCATAGTAAATATGTAGCAAAATCCTAGATAAATCATCTATAGCAAAACCGTGACTAAAATCCATAGCAAAACCGTAGGAAACCTTTCTGTAGCAAAAGTTTCATAGCTAAAATCAAACAAAACTCCGTAGCAAACTTTCGTAGCCAAATGCGTAGTCAATTAGTGACACCAATTTTTATAACTAAACCCGTTGCTAATATTGGTCCGTTGCAAAAATCCGTAGCAAGACAAATTAACGACGAAAGTATCATCTACAAACCAAATCAGTAGCAAATTCGTAGCAAACACTCGTTTTGCTATGGATTCGCAACGAATTTGACCGTAGCAAATACCTTTTTCTATAGTAGTGATATAGACATTCAAACACCTAACATCTGACCTCTTACACCAATCAATATTGTTTGTTTTGTCCACAACAAGCTTACAAGTTTATTTTTTGTTTTCTTCGAGACGGCTTCCCCAAAGCCCACCTATCTTGAAGTTATTCAAACCCCTAAACACGCTTAACTAAGTAATTTATCTCTTATACACAACCACTACGCTCAAAAGACATTGGTGATAATTGAGACGAAACGTATGTCATGACACCAACATCTCTTATTCCATGGTTGAAATGAAATTTCTCTAGTTTGTTACAAATATAACAAGAACATCATCCTTATGTGGTTGACTTAGCCTTTGATTACGCACGAGTAAAATTTTCATTATGACAAACAAGGATTTAGTAATAAAAGACATCATCATATACACAATGTTTTCAAAACCGAATCGGTGATCAAACTAGACGTTTTCGTGGTTCTTTGATTGGATTGGTTTGACCGGTCGGACTAGATTTAAGAGTTGGATTTTATCATAGTTAGTTTAATAATTTATATATATGACAAATATAGTACAATTAGTTTAAATATCCCTTATAATAAAAGAAGACCTTGCTCCATCCTACCCCTTTCATAACCTACAAATAAAATACTATGGGTGTGATCGTTTGTTTTGTTTTGTTTTAGTTTAAATATAGAAAAGAAATAAGAAATAACAGTATAAAAATAAATATTTTTTATTTTTAAAATCATATATTAAATATAAATATAGACACATATATATTGAGTTGATAAAGATAATTTTAGTTCGTACCAAAGGTTTCAAAGATCAAAACTTGGGATTGACAATTCTAATTTGTATTCTTGGTCTAATTCTAAACATTCATTGTCCCATGTTGCTTCACCTATAAAGTTCAATGTCACAGATTATCTATGTAAATTTTTTTTGTCTCACATTGCATCCATGAAATTTTTTTCCTTCTACTTCTCTTTCTATAAATTGAAGTTCATGGAAACATATTTGAACAAGTTTGGACTAACCCATGTCTACTTGAGTGGTCCTTGTCCAGTTTGAAGTTATTTTGGTCTGACTTGACACGGCTTGCTGGTTTGACCTAGAAAAGTCAAAAGCTGGTCGGCTAACTAGAAAATGGTTCATGACATCAGTGGCGGACCCAAAATTTTTTTATGAGGGTTAGAAATTTTCAGAGTTTGACTTTCGTATTGTTGAATATAATCTATTTCTGGTACATTCTTGTTCAAATTGGGTCACCAATAAAAAGATAAATAAATTGAAACTCAAATATATAATAAAAGTATGTCAATCGCTATAGAAATGAAAAAAAAAACAATATCGTTATAATTGCTTTCTACGGGGTTTGTTTTTTTAAATCTAGTCATTACGCCATCTTGGCGTTTTAGTTAATGTAGTAATTAGACGTTTTTAGTTAAAGTAGTAATCATTCATGTTTATGTTTTCAAGTTCATTTTTCAAGAATTAACTTCCTCAAAAAATAAATTAAGAACCTCTGATACTATTTTGTTAGTCTGCTACTCAATAACCAGTAACAAAACATTCAATCAACAAGTTTCTAGCTAACATTTGAGGAATAACTAAGCAAATAATCAAATAATAAAGTAAAATCTTGAAAAATATTTTAAAAGTAATGTCTAAATTAAAGGTTTAGTGATGCTTAGAATCGAATTTGAAAGAGGTGGCATGTAACCACGTACAAATTAGTGACCGAATAATCAACCCTTCAATTGCCGCTTATTTTCTAATTTCGTAAAATGTAGTCCAAATGTTTGTTAATTATTTGGTCGATTATTTAATGGTGGGCTAATGAAGTAATAAGCTTAGTTTTATGAAATGGTTGTTGAGTATTATTTGAGTAATTGAGTTTATAAGAATTATTGAAGTGCTTAATTGTTTAATTAATTATTGGTTTTATAATTTTTTAAGATATATGTTAATCAGTTTATATGATAGGTTTATAATTGTAAACTTTAAAATTACTTTTTTTGGGAGTCGGCTTTAGAATTTTTTGAGAGTTGGTGTAAAAGTTTTACGAGGGTTAGTCGCAAAATATCTTGAGGTTCGGTTGGAATTACATCAGATATATACCGAACAAATTTATTTTCTTGTGGGGTGCGGGCGACCCTAAATTAACACTTCAGTCCGCCATAGCATAGCATGCAAACTAAACTATCCCATAATGTGATTTCTGGATGAACCGGTCGGACTGGCCCGATCTATTATTAAAACCTTGCATATATACACGTCAAAAGAATGAAAGATATTGTTCGCTCAGATGAAATCTAGACAAAAAGTGTAAAGGAAAATGCATGGTATATAATGTTAAATTCGAGTAAAAGCTGACCTGGCATACCATACTACCATAGTAAATTAGTAAGTAGTAACCTTTGCCCTAGTCCCTTTAACATAATCGACCCATTTCGGATGGTTTATAAATTACAAGCCCAATGGGTTAAGCCTAAAAGCCCCTCAAAGTTGTTGTATATTTTAAGCCGGAGGCCCAATAAACCAAAACATCTTTAAAAAACAAAACATATGCAAATTGCAATTGCAGTTGTGTTTTATATTTTTATTTTGGGATTTAATATAAAAATCATTTGTAATCGGATTGAATTAGTAATTATATCAACAGTATTTTCATTTCATATTGTTCTAATATAGAATCGCATGAAAGGATGTGAATATCATAATTATCATTTATAATTTGTGATATTTATAACTAAGCTTTGAATATAAAACAACATAATTATAAATTTTCAATTAAAATACAATATTGAAAGAAATAGTGATCTTTATGTTAGGGATGAAAGTAAACCCCGTTTTTTAATAAATCATTTGTATATTGACTAAAATGAAGGATATATAAATGTACTATTTATTAGTTAAATAAAATAAATGAATGCCTTTCATGGTAGAAGTATGTACTAGTATTTGTTGAATTGAGATCCAACTATGGAAAGATGGTCTATTTTCACACCTTAGGCATGTATTATTTTGTAGGCTTATTTTCAACAAAGATACAAAAACAAGCCTTGGAAAATGTAAAGATGAAAATAATAACATAAAAACACATCATCACAATCACTATCATGGAATATTAGCCCTCAAGTTTCAAGATTTACTATTCTTTTTCCTTCGATTAATAATTTTCATTAATGAACAAAAGTCTCCCAAAATATTCCCATATGTAAATTTCTCTATATGTATAATATTATTAATTTTTACAACTATTATTATATTATATTATATTATCTTATCTTATCTTATCTTATCTTATGCTATCCTATATATTAATAAACCAACTAAAGAAACAGTATAGTACAAGTAATCTTGCATAAGGGTGCAAACCTACACAATGGTAGAGTGGGAAGTTGAGGAGCATTAAGGTGCATGCCTCTACCACCAGCTCTCCATATCTTTGTCTAAGGGGAAGGCATCTGTCATCGTACACCACGGTCACCATCGTGGGCGTTAGGTAGCTTCTGTCATGCCTTCGCCACCACCACCACCCACCAAACCAATCCTAATTTTGACCACCACTTCTCGGTCATGACACACTTACTAGCCTTGAAGACCTCTTTGTTTAATGCACCACCGCCTTCATGACCACTATAGGATGACATTCTACAAGCCTATAGCGAGGGCTACAATGACAATGCCTTCTTCTTTGACATTTCTTCAATGTCGTTGGTTGATGCTTCTCCTTCCTTGGCTAGTTAATGTTTGTGGTTGCCGTTCACCTTCGATGGCTCCACAGACACAATTCTATTTAAAAGACATAGTGATGATAGTAAAGCACAAGATTTTTAAACATCAAATCACGAACCTTGTATGCCAAGATAGAGTAACATGTGAGTTACTTAACGCCACGAAGCCTTCTGACTTAGTGGTAAGCATGGCTTCCTAAATGAGAGGTCATGGGTGCGAGTCTCGTTTGGGACAATGTGCTTCGTGTGAGCAAGGAGGTTTTCTCAGTTGTGAGTTTCCTTCCGAGTAGTATGGTCGAGTCACCACGCTACTATACTTCGGATGAAAAGGTAATCCATTTTCCATGCTACGAAAATGAATACACGGTTGTTTTTAGTTATTTTTGTTAATGTTGCGCTATAAATTGTTTTGAAAATGGAGTTGTATTCAAAATCGAGTATTTTGTCGGCATTCTATGTTATAGCGAGTGTAGTTACAGTTGCGCTACCATGATGAAATGCACAGATTATATGCGAAAAACATTGTTGTGGTATTGATTTTATCGAAACCATTTTCAGTGTACGCTTTTATGGTTTTGAAGAGCTAAGGTAACAACGACAAAACTCATGCCGCATAGAGTGGTGGGAAATTGACCAAACTCCCGGAATGTAGTGCGGTGAAGAAACTTCCGTTCACTTTTTTTTTATTTAAAAATGGGAATGTTTAAAATATGGCAAGTGTTGTTATCGATGAGGTACCGTACGAACCGAACCAAACCAATTATTAGCGAACAACATCTTTGTTGATCTTGGTATTCTAAGAACATGTATAGATATTTGTTTTTATAGTTTTCGACGAGCCAAACCAATAATGACCAAAGTCACGCTGCTTGGCGCGGTATGCTGCACAGTGCAGGAAAAAATGTAGTTTTATTCGAATGACAGTGGTTTAATCGTGTGAGCGAATTAAAGAGAGGCTCTAAGAAGTGTGAATATAATAGTTTTGCTTTTTGTGTTGTTACATGTAAGAGAATATTTTTTTCTTGTTACATATAATATACTTTTGATTTGTTACTATTGTATTTTATAGAATAACGTCATAGCACCAAATTCGGTGATAAACAGTGCCCCTGTCACTATTGTGTTTACTTAGTTACTTAATAACTAATTTCTATTAATATTTATCGGCAACTTTTGTTTCTGAGTAGTGGCATTGTAACTAAAAGTATAACCGCCGTTGCATGCGGTACAACTCTTGTTGCTATATATGTGTGTATATATATATATATAGGGTTTTTGAGCGGTATGCTTGATGCCTTTGGCTACCTCTGCCGTACCCCGTCGCTCAATTCTTCTTTGATGTGGCCAACCATCTATTGAGGTATGCCAGTAGGCTTGGAGGTTCCCATGCCTCCGGTCTTTGTGACGAGTGGCACTATAGCTAAAGGTGTTGCAGTTGTTGCATGTGGTACAATTTTTGTTGATGTATACAAAAAGATAGAGGGTTTGGTATCTGAGTATTACATGGGGGTTGCGAAGGTGATGGCGGTCGTAGGTGTCGCGACTGCTGTGAAACTCTCTTACTTCTCCCCTGGACCCTTTAGGGTTTTCATTTAAGAGCTGTTGTGGTGATGATGGCGGCAACTCTGGTTGCAATAATGGAGGCATGTGAGTCTTTTTGTTTTGCAATGAGGATGATGATTGTAGATCTGAGTAGATTGGTCATGGAAACAGAGGTGCTGGTGGAGGTGATTGCATGCGGACGTAGGTGTCGCGGTTGTCATGAACATATCTTTTGGCCGTAGATGTCCCCGGTGACTGAGGTTTTTAAACGTAACACTAGTTCTTTTTTTGGTGTTTTTAAACTCCACAAATATCATTGAAGCTAAGATGATAGTTGGGTTTGGATGTGTTTCAGTTTTCCTTCCCCCTGGATCCTTTAGAGTTTTTGTTTTGAGATATATTATGGCGATGATGGCAGCCTGCTACTTGGCATAGCAACTTTGTTTTAATCCGTTCAGGCATTCGAGCCTCTTTGTTATGCAACAATGATGATGATAGTAGATCTGAGTAGATTGGTTTGTCTGTTTTTATTTTTTATTTCTTTTGTTTGCAGTTGTTGTGTTGGTGGTGGTGACGGTTTTGTTTGTCGATGGAGATGATGGTGGTTGTGTTGGTGGTGAGGTTGGAACTATTTAGTGATGGTTTGTTTTGCAATGATGATGATTATTGTGGATTTGAGTCGATTGATTTGTTTGTCTTTGTTTTTTTATTTCTTTTGTTTGCGCTGGTCGTGTTGGTGGTGGTGGCGGTTTTGTTTGACAATGGAGATGGCGGTGGTTGTGTTGGTGGTGAGGTTGGAACTGTTCGGTGATTGTTTGTTTTGAAATGATGATGATGATGATTGTAGATCGGAAATTCAATGTATAAGTTCAAACAACTCTATGGTTTAACGTAAATTTAGTTTGAAAATGAGTTGGGTCACATCGTGTAAAATGTCGCTGCAACTCGTGGGGGGTAAATAACTTTTATATTTAAAACACTAAGTTTAGACAATGATTTACTACAGTGGCGGAACTTGAGAAAATGTATAGGGGGAGCCGAATGTCATGCGAGCCAAATCGGGGGCCAGACTCAACACATATAAAGTTTTCGACTGAAATACATATAAATTTCCACTACTAGATGTGAAAACAGAGGGGACCGAGACCCCGGGCTCCAACAAAGCTCCGCCGTTGATTCACTAGTCTTTAAAGCATCAAAGTATAAGGATATTAAGCATAGGTTATAATAATAAATTGATGACTAATAAAAGATGACAATCAGCCTTGAATATGAATATATTAAAATCCCATGTCTCCCCCTCGTTAAAACTATAAGCATTGAAAATATTTCATATAAAACAAAAAAAAAACATTCATTTTCTTAAATGTAATCACAAAAAGGTAAACTATATTACATTTTACTCCAACTAACTTTAAAATTTTAAATATAACATGACAACTTAATTTTCTTTTCCTCATAACACATTATTTTAACCGTAAAATTCATACATGCCCCTACTAACTTATCAACCTAATTTAATTTTTGTCAAGATTTCATGAATTTTTGTGGCACCCACCGGTTTGACTTGACATAAGACCAAAAAAACCAAGTAAAATCTCTAATCAGAAAGCCGAAAATCAGAAGTATAATTTGTAGTCCGACATATATGCCTAATTTATCATGTAATATGTTCATCGAGACATAATGATTCTTTCAATAGAATCACAGCAAAGGTCAACAAAAATTTTCCAATGATCTAAAATTAGTAAGATTCATGTAATATGTTCATCGAGACATAATGATTCTTTCAATAGAGTCACAGCGGAGGGTTAACAAAAATTTTCCAGTGATCTAAAATTAGTAAGATTCATGTAATATGTTCATCGAGACATATAACATGATTTATATATGAATTATGAATCAAGATGATCACATAAGATTTTGAAGTTGGTTATTAAAGTTATATGGGAAAAAGAGGATATAAAGCGTAATGGATCAATTTGGTTGGTCCTGCTGGAAATTTTGTATCTTGAATTAATCTTAGTTATGACAATATTGAGCTTGAATTTAAAAGATATTCGAAACTATGTTAAAAAGATGTTAGAAATGAGGTTTCAAGGTTAAAAATGGATAAATATGAAATTTTAAAATTTTAGAAAAATAATGGTAAAATAGTCATCTTTTAAATTGTTTTTAATGAAATATGTAAATATGATATGTTAACTACTTTTAAGGACATATATGATATTTTTATTTAAGAAAATATGTATGATATTTTTAATTTAAGTGAACATATACGATATCTTACATATACGATATCTTATAAGTTTATAGGTACAAAATTCTTTTCAAATAGAAATTGCAAGAGAGTGGAGGAAGGGAACACAACTAGCTCCGCTATTATAGAAATATGGTTGATTATGTTGGTGATTTTAATGTCATTAATATAGTTATAATATAATTGAATAACTTAATACCATATTGAAATTATAATAAATAAGAAGACCAAGGATAGGCGGCCAACCTCCTAAAGAGAGTATCTATACAAGTTATTAGCTGTGGAATACACTCTGTGTGAGAGTGTATGATTGTAGTATGATTTTAGGCACCCACGAACCCGAGGGTCTAAGCGAGCTGCGTCCCTTTGGTGAAGTTTCGAGTGCAACGCCCAAATGCAATCCATGGAGGCGAGCCCCTGGTGGGGGTCTCCTTGCTTAGTTAGTGAGTGGTGACCATGAAAGAAAAATTTAAGATTACTATCTTGAAAAGCTGTCGGAAATTACTTCGAATTTGTATGATTGATGAAAAGTTACATGAGAGTGAGCATCAGTAAAAATTTGATATTAGTTATAACTGAGCATCAATGGTACTAATATCAACATCAATTGTGATCAGAAACAACTTTAGCCATCAAGAGTAACTATTTATCGATAACGATAATCAACAGTAACCAAGTTACTACTGACATGCTAAAGCGGCAACTAAGTTACTGTAAGGGAGTTCCTATCGATAAAGTTATGGATTATGTAACTATAATAAGTCAAAATAGTTATAACCACCGACTAACATACCTTGTAGGGACTGAACCTAGAGGCTCAGAAAATCAAATCAAGATTATAAAGATCAAGTCGCGCGAGAACCTGAAGTTGCCGCACAAAAACTATATCTCGCGCGAGAATTATTAAGTCGCGCGAGAACTGTGCGAGAACTTCTTAGTTTAGTATATAGATGTTATGTGATGTAATTTAGTGAGCTTTTATACTTTTCTGATTTCATACTCATTTGTAACACTTTCAAAATCAGAGAGCAATAGAATTGAGAAGTTTATTTACATTCGTGTTCTTCATTTACATTTCAATCCTATTCCGTGATGTTAACATTCCGCATTCTCGTCACGAGATTGATCTTATTTGTATTGTACTGATCCTTGCAATTGGTATTAGAGCTTTGTATGCTCTAGATCTATTGTTTTTGAAGATTGAAGAGTGTTTTTGAATTATTCTTGAGCTTTGATTTGGTTTTTGTTGAAGATCTACTTGAATTCTACTGTTTTGATCATTTGTTAAGATGTTGAAGGCTGTTATGAAGTTGATTGAAGATTTGGTGAAGTTCATATGATTAATTGAGCTTAATTCAATCAATTAAAGACAATTAGGATCAAAACTGAACCTAAATAGCTAATTGGAAGCTTAATCAATTAATTTTTGAACAAATTGATGATTGTTTGAAGCTGAAATTGTCGAAATTGAGAAATTTTGATTAGGCGAAAACTTAAGTTTCGCACGCGAAAAATATCTACTCGCGCGAAAAGTCTAAGTTTCGCAAAAGTTTGTTGGAAAATCTGTTACAGAAAATTTCTTTCACGTGAAAAGTTGATCATTTCGTAAAATTCAATTACAAAAGTATCTGCACGAAAAGTTTGTGCGAGAAGCTTGTGTGATTAGTTTTGTTCAAAACTATTCGCGCGAGAACCCTTTCTTTCCTGCGTCAACTTCAAGTTTGAAGAATTAAAAAAAAATTGAATCCAAAGTTTCCCGATGGCAAACTTAAAGCACATCACTGCTACTCTTAATCTTGACAATGAGATTGGCACGAGCACAAAACCTCATAGACTTTTCAGCGAAGAAGACTATCCCGATTGGGTTTATCGCTTTGAAAATCATGTCATTTACACCAAACCTCGGATGATGCGGTCAATCAAATAAGGCTCGTATATCCCGGTGTATACCAATGGGAAAGGAGACTTGGTGCCAAAACCTAAACACCTCTGGAATGAGGATGACTTGAAGAAAATAAAGCTTGATGATAAAGCATATGCTGCCATCACTATGAAACTTACTATTGAAATTGCTCAAAAGTTTAAGGATTTTAGAAGGGCAAAAGATTTATGGGATGTGATGGAGGAGCAGATTATAGGAAATAAGGGTATGAGGGAAAGTAGAAAGGACATGTTAAACCAAGAGTTTAATATGTTTAATCACATACTTGGTGAAGCCTTGAAGGCTCAAATGTCAAGGTTTGTAAAGCTGATAACGAAGATGAAAAGTGCAAGAATTACACTGGAGAACATCTTAGTAAACAAGAAGCTATTAAACTCACTACCTTACAGTTGGAACAACAATTGCACTACCATTAAGAGAACCAAGGATTTGTTCACCTTGTCATTCAGTGATCTAATCTCAACCATCAAATCTTATGAAATGGATGACAAGTAGAGAGCTGCTAATTACATCAACACAATGGGAGCTGAAGCATCAGCCTTATATGCTAAAATGGCTAGTAATCCAAACTATTATGTCAGCTACTCTCAGTTGTGCTAATAACAACAATTAGCCACTCCTATTCATCCAAATGTCAAAGATCCATCCTTGCCTCAATTCAAGCTTCTCATCAGAACCTTTACAATCCAACTCAATCTCAATCTCAATCACAACCCCAGATTTACCCACGAAGTCAAACCACTCAAGCTTCACAACAAGCATTTGTTGTAAACTCCCACCTTACCAAGCAAACCATTCAAATAGCTGAAGAGAATCTGGCTCTATTCACCATTTTCATGAACAGTTATGAAGCATTCACTGCTGGAAGACTCAGTCCACCTAACATCTTAGTTGATGACTTGCAACAAGTTAATCCTGATGATGTTGAAGAGAAGGATATTAAGTATCAGATGGCTATGGTGGTATACCGTGCTAAAATTTTTGCAAGAAGAACTGGTAGAAAGATGTTTGGTCTGAACAACTCAATCAAGATTGGGTTCGACAAATCAAGTTTTAGATGTTATAACTGTGACAAGCCTGGTCATTTTACAAGAGAATGCACTGAAGGAAAGTCTAATCAAGCAGATAATGGAAAGAAGATGGTGACTGTGGAAGTGGAATCAAAGGGAGACTAAGCAAGTTCATCAAATAACAAATCCTAATTTCTCTAACTAATGAAGAGTACGATTGGTCCGATCAGATGGAAATTCTAGGTATCAAATTGTCTACAACTTTGTTAGCAGAAATTCAAACTGTCAAAGAACATGTTGGTGAAAATGTACTAGCTGAGTTTGTATAGGATGATCTAATAAATGGAGTGTTTGATGAAGAGGTAAAAGTTGAAGAGATAAAAGTTGAAGAGGCGCAAGTTGATGTGGTGCTTAATGAAAAAACTGTTGAGATTACTCTAGCTAATTTGAAGGTGAATGTTGAAGGAAGGAAAGAAGTTAATAAAAAAGCTGTTGAGATTACTCCAGCTCAATCAAACATCATTGGAAAGAAGAGGATTGAAGTAGTGAAAGAAAAGGCTGTTGAGTTCTCTCCGGACAATGTTGAAAAGACTGTGCTTGTCGTTGAGGAAACTTCGACATCTGCTTGTGGAAAAATTGACAATGCTGTTAAGATTACTCCGGCACTAGAAGTAGCAGAAGAAAAGATACTGAAAGCCATCATGGTAAATGTCATACCTGAAGAGAAGAAAAAGAAAGAAGAGACCAATGAGGTACTTTTTAATCTTTGTTCTAATACATGCATAGAAAAGGTACAAAGATACAAAGTTCACAACAAAAGCTTGATTTTAGAAATTGAAAAACTTCAATATCAAGCTCGTAAATACAAAACTGATGAGAAATTTTTTAAAGAAAAGATAGAAGGGTTAAACAAATCGATTTATTAATTAAAATTGAATCTTCATGATAAAGAGTGTAATATAAAAGATAAAACAACACGTAACAATGAACTATCTTTAGAAATAAACAAACTTAACAGTGAACTCTTATATGCAAAATTAACTATTGAAAATTTTAAGCTGTCCTCAAACATGGTTGAAGGTATAATCAAGTGTCAAATGACTTAGAAAATTAATGGTGAAAAAGGTGGCGTTGGTTATTCTAACATTGCACCACCTATTAATCATGATTATACATGTTTGCCTTCATCAATTATCACTCCAGATGAAGAGACCTATGGATTAGGTTTTCAACCAAAGTCAGACTTAATGTCTCCAGTCAATGTTTAACTGACTGTTGACCTTGTCATAAAAACTGAAATTAAAATTAATCATGATAATTATTTTGCAGAAAGTGTGAAGCAGGAAGGGTTGGTTGAAGAATGGGAAAGTTATAATGAAATAGATTTTCAAGAAAATAAAAGTTGTAATGAAAAATCTTTATGTAATTCATCATCAGTCATCAATGAAATTTCAGATGTTCTTATTTCTATAAATGATTGTTCAAAAATGTCTAACAAACAAAATAAACTGAAATTAAAAATAGATTTTAAGGACAATGAAAGAAAACGAGTCACAACATCAGTATGACTTGAAAACTGATTTCAATAACAGATTTGTTTTAAAAGGTAATATTGATAAGGAAGATCATATTCTTAAAGAAACAAAGGCCAGTTTCTTTAAGAATAAGTCTCCTCTTACTGCTAATTCTGTGAAACAAGATGTTTGTAGATCCGGTATCAAAGACACTGGTCCCATTCCAGTACCTGCGATTCAAAAGGTTAAAGCTACAGTTCGGTTGGTTGATTACAAAGGTCCTGGACAACAAGATGTATGCATATAAGGGCAGTTACAAGGTTGCAGACTTGGACTTCTAAAGACACTGATTCTCCGAGCCTAGGGGGAGATTGTAGGGATTGAACTTAGAGGCTTGGAAAATCAAATCAAGATTATAAAGATCAAGTCGCGCGAGAACCTGAAGTTTGCCGCGCGAAAACTATATCTCGCACGATAACTTGTAAGTCGCGCGGAAACTGTGCGAGAACTTCTTAGTTTAGTCTAAATAGATGTTGTGATGCAATTTAGTTAGCTTTTATACTTTCCTGATTTCATACTCATTTATAATACTTTCAAAGTCAGAGAGCAATAGAATTGAGAAGTTTATTTACATTCAATCCTATTCCGTGATGTTAACATTCCGTATTCTCGTCACGAGGTCGATCTTATTTGTATTGTACTGATCCTTAGATACCTTTTCACTAAGAGTTGTGTTGTTCTAGTTGAACCTTTGTGATGGTTCTCTACATAACTCTACATAAAAAAAGTCTTTGGTTTGTTTATTAGTATGTTCTTAGATCTTAATTTTTTACATCCATTACATTCTCTTCTTGTTGACCCTTTTCGAATTATCTGATTAGAATTTTGTACTCATGAAACACTTTATTTAACTACACATGATTCAAAAAGCTATCTAGAACAATTTAAGAAGTACAAAACCTACGCATATGTACGAGTGATTTGATTTTAATTGCTAGCTGTAAAAGAAATATAATTGATTAATAATTTTTCGATTTTAACAATATAACACATGTATGCAAGAATTCAAGACATGGGTAAGATCACCATTGATCGAGTCTTTTACTTGTATATTTTGTTGAATTGTGTCTATGATGATTAAGCTATCTAACAACCATCTTTTTCAAAAACAAGTCAAACGAGTCTAATGAAAATGACTTATAAAATCTTATTATGTTTTAACCGTCATTTTATTTGAGATCTTAGAAGCACGTATAACATTTTTCTTGATAAAACATCTAAATCTCATGATGATTTATATATAACTGAAACCCATATTCAAAGTGGATTTCAAATGTTTTATTATAACTGAGATCGAAATGTGCTTCATTTGATGTATCATAAAATATATAGTTGTAATTTATTCACAATATTTAAAAATTACAAATTTTAATATCAAATTTCTACATCATATAATGTGTTAATTTATCATTTTATGGTTTTAAATACTTTTCAATGAGCTTTTCATGAATTGGAGACAACAAATTTAAGAATAAAAATAATATATACATGGATGAACTAATGCGAAAAAAGGAGAATAATTTTCAATTTTCCCTACAGGCTAAAATATAATTATATCTGGAATTAAAATAATAAAAAGAAATCACTATGAAAACGATATCAAACGGAAAAGAAAAAAGAAACAAAAACATCACCAACACCATTTACAATAATAGTAAAATAATATAGCGAAAAAACATATTTTCCTCGAACACATCATATCAATCGGCTGATGGTGGTTGTAATAATAATCAGTTATTATATATTAATTTGAGATATTCATAGAGAGATGCATATGTGATTATGTGCTTTTCCTTACGTCGGTTATTGCTATTGAAAATATTGATCAATCTTATTTTCTATAAGAAATTAAACCTAAATCTTTACGGCTTTGGGGGTTCTCTTCTTTTAATTTTCCTACTAATTTTACGAAATACAATGAATCATTTTTTGAATTACCCTTGTAAAAATGTAGAGATTTATATTTTAACTAAAGATCCTTGTATTTTATTACCAGTTAATATAATTAATCTTGTATAACCAGTAAACGAGTAAGAAAATGTCGATTATTATGATATGACACGGTTATAATGACATACCAAATTTGTTTGGTAGATGATATGACATATTCCACTTCAAATAAATTGGTTAAGAGTTTGTGAGAGGGTTATTGTTTTGTGGCATTATAGTAAAAAATATATTTATTCTAAAAAGTTTAAAACTTATTATGAGTTTGATTACGTATTTTTATATTGTTTTAAAAAGAATGATATTTTGATCATTGGGTCAAATAACTCAGTTCATTATGTATAATACATTTATTGTATCAAATATTAGTTCGTTATGTTATATATTTGTCATCATTTGTTATATGTATTTATCATTATGTTTTCGACCAATTTTAGATCATTTTGTGTTAGTCTTGTCATTGTTTTTATTGATTATTTAAACTTGTTATCAGTGTTGTAAAAATCGCTAGGCGCTAGTCGGGCAGTGGGGTACCGACTAGCGATTAATCGGGAATAATCGAGATTAATCGGTTTGGAATTTTTATATATAATTTTCAGTTTTATATATAAATACACACATTTTCATATGTAAATTTAATAAAAAAGTTCAGTTTTATATATAAATACACATATTGGCCGAAATTTCCAAGTCTAAGCCGGAATTTCAATTTTTGGCCAGATTTTTTGAAGTTCGCCGGAACTCTACCGGAATTTCGCCGAAATCACAGATTTTTGGCCGATTAAGACCGCCTAGGTCCGATTTTGACCTCCGTTGACCGCCTAGCGATTAATTAGCCGATTAGCAAAAAGTTACAAGGTGATACCCCAATTTCTGATTAATCGCCGATTAATCGGCGATTAATCCCGATTTTTGCAACACTACTTGTTATCTATCATTGTGTTACAGCTCGAAGTACACAATAATATTATTTCACCAATATATTATTCAAAACTCATAATATTCATTATAACACAATGAGTTATTTTTTTTATCATTGTTTTATATAAATTATATAAACTTGTTGTTATCTATCATTATATTTTATATTTAGAAATATCCAATAATGTTATTTCACCAATATATTTTAGAAAATCATATTGTTCAAGATAGCACAATGTGTTAGTGTTATTTTTGTCATTGATTTTTATAGATTATATAATTTTTTTCTTATCTATCATTCTGTTTTACAAGTAGAAGTACACATTCATGTTATTTCATCAATATAATTTTTAAAACTTATAATTTTTAATATAGCATAATAACGATAAAAACACAATGATTGTGTTTTATGTTTTATATTATTTTTGTGCTATTTTTCATTGTTTTAATGTATTAGCCTAATTAGTTAATATAATAATATGTTTTACATACTAGATATACACAAAAGTGTTATTTCACAAGTACATAATTTTTAGAATTCATCTTCTAATAAACACAATAACTAACAAAAAAATACAATAAACTGTACAAAATAAACAATGATGAACATAAATCATATGAGCTTAAAAACATAAAAAAAGTTATTATCTTTTTATATAATGATAATGTACTTGTTTTAAAGATAAAAACGCTCGTTTTAATGGTGTAGGTTTTATAAAAAAAATTTCATATACAAAATTATGAATGTTCAAAAAAATGGAGGACCTGAAAAAATTCAACAAAAGTGACTATGTCTAAAGTACCGATCTAACAAACTTATTTCCTACAATTTGATCTCAACCATTGATTAAAATGATCAATAATTGAGATTACTTTGTATACTTTTTACATTTAAAACTCTTTTTATTCGTACCCTTCCCTATTGTATTTATTATCAATATGAACAAGTTTGTTTAGTCAACGTGGGACTAATCTATTTAGTAGATGCTCTTGTATTTTAGATGAGATGTCTTAGGTTCAAATACAAACACGGGGTAAAATAATTAAGAGTATTTTGGAGGTAGGAGTACTATAGATTTAGCGTTCAAAAAATAAAATAAAAAAGAATAGATTTGTTTATGTATAAAAGAGTATGTTTATAAGTTATAACCAAAGATGTGCTACTACTTGACTATATGTAGTGGTTAACTAAGTTAAAATGTCACCTAAGAAAATATAAATTTGTTAAAGCCTCTTTTAAAGCAAATGTAGTGGTTTTAAAGATTTTTTAGTTAAAGATTGTCAAAAGTAAGAAAAAATATATTCATTTATCCCTTTTAACGTCTACTAAGGGATTGGCTAAACATGGATTTGAAGCCCCGTTTAACTAAGATGTAGTGGTTTTAAATGCCTCATTTGTGTCCAAATAAGCAAATTTGGTGCCCCCTAGGGGCACCACTATGTCCGGTCTTATTGGCATTTTTTCTCCCAAGGGTCTTACCCGGGATCCTGTTGTCCGTAATTCGCCGATGCCACTTCAATTAAGTGAGTAGTTTTTGCGCTGTGGCATCTTGTTACGAATAAAATATATATTGAGACGTATGTTGAAATAAACACGTCGCAACAGTACGACCGGGATTTGAAATAGATTATGTTGTTGTAAAGAAAACTAAATGTATATTTTATTTGGCCTATAGGTTTATAAATGAATAGAGGTAGAAGTACTCACAATGCAACGGTAAATTCAATATATTAAAAATAAAAAAAAATAATATTTGACAGGGTTGGTTTCATATAAATTTATGTTATGACCTTGATAAAAATAAGCACGCTACAATAATGTATTTGGAATTTTATAGGATGATATATTTTAAAATTTTGAAGAGACAAACAAAATACGTGTAAAATTAATTATTATATTATATTATATTATACATATGTATTAATTTACGAGCATAAGAAATAGTAATTTACAAGTCCATAATGCACTCATATACAACTTTTATGCGTACTCACCTGCATCTCACGCCTGGTGAGGACAACGACGATCTCCACCACCGGCCTATCACCCGCCTCAGAAATCGGGAGCGGTTCAACATTCGGCCTAGGATCATATGCTTATCATACCCACCACAACGTAGGTTTCGAGAAGATAGAGATGGTGGATCTTTGTTTTGTAGTCTAGTGGTGATAGTTGACATGGATTTCAAGCTATTCTTCGATCAAGAGAAGACGGTGAAGATCTTAATATCCACATGGTAGACTTACAAGTAGTAAAAGGGAAAAAAAGGTTTTACAGGACTTTTCGAGGATCGACGGAGGAATACGACGACCTAGGGTTGAATCGAGAGGGGCGGATAGTGGCAAAGGGTGGTGGTGGACGGTGACTGCTTTGAAAGGCAAAAGGATATTTGTAGGGGGTTAAACTCGTTTAGTAGCATTTACGACAATTGATAACCGTCTTGTTGTCCTTGCTTTTATCTATTTGATACATCAGTGTGACATCAACTTTTTCCATTTTCCCTTTAATTTTTTCTCCTTTTACATAGTGTCGTCCTAATTTTTCATATTTTCTTGAATTTTCTCAATTTATTTTTTAATTTTGTATTTACAATTTAATTTTTATAACTAAATATACAATATAAATATAAAACAACTTCATTAAATGATAAAAATAAAACAAACTCCATTTAAAAAAAAACTAACATCTAGAAAAATAAAAAATAAAATTTAAAATAACATATAGTATAAGAATTCCAATCCCCAACGTTGCGCCTTCGCCTGCTTTCATCGAAGAACAACTTCCGGTCGTAAGGTTTTTAAAAATGAATATCAAGTTCGCTTGTTATTGTAGCAGTTGTTATTGTTCTTCTAACACTTTTTATTATTGGCGCATCAATCCAACATGAACTTGTTGTTCCTCTTACATAAGTAAGAACTTTTCGTCTCGAAGATGGCTTCTATGCTCGTATTGGTTTTAGTTACGACGTTGAAGTTTTCTATTTTTGAAAGAAGTTCTTCCTACGACGTCGATGCTGCGGCTGATTTTTTGCACTTCCTCAGTGGCCTCTCCGGTTCTACATTCTCATCATCCTTGAATTTGGTGTCGGAATATTGGCCAATGCGGGATGAGAACGAACCTTCCACCCTTGCATATGCGAAAAGCCTTTTTCTTGCGAACCTCTTTGTATTTGGAATTGGTTATTCAAGTCACGTCTTTTTCACCATCGCCGCTACATTGCAAAGCGTCGGCTTTTTCTTGGTAAAACATTCCATTTCTTCTATGCCTGGTTTAGATCTTTTCACTTTGAATATAGTTGATCTAAACTTTGTTATTCACATTTCATTTAATTGTGAAATTTCATGGTAATCTATGTAATAAAAACATGGAATTAAACCAAATGATAAAACTAAATTCAAACGATAAATTTTAATGGTTAAAAATTTACCTTCTTTCAAAAACTATCTCGATTTGTTTGTTATCGATAACCGAATCTTCCAAACAATATATTCATGCATTCGCTAAAGCGACTGCTTCAACTTGGGTGCATGCTTTTGATTTTGGTTCTCCTTTTGCTCTACTTTTTCTCTCCTCTTTTGTCGATGCCTCATCTTCTTTCTCATTCTCATCCTCCTCTGAAATCTCTTTTTCCTCGATCAATGGATGAAGTGTTTCTTGACTAGAATCGAGCTTCACGTCGATATTCTGGAAAATAGTTTGAATACGTTTGTAACATCAGAAAGTGTGGATCTTGCTACATATGAAAGGGTGTGTATTTGTTTTAGTAGGGTAAAAAGACCGTTCAACGGTCACAATTTTTAAACATGAGATCAGTCAATCCCGGTGAATATGCATTAGGTTGTGGGGCAAACGAACTGGGGGCGTGGTGTTCGCCACCGGCCTCGGTTTTTCCTGGGCATTCACCACCCATTCACCGTTGCCACTCCGTGTGGCTTAATATTAGGTCGTATTTTTACTTTTTTGTTGAGCATTGGAAAGGACGTTAATCTGGCCTGCATAGTAAATCGAAAGATGCAGCAATGGTTTTTAATTTTTGAAAGTAATAATTTAGGAATGAATAGAATACAAAGAAGAGTAAAAATGTAACAAGATGCCCGTTTGAATTTTTCTTTATGATAAATATATAAATTTATGTCATGTAATTTAAAACTTTAACAAAAAGTCTCTTGATGATTGATGAAGCCGGTTACAATGTGTGCATGCGATGAAGGCCACCTAAGTTCGGACCTGGTCTTTTCTTCTTTGTTCCTAGAGTTTTTCCAAATTTTCTTTTAATCAACTTAAATGTTTAATAAATACAATTATAATCAAGGTTTTAAATAAAAAGGCCATTTGGAGGGTTAGTTCGAGTCTACGAAACCGAAGGAGAGTATCTGTGTTTAATGTTCGCCCCTACCACTTCTTTTTGTTTTGCTTTCTGCATAGTTTTTTGTCTCTATTTTGTTACATATTTATCCAGCCAGAATTATATTCTTTTTTTTTGTGTCGAATATTGATTGATATTCGCCGCAAAGCGCGAGCCGAATCCCCCTAATATAATATTAATATAACAGTAGCTTGAGCTACATCTTGCGTTTGAAAAACTTGCACTTTTGACTAATTACACTGTTATCATACCTGTTTTTCAAGCAAATATAATATAGTTGTAATTTTTTTAATTTAATATACTTATTTTTTATATGAGTTAATTACATGATTTTTCTCAACTTTTAAAAAATTCCATCCTTCGTACCAACTATTTGTCAAATCGCAACACAAGTGGTTCCTGACGTGAATGATTGTTACTTTTTCCGGTTAAGTATGTGTGAATTTACCCAAATACTATTTATATATATATAAAAATTACAACTTTTGAATTACTATATTAATATAATTATAGTAAAAATGGGTCCCGCTCCTTCCACCCTACCCCACCCACCCCCTGTTCTTTCGCTCCGTTCCCCGCACTACCTCTCGTCGAACTCTACCACCACCGCACCATCGCATCCACCACACTACAACCACCACACCACCACTCTAATCCATGTGTTTATTTAAACACCGCCACCTAACCATCTCCATCGTCACACCACTACATTGGTCTAGATGTTACGAACTGGGTGGTTTGATTTGGAGACAACACCACTACACCACCACTAATTACAATCAAACAACTAGAAACTTCTATGCCTTCAGATTTTACTGTTTTCTCATTGTTCCTAAAGTAGTCTCACTGGTTATCTGTGATACATATATTCAAAAAGATGTCAGCTAATGCTGGTGACCTCATGATATACAGTTTATAAAATTAACTTTGACATGCATGCAATATGGATTGTGATATTTGGGTCCATAAGCACAGTGCCTTCCTCGGTTTTACCACAACCACCGGCAACGGGCTTGTCAGATCCTCCCGACCGTCAAATAGGTATGAGCGTGTGCCTGATGCATACGAGGAACCCTATCATCTTTTCTGCGAGTTTGATACACCCCATTATATATATCAGGATCCCGTATACCCTACCTACCCATGCATACTTGTAAGCGTTATAATTATTACCAGTACAAACATGAGTATTATCACAGTTTTGAAAACAATCATGATAACTCATCTGTTTGACAATTGTTCAACAGTTGATAATCAATTTCTAGTACAATCTGGTGATATCTCAAGGTCCTGATACAGTTTAAGTAATCCTAGGTTAGACGATGGTACAACTAACTAGTAATTGTCATGGTTGGATATTAGCTAGCATTGTCTTGTTTAAGAATGGATGATAAGTCCATGCCTAACTAAGGCTAGACTACCTAAAACCCAACCCTAACAATAATCCTAATACCTAAAATAATAATATTATATAATACTAATCCTAATAATAATACTAAAATAAAAAATTATTAACTTGACATAACTTAAACGAGAACATACCTTGTAACTATCTACGTCACTTTGATGTAGAGTCTCCTAACTCGCGTTCCTACTCGAGCTCTAAACTTAACTAATAACAACACCCAAAGGGGTATCGAGTACTTGTGATTCTCTTTATACTAGAGCGTTCCAAAGAAAACTTATATTATAAATTCAACCTTAAGGTTTTTATTTATAAGTAAGCAGGCAGGCACCTCAAATCCTATTACAAAGTGATGTGGGATGAAAGTGAGCAGCCTGGCTGCTTGCTTACTTATTGATCAACCTACTTGTTTGCTTACTCATAATTAATTCAGCTGCTTATTTTGTTTTTCTGTCATAACTTTTAAAATATAACGTTCTATAAAATTTTGACTATGTCGTCGGGAAATTTTCTTTACGAGTCAACCTAAGTTTCATTAAAAACGGAGTAAGATCGAAAATTAAGTATTTTATTATTATTTGACGTTTTCTTAAAATATAAACTCTTGACGTCACATGTCATCTTCCAAATAGTCATCTTACTCGTACTTACTCGTTCGACAATATTTGAAACTTCATATTTCACATATTTATAACTATTATATTGAGATTGGGGTAGTACATCTACACAAGTTGAGGTGGTGGTGGAGGGTTATGTTCCCGGTTTAAATGCTAGGGTTAGTGTGTGTTTTTGAGAGAGAAGAGGGGGGGGGGGGGGGGGGGGAGGAGGAGGATGATGAGGGAGGGAGGGAGAAATGCAATATGCTTTTTTACTTAAATATATGTATTGTATGTTTATTATTTTAATACTTAGGGGTAGTTTGAACAAATGACATAAAATTTTGTAGAAAATTAGTAGTTAATTAAATGGATTAAAATGACAAAAATAGTAACCATAGTGTGCCACATGCAAGGTTTAGACTTTTGAATTAGGTGACAATTTGAGACAAACCCTAAAGACGAAAAAAAAACATAGTTATAGTTTTTATCTACTGTGTCATCTTTCAAAATTATGATATAGAACTTGATTAGGTTTCCTTCATACTATCCTCGTTGTATGTTACTTTATACACTTGATATAGTGCATCTTACCCTACAAGGTTTATTTTATACAAACTTAAGAGACACATACGTAAACATCACATTCGAACAAACGAGACGCGCATTCTATTAACAAACACATGTACATTCAAATAAGAAAAACATTGGCTTAAGATTTGGGAGATGTCTCTTTTACAAGTTTTATTAATGGATATAAGCATGGTTCTATGTCATTGCATGGTTGATTCAAATTCCGATTTCCTTTTTAAGTTTGCGTTCCATTTTTCCTTGCAGATTGTGGATTTTAATTAGAGTGTGATTTATTCATGAATAGATGTTTATGGGTTTGAATTAAGATTGCGACTTTGAATTCGAGTTGTGTCATCGAAGATGGTGTTGATGCGATGAAGTTGACTTAAGGATATACATTAATTGATGTGGTGTTGCCTGGTAGTGGTTGTATTTGATCAATGATGAGTTGATGATCGATCAAAGAAGGATGTTCGTTATAGAAGTATGTTTGCCGGATATGACTAGGGGTCAAGGAGTGGACTTTTCATAATAATAAATAAATTAAAGTTAATGACTTATTGTATGTGAAACAATAAAAAAATAAAAGAAGTTATACTAAATTATAACATTTGAAACATATTACACACTATAGCACTTAATTAAGGTAGAGTTTGTTACACGTTAATATTATTAACCCTGTCATGTTTACATATTATAACCTTTTAATTTCCACTCGTGGTTAGTAATGCCAAATGACATGTCGCAATTAATAATACACTATTACTATTGAGTGATGCATAAATAATGATCGTACTTTTTTTGCATTATTTTAATTGATTGATATCATGAAAATCTTTCAGAGTCAACAAGATCATCTTTAGAATATAAGATATGCCGACCACCAATAGAGTAAATAAATTAAAATAACCACAAAAAGTTTTAAAAGTTAGAACTAGGGTTCGAGCGTATAGAGTAACTTTCTTTATGGTATTAGCCATCTTTATTTAATTGGTAATTAACTTTCCTAATTTCGTACTTCAGGCAATTTCTATGAAATAATAAACTTGATTTCTTTAGACGTGTGGGGTATTAATTTTAAGACAATTGGGATTTCTTGAAATGCCAAAAAATGTTATATTTAGTATCTTAACTAACTTTATATTCTTCTTCTTTAAGGAAAAACATTTCTTCATGAATTATCCTATTTACAAAAATAATCTTCGGATATTTAAATTGATTTAATGGAATTTTGGAATTAAAAATAACTATTAAAAAAGTAGTTGCTAAAAAGAAAATGAATAGGAATTAGCGGATCTATTAAATCCATTATTGAATAATTGACGACACAATTTTGATAAGAAAAACGATTACAAGTTAAATAAATAAGAGTACAACGTGTACATCTTGTAGCTAAGTGACTTATGGTCTAGTTATTTTCGATAAATTAGGTTAAAATCCTCCAAATTAAGGTTCAAAACCTCCAAATTACAAAAGAAAATTAAGGTTCAAAATCCTCCATATTACAAGTTGTGGTCTAATTATTTTAAATAACATTTATGAACTGTCAAAATTAAATAAATAAGAAATAAAAGATGTAATATTTATTTTCTTAAAATAATCCTGATTTCGTAGATAATTCGTATTTGTTAAAGATTGATATGCGAAAAATATTTTTCTATAAAACCGAGAAAATGAAAGCGAGAAAAAAATAAAAGAGATAATCCGGGGCCAAGACCCTAGTCACCTAAAGTTTGCAAATTATTCGATGTCTAATCTCTTTAATCTACTATTAACTTTGTTTTGTAATTAGATTCCACTCCTAATATTAAACTTTGTCTACAACCAATACTTTTAGACAGATTTATTTAAACATTACATAGATATACTTATAAGCTCATTTATCATAATAAATGATTTTAGTTTGATGAAATATTTTTTCACATTTATTAAGTGGAAGGAATTATATTGAAACTTTATTTATAGAAGATTTAGCATCAAAATTTATAAAAAATCATATTTGTCATCTATTAATTAAAATGGCTTGCGACTAATTAACTTGGGTTATTACACTAGTTACATGCTTAGTTAATAGTCAAATCGTAGGGCAATATCTTGCTAATATACTTAATAATGATTGCATCTAAAGATGAATATTGAATAATACATGTTAAATAAGAAACAAAAATATTAATTGATATTGTTACTGATAAGATGTGTTAACCTATAAATAGGTAATCAAACAAATATATACTAATTACCAACTTTATTGTGTATTATGAGTTGTATTATATGTTTTAATTGGTTGTATCTATTTTTTTGATTTTTATTTTTACTTTTTGACTTTTATATTTTAACTCATTACTTTTACATCTTTATAATTTAACCCAACATTTTTTAATTTTCAACTTTGGTCTCATAGAAAAAAAAAAAAAATTATATTTTTTTTTTCAATTTACGTTTCGATCTAAATTTTATCATTTTTCACGCTGCAGCGTGCATGTATGGTTCAACGTTTTTACACTTATTTTTTCTTCATTTAATGGCCCTGTTGCAGCGCGTTGGTTATAGATCGACTTACTTATTGTTTTATATGTTTTACGTTTCGTCTGCGTGGCAAAACTTTTTACTTATACTTTTCGTTCGGTTTTATTGTTTTTCGTTTTTATGTGTTTTTTAATATGAGTTTTTAGGTGTTGGTGATCATTAACGATGATGTGCCATAGGTGCTAATTGACATGGTTTTACGCCCCTGTCGCAACGCGAAGGGCTTAATCTAGTTTAAACAAATTAGCAAATGGACTGTGCCATCCAACAATTAGTTCGATGTCAGGGTGGGAGTGGCTTTGTGATGGCAACATGAGAGTCAACGTGGCTCACAGTACCGAGAATTAACATCACCTCACATCTCTTAAACGATGGAACAACAACATGGTTGAATGAGGGTGGTCACGAACGCGAGAGATGTGGTAAATTATTTTTTTTAAAAAAAAACAAGATTTTTTATTATTTACCTATAACCACACAACAATCTAAACTATTTCGCATACATTTTTATTTTCCAAACTATTTTCTTATACATTCTCAACTTTCAAATTATTTTCTTAAAATGGGTTCGTCATCAAGTATGGTGTTTTCATCATCAAGCTCAGACAAGCTTTTTGATTGTCCGTTTGATGAAAATATTGTTTTTATCATCAAGTATATATATTATTTATTATTTAATTAATATTTGATTTTAAATTCATTATAATTAGATTCAAATTAATTTAAATGTGGATTAAAGAATGAGAAAATAAAGGGTATTTCTATATGAACAAGAGTAATGAGAGTTAGTGAGCCCGGGATAAAAAAAATATGATATGACACCTACGAGTGTGAGAGAATTATAGAGATGGAAATAAGGAAAATATGACTCCCTCTTCTCTCATTTGGTATATATACTATATCCGTGTCATAATACGTTAGTGAAAAATAGAACAACGACTTTAAAGTTTAACACTCATCTTTTTATATCAATAACTCAGTTTAATCACAAGACTAATGAACTTTAAGAACAACTACAAGTGAGGTGAGATCAGGGTTTAGTAATAAAACTTTAATGTCTTAGGAAAAGCTATGACGTTCACTTGAAATCTGGCAAAACTTGAGAGAGAAGACAAGAGATTCTTTAAATGATTAGACAATAAAGCTATAGCTCATAATTTTCGGAATCGAGAATTGGCTGTTAGTGTATCATGTTAATAAATTTGTTTCGGTTTTTCTATGATTGTAGACATACACACGTATATAACCTTTTTGTTTAGAAAAATGTTACGCCACCATCTTCATACCCTTACCACACCTACTACTTGAAATCAACCTACAAGAACTAACCCCGTAACTAGTGAATACCACGTACCACCATTAATTATACTAGTGAATACCACCACCCTTATACGACACATGAGCACCATCTAAGAACCCCTTCTCATATTATTAAGAAATAAAATGATGAATGCTAAATTAATGTTAATGAAAATCAACGCAACTATTATATAAAAAACCATCAAACAAATAAGATAGATAAAACAAAGCGTACCCAACATACACTCATTCATATAACATAGACTGAGGAAGATTGGATGAAGTCAAACCTTATACCTATCATATGGGATAGACTATATAGAGGCCGAAAGGGGACCCCAAGCTTAAAGATCAAAAGGAACATGCTAGACAGAAAACAAGTTTACATTCTAACAACACATAATTAACAAAAAAAAATCTATTGATGGTGGAATAATAAAAGAACAAGAATCATACAAATCAAACAAAAATTTAAGCTAAGGTATATGGAAACAATATTGCACCCCTAAGATTACATGCACACCTATATTTAAATGTGTACTTCAATGTAAACTAAGGCACACCTAAAACAAAAACTAATGATCTGTTTGGTATGGGATAATAGAATAGACGATAGAATGGAAGCAAAAGAATGAAATGAAACACTACTATTCCATTATCTTTTTTGATTAACTGTAAGTAAAAAATAAATCATAACTTTATGTTACGTGTTTGATAGGAAAAGACAAATGAATGAATTACAATGATGGTTGTTGGTGGTGGGTGGTGTTTGTGTGGTTGTTAGTTGTGGTGGTGGTTGGTGAAGACGGTGGTGGTGGGTGGGTGGGTCGTGGTAGGTGGTGGTGGTGTTGGTGGTTGTGGCTGTTGTTGGTGTTGGTGGTTGGTATCAACAATGGTGGTGGGTTATGACGGCATGCCGAGGATAGCAGTGTTGGTGGGTGGTGTTGGTTGGTTGTAGAGGCGATGGTGGTAATGGTGTCGGTGGTAGTGGTGGTGGGGATCGGTGGTGGTGGTGGTGATGGGAATGAAGGCTGGAAGACGTAATGGAATGGAAAAAAACAAAGGGGAGTGGAAGGATGATTTTGGGGTGTTTAGAGGAAATGAGATTCCTTGTTTAATTGTCAATTGCATTCTATTGACGAACCAATCACCTATTTTCTCATACATTTAAAATGGTCCAGTCTATTCCATTGATCTTTTCAACATACAAAACACTACCTAGCACTTATCTCTAACTAAAAGCACATTTAGAATTAAAGGCACACCTAAAACTTAAATAACCTAAATGGAAGGTAGGTAACATCTACAACTACCACTATGGGACAACTAAATGAGATTCCCATAACACTAAATACTATCATGGAACACAATCTACACCTACAACTAAATGCATCCTAAGTGAAAATTACAAGCCAAGACACGATCGCCCATCCCCTAACCAGTCAACACTCCCTCCTAGAAATTGCTAGCTTTTATCCAGCATCTTGAAGAGCTCATATCACTATCATGCTCTTAGAGACGTTAATGTCTAGCACTTTTTTTTTTCCTAATATGCTCTTCCATGTTAGTTTTGGTATGCTCTTCTTCATGCCCAATGTGATGTTTTCCACTTTCCTAACTGTTGTCTTGATCTGTCTCCTCCTTACTTGCCCAAACCACCTCAATCTCCCATCCTTTATTTTCTTGGAGATGAACGTTATCCCTAATTTAGCCCTAAAACTGTACATTATATATTCAATCTAGTCTTGTATGCCCACACATCCTCCTTAGCATCCTTATTTTCACTACCTCTGGTTTTCGTGGTGCTTATTGGATAATGTAAACACATGTAGATCTTTAATAAATATTTTACACATAATTTTTTTTACTTTAAGATACGAATATCACCTTAGAACTAACTATAGACATAATAGACAAGTATAACTATCGTATAGTAGTATATTGTTTATGCAAAAATTGGATATCATGTGGAGACAATATTTTCTAATACTAGACCTTCATTACTATCTAATTGATCAAATAAGGAGTGATCTGTGATTATTTAAGGTAACAAAAAATGACTATTAAATTTACCAAACAAAATAGGATATAATGATAAAGATAACAATCAAGTAAAGATACCATTTAAACTTCGAATCCACTTAACAATAAAATAACAACGAGCACAAACTTAATGTGACCTCTTTTAAACATACAATACATGGATGTAGATTAGAATCTCATCACGGCAACCTAATAGCATAACATGTAGGAAGCCTAGAACCTCTTGGTTAGTAGGTTGTGGATAAATCCCGTGAGTTTGCTTGCAATGGATTCTCATGGTCATAAAATGTCATTTATATGCTAATGACATGTATATGTTGATTAATACACTAATTGGTCTTAATGGGTCTTTTCATGTGTTATAGTGTTGTTTCAAGTTATATGGAATTATATTACATCGTAACAAGTCATTTTGGTAGTACCAACGTGTATATGATGATTAGTAAACTAATGGGTCTTAATGAGACTTGTCATGTGTTAACAAGTTATTTTATGTTACATAAACTAAATTAGGCCATCACTAGTTATTTTGGTAGTAATAACATGTGTATGATGACTATCAGACAATAGGCGTTAATTGGTCTGTCATGTGTTAGTAAATTGTTTTAGGTTACATAAATTAACCTAAGTCATAGCAAGTCATTTCAGTGCTAATGTATTAAGTACGATGATTACTACACTAATGGGTTTAAATAGACTTCATCATATCGCATTGTTTTAGGTTACATAGAGTCATATTAGGTCATAAAAAGTTATCTTTATACTAATTATGTGTATGATATTTGGTACACTAATGATCTCTGTTATGTGTTAATAAGTTGTTTTCCCTTACATAAAGTCAAATAGGTCATAACATGTCATTTTAGTACTAATGATGTGCGTATAATCTAATGGGCTTTGTCATGAATTAGTAAGTTTACATAAACTCACATTAAGTCATAACAAGTCATCGTGATGCTAATTACATGAGTATAAATATTTATACAATATGGGCTATATAAATAGGCATTATTATGTGTTAATGAGTTGTTTTAGGTTACATAAAGTTAGTTTAGTTCATACAAGTCATTTTGTTGCTAATGACATGTATAAGATTATTAGAACACTAAAGAGCCTTAATGGGTCTTATAAAGTGTAAAGGAGTTATATTAAGTTACACAATAGGTTATAACAAGTTATTTTTATGCTAAAAAGGTTAAATGATTACTAATACACTACTAGCTTTTAATGAGCCTTGTCTTATGTTACTGAGTTGTTTTAGGTTACATGAACTAACATTCGGTCATCGCAAGTCTTTTGGAGCTAATAACATGTGCATGATAATTGAAAAATTAAGAGCCTTAAGGAGGGTTGCTACTCGTCGACGAGTTGTTTTAGGTTACATAAAGTCACATTTGGTTTGAACAAGTTATTTTTCATCCTAATGACAGGTGTATGGTGATTCTTACACCAATGAGTCTTGTCATGAGTTAATGATTTGTTTTAGGTTACATAAGTCATATTTCGTCATAACTACTCATTTAAGTGCTAATGATCGTGTTGCTGAATATTACACTAACGGGCCTTAATAGACATTGTCATGTGTTAGTGAATTGTTTTTTTTACATAAAGTAACATAGGTCAAAACAAGTCATTTTGATGATAATGATATGCGTAGGATGATTAGTACACTAATAGGACTTATCATGTGTTATTGTCTTATTTTAGGTTATATAAATTTTCATTAGGTCATAACAAGTTGTTTTGATGCTAATGATATATATATATATGTGTATGATGATTAATATAATAAAAAGCCTTGTCATGTGTTAATGAGCTTTTAGGTTAGATAAAGTCACATGAGATTATAATAAGTCACTATGGTGTTAAAGACAAGTGTATGATAAATTAGTACACTAATGGGTATTATGAGCATTATCATGTGTAAGTGAGTTTTAGGTTAAAGTCACGTAAAGTTATTTCTATACTAACGATATGCAGATGATGATTAGTACACTAATGAATCTTGTTGGAACTCGTCATATGTTAGTGAGTTATTTCAGATTACATAACGTTAGATTGGGTCATAACAAGTAATTTTGGTATTATACATATTTTGGTCATAACATGTCACTAGCTTCCACTTCTTTCAAATTAATACCAATATTTCTTGTATTACAAAGAATACTATGTCATTTGAACCTTTGTTTTCCATATCCTCACATTATGACTAAACATCCATAAGATTGTTATTCGGGTGATGTGGAAATCATATGGCATATTTGGTGTTTCCTAGCTCTATTTCAGTCAAGAATCTTGACAACGAAAGGACCATTCTGAGAGTTAGAAAGAAAGATATGCTAATGATGTGCACCATAGGACTTTTAGCTCGCACATTATGAGGACATAAGTGGAAATTAACCATCTTAAGGCACTTATAGGCCCATATATTTCAAGACCACCCATTATAGGATTAATCAATCAATAATTGCAAACATTGTCGAAACCAACTTACATTCTTGTGCATCATATATGTACACATTGATCTTTTAACATATGCAAAACCATGCAAATAGCTTAGGTGCATATATAGAATTTTGTATCGTTTCATAAGAGGTTGCGAACAAACACAGATGAAGGATCCATGACCGGTGTGAGAAACCACCCTACGTACATTTCCTTTATCCATTTGGATATGCATGGCGGATTTAGTTCCGAGACCACTAAACCCAACAAAATAGTTACCACCACTAGGTTTGTGCTTTTGAAACGATGCAATGCATTTGAAAATCGGGATGTTTGTTTAATATTTATGGTAGACGTCTATGAAAGATTACTGAAAAAAGGCCGTTGAAAACGTGTTTCCACCAAGAACACCTCAAAAGTTGGGTTAAAACCTTATCTGAAATCTTATATTAACGAATTCTATCGAAACACTGACGGAATATTCGTAAGAAAACGTTCACGTCGCCAATGATTAAAAAGTTTTTAGGCAGAAGCATGTCTACGTAGGTAATCCCCTAATAATCCATCGAATATTACCCTTGAATATTTCTACCAATGAAATATTGTAGAATGGTTTAGCTAATCTATTGGTGATCTTTCGGTGATTATCCACTCATATTTTCAGATTTTACTTTTGCATTTTATTTTTAGATTTTTATGGCATCCTACGCTGATAATGATGGTCGATGTTAGTCAGTTTTCTAATAACTAATGTGTGTAAAATCTTGAGTGAACTCCATGATACAATAAATTATGAGTTTAAATAATTATAAACACTAGTGAAGCTTCTTTATGCTACCAATTAAAAGTGCAATGACGTGTTAACTCGAAAAATTTAGACAGAAATGTAAAATAAAATTTTTATAACATATAAAAAGTATTGAAACTAAAGTTGAAAGTAAAAAAAAATATTAAGAATAGATTGTAAAACATATAAAAGTATTGGGTTAAAATAAAAAATAAGTTAAAGATTAAAAACAAAAACAAAAGATGAGTACAACCTATTAAAACATATTGTACAACTTATAATGCATAAAAGAGTTGATAATTAGTGTGTGTGTGTATATATATATATATATAATGATTGTATTTGTATGTCTATTTAGATGTTACCCATCACCATGCCCACCTACACTACCCAACCTTATGTGTTGATGCTTGCTACACAAAAATGATTGATCTTATATTAAAGCAAGAAACTTCTAGAATTAGTCACATATAAACATAACCCATACACATATACTATAGTTAAACGGGTTGAGGTCGAGAATGAGAAAGCAAATGACAATTGATTGAGAAATTGTCTATAAGTATGGTTATAACAACCATTATCCATCATATGATGATAAAACTAAAGCTATAATAGGCACGATGATGTAATTCTAAAATAAAAAAACTTTCAGTGACATATGAACTACTGTGTATTAAAATAATGCTACTGTCATATTAACTTTAATATAAAGATCTATATTACGCAATGTGAATAATATATACCACCTACATTATATGTCACAATATTCAAATTATAATCAAGGTTATCACGTTCTCGTGAAATATAATGTCTCCTATTATTAGAACCCGTCTACAAAATACAAATATACACTATTAAACAATATGGGATATGCTACCTTAAATATAACTGATACATGGTTCAACTAAAGAACTATGCTATATTTGAACATTATAAAGTATGGTTTTCTGTTAGCATCAGGATGCAAAAATCTTAGAAGCTTATAAAGCTATGTTTTTTAGGTTAGCAAAATAGTTCTATGACCCATAATCTAAATAGAATTCTTGAGAGCATTTGTTATTGATTTCGGTGGAAACTACGATGACTACCTACTCTTAATAGAATTCTTCTATAATATATAATGGTTATCATACAAGTATCAAGATGACATCATTGGAAGCTTTTATGAAAGAAAGTGTAGAACTCTAGTGTGTTGACTAAAGTCAATTATCCGATCCGAAATTCTTTAATAGACAACTAGAGGTGGGCATAAAAACCGGGTTCGGACCCGACCCGGTGGACCCGACCCGGAACCGGGTACGACCCGGTATATGTATACCCGGTTTGGACCCGAAAAAAACCCTTAGGGTTGGAACCGGGTATGATTTTCTAGAATTTCTTAGAACCCGACCCGACCCGGAACCGGTTGAACCTGGGTTGGACCCGGTTTTGATCGTTTTTTTTTTTTTTTTTAAAAGTAGCCGTTTTTTAACGGCTATATAGCCGTTGGGATTGATTTTTGGCCGTTTTTTGTCACTTTTAGGCTTATAAGTTAGTATAAATAGGTGTAGGTTGATATGGTTTAGTACCCAAGTCTCAAACGCAAAAACATACGCAAAAAACGCAAAAAATACTCTCGTTTACTCTCGTTTTACACGTTCACTCTCTCGTTTTACACTTTCACTCTCTTCAATCTTGATATGGCTCACTCACAATCTTCCGTTGGTCAAGGTTCGTCCAACGCTCCAACCGTCGTTCGTGTTCTTGCACACAATCGTAACATGGATGTTTGGTGCAATTGGGATATGGTTGAGTTGAGTGACGGGTCTGTAAAGGCTCGTTGCAAGTTTTGTGGAGCTTTGCTTGCTAAAGATTCTAACACGACTTTAAACAAACACATTAGCAAGAAGTTTTGTAAGTCGTTGAAAAGTAATCCGGATTCGCAACAAACACAATTGGGTGGAGACGGTGGAATCTTTAATTACGATGTTAATACGGTTCGAGATCGAATGGCGAAGTTCGTGATTCAAGAAGCTTTGCCTTTTAGTCACTTCGACAATCCTCGGTTGACCAACTTAATTCGAGAGACGGTTCAACCTCGTTACACTCACGTAAGTCGTATTACACTTAGACGTTATTGTTTAAAATTATGGAAACAAGCAAAAATGATTTAATTGTATTATTTGAAAATTTAAATACCGGTGTAAACTTAACTAGTGACGTTTGGTCGGCTCCACACGGTTTACCCGAATCGTACCTTTGCGTCACCGCTCATTGGGGATGGATCCCAATTCATGGCAATTGATGAAACGTACGATTGCATTTGATCTTTTTCCACATCCACACACCAGAGAATTTTTGTTTTACTTTTTAGATAATGTAATAAGTACTTTTAAATTACAAAATAAGCTTTTTTCAATTGCATTTGATAACGCCTCTAACAACACAACCGCGGTTGAAAAATTAAAATTAAAATATCTTCCGATTGCAAACGGTGATTTTTTCCATACTCGTTGTGTTGCACATATTATTAATTTAGTAGTGCAAGACGGACTATCCGGGCAATATGTTAATAACTTTATTACATCTTTTCGATTTATGTTACATGACGTTTTTAAAAAAGTAGAAGAAGATATCAAGATTATAAACAACTTTGTAAGGATACGTACTCTAGATTTTTAGGTCCTAATTGGGATGTACCTACTCGGTGGAATTCGACTTGTCACATGTTTGAATGTGCTTTAAAACAAAAGGGCACTTTGAAAGCTTTTCATAATAGTCTTTCGGATAATGGTGAAGCCGACCCATTTCCGGATGCGGGTTGGGAGAATCTTCAACGTCTATCCGAGTTTCTTGAGGTTTTTAAAAACTCAACAACAAAATTATCGGGAGTTTATTATTCCACTAGTTATTCGGTGCTTCAAGAACTATATTTTATGTCTTTGAATTTTAAAAATTTTCAAAATAAAAATAATATGTATAATCAAATGATAGAACCAATGAAAGAAAAGTTTAAAAAATATTTTAAGGACTTACCACCCGTTTTTACGTGTGCCGCCGCTTTAAATCCATTTCTAAATGTTGCGGGGGTTGAATGTTTGATAGATGAGATAAATGACAATTTGGATATGCATGACGAAAACCCCGATTTTTCAAACGAGGCAAAAGAAAATTTTAATCATAGTTTGAAAACAATTTATAATTTTTATTTAAATAGATATGGGCCTAACGTAAACATAACCATGCCAAGCGGATCAACCTCAAGTGCTAGTACCTCGGTTAAAGACCCTGTTTTGACTATGTTGAATGTTGTTCGGGATGTGACGGCTAAACGTCAAAGGGGTAACACCCCAACAAGTGAGCTCGGTAGATATAGTGGAACGGATTTTATTTCCACTATGACTACCGAAAATTATCGTGCATTCGATATTTTGGCTTGGTGGAAAGGAAAAAAATCTCAATTTCCGATTCTTTCTGCTATGGGCCGTGATTTACTAAGCGTCCAAGCTTCTACGGTAGCTTCGGAATCTGCTTTTTCTCTTAGTGGTAGGGTAATATCATTACGAAGAACAAGACTAACTCCGAAAGCAGTGGAGATGTGCATTTGTTTAAAGGATCACTTAGACGCAACGAATCGTATACAAGACCAAACAAGCCTCGAAGACGAGATTACACTCGAAGCTAAAGTACATGATGAAGAGATAGAAGACGGAGTATCTTCTGGCATATCCGATGAAGAATTAGCATTTGATCAAACATCTCGTAGTAGATAAAATTAGACGATATTGTTATTTTTAAGTTGTTTTAATATTATATGTCTTTCATGTTCTTTTTAAATTTTTTGTCATTCAAAAGTTTTATATAAAAAGTATTTAATATTTGTATATTATAAGTGTAACCTTTTCTGTTCAAGATTTGTATATATTTATATATTAAGTTGTTTAAATTTTTGTCATTCAAGTGAACCGGTTAGGAAAAGAAAAATAAAAAGAAAAAAAAGGAAAGAAAATATAAGAAAAAAAAAACATACGACCCGGTGTTCGACACACACACAAGAAAAGAAAAAAAGAAAAAAAAAAAAAGAAAAAAACCCGGTTGAACCCGGGTTTCATACCCGAACTGAACCCGACCCTACCCGGGTATACCGGGTAGGGTTTGTATCTAGCTGAACCCAACCTGAGTTCGTACCCGGGTTCACCAATACCCGGGTACAAAAAACCCGGTTGGGCCCAAACCCGGTTTGTACCCGGGCCCGGGTACGGCCCAAACCCGGTTTGCCCATCTCTATAGACAACTAACAAAATAATCCAACATAAAGAAAGGATGGAAGCTACACATGGTTGAAAAAAAGTTATGCTGATATAAGAATGGAACCCGGCCATAGAATTATATATATATATATATATATATATATATATATATATATATATATATATATATATATTTATATTGAAAGTATGTTCATGGAAAGCAATGATCAGAATTGGCAAAAAAGGAAAACTAAGTCCTATGATCATCGAGATTATCTCAAGAAATGGCATAGTAGCTTATTACATAAAGATATTTAAGGAAACTGAGTGGAATATATGATGTATTTTATGTTTCCAGCCTAAGACAATGCTTATTAGATGAATCCCTCAATATACCTCTTAAAGATATTCAACTCAATAAAAATTTAACTACTCCAAATCACTGGCTGACAAATCAAGAACCTAAGAAAAAGTCAAAATCGTTTAGTCAGAGTAAAGTGGATTCACATGTCGTAACCTAGTAATGCTCATTTGGTTCTTCCCATAAGCTGACATTTTATTATTTTGTAATGCTACTATGGTTTATTACCCATAGAGTGACCTTCCATATCATAGTATTGCTTTTAAGTACGGTGAGATATGAAGGTTCATCACCAATTACAAAGGCACATTCTTATTTATGGAGCCTTAGGGTTAGTTACTGAGGTTTTACTTAGGATTGGGAGGGCATGTTGGCTTTGGCTAAGTATATGGAGGTATGGGGGTAGTAGGTAAATATGATGGTTAATTTAGTTGTGGGAATTAAAAATAATTACGACGGCTCTATATACTTACAGAGATGGTAATCTTGGCAAAATACTAAGCATGGTCAGATGCAGATGTTCTTGCAATTACAGGGCCTTTGGTAATACATAATAGATAAAAAAGACACACACACACACACACACACACACACACACACACACACCACACACACACACACACACACACACACACACACACACACACACACACACACACACACACACACACACACACACACATATATATATATATATATATACGCATCCACATACATACACACACACACACACACACACACATATATATATATATACGCATCCACATACATACACATAAATTGTTATACATAATTGATTCATACCAATACAGATACACCTACACATATGTAGTTATACAACCAGATACATACACACACTACCCATACATAGTAATATACATTATATCTATACACACACAAATGCATAGTTACACATAATACATACATATACGTATACATGCACACACACACATATCCACACACTTACACACATATACATACTTATACATAATATATTCATATATATAAAATACATATACATAGTTATACATGCTACATACATAAGCATATACATACACATATACACATATACATACAAATACATATAGAAATACATAGGTATACACAACACATAACTACATATAAACAAACACATAAATACATATACATAGTTATACACAACACATATACACACATACATGTATCCATACATCTACAAATACATATGTATATAAAAAGTTATACATAATACATACGTATATATGTGCATAATTATACACAATAAATATATAAACATACACATACATACATACATACATAATACATACATACATACATACATACATACATACATACATACATACATACATACATATATATATATATAATATATAAGGGTTAGAATCATTACAGAACCACTTTTTATTTTCAGAACCACAGAACCATTGATTTACATAAATGTGAATTAAGTCTGGTGATACTTGACTTGTTTTACATATGTGTATATCAGACATGAACAATAAACTATGTAAAACAACTAAATATCATCAGCTTTAACTTACATTTATGTAAATTAATAGTTCGTAATTTACATTTATGTAAATCAATGGTTCTTTTGGTTCTGAAAATAAAAAGTGGTTCTGAAAATAAAAAGTGGTTCTGTAATGATCCTGACCCATATATATATATATATATATATATATATATATATATATATATATGTGTGTGTGTGTGTGTGTGTGTGTGTATATATATATTAACAGTACCTAACATATATACATGCACACATACTATTTGAAGAGCTGATTGATTATGTGTGCTTTAAGCAAAGTAAAAGGGACATGAAAAATTTGAGCATTTACGAGGATCATTTCTAATGCATCAGGTTTGTAATAATATGATTGAAAATTATGTGTTGCTTAGATGTTTTAGTTATGGGTTATTTTGAAAAGTATTTAACAATGATGGTTTATGCAAATTTGGTTGGAGGATCTCATTTGTAATCTAATATCTTAAGCAAAACATCATATTTAACGATGAGTTATAATAAAAAAGTAAAGGAGAATTTTCTATCACACCCCACCCAGGATGGGGATACCAAGTGACTAATTGATATTAACTCACAGCAGAATCAAAATAACATAAAGACTTTCTATTAACTCACAGCACCACACATGTCTCATGACTGTGTTTTATGTATTTTAAACGATGATTGACCAATTGCAAGCGTCCCGGGACGGGGCCTTACAAGTTGGTATCAGAGCCAAAGTTTAAGAGAATTAGGAAAATTATTTTCAAAAACCTAAAACTTAAACTGAGAATGAGACGAAAGGAAAGGGATGCCAGTCCTAGTAGCTACATGCCTGCAGGTAAAGGTTTTATGTAAACGTTTTATGTACGTTAATGGAAAAAGGAATTATGTGTGTGTTATGTGATTTATGTGCTTTTAGTAGATTTAAATACTGATGTAGTCAGGATAGGAAATGCTTGAAGAATGAAGAGTAAAGTAAGTGGTTTATCACAACTGGCCACTGTAATTAGGGACTTACTATACTTGACATAATCTGAGCTATTACCTTGAATGACCGTGTTGGTGTTTAAATCTTATAGTGCTTAGAGATGGCTGGTGGTAGATCTTCAAAGGCTTCCCGAGGTGGAGTATGTGGTGGACGTGGTATTGGGTCGCTTGTCACGAGGAACAGGGCTAATCTGAGGGCTTTATCACCATGAAGATGGTGATGAGAGTGCTAATCTAAGGGCTTCAGTGAAGGAGGCAGTAGTGGAGGAAGTTCATCAAGTCATACAGACGATTCTGCCGTCTGTGATGACTGAGGTTATTAGGGCGGTATGGGAAGACGAGAGGAAGGAGGAGGAAAAAAATAATGCCGTAGGAGAGGGGGCGAAGAAAGAGGTTCAGGGGAAAGGGAGCAACCTGATACTGAGATGGTTGTTTCCAGTAACGATGAGTGGGAGGAAGCGGTGCAGGAAACTGCAAAGGGGTGTAATTATAGGGCATTCTAGAGATGCAAACCCCCGACTTTCGATGGTAATGGGCATGCTGCTGCTACTCACCGATGGGTGAGGGAAATGGAGGTTGTGTTGGATATCAGCGAATGCAAGAAGGACAAGAAAGTGAAGTTTGCTACCTGTTTGTTTATGGATTCGGCCTTATGCTGGTGGGATAACATTGTCCAGGCCGAGGGTAGTAGAGCGATTGGAAGAATGAGATGGAGTGAACTAAAGAAGCTGGTGATTGAGGAGTTTTGTCCTCACAGGGAACTTGACAAGATTGAGAGGGAGTTCCTGTAGTTGGAGGTGGGAACTATATTGCACCAATAGTACACGCTTAAGTTTAATGAGATAGCGAGGCTGGTGCCAGATTAGGTGAGGCCCGTGTCATGAAAGATCAAGAGATACATCCAAGGTCTGCCAGCGGATATCCGTAGACATCTGATTGCCGCCCGGCCAGGTACGTTTAGGTCAGTGGTCGATCTGGCGGGGAGGTTATATGATGAACGAGAGGCGGTGGTAGAGGAGGATGTGAAGAAGTGGAACAACGACAGGAAAGGTAATGGGAAGCGGAACAACGGTGATGGTGTTGTGGCTGGAGGTAAGAAGATGAGAGTGGATTATCGGAAGGCGATAACAGGGAGGCAAAAGGCATGCAAGAAGTGCGGGAAGGAGCATGCAGGAGAACGTAAGTGGGGATCGAATCTCTGCTTTCAGTGTGGGAAGGAGGGCCACATGGCAAGATATTTTCGCGTGGTGAGGTGTTACAATTATGGCGAGACGGGGCATATGAGCAGAGACTACAAGAAGTTGAGGGCTAAGAGCTCCAGGGCAAAGAAGGGGATGGAGAAGGAGGGGCAGAGGGCGAAGGCCAGGGCATTCACTATGACCCGGGAGGAGGCTAGGGTGGACCTCGAGTTTGTGTCAGGTATATTCCTAGTAAACCAAACTTGTGCCTCTGTGCTCTTTGATTCCAGTGCTAGTAGGAGTTTTATTTCTGCTGCTTTCTGTGATAAGTTACCCTTTAGGAGTAGAAAGATTGATGAGCCTTCGATGAAGAAACTGCCATTGGTAAGTCTACCAGGATTTCTGATATGGTAAAAGATTATGACATAGAGTTGGAAGGCCATATGTTCTCTTCTAGGTTGTTCGTGATGCCCTTAGGCGGATTCGACATAGTCCTAGGGATGGATTGGCTAGCAGCCTATGAGGCAAACATCGTGTGTCGTAAGAAGATGATTCGGTTGACCGTGCCCGATGGGAGTTTGGTAACGATTTACGGTGATAGAGTCAGTACGGTCCTGAAAGTACTTTCGATGGTTGTGGTAGAGAAGTGTATGAGGCGTGGATGTGGTGCCTATCTGGCTTATATGAAGGATGTGGATGTGTCAGTACCACGATTATCGGACGTACCGGTCGTGTGTGACTTCCCAGACGTATTTTCAGAAGATCTATTAGGTGTGCCACCTGACCGAGAGATCTAGTTCCAGATCGATCTGATACCTGGTGCCCAACTTCTTGCTAAGGCTCCGTATCATTTAGCTCCCTCCGAGATGAAGGAATTGATGACTCAGTTGTAAGAGTTGTTAGATAAGGGGTTCATTCGACCGAGTATCTCTCCGTGGGGTGCTTCGGTCTTGTTTTGAGAAGAAGAAGGACGGTAGCATGAGGATGTGCATCGACTACGGTGAGCTGAATAAGTTGACTGTGAAGAACTGGTATCCGTTACCTAGGATTGATGACTTGTTTGATCGGCTCCAAGATGCCAGTTGGTTCTCGAGGATAGATCTCCGATCTGGTTACCACCAACTAAAGGTGAAGGAGCAGGATATTCCTAAAACAACTTTTCGTATGCGTTATGGGCACTACGAGTTTGTTGTTATGTCTTTTCGTTGCGCCAGCCGCTTTTATGGATCTAATGAATCGGGTGTGTCAGCCTATGTTAGATAAATCAGTGATTGTGTTTATCGATGATATCCTGATTTATTCGAAGGGCGAAGAAGAGCATACCGGACACATTTGGGAGGTGCTAGAAACGCTTAGAAGGGAGAAGTTGTATGCCGAATTCTCCAAGTGTGCGTTCTGGTTACGCGAGGTTCAGTTTTTGGGTCATGTAGTTAATTTTGAAGGGTTCATGGTGGACCCGGCGAAAGTTGAGGCGGTGATGCAATGGAAGTCGCCAAAGACGCTATCTGAGATCCGTAGTTTCTTGAGTTTGGCGGGCTATTACAAAAGATTCATCCAAGACTTCTCTAAGATAGCTTCACCATTAACCAAGTTGAACCCTAAGAATGTGAAGTTCGTATGGGGTCTAGAGCAGGAGAATGCTCTCGAAGAGCTAAAGATGAGATTGACTCAAGTTCCTGTCTTGACGTTACCCGAAGGGAGCGAAGACTTGGAGGTCTATTCGGATGCTTCTTATTCGGAATTGGGTTGCGTGTTGATGCAGCGGGTGAAAGTTATAGCTTATGCGTCCCGACAGTTGAAGATCCATGAGGCTAACTAACCTACTCACGATTTGGAATTGGCGGCGGTGGTCTTTGCATTAAAGATTTGGAGGCACTACTTGTACGGGACGAAGTGCACTATCTTCACTGACCACACGAGCTTGAAGTACTTCTTCGAGCAAAAGGAGGTGGTTAGAGTTGATTAAGGATTATGACTGTGAGATCCACTACCATCTGGGCAAGGCTAATGTGGTGGCGGATGCCCTTAGTCGAAAAGAGAGACCCGAGCTAATTCAGGTAAAGGCTTATCAGATGATCATGACCTCTAATGTGATGAAGTAAGTCAAGGAATTTTAGGAAAAACTCTGAAGGAGGATCGAATTAACTCCGAGCGGATGAAGGGCATAGTCGTAGAGTTGGGTGAGAACACTCTCGGTGCTAGAACCCGCTTCAGGCGGACGTGGATTCCTCATTATGGATATCTACGAGGAAAGATCATGGACGAGGCTCACAAGACCCGATACTTAATTCATCCCGGTGCTACAAAGATGTATGAAGATATGAAGAAAGATTACTAGTGGCCGGGAATGAAGCGCGACATAGTGGGGTATGTGAGTAAGTGCCTTACTTGTATGCAAGTGAAGGCGGAGTATCAAAAGCCATACAGGAATATCCAACCCTTGGATATACCTGAATAGAAGTGGGAACACATCACCATGGACTTCATCACTAAATTGCCTCGCACGGCGAGAGGATGTGATACCATTTGGGTGGTTGTAGACCGCTTGACGAAGAGTGCTTACTTCTTGCCAATCCTAGAGACTTACTCATCAGAAAGGTTGGTGGAGATGTTCATCAAGGAGATTGTAACTCGTCAAGGGGTGTCGGTGTTTATTATTTCTGATAGGGACACTCGGTTCAAGTCCAAGTTCTGGAAGAAATTTCATGACGCGATGGGTACGAGGCTATACATTAGCATAACTTACCACCCTCAGACAGACGGTTAATCAAAACGGATCGTTCAGACCTTGGAGGACATGCTCCGGGCATGTATTATTGATTTTGGTGGAAGTTGGGACGAACACTTACCGTTAGCCGAAATCTCATATAACAACAGTTATCATGCCAACATTGGTATGCCTCCTTATGTTACCTCTATTTAATTGACTTTAAGATACAATTAAGGTTTATTTAACTTATGATTTAATTACAATATTTACATCAAATTGATAGTTATTAAAATTTATAACTTGAAGGGCCTTGTGTGCCATTTCATTAAACTTGATTAAATTAACTCTAGGGGCTTAGATGTCATTCTTCCAAAGTTGGTGACATTATATAATCACCCCATGCCCACTCCCGTAACCCTAAAACCATCGAGAATCGCCTGTCGTGAAGCTAATCACCGTGCACCTCCGGTGACCCTTCCCCCAGCACCCGTCATCACTCTCAACAGCCTTCCCTTCTCGACCGTGCATCTCCGCCGGCTCTTCCCTCCTTAACCGCTAGCACTCGACAATCCACACCACCTCGGTAGTCGTGAAAACCAACCTCTAAGCAACCATGTTCGGTACGATCCTTTTCATTCCTTATTTGTGTTTGTTACATATGGTTCGGGCTTTCGGTTACGGCGCGCATGTTTTTCGTACAGGTTTAGGTGTTGCAATGACCAGGTTCGAGTGTGTGTAAGCGTGTTCTATTGCCGGTGTATGTATAGTTTAGTTCTTGATGGTGATGTATATATGGTTACATGTATATATGTGATTTTGTATGTGTGCACGTATGTATGTTTTGCATTGTGTGTGGGGTTGCAGGTGCTGCCTTGCGTGCGCATGATATGGTTCGAGTGTGCAAGGGTGTTAGTTGGAGGTTAATGTGTTCTAGGGTAAAGTGTGTGTGTATGCGGCTGAAGTGTGTGTGTATGCGAATACTCTGTGTGTGTTCTGTGTGGTTGCTTGTTCTATTGTGTGTGTCTTTGTGGTGTTTTTGGGTTACACATATAAAAGTGTGTGTGCATTGGTTTATGTCAAGTATTAAGTATGTGCATTCACATGGCTTTGTGGTGCATCTATAAATTGTATATAACATGTAAATGTTGTAGCATGGATGTGAGTTGTAAATTGGCTTGATCGATTGCTGCCCAATGGATTATGTGTGTTTATGATTATGTGATAGTGATTGTGTATATGTATGGATATTATATGTATGGTATGGGTGTATGCATGTATATAATGATATATGTGTGTAGCATATATGTTATAAAATATATAAGGGTATTAGTTATAATATATATATTTTGGGAGTATGAATTCTTACATGTACGTATTACTCTATTTGTGCTACGTATGAATCGTTAAGCATTATGTATGCATGGGTTGTGAATGACTCATCTTGCTTGTGTATGGGGGGAATCATTGATGCCTTGCGTAGTAACCGAGTCATGAGCACGAAACCGTACAGTTCACAAAAATTAATATTTAATATTAATTGGATATTAAATGAAATTTAGGTTATTCGGAAACCTAATCTTTCGTGTTGCATTTACTGATTTGTTGTGCTTATAAGGTGAGTTTACGACCTCACTTTACTTCTACTCTTTTGGGGAAAAGAAATATGTTTTTTAAAACATTCTTTCATTTATCAGTATTACTGTATTATCACTTGTTACTAGTGTTGTACCAATTTAAGACCTCACTTTCGAACCGTTAATTTATGTTCTTTAGCGAGCTAATTAAGAGTGGATCTACTGGGTTTGACAAACCTTACCTGAGCTAGTCGCACTAGCACGACTGCATGTCAAACGAGTGTTTTATTGACCTAATTTTTGTTGCTGTGGTCTGGTAACCATATCAAAGGCATACTTATATGTGTCAGGTTTGGTTGCGAACTTCATACACTATGTAACTTGATATGTAAACTAGCTATCTATTGATATTACATTGTTTACTGGATCTGCTTTTCAATTATGCTACTGTTTATCTAAACTTGTGAATTTACCAATCCTATGTTGATACTTTAGAATGTTTTTTTTAGGTTCTTAAGGTGTGCATGGCTAGGAGTGTTTCACTATTGAATACATTACTTATTGATATAAACGGTTAAACAATGTTTTATGCAAATTATATTTATTTGGGTTGCACGTGTTTTGCGCTATTTGAATTTATAAATGATTAACTGATTACGCTTCTGCAAATGTTTTCTTGAACTCATTATTAAACTATATTTTGGGCTTTTTCATAATACTAAATGCTATGTTTTGTAGTTACTGTGTCGTGTGGTATAAGTATCGGCTGAGATCCTGATATGTCACACGTATAACGCTAAACCCCGTTCGTGAAAATTGATCCGGGTGTGACAACACATACACGTACACGTAGTTATACACAATACATACATATACCTATATTTACACACATACATATAATTTTCAATGGTTATGTTTTTCAAAGGTTACAATTATTTATATACGAGTATAAGAAAATTATAAAAAGAAATTAGGCTATAGCTACGATATGTCGCTGACCTATGTTAAATTATTTTTTTCTTTTTATTTATATTTTCAATTTCTGTTGTAGCTATTATAAAAGAAAATCAAAAAAAATATTTTCACCTATAGCGACGACATGTCGTCGTTACAAGGTTCCACAATAACGCAATTTTTTTCACGATCTCCCGCCTAAAATATCCAATGACATGTCATCACCATATGATAACCTAATTTAAAAACCAAAAGAAACATATGACAATTATATTTCGTCACCACAAGCCAGGCTACCTATGCCGTAAATGACCTTGTCTTCACTATAGCTCTTGTCTGCATAGACTCAAATCATGTAGTATACAACTCAATTATTTATTGGACCTGATTAAACAACCGGACCCAACTAGAGTTTGAAACTTGCAGATTGTATTTGCTAATTTAGATGAGAGAGAAATTCTTTTAAATTAGACGTAATTATACTTATTAGTCTTAATTAATACAAAATGTTGTAAGAAAATTATTCTTTAAGAGGCTAATAGGGCCAATTATATTAAAGGGTGAGAATAATGTAATTTGGTGAAGAAAAAAAGCCTAATCTTCTTTAAAGCACTTTGAACTAATGGACCCATGTCTTGTCTTCTCAATACCTCCACTCCATGATTTGATTTTCAATTTTGCCATTTTGATTTCTCATCTCTCTTCAATTATATATCATCTTTAAATGCCTATTTTTGTTCTCTCTAAACCAATTATCAATTTCCTCCTACAAAACCCGATCACTTGCTAAAATCTGATGTCTAGTGATCACCAGATCAAGGGTAGATCAGAAATAGGTGAAGGTTCATCAAGGGATGGTGGTGGCAGTAGCCGAGGTGATGGTGGTGGCGGTGGTGGTGCAATAGTACCTTCTGGCTCACATCAATCACCGCTAGCGCCACCACAGCTTAGCCGATATGAGTCACAGAAGCGGCGTGATTGGAACACTTTTGGTCAGTACTTAAAGAACCAAAGACCACCTGTGGCTTTGTCTCACTGTGACTATAGTCATGTACTAGATTTCCTTCGGTACCTAGACCAATTTGGAAAGACTAAGGTTCACTTACAAGGGTGTGTTTTCTACGGTCACCCTGATCCGGCTGGCCCATGTACTTGCCCACTTAGGCAAGCTTGGGGCAGCCTTGACGCCCTCATCGGGCGCCTTCGGGCAGCTTATGAAGAAAATGGTGGATTGCCTGAAATGAACCCTTTTGCCAGCGTGGCGATAAGGGTTTATTTGCGTGAAGTTCGCGATTCACAGGCGAAAGCAAGAGGGATACCTTACAAAAAGAAAAAGAAGAAGAGAAATACTCCCGGTTTAAAGGCAAACAAAGAAACATCAAACTTCTGAATGCAACAACATGATCTGTGGTTAGATCTTCAAGAAAGTGGTAATCTTTTAATCAATTATTTAATGCTAGATCTTGATTTTTTGACCATATTATTATCACTTATATAATTATATTAAATTAAATGGGCATTTCTTAAAGATTATCAGATCATAGTTGGATATGTGACAAACCCAATATTAACAATCCAAAAAGCAAATTCCTTTTGGGGGAAAAGCAAACCCTAGCAGACTGCATAGAGTTCTAGAAACCCTAATTTGCATGGAGAACTCACTGCAGTTCTCTCTCTATCTGCAGAACTAATTCCCTCTCTAAACAAATAAAAAATAAATAAAAAATATATTATACTAGCTAAATGTTTGAATATTATTATTAATATGCTTAAAAAAATTCTCCTTTATTAACTACTATTTAGAAATAGCTAGTGTTGTCTCTTTTGGGATTCTGCACTATATGGAGTGGCCATCAAGATTTTATCAAATTGTCTCTGTTAATCACAGTTAATTAATTATTTATTCATCAATAAGACATTAACAGAGTAAGCTTGTGTGTTTTATTGTACATTAATGCATAAACAGATTACTTGAATATAAACAAGTGACTGCTATATTATTTTACAAGTATATTCTATATATATTATTTATTTCATCTTCTTCCTTGAAATACATCATTTGACTATAAAACAAGTTGTTGCAGCATTCATACCTATTTTTGTTTGTATCATATATATGCACGCATAGTAAAAGGAATATATACATTTTGAATTCAATTAACATGGGCAGACAAAATTTCTTCACAGAAGTACTAGACACACATGATTCAAGAATCTACATGAATGTGGTCATTGAGCATAATATATAAAGTCCAAACTTTGTGACATCTGCTTGCACATTCTAGCTAGTTTTATTTTAAATTGGGTTTGTTTAAATTTTTACTCTAAGTCGTGATCCTAAACTGAATCAACGATGCCTTATATTGCACTTGTTAAATTCATGTTAGTATGTGACGCAATCAGGACTTTTTCGTTGAAGGTTATAAACCTATTTTATATTGACTATAAAGGGCTGGGTGTTAAATTCATCTCTCTCTTAGAAATAAGCCTTACGTTTGACAATAAATATCCAAAAAATTCTATGACCATATATGGGCTCAACGTACCTCTTGACCCTCCCTTGGTTCTGGCCCTGATGTCGATATTTGTTCAGTGAAGATGTTCGAATTCTATGCTTAAAGAACCAACTGTTCAGTGATGATTGTTGGATAGATGTATGATTGATGACTGGTTTTTGATGAGTTGTGTTTGTTCTTGTATTAGCATATTATTATATCCGACTTACTTCCACTATAGTCTTTTCACAGCTTAATTGAACAAACTTACGTATATATCAAGACACATTCTATTGAAAGTATAAAACTATGCAATCACGGGAAGCGATTTAAGTAGCAAAATATTAATTACGTACATTTATTAAAATGATCATTGCCATTTAAAATTTGAATTAATTATTAGATATCTTTGAAACTAAATAAATAAATAACTTGCTTCAGTTTAAGTCATTTGCATCTAGTGGGCCTAATATATATGTAAATAAATTAATTTTTAACTTATGCATTCAAAAACTTTTGTATATTTCTTTCTTGCTAAATTTACAGTTATTTATATGATTAAATTTTCAAGTTGTTATTCTTTATAAACAACGCGTACTATTGATCTTTCGAACATTGTTTATGGTTTTGTGGAGTTGTGATATTGGTGATTAGTACTCATAAACATAGGATGAGCTCAAAATCTTACAAACACTATGTAATTAGGTGGTGTTTGTGGGTTCAAAATACTATGTTAGGTGATGTTTAAAGTAAAAAATTGTTAGTTAAAATATCTATAATCTATAACCTCTAATAAAGCAAGGTTTTTTTTGTGGTTTTCTTTGTCACTTGTTATTTTCTTATTTTATTTTTTTGCCACTTGTCATTCTTCTAGACATACACATATCAATTTTCCATCAAAAAAGGTATTATAGTAATTTAAATATCAAACAAATTTCTCTCTTTTATTAAAAATGAATTATATTAATTGCGATATTTCTCTCTCTTAATAAATTCAAACTATCTTTTTTAAAAATAGATTTTATTAAGAAAATTGGAAATCACACTAAACCTTTTTTAAACAAAATATTTTAAATCATTTTGTTTTTAAAAAAAGTTATAAACAGGTGATTTTTTTTAAAAAACTATCTTATTGAACCAACAAGAATCATTATAAACCAGTATTTTTAAAAAACAAGAATTTTATAAAAATATATTAAAAAAAAACTTAAAACGAATGTTTAAATATGAAACTTTTTAGGTAAGAGAGTTAAAAGTAGTATAATTGTTTTATTTCTTGAACTATTACGTATATATAACTACAATTATATTTTATATTAAAATATTATACTGTAACTCTTCGTGTTTATTACTAAGTATAATCCATTTAATTAATGGTTTTTAACCTATCCATCTATCTATAAAAAAAAACTAAAATAAGCGTGAAACAATTGTAAGACTTATTATTCTTATTTTTCATTTCTATATGTTGTTAATAATAATACTGAATACTAATAATATACTCGTACCATATTCAAATTAAAAATATATAATTTAATAAATTAAAAACTTGTTTTTTATTAAAAACACACTTTTTAAAAATAGAAATATTATAAAATACAGAATACAACAAACTTTTTTTTTTATCATTTTTCTTAAAACAAAATATTTAAAAATCACAATTTTTTTAAAACAAAGTTTAAAAAAATACATAATTGTTTTTTTTACTTAAAATAGCTATTTGTACGTAATTATAAACATATTTTATCTTCAATCATGATCTTATAATGCATAATTTTTAATACTAATTATTTAATATTTTATTTATTCAATTCGTGTAATACACGGGACTAACCTAGTATATACATATATCTTTCATACATAACAATTATAGTAATTTAATTTCAGATGGGCATGGACATACAAGATTTGAAGCTCTAAAAATATGTCGTGGACTTCCATTAGTGGGGTGGATACAAATGCTCGAATTCCATTGATGCAAAATGCCTGATTCTCTCTAGAGCTCTGGTTTGCTTGTGATGATATATAATTAATTAATAATAAGAGAATAATTTATAACATATAAATAATAGTTAAGAAAATTAAAGATTAGTCAATATATCCATGTATATTGTCTAAATGAGATGTTTTTCATTCTTGTTAATTTCGAAAATGGGTTTTAAACTATAACAAAGTAACCCATTTGTGTTCTATTATAGAATAAATATTTAGAATTAATAATATGCCATATAATAACAAAAATAAACAAGAACAATAAAAAGAATAGAATAACACAATGTAGTATATTTTCTCTTTATTATTTAATATGAATTATTTCAAATCAATATATACATGAAAATAAAACACTTGTTAATGCGTATGAATGATATTTAATAAATATTTAAGGTTTTACATTATGTTTCTACCTCTCCATTAGTCGTAAGTCGTAAGAATCTCTCTTATTTTTCATTTTCTTCATAATCAAATTAAAATGTAATTTGATTTATTTAATAATATTGATTTTTAAACAATATTTTTTACTCCTAAATCTAAATTACCACCTAACTTTAGAATTATAAAGATTTGAATTTACATTATTTTTATGAAAGAAAACCATCAATACCACTTGTTAGATACAAGAACACAGGCTAATAATTTTCATTTAAATTCATACATACATAAGAACATACATATAATGGGTATATTTAATAATGTGATCATGATGAGGCCCACCAATGGCAAAATGTACCATTGGATTCCTCTTGAAATTTATTCATTAATGGAGACTCTAGAGGACACCATTTTCTAGTTATATCTTAATTGCATTCCATAATCTCATTCTTTTACTGATGTATGTTTGTTGTATGCATTCATATGTTTATTTCCACATTCTTTATTGATGGAACTGTACATAACATTTATATTCCTAACTTAGAATCTAGGCCATCATAAAAGAAGTTTTAATCATGTGACAGAGTGGGTTCGGTGTAGTGAATAATAGGTAGCAGGTAGAATGGTGTTCATATCGCAACGAAAAGTTGTAGGTTCGAGTATTGAGTGTGACAATTTATTATGGATTATCTAGACGTTGCACATTTTATCATAAATAATTTAGGCGTTGTTAAAAAAATCATGTCGATGTAATTAGTTACTCTGAACAAACAAGTATATATTTATTTACTGCTAGAACATGTGTTTGGTGACAATTTTGTTAAGAAATATAAATGTTATGTACAGTTCCATCGCTATAGAGTATATATTTCGTACACGTATTTAATGAAGTTTTCGGTCATCGTTATAGAGTAAGAAATTTAGTTGAAAAGTTTCGTGTAATTCCAAAGTTCCATTAGCTTGTGACTTTCTAGTAGGATGATTGCTCATACATTTAAAACGTCTTACGAGGGAGGGGGAGCCCACGCCATGATGCCGAGCGGGCCTCGACGTGGCCCCCACCCCCCAAGACCGCCACTGGTCACCATTTCACACCTTGCGGCGTTATCTCCCAGCGAGTTCTTGTCGTGGCTTGGCTTTCGAAAGCTGGTTGTTGGGGGTCAAATCCACCCCTCAACAACTAGTCTTTTGTTATATGGTCAGATCCAGAATTTTTTTCACGGGGGGCGAAAATTTTAAGGGTCATTTGGTTATCGCAATATAATATATATTTTTTCAGTTCGGTTCGAGTTAGATCGGGTCGGGTTGGTTCATTAACGTAAAAATCGTTAAAATGGTTCCCAAACTTGTGAATTTGCGTATATGTATATATAACAAGAATCGTATTGAAGCAATTATACTCATAAAAGTGGTAGTATGTGATGTTTGAAACATTTATACCCATGATATGCTCAACGTCTTTGATATCAATCTTGAAACTAATTTAAATTCAACTTGTATTATTATCAAATATATTTATCTTGATATAATTTTTTTCTTCCTACTAATTACATGATTATTTAATAGTGAAATTTTAAAAATAAATTCAATTACAGACCCAGTTAGTGAGAAAAATGGTTTGTCGGCCTGTCGGAAGATCACCGGACATCATTGTAGTTCCGCTCAAAACAATGTATTTGAGCTAATTTTGCTGTTTCTTTAGTTTCAAGAATTTAAAGGGGGTGAGTGTAAAATTTTATGGGGACAGTCAGGATTTTTACGTATATATAAAGCTAAAAAAAAAACTTTTAGGGTGGGCGGCTGCTCCCCTCCCTTGACTTTAGATACGCCCTGGCTGTACATAAATCCATCTTTGTGTACATATACATAAATGTGTGGTCAACGAACGTTACTATAAAACATATAAAAACATTTTGTGCTTTTATAAGTGTTGTATGGAAAGCTCATAGTTTTTTTACTTTCAGTTGGCAAATATATTATCTTTATATAAAGATATCAATAAAATAGAAACTGAAATCAATTAAGTAGGTAACAAATTTAACTCTATATAGGAGGGAGTTATAGTAAAAACTATATTTATTTAGATTCAGAACTTAACATGTGTCATTCTATTATTTATAAAGAGAATGACGTTTTGTTCACTGAGTCAAATACGTCAGGTCATTGTATCAGGTCATTATGTCAAATATTTTTCATCATTTTGTTTTATGTTTATATCATTTAATGCGATTTTTATCATTGTTTTATATATATTATGATCAACCAACCGATCTGTGCTACTATAAAATGATCATATTCATCAGCTGCAATTAGACAAGTCTACAACCTCATCAAATCTTCTCTTCCAGACTTGAGCAAATCCACAGGGTCGATGATACGGTAATCTTTATCAACACAATGGATCAGTGCATGACCCGTCTCCTTTTCACTGTAAGGATCAACACAATAAAAATAAGATCGATCTCGTGACGAGAATGCAGAATGTTAACATCACGGAATAAGATTGAATAGTAAATGAAGAGCACGAATGTAAATAAACTTCTCGATTCTATTGCACTCTAACTTTGAATGTTTACAAGTGAATATGAAATCAGGAAATTACAAAAGCTCTCTAAGTTACATTACAAAACATCTATTTATACTAAACTAGAAAGTTCTCGCATAGTTCTCGCGCGACTTCCAAGTTCTTGCGCGAGATGTAAGTTTTTGCGCGGCAATTTCAGGTTATCGCGTGATTGATATTCATAATCTTGATTTGATTTTCCAAGCCTCTAGGTTCAATCCTTACAATCTACCCCTAGGCTCAGAGATCAATGTCTTTTAGAAGTCCACGTCTGTAACCTTGTACTGCCAATATACCATCTTGCCAGGGCCTTCGTAATCAACCAACACTATATGAAATGAACAGATTGATCAGCTACAATCGAACAAGCCTGCAACCTCATCAAATCTTCTCTTCCAACTTGAGCAAATCCATAGGGTCAATGATACGTATTCTTTGTCAACACAGTGTATCAATGCGTGTCCCGTCTCCTTCTCACAACTCCACCACATTAGCTTAGACAAGCTGTTAACTGGCACACGAGCGTGTATAAGGATCTTCCTCATGTATTTTGGATGCTTATAGATCCTTATCTTCATTGGATTATTAGTATTAGGATCTATACGCATCTCATCTTTCTATCACTTGGATGTGGCAGTCTTGAAATCTTTGAAGTTAGTCTACTCTGCCTTCATATCATATTTCTTATCCAGTTTCCCTTTCAATAATTACTTGGGTTAATAAACAGTACACGACCCATAGCCTATAAATCTGACGCTCTGAATGTATGGAAATCATGCTCGTCCTGGTAATATTCTATAGCTCCACCCCTTCTCTTTATCATACACATCTTCTTTTCTGCATCATACGCCCATCTAATAATAAGTTCTGAGATTTCTTATCTTGTGAAAGGTTTGGAATGTCTCAGCGTGTGAACGTAAGCTGGCGAAGAAAGAGCAGCAACTGTAAGGTTTTCGACCTGGCGTATATCACTTTGACCCTTTACATCAGCTGTCTTGTCAGTCGTTTCTTGAGTACTCGACTCTCCAACAATATCTCCTTCTTCAACCAAGATATTTGAGAATAGGTACTTAAGACTATTCCCAAACACATCTATGTAGTCTATGGTTTCTTCTAAATCATCAAATGAACCAAAGTCCTCATTTGTCTCCTTAGCAATAATCTCTTGCTAGAAAGTAAAGAATTCCCTCTTACACTTCTTCAGTAGTGGGATCCAAAGGTGTAAATTCAACCGAGTCATCGTGATTTGGTACGGAAACATTATCAGTACCCGACGAACCAGTAGCTGAACCCATATCTCCACCTTGATCATCATCATCATCCTTCTTATCATATTTTTCATAACCCTTATTATCATCACCATCATCTCCATCATCATCATCATCATCATCAAGATCATCTTCCTCGTCACCACTGAAATCTATCATCCCCAAATCATCATCATCGTTAGTAGGCTCAGGGATTGGTATATCATGTTCAGGCTCCACAAACGCCTCTTAAGTAAAAACTACAGGTTGATCCTCAGTAGCTGAGTATGATCAGTGGAAGATGGCTTTTGATCAACATTAGAAGTCTCTGTTGTCCTTTTTATAATAACAGGATCAACATCATGCTCTATAGTATCTGTAGGATCTTATTGTGAACAATCACACCTTTTTCATCCGTTTTGCTTTTGAATATCCTTTTTGTACCAATCGACAACTTACCCTTTGGTAGTTCACACAGATGCCACACATTTGGCTTTTAGAATTGCATCAATTCGTCTTGTATAGCCTCAACCTAACGGTTTTCTTTTAATGCCATCTCAATGTTCTTTGGTACAATTTGAGAAATGAACATGAGTACAAGCATGTATTTATTGTGCCCGATTGACTTCGAGTGCGGACACCTTATCCAATGATTACTTCAGTTGGATGATTCTTTTGAATTCTCAGCTGAGGAATGATATCTTCAGAAATAACTTTGTCTAAATTAGACATATGACCAACTAGTTCTTTAGCATTGCTCCCTCCTTTAGGTTGATACACAATATATTCCTCTTGAAGAATATCATTATCAACAGATAAATCTTCAAATGAAATTTGCATTGTATCAATCGGATCAATTTGAGTAGAAGAAGAACTTTGATGAGAAACCTGTGAAGCTTGTTCATCAACTAGATCAGAATGAGATAAATCATATTCAGAAACAAATTGTGGAACCGTTGTGACACTTGAAGAAGAGGGTACGTCTAAAGATCTTCCTGTAACTGCACACGACATAGGGCCAACTTCATCAATAAGAATATCTTGAATTATGATGTCAAAGGTGGATGAGCTGTAGAAACAACAGATGATTGATTAAATGTTTCAAATAATTAAGCATAATCATATACCCATGAAGGTACTGAAGCTGCATCTGTTTTGTTAGACTCGTGCCAATCAATATCAAATGACCTAATTATTTCTTTAGTTCTTTTATTATAAACCCTGTATTCGACTTTTTTGGCTGAATATCCAACAAAATAGCATTCATCTTCTTTTTCGTCAAATTTGAATTTAGAATCAGATGCGTTTAACAAAGTACAACAACATCCAAAAGTTCTGAAATATTTGACTTTGGGTTTATGTTTGAAGAAAATTTCATAAGGAGTCATATTTTGTTATTTGTTGATTAATACACGATTCTGAACATAACATGCAGTGTTAACAGCTTCAGCCCAAAAGAATGATGGTAATTTTGCTTGTGATAACATTGTTCTGGTAGCTTCAATTAAAGTTCTGTTTCGTCTTTCAACAACTCATTTTGTTGTGTAGTTTTTGCAGAACTAAATTGTCTAGTTATCCCCTTTGAATCACAAAATTCATCCAGTGTATGATTGCAGAATTTTGTTCAATTATCACTTCAAATGCATTTGATGGTTTTGTCAGTCTGATTTTCCACTAGAGTCATGAAATTAATCAGCAAGTAAGGTGTTTCATCGTTGGTTGCTAAAAAGAAAACCCATGTAATTCTGGAAAAATCATTAGTAATAACCAAGCAGTATGCACGACGTCCTAAACTCAAAACGCTAACAGGACCAAATAAATCCATGTGTAACAGTTGAAGGATAGAGTCAATTTTAATATAAGCAACTGGTTTATGAGGAAGTTTATATTGTTTGCCTTTTGAACATGACAGACAATGTTCAGTAAGTTGAAATTCTTTCAAAGGTAGGCCTACAACATGATTTCCTTTAACCAACATGTTCATATTTTTAATGTTTACATGGCCAAGACGACGATGCCATAACATTGAATCAGTTTCCGAGGCTTTAGATAACAAAAAAGACGCAGTTACAAATGAATGTGAACCATTCATGTCAAGTAAATATGTGTCTTTGTCTCTCGGTGTTTTCAACAAAATCCATTCATCAGGAATTACAAATTCAGGTTTTAGAATAAGACATTCTTTATAAGTGAAATGTGTTGAATACTTTATGTCACAAATTTGAGAGACACTTAGCAAATTATGTTTAAGTTCCTCTACAAAATTGACATCTTCAAAACTTAACACACCATCAGACATGTACCTTTCTTTGTAATCTTACCACCTTTATCTCTTGTAAATATAACATATCCTTCGTAGTATGGTTGTATGTTGTTTAACAGAGATATATTACTAGTCATGTGCCTACAACCACTGTCAACATATCAAACACTGTTTATAAGTTGCCTTGGTTGCTCCTGCACATATGAATGAATTTATTCATCTTTAAGAACCCAAGCCATGGTTGACTTGAGCACTTTATTTTCATCCAAATATGATACATACTTAATATCATATCTTTTTATTTTGTAAACATTCCGTTCAATAATATCAGGCTCAAATTTTATTTCTTTTATTTTCCACTTTTGAATTGGCTTGAACAAATGCGTAACCATTTTCTTTTTAGTGGTCTGAATTATAGTAGAATTGCTATCATCAACAAGTAAAAATTTCTCGTTTGGCTTTTCTTTATTCAAATCTGTTTTCATTTGATCATTGCATTTATCAACTAAAGAATTTGACTTATTTGAATTTCTTTTGTATTTGGCATTTAAAAAGAATTCTTTTCTATTAATTGTTTTCTACAAAAGAATTTGACTGATGTTGATGATGACAATTTCTAGCCTTATGATTTGGCTTGCCACATATATAACACCATATTTTATGATATGTATTTGATCTTGTGTATTTTGCATAAACTGTTTATGATAACTTCCATAGTTATCATAGAATCTAGCCTTATTATTTCTTTGCCCTTGCGATTCTTTAACAGTCTCTCTTTTCTCTCTTTTATTATGAATTGTTCTTGTGACATCCGTCCACCAAAATATGTGCATTGACATTTGACTTTTACTTTTTGACTTTGACTCTTTGACTTTGACTTGGTCTTAATGTGGTCTTTGACTTGGATGTTGACCAATATCGGCTTGATCTGAGTATAGTACATTAGACGCGTTTGGACATTTTAAGTTCTAGAACTATGTATTATTGGCTTAATATGTTTTAATGGGCCTAGGATGGATGACAGGTTCACTTGTCTGATTGTAGTATGATAATTATATATTTTGGTCTCGATCAAGGTTCGGCAAAAGTAAAATATTAAAATTTGCATTAAGAACGCAACAAAAATAAAACATGTGGGCTTTACCTAAAGACTACCAAATAAACATAATTTAATTTAAAAATATATAAAGTAAATAATTTACATAGCATATAATAGTCCGTTGGAATCGTATTAACGAGTAGAATTCAAACCGCAATTCAAAACCGCAAAATTTCTGATGACACGCGAATAGGGACAAGACGGAATTGGATGGGACAAGCAACGGGCTCGGGAGGCCCACTCATGGCCCCCTTGGCCGAATTTCTTCAAAAAGGGAGGAAGTTCCCCCTTGTTTTTTATTCTTTTATTTTTGCAAGCTTTCTCTCCAAGTTTTCTCTTTAAAGAAAACCCTAGCCGCAGTGATACCCCATATTTCATGTTAACACCGTCAACTCAATTCGTTACTCCACGTTCTCCGTAACTTATTTAATTATTTAACTTGGTTATATAATTAAATTATATAAAGTAAATTGGGTTAAGTTAAATATATTAACTTTGGGGGAGCATTGTGAAATTTGAGCATAATTGAGGGACCATTATGTGTTTGACCAAAGCTGATTGTATTGCATATAATCAAAAAAAATCTCCTCTCGGCTTCTCCTGATAACCAAAACCACCTCACCCTCGTAACCCTTGACCAAAGCTATCCAAGCGACGGCAGCCGCTGCTCCCTCTCGACAACCCTTGATTTACGACAGCCCCTCCTGTCCGGCGACAGCCCTCCACCGCTCGGGTGCCTCCAGTGTGTCCGAGGCACTTTTCGGTTCAACTTTCATCGCTCCTTCATATACGGTTCGGTACGGTTTCTTCTCGTTACTCATGGCGGTGCGTTTCGGTTCGTTTCTGTTGCTATTTCTTGACGACGGGCTTCGATTGGGTACCGATTTGATGTTCTTAGTGTGTTTGTTCTGTATGCTTACTGAATGTGTTCATGGTTTAAGTGTATAGGTATCTATATATGTGTTTCTGGTGTATGTGCGTGTGTGTGCCGGTTGTGGTTGCGATTGTGTGTGTGCGTATTCTGCTGCTATGTGCGTACCGGTTATGGTTGCAATTATGTGTGTGTGTGTGTTTCGGTCGCGATGGTGTGTAGCTGTTTCATATGCGTTTCCGTGTATAAGTGTATGTATATAGTCGTGCGAGTGGTTGTATGCATTACGGTTCGCAGTCATAGCAAAGTGTGATTTTAATCACGAGTTTACGTATGAATGTTTCTGTTGAATGCTTCTGTCAAAGTGTGGGTGCTCGCATGGGTTATGCAGGTTAGTATGAAATATATTGTGTATGTGACCATGGAAGTATGTATGTATTCTTATGTGAATGTGTGGTGTTCTGCCATGGGCGAAGGATAGTGGAGACCGGGGGGGGGGGGGGGGGGGGGGGGGCGGCCCCCCTCTTTTTTTCGACGGTTAGTGTTAAATATTAGTCCGGTAGTGTAAACTGTTGGTCCGGTAGTGTAAATTTTTATATAAATATCGAGTTCGCCCCCTTAAAAAATTAATTTCTCCCCTGCTCCTGTTACGGGAATATTCAAGCTCCGCCAGTTCTGCCATGTGATTGGGGTGAGTTTTCTTTAATGTGCATCAGTTTCGATAGTGTGTGAGCTATATGTCATGCATGTGTGTATACAATGCATTACATGTGGCTGTGCACAATTAAACTATATATTATATATATGGTGTGTATAACATATTATATTTTATTAGAGTGTTAAATGGTGGGTATAACATGTGGGTATAAATTCATATATGCATATTATCATACGTGTGTTACGTATGGGCATTATGAATTAAGGTAAATGGGTTACGTATTATTAAATGAATGGGTTGTTATTATAAAAAAAGGTCGTATAATTTAAATATATAAACAGTACCTTTATACGTGAAAATTGGGTTTTATACATTTGATGTGATTTGGTGTTTGTATGTGCTTGCTTGTGAATGCGGAACCAATCGTTAGCCTGCATCGTAACCGAGAACGCAAAACCGTATGGTCGAATTATTAGTACTTTATATTAATTAGACATCCTATGTACGTTCAGGTTATTTGGAAATCTAGTCTATTGGTTTACGTTTATCTTTTGCCGTGCATTTAAGGTGAGTTTACAGCCTCACTTTCATACTATATTCTCTTTTGGGGGAGTGAAACATGCTGTTTTTCATAAATTATACGGTAACTTTAGATTGGTAATACTGCATATACTTGTTGACTATTGTGATACCACTAAGCCTCATTCAGACCGTTAATATGTTATTAGCGAGGTGATTGTTAGTAGATCTACTGGGTTTGACAAACCCCGCCCGGGCTAGTCACGCTAGCTTGACTGGAGGTTAAACGGGTGAATGGTTAGCCTATTTTACGTGCTGTGGTCTGGTATCCATAGCGAGGCATTCATACATTATTACTGTCAGTTCGGTCGCGAAATTCATACACATGGTGACTTGTTGTAGGCTAGCTACCTACTTATATGCTTTGATTACTTAATCTGGATTTCATTACTATACTTACTATTTTTTGTTAAACCTGTGAACTCATCAACCTTGTGTTGACACTTTAGCATGTTTCTTTTAGGTCCTTAAGGTGCGCACGATTAGAAGCATCCCACTAATGCATTCATCATCATTGGGGTCTAATGAACGATTTATAAATTTCTATCCATTATACTTTATTTGGTTTGCGCGTGTCCGCGCCATTCGATTTACAAATTATTACGATTCCGCAATTATTTTCACGTTTGCATTATTAACTCTGTTTTTGGAAATTTCAAATGTTAACGAGCAATTGTGTTTGTAATTGACGTATCGTTTGGTGTAACTAGTGGCTGAGATCCTGGTATGTCACACGCCTAACAGTAGTACCCCGTTTGTGGGAAATGAGGGGGTGACAGCCGCCGTCATCCATCTTCTTCTTGTTGTTCATTTCAATCGATCATCATCATCATCAATTCCTTTGATTTTGATGATATTCTAGAATTAAAGGTTGATTTTGTGCAAGACTTGTTCATCTTCTAATCTTCCGTAAGAAAAATCGTTTCTTGATGATTTTGTTCCTTGTTCTACTTTCATATTGATGATTTTCATCATCTAAACACAAAATCATCATCTAATATTTTTATATTCTTTGTTTTGGATGTTGCATCGTGAAGATCTAGGTGATACAGGTGTTGGACTCTCTAACCGGTAAAACCCTAATTCTTAGTCTTTGTATATTCTTGAATTTATTGAAGTTGGGTTGTAATCTTGTATGACCTGATCAAAATAGACATCTTGATCTTATAAATCATTTGTGAAATCATTAATTTTGTTTCTTGAATGGATGGACGTGTTGAACCATCAAAACTATGAATTGATTAATTAGTGTTGTGAACCGGAAGACTAAAATCCAACTAACTGTTTTGGGACTGAAAAATTTGGATAATCTTAAGTGTTTTATACAAGGTTTTGTCAACTAGTTCATGGAATAAACGTTTTTTAAGTGGTCGGGTCAATAATGGTCAAATATTAAAGTTTAGGATGCAAAGGAACAAGACTAATGAACTAAAAAGTTTGCTGTCAGAAAAAGATGATGTTTTGTACAGGCCATAAATTGGTCATAATAAGTCCAAATTGGTCACACTTTTCATCTAAAAACAAGTTCCATGAGTCCTCTAACTAACCCAAGTGGTCTCGTGTCGTTTCGACATCGTTTGGTCCTCCAAACGTGGCTTACAAAACTGAAGGTCAAAACTGACGAATCTGGGAAGCAGGTTGGTTTGTGTTCATCGAGTCATATCTTTCTCATATTTTATCCAACGGAGATGATTATTTTCTGGAGTATAACTTAAAGTCTTTTCTTTCAAACGATACTTATTACGCAAAGTTTTGTTACCGTTTCGACCTCCAAACAGTTTATGCAAAAATGGTGCGTAATCAGCTCTACATGCTGAAATATTTTGATAAACTTAAAGCTAAGGATTTGAAACTAAATAATCAAATAAAGACAATATTTGTATTTAAAAGTGGTTAAATGACTTTTTTTAAAAGAATAAGTTAATAACATCTATAATTCATTGAATATGGACTAATAGATGTTCATTGAAGGGCGTTACTAAATTAATATAAAGTGACAATAAAGACCCTAAGTACGGCAAGTTTTAAAGTTGAAATCCAACATTGGACCTGCTCTATTAGGAAATCATGTTTTCATAAAATAAAAATCTTGATGGGCGTTAAGGACTGGGTTACAATGATTACACCCATGTTGGTCATTTTTGTTCTTTAGTAATCCTTTTGTGATTTGTAGTTTTAGTGCTTGCTTTGCGTATTGTGGGATTTGGACAGTACTATTTCGAGGTGAGTTTCACGGCCTCTATTTAATATGTTTTACTTGGGAAAAAGCTTGCTCACTGTTTTGGACTATGCCGTGTCTTAAAGATTATTTTGGAACATTGTATGTGGTTTGGGTCATGGATTGAGTCTCGATGTTCATTCATAAGTGTGTACATGTGCTTGTTCTTATGCTTGACTGTCATGGAGAGGTATTGTTAGTACTAACGGGTTAACACCCCCACCCCTGTCGGCTGTATGCTAGTTGAGACTGACTTGGCCTGTGCGTGCCCTTGGGTATTGATTGTTCTTGACACTTGTTCTTTTGTGTCGAGCGACGTCATGATCCATTGACGGAGAATTCCTTTAGAGATTCTCTTAGACCCCTAATGTGTTATGATGATCCCGTCCGTCGCATCCTCGTATTTCCACTACTAGCGAGGGTGTGACATTTCTAGATGATTTCGGAAGAATTGAGGCATGTTTTCTAGCTTTTTGATTCATATCTGAAACCGATGAGGCATGAACTATAGCTTTAACCTTTTGAATCGTAGGTACTGGAATGGGACCAGAGTCTTTGATACCGGGTCTACAAACATCTTGTTTCACAGAATAAGTAGTAATAGGAGACTTATACTTAAAGAATCTGGCATTTATTTCTTTAAGAATATGATCTTTCTTATCAATGTTGCTTTTTGAAACAAATCTGTTCTTGAAATCAGTTTTCAAGTCAGATACTGATGTTGTGACTCATTTTCTTTCATTGTCCTTAAAATCTATTTTTGATTTCAGTTTTTTTTTGTTTTTAGACATTTTTGAACAATCATTTCTAGAAATAAGAACATCTGAAATTTCATTGATAACTGATGATGAATTAGAAAAAGATTTTTTGTTACAACTTTTATTTTCCTGAAAATCTATTTCATCATCGCTTTCCCATTCTTCAACCAACCTTTCCTGCTCACACTTTCTGCAAAGAATTATCATGATTAATTTTAATTTCAGTTTTTATGACAGGGTCAACAGTCAGTGAAACTTTGATTGGAGGTATTAAGTCTGATTTTGGTTGAAAACCTAATCCATAGGTCTCTTAATCTAGAGTTATAATTGTTGAAGGCAAACATGTATAATCATGATTAATAGGTGGTGCAATGTTAGGATTATACCATTCAATACCAACCATGTTTGAGGACAGCTCAAATTTTTCAACAATTAATTTTGCAGATAAGAGTTCACTGTTAAGTTTGTTTTTTCTAAAGAGAGTTCATTGTTATGTGTTGTCAAATATTTTATATACAATCTTATCATGAAGATTCAATTTAGATTGATAAATCGATTTGTTTAACCTTCTCTCTTTCTTTAAAAATTTCTCATCAGTTTTATATTTACGAGCTTGATATTGAAGTTTTTCAACTTCTAAAATCAAGCGTCATTGTGAACTCTGTATCTTTGTATATTTTTTATGCATGTACTTGAACAAAGATTAGAATGTACCTTATTGGTCTCTTGTTTTTTTTTCTTCTCTTCAGGTATGACATTTACCATGAAAGCTTTCAAGATTGAGTTTCTTTCTGCTTTAGATTCCAGAGATATCCCAACAACATTGTCAATTTTATCATAAGCAGATGCCGGAGTTTCCTCAACAGCACGCACAGTCTTTCAATCTTGGCCGGAGTGAATTCAACAGCTTTTTCTTTCACTTTTTCCTTTCCTTCAACATTCATCTTTAATTAGCTGGAGTAATCTCAACGGATTTTTCATTAAGCACCTTATCAACTTGCATCTCTTCAACTTTCTTGTCTTTAACCTTCTTCTCTTAATCAAACACTCCATTCATTAGATCACCAGATACAAACTCAGCTAGTACATTTTCACCAACATTTTCTTCGACAGTTTGAATTTCTGCTAACAAAGCTGTAGACAATTTTATATCTAGAATCTCCATCTGATCGGACCAATCGTACTCTTCATTAGTTAGAGAAACAAGGGCTTTGTTGTTTGATGAACTTGCTTTGTCTCCCTTTGATTCCACCTCCACAATCACCATCTTCTTTCCATTATCTACTTGATTAGACCTTCCTTCAATGCATTCTCTTGCAAAGTGACCAGGATTGTCACAGTTATAACATCTTAAACTTGACTTGTCGAACCCAATCTTGCTTGAGTTGTTCTGACCAAACATCTTTCTACTAGTTCTTTTTGCAAAAATTTTAGCATGGTGTACCACCATAGCCATTTGATACATGATATCATTCTCTTCAACATCATCAGGATTAACTTGTTGCAAGTCATCAAATAAGATGTTGGGTGGACTAGCTCTTCCAGCAATGAATGCTTTATAACTGTTCATGAAAGTGGTAAATAGAGCCAGATGCTCTTTAGCTATTTGAACAGTTTGCTTGTTAGAGTGGGAGTTTATAACAAATGGTTGTTATGAAGGTTGAGTTGATTGACTTTGTGCGTAAATCTGGGGTTGTGGTTGAGATTGAGCTGTATTGTAAAGGTTTTGATGAAAAGCTTGGAATTGAGGCAAGGATGGATCTTTGAAATTTGGATGAATAGGAGTGGCTAATTGTTGTTGTTGGCACAACTGTGAGTAGCTGACATAATAATTTAGATTACTAGCCATTTTAGCATATAATGCTAATGCTTCAGCTTCCATTATGTTGATGTAGTTAGCAGCTGTCTGTTTGTCATCCATTTCATAAGATTTTATGGTTGAGCTTAGTTCACTAAGGGATAAGGTGAACAAATCCTTGGTTCTCTTGATGGTAGTGCAATTGCTGTTCCAGTTGTAAGGTAGTGAGTCTAACAACTTCTTGTTTAATGAGATGTTCTCTAGTGTAATTCCTGCACTTTTCATCTTCGTTATCAGCTTTACAAACCTTGAGCCTCCAAGGTCTCACCAAGTATGTTATTAAACATATTAAACTCTTGGTCCAACATGTCCTTTCTACTTTCCACTTATCCTTATTTCCCATAATCTGCTTCTCCATTGCATCCCATAACTCTTTTGCCATCCTAAAATCCTTGAACTTCTGAGCAATTTCAGTAGTAAGTGCCATAGTGATGGCAGCATACGCTTTATCATCAAGCTCCACTTTCTTCATGTCTTCCTCATCCCAGAGGTGTTCAGGTTTTGGCACCAAGTCTCCTTTCTCATTGGTATGCACCAGAATATACGGGCCTTGTTTGATTGACGGCATCATCCGAGGTTCGGTGTAAATAACATAATTTTCAAAGAGATAAACCCAGTTGGGATAATCTTTTTCACTGAGAAGTCTAGGAGGTTTTATGCTCATGCCAATCTTATTGTCGAGATTAAGAGTAGTAGTTATGTGCTTTAAATTTGCCATTGAGAGACTTTGGATTCAAACTTTTCAAAAATTCTTCAAACTTGAAGTTCTCACCTAAAAGATAGGGTTCTCGCGCGAATAGTTTTGAACAAAACTAATTCGCACAAGCTTCTCGCACAAACTTTTCGTGCGGATACTTTTGTAACTGACTTTTGCTAAATGATCAACTTTTCACGCGAAAGGAATCTTCTGTAACAAATTTTCCAACAAATTTTTGCGAAACTCTGACTTTTCGCACGAATAGATACTATTCGCGTGCAAAACTCATGTTTTTGCCTGATCAAAATTTCTTAACTTCGATGATTCCAGCTTCAAACAATCACAAATTTGTTCAAAATTAATTGATTAAGCTTCCAATTAGTGTTTTAGGTTCAGTTTTAATCCTAATTATCTCTAATTGACTGAATTAAGCTCAATTAATCATATGAACTTCACTAAATCTTCAATCAACTTCATAAAAGCCTTCATCATCTTCAAAAATGAATCAAAAATAGTAGAATTCAAGTAGATCTTCAATAAAAACAAATCGAAGCTCAAGATCACTTCAAAAACACTCTTCAATATTCAAAAACAATTGATCTAGAGCATACCATGCTCTGATACCAATTGTAAGGATCAACACAATACAAATAAGATTGATCTCGTAACAAGAATGTGGAATATTAACATCACGGAATAAGATTGAATAGTAAATGAAGAACACGAATGTAAATAAACTTCTTAATTCTATTGCTCTCTGACTTTGAATGTTTAGAAGTGAATATGAAATCATGAAATTACAAAAAGCTCTCTAAGTTACATTACAAAACATCTATTTATACTAAATTTGGAAGTTCTCGAATAGTTCTCGCGCGACTTCCAAGTTCTCGCATGAGATGTGAGTTTTCGCGCAGCAACTTCAGGTTCTCGCATAACTTGATCTTTATAATCTTGATTTGATTTTCTGAGCCTCTAGGTTCAATCCCAATATTAACTGGTATCAGAGCGTGTATAGGGATCTTTGTCACGTATCTTGGATGCTTATAGACCCTTATCTTCATTGGCTTGTTAGTATTGGGATCTATACGCTTCTCATCTTCTATCACTTTAGATTTGGCAGTCTCGAAATCTTTGATATTTTTCTTACTCTACCTCCAAATCATATTCCTTATCCAGTTGCCTTTTCCATAATTACTTGGGTTGATAAACGAAACACGACCCATATCATATAAATCTGACGCTTTGAGTGTATGGGAATCGTGCACGTCCTGATAATACTCTTCAGCTCCACCCTTTCTCTTTATCACATACATCTTCTTTTCAGCATCGTACCCCAGCTAATAATAGGTTCTGAGTTTCCGTACCTTGTGAAAGATTTGGAATGTCTTAGTGTGTGAACATAAGCTGGCGAAGGAGGAGCAGCAACCGTAAGATCTCTGACCTGATGTACAACACTTTGACACGTTAAATTAGCTGTCTTGTCAGTCGTTTCTTGAGTACTCGATTCTCTAACAATCTCTCCTTCTTTAACCAAGATATCTGAGAATAAGTCCTTAAGACTATTCCCAAACATGTCTGTGTAGTCTATGGTTTCTTCCAAATCATCAAATGGACCAAAGTCCTCATCTGTCTCCTTAGAAATAATCTTTTGCTGGAATGTACAAAATTCTCTCTCGTAGGCTTCTTCAGTAGTGGGATCCAAAGGTGTATAGTCAACTGAGTCATCGGGACTTGGTCCAGAGACATTAGCAATACCCGACGATCCAGAAGGACCAGTAGCTAAACCGATATCACTGCCCTGATCATCATCATCATCATCTTTCTTATCATCTTTACCATCTTTTTCATCATCATCACCATCATCATCATCATCATCATCATCAAGATCATCTTCCTCATGACCACTAAAATCTATCATCTCCAAATCATCATCATCATCATTAGTAGGCTCAGGGATTGCTATGTCATGCTCTGGCTCTACAAATGCCTCGCCAGTAAAAACTACAGGTCGGTCCTCAGTAGCCATAGTATGAACAGTGGTAGATGGCTCTTGATCAATATCAGCAGTCTCTGTTGTCCTTTTTGTAACAACAAGATCAACATCATGCTCTGTAGTATTTGTAGGATCTTGAGCAACTTCGGGATCAGTGGTTTGATGTCCCCTAGATTCTCCAACTTCCATGGTTCATTGTTGAGTAAAAAAATGAAACACAGGAGGTGAGATCTCTAATGTTCTGTTCTAGAATCTGAACATAGCTGAATATGAATTGTTGATGATGTTCAAGATTCTTAATCCTCTCATCTTTCTCAAACATCTGTCTCTGCAGATCATCAATCATCTGAGTTTTCTCTTACATTTCCTTCTTTAAAATACTTACTCTTTGCTCAAGTGTAACAGATGTAGGTGAACTCGTTGAAGCACTAGCATCTTGTTTTTGTGCAGGAAGAGTACTTAGAAAATCTTCCATCCCTACCGACTCATCAAATCCTTGGTTTCTAGGAGGAGTGCTCAACACATCATCAATAGTGGGCATGGAAGATGATGTTACAGTACTTGATTCTATAACAATCATTGGGAGGTGTAGCCTCACTAACTATGACTGGAGTCTCTGTCACAGGTACATCTTCATCAGTTAACAAAGTGGTCACTAGGATCTGACGCTTACACAACACACCTCGTCCTCTACCCCTCTCACATGGACTTTCAGCAGTTTTCCTAGCCATTCTTTTCTTTCTCCCCCGAGTTGTCGGTGAATCTTCAGGAACAAAATCAGCATTATGTTCCTTAATTGTGTGTTTCATAGGTGTTTCTTGCAATCTGGGACATTCTTGCAATACATAAGGTACGTTCCTTATGTGATCACTATCTGTTTCACTCCCAGAACTAAACCATGAGTCAATCTCAGCATCTATAGACATGCCTGCTGGTTGAGAGCTAGTTGGAGTATCTTTAGGAATACTAGTCGATGGACCAGCTTGCTCAGCTTAAGGAGGCACTTCTTCAGGTTGTTGTGCTTCTCCCTGATAACCCTCAACAAATCTGCCAAGTTTGGTAAAGTGAGTACCATCCCATGCATTCCCTCTTGCTCCCAGTAAGTAAGTGAATACATCTTTCTTCATTGCCATAATGACATAGGTAGATCAATCAGATACTGCTAGCTTAGGATGAGCAACATTCACTATCAGCTGTATAAACCAGGGATACATAATGAATTTCTTCCCCACAGTAGCTTTGACGTTCTTCTGCATCTCTGAGAATATAGCTTTGGATATGCTGTATGGTAGATCATCAACTAGTGATATCAGCAGGGATCCAAACACTACACTAAGGCTATCCATTCCAGCCTTTAGATTGCTGAGGCAATGAATCACCACGTGGAATAAGTACTTCCCGAACAGAGGTATGTACTTCTTCTCAAGTGACGGATATCTGTGATCATAGCCCATTCTCTTTTAACAATCTCTAGTCATGTCATTATCTATCTTGACTGGCGCATTAGGCTGGTCTTCCAATAGTAGAACACTGTTGATGCAGTGATTATAATCCTCTTGCCCTTAACAGTGGCAGATATACATGGTTCACCCTGATCATCCTGCTTATTGGCTGCTATTAGCCAAAATTGATCAATAACATTTGTATAAATAGTGGAATTAGCTATGATAGTTTGATGAATACGGGATATCTTACGTCCATCAATAAATGATCTAAATAAAGCTTTATCCTCTGGAACGTCTCCAAGATAAGCTACTGCATTATGGTTCTTGTTGAAAATCATTGGTCTTGCCATCTGAAAAATTAGACAAACTTGTATAAGTACACAATATAATTTTCAGACTTAGAAAAATTTTGAAAAATTTAAACTTCTCGTGCGAAAACTCAAGTACTCGCATGAACCTGAGTTTTGACAAAGTCAACTTTTAGCGCGACTAGTCAATGTTTCCACGCGACAAGTTTTGTGCGAATTCAAATGTTTTCGCGTCTGTTCATTTTTAGACACTTTCGCAAATGGTTCTGTGATTTCAGTTTTTGAAATTAGGCCTTTTTAGAGTGTTTCAATAGTCAATACATGTTCATTAGGTGTCGATTAAGTCATGATTAAGGTTTAAGGTGGTTAAATTTGTTCAATTTTAAGTGTATGAGTTCTTTAACTTTTGGTCATGAATAAAAAACACTTAAATATAATCTATTATCATCGAAATACCTTATCAATCACTTTAGAATCAATGGACTACCACAATGAGCAATAATATCAAGACAAATAATGTTCGAACACTTAGAATTTTGAGAGAGTGAATGACAGAGAGTTTTCTTGCGAATGATGCACTTCTCGCACAACTGTTTTATAGCCATCTGACTTCTCGCACGAGATGTCAGAGTTTTCGCACACATAGACTTTTCGCTTCTTTGTACTTTTCGCATGCGACTAGTTCAACTAATCGCATAACATTTCGCACAATTTGAACTTCTCGCACGCGAGAAGTTCAATTTCCTTTGAACTTCTAAATTTTTTCAACTTTTCAAATTTATTTATCTTGTTAAATCATTTAATTTTTTATGATAAAAAATATCTTTAACTAAGTGTTTACTATTATCCAAGAACCCTTAATTTTGTGAAATTTCGTAAATCAAAAACAAGTGTAATAAAAGCAAACTTTAACATAAAACAAACTAATATTTTCTTTATACTTATAACTTAAATGTTTTTGTTAGATTTTCAAGTATAGGATCATATTTCTTATGAAATCAATCATTAACATCATCCTGCTTTATTTAAATAAGATTGGTTACATTGATTGTCAATACGTTGTGTCCACTTTAAACTTAGACTTCAATATTTACTTGGATACATCTTCTATGATTTTTATCATATTTAGATTGAGTTGTATGAAATCTGTGAATCCCACAATCAATAATCTTGTAGAACTCTTATTCCGCTTCAAGACACTTTTGAGATTTCAAGTCTCTCCAACTTGACTTAAACCTTTTACCTTTGATAAGCCTTTTCAGAATTATTTCTCCATATCATAATATCTATTTAGAGCATAACTAGCCTGAGAAACATTTCTGAACACAGAATATTAACAAGTTTTAGGACTTATTAACAGCCAGTCTATGTTTTGCCTCGCAAGACGTTTAGGACTTACATGCCAAGTCGGACTTACATGCCCCATCTTTTGATTTTACCTCCTATGTCAGAACATATTCTCAGAAAGGAAAATATTTATCATATAGTATGTATGTCTATGACATATCTTTTATTATTGTGTACATTGGAATCTTTTATTCCTATATGGTCTTTTGGCATCTTTTTGCTCTTTTGTTAGTATTCAATTTCTCTTTTGTCTTTGCTTTTCATATATTTTTCTTCTTTTCATATTTATATATACATATTTCATATTTCTTCTGAAAGATACTGAATCAGATAATAACTGGCTTGAGTATGACTAGACTATAACTCATAGTTTGTTTTAGCTTGGAATCAGTGCTACCACAAAACCTTGATGAGTAACCTACTTCAGTCATAATGAGTTTACTTTCGGTGTATCATAGGTCATAGTGCTTTTCAGTCTTGAAAGTCAAGCCTATCAACATATCAAACATAATCCAAGTTAGTTTCTTTTAAGCTTTAGGATGTAATGTATCAAAATCAAGAAATGTACTATCATTTCCTATAAATCCTTGAAAATTTTAATTTTCTCAAAGTATAAAAAAATATTTTTGTAAATTTTCTTTTACTCCCCTTAAGAACAAAAATCTTTTTCAAGACATTTTTAAATTTTCTCCCCCTAAAATTGTGATTGTCTTCAAAGAAAATAACAATTTTAACTAAAATGAAGGAAAATATCTTGGAAAAGGTTTATGGATAATCATTAACCAAAGTTAATCATTCCTAGAGATTGGACTAAAAAGTCAAATCTTGAATCATCAAACGTCTTAGATAACACAGATTCCAAATGGATAAGTTTTTGATCAAAACAGTCACGGATAAAGTGCATGCGAATGTCGATGTATTTTGTCCTTGAATGTCGGATCGGATTCTATACTATGTTTAACACTGCAGTGTTGTCACACAAAATTTTGGTGTCATAAAGATTAATGCCATAATCAAAAATTTGTTGTTGAATCCAAACAATCTGAGAACAACAACTTGATGCAGCCACATATTCAGCCTCTGCAGAGATGTGAATACAGTCTGCTACTTCTTGCATTGCCAACAAATCAATCTATTTCTAAGAAACTGACATCTACCATTGTTGATTTCCTGTCCAAGTTACATCTTGCATAATCACTGTCAGTATAAGCATATAAATTGAAATCAGAATTTTTAGGATACCAAAAGCCTAGTGTTGGTTAACCCTTGAGGTATTTGAAAATCTGCTTGACAGCTTTCATGTGAGATTCCTTCAGATTACTTTGATAGTGTGCACACGGATAGACAGGAAACATGATGGCTGGCCTGCTGGCAGTAAGATACATCAGAGATCCAATCATTGATCGATACAAATGCTGATCAACGTCTTCACCTGTGAGATTGGGAGTTAAAGTTGGACGAGAAGCCATTGGAGTGAGAGCAATCTTGGAGTCCTAAAATTTGTACTTGTCCAAGATACTAGGAAAATATTTTTCATAATGTATCAGTATTCCCTTATCATCTTGTTTAACTTGAATACCCAGAAAAAAGACATTTCCCCAAGAGAACTCATCTCAAATTTCTTTTTCATCACAACTTCAAATTCCTTGCATAAATCATCATTGGTAGATCCAAATATAATGTCATCAACAAATACTTGAACAAGAATAAGATCATCACCAGTCATTCGTAAGAATAAAGTTTGATCAGTATAACCCCGTGTATAACCATTTGCAAGAAAATGTTCAGTGATGGTGGCATACCAAGCTCGAGGTGCTTGATGTAGGCCATAGAGTGTTTTGTCTGACTTATAAACATTCTCTGGATTATTTGGATCTTCAAAACTAGGTGGTTGACAAACATAAGTTTCTTCTTTCATTTCGCCATACAAGAATGCAGTTTTGACATCCATTTGATACACTTTGAAGTTCTTGTATGAAGCATAAGCCAGAAAAATACGTATAGTTTCTAGTCCTGCAACAGAAGCATATACCTCTTCATAATCAAGACCTTCAACCTGATAGAATCCTTGAACAAAAAGTCTGGCCATATTGCAGACAATCACATCATTTTCATCCGTTTTGTTTTTGAATATCCAATTTTGTACCAATTGACAACTTACCCTTTGGTAGTCCACATAGATGCCACACATTTAGCTTCTTGAATTGCATCAGTTCGTCTTGCATAGCCTCAACCCAACTATTTTCTTTTAATGCCATCTTAATGTTCTTTGGCATAATTTGAGAAATGAAACATGAGTACGAGCATGTATTTATTTGGCCCGATTGACTTTGAGTTCGGACACCTTGTGATAACGGGCAAATGATTGCTTCAGTTGGATGATCCTTATGAATTCTCAGCTGAGGAATGGTATCTTCAGAAATAACTTCATCTAAATTAGACATATGACCAACTAGCTCTTCAGTATTGTTCCCTCTTTCAGGTTGACACACAATATCTTCCTCTTGAAGAATATCATTATCAACAGATAAATCTTCAAATGGAACTTGAATTGTATCAATGTGGATGTGCATTTGAGAAATGCTGATGAAACTGTTCGTCCGCATTAACAAATGCGGATGTGCATTTGTGGAAATGCTGATGGAACTACTCATCCACATTTACAAATGTGGATGTACATTTGGGAAATACGGATGAAATTTCTTCATCTGCATTTACAAATGTGGTAGGAGGTTGTTCATCCACATTTACTAATGCGGATGAATGTTAGAGAAATTCGGATGGGTTAAGGGGCTAGGTCCCACCCACTTTTTTCTCTCTCTCCTCGTCTAAAATTCAGTTTCACAGGACATGCGATATATGATTGCAATCAACCACTCTCTCTGATGACTTACAACACACACTAAAAGTGCACGTCATTTTTCTGTTGTTGTTTTCTCTCGATCGGTCGAAACAAAAAAGAAGAACAGAAACTCATTCAAGTGAAAATCCTAGCAATCAGGTGTTTGTTGGAAGCTTGGGGTAGACAAGCTTGAGTTCTCCTTCTTTGGAAGCTGCCGTTCAAAGATTATCTTCCTCTAACCCATTCGAGAGGTAGAATTCTTAACACCCTATGGTTGTTTGTAAGCATGTTTTTCATATAACGATCCATTACGGGTTTTTAACAGATATATAAAATGGTTTATATATATTAACTGTAACAAGTTTTTCATCCTAATTCCACTGCGTTTTTCATTTTATATGGATAAAATGACTCTGATAAACTTGTTCAAATCCCAACAATGGCATCAAGAGCCGGTTATATGGATACATGCTTCATCTGGACTGAAATCTCGGTTTCTTGCTGTTAATTCACCAACAGAGGTTGTTGATAATGATCAAGGATCGAGAACCACAAGCCGATACACATTTGGTTGATACTAGAAATCAACAAGAGGTTGTTGATAATGATCAAGTAGTTGATCAATACACACAAAACGTTGCAGATCTAGTAGAACTAGCTATCTACCCAAAAGATATGGATTTTTAGTGAATGGATGCTACATAGTTGACTCGGATGAACCAACTACGTACCATGATGCAATGTCCAATTCGGATTGTGACAAGTGGCTTGAAGCCATGAACGTAGAGATGCAATCCATGTATGACAACCAAGTGTGGGAATTGGTTATGCCACCGCTTAACTCCAAACCGGTTGGATTGTGGGTTTTCAAGAAGAAAACCGATATGCATGGAAAGTTGGATACTTTCACTCAGACTCAAGGGGTTGATTATGATGAGACTTTCTCACCTATGGCGAAGAAGAGGACGGAGAATGAAGGACAGAGGGAAAGTGCTAGAGCATTCACGATGACCCAGGAGGAGGCCAGGGTGGACCCCGATGTCGTGTCAGGTATGTTTCTAGTAAACCAAATTTGTGCCTCTGTATTAGTTGATTCTGGTGCTAGTAGGAGTTTCATTTCTGCTGCTTTCTGTGCTAAGTTGCCTGTTAGTAGTAGAAGTATTGATGAGCCCTTCGATGTAGAAACTGCTATTGGTAAGTCTACCAGAATTTCTAATATGATAGAGGGTTGTGACATAGAATTGGAAGGCCATAGGTTCTCTGCTAAACTATTTGTAATGCCCTAGGCGGATTTGACGTAGTTCTAGGGATGGATTGGTTAGCAGCCTATGAGGCATATATTGTGTGTCGCAAGAAGATGATCCAACTGACGGCGCCTGATGGAAGTTCAGTGACGGTATACGGTGATCGAGTTACTACGGTTCCGAAGGTGATTTCGATGGTAGTGGCCGAGAAGTGCATGAAATGGGGATGTAGTGCCTACTTGGCTTACGTGAAGGATGTGGACGCGTCGGTACCACAATTATCTGATGTACCAGTTGTGTGTGACTTTCCGGACGTGTTCCCAGAAGATTTACCAGGTGTGCCACCGGATCGCGAGATCGAGTTTCGGATTGATTTGATACCTGGTGCTCAACCTTTTGCCAAAACGCCATATCGATTAGCTCCGACTGAGATGAAGGAACTAATGGTTCAGCTGTAAGAGTTGCTGGACAAGGGGTTCATCTGACATAGTATCTCTCCCTGGGGTGCTCCGGTCTTGTTTGTAAAGAAGAAGGATGGTAGTATGAGGATGTGCATCGACTACCGCGAGTTAAACAAGTTGACGGTGAAGAACCGGTATCCATTACCAAGAATAGATGACTTATTTGATTAGCTCCAAGGTGCCAGTTGGTTCTCGAGAATAGATCTCCGATCTGGTTACCATCAATTGAAGGTGAAGGAGCAAGACATCCCTAAAATAGCTTTTCGCACGCGCTATAGACACTACGAGTTCCTCGTTATGTCTTTTGGTCTAACTAATGCGCCAGTTGCTTTTATAGATTTGATGAATCAGGTGCGCCAGCCAATGTTGGACAAATCAATAATTGTGTTTATCGATGATATCCTGATTTATTCGAAGAGCGAAGAAGAACATGCCGACCACATACGCGAAGTATTGAAGACGCTTAGAAGAGAGAGGCTGTATGCTAAATTCTCTAAGTGCGCTTTTTGGTTGCGTGAAGTTCAATTTTTGGGTCACGTGGTAAATTCTGAAGGAATCATGGTGGACCCGGCAAAGGTTGAGGCAGTGATGCAATGGAAGTCTCCAAAGACGCCATCCGTGATTCGCAGTTTCTTGGGTTTGGGGGCTACTACAGAAGATTTATCCAAGACTTTTCCAAGATTGCCTCACCTTTGACTAAATTGACTCGCAAGGATGTGAAGTTTGTGTGGGGTCAAGAATAGGAGAATGCTTTCGAGAAATTAAAGGCGAGATTGACTCAAGCTCCTGTCTTGACATTACCCCAGGGAAGTGAAGACTTAGTGTTCTATTCGAATGCTTCTTATTCGGGATTGGGTTGCGTGCTAATGCAACGTGGAAGAGTAATAGCCTATGCGTCCAGATAGTTGAAAATCCTCGAGGCTAATTACCCCACTCATGACTTGGAGCTAGCGGCTGTGGTCTTTGCACTGAAGATTTGGAGGCACTATTTGTACGGGACGAAGTGCACTATCTTCACGGACCTTAAGAGTTTGAAATACTTCTTTGAGCAGAAGGACCTCAATATGAGGCAAAGGAGGTGGCTAGAATTGATCAAGGATTATGATTGTGAAATCCACTATCATTTGAGCAAAGCCAACGTAGTGGCAGATGCCCTTAGCCGGAAGGAGAGACCCAAGCCAATCCGGGTGAAAGCTTACCAGTTGATTATTACCTCCGATGTGATGACACAGGTCAAAGAGTTCCAAGATGAGGCGTTGAAAAAAGATCACCTTAATTCTGAAAGGATGAGAGTTCTGGTCACGGAGTTGGGTGAAAATGCTCTCAGAGTTAGAACCCGCTTTGGGCGGATGTGGATCCCTCGTTATAGAGACCTACGGGGGCGGATCATGGATGAAGCTCATAAGACTCGATACTCCATTCATCCCGGTGCTACTAAGATGTATCATGATATGAAGAAAGATTACCGGTGGTCGAGTATGAAGCGTGATGTGGCGGAGTATGTGAGCAAGTGCCTTACTTGCTTTCAAGTGAAGGCAGAGCATCAAAAGCCATATGGGAATATCCAACCTTTGGATATACCCGAGTGGAAATGGGAACACATCACCATGGACTTCATTACGAAGTTACCACGTACGACAAGGGGTTACGATGCTATATGGGTGATAGTTGACCGCCTGACGAAGAGTGCTCACTTTTTGCCGATCCGCGAGACGTATTCATCCGAGAGGTTAGCGGATTTATTCATCAAGGAGATTGTAGCTCATCATGGTGTACCGGTGTCTATTGTGTCGGACTGTGACACTCGGTTTTCTTCCAAGTTTTGGAAGAGATTTCACGACGCGATGGGCATGAGGCTACACATCAGTACGGCTTTCCACCCCCAAACAGATGGTCAGTCTGAGAGGACGATCCAGACGCTCGAGGATATGCTCCGAGCATGTGTGATCGACTTTGGAGGAAGTTGGGATGAACACTTACCGTTAGCTGAATTCTCATACAACAACAGTTATCATGCCAGCATTGATATGCCACCATATGAGATGCTATACGATAGGAGGTGTAGAATGCCCGTGTATTGGGGTGACATTGGGTAGAAAGAGTTAGGAAGTGTTGAGGTGATCGAGGCTATGACAGAGAAGTTAGAGAAGATCAAAGCCCTTATGAAGGTTTCAAAAGATAGACAAAAGTCGTATGCCGATAAAAGGCGTAGACCGATTGAGTTCAACGTGGGCGATAGAGTCATGTTGAAGGTCTCACCTTGGAAGGGGATCATCCGGTTTAGAAAGAGGGGTAAGATGAGCCCGAGATACATAGGACCTTTCCGAATTATTGCACGAATAGGAGAGGTGGCCTATCGATTGGAGCTACCCGATGAGTTAAGTGGAATTCATCCAACATTCCGTATGTCTCATCTGAGAAAATGTCTAGCTGATGAAGATATGATTGTACCACTAGAGGACATCAAAGTAGATGAGCGGCTTAACTATGTAGAGCAACCAGTGGCAATCATAGACCGGAAAGAGAAGAGGCTGCGGAATAAAGTGGTTCCACTGGTGCGTGTGCAGTGGAGGCACAGGAAGGGATCTGAGTCTACATGGGAAACTGAAGAAGAAATGAGACAACATTACCCATAACTGTTTGAAGAATGACAGGTTTCGGGGACAAAACCTCTATAAGGGGGGTGGACTTGTAACACCCGAAATTTTGTCAAAAACAAAGGAAAAGCAAAGTATTAAGAAGAGAAAAGAAAAGAAGCACAAGTAGAGGGGGCCTAAGTGTAAAAGTACAAAACCTTATTATTTTAATGTTTAAAATGCATGACCGCCCATGCCACTGCCTTTTACACCTTTTGCTTTCGACTGGACAAGAAGAAGAAGGAAGAACTGAAGTTCTCTCGGTTTCTAGTGAGAGAAAGCTGAGTTTTCGCATTTGGTGAGTGTTTCCTTGTGTTTTTGGCTCGGTTTTGTTGGGTTTTCAATCTTGAAACCGATTTTTATATGTTCTTTGTGCTTGGTTGTGTGTTTTGTTGTGTTTTTAGGTGTTTGGACTCGTTGTGCCCTCAAGTTCGGTGGAGTTTTACTTGAAGGCTACATTAGGTGAATTTTAGATCCTCGGTTTTCTTGTTTTAAACGTATTCTAGGGCTGAAAATGTATGTAAAAATGTTTTATAACTTAAATGTATGTTAACCGTATGTATGTGTGTATGAATTCCCGAGTTTTATGGTTGTATGCTGATTTTAGGGGCCTAGTATGGTAAAGATAAGTTAAGAACATGATAAAATGCAGATTGGGACTGAAAATAATTTAGAGATGTGTATAACTGCTGCTCATGCGCCCCAATAGTCCCCATGCGCCTGAAATTTAACTCAGACGCCTAAGTCCCTCCTCATGCGCCCAAATAGGGTTCATGCGCCTAGAAAAGTCGCCCATATGCCTAAGTCTTTACCCATGCGCCCAAGTACCCCATGCGCCTACAACCCAAATAACTAAGTGTAGTTCATGCGCCCAAATAGTCCTCATGCGCCTAGAATTTCCCATGCGCCTAAGTGTTGGTGCGTCCGCATAGTGCTCATGCACCTACATAGTGCTCATGCGCCTAAATGCCTTAGAACATTTTTGAAATTTTGGATATTGGAAGTTTAAGACTTAACCCTGGGATGTTTTGGTGGTTATGTTTATTGATGTTATACATGTTTATGGTCTGTTCTTATGTTCCATATTATGTATTATTATGTGACTTTACGTAGTGTGATTATGCTCGTATATGTAAAGTATTATCATAAAGGAAGTGAAAGACTAATGATAATGGAAAGTGGAACATAATTAAGGAATGAAAGTCTTGCAAGAAAAATATAAAGAGGTTCACAATTCATTAAGAGTTGTTAGCTTAACTGTGTGTTATATAGCGTGCGATCTTGGCTAACCCATGAGGGTTCACACACAGGGGGATCAGTCTTTGGGACTGATCCATACATGCGATATGGGATCCTTGTCGCTTAACCCAGAGACTGAAGTGGCTTTGTGCCTAACGATGAGGTATAGCTTATGACAGGATTTGGATAGAAGTGAAAGATAATGAAAGAGTACGAAACGAATGAATACGTGCAATAATGGAAGATAATAAGGTTATACCTTGATGTATGTACGATGAATGCTCATGAACGAAAGTAAATGACTTATTTTAAGGAAAATGATATTTTATTATAAACAAGGTACTCTAATGTTTTTAAAACTAGAACTCACTCAGCGACGCTGACTTTTATGCATTTTCAGTTGGCAGGTAATTGTTGCTTAGGATGGCACGGGGGGAAAGCTACTTGGTAGGCGGGACTAGCATCCATTTGTGTAACGATGATTTTGTTGTTTTGTAATACAACTAATTGATCCTTTTGTAACTCCAAAATACAATGATGTATTATTTAGCAACAGTAATTATTAATGCATGAATGGCTTTTTGAAAATTCTAACTCCAGAGTACGAAACGAACGAATACGTGAGATAATGAAAGATAATAAAGTTATACCTTGATGTATGTACGATGAATGCTCATGAACGTAAGTAAATGACGTATTTTAAGGAAAAGGATATTTTATTATAAACAAGGTACTTTAATGCTTTTAAAACTAGAACTCACTCAGCGACGCTGACTTTTATGCATTTTCAGTTGTGTTGCTGAGGATGGCACGCGGGGAAAGTTACTTGGTAGGCAGGACTGATATCCATTCGTGTAACGATGATTTTGTTGTTTTGTAATGCAACTAATTGATCCTTTTTTAACTCCAAAATACAATGATGTATTATTTAGCAACAGTAATTATTAATGCATGAATGGCTTTTTGAAAATTCTAATCTGCTGCAATGCTTTACGAAATGTATATGTTTTTATATAATTACTTCTGTGATTGACCAACTGTGAGGTTCCCGGAAACGAGGCCTTATAAAGCATTGAGAAGTTGGAATCAATGTTTTGATGAAGAGATCAAGAAATTTGGATTCATCAAGAACACTGATGAAGCTTGTATGTATAAGAAAGCTAGTGGGAGCATCATCACATTCTTAGTATTGTATGTTGATGATATACTACTGTTTGGAAATGACATCCAACCATGGAAGGTGTTAAAACCTGGCTTGGAAGTTGTTTTTCCATCAAAGATTTTGGTGAAGCTGCCTATATTTTGGGAATAAAGATCTATAGGGATAGATCAAGGCGGTTGATAGGTTTAAACCAAAGTGTATACATTGATAAAATCTTGAAAAGGTTCAAGATGGAGAACTCTAAGAAAGGTTTGGTACCTATTCAAAGAAGGACAATATTGAGAGCATCTCAATGTCCAAGCTCAAAGGATGAGCAAGAAAGAATGAAGGAAATCCCATATGCATCTGCTATAGGATCCATCATGTATGCAATGATATGCACTAGACCGGACGTGTCATGCGCTTTAAGCATGACAAATAGATATCAGCAGAATCCAGGAAATAGCCATTGGATGGCTGTTAAGAGTATATTGAAATACCTTAGGAGGACTAAGGATATGTTTCTAATATACGGATCTGGTGAAAAGGAACTCGTTGTAAAGGGTTACACGGATGTGAGTTTCCAAACTGATCGAGATGATTCTCGATCACAATCGGGGTATGTCTTCATTATGAATGGAGGGGCAGTGTCCTGAAAGAGTTCAAAACAGAATATGGTAGCATTGTCCACTACAGAATCAAAATATATCGCCGCTTCATTGGTAGCACAAGAAGCTGCATGATTAAAGAAATTCATTACCGATCTAGGGGTAGTCTCTACCATTCAAGATCCCCTAGAGATCTTTTGTGACAACGAGGGTGTGATTGCTCAAATCGAGGAACCCCGTGCATATCAAAAGACAAGGCACATTGAGCGGAGATTCAACTACATAAGGGATGAAGTTGAAAAAGAAAAAAATATGTATTCGCAAAGTTCACACCGATCAAACTATAGCGGATCCAGTCATGAAGCTCCTTGAAAGGCCAAAGCATGAGAGTCATACTTTGATCTATTTAGTATTTAAACAATGGAACAATTGTTATCTTGACTTATATATATATATATATATATATTATTTTGATACTATGAGTTATGTTCCATTTTAGCATGTTTAGATCCTTGAATATGTTTATTATTCTAAATGTCCGTAGTCGGTCATATTTGTGGGAACAAATATGAAGTAAGACTATTATGAACTTGAATTGGTGGATATTCATAAGGTATGAATATAGAGCAAAAGGTTGCTATCAAAGTTCATAGATATTTGTGGGATACAAATATTGGACTGACCCGCTCTCAAATGTTACTGCATGGAATTATGTAATTGATCATAAGTAAATTTGAGTAAAGGCGAATATCATAGTATCCTCTGACCTGAGATACATATTGGGTTTCGATATTCACCGAATATTATGCTTTGTTCTAGTTCTTCGCTGTTCTGAAATATGAACAGTACACAAGGCTAGTTTTAGGTGTGATACAAGGTGATTGTGAGAAATGTATGTAGTCAAGATGAGATTTGTTCCTCTTATTCGTTGAGAGTAAGATGTCTAAGGCCTGATAAAGCTAAATCAACAGGGAATGATCATTCTATATCTTTAGATTTAACATGACATCTGCAACAAAAGGATAAATGATAGATTCACCTAAATCATTTTCAAGTAGGGGACTTGAAGAAGATGATGTTATTGAATGGCACTTCGTCATGCTTATTAGGGGTAGTAAACCGTTAGGTGGTATTTACTACTTGCATCAATCCTCTATGTATCTTGTGCAAGTGGGAGATTGTTGGGAACGGTCTGCCCAAGATACATATTGAATTGATGTGGCTAGGTTATGATTCAAGTCGGGTCATACCCAATAACAAGCTAGACAAACACCTACGATATTTATTTTATGATATGATCATGTAAATAAATATTGACACTTAAAGTATTTAGAAATTGGGTTTCTAAATATTTGCACTAGTGTTGTGAATAAATTATATGGATAATTTATTCTAGAGAGAGAGTATTTTATATTGTTATTCAAATGGTTGAACAACAATATAAGTCTTTTGTCCGCTTTTCTTTATTACTCATCCGCATTTACTAATGCGGGTGTACTTTTGAGGGAATGCGGATGAATGTTCCTCATCCGCATTTACTAATGCGGATGTGCATTTGTGGAAATGCTGAAGGAATTTCTTCATCTGCATTTACTAATGCGGATGAGCATTTAAGAAAATGCTGATGAAACTGATCGTTCGTATTTACTAATACGGATGTGCATTTGGGAAATGCTGATGAAACTGTTCGTCCGCATTAACAAATGCGGATGTGCATTTGTGGAAATACTGATGGAACTACTCATCCGCATTTACAAATGCGGATGTACATTTGGGAAATAAGGATGAAATTTCTACATCCGCATTTACAAATACGGTAGGAGGTTGCTCATTCATATTTACTAATGCGGATGAATGTTAAAGAAATGCAGATGTGTTAAGGGGCCGGGTCCCGCCCACTTTTTTCTTTCTCTCCTCGTCTGAAATTCAGTTTCACAGGACATGCGATATATGATTGCAATCAACCATTCTCTCTGATGACTTACAACACACACTAAAAGTGCACGTTGTTTTTCTGTTGGTGTTTTCTCTCAATCGGTCGAAAGAAAAAGGAAGAACAGAAACTCATTCAAGTGAAAATCCTAGCAATCAGGTGTTTGTTGGAAGCTTGGGGTAGACAAGCTTGAGGCCTTCTTCTTTGGAAGCTGCCGTTCAAAGATTATCTTCCTCTAACCCATTCGAGAGGTAGAAATCTTAACACCCTATGGTTGTTTGTAAGCATGTTTTTCATATAACGATCCATTACGGGTTTTTAACATATATATAAAATGGTTTATATATATTAACTGTAACAAGTTTTTCATCCTAATTCCGCTACGTTTTTCATTTTATATGGATAAAATGACTCTGATAAACTTGTTTAAACCCCAACAGCAACTTCATCGGTAAGAATATCTTGAATTGATGATGTCAAAAGTTGATTAGCTATAGAAACAACAGATGATTAATTAAATATTTCAAATAATGAAGCATATTAATAAACCTAAGAAGGTACTGAACCCGCATCTGTGTTGTTAGATTCGTGCCAATCGATATCAATAGACTCAATTATTTGTTTAGTTCTTTTATTATAAACCCAATATGCAACTTTGTTGGCTGAATATCCAACAAAATAACATTCATCAGCTTTTTTTTTATCAAATTTTGATTTAGAATCAGATGTGTTTAACAAAGTACAAAAACATCCAAAGGTTTTGAAATATTTGACTTTGGGTTAATGTTTGAAAAAGATTTCATAAGGAGTCATGTTTTGTTGTTTTTTGATTAACGCACGATTCTAAACATAACATGCAGTGTTAACAGCTTTAGCCCAAAAGAATGATGGTAATTTGGCTACTGTTAACATTGTTCTGGCAGCTTCAATTAAAGTTCTATTTCGTCTTTCAGCAACTCCATTTTGTTGTGGAATTCTTGCAGAACTAAATTGTCTAGCTATCCCCTTTGAACCACAAAATTCATTCAATGTATGATTGCAGAATTGTAAGCCCCTATTTTCGGGAATCTTATAGTTGGTTAATCACAGCAGTAATTATATAAAACCATATACATTTCATAAAGCATTGCAGCGGATTAAAATTTTCAAAAGCCATTCATTCATTAATAATTACTGTTGCTAAATAATACATCATTGTATTTTGGAGTTAGAAAAGGATCAATTAGTTGCATTACAAAACAACAAAATCATCGTTACACGAATGGATGCCAGTCCTGCCTACCAAGTAGCTTTCCACGCGTGCCATCCTAGCAACAATTACCTGCCAACTGAAAATGCATAAGAGTCAGCGTCGCTGAGTGAGTTCTAGTTTTAAAAACATTAAAGTACCTTGTTTATAATAAAATATCCTTTTCCTTAAAATACGTCCTTTACTTTCGTTCATGAGCATTCATCGTACATACATCAAGGTATAACCTTATTATCTTCCATTATCGCACGTATTCGTTCGTTTCGTACTCTTTCATTATCTTTCACTTCTATCCAGATCCTGTCATAAGCTATACCTCATCGTTAGGAACAAAGCCACCTCAGTCTCAGGGTTAAGCGACAAGGATCCCATATCGCACGTATCAATTAGTCACAAAGACTAATCCCCCTGTGTGTGAACCCTCATGGGTTAGCCAAGATCGCACGCTATATAACTCACAGTTGAGCTAACAACTCTTAATGAATTATGAACCTCTTTAAATTTTTCTTGTAAGACTTTTATTCCTTAATTATGTTCCACTTTCCATTATCATTAGTGTTTCACTTCCTTTATGATAATACTTTACGTATACGAGCATAATCACACCACGTAAAGTCACATAATAATACGTAATATGGAACATAAGAACAGGCCATAAACATGCATAACATCAACAAACATAACCACCAAAACATCCCAGGGTTAAATCTTAAAACTTTCAATCTCCAAAATTTCAGAAATTTTCTAAAGCATTTAGGCGCATGAGCACTATGCAGGCGCATGAGCACTATGCGGGCGCACCAACACTTAGGCGCATGAGAACACTTAGGCGCATGGGAAATTCTAGGCGCATGAGGACTATTTGGGCGCATGAACTACACTTAGTTATTTGGGTTGTAGGCGCATGGGGTACTTGGGCGCATGGGTAAAGACTTAGGCATATGGGCGACTTTTCTAGGCGCATGAACCCTATTTGGGCGCATGAGGAGGGACTTAGGCGTCTGAGTTAAATTTCAGGCGCATGGGGACTATTGGGGCGCATGAGCAGCAGTTATACACATCTCTAAATTATTTTCAGTCCCAATCTGTATTTTATCATGTTCTTAACTTATCTTTACCATACTAGGCCCCTAAAATCAGCATACAACCATAAAACTCGGGAATTCATACACACATACATACGGTTAACATACATTTAAGTTATAAAACATTTTTACATACATTTTCAGCCCTAGAATACGTTTAAAACAAGAAAGCCGAGGATCTAGAACTCACCTAATGCAACCTTCAAGTAAAACTCCACCGAACTTGAGGGCACAACGAGTCCAAACACCTAAAAACACAAAAAAACACACAACCAAGCACAAAGAACACATAAAAATCGGTTTCAAGGTTGAAAACCCAACAAAACCGAGCCAAAAACACAAGGAAACACTCACCAAATGCGAAAACTCAGCTTTCTCTCACTAGAAACCTAGAGAACTTCAGTTCTTCCTTTTTCTTCTTGTCCAGCCGAAAGCAAAAGGTGTAAAAGGTAGTGGCACGGGCGGCCATGCGTTTTAAACATTAAAATAATAAGGTTTTGTACTTTTACACTTAGGCCCCCTCCACTTGTGCTTCTTTTCTTTTCTCTTCTTGATACTTTGCTTTTCCTTTGTTTTTGACAAAATTTCGGGTGTTACAAGAATTTCGTTCCATTATCACTTCGAATGCACTTGATGGTTTTGTCAGTCTGATTCTCCACTAAGGTTACGAACTTTATCAGCAAATAAGGTGTCTCATCTTTGATTTGTAACACCTGAATTTTTATAAAGGCCAAAGTTGAAGGGTGAAAAGTGTAAAATAGTACAAAAGTCAAAAGTGGGTGTATAAAGAGCATGGTCACCCATGCTCTTTCTGCTGCTGCTTTCCGAAGAAGAAAAGAAAGAAAGAAAGCTGGGTTTTGTGTTTTCTCTCGGTCGAATTGTGAAGAAGAAGAATCCTCAAGGTTAGTAGGTTTTTGTGGTTAATTGGTTCGATTTCTGTGAGGTTTCAACCTTAGAAACTGATTTCTATGTGTTCTTGGTGTTTGGTGTTTGTTTTGGCTTGTTCTAAGTGTTTGAACTCTTGTGCACGCAAGTTGGGAGGAGATTCACTTGTTTGCTGCAATAGGTGAGTTCTAGGACCCCGATTCTCTGTTTTTAAACTTCTTTGGGGCTGAAAATGCATTTAAAATGTTTTACAACTGTCGTGTATGTTGACTGCTTACGTATGTGTATGATTTTTATGTTTATGAGGTTGTAAGCTTGTTCTAAGAGTTTAGCATGATAGATCGATGTTAAGAATGTATGAAAATGAGGTTTTAGAACTGGTTATAGCATAAGTCTCATTTACTGATCTGATGGTTCATCCGCATTTACACCGTGATAATTGCATAAGTGTTTTGTTCACCCGCATTCACCTTTGTTCAGCCGCATTTGCCTAAATTCAGCCTAAGTGTTCATCAGCATTTCTTTTTATACATGCGCATTTGCTACAGTGTCCAGCATTTCTTTTACAACAGAATAATTACCAAGTGTTCATCCGCAATTTCAAGTTGTTCATCCGCATTTGCAAGTTGTTCATCCGCATTAGTTTTGTTCATCCGCATTTGCAAGTTGTTCATCCGTATTAGTTTTGTTCATCCGCATTTGCAAGTTTTTCATCCGCATTGGTTCTGTTCATCCGCATTTCTTTAGGACTTAAGAAATTTTCTAGAATTTTGGAAGATCAGAAATTAGGATTTGACCACGGTTGACTTGATGCTTTTATTTGGTTATCTTATGCATGATGTGGGCTGCCCTTATATGCCTATTATGATACTATTGTGTGGCCTTATATGGTTTGCTCGTAATTATGAAGTATTATTAATCAAGTGAAAGATTAATATTAACGAAAAGTGGAACTTAAAGAATGAAAGACTTGCAAGTAAAATTTACAGGAGGTGCACGACCATGTTGTCGTTAGCTCAACTGTGTATGGTTTAGCTAACCCAAAGGATGTACACAGGGTCAATCTTTAAGATTGAGGGGACCACTGTTGTTGCCCCGGTACTGGTGCCAGCATATGTGCACCACGGATGGAGTCTATTTATAGACTTCAAGGCCCAGTACCAGGTTTATGCGCATTTTATGGGGGGTATAGCACTTTGGTCCATATCGACAGTGAAAGATAATAATAATAAGCAAGAAAGAGAATGGTGATAATGTAATGAATATGATTTGTATGTATGATGGGTGATCACATCTGAAGGAAAGATAAGATATTTTCTTTAAGAAGTATTTTGTATACAAAGCTATCAAGGTATTTTTATGATTTTAAAACTAGAACTCACTCAGCAAGGCTGACTTTTATGCGTTTTTAGTTGGCAGGAAATATTGCTGAGGATGGCACTCGAGGAGGCTACTCGTCGGGACAAGGCTGACATCCATTCATGATTATAACATTGTTGTTTTGTAATGCAAACTAATGATCTTTTGTAAATGTACCAAACATGTATTACTTAGCAACAGCGTTTACAAATTAATGAATGGCTTTTAAATGTTTAAATTCCGCTGCATTGTGATAATAAATTTATGAAATGTTTTATGAATAGTGCTGTGAATGTCCAATTGTGAGGTCTCCGGGAACGGGGCCTTACAAGTTGGTATCAGAGCCAAAGTTTAAGAGAAATGGATAAATATTTTCAAAAACCTAAACTTAAACTGAAAATGGGACCGAATGGAGGGATGCCAGCCCGAGTAGCTACGTGCCATCAGGTATTTCTTTTATTATAATAACCGGTATTATGTGCGCATGCTATTTGATTTATGTGCTTTAGTAGATTTGAATACTGATGTAGTCAGGATAGGAAATGCTCGGGGAATGAGGAGTAAAGTAAGTGGCTAATCATAACTGGCCACTGTAATTAGGGACTTACTATACTTAACGTTAACTGAGCTATTACCTTGAATGACCGTGTTGGTGTTTGGATCTTATAGTGTTAGAGGATGGCTGGAGGTAGATCATTTAAGGCTTCTAGAGGTGGTGTACGGGGTGGTCGTGCTGGCAGACCCCGGGCCGTAAAGAACAAGGCAAGAACTACAGAGACGGCTCCTGCTGAGCATGAGCCTCATCACCTGGAGGGAGTGGATGAGAGTGCCAATTTGTGGGCCTCAGTTAAAGAGGCAGTGGTGGAGGAGGTTCACCAAGTCATGCAGACGATCCTACCGTCTGTCGTGACTGAAGTGATCTGGGCCGTAAGGAAGGATGAGAGGAAAGAAAGAGAGGAAGAGAGAAGGGCTGCTACTGGGAGAAGGGAGAATAAGGAAAATCATGATGAAGAGGAGGAGATAAATGCCGAAAGAGGAGCCTCCAGCGATGAAGAAGATGTAGAGGTGAGGGAAACCGTGAGGGGATGCAGCTACGGGGCATTCCAACGGTGTAAACCCCCTACTTTTGACGGAAACGGTAACGCTGCTACTGCCCACCGCTGGGTTAGAGAGATGGAGGCAGTGTTGGATATTAGTGAGTGCAGGGAGGATCAGAAGGTGAAATTTGCCACTCACTCATTTGTCGACTCGGCTCTATGTTGGTGGGACAATCTTGTCCAAGCCGAGGGCAACAGGGCTTTCGGGAGGATGAGATGGAGTGAACTGAAAAGGTTAGTGATTAAGGAATTCTGTCCTCATCGAGAACTCGACAAGATAGAGAAAGAGTTCCTACAGCTTGAGGCGGGAACCATGACCCACCAACAATATACCACCAAGTTTAACGAAATGGCGAGGCTGATGCCCGATCAAGTTACACCGGCTTCAAGGAAGATCAAGCGGTATATTCAGGGGTTGCCTGCTGACATCCGTAGGCACTTGATAGCTGCCCGACTGAGCACTTTTAGGTCGGCGGTGGATTTAGCTGGGAGACTGTATGATGAAAGAGAAGTGGAGGTGGTGGAGGTGAAGAAGACGGGTGGTAATAACAGGAGTTGGAACGGGAAGAGATTCGGGCACGGTGGTTTCAACCCGAATAGTAAAAGGCCGAGGATGGATGATCGCCGAGCGGTTACTGCAAGCTTGGGGTTGAGGAGGTGTGATAAGTGTGGGAAGAAACATAGCGGGGAATGCCGCTTGGGAATGAATGTCTGCTACAAATATGGCAAGCCCGGTCACATTTCAAAGATGTGTGGAGCCCCACGGTGCTTTAACTGTGGTGAAGTCGGCCATATGAATAAGGATTGCAAGAAGCCAAGGGCTGAAAGTTCTGGGTCAAAGAAGAGGCTGGAAGAAGGAGGGCAGAGGGCAAGTGCAAGGGCCTTCACGATGACCCGAGAGGAAGCCCGGGTAGACCCCGACGTCGTGTCAGGTGTGTTTCTTGTAAACCAAACTTGTGCCTCTGTATTATTTGATTCTGGTGCTAGTAGGAGTTTCATATCTGCTGCCTTCTGTGCTAAATTGCCTATTAGTAGTAGAAGAATTGATGAGCCATTTGATGTAGAAACTGCTATTGGTAAGTCTACCAGACTCTCTGATATGATTGAGGATTGTGGCATGGAGTTAGAAGGCCATAGGTTCTCTGCTAAACTATTTGTGATGCCCCTAGGCGGATTTGATGTAGTTTTGGGGATGGATTGGTTGGCAGCCTATGAGGCAAACATCGTGTGTCGGAAGAAGATGATTCAGTTAGTTGCACCCGATGGGAGTTCAGTGATAGTTTTTGGTGATCACGTCACTACGGTTCCGAAAGTGATTTCGATGGCAGTAGCAGAGAAGTGTATGAGGCGCGGATGCTGTGCCTACGTGGTATACGTGAAAGATGTGGACGTGTCGATACCACAATTATCAGAAGTGCCAGTGGTACGTGATTTTCCGGATGTGTTTCCCGATGATCTACCAGGCGTGCCACCGGACCGTGAGATAGAATTTCAGATCGACCTGATACCCAGTGCGCAACCCATTGCCAAGGCACCATATCGGTTAGCTCCGACCGAGATGAAAGAACTGATGGATCAGCTACAGGAACTGATGGATAAGGGGTTTATTAGACCGAGTATCTCTCCTTGGGGTGCTCCGGTATTATTCGTAAAGAAGAAAGACGGTAGTATGAGAATGTGTATAGACTACCGGGAGTTGAACAAGTTGACAGTGAAGAACAGATACCCCCTACCAAGGATTGACGACCTGTTTGATCAGCTTCAAGGTGCCAGTTGGTTTTCCAGAATAGATCTTCGATCTGGCTACCATCAGCTGAAGGTAAAGGAACAAGATATCCCGAAGACAGCGTTCCGCACGCGTTATGGACATTACGAGTTTCTCGTTATGTCATTCGGTTTAACTAACGCGCCAGCTGCCTTTATGGATCTGATGAACCGAGTGTGTCGGCCGATGTTAGATAAATCAATGATTGTGTTTATTGATGATATTCTGATTTATTCGAAGAGAAAAGAAGAACATGCCAGCCACATATGTGAAGTGTTGGAGACACTTAGAAAGGAGAAGTTGTATGCTAAATTCTCTAAGTGTGCTTTTTGGTTACGAGAAGTTCAATTTCTGGGTCATGTGGTGAATACCGAAGGAATTATGGTGGACCCAGCAAAGGTTGAGGCGGTAATGCAATGGAAGTCTCCAAAGACACCATCAGAGATTCGTAGTTTCTTGGGTTTGGCGGGTTACTACCGAAGGTTTATCCAAGACTTTTCCAAGATAGCCTCACCTTTGACTAAGTTGACACGCAAGGATGTGAAGTTTGTGTGGGGACGAGAACAGGAGGATGCTTTTGAGGAGTTAAAGGCAAGATTAACTCAAGCTCCTGTTTTGACATTGCCCGAAGGAAGTGAAGACTTAGTGGTGTATTCAGATGCATCTTATTCGGGACTAGGTTGCATGCTAATGCAACGTGGACGAGTGATAGCTTACGCATCCCGATAGTTAAAGACCCATGAAGTTAATTACCCCACTCATGATTTAGAATTGGCTGCGGTGGTCTTTGCGTTGAAGATCTGGAGGCACTATTTATATGGGACCAAGTGCACAATCTTAACGGATCACAAGAGCTTGAAATATTTTTTTGAGCAGAAAGATCTCAACATGAGGTAGAGGAGGTGGTTAGAGCTGATTAAGGATTACGATTGTGAGATCCATTACCACCCGGGCAAGGCCAACGTAGTGGCCGATGCCCTTAGCCGGAAGGAGAGACCCGAACCGATTCGGGTATAGGCGTATCAGTTGGTGATGACCTCAGAGGTGATAACGCAAGTTAAAGAGTTTCAAAATAAGGCGTTAAAAGAAGATCGCCTCGAATCCGAACGAATAAGAGGTCTAGTTGCAGAATTGGGGGAGAATACCCACGGTGTTAAAACCTACTTTGGGCAAATGTGGATTCCTCGATATGGGAATCTACGTGGGAGAATTATGGACGAAGCTCATAAAACTCGATACTCCATTCATCCCGGTGCTACTAAGATGTATCAAGACATGAAGAAAGACTACTGGTGGCCGGGTATGAAACGTGACGTGGCAGAGTATGTAAGTAAGTGCCTTACTTGCTTGCAAGTGAAGGCAGAACATCAGAAACCATACGGGAAGATCCAACCATTGGATATACCCAAGTGGAAGTGGGAGCACATCACCATGGACTTCATAACGAAGCTACCCCGTACTGCGAAAGGGTGCGATACCATCTGGGTGATAGTTGACCGATTGACAAAGAGTGCTCACTTCCTACCGATCCGCGAGACTTATTCCTCCGAGAGACTGGCGGACCTGTTCATCAAAGAGATTGTAGCTCGCCATGGTGTGCCGGTTTCTATTGTGTCAGATCGTGACACCCGGTTCACATCGAAGTTTTGGAAGAGATTCCATGATGCCATGGGGACGAGACTACATATTAGCATGGCTTACCATCCTTAGACAGATGGTCAGTCTGAGCGGACGATTCAGAAGCTCGAGGATATGCTCTGGGCATGTGTGATCGACTTTGGAGGGAGTTGGGATGATCACCTACCGTTGGCTGAGTTCTCGTACAACAACAGTTATCATGCCAGCATTGGTATGCCACCATACGAGATGCTGTACGGTAGGAGGTGTAGAACGCCTGTGTGTTGGGGAGACATTGGGCAGAAAGAATTGGGAAGCATCGAGGTGATTGAGGCTACGACTGAGAAGCTGGAAAGATCAAAGCCTTTATGAAGGCAGCCAAAGATAGGCAAAAGTCGTATGCCGATAAGAGGCGTAGACCCATTGAGTTCAACGTGGGTGATAAAGTTATGTTAAAGGTCTCGCCTTGGAAAGGGATCATCCGGTTCCGGAAGAGGGGCAAGTTGAGTCCAAGATACATAGAGCCTTTCCGAATCAGTGCACGAGTAGGAGAGGTGGCCTATCGCCTGGAATTGCCCGATGAGTTGAGTGGGATTCACCCGACGTTCCATGTATCTCATCTGAGAAAATGCTTAGCCGATGAAGATATGATTGTGCCACTGGAGGATATCGAAGTGGATGAAAGACTCAACTATGTGGAGCAACCAGTGGTCATCATAGGCAGGAACGAGAGAAGATTGAGAAATAAAGTGGTTCCGCTTGTACGTGTGCAGTGGGAACACCGGAAGGGTTCTGAGTCTACGTGGGAGACCGAAGAAGAAATGAGGCAGCACTACCCTCAGTTATTTGAAAAATGACAGGTTTCGGGGACGAAACCTTTTTAAGGGGGTAGACTTGTAACACCCGAATTTTTATAAAGGCCAAAGTTGAAGGGTGAAAAGTGTAAAATAGTACAAAAGTCAAAAGTGGGTGTATAAAGAGCATGGTCACCCATGCTCTTTCTGCTACTTCTTTCGAAGAAGAAAAGAAAGAAAGAAAGCAGGGTTTTGTGTTTTCTCTCGGTCGAATTGTGAAGAAGAAGAATCCTCAAGGTTAGTAGGTTTTTGTGGTTAATTGGTTCGGTTTCTGTGAGGTTTCAACCTTAGAAAATGATTTCTATGTGTTCTTAGTGTTTGGTGTTTGTTTTGGCTTGTTCTAGGTGTTTGAACTCTTGTGCACGCAAGTTGAGAGGAGATTCACTTGTTTGCTGCAATAGGTGAGTTCTAGGACCCCGATTCTCCGTTTTTAAACTTTTTGGGGCTGAAAATGCATTTAAAATATTTTACAACAGTCGTGTATGTTGACTGCTTACGTATGTGTATGAATTTCTGTGTTTATGAGGTTGTAAGCTTGTTCTAAGAGTTTAGCATGATAGATCGATGTTAAGAATGTATGAAAATAAGGTTTTAGAACTGGTTATAGCATAAGTCTCATTTACTGATCTGATGGTTCATCCGCATTTACACCGTGATAATTGCATAAGTGTTTTGTTCAGCCGCATTCACCTATGTTCAGCCGCATTTGCCTAAATTCAGCCTAAGTGTTCACCAGCATTTCTTTTTATACATACGCATTTGCTACAGTGTCCAGCATTTCTTTTACAACAGAATAATTACCAAGTGTTCATCCGCAATTGCAAGTTGTTCATCCGCATTTGCAAGTTGTTCATCCGCATTAGTTTTGTTCATCCGCATTTGCAAGTTGTTCATCCGCATTAGTATTGTTCATCCGCATTTGCAAGTTGTTCATCCGCATTGGTTCTGTTCATCCGCATTTCATTAGGACTTAAGAAATTTTCTGGAATTTTGGAAGATCAGAAATTAGGATTTGACCACAGTTGACTTGATGCTTTTATTTGGTTATCTTATGCATGATGTGGGCTGCCCTTATGTGCCTATTATGATACTATTGTGTGGCCTTATGTGGTTTGCTCGTAATTATGAAGTATTATTAATCAAGTGAAAGATTAATATTAACGAAAACTGGAACTTAAAGAATGAAAAACTTGCAAATAAAAATTTACAGGAGGTGCACGACCATGTTGTCGTTAGCTCAACTATGTACGGTTTAGCTAACCCAAAGGATGTACACATGGTCAATCTTTAAGATTGATGGGACCACTGTTGTTGCCCCAGTACTGGTGCCAGCATATGTGCACCACAGATGGAGTCTATTTATAGACTTCAAGGCCCAGTACCAGGTTTATGCGCATTTTATGGGGGGTATAGCACTTTGGTCCATATCAACAGTGAAAGATAATAATAATAAGCAAGAAAGAGAATGGTGATAATGTAATGGATATGATTTGTATATATGATGGGTGATCACATCTGAAGGAAAGATAAGATATTTTCTTTAAGAAGTATTTTGTATACAAAGCTATCAAGGTATTTTTATGATTTTAAAACTAGAACTCATTTAGCAAGGCTGACTTTTATACGTTTTCAGTTGGCAGGTAATATTGCTGAGGATGGCACTCGGGGAGGCTACTCGTCGGGACAAGGATGACATCCATTCATAATTATAACATTGTTGTTTTGTAATGCAAACTAATGATCTTTTGTAACTGTACCAAACATGTATTACTTAGCAACAGCGTTTACAAATTAATGAATGGCTTTTAACTATTTAAATTCCGCTGCATCGTGATAATGAATTTATGAAATGTTTTATGAATAGTGCTGTGAATGTCCAACTGTGAGGTCTCCGGGAACGGGGCCTTACATGATTGCTAAAACGAAAACCCATGTAAATCTGGAAAAATCATTAGTAATAACCAAGCAGTATGCACGACGTCCTAAACTCAAAACGCTAACAGGACCAAATAAATCCATGTGTAGCAGTTGAAGGATAGAGTCAATTTTAATATAAGCAACTGGTTTATGAGGAAGTTTATATTGTTTGCCTTTTGAACATAACTAACAATGTTTAGTAAGTTGAAATTCTTTCAAAGGTAGGCCTACAGCATGATTTTCTCTAACCAACTTCTTCATATTTTTAATGTTTACATGGCCAAAACGATGATGCCATAACATTGAATCACTTTCCAAGGCTTTAGATAACAAAAAGACCCTATTACAAATGAATGTGAACCATTCATGTTAAGTAAATATGTGTCTTTGTTTCTTGGTGTTCTTAACAAAATCCATTCATCGGGAATTACAAATCCAGGTTTTAGAATAAGACATTCTTTATCAGTGAAATGTGTTGAATACTTTATGTCACAAATTTGTTAGACACTTAGCAAATTATGTTTAAGTTCCTCTACAGAACTAACATCTTCAAAACTTAACACACCATTAGACACTGTACCTTTTTTTTTAATCTTACCACCTTTATCTCCTGTAAATATAACATATCCTCCGTTGTATGGTTGTATTTTGTTTAACAGAGATATATTACTAGTCACGTGCCTTGAACAACCACTGTCAACATGCCAAACACTGTTGATAACTTGTGTTGGTTGTTCCTGCACATATGAATGAATTTATTCATGTTTAAGAACTCAAGCCATGGTTGACTTGAGTACTTTGTTTTCATCCAAATATGATACAGAATTTAATATCATATCGTTTTATCATTGAAAACATAATTTTCAACAATATTAGGCTCATGTTGTTTTTCTTTTATTTTCCACTTTTGAATTGGTTTGATCAGATGTGTAACCATTTTCTTTAAAGCGTTTTGAATTAGAGTAGAATTGCTATCATCAACATGTAAAGATATCACGTTTGACTTTTCATTATTCAAAATTGTTTTTATTTGACCATTGCATTTATCAACAAAAGAATTTGACTGATTTGAATTCCTTTTGAATTTGACATTTAAAAAGAATTGTTTTCTATTATTTGAAATTGAGTTGTGAAATCTTTCTTTGCTTGATAATTGATGTTGAAGATAATAATTTCTAGCCTTATGATTTGGCTTGCCACATACATAATAACACATTTTATGATATGTATTTGATACTTGTGTGTTTTGCATATACTGTTTATGATAACTTCCATAGGTATCATAAAATTTGGCCTTAGTATTTCTTTGGCCTAATGATTCTTTAACAGTCTCTCTTTTCTCTCTTTTATTACGAATTGTTCTAGATGATTCCGGAAGAATTGAGGTATTTTTTCTAGCTTTTTGATTAATATTTGAAGCCGATGAGGCATGAGCTGTTGCTTTGACCTTTTGAGTAGTAGGTACTGGAATGGGACTAGTGTCTTTGATACCTGATCTACAAATATCTTGTTTCATAGAATTAGCAGTAATAGGAGACTTATTCTTAAAGAAACTGGCATTTGTTTCTTTAAGGATATGATCTTCCTTATCAATGTTGCCTTTTGAAACAAATCTATTCTTGAAATCAGTTTTCAAGTCAAATACTGATGTTATGACTCGTTTTCGTTCATTGTCCTTAAAATCTATCTTTGATTTCAGTTTCTTTTGTTTGTTAGATATTTTTGAACAAACATTTATAGAAATAAAAACATTTGAAATTTCATTGATTACTGATGATGAATTACATAAAGATTTTTCATTACAACTATTATTTTCCAGAAAATCTATTTCATCATCACTTTCCCAATCTTCAACCAACCCTTCTTGCTTCACACTTTCTGCCAAAGAATTGTCATGATTAATTTTAATTTCAGTTTTTATGACAGGGTCAACAATCACTGAAACATTGACTGGAGGTATTATGTCTGACTTTTGTTGAAAACCTAATCCATAGGTCTCTTCATCTAGAGTGTTAATTAATGAAGGCAAATATGTATAATCATGATTAATAGGTGGTGCAATGTTAGAATATATGAATGCCACCTTTTCCACCATTAATTTTCTGAGTCATTTGAGACTTAATTATACCTTCAACCATGTTTGAGGACAGCTCAAATTTTTCCACAGTCAATTTTGCAGATAAGAGTTCACTGTTAAGTTTATTTATTTCTAAATATAGTTCATTGTTACGTGTTGTCAAATCTTTTATATTACAATCTTTAGCATGAAGATTTAATTTTGATTGATAAATTAATTTATTTAACCTTTCTATCTTTTCTTTAAAAATTTTCTCATCAATTTTATATTTACGAGCTTGATATTGAAGTTTTTCAACTTTTAAAATCAAGCGTTCATTGTGAACTCTATATCTTTGTACCTTTTCTATACATGTACTTGAACAAAGATTAGAATGTACCTCTTCGGTCTCTTCTTCCTTTTTCTTCTCTTCAGGTATGACATTTACAATGAAGGCTTTTAAAATTTTGTTTTCTTCTGCTTTAGATGTCAGAGTGATCTTAACAGCATTGTCATTTTTGTCACAAGCAGATACCGGAGTTTCCTCAACAGCACGCACAGTCTTTTCAATCTTGGCCGGAGTGAGCTCAACAGCCTTTTCTTTAACTTTTTCAATCTTCTTCTCTTCATGATGTTTGATTGAGCTGCAGTAGTCTCAACAGCTATTTCATTGAGCACTATATCAACTTGCACCTCTTCAACTTGCTTATCTTCAACCTTCTTCTTTTCATCAAACATTTCATTCATCAGATCATCAGATACAAACTCAGCTAGTTAATTTTCATCAACATGTTCTTCAACAATTTGAATTTCTGCTAACAAAGTAGTAGACAATTTTATATCTAGAATCTCCATCTGATCGGAACCAATCGTACTCTTCATTAGTCTGAGAAACTAGGGATTTGTTGTTTGATGAATTTGCTTTGTCTCCCTTTGATTCCACCTCCACAGTCACCATTTTCTTTCCATTTTCTGCTTGATTAGTCCTTCCTTCAGTGCATTCCCTTGCAAAGTGACCAGGCTTGTCACAGTTATAATATCTCAAACTTGACTTATCAAACCCAATCTTGCTTGAGTTGTCCAGACCAGACATCTTTCTTCCAGTTCTGCTTGCAAAAATTTTAGCATGATACACCACCATAGTCATCTGATATTTGATATCATTTTCTTCAACGTCATCGTGATTAACTTGTTGCAAGTCATCAACTAAGATGTTGGGTACACTGAGTCTTCCAGCAGTGAATGCTTTATAGTTGTTCATGAAAGTGGTAAATAGAGCCAGATGCTCTTCAGTTATTTGAATGGTTTGCTTGTTAGGGTGGGAGTTTATAACAAATGCTTGTTGTGAAGGTTGAGTGGATTGACTTTGCGGGTAGATCTGTGGTTGTGGTTGAGATTGAGCTGGATTGTATAGGTTTTGATGAGAAGCTTGAAACTGAGGCAAGGATGGATCTTTGACATTTGGATGAACAGGAGTGGCTAATTGTTGTTGTTGGCAAAACCGGGAATAGCTGATATAATAATTTAGGTTACTAGCCATTTTAGCATATAATGCTAATGATTCAGCTCCCATTGTGTTGATGTAGTTAGCAGTTCTCTACTTGTCCTCCATTTCATAAGATTTTAGGGTTGAGATTATATCACCGAGGGACAAGGTGCACAAATCCTTGGTTCTCTTGATGGTAGTGCAATTGTTGTTCCGGCTGTAAGGTTGTGAGTTTAACAGCTTCTTGTTTTACTGAGATGTTCTCCAGTGTAATTCCTGCACTTTTCATCTTTGTTATCAGCTTTACAAACCTTGACATTTGAGCCTCTAAGGTTTCACCAAGTATGTGAATACACATATTAAACTCTTGGTTCAACATGTCCTTTCGGCTTTCCCTAATATCCTTATTTCCCAAAATCCGCTCCTCCATCGCATCCCATAGCTCTTTTGCCTTCCTAAAATCCTTGAACTTCTTAGCAATTTCAGTAGTAAGTGCAATAGTGATGGCAGCATACGGTTTATCATCAAGCTCCATTTTCTTCATGTCTTCCTCATCCAAGTCGTTCATGGTTTAGGCACCAAGTCTCTTTTCTAATTGGTATACATCAGGATATACGGGCTTTGTTTGATTGACCGCATCATCCGGGGTTGGCTGTAAATAACATGATTCTCAAAGCGATAGACCCAATCGGGATAATCTTCTTCGCTGAGAAGTCTAGGAGGTTTTGTGCTCGTTCCAATCTTATTGTCGAGATTAAGAGTAGCAGTGATGTGCTTTAAATTTGTCATTGATAAACTTTGGATTCAAACTTTTTCAAAAATTCTTCAAACTTGACGCGTGAAAGATAAGGTTTTCGCGTGAATATTCTTGAACAAAACTAATTCGCACAAGCTTCTCTCACAAACTATTCGCGCGGATGCTTTTGTAACTGACTTTTGCGAAATGATCAACTTTTCCCGTGAAAGGAATCTTTTGTAACAGATTTTCCAACAAACTTTTGCGAAACTCAGACTTTTCGGAAACATATGCTTTTTGCGTGCGATTTAGCTAGTTTTCGCTTGATCAAAATTTTTTAACTTCGATGATTCCAGCTTCAAACATTCACTAATTTGTTCAAAATTAATTGATTAAGCTTCTAATTAGTATTTTAGGTTCAGTTTTGATCCTAATTGTCTCTAATTGATTAAATTAAGTTCAATTAATCACATGAACTTGACCAAATCTTCAACCAATAACATAACAGCCTTCAACATCTTCAAAAATGAACAAACACAGTAGAAATCAAGTAAATCTTCAATAATATCCAAATTGGAGCTCTAGAACACTTCAAAAACACTCTTCAATCTTCAAAAACAATCGATCTAGAGTATACCAAGCTCTTATACCAATTGTAAGCATCACAACAATACAAATAAGATCGATCTCATGACGAGAATGCGAAATATAATCATCACAGAATATAAGATTGAATAAACAAATGAAGAACACAAGTGCAAATAAACTTCTCAATTCATTTACTCTCTGACTTTGACTGTTTACAGTAAGTATGAAATCAAGAAATTACAAAAGCTCTCAACAATGAACAGCATTAAATGAAGAACACAAGTGAAAATAAACTTCTCAATTCAATCTTCCAGGTTCTCGCACGAGATGCAAGTTCTCGCGTGGCAATTCCAGGTTCTCGCGTGACTTGATCTTCATAATATTGATTTGATTTTCCGATCCTCTAGGTTCAATCCCTATAACAATGAACTACATTAAATACATAATGATGAGTAGAAATCATATGAGCTGTAAAACATAAAAAAGTGTTATTTTATAGGGTTATTGGATTTTAATAATCCTAACTTTCTTTTATTGGCCGAGATTAATCTCAACTCAAGAAATGTTTACTGACACTCCCGACTTTGAGTTTGTTTTCCTCCAAAGATCCCTTACTAACTGAGAGTTAACACCGTTAGTTGTTTGATGACGTGGACTACCTATATGGCCAAAACACTGAGTAGAAAGTTGAAATCAACTGTCAGTTTCGTCAATCTGAAACTTCTGCAACCTGGAACCCGTCAATTTTCACCTTCTGATCTGAACCACTTGACTCGTTAAATGTAGATTTCAAGTGACAATATAGGCTAGACACTGAAAAACGGATCTAATAGAGGTTGAGTGGCGGTGGAGTTGAAAATGACTCAAAGTTAGCCCTATTTCATCAAAAAAAAACTAACGGGCGTTAACTCTCAGTTAGTAAGGGATTGTTAGAGGAAAATAAGCTTAAAGTTGAGAGTATCTGTAAACATTTGCTGAGTTGGGATTAATACCGGCCAATAAATAAAAGTTTGGATTATTAAAATCCAATAACCCTTTTTTATATAATGATATTTTACTTGTTTTAAATATATAAAATGCTTGTTTTATGATGTAACTTTTTATAAAAAAACTTAATATTATATATAAAATTTATAAACATTTATAAAAAAAATAAAAGAACTTAAAAAAGATAAACAAAACATCTAACTTAAATATAGACAACTCAAGGAAATGAAAATCTTCTAGACCTACTATTATTTCCCTAACACTGCCAAAAGACATTTAGGAATAATAGAGGCTAATGAGAATATATATACTTTATGATGTGACACGTGTGTTATAGAACGATGATAAATGTTCCTTGAAATTATAATTGGTTTTAGGTATAGTGTTATAATATGTTGGTTATAATATGTTGGACACGCTAGTAATAATGCAATCCTTCATTCGTCAAACATGAACGACTTATATGCACAATTACAATGTGAAATACACTGTTGTACCTAATTTAGAAGTATGTTTGTACTTGCTTTAGACACAACAATGTAATTATGTTGAATCAATATTTTTTTTTTTGTTAAAAATGTTTTTTTTTAGAAATATCAGTATTATACTTAAACTAATGTTATAAAATTCTTTATATTATAATATAACTTTGTTTTATTTAATAAAGTATGTACAAAGTTTATTTGATTTAAAAATTGATAAAACTGTATTTAAACGGAAAAACTCACCCTTAGATCTATAATATTGATTTTAGTTTCGCTCAAATATCTCAGTCTTAGTCTTGAGTATTAAGATAGTATCATTAACACTTAAGAAAATTTAATCCGCTTCACATTAAAAAGCACCTTATATTTCATATGACGTGTGTGGTGAAAAGATACAACCAATAGATCATCCAATTAAATAGTTTGGTTTAGTAAGGTTAACATTCTAATCTCCTCATTATACCAGATACATATCACTATGTTAGAGGTTAATAAAAATTCTTTTTTTACAAAATGTTTAAAAAATATTACAGCATAGAAAATAATATACGTTTTCCTCCTAATGCGACATCCCACGTAATGTGCTTTTTTGTTGAATTATTTTTCTTAGCGGTTACTAAAAATTTGATCATACATGTGAAATATCGTATAGCCGAAATTTTGCTAGGTTTTGTTTCTCGTTTTAAATTAGTGCTATTTGCTTTCCAATTTAATTTATGTTTTTTCACATATGAACTTTTATAATGAACCTACTCATTAAAATTACTTCACATATGAATAGTTGTTAGTTCACATATGAACTGATTTGTTTGCATGGTAGCTTAAAATACATACAATCAAGGTTAATTTTAACCCCAAGTAGTTTATCACAACCAAAAAAATTGCTGTTTATAGGCATGCAATACATTTTACTATATGCTTCATTTTTGTGAGAAATAGGATGCATATGAGCATGTGCCATATTTCTGTGCTTAAAAGTCAGTTCCCTGTGCAGTGGTGTAGTTCTTCTCGTGTACTTTTAGCTGTCTCGAGGCATAGGCTATCACCTTATCACATTGCATCAAGACAAAACCAAGTCCTTGGATAGAAGCATCACAATAAACCACGAAGTCATCACTTCCCTCCGGTAACGCCAATATCGGTGCGCTACAAAGTTTCTGTTTCAACAACTGAAAAGCAGACTCTTGACTATCACCCCATTTATACGTCGTTCCTTTGTGAGTCAAGGCTGTGAGAGGTTGAGCGATTTTAGAGAATCCCTCAATGAATCGCCGATAATATCCTGGCAGTCCAAGAAATTGCTGTATCTCACTAGCCGTCGGGAACCGACCAATTCTTTATCACTTCAATCTTTGCAGGATCAACATGTATACCTTTCTCGTTAACAATATGACCCAGAAATTGTACTTCACGTATCCAGAAATCACACCTGGAAAACTTGGCGTATAGTTGTTCCTTTCTAAGTAATTCCAAGATTAGACGTAGGTGCTCTTCATGTTCTTCCTTGGTCCTCGAACAGATCAATATGTCATCGATAAACACGATAACAAACTGATTGAGATAGGGTTTGCACACACGATTCATGAGATCCATGAATATTGCTGGTGTATTTGTCAAACCAAATGGCATGACCAAGAACTCACAATGACCATAACGTGTACGGAATGCAGTCTTTGAGATGTCTTCCTCTCGGACTCTCAGTTAAAGATACCCAAACCTCAAATCAATCTTAGAGTAGTAGCTTGATCCTTGAAGTTGATCAAACAAATCATCTATACGAGGTAAAGGATATTGATTTTTGACTGTAACCTTGTTTAGTTCTCTATAGTCGATGCACATTCGAAATGTGTCATCATTTTTCTTGATGAAGAGAACAGGTGCTCCCCAGGGTGATGAGCTCGGTCGAATAAACCCTTTATCCAACAACTCCTGCAGTTATGCAGATAGTTCATGCAGTTCGTTTGGGGCTAGCTGGTAAGGTGCTCTCGCAATTGGGGCTGCTCCGGGAGTCAAATCAATCTAAAACTCAACTTGACGATGAGGTGGTAGTCCAGGCAGATCCTCTGGAAACACCTCCGGAAAGTCATGAACTACCGGAATATTCTCTATCTTCTTTTCCTCCGGTTGCTTGTCAGTTACAAGGGCTAATATAGCTAAACGACCCTTACGTAGCCACTTCTGCGCTTTAATAAAAGATATGATGCCTATCACCGCACCACCTTTCTCACCCTTAACAGAGAGAATTTCCCCGTCTAGGAGAGGAATGCGGATAACCTTCTCCTGGCAAATGACTTCCGCCTACTTCTCGGACAGCCAATCCATGCCCACGACCAAATCGAAACTCCCAAGCATAACAGGCATGAGGTCGATGTCAAAAGTATGACCAGCAAGTTCTATCTCGCAACCCTTAAGGATATGTGTAACGTGGATTTGCTTACCATCAGCTAATTCTACCGTATATTTACATTCCAACGGAGAAGGCATATCACTTAAGAGACTACTAAACTTAGTAAAGATAAAACTCCTATCGACTCTAGTGTCAAACAATACAGTAGCAAAACGACCATTAACAGGAAATTTACCAGTAACAGTAGTAGGGTCGTTTAGAGCCTCACCTGAACCCATGACGAAGGCTCTCCCTTTAGCTCCACCGTTGTTTCCACCGTTATTGTCACCATTGCCGTTGTTTTTGTTATTGTTTCCACCATTTCCAGCACCATTCCCGTTCTTCTTCAACTGAGGACAATTCATCTTATAGTGTCCTTCCTTTTCACACTCAAAGCAACCTTTTGGTGTTTCTTGGGATTACTGAGGCTTCTTCATCAACTCACCACGGCAATCCTCTGCCACGTGTCCAGCCTTACCACAACGCTGGCATCAAAAATTGTCACACCTACTAGTGTGGTGGTAGTTGCATCGATTACATTTGGGATACTTACCCACGTATCCACCTTGTCCCTGGGATGAAGAAGATGACTGATTGAAACTACGGTTGTTGTCAAACCTTCTTTGTTGATGTCGATGTTGATGCTGCTGAGTGTGTTGTTGTTGCTGCTGATGCTGCTGGGGTTGGCTGTTTGACGATGATCCCTTGCTACCAGAGTTGTCCCAGTTGCGTTTATTATCAGGCACGCTTGCCACAGCGCCCCGTTTGGGTAGCTTTCCCTACTCCACCGCTTGGTCAGTAAACTTGTGAGCCAAGCCACGCAGATAAAGCTCAATTCGTTTGATCGGCGGTTCGATCATGCCAGGGCAAAGTGTCGCCAACTCGTGAGACCTCGTAGTGTAAGCCTCAATCTTAGGTCCTTCCATTTTCAACTGCCAGAAAGCCTCCAACTTCTGGACTTCATCCGGTTCTTCTTCAGGTTCCTCTTCTGGGTCATCCTCATTAGGGTCTTCCCTAGGTGCAGGGTCGTCTGCAATCTGAAGTGCCGCTAGCTGTGCCTCTAGCTCAGTCAATCTATCATCTGTCCCTACACTGTGAAGCTCTTGCGTAGACATGCCCTCAGTAAGTGCAAAAACGTTACCAGCCAAGGTATGATGCCCACCAATAGACATCAAGAGTCGCTCCTGAGGGTCTCTACCAGTAAACGCAGCTGACGCATCTCGTTTCGTAAAATGGAGTTCTCGTTAGTAATTCCTCTGATACGCTGTCGCTCAGTGTCCAGTGTAGCAACCAAAGCTGCAACCGCCTGCTCGAGAGGAATACGCAGAGAAGGAAGGGTAGGTGCCGTAGAAGCAGTCACCAACCTAGTCCTAGGGCCAGTAGTAGCTATAGCTGGAACACGCTCCCTGTAGACCATGCGATCAACATAGGTGGGATAGTAACTCTAGTTTCGTGGAGTGTCGCGCTCGGGTAGTACAAAAGGCTGATCCCAGTCTATCTTTTTAGAAGGATAGGGATGTCAGGACCAGTTAGATCCTCTATCAGGTACGGGAGGAGGAGGAGGTGACTCAGAACATGTAGGCCTCTTACCCAGAGCCCGTGAAGACGATGCCATGCTGCGAGGTACGTGACATGTATGCCAATGAGGATACAGTAAGGGATAAGTAACGAGTAACTAACAAACTGTGCGGTAATAGTATAGTGTGTATGCAACCTAGTTCCCTATAACCAATGACTCTGATACCAATCTGTCACACCCTCAACTTCCACATGCGGGGTTTTACCGCGAGGCGTGTGAACAAACTAGGATCTCAGTCATTAGTTACTCAGAACTATTCTATATGCAACATTTAAACAAATCAGAGTTTGAAACTTTAAAATGATTGCAGAAGCATTTTGTAAATAACCCAAACACAAGGTACTAAATGTAAACTACGCAAAACACTTGCCCAAACCAAATTATGTAAGTAAATGCTAGATTAAAAGTAAACAATGTTTGAACAAAGCATGCTTGACACGTGCGTGCTCCTATGGGCAGCTACTAGAAACGACCTGAGAAAAGCATACTAAAAGTGTCAACATGACGGTTGGTGAGTTCAAGAGTTTGTAATCAATCATATGCAGCAGCGTTAGTAAAAAATATAAACAAGTGCATTGAAATATATAGCTAGTCTAATTTCATTAGTAAAGAAAAATAGTGATTTCGCGATCGAAGCTGACTATGTTTGTCTGTTTGCCTCCCGCCACGACATACCAGGTCGTGACGCTGTTATTCGTTTAGGACAATATTGCACTCGTTGACTTCCGGTCACCCGGGTGGGGCTTGTCAGACCCAGTTGCACTACCCCAAATTTCCCGCTAGATTCCTTAATTAACGATCCAAAAGTGCGAGGGCTTTCTATGGTATAACCTACTATGTTTGACCAAGCACATGTTATAACAGTAAAGTGTTTTAAAACCAAGCATGCTTTCTCCCCCAAAAAGAGAAGTAAGTAAAAGTGGGGCATTGAACTCACCTGATGTGCAAACGAATGATTGTAAAAGCTAACAACCATAAGTGCTTAATAACCACATTGACCCAAGGTTTTGGAAAACAAGACACATTTGACCAAATTGACCCGTTTGACCCGTTGGTGACATGCCAAGTTAAATTCTTGTTTTATCAAGTATAGCAATCCATCTTACATGGTTATCACATAAGTTATTCACGTATGCCACATTACAAGCCCTTAAGTGCTATAAAGCTCATCATACACTATCCATTATCATGTATATTCCATAAGAGCCTAAATTTCCAAAGTTATACATCAAGTATTCATACAACCCAAACAACACAATCAACCATGTTAGACATCATCAACAAACATTCTAACATGATCCTAACATCATAAACATGCTCAATTAACAATATCCAATGATCTACATAAATAAAGTTTCCTTTTCGGGAAAGTAACACCCAAAACCAAATCTAACATCCAATTCATTCAAAAATTCATCAACTTTATACCTAATCAAGTTCATAAAAAACATCTAAACATGATAAACATCATCAATTCATCATAATTCCCAAATCTCATACATAAAAGTTTCTACTTATAGTAAGGTATGAACAACCACTCAATTTCAATTATAGATTCATCAATATTATACCTAAGCTAGTTCATAGCATTCATAATCATCCATTTAACATCAACAATTCTTAAAAACATGAATTCTCATGAAGAAAAGTTTCCACTTTTGGCAATGTATGGACTAGATGACAAAAACCATGGATTTCTTGCATAATCTACATAGATTAACATTCATACAATATAACTAACATCATATCATCATCAAATCAACATCAATTTCGACATTCATCACAATTTTCGGCCTAGGGTTCATTAATAATCAAAAACCATGAAAAGTCAATCAAAATCTAACCTTTAAGTGTGCAAAGATGATGATTAACACTTGCTAATCACTTGTAATGTTTGAAACTCAATCAAAATCGATGAATGATTCTTGTTCTTGATCAAATCGCAAGGGAGAGGGAGTATGGTTACGGCCGCAAGGAGGGGAGGGGGCTAGGGTTGGGTTCTTACCAAATTTAAGTTTTGTAGTTTTTACAAATTAATCCCTCCTTGATCACATTTTATAAAAACTTATCTTTTAACATTTTTATCAATCTTTAACTACAAAATACAAGTATTATTAACCAACAATAATAATCATGTATATTTTCCACTAATAACAAAACACATGAAATAAATATAACACGTTGACACGTTACAAGGTAAAATTCACAAATAATACTTAAATTCACAAATCACATAACTACAAGTTAATAATCAACATTATTAATCAAGTTATTATTATATACCATTGTTAATTATTATTAAGTCACCAATGTTCAACGACAACTAGTGTGTGCTCACGACACGTGTATGCAAGACCTAATGAAACTAAAGGAGTTTGGTAACGGAAAATTTCCGGATGTCACATCTCCTGCGGAAGCACAAGCACATCTATTGAAGAACAAGTTTAGAGACCAAGCTGTTGCTGCTGCGGAAGAAGGAAGTTTGCTCCTGAGGATGATGTTCAAGAACAATGAACCAACTCCTATGGAAGTTCAACTCCTACGAAAGAACAAAATACTTGTATGATCTCATATCATCAAGTACTCAACACAAAGTCAACAAGTCAATCTGTCAGAAGCGAATATTCCACGTCACATCAAGAATATCTTTGTAATTATTAAAGTGAATCCCTCTACCTATAAATATAAGGCATGGGTGCACTCATTTAGAAAGAGATCGAGAGATATCGATACACAAATAGAGATTCATATATTCATAGAAATGATATCGATCGGTCGATCGATCAATATAGCAACACAGCAATCACAAGAACGGCGAAGAACATCATAGGAGATTATCATATCATTCAAGCATCAATATCAATTGTAATCGATTCATTATCAATGAAAATCAATTGAAACAATGTTTTTGTTGCATTATTTTATTCTGTTTTCAATTTGTTTCATCTGTTCTTCGTCGATTTCAATTTCATAAACAATTAATTAAACAACAAGTATTGATAATTCCGCGATCTTTATTTGCTAAATCAAACTGATAATTCATGTTTCGATCCTTGGATGATGCATGCCTTAGGCCAACTATGAAGATGAGAGTTTAGGAAAGATAGTTGTATTTCTAATTGTACCCCGCTTAGTATATATATATATTGTCAATGAATTTAATCTTAGCCACTTTGATTAGACTAGATAGAGAACGGAGATTAAGAGCATCTACATCTTATTCCCCATTCTAATCCTTATCTTTATATTTAATTAAAATCAACAAAATACTCATGTCATTTTATTTCCTATCCCTATGCCCTATACCCATAAATTTAGAGGAAAGCATTCTCATCCCCCAAATATAAAGATTAATATTCATCTCCCATATCATTTTTTAATATATTTATTAATAGACGTGAGTGGAAGAGTTAGAAATTTATTATGACTTGAGAAATGAAAAATATAGAAAATGAGATGTGAAAGGTTTTAGATAAAAATAGTGTATTTTTTTAGTAAACATAGAGACGGAGATGGGAAAAAAGATGTTTAATAGGCTTGTTTTTTCCTATGTTTCTCATTGTAAATAAGTGCGCATGATTCGTGCTATGCACGGGTGTTGTAAAATTTGAAAGTGTTAATACTAATGATATATACGTTAGTATTAACCATGCGTAACACATTTACATGTGAAACGCTGATAAAAAAAAAGTATAACGAGAAAACGAATGTGTAAATTAGTAACTTTATACGTTAGTATTAACCAGCCGTAACAATTTCATGCTTTTATTTTCAATGTTTCGGTCTTTGAAATTATAATCTTTGATTTTTTTTTTGTTACAAATCATTGCCAAATCACCATCTAATCTCCATCCATGACCACCGACATCACTTCACGGATCTGAGATTCTACCTGAAATTGTGTTCATTTGGCTTAGATCTGACCATATTCAGTGTCAAATACTCTAAGTTGAATGTTAAATATCAATGTCAAGGTGGGTTTATATCAAGATTAGGCTTACTAAGACCCGACATGGGTTTGGATCTATTCATCCATGGTGGTCGCCGGTACACGCTGAAATGTTGATGGACAACGATGGTGATGGACAGCGGTGATAAAGATGAATTGATGATGGATGGAGGTGATTATGGTTGAACATGGTTTTAACCTTTTGATACATTGGAGGTGGTGGTGGTTGTGATGATTGATGGTGGCTGGGATGTAGATGGTAACTGATGAAAGAGACAAAAAAAAAAAAAAAAAAAAAAAAAAAAGGGGGGGCATAATAGAAATGGGTAGAGTAGTCCATTCTTTAAAATTTGGTATATATGATATGTTAAATATTTGGTTGGGTATATATGATATATGTGATGTTTATAAGCGCATATATGAAACTAATCCAATATGTAAATCGCTATGTTATGCATATGTTAAATATATCTATGTAACACACACACACATATATATATGTGTGTGTGTGAATAAATCACTAATATATATGACATATATAGGGTAACATACCTTTTTTAAACCTTGTTTATTATGATAACGAGTTAACTCAAATGTAACGAACACTTACACCATAATTATGTTGTAAATACCACTAATGAACTTTTACAACATGCTACAAAACTAATGTATCGACCCCCTCCCCTTTCAAAACTTCACACTTTTTTAAAATATTCTTAACTTTTTGGTATAATGTTGGTTTTTTTACACGTTAAACCATTAAATAGATCGTATTAATATATTTAATTAGTTGCTTAATTTTTAAATTTTTTAACGTTTATTATGAACCACTAGTTTACCACTATAACGCTTACGATGACAATGTGAACTGTTATGGACCACTAGTAGGGTTAGTGGGTTATCATAATAAACAAAAGTTAACATTTGATCCCTATCCTATATATATGTGTATATATACATATATACGCACACACACACACACACACACACACACATATATATATATATATATATATATATATATATATATATATATATATATATATGTGCGTGTCTATATATATAGGATTGGTATCATATGCTAACTATTTCTTATAGTGAAAACTCAACCGCACACATCAAGATAAATGAAATTCATTATTTTTATTGTTGAAATGACAATATAACACATACGCAACATTATGTTATTTAATGCACATGTTTAAATTCACATGTGTTAAAATCTAACACATGTGTATATTGTAAAGTGTTGAATAATGAATGATGAATCTACCAAAAACTCAGGATTTCAGCACAGGCTGCTAACTGCCGAATCAAGCCAAGTGTTGAATCTACGGCTTAACTGCATATGCTAAATGACTGCTAATCAGCATATGTGGAGCAATTGCCGAACTAAATATACAAAATGACTGCTGATTAGCATATGCATATCAATTGCCGATCAGCAGGGAACTGCATGAGCTGTTGATCGACTTCTACTCAGAAAAAGATTTTCTATGCCGACGGCTGCTGTGTTTCATCTTTTGGAGACAATATAGTACTGAAGTTGCTAACTCTGATACAAAGTTTATCTATTTGATGTAGACTCTGAACATAGAATAGTTTATTCTTATTTTCTAGATTTCTTAGTATAAAAGACCTCACACTTGTATAGTGGAGGCAAGCTTTTCAAGCCATTTGATTGTATCCGGCGAATTGTATTATTTGTACAAAACAGATTAATCAAGTAAATACAGATGTTCGGGTGTTTGAATGGGTTTTAACGGTGTTAATTGTAATATTTTAATAAGTTTAATGGTTAGAAAGAGGTTACTGTGTGTGTGTGTTTGTGATTTGCAGGTATCGAGATCTAAATGAGGTAAATAAAACTAGTTGAGAAGTCTTATGATGGAGTTAAGCATGCCCAAGCAAAAGAAAAGAAAAGAGACAAAGAATGGAAAAAAATCGTCATTGGCCACCGTAGGTCATGTGGCCACCGTAACTTATGGTGGCCAGAGACTGAAAAAACAGTAGGCCTCCATCGTAACTTACGTGGGTGGGGTGACCTACGTTGGACCAGAAGTAAAAAAGAAAACATTAAGCCCTTACCATGACTTACGATGGGCAGGTGACCTATGGTGGATGTGGGCTAGAAAACAGCAAAAGGCGCCTACCATGACTTACGGTGGTCACAAGACCTACTGTACACTGTGAGCTGAATTTTTATACTGCGCGCTGACTTTTTATAAAAAGACGGAAATCTAGGTTTTGACCTACCACTTCATTCCAAGCCGCCCCCAAGTCCCAAGAATAAGCTCGAGCGATCCTGAAGAATTCCGGAGGTGATTTCAAGGCTTAAGATCTTATTTTTATCGTTTGGTTTGATTCTCTAATGTCTGGAACAATGTTTTCATTCATTTTGGCTTTGAGTTTCATTACCATGTCCGACTAAAGCACCTGTGATCTTCTCCGGGTGGTAGGGTTTGTATACACTGAAAACTCCTAAAGGTTGTATCAAACAAAGATAGGTTTAAGGTATAATTTTGTGGAACCACCAACGATATACACTCTTACATATACCCCTAAGTTCAACCTTAAGGTAAAGAAGCAAGTATCTACCAAACCCATCTGTACAAGGACATCTGCTGAAGATATTGAGACAGCAGAGAAAGAGGAGAAAGATGGAACAGTTGAGGAAAAAGATAAAGAGGAGGAGAAGAAAGAAAAGGAGGAGGAGGGGAAAAGAGATGAGGAGGAGGAAAGAAGGAGAGAAGATCTCAAGAAAAAAACTAAGCAGGATCTGATTCGGAAGATAAAATTTGTAAAAGAAAAACCATCTTTCGAAACCAACTATCTATCTGCCAAGTCAAATCCCTCCACCAAGACAAAGCTTCACTCAAAGCATAGCTAAGAAGAACCACAACAGAAGCTCATGTGCTGAAACCTCAGACTTTTCAGAAATAAGACCTCAATCATATATTCAAAAGTCCATTTCTGAAGCAGTGGAAATTCACAACAAGAGGTTCCTAAAGAAAAAGATAGAACTGACCACCCATGTTGATCATAAGATAAACAAGAAGATGGTTGGCGCTGAGGGAATCAAGTATGAGAAGATGAAGAAGGAGTTACAAGAGATCAGGCGGGTAATAAAGTCAAATAAAAAACAAATGAAAATTACATGCCTAATGTGTGGGGAAGACAGTCACTTTGCAAAAGACTTTCAATACAATCCCCTAGCCCACTCCATCAAACATCCTAACAAGCCTAAACCCTCAAGAAGGTCTATAGCTTCCAAATAACCATCAAAAGAAAAAGAAGGTGGTATAAGAACTGTTCGGCAGTCAAATTGCTCAAGTGCCGATTCCAAGAAAATTCAGCACCTCTGAAACATCTGCTGAATAAGTCAACAGCTACAAACCAAAAGAAGAAGAAGAATTTTGAGAAACCTTCACTATCTCCAAAAGCTTCAAAGCGTCACAACAAGAAGGATGATGTCAAAGAATTAGGCAAAGCCAAAAGAAAAGCCTGAAAACCAAAGACATTAGCTGAATCCTTAGAAGACCCTAAGCCAACTCAAACATTGAACCCTTCAGCACTTAATATTGATATAAAGCTGTTGAAAACTAGAAGATCCAAGACTAAATAGGCTTGGGTCTCCATTCATCACTAACCAACTTTTGTATGTGAAGGATCATTCGCAGGCCAAAACAAACTTATGGATTGTGGATAGTGGATGCTCCCGACATATAATAGGTGACAGATCATTCCTGCTAAACCTAAATCCATTTGATGGTGGATCTGTTGCCTTTGAAAGTGATACAAAAGGAGGATACATTACTGGCAGGGAGACAGTCAGCAATGGCAAGGTAAGTTTTGACAAGGTGAACTATGTGAAAGAGTTAAACTATAATCTACTGAGTGTGGCTCAGTTGTGTGATAAGAAACATAATACTCTTTTCACAGAGCATGAATGTGTTATCTTATCCCCTGGGTTTGAAATTCCAAATAAAAAAATACTTTTAAAAGCTCCCAATAAAGACAATATATACATGCTCAACATGCAGAATGCATCACCTTCAGGAAATATGTCTTGTTTCATTTCCAAAGCTTCCCTAAATGAATCCTCCCTTTGGCACAGAAGATTGGCACATGTAAACCTCAAAAACATGAATAAACTAGTTCGGAATGGGTTAGTCATAGGACTATCAAACAAAGAGTTTGCATGTGCTGACCACTGTGTTTCTTGTCAAAAAGGAAAGCAACACAGATTTTCTCGTAAGTCTAAAAAATTTAATTCAATTACAACTTCTTTACACTTGCTACACGTGGACTTATTTGGGCCAACAAATGTAAAGAGTTTGGGTAGAAAGTCATATATCTTGGTAATAATTTACAAGATTTACTTGGGTTTTCTTTTAAGAAACTAAAGATAAAACTACTGAGATTTTAAAATCATGTATTATCAAAATGAAGAACCAAATTGATCAAAAGGTTAAAATAATTAGATGTGATGAGGGTACTAAATTCAAAAACCACACCTTTGATAATTTTTGTGAATCCAATGGTATTGCAAGGAAATATAGTGCTCCTAGAACTCCTCAGCAAAACAGAGTTGCTGAGAGGAGAAACCTCACACTTATATAGGCTGCGACCATGCTCTCTGACTCCAAACTTCCTATAACATTCTGGGCAAAAGCAGTCAGCACTACGTACTATTTTTAGAAAAGAGTGTTGATAGTCAAGACATATGAAAAACCCTCTTATGAATTATGGCATAAGAGAAGACCATTCATAGGGTTCCTCAGACCTTTTGGATGTCATTGCACCCTTCTTAATACCAAAGATCACCTATCCAAGTTTACTGAGAAATCAGTAGATAGGTTCTTTGTTGTATACTCATCACCGGTTAAGGCTTACATAGTATACAACAAAGTTGACCATACTATTGAGAAATCTAAAAATGTCATATTTAATAAAAATTCCTCAAATAGTGTTGGAAACACTCCAAGTTGGATGTTTGATCATAATGGGTTTACAAATGATTAAGAATGTTTTAGGAGACTCTCTTAACAAGTCAGCAGACATACAAGTTCCAAGTATTGAAGATCAAAGGGTAGATCTACGACAAAGGACCAATCACAACAGGTCATCTGCTAATACAGTCCAACCACATTCAAAAGATGTAAATGCTAGTACCACAAACAATATGGGTCATCTATCATTTGCTCATTATGACACATCAGATGAAAAGTCTCATGATCATTATGGAACTAGATAATTTCCTCCAAATGAATCAAGTATGACAAAAGCTGAAGATAAAGTAAATCAGCAGTTGAACCAGTCAATCAATCTGCCGAACTTCTTGAAACAAATTTCTACTATTTGGATCTATCTAAACAACTCCAAGTGATCCCAAGACTAATAGTTCTTAAACAGCATCCAGTTGAGAATGTCATTGGCAACATAGATATTGGTGTCAAGATAAGAAGCAGGGTGAATAAAGCAAACATCTGTTTGTTTTCATGCTTTCTTTCTCAACTGAAACCAAAGAAAGTTGATGAGACCTTAAGAGATAACAGTTGGGTAGAAGCCATGCAAGAGTAGCTTCTTCAATTCGCTCGGCAAAAGGTTTGGAAACTATATGCACTTTCAAGGGGGAAGATTGCAATAGGGACCAAATGAATTTTTAGAAATAAGAAAGATGACAAGGGTATAGTTATCAAAAACAAGGCGAGACTTGATGTACGAGGGTGCATACAAGAAGAAGGGATTGATTATGATGAAGTCTTTGCTTATGTGGCCAGGCTTGAAGCAATCAGAATTTTTCTAGCATTTGTTGCCTCCAAAGATTTCAAGGTGTTTTAGATGGATGTCAAGAGTGCATTTCTCTATGGTAAGATTGATGAGAAGTTTATGTTTGCCAGCCTCCAGGCTTAGAAGATCCCAAGTATCCAGATCATGTATGCAAACTTGATAAAGCTCTTTATGGTCTTTATCAAGCACCAAGGAAATGGTATGAGAAACTCGGTACCTTTCTCCTAAAGAATAGATACACCAAAGGATCCATAGATAAAACTCTATTCATCAAGAAGGTTGATTTGGATATCATTTTGGTACAAGTGTATGTTGATGATATCATCTTTGGGTCTACAAATAGGAGCTTGTGCGTTGGGTATATACGATATATGTGATGTTTATAAGGGCATATATGAAACTAATCCAATATGTAAATCGTTATGTTCCGCATATGTTAAATATATCTATGTAACACACACACACACATATATATATGTTTGTGTGTGTGAATAAATCACTAATATATATGACATATATAGGGTAACACACCTTTGTTAAACCTTGTTTATTACGATAACGAGTTAACTCAAATGTAATGAACACTTACACCATAATTATGTTGTAAATACCACCAATGAACTTTTACAACATGCTACAACACTGATCTAACAACCCCTTCCCCTTTCAAAACTTCACACTTTTTTAAAACATTCTTAACTTTTTGGTATAATATTAGTTTTCTTACATGTTAAAGCACTAAATAGTTCGTATTAATATATTAATTAGTTGCTTAATTTTTAAATTTTTTAACGTTTATTATGAACCACTAGTTTACCACTATAACGCTTACGATGACAAGGTGAACTGTTGAGGACCACTAGTAGGGTTAGTGGGTTATCATAATAAACAAAGTTAACATTTGATCCCTCTCCTATATATATATATATATATATATATATATATATATATATATATATATATTATATATATATGTGTGTGTGTGTGTGTGTGTGTGTGTGTGTGTGTGTGTATATATATGCACATATCTATATATGTGAAGTGTATATATATAGGATTGGTATCATATGCTAACTATTTCTTATAGTGAAAACTCAACCGCACACATCAAGATAAATGAAATTCATTATTTTTATTGTTGAAATGACAATATAACACATACGCAACATTATGGTATTTAATGCACATGTTTAAATTCACATGTGTTAAAATCTAACACATGTGTATATTGTAAACTTGTAAGGCCCCGTTCCAAAAAACCCCCATAGTTGGATTTGAACAAGAAACACAAGTTCTCGAATATCAAATTTCATTAATATACGCAGCGGAACGTACAAAAATTTCTATCGTTAAACATTTACATCAAAAGATCACTTTAGCTATCTAACTAAAGCTCTATTCTGGGATGCCAGTCTCAAAAATGTACTAGATAGCTCTCTCCCATCCATGCCAAGCTCACCCCCAAAAAGTATAGCAAACCTGTCAATCTAATATGTATACAAAAGTCAGTGATGCTGAGTGAGCTCTAGGTTTACTTTAACAAAACTGTATCATACATTAACATCATAAAAAAAACTTTAACCTCGTTCATCATCAACATCGTCATCGAACTCGTTCGATAACCAAACTTTAACATTAGCTTTCCCTTTATCGTTTTCTTTATCGTTACGTTACCCTCACATTAACAATCACTATAGCATGGAGTTACCCATACTTTATCTTTTTACTTTTGCTTAATCGTTTACTTTATCTTTGGAACTTAGCATGAAGCTTAGTTCCTTTACCAGGTGAGAACACAACAAATGTCATTTCTCCTTTAGCTACATGGGCATACCTAAAGTATAACCCTATGTGAGCACACCGATGTGTAGCTCCTATGCGAGATTGCACCAAGCATATCTCCTTTAACGGCATGGGCATACCCAAAGTATACCCCTATGTGAACACACCGACATGTAGCTCCTATGCGAGAATGCACGAATACAATTCTCCTTTAACGGCACGGGCATACCCAAAGTATACCCCTATGTGAGCACACCGACGTGTAGCTCCTATGCGAGAATGCATGAATACAATTCTCCTTTAACGGCACGGGCTTACCCAAAATATACCCCTATGTGAGCACACCAACGTGTAGCTCCTATGCGAGAATGCACGAATACAATTCTCCTTTAACGGCACGGGCATACCCAAAGTATACCCCTATGTGAGCACACTGACGTGTAGCTCCTATACGAGAATGCACGAATACAATTCTCCTTTAAAGGCATGGGCATACCCAAAGTATACCCCTATGTGAGCACACTGACGTGTAGCTCCTATGCGAGAATGTACGAATACAATTCTCCTTTAACGGCACTGGCATACCCAAAGTATACCCCTATGTGAGCACACCGATGTGTAGCTCCTATGCGAGAATGCACGAATACAATTCTCCTTTAACGGAACGGGCATACCCAAAGTATAGCCCTATGTGAGCACACCAATGTGTAGCTCCTATGCGAGAATGCACCAATCATATCTCCTATCAGTTGCTTGCAAGACTTCTTTAGCGCTTTAATGTTTTCACAGCTGTGCTTTATTGGGTAACAGGGTAATTGTTCTTTAGCATTTCACATGTGAATTATCATCGTTCTTTAGCCTTTAACTATCATGATATATATATATAATATATCTACCTACGTACTTTAAATCTTTAGCATTAAGTTCATCATTAAGTCATTATTAACGCACGTTTAAGGGGTTACATAACACATAACAGTCCAAAGTTTTCGCGCGAGAACTTCCCATTTCGAGCGATAGCTCCTCCTTCGCGCGAGAACATCAACATTTTCACGAGAACATCATCATTCACGCGAGAACATCATTATTCATGCGAGAAGTATCAAAAGATAACCGTTAGCTGCTAAAACTATATTTCGCGCGAGAACTCGCCTCTCGCGCGATAACTTTTTTGCTGTACACAACTTTATCCACAAGTTATCGCTCCTTTAACCACTTTAACACCCAAAACATGCAATAACAGTTATAAACATCATTCTTTTACCGTTTAGGTATGCATATTAGCCCCAAAACATGATAAAACACGTAAAAGAGGGGTCTAGAACTCACCTTACGATATCTTTGCACACGAACAACACAAAACCGAGAGTGTTTCTAGCAGAAGCTACATAATCATGTGCAATATCATTACACACGGTTCTTACATGCATAAATACATCGAATATCGACGAATACATACCTTAGACGCCACCTAACACCAACTTCTCTATTCACAAGTACAACAACAGGACTTTTCACATGAAGTAGAGAAGATTGGGTGCATGAGACTTGATGTACGAGGGTGCATACAAGAAGAAGGGATTGATTATGATGAAGTCTTAGCTTATGTGGCCAGGCTTGAAGCAATCATAATTTTTCTAGCATTTGCTGCCTCCAAAGATTTCAAGGTGTTTTAGATGGATGTCAAGAGTGCATTTCTCTATGGTGAGATTGATGAGAAGTTTATGTTTGCCAGCCTCCAGGCTTAGAATATCCCAAGTATCCAGATCATGTATGCAAACTTGATAAAGCTCTTTATGGTCTTTATCAAGCACCAAGGAAATGGTACGAGACACTCGCTACCTTTCTCCTAAAGAATAGATACACCAAAGGATCCATAGATAAAACTTTATTCATCAAGAAGGTTTATTTGGATATCGTTTTGGTACAAGTATTTATGGATGATATCATCTTTGGGTCTACAAATAGGAGCTTGTGCAAAGCCTTTGAAAGTCTCATGAAGTCAAAATTTAAGATGAGTTCAATGGGAGAGCTCACTTTGTTTCTTGGGCTGCAAGTAAAAAAACCTCTCATGGTATCTTCATAAATTAATCTAATTATGTTCAGGACATCTTAGTAAGATTTCAAGCTACTGATGCTGAGGCTGCTAAAATCCCAATGTCAAAGACATGTTCATTAACTATTGATCATGAGGGGGAAGATATCATGTAGTAGTACAGAGCCATCATTGGATCTCTTATGTATCTTACAGCTAGCAGACAAGATATCATGTTTGTCACATGCCTATGTTCAAGATTCCAAGATGCTCCTAAGGTGTCACATCTATTGGCTGCCAAGAGAATTCTAAAGTATCTCAAAGGAGAACCTAAGTTGGGATTATGGTATCCTAAAATTACTGACTTCAACCTCTATGGATATGCAGATAGTGACTATGGAGGATGCAACATCAAAAAAAAGTCCACTTTAGCAGGATATCAATTTCTAGGAGGGAGACTGGTTTCATGGGAATACAAGAAGCAAACCTATGTCTCCACATTAAATGTTGAAGCAGTGTACATTTCTGCATCAAGTTGTTGTGCTCAGGTGATGTGGATCCAAATTCAACTTAGAGATTATGGAGTAACCTTCATGAACACTCCAATTCATATTGACAACAACAATGTCATCTCAATCACCAACAATCTTGTTCAGCATTTAAAGACGAAGCACATTGACATCAGGTGTCATTTCATTAGAGATTGTGAAGAGAAAAAATCATTAAATTAATTAACATTCATACAAATGAACAATATACAAATTTACTCACAAAGGCTTTTGATGAATCAAGATTTAAATATCTTGTATCTGCTATTGTGATAATAAAATTTGAATAGTGAAATGATTTAAATTAATGATATCTGAAAATTTTGTAAAGAAATGATTTTCTTGATAAAATGGGTAAAACTGTGTATCTACCGAAAATTGCAATTTAACAGATAAATAGGTACCTGCCAAATATCAACAGATATCTAGTACCTTCCGAATTATGCAAGTTAGCATATAACTGGACAAAGCAGGTATCTACCGAATGGGAAGATTCGGCAAATATGATGATTTCAGCACATGTTTTTGAAATAGATCCGGTAAGTCCCGTTTTCATCTTCCAATATGTAGTGGAACCGGAGAAGTTACCTGAAAAGACTGTTTCATCATCTTATGCCATCAATTTTATAGTTACAATGGTAAAACATTTTAAAATTCACATTTTTATATATTATCCATAACTGTTAAAATCAAAGATCTTTCTGCCATTCTCATCTTCAATCTTCCTTACAAAGCAAACCATTAAACCTTCAATCTCTCAAAGTCCTACCAAAATCAATCAACTTTCAATGGCCGCTTAACCTCAAACCCTAGAATTCCATCCGAATCACAACATCAAAGCATCACTTCAACCCATAGGTGATGAGGACTATGATCTTGTTCTTCAATTTCTAAGGAATCGCAATTATGCCTTTGCCATCGTAATAGACCTGGTGATTTGTGAGTCTTACATCAGAAAATTCTGGACCACATGCTCTATACAAAGAGAACGTGGAGTGAAGGTCCTCACGACGACAATGTAAGGGATGAAGGTTACATATCATGTGCCAAAATTCATCAACATCTGACATTGAACGACGCCAAAAGTGAATCTTCTTTCTCCAAAGAAATGGTCATTGCTATCTTCAAGGAAATAGGATATGAAGGACCCCTCCCGATATCCACCTTCTCCAAATCACTGGTATATCATAATTGGTGAATCATCCTTCATATCTTCCTACACTGTCTGTCCAACAAGTCGGGAGGATGGGACCAAGTACCATTAGATTTAACAGGGGCTATCCATGGTCTTGTCAAACAGCAGAGTTATGATTTTTCAAACTTCATTTTTCAACATCTTTGTAAAAATGTAACTGATGTTGCAAAATTTAAGTTTTTAATGTACCCTAGATTCATACAATGGATTTTACAAGAAAAACTAAGGGATAAACTTAAACTTAGTGGAGTTGTTCATGCTTTAGGAACTTTAAACAAGGCAATATTTTCAAAGTTCAAAGCAACTCCAAAATCTTTTTCTAGGAATGTAACTCTCTTGTTTGATCATATGCTTGAGGTCACTGAGCCTCAGGATGGCAGCATGGAAACACTCACCATTGCTAATCCACACCCTCTACATCAAAGCCTAAATCTCATAAACAAAAGCGAACCCCTGCATCTCCTACTGAGAGGATATAGGCCCCAAATCACCTCCCCATAAAAAGATAAGACTGGAAACAAGGGTCCCAATTAAGTCAAAGGTTTCAGCCATACTTAGACAAAGCTCAAAGAAGAAGGTTTCAATTCCTTCTTCTAAGCAGACCCACACCAAAACTACAAGCCCTCAATCGGAGTCCCAACACTCTATTGAGAAAACCAAAAGTGATACCCATATAATTGAGACAAATTCTGAGGAAGAAGTCTCATTAGGAATTAGTTCACATCCCACGCCATTAGACTCAGCTTCAATCTCTCCCATACATATGTCTACCACCCAGGATGATGATGTTCCTACCACACATCAGCATGAACCACCGTCTCCCCCTCCCCATACAATACAGACAGTGGAGACTGATGTGCTTATAGAAACATCTAACCCACATACTTTATCCCAGGATATTGATCCTAGCTAGGAAAGGATCAACGTGGAAGAGGCTATCTCTACTGCTGATCCATCAGTTGATCAGCAGGATAGAGATAATATCACTAAGACCTTAACCACGGCAACTCATCTTGAGAATGTCTCCTTGGAGTCATTCCTTAAGGAGAGGAATCCAAGGCGTCAAGAAACCACATCTGGTGGTGAGGGTGCAGAGGCTAGGCCTAGTACCTCATCTTCTAAGGATTCCAAATCTATAGATAAGGGAAGCATCCTAGTACCTCATCTTCTAAGGATTCCAAATCTATAGATAAGGGAAGCATGCAACAGATACAGGAATTGATGGCCCATAACCATGATATCACACAAAGACTATCTGTCTTAAAAGTAGAAAATGCAAGACTTCAAGGTTATACTAAAGATGAAAAAGTTCTCGAATTTGAGAACCGTCTGCTGAAATCTATGGTAGATAGAGTATCTGAGTTGGAAACACAACTCGAAACTCTACAAAAACAAGCTATAAGAGTTAATATCATTGAAGAACAACTTACAACTCTTCAGGACGTTGCAGCAAAGGCTTTGGATGTTGAACAAAATGTTGAACATCTTTAAGAGACCATTGACCTTCAGCAATCCATCATCCTGAGTCTTCAACTCTAAGCACCACAAGAACCTTTGGATATGCCTTCTAACACTAATTTAGTATCATCTATAATCTCAAATGATGCTACCAAAAAAGGGGAAGATGAGCCCCAAGAAACTGAAGAAATTCTCCAGAGATTGGCTACTCAAGTTGTTTATACTGCACAACCGATCTCCTTCTCTTCATAATGGACCGACCAATATGAGCCTGTATTAGAAGCTGAAGTCAATCTGAATAAGCTTCTTGATCGGTATGGCTATGATAGTTCAGAAGAGAAAGAGATAGAAGCCAGGAGGGTGATGAGGAGAATGAACCAAAAGGTTCTATTTGGGAAGAGGAAGATGGCAATGATAAAGCGATCTAGCACTTCTTCACTGCTCTCTTTAAAAAGAAAAAGAACTGATGAGAAATCATCAAAAATAGAGCTAGTGCTAGGACTCGAAGTCTCTCCCAAGATATCTGCTAAAGAAGAAGCACCACTGATGAAAGTGCTCTAAAAAGCTGCTGAAGTACTGAACAAATCATGTAAGGATCAACATAATACAAATAAGATCTATCTCGTGATGAGAATACAAAAAGTTAACATCACGGAATAAGATTGAATAGTAAATGAAGAACACGAATGTAAATAAACTTCTTGATTCTATTGCTCTTCGACTTTGAATGTTTACAAGTGAGTATTAAATCAGGAAATTACAAAAGCTCTCTAGGTTACATTAAAAAACATCTATTTATACTAAACTAGGAAGTTCTCGCATAGTTCTCGCGCGAATTCCAAGTTCTCACGCGAGATGCAAGTTCTCACGCGGCAACTTCAGGTTCTCGCGTGAATTGATCTTCATAATCTTGATTTGATTTTTCGAGCCTCTAGGTTTAATCCCTAGAATCTCCCCCTAGGCTCGGGGAATCAATGTCTTTAGAAGTCCACGTTTACAACCGTGTAACTGCTCCCATAAGCATACATCTTGTTGTCTAGGGCCTTCGTAATCAATCAACTGAACTGTGCTGCTATGAAATGAACTGATTTATCTGCTGTAATCAGACAAGCCTGCAACCTCATCAAATCTTCTCTTCCAAACTTGAGAAAATTCACAGGGTCAATGATACAGTATTCTTTGTCAAAACAGTTTATCAACGCATGTCCCTTCTCCTTCTCACAACTCCACCATATTAGCTTAGACAAGTTGTTAACTAGCACAGGAGCGTGTATAGGGATCTTCCTTGCTTATCTTGGATGCTTATAGACCCTTATCTTCATTGGCTTGTTCGTATTAGGATCTATATGCATCTCATCTTCTATCACTTTGGATTTGGCAGTTTTGAAATCTTTGAAGTTAGTCTTACTCTGCCTCCAAATCATATTTCTTATCCAGTTTCCTTTTCCATAATTACTTGGGTTAATAAATGGAACATGACACATAGCATATAAATCTGACGCTCTGAGTGTATGGAAATCATGCTCGTTCTGATAATACTCTGTAGCTCCACCCTTTCTCTTTACCACATACATCTTCTTTTCTGCATTGTACGCCCAGTTAATAGTAGGTTCTGAGTTACCGTACCTTGTGAAAGGTTTGGAATGTCTCAGCATGTGAACATAAGCTTGCGGAGGAGGAGCAACAACTGTAAGATCTCTGACTTGACGTACAGCACTTTGACTCGTTAAATTAGTTGTCTTGTCATTCGTTTCTTGAGTAATCGACTCTACAACAATCTCCCTTCTTCAACCAAGATATCTGAGAATAAGTCCTTAAGACTATTCCCAAACATGTCTGTATAGTTTATCGTCTCTTCTAAATCATCAAATGGACCAAAATCTTCATTTGACTCCTCAGCAATAATCTTTTTTTGGAATGTATAGAATTCTCTCTCATAAGCTTCTTCAGTAGCGGGATCCAAAGGTGTATTGTCAACTGAGTCATCGGGACTTGGTTCGGAGACATTAGCAGTACCCGACAAACCAGAAGGACTAGCAGATGAACCTATATCTTCGTCCTGATCATCATCATCATCCTTCTTATCTCCTTTATCACCACCCTCTCCATCATCATCATCCTCATCAAGATCATCTTCCTCATCACCACTAAAATCTATCATCCCCAAATCATCATCATCATTAGTAGGCTCAGGTATTGGTATGTCATACTCTGGCTCTATAAATGCTTCTCCAGTGAAAACTACAGGTCGATCCAAAGTAGTCGTAGTATAAACAGGGGTAGATGGTTCTTGATCAACATCAGCAGTCTCTGTTGTCCTTTCTGTAACAACAGGATCAACATCATGCTCAATAGTATATGTAGGATCTTGAGCAACTTTCAGATCAGCAGTTTGCTGTCCACTTGATTCTCCAACTTTCGTAGTTTGTTGTTGAGAAAACGAAAATGGAACATGGGAAGTGAGACCTATGGTGTTCTGCTCTAGAATCTAAACATAGCTGAATATGAATTATTGCTGATGTTCAAGACTCTTGATCCTCTCATCTTTCTCAAACATCTGTCTCTGCAAATCATCAATCATTTGGGTTTTCTCTAACATCTCCTTCTCTAACATATTTACTCTATGTTCAAGAGTAACAGATGTAGGTGAACTAGTTGAAGCACTAGCACCTTATCTTTGCGCAGGAGGAGTACTAAGAAAATCTTCCATTCCAACTGACACATCAAACCCTTGATCTCTGGGAGGAGTGCTCAACACATCATCAGCAGTGGGCATGGCAGATGATGTTACAGTGGTTGTTTCTAAAATGATCACTGTAATCTCTTAAGGAATAGCCTCACTAGCTGTGATAGGAGTCTTAGATATAGGCATATCTTCATCGGGCGACATAGTGGTCATTGGGGTCCAACGCTTATGCAACACACCTCGTCTTCCACCCCTCCCACGTGGACTTTCACCCCGTTTTCTTGGCCATTCTTTTCTTCCTCCCCTGAGTTGTCGGTGAATCTTTTGGAACAAAATCAGTATCACGTTCCTCAACAATGCATTTGGCAGGTGTTTCTTGCACTCTGGGATATTCTTGCAAAACATAAGGTACGTTCCCTATCTGATAACTATCCGTTTCACTCTCAGAACTAACCATGAGTCAATCTTAGCATCTATAGACATGCCTGCTGGTTGAGAACTACCAGGAGTATCTTCAGAAACACTAGTAAGGACCAGCTTGCTAGCTTGAGGAGCAACTTCTTTAGCATGTTGAGCTTCTCCCTGATAACCTTCAACAAATCTCCCAAGTTTGGCAAAGTGAGTACCATCCCATTAATTCCCTCTTGCTCCCAATAAGTAAGTGAATATATCTTTCTTCATCACCATAACAACATAGGTAGATGAATCAGATACTGCTAGCTTAGGATGAGCAACATTCACTATCAGCTATATAAACCGAGGGTACATAATGAACTTCTTCCCCACAATAGCTACCACATTCTTCTGCATCTCTGAGAAGATAGCTTTGGATATGTTGTACGGTAGATCATCAACTAATGATATCAGCAGGGATCTAAACACTACACTAAGGCTATCCATGCCACCCTTTAGATTGTTGAGATAGTGTATCACCGAATGAAATAAATACTTCCAGAACGGAGGTAAGTACTTCTTCTCTAGCGACGGATATCGGTGATCGTATCCCATTCTCTTTAAACAATCTCTTGCCATATCACCATCTATCTTGACTGGCGCATTAACCTGATCCCCTAACAGTAAAACACTATTGATCACTTCGGCAGTGATAACAATTCTCTTGCCCTTAACATTGGCAGATATACATGGTTCACCCTGATAATTCCGTTGATTGGCTGCTGTTAGCCAAAACTGATCAACCACATCTGTGTAGATAGTGGGATTAGAAGTAATAGCATGATGAATCCTGGATGTCTTAAGTCCATCAATCAACGATCTAAACAAAGCCTTATCCTCTGAACATCTCCAAGATAAGCTACTGTATTATGGTTCTTGTTAAAAACCATTGGTCTTGTCATCTGAAAAAATAAGACAAATTTGTATAAGTACACAATATAAATTTCAAAATTTTCAGACATAGAAAAATTATGAAAAAATTAAACTTCTCGCGCCAAAACTCAAGTACTCGCATGAATCTGAGTTTTGACAAAAGTCAACTTTTCGCGCAACTACTCAAAGTTTTCACGCGACATGTTCAGGCGACAAGTTCTGTGCAAAGTTATCGCGTCTGTTCATTTTCAGAAACTATTTACATGTGAATAGTTCTGTGATTTTAGTTTTTCAAATTGGGCCATTTTAGAGTGTTTTAACAGTCAATACATGTTCATTAGGTGTCGATTAAGTCATTATTAAGATTTAAGATGTTTAATTTTGTTTATTTTTAAGTGTATGAGTTATTTAACTTTCGGTCAAGAATCAAACACACTTAAATCTAATCTATTATAATCAAAATACCTTATCAATCACTTTAGTATCAATAGACGGCCACAATGAGCAATAATATCAAGACAAATAACGTTCGAACACTTAGAAATTTGAGAGTGCGCACGACAAAGAGTTTTCGTGCGAATGATGCACTTCTCACACAACTATACCTTTTATACCCATCTGACTTCTTGCGTGAGAAGTCAAAGTTTTCGCACACACAGACTTTTCGCTTCTTTGTACTTTTCGCATGCGACTAGTTCAACTAGTCGTATAACATTTCGCACGATTTGAACTTCTCGCACGTGAGAAGTTCAATTTCCTTTGAACTTTTTAACTTTTTAAAATTTTTCAATTTTTTAAATTTCTTAATTTTTTATCTTGTTAAAACATTTGATTTGTTATGAGTAAAAGTATGTTTAACTAAGTGTTTACAATTATCCAGTAACCCTTAATTTGTAAAATTTTGTAAATCAAAAACAAGTGTAACAAAAACAAACTTTAACATAAAACAAATTGATATTTTCTTTATACTTATAACTTAAATGTTTTTTATAAATTTTCAAGTATAGGATCATATTTCTTATGAAATCGATCATTAACATCATCCAGCTTTATTTAAATAAGACTGGTTACGTTGATTGTCAATATGTTGTGTCCACTTTTAAACTTAGACATCAACATTTACTTGGACACATGATCTGTGATTTTATCATGTTTAGATTGAATTGTATAAAATCTGTGAATCTCACAATCAAAACTCCTGTAGAAATCTTATCCAGCTTCAAGGCATTTTTGAGAATTCAAGTCACCTATATTTAACTTAAACCTTTTACCTCTGACCAGCCTTTTTAGAATTATTTCTTAACTAGCCTGAGAAATATTTCTAAACACAGAACATTAACAAGTTTTAGGACTTATTAACAGCCGGTCGGAGTAATGTTTTGCCCTCGTAAGACGTTTAGGACTTACATGCCAAGTCGTATTTACATGCCCCATCTTTTGATTTTGCCTCCTGTGTCAGAACATATCCTCAAAAAGGAAAATATTTATCATATAGTATGTATGTCTATGACATATCTTTTATTATTGTGCACACTGGCATCTTTTATTCCTATATGGCCTTTTGGTATCTTTTTGCTCTTTTGATAGTATTTATTTTCTCCTTTTGTCTTTGCTTTTCATATCTGTTTCTTCTTTTGATATTTATATAAAAATATTTCATATTTCTTTTGAAAGACACTGAACCAGACAGTAACTGGCTTGAGTATTACCAGACTGTAACTCTCAGTCTGTTTTAGCTTGGAATCAGTGTTACCATAAAACCTTGATGAGTAACCCACTTCAGTCATTATGAGTTTACTTTCAGTAAATCACGGATCATAGTGCTTTTCAAGTCCTAAAAGTCAAGCCTATCAATATATCGAACATAATTCAAGTCAGTTTTTTTAAGCCTTAAGATGTAATGTATCAAAATCAATGAAATGTACTATCATTTCTTATATATCCTTGAAAATTTTAATTTTCTTAATATGTAAAACAAAATATTTTTTGCAAATTTTCTTTTACTCCCTCTAATAAGAAAAATCTTTTTCGAGAGATCTTTAAAATTTCTCCCCCCCAAAATTGTGATTATCTGCAAAGAAAATAACAATTTTAACTAGAATAAAACAAAATATTTTTGAAAAGATTTATGGATAATCATTAACCAAAATTAATCATTCCCAGAGATTGGACTAAAAAGTTAAATCTGGAATAATCAAACGCCTTAGTAAACAAATAAGCGATGTTGTCATCTAATGAGACAGATTCCAAATGGATAAGTTTTCGATCAAAGCAGTCACGGATAAAGTGCATGCGAATGTCGATGTGTTTTGTCTTTGAATGTTGGATCGGATTCTTCACTATGTTTAACGCTACAGTGTTGTTACACAAGATTTTGGTGTCATAAAGATTAAGGCCATAATCAAGAAGTTGTTGCTGAATCCAAACAATCTGAGAACAACAACTTGATGCAGCCACATATTCAGTCTCTGCAGTGGATGTGGATACCGTCTGCTGCTTTTTGCATTGCCAAGAAATCAACCTATTTCCAAGAAATTGACAGCCTTCGGTTGTTGATTTCCTGTCCAAGTTACATCCTGCATAATCACTGTCAGTATAAGCATATAAATTGAAGTCGGAAATTTTAAGATACCAAAGGCCGGGTGTTGGTTGACCCTTGAGATATTGAAAATCTGTTTGACAGCTTTCATATGAGATTCCTTTAGATTACTTTGATAATACGCACAGAAACATACAGGAAACATAATGTCTGGCCTGCTGGCAGTGAGATACATCAGAGATCCAATCATTGATCAATACAAATGCTAATCGACGTCTTCACCCATGAGATCTGGAGTTAAAATTGGACGAGAAGCCATTGGAGTGGGAGAAAGCTTGTAGTCTTGAAATTTGTATTTGTCCTGGATATTGTGAAGATATTTTTCTTGATGGATCAGTATTCCCTTATCATCTTGTTTAACTTGGATACCCAAGAAAAACAACATTTCCCCAAGAGAACTCATCTCAAATTTATTTTTCATTAGAGCTTCAAATTCCTTGAACAAATCATCATTGATAGATCCAAAGATAATGTCATTGACACATACTTGAACAAGAATCAGATCATCACCAATCTTCCGTAAGAATAAAGTTAGATCAATAGCACCCCGTGTATAACCATTTGCAAGCAAATGTTCAGTGAGGGTGGCATACCAAGCTCGAGGTGCTTGATGTAAGCCATAAAGTGATTTGTCTAACTTATAAACATACTCTGGATGATTTGGATCTTCAAAACTAGGTGGTTGAGAATCATAGGTTTCTTCTTTCATCTCGCCATACAAGAATGCAGTTTTGACATCCATTTAATACACCTTGAAGTTCTTGTATGAAGTATAAGCCAGAAAAATACGTATAGCTTCTAGTCTTACAATAGGAGCATATAATTTGTCATAGTCAAGTCCTTCAATCTAATAGAATCCTTGAACAACAAGTCTAGCCTTATTGAGAACAATCACATCTTTTTCATCCGTTTTGTTTTTGAATATCCATTTTGTACCAATCGGAAACTTACCCTTTGGTAGTTCACACAGATGCCACATATTTAGCTTCTTTAATTGCATCAGTTCGTCTTGCATAGCCTTAACCCAACTGTTTTCTTTTAATGACATCACAATGTTCTTTGGCACAATTTGAGAAATGAAGCATGACTACAAGCATGTATTTATTGTGCCTGATTGACTACGAGTTCGGACACCTTGTGATAACAGACCAATGATTGCTTCAGTTGGATAATTCTTATGTATTCTCAGCTGAGGAATGGTATCTTCAGAAATAACTTCGTCTAAATTAGACAAATGACCAACTAGTTCTTCAGCATTGTTCCCTTCTTCAGGTTGATACACAATATCTTCCTCTTGAAGAATATTATTATCAATGGATAAATCTTCAAATGGATCTTGAATTGTATCAATCGAATCAATTTGAGTAGAAGAAGAACTTTGATTAGAAACTTGTAGAGTTTGTTCATCAACTGGATTAGAATGAGATAAATCAGATTTAGAGACAGAATGTGGAACCGCTGTGACACCTGAAGAAGAAAATATTTCTGAAGATTTTCCTGTTGCTGAAAATGAATTAGATCCAATATCATTAGCAAAAACATCTTGAATTGACGATGTCAAAGGTGGATTAAATAGTTGTAGAAACAACAGATGATTGATTAAATGTTTCAAATAATGAAGCATAATCATATACCTATGAAGGTGCTAAACCTGCAACTGTTTTGTTAGATTCATGCCAATTGATATCAAATGACTCAATTATTTGTTTAGTTCTTTTATTATAAAACATGTATGCAACTTTGTTGGCAAAATATCTAATAAAATAATATTCATCAGCTTTTTCATCAAATTTGAATTTAGTATCAGATATGTTTAACAAAGTACAACAACATCCAAAAGTTTTGAAATAATTAACTTTGGGTTTATGTTTGAAGAAAATTTCATAACTAGTCATATTTTGTTGGTTGTTGATTAATACACGATTCTGAACATAACATGTAGTGTTAACATGTTCAGCCCAAAAGAATGACGGTAATTTGGTTGCTGATAACATTGTTCTAGTAGTTTCAATTAAAGTTCTTTTTCATCTTTTAGCAACTCTATTTTTTGTGGAGTTCCTGTAGAACTAAATTGTCTAGCTATCCCTTTTGAATCAAAAAATTCATTAAGTGTATGATTGGAGAATTCTGTTCCATTATCACTTCGAATGCACTTGATGATTTTGTCAGTCTGATTTTCCACTAGAGTCGTGAATTTTATCAGTAAGTGAGGTGTCTTATCTTTGGTTGCTAAAAAGAAAACCCATGTAAATCTGGAAAAATCATCAGTAATAACCAAGCAATATGCACGACGTCCTAAACTCAAAACGCTAATAGGACCAAACAAATCCATGTGTAATAGTTGAAGGATTGAGTCAATCTTGGTATGAGCAACTAGTTTATGAGAAAGTTTATGTTGTTTCCCTTTTGAACATGACAGACAATATTCAGTTTGTTGAAATTCTTTCAAAGGTAAGCCTACAACATGATTTCCTCTAACCAACTTGTTTATATTTTTAATGTTTATATGGCCAAGACAACGATGCCATAACATTGAATCACTTTCCGAGGCTTTAGATAACAAATAAGACGCAGTTACAAATGAATGTGAACCATTCATGTCAAGTAAATTTGTGTCTTTGTCTCTCGTTGTTCTCAACAAAATCCATTCATTAGGAATTACAAAGCCAGGTTTTAGAATAAGACATTCTTTATCAGTGAAATGTGTTGAATATCTTTTGTCACAAATTTGAGAGACACTTAGAAAATTATGTTTAAGTTCCTCTACAAAACTGACATCTTCAAAGCTTAACACACCATTAGACATTGTACCTTTCTTTGTAATCTTACCACCTTTATATCCCGCAAATATAACATATCCTCTGTTTTATGGTTGTATGTTGTTTAACAGAGATATATTACCAGTCATGTGCCTTGAACAACCACTGTAAACATGCCAAACACTGTTTATAACTTGCCTTGGTTGTTCCTGCACATATAAATGAATTTATTCATGTTTAGGAACCCAAGCCATGGTTGACTTTAAGTACTTTGTTTTCATCCAAATATGATATAGAATTTAATATCATATCTCTTTTATCATTGAAAACATCCTTTTCAACAATATCAGGCTCAGATTTTGTTTATTTTATTTTCCACTTTTGAATTGGTTTGATCAGGCATGAAAGCATTTTCCCTAAAGTAGTCTGAATTGAAGTAGAATTGCTATTATCAACATTTAAAGATTTCTCGTTTGACTTTTCTTTATTCAAATGTGGTTTTATTTGATCATTGTATTTATCAACAAAAGAATTTGACTGATTTGAATTTTGAATTCCTTTTGTATTTGGCATTTAAAAAGAATTGTTTTCTACTATTTGAAATTAAATTATGAAATATTTGTTTGCTTGACAATTGATGTTGATGATGAAAATTTCTAGTCTTGTAATTTGACTTGCCACATACATAACAACACATTTTATGATATGTATTTGATACTTGTGTATTTTACACAAACTGTTTATGATAACTTCCACAGTTATCACTGAATCTGGCCTTAGTGTTTCTTTGGCCTTGCGATTCTTTAACAGTCACTTTTTTCTCTCTTTCATTACGAACTATTCTAGATGATTTCAGAAGATTTAAGGTATCATTTCTAGCTTTTTTATTTATATCTGAAGCCAATGAGGCATAAAGTGTAGCTTTAACCTTTTGAATCGTAGGTACTGGAATGGGACCAGTGTTTTTGGTACCTGATCTATAAATATCTTGTTTCATAGAATTAGCAGTAATAGGAGACTTATTCTTAAAGAAACTGGCATTTGTTTCTATAAGAATATGATCTTCCTTATCAATGTTGCCTTTTGAAACAAATCTGTTTTTGAAATCAGTTTTCAAGTCAAATACTAATGTTGTGACACGTTTTCTGTCATTGTTCTTAAAATCTATTTTTGATTTTAGTTTCTTTTGTTTGTTAGATATTTTTGAACAATCATTTGTAGAAATAAGAACATCTGAAATTTAATTGATAACTGATGATGAATTACATAAAGATTTTTCATTACAACTTTTATTTTCTTGAAAATCTATTTCATCATCACTTTCCCATTCTTCAACCAACCCTTCCTCCTTCACACTTTATGCAAAAGAATTGTCATGATTAATTTTAATTACAATTTTTATGACAGGGTAAACAGTCGGTGAAACAATGACTGGAGGTATTAAGTCAGACTTTGGCTGAAAACGTTATCCATAGGTCTCTTCATCTGGAGTGATAATTGAATAAGGCAAACATGTATAATCTTGATTGATAGGTTGTGCAATGTTAGAACAACCAACGCCACCTTTACCACCATTAATTTTCTGAGTCATTTGAGACTTGATTATATCTTCACCCATGTTTGAGGACAGCTCAAATTTTTCAACAGTTAATTTTGAAGATACGATTCACTGTTAAGTTTGATTATTTCTAAAGATAGTTCATTGTTACATGTTGTCAAATCTTTTATATTACAATCTTTATCATGAAGATTCAATTTAGATTGATAAATCGATTTGTTTAACCCTTCTATCTTTTCTTTAAAAAAATTCTCATCGATTTTATATTTACGAGCTTGATATTGAAGTTTTTCAACTTCTAAAATTAAGCGTTCATTGTGAACTCTGTATCTTTATACCTTTTCTATACATGTACTTGAACAAAGATTAGAATGTACCTCATCGGTCTCTTCTTCCTTTTTCTTCCCTTCAGGTATGACCTTTACCATGAAGGCTTTCAAGATTGTGTTTCCTTCTACTTTAGATGCCGGAGATATCCTAACAGCATTGTTAATTTTATCACAAGCAGATGCCAGAGTTTCCTCAACAGCACACATAGTCTTTTCAATCTTGGCCGGAGTGAGCTCAACAGCATTATGAAGGTTGAGTGGATTGACTTTGTGGGTAAATCTAGGGTTGTGGTTGAGATTGAGCTAGATTGTAAAGGTTCTGATGAGAAGCTTGGAATTGAGGCAAGGATGGATCTTTGACATTTGGATGAACATGAGTGGCTAATTGTTGGTGTTGGCACGACTGGGAGTAGCTAACATAATAATTTGGATTACTAGCCATTTTAGCATATAATGTTGATGCTTCAGCTCCCATTGTGTTGATGTAGTTAGTAGCTCTCTGCTTGTCATCCATTTCATAAGATTTTATGGTTGAGATTAGATCACTAAGGGACAAAGTGAACAAATCCTTGGTTATCTTGATGGTAGTGCAATTGTTGTTCCAGCTGTAAGCTAGTGAGTTTAACAGCTTCTTGTTTACTAAGATGTTCTCCAGTGTAATTCTTGCACTTTTCATCTTCGTTATCAGCTTTACAAACCTTAACATTTGAGCCTCCAAGGTTTCCCCAAGTATGTGATTAAACATAATTAACTCTTGGTTCAACAAGTCCTTTCGACTTTCCCTCATGTCCTTATTTCCTATAATTTGCTCCTCTATTTCATCCCATAACTCTTTTGCCTTCCTAAACTCCTTGAACTTCTGAGCAATTTCAGTAGTAAGTGCCATATTAATGGCAGCATACGCTTTATCATCAAGCTCCATTTTCTTCATGTCTTCCTCATCCCAGAGGTGTTCAGATTTTGGCATTAAGTCTCCTTTCTCATTGGTATACACCGGGATATACGGGCCTTGTTTGATTGACCGCATCATTCGGGGTTCTGTGTAAATAACATGATTCTCAAAGTGATAAACCCAGTCGAGATAATCTTCTTCGCTGAGAAGTCTAGGAGGTTTTGTGCTCATGCCAATCTCATTGTCGAGATTAAGACTAGCAGTGATGTGCTTTAAATTTGCCATTGAGAAACTTTGGATTTAAATTTTTTAGAAATTCTTCAAACTTGAAGTTTTCACGCAAAAGATAAGGTTCTCGCGTGAATAGTCTTGAACAGAACTAATTCGCACAAGCTTCTTGCACAAAATTTTCGTGCTGATTCTTTTGTAACTGACTTTTGCGAAATGATCAACTTTTCGCGTGAAAGGAATATTCAATAACATATTTTCCAACAAACTTTTGCGAAACTCTGACTTTTTGCGCGAACAGATGCTTTTCGCATGCGATTTAGAGTTTTCGCTTGATCAAAAAATTTCAAATTCGACGATTCCAGCTTCAAACAATCACCAAATTTGCTCAAAACTAATTGATTAAGCTTCCAATTAGTGTTTTAGGTTTAGTTTTGATCCTAATTATCTCTAATTGATTGAATTAAGCTCAATTAATTATATGAACTTCACCAAATCTTCAATCAACTTCATAACAGCCTTCAACATCTTCAAAAATAATCAAAAACAGTAGAATTCAAGTAGATCTTCAACAAAAACCAAATCAGAGCTCAAGAATACTTCAAAAACACTCTTCAATCTTCAAAAACAATCGATCAAGAGAATAACAAGCTTCGATACCAATTGTAAGGATCAACACAATACAAATAAGATCGATCTCGTGACTAGAATATGGAATGTTAACATCACGGAATAAGATTGAATAGTAAATGAAGAACACGAATGTAAATAAACTTCTCGATTCTATTGCTCTCTAACTTTGAATGTTTACAGTTTGAAATTAGCATATTACAAAAGCTCTCTAAGTTACATTACAAAACATCTATTTATACTAAACTAGGAAGTTCTCACATAGTTCTCGCGTGAGATGCAAGTTCTCGCGTGGCAACTTCAGTTTCTCGCGCGACTTGATCTTCATAATCTTGATTTGATTTTCCGAGCCTCTAGGTTCAATCCCTACAAATCAGGTGCTAATGCAACTGCTGAAAGCACTAGACAAGAGGCTTTTTCGGCAGATGAATCCTCAGACAAAATGTTGGTTTACATAAGAGGCACCCAGACCATGGATGATGATATAAAAAGACATGGGGTAACTCTTAAAGCTGGACCATCTCAACTTCATAAACAACACAAGGATGCATCTGAGTCTGAACTCAAAAAATCAGTTGAGGTGATACTTGGTCAACCGGAGGTTGAAACTGAAACCCTAGTTAACTCTGAGGCAACTATGGATACCGATGGCTAAGAAATCACTAATGATGCTGAGAGAGCTTAGACAACTGCCGATGATCCCAAGTCACCTGATGAGGCATCAGGTGTAACCGTTAGACCTTTGGCATTTAGACTTAATGAAGTCTCTACCTCTGACAAGAGTAAGAGACCTATGACTGGTTAAGAAGAAATTAAAGTTGAGTCACAGAACTTAAAGGCTAGATTTCTGATGACAAAGAAGGTGGAGTTGTTCCCATGAAATGTTAAAGAAGAAGTTATAGTTCTGAGGCAGGCGGAACTCAAGAATCCTCAGCGAAGAAGAACATCATTGCACTAATCAAAAGTGCAAAGGATTCAAGAGCTCCAAGAAGTACAACAAGAGAATTCAACCATGGTGGTGAACCTAATAAAACAACATCAAAAGCTCAACCTAAACCAAAGGCCAAAGCTATCAGGAAGGTGCCATCTAAGTCTTCCAGGCCATCTGCCAAAAGCACCCAAAGAACAGCTACTCAACAGGCTTCAATAACTACAACTACCGAACGCAAACCCATGATCTCCACTAAAAAGAAAGAAAAGAAGGATGAAGAAAAATGTCTCCTAGAAGCTCAACTTGAGTTGAAAGAATTCAACTTTGATTAGATCATGAAGTGGAGCACTGCTGAGATTAAATCAAAACTAATATCTACAACTCATGTTGAGATGGAGAAAGCAGCTGAGTCAGCTAGAAGAAAGAGGATTGAATCAGAGAAGAGGAAAGTAAAAAGAGTTCAGCAAGAGTTTAGGGACAAGCAATAGATGAAGCAATTTCTCAAATACTATGGTTTCTCTGGCAAACAAGTAGGACCAATGAGTATGTCAACTCTTGATTTGAATATCAGAGGAATCAAGTAAAAGATTGCTGCCGGACAGCTCCCAAAGTTTGAACAAGCTAGGGAGCAATAGGAAAGACAACAAGCTAATTCAAAGAAAGTTACTCAGAAATCCTCCCATTTTCCGACTGAGCCTCCAGCATCCCATGACTCTGCATCAACAACCTCTAATGACAATCAGCCCATCTCCTCAATCCTTGCAAAGAAGAATAAAGCACTTAAGAAGGTTGTAAAAGCAAGGATTTTTGATCCAGAAGTAAAGGAAAAGATACTCAGAGGAACAAAGGTAGTGGTTGTCGGATATCTTGCTCAGATGAAGAAATTTGATGTCAAGAGGGAAAATGGAGAGATCATGTACTATGACCAAAAAATGAAGTACTTGATCTACCATTTGACATTCTAGAGCAAATTGTTGAGTACTTTAGCATCTTTGGATGTAAGAATGACAAATCCAAAATGTTGATGCATAAAGTACTAACCTTAGTCAAGTTTGATACTAGTAAAAAGATTCCTGAAACTCCACTATCAGCACATGATCCCATAGTGGAGTGAGAATATGATCAAAAGAAAAATACTTACTTCATAACCAGATCAGTAACTAGTAGAATGCCTTACTCAAGAAATCAACTAGTGTGCTTTAACTGGTTTGAGATAGCTGATCTAACTATGCTAAGACTAAGGAATCTGAGCCAAGATTCCGAGACAAGATAAATGGAGAAAGTACTAATAAGGATCTACAAATCTCATCTAGAGAAATCAAAGCAGGCTTTAGAACAAAGGAATAAGAAACTAGAGTTTAAAGCTGCTTAAACCATTCCATCTATTGAACCCAGCAACCAACCACAATCATCTCCTATGACTTCTCCACATGCTCAGATCACTGAGTATGGTTCTCCATAAGTCCAACAAGCTTATGAAATAGCTCAATCCCCTACCATGAGACAATCTGAAGAATTAACAAATGACGATGGAAGAGGAGTGGGGATTAGAGTTTGCAACCTTTGAAATCTTAAGAAAGATTATAATGTGTTTAGTTTTGACCCCTTAATCCTTATTTGTTATTATGTACTAACTTTTCCTAAAGTTAGGATCGATTATCGACTAATTACGAATTAACATCTCATGATTAACCTATAATTATAAATAATCAATAACTTTGATTATTACAATATAATTATATGTAATTTAATTAACCATATCTCATATATATATATATATATATATATATATATATATATATATATATATATATATATATATATATATATATATATATAATCATCTATTTGTATTTCTCAATTACAAAATTAGTTATTAATTTGTCTTTATATCCAAATTTCAAATCGTATTTGCCATTAGTAACTATTTAATATATAATTATCTCATCAATTTCCATGTTCTTATTAGATTTGTTTAACTTTTTAAACAATCTATAATTAGTTATTGTTACTCATAGTATAACTCTTAACCTTTTACTCGGTAGTAGTGTTTTCTACTGTCATCATATGGGGCACACAAGTTCAACATGATTTTCACAGGATACGCACCCGGTATGTATGTCTATGTAGGTATGTATGTATGTACCTAGCTACGTACGTATGTATGAATGTCCTATGTGATAATTTTATTTGTTTGATTTTTTGTTTAAGCATTATGATTGATAGTTTAAGTTTTTTGTTTATTTCAAGATTTCTTTCTTTTTAAGTTTCCTTACTTTAAGTTTTAATCTTTTATTTTTGTTAAGCTAGATATCATTGAGGATTTATTATTGTTAGATTATCTTGTTTAATTAGTATCGACACTTTGTTCTTTCCCATACTATTCTTCGGATATATTAGGTATATTTTCTTATACATGTGTGTAAGTTTAGTTATTTTTGTATTAATCATTTATTATAAACTTAAAGCTTGTTTTCGAGTACTCTGTAACATGTTACCATTTAAAGGGAAAAAGATGTTGATGTTCAAGCATTGTTAGAAATTATTTAGTTATATGGCCTTGTGATTATTTGATAAGTTAGTTTAATTATCATGTATTAATAATTAATCTGACCCTTATTGATAAGTTAATGCAATTAATTGCACTTTAGTCCCTCCATGAAAATATCTTGCTGGACGATATTACCATTACGGATAACTATAAATTGGGGGCTTATGATTTTAATTCTTCTTAATGTCCAATTAATCAATCACATACATACATAATTTTCTATCATCCAACATAGAAACACTATAAAGAACACCATAACAAAGAAATCTCCATCATAACTTGGACATTCAAAGAAGATTAGAGAATTTCTACATACGATTGCTTCATCAAAACCATGATCGAATCTTCTAACAAGTTTTACTTTCTTGAATCTTGATTATGTTGAAATTAAATAACATGTGGTATTAGATCATGATCGAATTCATGGATCATGTTCTTGATATTTTCGTGAAATAAAATTTGTTAATGATGATGATGTTAAAATTTCGTAAGAATTTTGATAGATTGAAATTATCATGTGTTAATAAACATATCGAGGGATGAAGTTTTCTGGTTTAAAAAAACATTTGGCAGTTAAGTCAGATGCATATGGAATTATGATTATGATAATTGAGAAAGTTTCATGTTTGCATTAATTTATATGCATTCATGTTGCAAGGAAAATTCTAGAAGTTTTTTTTTTAATATGTATATCTTTTTGCCGCAAATACATAAGGTATTCATCAAGAAGTTCTAACCGTCGATCATAAAGAATTTGTTTGACATTAACAAATTTTATATAAAGATATTCCATAAAATTATTTTTTCAGAAAGTGGCATTTGAATTAATATTTTCTCAAGATACATGTATTTTTTATTAGGGGCTGTTTGGTTGGGTCTGACTGATCCCGGTCAGACGTGCAAGTTTAGCCCGGTCAGACGTGGTATGTTTGGTTGCTTGCATCTTACCGAAGAAAAGGTCTGACCGATCTAAACCAACATCTGACCCGAGTCAGACGTGAAGTCGGTGGTTCGCGGTGGTCTCGCGGTGGTCTTGTCTGCTATGGCGACGGCCACGGCGAGGGCGGATCCGGCGACGGCGAGGGCGGATCTGGTACTGGTCAGCGACGGCCACGGCGACGACGACCGCGCGTCCCCTACAACGTACTCATCTGTTCTTCCGGAAGTTGCGAATGAGATCCGGCGCCGAAGGGGGCGAGTCAGACGGTGGTGGCGGGGGCGGTGGCGTGAGGTCTGCAGAGAGAAAAGGGTTGGGCAGTAAGAGTTACTTTTCTTTCTTTCCAAAGTCGTTGAATAAATTTCTGGAATTAAAAATCACTTTCTGAAAATCTTCTATATATTTATCTAAGAATGTTTCAATTTCTTGAGAAAGTGATAATATATGAATGTTTCTGGAATGTTCTTTCAAATTTCACATAAAATTATGGTTGCTGCGAAATTACTGATGCCGCTAAAGTTTGCCGTCAAACTCCCGCAATATTCATTTGTGATCGGAAAGGAACCATTTGCAAAAGTTTATTTGCATTTAATGGCACTAATGGATTCAGATTGTAGACAAAATTAAATCAAAGTTATTTCCAACAAACTAATTGGTTTTGTCTACACTAATGTAATTTGTTTTATGCAAGTATATGTTGTGGAACCAAATGACCACTGCCGACTCTTATTTGACCAAATGAGAACATTTCCAATTTGATCTGAACAGTGAACATTTGCCAAGTGTGCATATTTCATTTTCAAATTTTGGATAATACCTCACAATTGTTCCATTTTGTTTCGATGGATTAATTATTAAAGGAAATTTGCATCCAATTTTAAACTTTCTGATGAGAGCTTCTGTTGCATTGTCTTGCCCCTTTATTGTTTGCATCCCGGTTGTGGTTTAACCGTTAATCAACATTACTATTGATGCCAAAGTGTGATTTATTTATTCACACTTATCAGAGGCACTCGATTCAATTCGTTGATTACTTCAAGTTATTTTCCATTTCTTCCAACAAAATTGTTGGATTAGTATGGGTCATTTTGAGTGCCAACAGTTATATTCCGATGGTAATTACTTGTCTGAACATTAGAAATAGGAAGACATTAAAATTAGTCAATTTCCAGTGGTTCGGTATGAAGCAATGAATCTAACACATTATTTTTACTACATGAGATTATTATCCAACGAACTAAATGAAATGATTTATAAAAAAAATAGTGGAAATGCTAGTGTGTTGCGGCGGTGCGGTTGTTGTGCGACTTTTTAAGAATTTGATTTTATTCGGTATCGGCTCGGTACGTTATAATGTAAATTAAAAAATCAAATATAATTATTGAAAAAATTGAATGAAAGAAAACAATTACGTATATTACAAAATTTTTAAGACAACTATGTTATCCCAACAAGATTAGTGAAAGCATGGATGGTATTTGTGGTCGGAAATCATTTATTACCTAGATTTTAGGGGGGCTTCGTTTTATGAATGTAGATTAGAGTTTTATGATCATCGGATGCAGCTTTCGGTGGTAATTTGCATAGATCGGAGAATGTTAATGGAGAAATTATCACCACAAATTATCATCTTGATTGTTATTGAGTTGTTAACAACCGGCAAGGGAAATAGAAAGAGGAGTTAGTGCTCAATCGCAATGAATGAATGGCATTGAAAGTAAATGCCGGTTTTGTTTGGCCACGTGTATATGCTTTAGCATTTGTATTATAAGTATCATATGTTATACTGTATTGTAAGGGCATAAATGGAATGAAATGGTTAATTTTTTGAAATTTAAGCATGACTTTTCATGTGGGTGTCTTAATCCATATGTAAAATTATCATTCTATCCTCATTTTAATTTTATTATAAAAGATATAGATAAATATTAAAATTATTTAACTCATAATATGTCGTAGAAAAATATTAGTATTATAGTTATTATAATATGAAGATATATATAAGTTATATACTTAAATATTTAAATAAAATAATACTTAATTTAAATAGAATAATAGTTATAAAAATATAATTAGTAAATATAAATTTAAATGTCAATTTATAGTATCATAAATAAAATTAATTTTGATGAAGTTAATTAAATAATATCATATTATTTAATAATATATTAATAATGTTTATTAACTACATAAAAGAGACAAGGGGTAAAAATGTGCAAGGTATATAAAATTTAATGGATAAATTTACCATATTGTCCTTAAAGTGTTTTAAAATCTTAATCAATTTTTTATTATATCCTTCTTAAATGTCTTACACTTCTTTGTACAGGTTGTTTCAAAACCTGTATGTTTGGTAAAATTGCATCTTTGTTCAAAAAATGTATTATATAGAAGTATAGATATAAGTATTTAAATAAAATAATACTTAATTTAAATAGTATTTAGTTATAAAAATATGATTAGTAACTATAAATTTAAATGTCAATTTGTATTATTATAAATAAAATAAAACTTAATGATGTGAAGTTAATTAAATAATATCATATTATTAAATAATGTATTAATAATGTGTATTAAATAATACGATAATTAGAAGAAGTTAATTAAATGGGGGTAAAAGTGGAATTATTGCATAAACACTTGTACTCTATGCTTAAAATGTTATATATGTGTCTTACATTTTGAATGAAATTACCATCTTATCCTTTTAATATGTATTATATAGTAGTATAGAAGATTATTTTTTATTTGTTCCGATTCACACACACATAACAAATGTCTTCAACTACTTGTTTATTTAAGGTGACTAGTCATTTTATCCTTAAAGCAATTTCGCTCCCACATCAATCTTTATGCATAGGGTTTTGTGGCAAATCACTTCCTAACATACAATGAATCAACATATTATAGTTTCTGGACAATATTGTTATTCATGGTGCTAAAGTGGCTGAACTAATAAGTTTTAAATATTTCAAGTAATTAAAGAATAGTGATTAGATCCTAATACGATTTCAACAATCTGGCATACAAGATAATGGATTTTTCTATACTAGAAGGGTTATTCATGACACTACATAAATCAAACACAAAACAAAGTATAAGCAACAGTTTGTCGTTAGTCGCTATTTAGTAACTTGATTAAGGCATTACATAACGAATGGAATCATGTTGTCACTAATGGGTTTATATGTGAGTGCGGGAGAGTGTGAAGGGATCCTCTTTGATAATGTATGTTCAAAATTATTCTTGATTGCTTTATTTATAGGCTATATGTGATGATCCATGAATAGTCTTGACCCTTTAAATGCACACAAAACGAACCATCATAATGGTTTGTGTAACCCTATCGTGTCCTTTTGACTAAATAATCGACCATCCGATTTGAGGTTAACCAATGCAATCTTTGAACCATTACTATAAGCGTGTTTACAAATGGATCCCACTTATGAACCCAACTAATGTGTTGATCTTTCTTCTATTTGAGAAAGGCTTTAACTTAAAAAATATCTTCTATAAAAAAATAAATAAATAATAATAATAATAATAATAATAATAATAATAATAATAATAATAATAATAATAATAATAATATTATTATTATTATTATTATTATTATTATTATTATTAATAATAGTAATAATAATAATAATAGTAATAATAATAATAATAGTAATAATAATAATAATAGTAATAATAATAATAATAGTAATAATAATAACAATAGTAATAATAATAATAATAATAGTAATAGTAATAATAATAGTAATAATAATAATAGTAATAATAATAGTAGTAGTTATAATAATAATAGTAGTAGTAGTAATAATAATAGTAATAGTAATAGTAATAATAATAATAATAATAATAATAATAATAATAATAATAATAATAATAATAATAATAGTAATAATAACAATAGTAATAATAATAATAATAGTAATAGTAATAATAATACTAGTAATATTAATAATAATAGTAATAATAATAATAATAGTAATAATAATAATAATAATAAATGTAGTAATAATAATAGTAATAATAATAATAATAGGAATAATAATAATAATATTAATATAATAATAATATTAATAATAATAAAAATAATAATAGTAATAATAATAATAATAGTAATAATAATAATAGTAATAATAATAATAGTAATAATAATAATAATAGTAATAATAATAATAATAATAATAATAGTAATAATAATAATAATAATAATAGTAATAATAATAATAATAGTAATAATGTAAAAATAATAATAATAGTAATAATAATAATAATAATAGTAGTAGCAATAATAATAATAGTAATAATAATAATAGTAATAATAATAAAAATAGTAATAATAATAATAATAATAATAGTAATAATAATAAAAATAGTAATAATAATAAAAATAGTAATGATAATAAAAATAGTAATGATAATAAAAATAGAAATAATAATAAAAATAGTAATAATAATAAAAATAGTAATAATAATAAAAATAGTAATAATAATAATAATCATGATGATAATAATAATAATAGTAATAATAATAATAATAATAATAATAGTAATAATAATAATAATAATAGTAATAATAATAATAATAATAATAATAATAATAATAATAATAATAATAATAATAATTATAATAATAATAATAATAATAAACTCAACCCAAAGTATATTTATTTGTCCTTTTGAAGATTATTCCCTAACACATTGTTTGTTAAAATTCACACTCACTGTCACACTCGATCAATTTCCTTATTGGAAAAAAAACTAAATTTAAGGCATTTTAGAAATACTCTTTTCAACCAAAGATGAGAATTTGTAACACCTTTAATAAAGTCCTAATTTAAAAGTTTCAAAGTCAACAATGTTTACCAAGTATCAATGCTTAACCAGTTATGGTATATGTGACTTTAAGAATATGTTTGAAAGACTTTTTCTCACTGAAGATTCTTTTGAAAAAGCATTTTTATGCGTACACTTTTTATGTACACGTTGTGTCATTCTAGAAATACACTCTATTTGTTAAAAAAAACTAAAAAATGAATAATTTGCTTTAAGAAATCATCTTTATTTTCATAATTTTGATTTTCAGAAAGATGTTAATTAATGATTATTATTTATTCTTATACATATTTCATTGACTTCAGTTATGTTACATCTTGCATTTGACATCATGACCTTGTTTTTGACTTTGTTAATCTTGCATTTGACTTTGTTACTCTTGCATTTGACTTTGTTAATCTTTGATTTGATTTAATTAATCTTGGTTCCATATTGTTATTCTTGTATAAGCTTCTATTTTGATCGTGTATGATATACATATTATTCATATGTGTGTGCTTGTTTTAGTATATGACAATATATTTGTAAATCATCATCATCAAATAAGAAAATTTATTCATTTATAAGATTACTAGGTTAGTTCCCGTGTAATACACGGATTGAATAAATAAAATATTAAAGAATTATTAATAAAAATTTATGCATTATAAAATCATGCTTGAATATAAAATATGATTATAATTACCTATAAATTGCTAAGTAAATAAACAATAATGTATTTTTCTTAAACTTTTGTTTTATAAAAAATTGTGATTTTTAAATATATTGTTTTAAGGAAAATGATTTTTTTTTTAAAAATTCTTTGTATTCTATATTTTGTTAAATCTTTGTTTTTAAAAAGTGTGTTTTTAATAAAAAAAATAGGTTTTAGTTTATTAAATTATGTATTTTTTTAATTTGAAAATGAGGAATATTATTAGTATTCAATATTATTATTATTAATATAGAGAAATAAGAAAGTAAGTATAATGAGATTTATAATTGTTTCACGCTTATTTTAGTTTTTTATAGATAGATAGATATGCTAAAACCCAATAAATAAATGGATTAAATTTTAATGTAAAATATATATGTAAAATAAACACGAATAGTTACAGTATTATATTTTAATATAAAATATAATTAAAATTATATATACATAATAGTTCAAGAAATAAAAAAAAATATACCATTTTTAACTCTCTTATAGTTTCATTTTTAAACATTCGATATTAGATTTTTTATAAAAAAAAATTTATAAAAATCTTATTTTTTAAAAACTCTTGTTTGTAATTATTCTGGTTGTTTTAATAAGTCTGTTTTAAAATATTTAACCTGTTTATAATTTTTTTCAAAAAAAAATGATTTAAAATATTTTGTTAAAAAAATGTTTAGTGTTTTAAAAAATTTCATATTATATAAAACTTAAGTTTTTTGTTATTTAAATTTTAATTAAAAGATGGAAAGGTAGTTTGTTTTTAAAAAAAAATCTAGATAAGAGAGAGAAATATAACAATTAATAAAATTCATTTTTAATAAGAGAGAGAAATTTGTATGAGTATTTAAATTACTCATTTTTAATATAACAATTAAAAAAATTAATAAAAGAGAGAAATATAATAATTAATAAAGTTTATTTTTAATAAAATTCATTTTAGAAAAGTTTAGATAAGAGAGAGAAATATAACAATTACCCTTTTGGAGAAAAAATTGATGCGTACATGCCTAGAAAAATTACAAGTGACAAAAAAATAGCTTAAGAAAATGACAAGTGACAAAAAAAAAACCTTATTTAATTAGATGTTATAGATTATAGATTCAAAATCACACCAACAGGCACAAAAGTCATTGCAATTGTAAAAGTTATTCTACCAATCTACCTTCGCATGTTTAAATGTTAGTATGGAGTAGGGATGAGCATTTGGTACCGGTACTTGATTTTCTTATATTTCGGGATCGGTACTAACCGGTACCGGTACCGGTACCTAACCCAAAAGTCCCGTATAATCCCGCTAGTACCCGAACACGAATAGGTTATTTTGGAATTTATATTTTGTATTGTAATACTTTTCACCCCATCAACTAGTATTCTATTTTGACTTTTGAGGGTAATTATTATTATTTTTTTAATATGATTCTTCTTACTTCACTACAATGTCAAGAGATATATTATTTATGATTTTAATAAAAATGAATGGTGGACTAGTGTGTGGACTGAGTTAGCAGGAAATAAGGAAAGTAAAGAAACTATTATTTTATAGTGTTTTTTTTGATATTTTATTTTTATATGTATTCGGTAACGGGTACAAAAACAGGTATTGGGTACCGTAACCAAACATGCACCATGTAGCAAGCCTAAAAAATAATGTTGTGAAGGTAACGAGTACCAAAGAGGTACCGGGTACCGAAATACCGGTGCCGTACCGATACCGGTACCTGTACCCATATACCAAATTCGGTACCGGTACCGGTACTCGTTTTTTATAAGATTCTGGACCGGGTACTTTCGGTAACGGTACCGGTTCGGTACAGGTAAGGTACCTGTTCGGTACAGGTACGGTACCGAGCTCATCCCTAGTATGGAGGCCACTTTTAGATTTCAGAAGTGGAATCAATTTCTGTAGTATCGAGCCTCTCATATGAACCTATATTGTCTATTTGTGCTCTAAAACTCACAACTTTATGTATTGTTTCTCGAGTAGAAACTATGGTCACCAATCATGAATTGTTTCCTCTTAATCAAACTTAAATATGAAGTTCGTTTTTTTATTCAAATTCAATACACCCAAAACGTGTTGTGAAATTTGATGTTGAGTGTTTCTTATGGGTCTAGCATTTCTCCTGTGTATAAAACAAAAAATATTATGGATTCGCCTAAGATGGCACAAACACCCTTTCGCCTCTAATATTAGGACTCACCGTACTTAATAAGGTTCCCAATCATGGTAAAGAAACCACAATCATGAGTGCCTATGATACCATTTATACATCCGGTCTCTTATACCAATCAATATTGATAGTTTTACCCACTTAAAGCTCATGCCTTTGTTTTTGGTTGCTCAAGTGGAAACATCTCATTTGGTTACCTATAATGAATTTATCCTATTCAAGCACACTTTGCTTTGGATTTCTTCTCTTATCCATAAGCAACGCACTCAAAACATGCCCGTGGCGTCTGAGGCAAAAAATGCTTATGGCCGGTATCTATCTTGTAGACTAAACATAACAATGGGAAATTTATTTAAGGTGTATTAGTTTCTTTGTTTCCAAGTGCTTGAACTCACAAATTTGATGATATCAAGTACAAGATGGGGAATTGTAAAAGTGTTTTTCTTTATTACATAGTAATGATAAGCCTTAAGATATTCTAACTACTAGAAATAATAAAATATTTACCTTTTTAACTATTTATAAATTTATCTCATATTGTTCATGAATTACTCATGACTTTCCAGTCCGATAATTCAAAAAAGAAATAACAAGAACAAACATATGAATTCTGTTATAAATGCCTACAAAAAATCAAACCAAAGATGTTTATATGGTAGAGGAATAAATACCACAAACTGTTGTAATTATTTGCTAAAAGGTTCATCTCATGGTGGTTATAACTGTCGGCAATTGACAATTATATCAACTTGGAGTATTTAGTAGTAACTTTATTAGTGGTAACTCAGTTGTTACTGATGCATTGCTTTTATTAGTAACAAAGTTGCTAATCAATTGCTATTGATGCTTGAATTCTACTAGTCATCAGTTTCTACATATAATCAGTAGGTGTTGATCATCAATTTCTATTGATGGTCAAGTTGCAAATGATCTAGTTGTTATCGATGATAAGTAGCAACTTACTATTGATTGTTAGTCCTTATTAGTATTGCCCCTTGGACTTTGCACTAGTGACATGTCCTTGGACCCCACCAAGGGAGTGGTGCCCTCTTGGAAGTTGGAATCCCCCATGGTAGAGGTGGCTTCACTTTTTGAACCATCAGATTTGAAGTACTGAAAATGAACATAATATTGTACAAGTATGAGCTCCACACCTAACTTGCAACAATATTTGTACTCATTTGTTTTGTGTTAAGTAAATCTAACTAAACTAAATTGGCCATAAGGCACTGAAATCACCAACAAACGTCCCTTATGATGACTAGAACATGCTGGTTAGGTTTAATTTATATTATATAGCCTAACCAAATTTATGGATATGTAAGTTCATGGTAAAATTTGACCAAGAGTAAAATTCTATGAGAAAATTTTTTATTGACATCAAATGTTTTATTATAACAACCATCAGAATTTAGTTAAATGAAACTATTACGTATTTGAAAAAAATTTGGCCAAAATCATTAAAAAAAAATTAGTCAATCAATTCACATAAAGGATTTTGATCAATAATGATTTTGAAAGATCATCAATATTTGAAACAAACAAAAATACAAACATGGAAGGTGATTAAATTTAATGGAGGTCTTGAAACAAATGGATCGAGCCGGGGAGAAATTCAAAAGGATCGAGACGGGGAGACACTCAAGATCGAATCAACTCTTAGGTTTTTACACTTATACAAATGGATACCAATAGTTGATTTCCGTTGAACGTAGTTGAATTTGCTATGTATATGATGATGAACATTTTAAAAAAGTAATTAGATTGCATTTATTTCTAAAAACATCTAATAATCAAAACCAGAACTTACAATAGGTATTCAAGTTGGAAACTTTTTAAAGTAAGTGCATTGAGTTCTTAAAACAAAGTATACATTAAATTGTGTAACTTTATGGACTTGTATGATTGAATTTCCTCATTACCTCCTTTCATATGTGAGTGTTTAAATTTGGTAGATTGATGGTTTGAATAAAGTCATATGCTTAGTTAAAGCATAATAGTACTAGACCTTATGTGTTAGAAGCTATATCCTAGTGTATACTGAGGCTTGCAAGCTAAGTTTTAACTTGTACATGGAGTTGTGTATATGAAGCGCACACTTGTACAAAACTAAGCTCGTTTCTACACCATCATTGCGGATCAAGAACATTTGTGGACCATCGTCACGTGTTTGAAACAGATTGTATAAGAGGTATTGGTGAACATATTTATAAAAATTTCCAAATTGAACAACTTAAATAAAATTTCATGCACATATTAGAAACAGAATGTATTCTGAAACCAAAAGAGTACTAACAAGCAGCCAACAATTGGTCAAAATAGCATAAATGCACATTTACAAACCTTCATTGGATCCCTACCAAAACAATGACAAGATGAAAAGGGTTGTCATGATAGTTTTAAAGGGACAAACCATGTCAAACCCCACCTTAATTTCATATCTAGTACCATTTTCATTCACATTAGGTTTTCCCAAAATAACTTCATCTATAGTTGCTCCAAATCAAAGATAAAACTTGTGAAATCCAATTAAAAATCAATGTGGCCACTGGTTTAATGCCAAAAAGGAGAGACCTGATCACCCGAATGAAATATCTGGTATCTGACTGACATGATTTAACAAGGTCAATTTTTGTGAAGGTAGCATTCATTGAAGGAAGCAAAAGATTCATCAACACATGTTACATGTAGCTTCAAACGAGTTTGCAGCATCAGCATGTTACTTGTTTCTGAGGATGCTACTGTTCAAAGATAACTGATTATGATTAGATTTTCATATTATCAAGGGTCAAAATATCAGATTTGAATAAACACATATAAAGTATGAAAATTGATTGCCGAAATAAATGTACAATTACCTAACTACCCTTAACTTCAATTATATAATTGTAGGTTTCTTTATGTTGCAACGATCGGTTTGAGAACACTCGCCCAACTATGCAACTCTAGTGACATTAAGAAGACACATGTAAAATCCCAAAAGGGAATATCGGTGTTCCAAATGTTCCATGAAAATTTATTATTTAGATTATTTAGATTATGATAATTCATAGAGTATGGATATTAGACAGAGCACCAATTCGGGTCATGAATCACCAGCAATTCAAATTTATATAAACAATATATAAATTACATAATCTACAGAGCTCTTTTACTTCAGAGTCTATAATTCAGTTTCACCTATAATTATTTAATCCAAATTGAAATTTTTAAGGAGGAAAGAACTTACTCGAATGGATTCAACGGCTTACAGATGAGATCAGGATTCCTTTAATGAAGCTAACCTTGAAGTAGGCCTCTTTTTCAGCTGCAAGAAACGAAGCTTTTTCAGACGTCATATTTCAAGATATTTTACAAATTTTACATCAAGGGACAAAACTTACAAATGAATTTGAAATCCACTGTCAGGAATAAGGGGTGTTTGGATGTATGTTTTGAAGTGATGTTGAAGGATTTATACAATTAAAGCTAGTGATAGATATGTATTCATGCATTATATATCAAAAATATGTTTTCTTACAACTACTTACTTGCTTTCCCTAATCAGATTGTTTCGACCCTAAATGATCACAAGATCAGAATCATAAACACTACGGAGCAAAAGGAAGTGCCAATATCCACTACTAAAGTGAGCCTTTGTGTTGTACAGGAATCAGCCTTACATGAAGACATAAACATAACTAATACTAGACTGGAAGTTTATTAGTAATAAACTGACAGCGAGTGCAGTTCATAAAGAAAACTTCCAAATGGGAATTAAGAACCTGCAAAATATCGTTAATGGTTATATGAGTGTCCTAACCAAGAATAGGAGTACAGGACCGCATAGCCTGCATGTTTTGTCAACTAGAGGTGGATATTATATCCATTTGCTTATGAATCAACATTAGTTAATACGTATGATGTTTTATATCTAACGAGTGAAATTAATAAGTTTAACTTAAAGGAAATGGATAAATGGATTAAACGAGTCGAAAGTCACCTAAAGTGTATTTTTAATTGGAAAGTAAGACAAATAAATATATAAATTAAAAAAAAAAAAAGTGCTTCGGGTCAACCCCAACTGTTGCGACCCGTATCAACAAATTATCCATTTTGAACGAACATGTTTTGGCCTATTACCTAGCCTACCCAATTTACCACCTCTAGCCAACTCCATGACAAAGTTACAACAAATATTCCATTACTCATCAAACTTTCACATAATACACAAAAATATAATTCATAAACAAATTAAGCCAAAAGCAATGATAAAATCGGGCATAAAGAAAAAAAAAGATACAAATCATTTAAAGCCTTTCCATAAAAAACCAAAAGATTGATTAAAATGATGATACCCTTTTAAATTGCATCACGATCTCGAGCAAGGAAAGCCCAGTGACTACCCATCACAAGATTAGATCTTGATCTTTTACTTTTACTGCATGTATGACCTTCTTTATCATAAATAATCGTGTAATTCGAGCTGCTTACATCCCTAAAATAGCAGAATTCATCATCACTATAGTTATACATCTGTTGGGTACTCCCCAATCCACTAACCACCAAATTCCCCTTCACAAGCATTGAGCCCTGACCATTTTGTACGTTCTCAAGAACACTTGATACAGATTTAGAACCCGAATTATCGACCTTTTTCTCATTAAAACCCAATGTAATATTTGCCACCTCAGCATAGCTTCCATTTCCTTTGTCCTCAGTATCTAAGTGTATGTAAAAAGAAAACGACTTTAAAGATTCTTTCAAAAGAACAGAAGATGGCTTCTTTGCATACACGCTGTCATTAAACTCAATCATCTGATTAACAATTTGTGAATCACCATTTTCCGCCATCACCATAATATTACTGTAATTAAACGCTTGAGTTGATTCAGTTACTATCTTCCCATGTGAAGATTGTATCCACCCGGTTGACTTTATTGACCTTGTGGCCTGAGTAACAAACGTCCCATTCAACCCCGTGTAGTTAGAGAGCAAAGAAACATGAAGAGGCGATATATTTCGCGTCAATAACTTCCCATATGTCTCCTCACTCTTTTCATCTAACCATACGTGTAAATTTGAATCAATGTACCACACATTCAAAGCGTTCGTGACACTAAAGCCAAAATTATGCGCTTTCCCATCTAAAACCATTCCTAAAAATGGCGTTATCTCGATATCATACGTAGGAAGATCAAACGACCCGATGCCAGTAATCGGTCTCCACAACAACGGATTAACACCGCCAGTGTAAACAACCGTAAAAGGCCAAACCGCACCAACCACACCACCATCTAAACTCACAACCACCTCCCTAAACGGCCCATTACCGGGTAAACCAGTCAGATTATTATCTAAAACATACTCATTAGGCACATTCGTGGGCCAAAACTCATCATTCTCATGAAACGAAACGTAAACCTCAAGAACAGCCCTATACGCATTCCGGGGAACCACAAATTCTTTCATCTTTACATCAGTTTCATTCTTGATTTCAAACCACAACCCATCATTCAAAGGCAAGTTTCTCGAAATGGGTATGATCAAATCAGCCCATTGATGGTTCAAATGATCAGAATTCATCATCAAGCTATTCAATTTCTTGTTTTCATGAGGGTAAAAGTGGATACTAACATTCACATGGTACACACCAGTGTAGGTATCATCAACAATATTCCCCAGATAAACATCAAGGGTCTGATTCGTCATAAGCAAAGAGTAATACCTGGTAACATCTTTCTTCACCGTCCATTCGATTCCGGTGGCGGTGGGCTCCGCCGTGCAGCTCCGGAGAAGCTCAACGCCGCCGAGCCAGACCCCAAAGATCCGATCAAATTGACGCCCTTTGCAAGTAGCAGACCATTGGAGGACGATTTTGGCGAAATTGTTTGATGGGCAATTTGGGGGTGGGGTGTAGGGGGCGGAGACCGGTGGGCTACCGTAGGTGTAAGCGAAATTGTGGCGGAGGACTTGGGTTGAACAAGGGGTTGACTTTGGGAGTTTGATTGGTTTTGTTACTTCGAAGTAGGTGGTGGGTGTGGTGTCAGTGGTGGTGGTGGTGGTGGTGGTGGTGAGGTGTGGCCGGAGAGTGGTTGTGGTGGTGGTGGTGGAGATGAGAGAGGAGAGGAGGAGGAGGAGGAGGAGGGTGGAGGCCATGAGAATGGTGGATTTGAGAGTGTGATTGTTGTAGAGATTGAATAGTGGAACAAAGGGTTGGGGGTGGAGTGTGGTGGTGGGATTAGGGGGAATAATGTCGCCGGAGATCGCCGGCGAGTTTGCCGGTGGCTTTGGATGTATGATTTGAGTAAAATTATTAGGAGTGATTTTGTTTGTGTTGGCTCGTTTACAAACTGAGCCGAGTCGACCGGCTCTTTTACAATCGAGCGAGTATTTTTCAAGCAATGATTTTCTGAGTGAGTGATGAATGATCTGTCCTCTTAGACCGCTGATGTTATTGATAGTCACTCTAGTGTGTTACTTAATTTAAATTTACAAAAAGAAACCTAGGTTTCAAGTTTTTATGTCTTAAAAATCAAAAACATTTCATAATATAATTATCTTTATAAATGACAATCCAAGTCATAGACAAATATAATTATCTTTATAAATGACAATCCAAGTCATAGACCGCCGCTTACGGCTTAAGATTTTTCTTTTAAATTTAATGGTAAAAAAAATTTATTGAGTTGATTGTCTAATATATATAAATATAAATTGTATATTTATATATAGTGGACTAAATACAATAGAGTGATATGTATAAAATTATAAATTTATTGTATTTATGTATACCTGTGTGTATATATAATTATATATGAAAGTTAAATTTAAAAACAATTTGAGCCGAACCGAATCAAGCGGACCTTTGCTTGTGCTTGGATCATTTACAAACCGAACCGAGCCGTTCGGCTCATTTACAACCGAGCGGTAATTGACCAAGCATTTTTCGAGCAACCGTCGAGCGAGTCACGAGCAACCGTCGAGCGAGTCACGAGCATCGAGCGATTTGGACAGCCCTAATTATTATAATTCAGGTGTCAAAGATAGCTAAATTAAGTAAATTAATTATACTGAGTTTTTAATGTTTTTAAAATTTCATCTTTTCTCTTTACCTATGAAAATTTATAGTCGTTGTTTGAAAATACATAACTTTTTTTTTTGTCTCTGGTCACAACTGGCAATAAAATATTCTGTTATAAGCGGGTGTCAAATTATCCTTGTTTTTTACCCTTCTTTAACAAAAATGTTAAAATTAAATGATCAACATTTTTATTAATAAAATAATTTACTTAAACATCATTGATTTGTTTTGGGACTTTCAAAGCCAATGACAAACCAACCCCTCAGGCTACCCTATGTCTCATGTTGTGGTAAGTACTTGTAACATCAACTATAAATCCCAATTTGACAATTTGTTCATGTGCATTTGTAAATCTCAATTTTACTTTATATAGATTTGATAATAAAGATATTTAAATTATATTTGGTGTTAAGCTTTTGATTTTCTCTTTATAAGTATATAGTACTTGGTGAAAAAGACATTTCGAAAAGTTAGACGTTAAAATTTAATCAAGTGAGATCTTGCTGACCTTTTTTATGAGGTGTTAGTCGGCATATACATTCTTACTCTAATAATACTAAAGTTTCATCTAGAAGTAAAAACTTTAATTGTCACTTTAAAGATGATAAGAATTAAAATTCCAACAAAAGAAATAATCAAATAAAATATAGAGTAAACGAATGGTCCCTGGGTTTGCACGTATTGAAAGTTTAGTCTCTATTTTTTAAAAATTACAGATGCAGGCCTGAACTATGCATGATATGCATACTGGCAGTCCCCGACGCTAGCTTAGGTTAAGTTTCTCTATTAAGTCAATGTAAAATTACCAATATACCCCTAAATTTAAAAATATAATAATTTTCAAATAAAACCTAACTTACCCCCCAACTAAACCCCACCCACCACACCTAACCTTATCTTTCCATCTTCTTCTTCCATCTTCATCTTCTTCCTCCATCTTCATCTGCATCTTCATCACAATCACCACAACTATATGAGAATCAAACATCACCACTGGTCAAAGTCTCTTTCTCTTTCTCTCTCTCTTTTTCTCTTTCTCTCTCTCTTCCCCCTCTCTTTTCAGATCTGATGAACTAGGTTGTCATCGTGTTCAGTGGTAGCCACAGGTGTTTGTTTGATTGGTGTGGTGGGTCGAGGGAGTAGGTAGCAACAGTGGTACGGGTCGCAGGGAGCAGGCAACGACGGTGGTGGTGGGTGGAGGGTGGTGTAGCGACGGTGGTGATGGGTTGAGTGTGTTGCGGCGATGGTAGTGGTGGGTTGAGGGTGTTGCGGCGACGGTGGTGGTGGGTTGAGGGTGTTGCTGCGACGATGGCTGTGGGTTAAAGGTAGGGGCAGCTGTGGTGGTGGGTTGAGAGTGAAGGTATCGATGATGGTGATGGGTTGAGGTTAGGGGCGACTGTGGTGGTAGGTTGAGGGAGCAAATGACGATGGTGGTGGTGGGTTGAGGGTGTAGGCGGCAACGATGATTGTGGTTTGAGTGTAGCGTTGGGTGTTGAATGTAATTTTTGAAAAGTATGAACTAAATTTGCAATACGTGCAAACCCCATGGACTATCTATGTAATTTACTCTAAAATATAATAGATGATCAATAATGTTGATCACTAAACGTGCAACAAGTCATCTTAGTAAGGTAAGTAGTTGTAAAATAGCAAAAGTGTTTTATAGATCTTTGTCGAAGGAGGTGTGGTGATGCTTTGAGGCCACCTACAATGAGTTAATGACCAGGTTGTGATGATTAGAGGTTGTACCTTATGCAACAAAGGCCGTGTTTGGGATTTCTTATTTTGTTAAAAAGGACTTTTAAGAAAAATGATTTATTAACTTATAACTTTTTAAAAGTAGTTTTTAAAAAAAGTGTTTGGATTAGCTTATAAATTAAAAAGTCAATAAGTTGTTTTGTAAAGAGTGTTTGGTTTAGCTTCTTAATGTAAAATGAACAAAAACGACATTATGTTAAAAGTCAATAAGTTGTTTTCTAAAAAAATATTTAGGATTGCTTATTAATAAGCTAATACGCTGTTTGCTATTATAAATATTTTTTTCCGTCTTACGAATTGAAAAAAGATTATGAAATATATAAAATAAGATTCGTTTACATAATTTATAAAGATAATGTCATACTACATTCATCTCTATGAGATTGTTAAAATAACACCACAAATGCATGATGTTATGAAACTAATGTCATACTACATTCATCTTCGTGAGTCCATTAAATCTTGCGTAATTATATCTCTTATTGCTACTATATACGTAACATCATGATCCGAACGATTTGTAGTCAGAAGTTTATTCATTAAGTTCATTTGTAGTACCGCCTTCTCTAGGATTATAAGATTCTTGTTGGGTGGTGTTAAATACTTCATCAAAGCTACCGGTCTTTCTAATAAAATAATGGATCGCCATTGATGCTATCACAATACTCACTTGGTGCTTGTATGTATAGTTAACATGCATATCTCTTAATAACACCCATCTAGCTTTCCACACTCCAAAAGTTCATTCAATAATGTTTCGCAACGATGAGTGGTAATAGTTAAATGTCTCTTTTGGTCCCCGAGGAGCACGCATAGCACTACTCTGTCCACGTTGAAATTTCGGTATATGATAACGAATGGCTTGACCTTTGTACGGAGCAAGATAACCTTTAGTATTTGGGTATTCGGCATCAACAACGTAATATTTATCTACAAATAAAACAAATAATATTTAGGCTTTTCAAACATGTATAACAAATAAAAAATGCATGTAAAATGTATCATTATACTAACCACCAGTTGGATGTGGAAACTGAAGTTCCTGCCTTTGTAAGGCTTCATTAAACATTCTCGTGTCATGTGCACTCCCCTCCCATCCACCCATACAAATGTAAAGCACATGTTAAAATCACAAACAGCTATTATATTTTGTGTCGCATATCCCTTTCGACCAATATACTTTGGTTGGTCCATCAATCGAACTGATGCCCTCATGTGTGTCCCATCAATAGCACCAATACAATCCTATAAATACAAAACGATGAAATAACTAATTCATCTGTTAAATTGGAACATTGGAAACACAGAACATTAGATAATACCTTGAACATTGGATAATACCAAGGATTATTTAATATATACGTGGGTACATCACCGATATGGTTTGCGGCTGGCCTGATGATGTCAGCACTCATCTTAAAGATGGCTTCCATAACTTTATGGAAATGTATATGAATGATTTCACCGGAATGATTAAAAGATTCTTGGACAAACATATTCGTACACTCATGATCCAAAGTCATCAAACGGACTCCTCAATAGACATCTTGCGGATTTGTTTCAATCCATAATTGGTAATAAGATCTACGCATAATTGCTTGAAAATGGGTACGTCCATTCTAAATATTTCATAACATCGTCTAGGATGCCCATTTAATATTTCAGTTATAAACATGTGCCCTGTTTTTGTTGACGTGTGACATGGCCTTCTTCTATTATACAAGTCACGTGCTATTATTATCCCTTTACCATCTATTCCACATAACCTTTTGAATTCTATATCCTTGCCACCCATAGTTTCTTCATCACTATCATACGAATCAGAGTAGTCACTATCCATCCTAGATAAATACAAAAGATGTAAGACAATTATATAAGATTTAAAAATAACACAGACTAGTGTCAAATACTTGGAACACAATTTTTAAAAATAGAAATAACACATATTGTCAAATGATAACACATAATGTAAAACCACAAATCATTCTACTAACAGTATGAGGAGATCGATCAGGTGTAGATCAAGGATAGCACATTCTTCAAATCACAACATCTTTACTTCTATTAGAGATTTTATTAACGGTCTGATCAATTAGGGATTAATGGAAAGGTGGGTGGAGAGGTGGGAGTTTATTGCAGGTAGGTATAGGATTAATGGAGAGGTGGGTGGAGTTTATTGCATCACATGTTAGGGTAGGGTGGCGGTCGCAGGTGGGTTGGCGTCGCAGGTTAAGGGTGGGTGGAGGATTAAGGATTGCCATTATTGGCGAGCAAAAGGGGCGAAGGTTGCAGATTGGATCGATGGAGATGGCGAGCAGCAGATGGGATCGGTGGACCAAAGGGGCAAATTAGTAATTGTGGGTTAAAAGGAGATTTTAACTTTTAAAAAGTAAGTCCCTCATGACTTTTCAATTTTTTATCCTTTCTTAAAAGTTATTTTTAAAGTGACTTTTATATTACCCAAACACAAAATTAACTTAATAACTTTTTAAACGTTAATAAGTTATAAGTTAGTTGAAAAAGAGCAATGCCAAACAGCCACAAAGAGGGCATAGAATTACCGTAGCCATCGACATTTGAAATTATAAAGATAAGGATATAGTAAAAATAATATTTAATCTAAATTTTTTTAGAAAAGTTATGCGCTTGACACGTGTCCTTCTATTATTTTAAAGGGGAAGACATTTCAGTTATTATGTCAAACATCTCAACTCACTGCATCTGATACGTTCATTGTGTCAAATATCAATTTATTATGTCATATATTTTTCATTATTTGTTATATGTATTAATTATTGTGTTTTACGTTTAAGATCATTTTATATTATTTTTGTCATTGTTTTTATAGAGTATTTTTCAGAATTCTGAGTGTTCAAGATATCACAATATGTTATTTTTATCATTTTTTTTATAGATTACATAGAATTATTATTTATTATTGTGTTTTGCAACTAGAACTACACAATCATGTTATTTCATCAATATATTTTTTTAAAACTCATAGTGCTTAACATAATACAATGATGAACAGAAATCATATGAGATTAAAAATGTAAAAATATTTATTATTTTTTTATATAATGATATTGTGCTCATTTTAAAGATAAAAATTACTTGCTTTTATGGTGTTTAAAAATTAAGAAAACTTTAAAAAAAGAGTCAACAAAAATGGTTATATCCAAAATATTCTCTAACAAACTTTTTTTTTTCTATAATTTGATCCAACCATTGATTAAAAAGATTAACACTTTAATTATTTCTTATATTTTTTAAATTTAAACCCTTTTTATCTAAATCATTCTCAGATTATAAATATATAATATAAAAAAGAAATTAGTATATTTGAAAGAATATAATTACATTATAGTTCTACACCAAAATTTATGTTTTCTTACCATTCCACGTCTACAAGAAAAATATGAAATGGGAGTGTAGGACAATATGTATTAAAGGAGAAGGCCCTTGTAGAGTTGATTCTTTTAGCTTTTTCACCAGGATGAGTAATAACAGGTTTTTTTTTTCTACCGCACCGTCAGAACCGGCTGGATTGAACCGTCCAGAACCGGTTATACTAATATATGTTTTGTTCCTGGTTCCTATAATATGCATATACGGTTCCGGTTCCAGACCCGGTATGTACCTAAAAACCGATAGCCCGTGTTAAAATATAAATTAAATTGTGTGTATGTATGTGTATAAGAATGTATATTAAATGTACTAGGTTAGAAACTCATGTATTACGCTCGTTTGGAAATATGAAAACAATATAATCTATAAATGTATAAATATTTCGTATGATAAGTTTCATATTACATATAACAATGAAAAATGAAAAGTTATATTTATAAGTTATCAATATTCGAATACTCTTTTTGATAATATAACATACAATCGACCCGCGTAAAATTAAAAATTAGTTGTTTTTAAAATCACCCTAACCCAAAATATAAAATATATCAATAAATGTTTTTTTCTTTTTAACTTTTTTTAAATTGAATCTTATATATTTGGTTATAAAAGTATATATAATTCAAAACAATATGATTACACTATCTAGTTGACAATATAAAAAATAAAATTCAAAACAAAATGAATTATTAATCTAGTTTGTTAAAATAAAAAGCTTGTCTAAAATAATATATTAGTTTAGGCGGAAAATTTTTTTAAGAGTAAAATGAGAGTGATATGTGTTATGCTAATTACTCTTTTGTTATATACAGATGTGTTAAAAAGTTGTATGGTTATATTGAAGATATACCAAATTGTGTGTATGTATGGAGATATAATTATGTGTATATATATATATATATATTAATTGTTAAACAAGTGGATAAAAACACTCACAATTGAGCTAGGCTACTGTATTAGGCAATCCAGTTCTAGAACTTGTTTACCTGGTTAAGAAACGAACCGATTAGGTTACTATAAGGTTCGGTTCCGGTTTTCAGATTTAGGTTATTCGGTTCCCGATTCTAACTGGTTTTAGTTTGGTTCTACCTAGTTGGAACTGGTTGCACACCTCTATTTTTTTACTACGAGGTACAATTGAAGTATTACTATTTTCTCATTTAAATCATATTGATATTTTAGAATAAACGGTGTTTTTTAACGCCAAAGTTTTTTTAAAAGAAACGAACCGGATGCTAGCAAGATGCTCAAACATCCGCACCACAATACAGATTACATAGAAAAATTAGAAAAAGAAAAGTTACACCACTTGTGTCATACTAATTCTTTCAAACCAACTCTCTGTTTAATCCATTCAAAAGAGAAATAAATAATCTCCTCCACCGTCTTAAGCGCCGAAGAAGCCTTGCCTCTAAATAACTTCTCATTACTAGTCTTCCATATGAACAGGGCCAGTCCCAAGAATTGTGAAGGGACTTTAGGCCTAGGGCGAGAACAAGAATTGGCCCCCCTATAATACAACGTATAGAAAAGTTTAAACCGAGTAACTTGTATATATATAAAGTTTCACTTTCACCGTCGAATAATTTTCTTTTTCTATTTAGGTATTATTAAACTAAATTAGGTTTGTCTTGGATAAATGTTATTAGGCTAAATTATTTAAAATGTTAATGGGTTATTAGGTAAAGTTTAAAGGACTAAAATAATCACAATGTTATCAGGTTTGCTAATATATTATATTTTTTAGAAAAAAATACATATATATATATATATATATATAATACAAAAAAAAAAATCGGGCCCCTAAGAAGATCGGGCTCTAGGCGGTCGCCCAGCCACCCCTGCATATGAACCATATAGTTGCCAAAAAGATCGTGTATATCGTCTGTTTCTGTTTATTGGGAATTACCAAAGAGAACGAAGACGCAAGAAGGTCGAAGATATTATCAAAATCCACCGAGATACTACCACACCAACATGAAATCAGCCCCATACCTGTTTCGCAAATGAGCAGCCTAAGAAAAAATGGGCTACAGATTCACAATAATCGTCACATAAAACACAATTTAGTATATAAATATAGTTTTCTGAATAAATGCTTATTTACTATTATGTTAATTAATTAATTTTTTAAAAAAATAAATAAAATGTTTAATAAGAGTTAATTTTGTTAAAATTTAATTTAATTTCTAGCTAATCATTATTAAAAATTAAAATACTTTAAACATCTTTTTTAAAAATATTGAAAATATCAAGATTCGTGAAGTCAAACACAATTATAATTAGTGATTACTCACTATAAAAACAAGATCTCCGCTTCAGTGTATATCACGGTTCAATCTTTTCAAATCTAGGTATGTTTTATTATCTTAAAATCTCATATTCACAATTTTACATTTACTATTTCAACCCTTATAACATACGAGTATCTAACCTATTATATAATATAACTCTTAGTGCTTAACTTCTTTTAAGTAAAGAAGATATTTTTTTTGCCTAATTTTACGAAAAAAAGAATTTTATCTTTTATCAAGGGTGTTCCAATTTGTTAATTTGTTTTACAAATAATAATAGTTGTACATACTCAAATAATAATTGTATTATTGATACTGTCATTTTGTTTTGAACTTTTATCATCTGAAAAGTTTAAATTTGTATTCTAAATTGAAGGTTTATGGTTTTGAAAATATAATTAAAATATTTATTTTGAATTAATTCTAATTTGATTCAAATTCAACATCCAAATTCGAATAGCTTTTGAATTCGAATAGAATCCTTCAAATCCAGCATGAAGTCAAAATATGAATCATTTGATTTGTTAAACACCCTAAATCCTCCGAAATTATGTGTACTTAAAGAGAACCAAATTAGTTTCATTGTGTTTCTAAATAGATATTCAAGTTTTGATGTTTAACATTATATTAGCTTGAATCACAGCCATTGAAAAGTCATCGTTAATGTTTTCTTCATAGTCTTTATAATGTCCTAACCATCTACATGCCCACTAAAATTCACCATTTGCTAACCAGAGACTAAGTTCACGACGACTACAGAAAATATATTAATGGAGACTATTTTTATGGCGGTGATTCAAGCCAATATGATGTTAGATCATTAAGGATAAAGAGACTACGTTCAAAAATGAAATAAATGCCTTTGATGAGTAGAAAGCAACAAAAACATCAAAAGAAACACAAAGAAGTATTCATTAAGATATTGTCTCTTTAGAGCCTCTGCCAAGAAAACTTCCCCATAAAATCCTTTTTAACATAATTATCAACTGTGTTTTTATTACCCCTATTTGCAAAATCTCTAATTTTATTTTCAAGAACTAATAGAAAAAGTGATTATTGACAGATAGCATTGTGAGCCCAAAGAAGTTTGGGTCGGTGAATTGCAGTTGAGAAATAAAACTATAATCGTGATATCATTATGGATTTGTCTTTTTACCCCTCTATCTACTTATAAATAATCAACGTTTAAGGTTGGTCGGAAAAGAGCCTCGGTGACATCTGCTGCTTCGGATGAGCCAACCCACTATCTATACGACCTTAATGCATCTTTTAGGGAAGGATTGTCGTTCGCTTAACTTTGAGTTACTTACTATGGGCATTTTAGGTATTTAATAGTTTTGATATTTATGACTAAATTTTGTTATTTAATAACATATTATTTAATATGCTTCAAAAAACAATTACAATAATAATAAATTATAGTAATAGTTATTATAAGGTTAATAATAGTAATAACAATACTAATAATAATAAAAACAACATTCTATCAGTTACAATTAATAGTGTGTTTAACGTATCGGTAATTATAATACAATATTCTACACTTGATAAGAGTTTTATCCTCACACCTCTATTTCAGTGGTTCCATCATTGTGTTTTTTTTTCTAACGTTTGTGATAATTATAAAGAATGTTTTAGTAGCGACATGTATAATTTTATTTATGAATAAACTATTTCTATGTTATGACTATCAAGATAAACAATTTTATTTATAATAATTAGACACAAAATTTAAATACATAAACATAAATATACCTAAAATATACTGTAAACACAAGTGAAGCTACATATCAACTTGAATGCAACCGTAAACAAAAGGGAAGCCATGGTAATGCGCGGCATTAACCCCTAGTTAATCTTGTATGTTAAAAGACAGTATGCATTCAAACACAAAACCAACTTTTATATGATTAAATCTTTGTTTAATCAACATAAAAGAAATAGTAACTAGTTGATGGTCACGTATTCTTAAAGCTACTATCATAAGGGTTGTAACATAATGATATTTAAATGTGTACGTGCTTTTTCTTATAAGATTAAGAGGTTCAAGTTTTATTGAAGAAGTATTAAATAAGTGGGTGTTTACCATTTATAAGAAGCAAAAACAATAGTTGACTGTAATATTTATTCTGCTTATATTTTATAAAATAGTTTTTTTTTTTTATAAAACACCAAACCACGGGTGCGCCATCATGGATAAACTAAAAAGGTCAACAAAACAATTATAAATCAAATTAATCTCACTACTTTGTAATCAAATGATACCAATATTCTGAAGGATCACTACTTCAAAAATAAAAAAAAAATAGTCTATTTTAAGATGAGAACCACAGATTAAGTTATTTTCTTTAGAAGCTTGTTATTTCGGGTTGTAATAATTAAATATCACCCATCACAATCAGCCGGTCACCATACTGTCATTGTCACGACCACTGTCACGATCATACAATGTAAAATTGTTAAATTCAAAATGGTTTTAGGGTGCTTATATGTGAAGGATTGTTCCATTGGGTCGCAAGGGAAGAAGCAAGTTTTTGATTAAACTAGGAAGTGATACAATCATCAGTTTCATAGGTTACAAGTCTACTTAAGTAATGCTCTCTTTATACATCAGAGCATGTCAAAATAACAAAATAGTAGACCTGTGTTTCTTATAACATCATTCTTCAGCCATCAAAGTATTCCTCAGGAAGGTAGAACTTCAATCCAATTTTCTGCAACCACAAACATATTACTTTAGCAAATACTCAATTATACATTCACAAATGAAGATATGCATCCTCCTGTTTATAAATAAAATAAAATATGGCAGCACAAAATGAGATGGTGATGGTGATAGTGATCTTGATCTTGGTCACAATCATGAGCATGGTGGTCATGGTCATGGTCACGGGCATGGTGTGTGATGATGATGGTGATGATGGTGATGATGATGATATACATTACCTTTGCAAACTTCTTGTCAGCATCACTATGATCATCTTTTCTTCCAGCAGCATCACCAACATAAAATGACCTATGAGAAATGTGACAACCCACTTGTTAACATCTGAGAAGTAAACTTAATGATCTTAATCATCAATGGTATATAATAAAATTTATATTTTCAGCCCATTTAGTCCATTTTAGTTATGTCTTCAACAGATCACACAGGTTGAAAATGATCTCAAGTATATTATTCACATGCAAAAATTACACTCCTAAATCTTTATTTAACTTATCAGATTGTTTTTGTTATAATATGTTGACTTAAATAGTCAGCCTAACCCAAGAGACCCGGAATTTTGGTATATGCAGTTTTGAAAGAAAAGAAAAGTACTGGTCCATGTCGATTGGAATCCCAGAGTTAAATTGTTGTTCCATGATGCGCCACATTCCAGGTTGTGGTTTGCGAAAAGGGTCTACCTCTTGGCCTTTACTTACACCACAAGCAATAAAGACCTGTATAGAAATTTCTCAAGAGATGGTATTATCACAAAACAGTTGGGACTTTCGGTCAAAGAATATGCAGTCAAACAGATTGATCAACCACCTGAATCGGGACATTCACAAGCTTGATGAAACTGTCTAGTCTTCCAATTTTAGAATCCACAGCGACCTGACGCTTATTCTTCCACCGCTCGATATTTGATTCATTGGTAAAGATAACCTGAACCATTTCAGGTCTATAATTGTTGACAAAAAAAGTGAGGAAACTAAAATCTTGGGGAAAAAGGAGAAGTAGCAAACCAGTTTGTAGCCATCATTATACAAGCTCTGCAACTTCTTTGGTATTGAAGCATACATAAGAGACCAAGCATCTGCACCTACTCTGTAATTATAAGGAAACAATAATTATGTAAACCAAAAGTACACCATAGAGTAGGAAATTCAGAAGCAGATATCTCAAGGATATTAAATATAGGCAAGTACCTTTGAACTGATGTTTTTGCTAGACATCCATCAAAATCAAAGGCGGCAATTTTTTTTGAATCGTGGAGCCCTTCATCCTACATATTATATGATTGATTAATGCCAAAACTTTTCAGGGTGTTGACTTATTAACTGCAGGATCTCATCAACAAAAAGAACTCACCCGTTCAAGATATATGATGGTCTGGAATGCCTTCCATTTCGGTTGTAATGTCGCACCCTAATAAAAGGAACTAATCATAAGTATTTAAGGTGAGTCAAAACAACAAGTTTCTAGGTATGGGTTACGTTGACCCAATACTTATCGTATAAGTTTATAGGAACTGTAATACTCAATAGCAACCTAATATTTTGTATAAAATCATTTGAAAGATTTTACGCATTAGGAGAACACTTTGAGTGACTTCTGATCCGATTCCTTTTAAGCTATTTAAAACTTTACAGTTTGATCTGTCAGAGATGACATTTACAAACCCCCCACCCCCCCCCCCCCCCCCCCCCCCCCCACCCCAAAAAAAAAAAAAAAAAGGAAATGATAATGATAACAACAATCACATTAACAAACAAACAACAATGACAATAGTAATAGCAATAATATAATGAAAAGTGTGTTAAGACACTAAAACTTATTAGATGTCACCGACTAGTGAACTTGCCTTATAATTGTCCTTTACATCAGCAACCGCAAAGGCTATCTCCAATCCAATAGCCTCATCAAGTGATTCAGATATCTAAAAGTGGAAGGTTAAAGCCTATCATTATAACCCTAAATTATGGAACTCTTTGAACAGAACAAACAAGCTAAGAAGTCAGGGATTATAGTCTGAATTAAGTGTATGAGTAAAATGATTATTTGCTTTCTAGTTAAAAATAATCCATTATTCTTGCAATACCACTTCCAAATGAATTTATAGTGAGAATTTAGACAAGCATAAGATACTTGAAAACTTGGAGCTCAGAAACAGATACGAGGAATTTTAGTGTCCAAATACTTAATACTCCAGGTGTTAATCAATTAGTGATCTTAATACCTTTTCACTCTTGTGATCCTGTCCCTGCAGCTCAGTTTCACCATCTTCATTTGACTGTCACCAATGCACCAACCAGAACATGCAAATTATTCTACAGTCTATACTCATTCAATTTGTGTATGAATAACGTCATGTACAAGCTCACTAAAAAAGAATTTATGCCTTCGTGTTTTTTTGAAATGAATCATGAGCTCTAAAATCATTAGTCATAACATCAATTCTACAAGAACAACTATTCTGGATCTGAACACTACCATTTGAGGTGCAAGGAAAGACATAGATCCTTGAAATATCAAAATTATTAATACATCAACAAGATCATTTAAACTTATTGTTAACTTCCCCATATAGAGAGTATCAATCATCACCTATAACATATTAAATTATCTATTAAGATTATCACCAAAGATCAATATATATTGTAGATTAACAACATAATGACCAGAAACATCTAATGAACCACAAGCCGGAAACAAAAAACATTAAAGAAAAGAGAGGTACATGAGATAAAGAGGGAGAACCCTAAGAGTAGTATTCAATCCTTCTTTTTATCTTCTTATGTAGCATTTTGGTCAAAAAGATGCTTAATGGTTAAGACCTTAATTGAAATAAGAGCAAGCAATGTTTTATGGTTCATGAAGAAGGCAAAAGGTTATGTTTTACACTTGGACTACTAAGCATGGATCTCAAAGTCTCGATGTTACTGATGGAGCAAATAACTTAAGGGAATTCCTGTAAGTTAGACATCTTAAATCTTCAAACCCTGTATTAAGTGGCAAATGCTCTTGCAATAGACATCTCTAAAGCATAAATAGGATATACTCAAAGTAATTAACTAATGATGTGCAAATAATGCATCCATTATAATTATAAAAGTAGCTGTTGTAGTACCTTCTTAGAAGATTGATCATGTTCAGTCACCAGTTTCTTCAATTTCTCTTGATCGCTGTTCTGGACAACAAAAATGATACAACTCAAACAAATGATCAAATAACGTAATGAATTTATGAATAAAAATGAAGAATTATATGGTTCAGACTTTTGAATAGAAAATAGAATAATGATAATGATAACAATAATAATAATACTAGTATAGTAATAATAATATTACTATTAACAATAACTGAAGAGCAAACTAAAAGAAAAACGAGCTAATATATACAGAAACACAAAGTATGTTCGCTTTAGTTTCAACTTTAAAGAATGTTGCCAGCTATGAAAGTTGAAAGGATGTGCTTTCTTTTTCATTAGGAGGACTTCTAGAAAACTCTAGTGGCAGTAACATAACAGTGGCTAACTGGTATCAGTACAAAGTCTTAAACGTTCTAAAACTGAGAAAGTACTAACCTTAAAAGAAAAAGTGAATGAATGAAAACAAATTAGTAGCTACAAAGATGAACAGAACCCATTGAGTTCACCTTCAATTCTGCAAATCCTTCGATTGATTCTGGTGAAACCAGGTCTGCATCTAGAGGAAAGAAGCAGTCTAAGTGATGCCATTTGGTATTTTCAAACCCACGTGGGTCCCAACTACTCAATCCCAACCTTAAAGATTTGGATTCAATCTTCTCAGAGCACTTCTTGCATGAAGATCTTCCTGACTTTGCATACTCTGCAACAATCTTGATACAAGTAGAAGACAATGCAAAAGAAGTAAAGCTGTTGAACTAAATAATTAAAGTTAAATGAAAAAACATTAGAAATACACACACATACACATATAATATATATATATATATATAGAGAGAGAGAGAGAGAGAGAGAGAGGGGGGGGGGGCATTCAATACAGAACCAATTTTAAGTTGAAAATTATGAGAACTGCATAAACATTATACCCTTATACATAGTTCTCTACTGAAACTTGGTTATAATATAAATACAAGAATACAACATAACACTATACCTTTTCATTTGTGGCATTCTTTTTTTCATGCCCAATTTCCTCATTATCATGAGTCTATAAGCACAAAAAGGATCACATGAATGTCATCATTCTTCTCAATATATGAAAGATGGAGAAACATATCATAAAAGGAAAATTATATAAAATGACCATGAAACTTCCATGGTTTATTGTTTAACTGTAGACCTCTACATAAGGATTAATCAGTAACACATTTACAATCTCCTTGTCGTATTTACTACAAGGTGTAACCTTTCAATTCGATCAAGGTGTGATCTCACAAGTCTAAATGTTTGATTGGCAATGCCTTAGCTCACAAACAATGAACTTATTTATTTATTTAACTAAACTTCCTCAATTTTGAACTAAACTTGTTATATTGGATAAAAACTGAAAAGAATGCAATTCATATGATTATGAGAATTGAAGGATGTTACTGATAGATCATTTTGTAGATGTACGCATGAGAAAAGACCATGAAACTTTCTTTAAGACATGTTCCACGTTGCCTACCTTTGGTTTCTTTAAATCCCTTGTGTCTGATTCAGTCTCTACATCTCCTTCTCTCTGTTTCAACAATAACAATTAACAATGATAACGACTCGTGTAAAAACATCAATGAAGAAATATCAAGTAGAAGGCCTATTTGGTTTCAGTTGTAAGGAGACGTACCACACACATAGGTATCTCAAGAATTCAGATAAAGAGTTGATACCATCCTAATCATGTTGTTTTAACGAATTGTTACCAAGAAATAGAATACACACATGAGCAATAAAACTTTGCCATCAGATTACCATAGGTCCATAGCTATATATCAAATAAAGAGACAAGCTTTTGAAACTAAATGAAAAAGAGCAGTAAAACTTTGCCATCAGATTACCATAGGTCCATAGCTATATATCAAATAAAGAGACAAGCTTATGATATAAAATGAAAAGAGAAAGGAGTTATTGTCAAGTTACAGCAAATCTCTTGCATCAGAAATAATTGCAACTTAAATTCAGCATCCCCACTCGTAAAATTGAACCAGAATATGCTTCTCACCACTGTTGCACGTGCATTGTAGCAAGAAGTCTTTGTGAACAGATACCAACTGGATTAAAAAATGCACAATGCCTAACCATTTTCACTATCTGTCAATCAAGACACGTCTATGTTTATGTGTATGCCAATGTAATACTTTTGTTTCCGTCTCTAGTAGTCTGGAAAACACTAATAGGTAGATCTGAAATAAGGCTTCTTATAAAAGCTTGATTAATGTTGACATTTAACAAATCACCCTCAAATTGCAGTATAAATGCATGTGTTTATATATGTCTCTACATCTACATAGTTATTGTCATGGTTCTAAAAAACGGTCGAGGTGAGGCGCCCAGAAAACGAGTCTGAGGCGGCGCCTCAGGGGGTTATTTTGTATGTGCGCCTCATATGGCTGAGGCAGTGAGAAAGGCTACGCCTCAGGTGCTCCTCAAGGCGCCTCAGGGGGTTTTACACTTTGTTTTCGATGTTTTAGACTTTTTATGTCAGTTTCAAACATTCCATGTCTCTTTAATGTGTATTTTTTGATGTTTTTGATGAATCTTATGATGAAATTAGTCTGTATTTTATTTTTTATAAGATATATAATTTTTATATTTATTTTTTAATTCCGCCTTGGGCTTACGCCTCGGTTCCCCTCGAGGCTTACGCCTCATGAGGCGAAGGGGAAACGCCTCGAGGCTCGATTCCGTACTTTTAAACCTTGGTTATTGTAAAACTTAATCTATATGTATCCACTTAATCTGTACATCATACTACCTTTAAAATCTTTCCACTTGTTCCCTCATGTTCTATCTCAGCATCTTTATCCAACCAATCATACACTACAACAATCAACTACCACATAAATGTGACCACAAAGCAGAACAACCTAGCATCATCAACATCCATACAAAAACACCCTATGCTTGGCTACAAGTAGCTCAAATAAGCAAGTACCTTAGTAGAACACTGATCCCCTTCACTCACCATCTGCTTCAACTTCTCTTGATCACTTCCCTAAACAAAATCCATAAGAACAAACTAAACCAACAAACCAAACAAAAACACGAAATCGACTACGCTATACCGTCAGCTCCAAAAACCCTTCGACATCGCCCGTAGTAATCGAAACGGAATCCAAAGAGAAAAAGCAATTGAAGTGGTGCCATTTGACGCTATCAAACCCTCGAGGATCCCGACTCTTCAACCCTAACCTCAGAGACTTCGAATCGATCTTCTCGGAGCACTTCTTGCATGATGATTTGCCTGATTTCGCGTACTCTGCGATGATCTTCGTTGCAGAAGACGATGACATTGCATAGAGATCAAGTGTTACGAACCTAGGGTTTTTTGAGAAGAATGAAAAGCGATGATTAAAGGCTAAATACATATACTGGAGCTTAATCGATGATGAAGAATATGATATTTAAGGTTCTAGTGGAGTTCAGAGAGTATAGGGTTTTGGGCCTGTGCTGTGAAGACGGTGATAGCGTTTTCCCGCCATTCTTGAGAGATAGTGAGTCGATCCGTACAACTATGGAGATATCATTTGTTACATTTGTAAACATCGTTACACCCACCATTTCGGCTTGGTTTATAAACGAGCTAAGCTCAATTAGGTTTACATCGAGCCGAGCCAAATTCAAGTTATTTTTATAAAGCGAGATTCAAGTCACGAGTCATTTGATTAAAACTATACTTGGTTTCGCCAAGTAAATAGTTTTTTGATGTTTTAACTAAACTTTATGGAATTATTATTATTATAGAGTGATAAGTAGACTAACAAAAACATTCTATTACTTGTAAACAATTTTATTTTATATAAACATAATAATTCGAGTCAAATGTAAAATGTAAATAAAAATTTGCATATAATAACAACAAAAATCTCATTATGGTAATAGAAATAAATACAAGATATTTTTAAAAACTTACACAAGATAAAAGATCTATCTTAGGAGGGTGTAAGGATCAATACTTAACAATCAGATTGATCTTATGATAAGAACGCAGAATATAATCATCACGGTAAGAAGATTCAATAAGAAATGAGATGAACACAAGTGTAAATAAACTTCGATTTGTATTGCTCTCTAATTTGAATGATTACAAAAAGCTCTCTAAATTACATCAACTAACAACTATTTATACTAAACTAAGAAGTTCTCGCGTAGTTCTCGTGCTAGAAGAACTTCTCACGCGGCAACTTCTGGTTCTAGTGTGACCTGATCTTTATCATATTGATTTGATTTTCCAAGCCTTTAGGTTCAATCTCTACAATCTCCCCCTAGGCTCGGTGAATCAATGCTTTAGAAGTCCACGTTTGCAACCTTGTAATTGCCCCCATAAGGATACATCTTATTGTCCAGGGCCTTCGTAATCAACCAACCGAACCGTGCTGCCAAAAAGTGAACAGATTCATTAGCTGCAATTGGACAAGCCTGCAACCTCATCAAATCATCATTTCCAAACTTAAGCAGATCCACAGGGTCGATGATACGGTAATCTTTATGTACAGGGTGTATCAACGCATGTCAGGTCTCCTTCTCACAACTCCACCACATTAGCTTAGACAAGCTGTTAACTGGCACAGGAGCGTGTATAGGGATCTTCCTCGCAAATCTTGGATGCTTAAACTCGTATCTTCATCGGCTTGTTAGTATTAGGGTCTATACGTGTCTCATCTTCAATGACTTTGGATTTAGCAGTTTTGAAGTCTTTGAAGTTGGTCTTACTCTGTCTCCATATTATGTTCCTTATCCAGTTCCCCTTTCCATAGTTGCTGTAAGGCCCCGTTCCCGGGAACCCTACAGTTGGTCAATCACAACCTCATTTATCAAAACATATTAAGATTTATTAAGTAAATAAAATATTGCAACGGAATAATTCATCAAAAACCATTTCATGCTTTAATAAATACATTTTGCCAAGTAATACATCACCGTTTAAAAGATTACAAAATGTCACTTAGTTGTATTACAAAACAACATCATTATTATTGCATGAGATGGATGCCAGTCTTTGCCTGCCAAGTAGCTTCACCTTCGTGCCATCCTCAGCAACAAACTACCTGCCAACTGAAAATGCATAAAAAGTCAGCGTTGCTGAGTGAGTTCTAGTTTTATAAGTAAAATACTTTACCTTTAGTAAAAACATTTTCTTTACTTTCGTTCGTGATCACACAACATACATACATCTTGATAATATCATTATTATCTTTTATCATCGTTCATTTCGCACTTTTTCATTATCTTTCACTTCTATCTAGATCTTGCCATAAGCTATACCCCATCATTAGGCACGAAGCCACCTCAGTCTTGGGGTTAAGCGACAAGGATCTCGTTTCGCACGTATGGATCAGTCACCAAGACGGACCCCCCTGTGTGTACACCCTCATGGGTTAGCCAAGATCGCACGCTACATTACACACAGTTGAGCTAACAACTCTTCATTGAGTTGTGAACCTCTTAAATTTGTTGGCAGGACTTTCATTCATTCATTATGTTCCACTTTTCATTATCTTTAATCTTTTGCTTCTTTTATGATAATACTTTACGTATAAGAGCATTAACACACCACGTAAAGTCACGTAATAATACGTAATAAGGAACATCAACAACAGGCTACAAACATGCATAACATAACCCACTAAAACATTCCAGAGCTTAATCATAAATTTCCATTTCCTAAAATTTCAGAAAAATTCTAAGTCAACTTAGGCGCATGAGCACTATGTAGGCGCATGGGCACTATGCAGGCGCACGGACAGTTGGGTGCATGGGAACACTTGGGCGCATGGGGAAAAACTTAGGCGCATAGGAAAAACTTAGGCGCATGGGTACTATGCAGGCGCATGAGTACTATGCAGGCGCATGGATACTTGGGCGCATGGGAAACTTAGGCGCATGAATAGTTTGGGCGCATGGGCACTATGCCAGTTCTAACTTATGCTAATTCCAGTTCCCGATCATCATCCTAAAATATTCCTAGCCCAAATCTAGCATACTAAGCTCATAAAACAAGCATACAACCACATAATTCAGTCAAACATTCACAAGTACACACACCCACTAAAAACAGATGTAACACATACGGTTTTAACATGCTGGAAGTTGCAAAAGTAATAATTTACATGCTTCAGCCCCAAAACAAGTTTAAAACAGAGAAACCGGGGATCTAGAACTCACTTTCAGCAGCCTTCGAGTAAAACTCCTCCAAACTCGAGAGCACTTGGAGTTCAAACACCTAAACACACCAAAAACACCCAACCGAACATAGAGGAAAACATAAGACTCGGTCCACAAACTGAAAATCCAGCTGAAACTGAACAAAACACACGAAAAACTAACCTTCTAGTCGATCTTCTTCTTCTCTCTAAAAACCAATGGAAGCTCTCTGTTCTTCTTTTCTACGGTCGAAGGCAGTTGGTGAGCAGAGGTGTGGGCGGCCATGCCCACTTTTTAAACATAATAATAATAAAGTTTGCCTCTTGCATAACTTTAACCCCTCAACTTGGGTTATTTCACCTTTCTTTCTTTATACTTCTCTTTTCTTTTCTTTTCTTTTCTTTTAAAATTTCCGGGTGTTACAAGTCCACCCCCCTTATATAGGTTTCATCCCCGAAACCTGTCACTCCTCGAACAGTTATGGATAATGTTGTCTCATCTCTTCCTCGGTCTCCCACGTAGACTGAGATCCCTTCCTGTGCCTCTATTGTACTCGCACCAGTGGAACCACTTTATTCAGTAGTCTCTTCTCTTTTCGATCAATGATTTCCACCGGTTGCTCTACTTAATTGAGCCGTTCATCCACCATAATATCCTCCAGTGGCACAATCATATCCTCGTCGGCTAAGCACTTTCTCAGATGAGACACATGGAATGTTGGATGAATCCCACTTAACTCATCGGGTAGCTCTAACCTATAGGCCACTTCTCCTACTCGAGCAATGATTCGGAAAGGTCCTATATACCTCGGGCTCAGCTTACCCAGCTTTCTGAACCGAATGATCCCCTTCTAAGGTGAAACCTTCAGCATAACTTTATCACCCACCTTGAATTCAATCGCTCTACGCCTCTTATCAGCATACGACTTTTGCCTATCTTTTGCCTCCTTCATAAAGGCCTTGATCTTCTCTAACTTTTCAGTCGTAGCCTCGATCACTTCAACGCTCTCCAACTCCTTCTGTCCGATGTCACCCCAACATACGGGCATTCTACACTTCCTACCGTATAGCATCTTATATGGCGGCATACCAATGCTGGCATGATAACTGTTGTTGTATGAGAATTCGGCTAACGGTAAGTGTTCGTCCCAACATCCTCCAAAATCAATAACACATGCTCGGAGCATATCCTCAAGTGTTTGTATGGTTCTCTCTGACTGACCATGCGTCTGAGGATGATAAGTCATACTGACGTGCAGCCTCGTCCCCATCGCGTCATGAAATCTCTTCCAAAACTTAGATGTAAACCGAGTGTCACGGTCAGACACGATAGACACTGGTACACCATGACGCGTCACAATCTCTTTGATGAACAGATCCGCCAACCTCTCAGAGGAATACATCTCGTGGATCGGTAGAAAGTGAGCACTCTTCGTCAAACAGTCAACTATCACCCATATAGCATCGTACCCCCTTGCCGTATGTGGTAACTTTGTAATGAAGTCCATGGTGATGTGCTCCCATTTCCACTCGGGTATATCCAAAGGTTGGACCTTCCGTAATGACTTCTGATGCTCCGCCTTCACTTGCAAGCAAGTAAGGCACTTGCTCACATACTCCGCTACATCGCGCTTCATACCCGGCCACCGGTAATCTTTCTTCATATCATGATACTTCTTTGTAGCACCGGGATGAATGGAGTATCGATTCTTATATGCTTCATCCATGATTTCCCCCGTAGGTCTCAATAACGAGGGATCTACATCCGCCCGAAGCGGGTTCTAACTCCGAGAGTGTTCTCACCTAACTCTGAGACTAGACCTTTTATTCTTTTGGAGTTAAGGCGCTCTTCTTTTAACGCCTCATCTTAGAACCCCTTGACCTGTGTCATCACATCGGAGGTCATCACCAACCGGTAAGCTTTCACCCGGATTGGCTCGGGTCTCTCCTTTCGGCTAAGGGCATCCGCCACTATGTTGGCCTTGCCCGGATGGTAGTGGATCTCACAATCATAATCCTTGATCAACTCTAACCACCTCCTCTGCCTCATATTGAGGTCCTTATGCTCAAAGAAATACGTCAAGCTCTTGTGGTCAGTGAAGATAGTGCACTTCGTCCCGTACAAGTAGTGCTCCAAATCTTCAATGCAAAGACCACAACCGCTAGCTCCAAGTCATGAGTAGGGTAATTAGCCTCATGGATTTTCAACTGTCGGGATGCATAGGCTATTACTCTTCCCTGTTGCATCAGCACGCAACCCAATCCTGAATAAGAAGCATCTAAATAGACCACCAAGTCTTCATTCCCTTCGGGTAACGTCAAGACAGGAGCTTGAGTCAATCTTGTCTTCAGCTCTTCAAAAGCACTCTCCTATTCTAAACCCCATACAAACTTCACATCCTTGCTGGTCAGCTTGGTCAATGGGGAGGCTATCTTGGAAAAGTCTTGGATAAATCTTCTATAATAGCCCGCCAAACCCAAGAAACTGCGGATCTCGGATGGCGTCTTTGGAGTCTTCCATTGCATCACCGCCTCCACCTTTGCCGGGTCTACCATGATCCCTTCGGAATTTACCACATGACCCAAAAACTAAACCTCGCGTAACCAGAAAGCGCACTTGGAGAACTTAGCATACAATTTCTCTCTTCTAAGTGTCTTCAATACCTCACGAATGTGACCGGCATGCTCTTCTTCACTCTTCGAATAAATCAGGATATCATCGATAAACACAATCACTGATTTATCTAACATCGGCAGACACACCTGGTTCATCATATCCATAAAGGCAGCTGGCGCGTTAGTTATACCAAAAGACATAACGAGAAACTCGAAGTGTCCATAACGCATGCGAAAAGCTATTTTAGGGATATCCTGCTCCTTCACCTTCAACTGATGGTAACCAGATCGGAGATCTATCCTCGAGAACCAACTGGCACCTTGGAGCTGATCAAACAAGTCATCAATTCTGGATAGTGGATATCGATTCTTCATCGTCAACTTGTTTAACTCACGATAGTCAATGCACATCCTCATACTACCGTCCTTTTCTTTACAAACAAGACCGAAGCACCCCAGGGAGAGATATTCGGTCGAATGAACCTTTTGTCCAACAACTCTTGCAACTGAACCATCAGTTCCTTCATCTCAGACTGAGCCAATCGATACGGTGCCTTGGCAACAGGTTGAGCACCAGGTATCAAGTCGATCTAGAACTCGATCTCGCGGTCCGGTGGCACACCTGGTAAATCTTCTGGGAACACGTCTGGAAAGTCACACACAACTGGTACGTCGGACAATTGTGGTACTAACGCATCCACATCCTTCACGTAAGCCAGGTAGGCACTACATCCACGTTTCATGCACTTATCTACCACCACCATCGAAATCACCTTCGAAACCGTAGTAACTCGATCACCGTAGATCGTCACCGAACTCCCATCAGGCGCAGTCAATCGGATCATCTTCTTGCTACACATAATATTTGCCTCATAGGCTGCTAACCAATCCATCCCTAGAACCACATCGAATCCGCCTAGGGGCATCACGAATAATTTAGCTGAGAACCTATGTCCTTCCAACTCTATCAAATCAGAAATCCTGGTAGACTTACCAATGGCAGTTTCTACATCAAAGGGCTCATCAATCTTTCTACTCCTAACAGGCAACTTAGCACAGAAGGCAGCAGAAATAAAACTCTTACTAGCACCAGAATCAAATAATACAGAGGTACAAGTTTGGTTTACTAGGAACGTACCTGACACGACATCGGGGTCCACCCTAGCGTCCTCCCGGGTCATCGTGAATGCTCTGGATTTTGCCTTTGGTCCCTCCTTCTCAACCCCTTTCTTCACCCTGGATCTCTCGGCCCTTGGCCTCTTGCAATCCCTGCTCAGATGGCCCTCTTCACCACAGTTATAACATCTTACAACCCTACACTCTCTTGCCACATGACCGGGCTTCCTACACTTGAAGCAGAGATTCAGTCCCCACTTACACTCCCCTGAATGTTTCTTCCTGCACTTATGACACCGCTTAGTCCCCGTACCTTCCTACCCTACCCTTTGGTCATCCATCCTTGCCTTCTTGTTGCTCGGGGTAAAACCACCACGACCAAACTGCTTCCCATTCCAATTCCTGTCACCACCACACTTTTTGTTCACCTCCACCACTGCCACTTCTTCTCTCTCATCATATAACCTCCCTGTCAGATCAACCACCGACCTAAACGTGCTCGGTCGGGTGGCGATCATGTGCCTGCGGATATCTGCTGGCAAACCCTGGATATACCTTTTGATCTTCCTTGACACTAGCGTCACCTGATCCGGCACCAGCCTTGCCATCTCATTGAACTTAGTAGTATACTGCTGGTGTGTCATGGTTCCCGCCTCCAGCTGTAAGAACTCCCTTGCATTCTTGTCAAGCTCCCTGTGAGGACAAAACTCCTCGATCACCATCTTCTTCAGTTCACTCCACCTCATCCTCCCAATCGCTCTACTACCCTCAGCCTGGACAATGTTGTCCCACCAACATAAAGCCGAGTCCATGAATGTGGGTAGCAAACTTCACATTCCGATCCTCTCGGCACTCACTGATATCGAGCACCGCCTCCATCTCCATCACCCATCGGTGAGCAGCAGCAGCATTACCATTCCCATCAAAAGTTGGGGGCTTGCATCTCTGGAATGCCCCATAACTACACCCCTTAACCGTTTCCTGCACTGCTTCCTCCTCCTCATCATCACTGGAGACAACCATCTCAGTCTCTGGTTGCTCCCCTTCACCTGAACCTCTCTCCTCGCCCCCTCTCCCAGCGGTCCTCCTCCTCTCCTCCTTCTCTTTCTTTTCATCCTCCCTCACTGCAGGAATAACCTCGGTCACCACAGATGGCAGGATCGTCTGCATGACCTGATGAACTTCCTCCACAACTGCCTCCTTCATAGAGGCTCTCAAATTAGCACTCTCATCACCGCCTTCCTAGTGATGAAGCTCGGGCTCTACAGGAGCCGTCTCAGCAGCCTTAGCCTTGTTCCCGATGACACGTGGTCTAGCACCACGATCACCCTGCACACCCTCTCGAGAAGCCTTCGAAGATCTACCACCCGCCATCCTCTAAACACTATAAGATTCAAACACCAACAAGGTCATTCAAGGTAATAGCTTAGATTATGTCAAGTATAGTAAGTCCCTAATTACAGTGGCAAGTTGTGATTAGCCACTTACTTTAATCTTCATCCCCCAAGCATTTCCTATCCTGACTACATCAGTATCCAAATCTACTAAGAACACATAAATCAGATAGCACGCACACATAATACCGATTAACCTTAAGAAAATAAATTACATGATGGCATGTAGCTACTTGGGCTGGCGTCCCTCCATTCGGTCCCATTCTCAGTTTAAGTTTAGGTTTTGAAAATATTTACTCATTTCTCTTAAACTTTGGCTTTGATACTGAGACAACCAGCAAATTTCAGGTCAATACCCAGCCCGACTTAGTCATAATCATACATCCTTTACATGGGTTTCAATTGAGTTTTAATTATTTGAAATCATTGCACGCGTTACAAAATTTCATGCATAACATTTCATGCATCGGTGATTCGGCTTAAGTACCATTTTTAAACGTGGCTCACCCGACGCACACGAACGTTGGTGATAATTAATATATTCATACTAATAAATAATTTAAAGTGTTTCAAAGTACTCTAGATTCCAAATTAAATACATTGGAAAAGTTTAAACTCATAATAAACCTAATCGCGTAACTTGATATTGTACCCGGAACGAATCGTTCTAAGTCGACTATGAGATACACGATATATCATTAACATACTATGAATATTAAATATATGATATTATACAGGTTCTTATAATATTTTTTATTTGTTTTAAAAAGTAAAAAGTAAGAATATAAAAAAATATGTAAAAATACCGATAGTGCAACAAATACCACCCAAATACTCAATATTACATAAAAATTAAAAACCAAACCCCCATTTCCCCCTTGAAGCCCTCCACCCCACCAATCTCACCACCTTTTCTTCTTTTCTCATTTTCAAGAAGAGATTCTTGCTTAACTTGCAAACCCAAGAGTTTCCATTTTAGTGTAACTACTTTCCAAGTGATTAAAGAAACATGTCTTCATTCTACTTATGGAGACTTTTTTCCCCCCTCAAATTTGACCAACAAGAAATAGTTGTCAAATCTTAAAGTATTCTTACAAGCATATGTCATTATAAAGCAAGAACTCATCCACAATTCACCTACACATTTCACCAACTTCCCTTCTCTTCTCTCCTCCCTTCAAATTTCGGCCAAAGCACCCCGACCACCACTTCATTTGATTTTCAAATCACTTTCTATAAATCTTGGGTGATTCAAGTGTTATCATTGAAGACCAAGTGATTTTTGGAGATTCCAAGCATCCTACAACATCTTCTCCACCTTTCCTTGCTTGATTCATAGTTTAAGGGATCAAGTCTTTTATGCATTTCAAGATCATCTTCTCCTTCTCCTTGCTTGTTTAAGGTTAGAACCTTGTTCCTAATCTTCTATACATCACCATGATGTGTCCATGTTCACTAACTCATCCAAAGGTTCTCTAGCAAAGCTTAAAAAGTAACAAAACATGTAAGACAGATTCTGGCAGAATCATGTTCTGTGTTTAAGACACCATAACTCGACCTAAACATGTTCAAATGGACTATTTCTTGATCCTAACAGTAACCTTAGAATGTCTAGTTTTCAACTCATCCAACCTTGAAAATTTTAGATAAGTATAACCCATCCAAAACGCACAAACATGATTAGGGTGTTGAATCTGAGTTTTTGGCAGATTTGATAGGGCAGAAAGATTGAGGCATAAGTTATGCTTAAAGTAATCAAATGGAGTTTTTCTTTCTCTAGTAGCCTAGCTTAAGATGTTAGGTTTAAAAGTACTATAGATTCTATTTCTAAAAGTAAGATTTGACCTCTTAAAAAGATGAAATCCATGGACATGTACAGGAAAATGCTGCACTGACATCTGTTGCCTCATGACCCATTTCGAGGCACTTAAACTTAGTTACATATTACAAGATATACCGTTTTGGGGACCTAAGACATAGAGCTAGATGTGATAAAAATAGCAGATTTTATAAATATTCTTTGGACCATGAAAAGGGGGTGACAACCAGGCCTAAAAATCCTCCTGTTTCTGTCAAATGTCTACGTTTATATAAAGTAAACTTTTGGAGGTATTTGGTAAAAAGGAACTCATGCGCACGGAAAGTATAATGGCATTATACTTAATATAAAACCCATGCCATACATTACGTGTTTTTTTAGGAAGATAACTATGGAGACAAGAATCTAAATAAAACGTTAACGGCTCGACGTGTCTAACTAGTCAAGTGACGTTTTCAAAACTATCTTTGTGGATGAGTTATGCATGACCATCTAGGGTTAGTAATCATGATCTCATGAATATATTGTGATTTTGTTTAGGAGATTCCTAGACCAATCATACGTACGGACTATTGCTAGTATTCACGCATGCATTACAGGTGAGTTTCAAGGCCCCATTTTTACTTGTTTCCATTTTGGGGGAGATTACATGCAAATTACTATTTTCATAGACACAAATTACTTTTCAATGATTTCACATATTATATAAGTGGTTTACTTACCGTATGAAGTCCCATTTACCGGACCGTTAATTTATTTTTCTAAGCGAGGTAATCATGGATAGTACTATTGGGTTTGACTACCCCCACCCGGATTAATTACCCTAACCTTGACTGGATGTCTAAACGGGTGCATTATTAGCCTGTTCACCCCTATGCTTACGGTAGGCATGGGTAGGGGCAATTTATTACAGTTACAGTCTAGCTTCGATTGCGGCGCTTATATAATTTGTAGCATTGTGTGTACAACAATCAAATCATAGAAAGGCTTGTGGTCCTTTACACTGTTTATTATTACTCAAAACCTGTGGATTCACCAACATTATGTTGACATATTTTTCATGCATGTTTTCTCAGGTAATTGATAGATACACCAAGTTAAGCTAGCATGGATCATCTTATGTTTAGGGCCAATCATGCTGTTTGGGACATTCATTTTCGCATTTGCCATGTTTTGAAAACAATTTACTTTATTACTATTGCTTCTGCAATTTAACTCTGAAACAATTATGTATTTTAAACTTATTTGAGACATATGTTTTACAAAACCATGTAGTGGTCAACCAGTGACTATGAGTCCATGACGTTCGCACCCCGCGAGAAATCGATGTGGTTAGGGGTGTGACAGATTGGTATCAGAGCCATTGGTTATAGGAAATTAGGATGCATCTAGTGGACCTAGACTATAACCGTGGTTCATTGCATCACCTTAGCATTTTATACATTCACGTAACTTATGATAATTGTATTAATGTGTTGTCTTGTCATAGATATGTCATCCGCATCCCGACCTATCTACGTATTCGAATCTGACGAGGAGTACGAGCCCACGTCACCAACATCGTTTGACAATTTGACCCAGCCGACTATTCCCACCGCAGTAGAGACTCCTACTTCTACTTCTGATCCCGTTTCCTCTGACCCTGTCCCTATCCCTGCTCCCGATACCATGGGAGGCTTGCCCGAAGACCATAACTATGGATTAGCCCCTCCTCCTCCGGGCATGGTTTGGTGGATACCTAAACATTCGCCCCACGGCACACTACCTTATGAGCTTTTCCCAGGATGCGTTCGTCGTATTGGCCCCGACATGCCAATGACCATCCCAGCGAGCGAGGCTAATTACTACATCGGTACGATAGTCGGACCCGTCACACAACCACCGACCCACAACCAGCTGACCCTCTTCCCGAGCCAGTAGACCTTACTCCCGAGCCTGCTGATCCTGTCCTATTGTCCGATGACACTGAGCGAGTAGATTTGGATTCTGAGTCCATCGACTCCGTCTCCCAGACCGCTGATACGTAGCCTGTAGGTCCCGACTCGGAGCCTGCTGACTCTACCTCCCAGCCTACTGATCCCATTCCCCAGGCTGCTGACCAGTCCGTTGATCCCACTCCCACGCCTGCCGATACCCCCGACCCCACCACTGATCTTACTGTTATTGCCACTATAACCGTTATTCCTGAAACAATGGCTACAAATGCCCACCGTGACGTCGCTCTAACGTTACCACCACCATCATACCGCATATATCGGACCCATCCTGGCGGTGCACTTCGTGCACACACACCTAGGAAGCGGGTTCGCATCCAGATCCGCCCTACTACACCTATTCATGATCGTACCCCCGAGCCTGCGCCTAAAAGGCGCAAGTTGATAGTCGTCGATGGGACTAGATGCCCAGCTGCCTGAGTGAGTGGCGGGACATGGAGGGAATACCTTCCACCTCCGAGGTAGGTGAGTCATCTGATGCACCAGACATGACACCCCTCACCCGAGAGCCTGTGGAGCGCACAGTACCGTTGCTCGTGGCGCGTGCTGCGAGGCATGACCACCAGATCCAAGAGTTACAGGAGGAGATTACCCGGACTTCCACCACAAAGACAAGTCGAATTCCGTATTGACTTAGTACCTAAAGCTGCTCCGGTAGCATGATCACCATACCGACTAGCACCATCAGAGATGCAAGAGTTGTCTAATCAATTACAAGAATTGTTAGATAAAGGATTCATAAGGCCGAGTTTCTCACCCTGGGGAGCTCCGATCTTGTTTGTCAAGAAGAAGGATGGATCATTCCGAATGTGCATTGATTACCGAGAACTAAACAAACTCACTATCAAGAATCGGTATCCACTTTCATGAATCGATGACTTATTTGATCAACTTCAAGGTTCTAGTTATTACTCGCAGATTGATTTACGTTCGGGACATCACCAATTACAAATCCAAGAGGAGGATGTCCCTAAGACCGCTTTCCGAACTCGTTATGGTCACTACAAGTTCATGGTCATGCCCTTTGGGTTAACCAATGCACTAGCTGTATTCATGGATCTCATGAACACAGTGTGCAAACCCTACTTGGATAAATTCGTGATCATCTGCATCGATGACATTTTGATATATTCACGAACCAAGGATGAGCATGAACAACATTTAAGGTTAATCTTGGAACTACTCAAGAACGAGAAATTGTATGCAAAATTCTCAAAATGCGACTTATGGATTCGAGAAGTGCAATTTCTCGGGCATGTGGTCAACGAGAAGGGAATACATGTTGACCCATCCAAGATAGAGGCCATTAAGAACTGGGAAGCACCGAGGACTCCGATCGAGGTGCGGCAATTTCTCCGACGCTTTATTGAAATTTTTTCCAAAATAGCCCAACCATTGACGACCTTGACCCAAAAAGATAAGAAGTTTGATTGGGGTGATAAGCAGGAAGCAGCGTTTCAATTATTGAAGCAAAAACTATGTTGTGCACCTATTCTGTCCCTACCGGAGGGAACTGATGGTTTTGTGGTGTACTGCGACGCATCACAACGAGGACTCGGCTGTGTTCTAATGCAACACGATAAGGTTATTGCTTACGCTTCTCGACAATTGAAAGTGCATGAGAAAAATTACACTACTCACGACCTCGAATCAGGAGCTGTCGTTTTTGCACTTAAAATTTGGAGACATTATTTGTATAGTACCAAGCATATAAATCAGACGTTCGAAGGTTCTGAGTTTCCGTATCTTGTGAAAGGTTTGGAATGTTTTAGCGTGTGTACATAAGCTAGCGGGGGAGGAGCATCAACAGTAATATTTCCGACCTGACATACAACACTTTGACCAGTTAGATCTGCCTCTTTGTCAGTCGTCTCTTTAGTACTTGACTCACCAACTATCTCTCCTTCTTCCATCAAGATATCCAAAAATAAGTCTTTAAGACTATTTCCAAATATGTCGGTGTAATCCACAGTCTCCTCCAAGTCATCAAAAGGACCGAAGTCTTCATCAGATTCCTCAGCAAGTATCTGTTGCTGGAACGTATAAAACTCCTTCTCATAAGTCTCTTTAGTAGCGGGATCCAATGGAGTATACTGTATCATTGGGACTTGGTCCAAAGACATTTAAAGAACCCGATGACCCAGAAGGACCAACAGTTGAACCCATGTCACCGCCCTGATCATCATCATCATCCTTCTTATCACCTTTATCATTCTTCCCATCACCATCACCATCATCACCATTATCTTCATCATCATCTTCATCATCAACATCATCATCCTCATCACAACTAAAATCAACCATCTCCAAATCATCATCATCATGTACTGGGTTAGGAATTGGAATATCATGCTCAAGCTCCACAAACGCCTCTCCACTGAATACTACAGGTTGATCCTTAGTAGCTGAAGTAGGAACAGTGGTAGATGGTTCTTGATCAACATTAGCAGACTTTTTTTTCCTTTCAGTTATAACAGGATCAACGACATGCTCTATAGCAGTTGCAGGATCACTAATAGCTTCAGGACCAGCTGATTGTTGTCTGCTCAACTCTCCAACTTCTGTGTTTCATTGCTGAGCAAACGAAAATGAAACATGAGAAGTGCTGTATGATGTTCTGATCCATGATCTGAATATAACTGAACATAAACTATTGCTGATGCTCAAGACTTTTTATTCTTTCATCCTTCTCTAATATATTTTGATATAGATCATCAATCACTTGCGTTTTCTCCATCATTTCTTTCTCTAACATTAGAACTCTCTGCTCAAGATATATCCTCATGGGTGAATCAAGTGCAGACTCAGTATGCTATCTTGGCTCAGGAGTAATGTTAATGAAATCATCCATCCTAAACATGTCATTGAGCCCTTGAGGTCTTGGTGGTATGCTCAACACATCATCAGCAGCAGGAATAGCAGATGATGTTACAGATGTTGATTATGTAACAATCACTAGTGTCTCTAATGGAATAGCCTCACTAGCTGTGACTGCAGTCTCAAACACAGGAATATCAGAACTGGTCGTAACAGTGGTCATTTGGGGTCTGCCGCTTACGCAACACACCTCGTCGAGGTTAAGGGTAGCAGTGTTGTGCTTTAAATTTGCCATTTTGAAACTAAGAGTTCAAACTTTACAAAAATTCTTCAAACTTGAAGTTTTCGCGCGAATGTCAAGGTTCTCGCGTGAACTTTTCACGCGGATACTCTTATAACTGACTTTTGCAAAAATAGAAACTTCTCACGCGAAAGGAATTTTCTGTAACAAACTTTCAACAAACTTTTGCGAAAATCAAACTTCTCGCGCGAACAGGAGCTTTTCGCTTGCGATTAACAAGTTTTCGGCTAATTTTCCCAATTCCGAAGAGTTTCAACTTCACTCTTTTACCAATTTGTTCAAAATTTAGTTGTAAAACTTCAAATTAGTGATTTAAGTTCAATATATGATCCTAATTGTCTCCAATTTTATTAAGTTAAACTCAATTTATCAAGTAAACACCATCAAATCTTCAATCAAAAGCATAACAATTCTCAACATCTTCAAATGTACTAAAAAATAGCAGAAATCAAGTTAATCTTCAAAGAATTCCAAATTGGAGCTCAAGAACACTTCAAACACACTCTTCATTCTTCAAATCAATCGATCTAGAGCATACCAAGCTCTGATACCAATTGTAAGGATCAACACTTAACAATCAAATCGATCTTGTGACAAGAACATGGAATATAATCATCACGGTAAGAAGATTAAATAAGAAATTAGATGAACAAAAGTGTAAATAAACTTTGATTTGTATTGCTCTCTGATTTGAATGATTACAAATACATGCAAAATTAGGAAATGACCAAAAGCTCTCTAAATTACATCAACTAACAACTATTTATACTAAACTTAGAAGTTCTCGCGCGACTTCCAAATTCTCGCGCGAGAAGAACTTCTCACACGGCAACTTCTGGTTCTCATATGACTTGATCTTTATCATCTTGATTTGATTTTCCGAGCCTCTAGGTTCAATTCCTAGAGAAAGAGATGTTCCATGGGTGGTGACAGTCTTTACTATTTTTGGAGTGACATTTCTTGTACTTTTAAGCACCGCTGTTGCAACAGGTCTTTCAAGTATATTTCATAACTCAGTCTCATTCAAAGAATTTGTGAACAAATTAATATATTTATAGCTAAAAAGTATCTCATTTCAATGCCATGTATGTATTAGCTTAAACACATTTGAAGTCTGAACAAGCAAGCACACATGGTACTATTTTCTCTCATACTCTGTATATATATATTAAAAGTTATAGAAACAGACGAAAAACCTACTATTTATTAACCAGACATATTAAAAGTGAAACTAATGTTGATATTAAACTTTCAATAGCTCCTTATTCAAAATCATAAAATATTTCACATAAAATATTTAAAATCATGCATAGTAAACCTTCATTTGTTGTATGTATTTTAGACAAAGTAACCGAGGTTACTATGTTCCATAGTGTTGTCGTCAAAGGTTTCCAATGCATGTAATAAAATTGTTTACAAGTAATAGAATGTTTTTTGTTAGTTTACTTATCACTCTATAATAACAATAACTGCATAAAGTTTAGCTAAAACATCAAATACTATAAATTTTTCACTTGCAGAAACCTAGTATACAGATGTTCAAATAACTCGTGGCTTGAATCTCGCTCCATAAAGATAACTTGAATTCGGCTCGGCTCGGTATAAACCTAGTTGAGTTCAGTTCAGCTCGTTTATAAACCTAGCGGAAATTATGTAACTTTATTTTATATAAACATATAAATAATTAAAAATATTTAATCCAAGTCAAAATCGAGTTGGCTCAAGTTTAAATGAACTAAGCCAAGCAGGCTTGGTTTTCGAAACAATTTGAGTCAAGCTGGCTCGGTTTGTAAATGAGTTGCTTTTGAGCAAACTTTTTCGAGTTTTTTTTCGAGCGAGCTCTGAGCTACTTGAATAACCTTAAACGCATTAGGGATACAACTATCTAGCTTACGTAAATTCATCGCTTCAACGGTGTGTATTTTTGCATGATTAATGATAACCTTTCAAGACAAGGTCACTATTTTAGAAAGCTACAAGAAGTTTTTGTAGATGTGGTTTAATGGTACATATGTACGAAAGAAAAATATTTGTTTTAATGTTTAATCTATGGACTATAATAAAACAAATTTTTTGGAGCCACATGTCCATCTCTTAAGCCATCTAAATGACACGTCGCAGCCTCTTACCCCACTTTTATTTCATTATCTCGCCTAAAGAAAGACCCGTTTTATATCTCACGCGGATCTATTACCCATGGATAAAACCCGGTCTCTAATCCCCTTCTTCTTAGTTCTTACCGAAACCCTAGAGCCACGATCATCCATCCTTCGATGAAACTGTTTCAGATCTAACCCTTTGCTTTCTTACCGAAACCCTAGATCGACAATCTTCCATTGTTCGCATGAAACCAAATTGATCTACCAAGGTTAGCTTCTTCCCAAAATCTTTCATTATCTTCCTCGATGTCTATGATCTTTGATTTTGTTTTTATCGATTATGTGCGTTTCTGTGAGAATCCAGGGATCGATATGTAAATTATCATATTTGATTTTAATAAGTATTGATCGCGGAATTACCAATACTTGCTGTTTAATTGATTAATGCACTTGAAATCGATCAAATAGTATAAAGAACAATCAAAATATAATAATAATCAAACAACGATTGCTCAATAATTACAATCAATCGATTGTAATGCCTCTGCTGCTATTGATTCTATTGTTGTGATTGTTATATGATCTAATGTTGCTTGATCGTATGTTTTTTTACATGTTCTTGATCTCTTGTTATATAGAGATCTTATTCTGTTCCTAAAACATTGCTAATCTTTCGCTATCATGTTGCTATAATTAAGCTAACTTCCTATAGCTATCTGAATCCTTGCCACATTTATCGGTATAGGAGTTCGTGATTTACAATGAATTAAACACAAATAATATTGTTGATGTGATGCAATATCTTCGCTTGAATTAAATGTCTTCTGCTATCATTAATGTTATTGATCTGCCATGTTGACTTGTTGACTTTCTGTTGACTACTTGATGATGCGGAATCATTCAAGTGTTAAACAGTCTTTCGTAGGAATTAATTCTTCAGCAGGAAATTTGTCTTCCGTAGCAACACTTAGTCTTCAGTGCTTGTTCTTCAGTGATTGTACTTCCGCAGGGGTTCTTGTTCTTTAGCAGCAAGCTCTCCTTCAGCAGCTCCACTTGATCTTTGGACTTGTTCAGCTGTTGTTGTTCTTCCGCAGGAGATCTACGGATGTACACTTCAGTTGTATTACTGAGAACATCTACGGAAGAGCGATTTGTTCATCCGCAATTGTTCTAACACTTAGTCAATTTTTCCAAATTGACACATTTAATGTTTCCTGCAATCACACATAAATCAACACATATATTATGAGATACAATATATCATGCAATTCATAAACTCATCATGTACTCAATGCATTATATTATATCATCAAAATTATAATTACAAAGAGTGATTACAAGAGTTTGATCTATCATTTAAACCTATACAAGACATCTAGACCTAACAATACTCCCTCTTAGGTTTAGACTCTAGTAATCATGGTTTTAGGTCTTTCAGTTCTTGCACTCTTACCAAAATTATGGTATTGAAGTAGTTCACGGCATTCTTTTGATCTTCATACTTATACTTGATCTGTCGTCTACTCATTCTTTTCAAAGTCTTGTATTTCAAGCCCAAGATATCCTCTTCAGTGGTGAGTGTTACAACAAGACTATTGTTAGACACCACCTCCAATTCATATTGTTCTGAAATTCTTAATTCTGTTATGAGCTTTATCTCTGTTCCAATCAGCTATCCGGCCTCAAACTTTCTTCTCATGTGTGCCTTAGCATGCAACTTGTCAATGACTTGAATTAAGTGAACATATAGGCACAAGTCATTTTGAGTAGTTTGATCATGCAGCTTAGGGAAGTGTTTGTCATGTAAATATGAGGTGTAGCTTGGGTGTAGCAGTTTGATCTCTACTGGATCAAATAATCTGATACTTGAGGCTTTCTTCTGTTGGTCATTCCTCAGCAACACCAATTCTTTAGTCTTTTCTACATATCCCCATTTTGTAATAGGGAAGGAGAACTGGTTTCCCTCAATCACTTTAACTGATGCATCATTTATGTCTTCATATCCAATCCTATGTAAGAATTCAGCATCAAAATGTTCAGAAGAACTGGAATGAGATCTTTTAAGTTTCAACTTTCTTTTTTTATGTTCAGCATCATCTCTTCTTGCTTCTTTCAGTATATCCCCTTTGAATTTATGCTTGAGTCTCCCAACTATTCCAGAGAAATCCCTTCCTCTTAGATTTATGGGATAGTTGGTAATGGGAATACTTTAAAGTGCAGTCAGATCAGCATCAGGTAGTGAAAGAAGAGCCTCAATTCAAGGATAGTATTGCACCATCCCGGATGCTCTCTTGATAGTGGCACAATCCCATTCTGGGTCATATCTCCATGCTATGATTTGGTTATCTTCTGATGATCTTGGAGTTGTCATCTCATTAAATAGCTGGATCATTGTATATATTTGTTCAGTGATTTCTCTCACTGCTGTTCCCAGTGGCCATATCTTATTAGGAATAATATCCCTTGGTTCTTTGATCAAGCCTTCTTTGCTCTTATACATGTCTTTGCTTTCAACCACAGTAGGTTCAGCTTGTGATTGTTTGCCTTGTTATTGGTATGCTGGGTTTGGTGCTCCTGATCTAAATCTCACTCCTGTATCCAGCTCCACCTTCATAACATGTTCCATCATAGCTTTGAGCTCACCAGTTGTTCTCCCTTTAAGTTCATGTTGCTTGTAGTTGTGACTTTGTAACCAGCACGTCATGTTATATCTAGTCAGCTTCTTTATGTCATAATGCCTCAATTCTTTTCTTATTTTCTCCATAGCTTTGAACTTGGAGAAGGTCTCATATGTGCAGATTGGAGCATTAGACTTGCAGCATCAAATTCTTTTATCATCTGAATCATCTCTGGCATAGACATTTTCTCCACCATGTCATACGGGAATCCTTTATTGATCAGATCCATAAACATTGATGATTGTGGTCTTTCCTCTAATATGTCATCAGTGGTTAGTAAGTCTTGATATTTGGGTTCTTTCTCATTTTCAACAGAGTCTTTTTTAGTTAGCTCTGCCCACCCACTGCTGCATTCTTCTTTAATTTGTTCTACTGGGGCTAGTTGCTCCGTTGACATAGTTTTTGATCTTTTTGGTGTGTCTTCATGGGCAGTCTCTTTAGATTTCTCCAGGTACTTTCTCTTTCTGCTGTAGGTGATTGCGAGTTCATCTGTTTTCCTCACTTCATTTTCTCCTGTTTTGCTCATTTCACCTTCTCTTAACCTTTTCTTTAATGAATCAATCTCAGCATCCTTTTCTTTCACCTGTTCAGCTTGTTCATCAACCAGATCATTTAGAGCATTAATCACCTTGTTATCCATCTCCACATCTTCTCTCAGCCTCTTGAGTCTACCTTCTAGTTAAGTGATTGTCTTATCTTTCTCAGCTATGAGTCTATCTTTCTCACTCAGCTCCTTCTTTATTCTTCTCAATTTGTCTAATTTCTTGTTGCTCTTGAGGATCAGATTGTTATATTTATCTACCAAGTAGCTTTTACAGACATTAATTTCCTCATCCTTCAAGTCATCTTCATTGTAGGCCACAATCTCAACAAACTCATCTTTCTCTTGTACCACTTCCTCCCATTTTCTCCCTCAGTCTCTATATACATCTCCTCAGTAGTGTCTTCTATAATTTCCTCAGTCTCTTCTAGATTAAGTATCTCAGTGTGAGCAGGGCTTACCGACTGTGAGACTGGTTCAGTGAGTATGGGTGACACAATTGGCTCAGTGGATGATAGGATGGGTTCAGGAGAGATTGGCTCAGTGGCATTAGAGTCATTGGATGTTACAGAGTGTGTGGGTGTGAACTGAATGACCTCTTCACCAACTACTTCAGTTGACGCAGTGTTGACTCTTGTTTGTGAGAGGTCAGGGGAGATTGGTTGTGTGTGTTCACTTGAAGAGGAGATCAAGTAAGTTATTGGTGATGATGGTGGTTGGGGTTCTTGATGATGTGCTGTAGATGGTTCAGTAGCTGGTGATTGATGTTAGGAGTGTGCATGGGATTCAGCTGGTGAGTTTTGCTCTTCAGGTTCTTCAACCCATAGCAGTTTTTGAGGTATTTCCTCAGTCTCATCTAGTACATAGGCAAATAGCTCTACACCTCCTCCCTGATATTGCCCTGTTAGTTTATTAAGCAGAGATCTTCCTAGGTGTGTTTGAACAAAGATATCACCCTCTCTTTCAATGCTCCATAGTTGATCATTGATGATGAGCTGAATGAATCTTGGAAACATGAACATTTTGATGTCTTTCTACACACGTATGTGATCACACATGTAGTTGAGGATATACTTGGAGTAGTTGTACTTTCTCCCTTCAAAGATACCAATGATTCCGGAAGATATATGCCTAGAAAATCTATCCAACCCTGACTTCCGGTTGGATATACACTTTAGATAAGTGTGGCATAGGAATCGATACGGTTTGCACAGCCTGCCCTTCTTGATCTCACCATTGTGGTAATCACCCTCGTATCCCATTAGTCCAAACACTTTTTGAATGTATTCATGGTCGAATACATCAGGGTGGCCTTCTTCATCATCTCCGAATTCCAGTGCCCTTCGGACTGCACGTTCGTCTATCCGCAATTGTTGAGTTCTGATAGTTGCATAAATGACTTGTGCTTCATCTTCTTCCTCTACTATTATTGTGTTCCAGAAGTTGATCATGTGTGTTTGAAAGATAAGTGGGTCTGCAGTTAGTGCATAGAAGAGTCTTGTTCTTCTCAAGTAGCGGATGATGGTTCTGCATTCATCTTCCACATCTGGATTTAGGAAAGCGCACACGTTATGGTCCTTTACAAACCGATTAGCCATAGTGGCTGTGATGTTTGAGTTGTATGGGTATTGTTGTGTGAGACAAGCTCGAATTTGCAGTACAAGATGCAGAAGGGGGTTTTGGTTGAGAGGATTTCTAGGTCGGAAAGTGTTTTGAAAGTGAATAGAAAGGCCAACGGTCGAGGTGCCCTTTTTATACTTTTACAGGCTGTCTAACCTCATCCTAATGACGTGGGACCCATTTAACCTTTTTTACCCCTCCGAGGTTATCAGTATAATCAATGTCTACAAGTAATTAATATTTATGCAAGGCAGACATTTATTTTGAATCTTCCGTAGAATATCTACGGAACTCAAGATTCCTCTGTTTCGATCTGTCTTTCGTAGAACATCTACGGAGAACAGATATCCTGATGTATCCTTCATTTTGTTTGAAAACATCTTTCAAAAGTGATGTTAAATGTTGATAAACTTTTCTTCTGAAGTTGGTTTTGTTAAACACTTTCTTCCGAAGTTAATTTTCTTGATTTTGCGGAAAACTTTCTTCCGAAGTTAATTTAATAAAATCTCTTCCGAAGGTAAATTTCTTCCAAAGGTACTGAAGTATCTTCCGAAGTAACATTTAACTCTTCTTCCGAAGGTAAAAGTTTAATGAAAAAATCTTCCGAAGGAAAAATCTAATTTAAATGTATGAACTAACACATAGTTAGTCCATTTGTGGTTTGTTGTTGGACCTTATGACTTTGCTTCATGGCAATTGTGCAAAAGTAGTTGAACACTTCGGATATCCTGCAGCCAAGTTAGTGCTCAAGTTCCAATTTTCTTCATATCATTATGTTAAAGTTTTAGTTAAACTCAGTTTCATGCTTTGACTACTCCCCCTAAATTTATGATTAATCATAAACTTATGTATGAATCAAAAATTTATAAGGTGAATAACATGAAAAGCAGTTAATTTGTCCAACTTATAATCATAAATTAGAACACAAACCTTGGTGAATGTTCATTACCAAGCAAGTATATCATATACACAGGATCATACTATAATCTAGACAATTTTCTGAATATTATATGTGAGGTTATCGCATACTTGATCTAGTGCTGATTGCAAATATGTTGATCCGCAGAAATTCAGTCAAGAGTGTATATGCAACTTATCATGTTGGTTATCATGTTTTGGTAAGAAATATAGATAGCAAAGATGAACTCATCATTGAAGTTGCGTGTAAGTTAGTCCTCCAAAAGCGAATCAAGTTATCACTTTATCACACTTAAACTATGTTCCATAGATTATAAGCTCTATCTTAAGATTTCTTTGAAATCTTATTAATGCTGAGATGATTTGAATGCTTTGGAATAATTATATAGTTGATCACATCGGATTCTTTTAGAGTAGTTCCTTTTGGAACTTTTGATGATCAGCATCAGGTCACCAGGTCTTTACTTACATAAAACAGAGGTGACCATTGACCTAGGTCTTTGCTCATGCTAAACAAAGGGTCATGAAGCACAAAGATAGATGTTATAAGGTGTTACAACATAGTAAGTGTGAGTGGGTGTTAACATGATCACATCCGGATTAGACTTGCTTGAATGCTTCTCATAATGACTTGTCCACTCTTAGTCACCTTGACTTTATGTTGAGCATGACATTGTTTAGTTTCCACTCAAGCTGAACCTATTCACATATCAAACGCATCTTATCAGTAGGTAGTAGTTGGTTAGAGATTAGGAGTGAGTGTCCAGTTATAGTGTACTATCATATCCATAGTATATCAACTGCCTTATGTAGTTATTAAGAAAATGAGTGCCTTTCTCATAAGATTACAGGTAATGGACAAATATTTATGTTGTTGTTGTGATCTAATCTAAGTTGAGCATGCCTAAGGACTCAATTAAGAAATTAAATCTAACTGAATCAAAGGCTTTAGTAAACAAATCAGCAAGTTGATTTTTTGTGTCCACTTTGATCAACTTGATTAGACCTTTTTCTGAATAGTCCCTCAGAAAATGGTATTTGATTTCAATATGTTTAGTTTTATTATGTTGTACTAGATTGGCTGTGATGAACATAGCAGCTGAGTTATCTATGTAAATTGGAGTTTGAAGAAAATTGTAACCATAGTCAAGTAATTGGTTTTACAGCCATAGAACCTGAGAGCACCCAGCTGAAGCAGCTATGTACTCAGTCTCAGCTGTGGATATTGAAACATTAGTCTGCTTTTTACACTGCCAAGAAACAAGTCTTGGTCTAATGAATTGACAACCCCCAGTTGTTGATTTTTTGTTGTTATTGCATCCTCCAAAGTCATTGTCTGAGTAAGAGTACAGTTTGAAGTCTCCTTCTTTGGGATACCACAGTCCAAGTGTAGGTTTCCCTTTGAGATATCTGAAAATTCTTTTTACTGCATTCAAGTGAGACTCCTTTGGGTCGGCTTGATACCTAGCACAAACACACACAACAAACATTATGTTAGGTCTACTGCCAGTTAAGTACATTAATGATCCTATCATAAATCTATATAGTCTTTGGTCAATAGACTTCCCTGTTGGATCTGGTAAGATTTTCTCTGTAGTTGATGCTGGTGTTTTGCATGATGAAGACTTAGCAAGGTTAAATTTCTTCAGGATTTGAAGCACATATTTCTCTTGATTGATGAAGATGCCATCCTGATGCTGATGAACTTGTAGACCCAGGAAGAAAGTTAATTCTCCCATGGAGCTCATTTGAAATTCGGATTGCATCAAAGCTTTAAAATCTTCACACAATCTCTTGTTGGTTGATCCAAATATGATGTCATCAACATATATTTGCACAACTAAGAGATCTTTATGTTCATGTTTGAGGAAGAGTGTCTGGTCAATCGTAACTCTTTTATAGCCATGCTTCAGTAGGAATGACGACAATGTTTCATACCATTTCCTTGGTGCTTGATGAAGACCATACAATGCTTTATCAAGTTTGTACACTCTGTGAGGGTAGTGAGGGTATTCAAAGCCTGGTGGTTGAGAAACATATACCTCTTCATCAATTTTTCCATATAAGAATGCACACTTTACATCCATTTGGTAAACTGTGAATCTCTTATATGATGCATAGGCTAGAAATACTCTTATAGCCTCAATCCTTACAACTGGTGCAAAGACTTCATCATAGTCTATTCCTTCTTCTTGTGTATATCCTTGTGCTATTAGCCTTGCTTTGTTTCTAACAATTATTCCTCTGTCATCTAGTTTGTTTTAAACAACCATCTAATGCCAATTGGATATTGGCCTTCAGGTAGATCAACTAGGTTCCAGACTTTCTGCTTCCTGAATTGCTGAAGTTTTCTTGCATTGCTTCAATCCAACTATTGTCTTTTAGGGCTTCAGTGATGTTAGGAGGAACTACTTGTGATAGAAAGCAGGAGAACAGACAAGTGTTGGTAGCTCCCCCTTTCCTTCTTGTAGTTCTGCTGTTGAGTTCACCAATCATGTTGTCAATTGGATGATCCTTATGAATCCTAACTGTTCGAACATTTTGAACTTGGATAGATGAATCCAAGTTTATGATAGAAGGATTCAGCTGTGATGGTGAATAAGCAAAGTAATCTAACTCCCCAGTGTAGTGATCTTGCGCTGCTGAATGTTCTACATAGACTTGTGTTTCTGCAGATGTGGATATACATCCATAGAATGAAAGGATCAGCTGCAAAGTCTGTAATTGGTGTATCTGCATGTGGCATTGATGTTGGGATGTTTTCTGAAGTGTGAGGAACTTTAGGGAGTTTCAGTGCATCATCTGCAGAAGTGGGAACATCTACGGAAGTGGAAGGAACCTTGTGGAGGGAGGTACTTCGAAGTAGATTGTACTTCTGCTGATGTAGAAGTTTCAAGGACATCAGACATGTCTTTACTTGTTTGAGCTGAAGCACCAGGATCATTGTGTCTTTGAATATCTGTGTGAACTTGTCTTGGTGGATCAGCAGTCAATGGTACACCCATGTTTGGAGGAACATAAGGATAACATGTATCCGAGCACCTGTCACACTGAGATAGCCAGTGTTAAATAAGTTAGTTAATGCATCAAAACAAAAGATGACCATGTGTAAACAAGGATTCCTCAAATGACACAAAGGAGTTTTCATAATGTTATCATGTGGGACACTTTATGACCCAACAAAGAGACCATCATATTGTTCTTTAGGTTTAAGACAAAAACATGACACCCAAAAGATCTAAGATATCCTATGAAAGGTTTTCTTTTAAACAAAAGTTCATAGGGTGTTTTGTGTGTTCTTTGACTATTAAGTCCTGTTTTGAACAGTGCATGCTGTATTCACTGCTTCAGCCAAAATGTTATTGGTAGCTTTGAATCAGCCAACATATTCTTGCTGCTTCAATTAGAGTTCTGTTTCTTCTTTCAGCCACTCCATTCTGTTGTGGAGTTCTTGGAGCACTAAATTGCCTAGCTATGCCTTTGTCCCTACAAAATAAGTCTAAGACATAATTAACAAATTCAGTTCCATTATCACTTCGTAAAATTTTGACTTTTAGATCAAGTTGATTTTCTATCTTGGTGATAAACTACATTAATATTTATGATGTTTCACTTTTGTGTTTTAAGAAAATACCAATTGAATCTAGTGAAATCATCAACAATCACCAAACAGTATTGCCTTTTTCCAATGCTTAATACATTAGTTGGACCAAAAAGATCCTCGTGCAATAACTCAGTGGTGTTGTGTTAGTGTAATGTTTGGATTTATGTAACACTTTGTGTTGTTTTCCTTTAGAACATGATAAACAGTGATAGAATAGAAAAATTCTTTCTTAGGACCACAATGACTAAGTCATTTTTCACAGTTTATTCATGTTTTTCATGTTGGAGTGAGCCATCCTTCTATGCGACAGTTGAGATTCATCTTCTGATGATTTGAAATCAGGCATGTTTCTTCACTTGTTATTGTTGTATTATTCATGTCCAACACATAAGTGTTGCCTTTTCTTGGTGCTTGAGAAGGATTCAGTCTTCTGGAATTTTGTAACCTGGCTTGAGAATGTAACAATTAGAGTTGTCAAAGAAAGTAGTATAGTTTTGATCACAAATTTGAGATACACTTAGTAAATTAAATTGTAATTTTCACAAAAATGACTTTCTCAAATTTGAGAAATCCATTGTTACCATTCCTTCACCAGTGATTTTACCTCCCTCTTATCCCCACTAAATGCACATATGAAGCATATTTATGTTTGAAGTCATGGAGGAGAGAACAGTTTCCTGTCATGTGTCTGGAACAGCCACTGTCAACATACCACTTGTGTCAGTCCTCCTGGATGTTCATGCAAAACATAATGAACTTAATTAGACCGAGGAGCCTAAGCCTTGATGGTCTTGGGGCTTGCCATTGTTATATAATATAGTAACTTTCTCATGAATGAGCCTTAATGTTTCTAAATTAATTTTAATATCAGTTGATTCATTATGTTTGTTTTGGGGTGATGATTTTGTGATGATGTTAAGGTAATTTATCTTGATTCATACTGACTTGGTCAGTCATTCCTTCCTTCATGACTTCTTCTTGATCCTGATGTTGAGGATTGCCAAAAAAATGTTTCTGCATCCTTTGATTTAAACTGAGGTACATGATTGCCTTTGTCAAAGTGATCAAAGAAGTCATCATCTTCTTCAAGTGTACCTTTTTATGAGGTGTTTTGCTTTGAAATTGTTGTTTGTCCTTCTTTTCTTTGTTTGCATCTCAGCAGTTGTTATCCTTATCTTGGAAGCTTTCTGCTTTTGTTGTTGCTTCTTTGTTTTGAGACTTTTGAATCATCATCCTCAGAAGATGTGAGTCTGATTTAGTGGTCTCTGCTAGCTTCTTCTTGAGGATCTTGTTTTGTTCTTTTTGTGAAGAAGCATTCCTAAGTTGAGTGATTGTGTGTGTTGATATGCATAAAATTTGTTAAAGTAACAATCAGAAGTCATGTGATTGTTCATATTACATATAAGCAATAGCTACTGAAGTAGCACTCTTCTGTGCTGTGATTGTGCATATCACACCATTACAGTAGTTCTCTTCAGCTTCACTATCAGAAGCAGCCTTTACCTTTGCCTTTTCTTACTCAGTGCCTTCTTTTGCTTCAATCCTCACCTTGTGATGCTGGATGAAGCTTCAGCGGATTGTTTCAACTCCTTCACTTGTTGATGCTGGATGAAGCTTCAGCGGATTCTTTTTATTCCGTTCTTCTATGGATGATTGTTTATGAATTTTCTCGGATTTTACAGCTCTCAGAGATGCTTCCGTAGTAGATGCTGAAGTGAATTTGTTATCTTCTGAAGCTCTTTTTGTTGATTTTCTTTGTTTGATTGTTGAGAGCATGAATGCATTCATTCAGTTGATCAATCTTGTGTAAATGGTCTTCATTAGATTTCTTTGTTTTGGGGGTAAGGGAGGTTGATTCATCCAACACTTTGGGAATTAGATGTTCATTTAAAACAGTTTTACCATACCCAAACTGGTATTATGAGGCTTTATCATTGTCCTCATCCAGATCATCAAAGTTATCATAATCAAATTCTGATTGACTTTGTTTTGAAAGTTCTGATTTTGATGATTCAGAATATATGATTCAGTGTCATTAGTTACGTCATTATGATTTTATTTGTTGACTCAGATTTGGTACTAGACACAAAGTGATTAGATAGGCTGTCAGTCATGGACTCAAGTAAAGGATGTAATTATCATTTACTGGTGGTGCAACAGCATGAAATCCTAAACCTGATCTGTTCTTTGACTCATATGAGAGTTTAATAGTTTCTCATACTGCTGTGATGACAGTTGGAATTTTTGAAGTTTCACTTCAGTAGATGCATGATCTGACATAGACTTAGTTAAAGACGTAGTCAAATTTTCAATTTTTGCTTTCAAATTGTAATTTTCAGATAAAAGTTTATCTAAATCCATTTGTAAAGAATTAATTTTGACTTGATAAAGTTTATGTTCTCTTACATGAGATCATTAAAAGTAGAGTTTCTTTTACTTTATCAGCTAACTGTTGAGCATGTGTTCTATATCTTTCAACTTCATCAATACAAGTGGAAGACATAACCTTTCTCTTACCTCTGTGGCATTGGTGGAACTTTGTTTTCCCATGTTAGCCATCAAAGCTTGATTTCCTCCAGTACTTCCTTTTCATACATGCTCCATCACAAGTACCATCTACAAAATAATTAAACCAGATTCTTTAGCATTGTTAGTACCTGTAGTTTTGCTTGTTGTTGGTGGGATGAATTGGTTAGTTGAGCTTGTGTAAAACTTCTTTGACTAGGCTGTCTTGAGTCATTTGATTGTTGTTGATTGCTGTTACACTCCCTTGAGAAGTGTCCATATAAATTGCACTTAAAGCATCTTACTTTGGACTTGTCAACACCAATTTTAGTTGATCTTCCTCCTACAGACAGTCCTTTGTTCCTCTTCATGTACATCTGGCTCTGTAGGCGATCATGGCCATTTGCCATTGTAGATCATCTCTTCTACCTCATCAGGATGAAGTTCTTCTAGATCTTGTTGACAGAAGTGGGCATGAGTCAAAGCGCTTCCCAGATAAGCCTGAAAGCTTGAACTAAAGGCTGCAAAAGCAGCTTTCTGTTCTTCTGATTCCAGAACCACAGTAATTGGTTCTGTTTGATTGTTGTTCTTTTTATTCTTGGAGTCATCAGCTTTTCCTTTAGACTTTCTGTGCTGATTGTTTTGAGTACTTGATTTGGAAGACTTGGCAGCATAAAAGCTTGTTTCTTCTTGTTCATCTCATCACAAGAGTTATTTCATCTTCATTGGAGATGAATGCACTTCCAGCATTCTTTAACTCTTTGAATTGATAAGGTGCTATAGGTGGCTTTCACACTCTTGTTTCTGGTCTTTTCATCTAGCTCCAAAGCTTCAACCTTCGCCACCAGTGTGTCTAGTCCTATGCCTTCAAATCAATAGTGTTCTTGAATATAGAACAGTCTGTGTCCAACTTCTGGTAAGGCATGAAGCATCTTTTTGTTAAGCTCTTCATTGCTGTACAAGTTCAAAGATGTTCATCTCTATAACAAGTTGCATAAATCTATGCAATGTTAAGGAAACTGACTCACCCGTAATATGATGAAAGGTTTCATATATGAGCGAAGAGTATCCTTCTTTATGCTTCTAATTAGTCACTTCCTTCACACAGTGTGTGCAGTATTTCCATAACAAGTGAGCTGTTTTGGTATGATTCACACTGATCAAAAGATCTTCAGGTAAAGCAGTGTGTGCAGTATTTTCCATAACAGTGAGCTGTTTTGTATGATTCACACCTGATCAAAATCTTCAGGTAAAGCCATAGTAAGCATATTATAGGCTTTGATGTCAATCTTGACTTTCTTAGCATCATCAGTGACAGATTTTTCAGACTTATAGGTTGATTATTATCCTTATAATCCGCTCCTAACCGGGTGGAATATAAGATCCTTCAGTAATCGAAACCCATAAATCAGAATCTGTATAATTAACATGATTCCTGAACCTGATTTCCAAGTTTTGAAATCAGAGTTTTTTCCCGTTTAGGAGGTTGATAAGCCCAACACTGAATTACTCATGTTAATTAATTTTGAAAAAGCAACACTCTGTTTTAGCAAAAATCGATTAAACAAATCAACCGATAGATCAATTGATCTGGATCAATGAGCACCAGGCTCTGATACCACTTGTGAGAATGCAGGGATCGATATTGAATTATCGATTTGATTTTAACAAGTATTGATCGCGGAATTACCAGTACTTGCTATTTAATTGATTAATGCACTTGAAATCATCAAACAGTATATCAAACCACGATTGCTCAATAATTACAATAATCGATTGTAATGCCTCTGCTGCTATTGATTCTATTGTTGTGATTGTCATATGATCTATGTTGCTTGATCGTATGTTTTTTTTTACATGTTCTTGATCTCTTGTTATATAGAGATCTTATTCTGTTCCTAAAACATTGCTAATCTTTCGCTATGCTGTTGCTATAATTAAGCTAACTTCCTATAGCTATCCGAATCCTTGCCATATTTATCGGCATAGGAGTTCGTGATTTACAATGAAATAAACACAAATAATATTGTTGATGTGATGTAATATCTTCGCTTGAATTCATTAATGTTGTTGATCTGCCACATTGACTTGTTGACTTTCTGTTGACTACTTGATGACGTGGAATCATTCAAGTGTTAAACAGTCTTCCGTATGAATTTATTCTTTCGTAGGAAACTTGTCTTCCGTAGCAACACTTAGTCTTCAGTGCTTGTTCTTCAGTGATTGTGCTTCCGCAAGAGTTCTTGTTCTTCAGCAGCAAGCTCTCCTTCAGCAGCTCCACTTGATCTTTGGACTTGTTCAGCTGTTGTTGTTCTTCCGCAGGAGATTTACGGATGTACACTTCAGTTGTATTACTGAGAACATCTACGAAAGAGTGATTTGTTCATCCGCAGTTGTTCTAACACTTAGTCAATTTTTTCAAATTGACTACATTTAATGTTTCCTACAATCACACATAAATCAACACGTATATTATGAGATACAATATATCATGCAATTCATAAACTCATCATGTACTCAATGCATTATATTATATCATCAAATTATAATTACAAAGAGTGATTACAAGAGTTTGATCTATCATCTAAACCTACAAGACATCTAGACCTAACAGTTTCCTTGCTCACTAATCGTCTTTTGTTGTATGAAGCATGTTGCTAATCGTCTGTTTCTAATCAATTATGTGGTTATCTATGTGTTTTTATGAGAAGCCAAAGCTTTTGTGTTTCTTTTGTTTTAAAAGATTCTATGAATTTAATAATAAGGTTTGCTATATGAGTTACATCATTCAGGTAACATTTAGGTTTTTATTACTTAAAGAAGTTAAGATAAGCATCATACGGGTATTTGACAACTTTGACATGGATTCCTCTCCATGATTTGTGCTTTGTTTTTGCTTGATTGGTGTTTGTTTTCTTTAATTTCAACATGTTTGTTTGTCTATTTATGTGTTTTTTTATTTGTCAGGTCACAAAGACTTTTGATTTTAGCCTAATGGTGCATCTTCAAGGTATTATAAATATGGTCTCAACACACTAATCCAGGTATGTTGTTCTTTAATTTTATTACATCAAATTATGGGAGTATCATGATGATGATTGTTTGTGTTTGTAGAACTTTTGCAAAGGGTTTCTATGCAAATGTTTGTTTAAACATCAATAGTTGATTTCATCTCCAATGATTTTGTTCAATGTTTGTAACTTTGCTATGTTTTTAACTTAATTTTATTCAAAATTCTATTTGTTATTTACCTTTGACTTTTGGCATTGAAACTCCTCTGTTATATGCTTATCTTTTAGATGAGTTTGTTATGATTATCATTATTTATCATTAAAGGTATGTATTAATTTGACTATATATTACTTGAAATCCTCTTACCTAAGTTGTACCAAAATCATGTATTCAATATTAAGCAAGAAACAAAAACAATTAAAAGCAATTATACAAAGGTTACATAGAGTTATATTTTATTATTAATATCTACCGATTCTCATGTGATTTTGATTAAATTTATTTATATAAAATTTATTAAATAATTTTAGGTGAATTAGGCAAATCCTGATCAATTCAATTGAAATTAACCACATGGACATTAGAGCTACTACTTCATTCATTTAAAGAGCCTAAATAGTCTTATGTTCTTATAATGAAATACCTATTTTTATTGCAGCGCTGGTGTATTTTCCCTAATTACTTCAGTAGAACTTCTCTACACTTGAGGATGTTTGATCACATGTCATATAATTTATTTATATATATGTTGTTTTCTTGCTTTAAGGATGTGAAGGGTAAGCTCAAAAGGAATGGTATAAAAACTTATCAGATGATGCCCCGCTACACTCTCACTCCAAGCTACGCCTGCTCAGCAAGATGCATTGCGTTACTAGATTCAAACGGTGATTCTGAAAGTGATATAATCGATTGTTTGCTTAGAGGATTGCATCTGCTAATGGTTAATATTTAATATGCTATTGTTTGTAGGATTTTTTAGTGTAGCATTTCGTCTTTACCAAAGAGAATCCAATTTAATATAGTTTTTTTATCACAGGTCTCTATCTTTGTGACATACCAGCTATTATAAAGTCATAAAAGCATTTACTGTCTGCAGGTTAAATAGACTTCTTGACAGAAACTTGGTAATGCATTTGTTATATTTTTGAATCCTGCAAAGATATATACAAACATGAGAAGGGAGAATAAGAACGTGATCTTTTATGTGGGTGACTCATTGATCGGCCTATTCGATCACATTTTTCACCTTGATTTTTCCATAAGGTTAGCATTTTAGTTCTTTTTGGCAATTGCTTCAACTTCTACTTTGTATTCCTTCTCTGCCTACCTCTACAAAATCCATTTACACCTACAAGTTTTTGATGTCTTACTTTTCCAATTGCTTCAACTTCTACCTTGAATTCCTTATTTGCCTTGCCCATCCAAAAATATAACATCATTAAATTTAAGTAGCCATGGCTTGATGCATCATATTAGTCATAAAAATTTCAGTTATCTCATAAGTAAATTATGAAACTGCTTGACATATGTCAACTACAAATAGATAAACTTTGTTTTTGCTTTTTTACAACATTATTGGATATCTTGACTTACACCTTGGTATTGTGAATTTTTGTTAAGAGTTGGTGAGAAGTGTAAACCTCTTTTACTGCAAAAAAAATGATGCATGCATAGAACAATAATTTTCGTATGAAGCATGTGTAATACTCGACTCAATAATTGTAGTACTGCATGTTAAATTCCAGTTTTTTTGTGCAGGATGTGAAGGTTGTTTGCCTTTTTATTGACGGGTTAGCCTTTTCTTTCAAGTTAGTCATATGAACATGATTTAATTTATTCATTACAAGTTTGGTGGCTTATTCGGTTGTTTCCTTTTGCTGCTTTAGATCGCCATAGTTCTTATATGACATTTTCTATGAAGTCACATATCTAATGACTATAATATTATTTACATTTCTCTTTTAACGTTCTATCTTTTAATCATGTGTCTTCCAAAAGAGTTGCAACATATCACTTTGTTTTTGTTGAGAAGGCAAGTTCCCACACTTTATGTATATCTTTTTATGTTCTATCCTTTAATCATGTATCTTATAAATGCTTTACTTTATGTTTTTTTTTATGCTGATATAAAATATAGTAAAGGTATATTATTAACATATATTAGTATTAACATTGTATTGTTTCTTCTACCTATGGATCATATCATATTATCAACATCTTTTTTTGTTTGATATTTTATCTCTTTTTTCACCTGTGTATTGTAGGGGTGTCAAAAATATCCGAATCCGAAACTGTATCCGAAATATCCGAAATCGGATATCCGAAATATCCAAAATATTTTTATAAAAATTTAAAAATAGTAAATATTAATTAAATATTTCGGATGTTTTTAGATATTTAGGATATTTTAATAAAAAACTTTGAATATCCGAAAAAATTTCAATAAACACTATTATATTTATAAAAATTATTAATAATACAAAAATTTTTTGAATTCGGATATCCGAACGGATATCCGAATCCGAATCCGAATCCGAAATTTCGGATATCCGAAATTCGGGAATTTCGATATCCGAAATTCGGGAATTTCGGATATCCGAAATTGAACACCCCTAGTGTATTGTAGTGTAAGTAGAACTACATTCAGATTTATGGTTTACATTTCTTTTATTAGTCAACTCGTATAATCAATATTTAATGTAAGTCTGATTGTTTAATGCAATCGTATATCATACGGGCTCTAACCTAGCCTTATTACTATGCAAAACCTTATTACTATGCAAAACTAAACACAAACACATGCGCATTTCTCAAGTTAATTGCGTTATGAAAAACAAAAACACACTGCACTATTGTTAAACCAGTCTCATACCTCTTCATACCCATAGAACCCTAGTTTCTTTATCATCTTCTTCAATGGATCCATACAACGAACAGAGATTACGAGACGAAGTCATATACCTCCACTCCCTCTGGCACCACGGCCATCACACACAATCTCCAACCATCAATCTACAACCTTTGAATCCCACTCGTTTCAAGAAACCCAAGAATAAAACCCCCAAATTTCAACCCAAAAACCCAATGTCGGAAATTCTCCGGCAAAGAATGGCCGTGAAACCTCCGGCACCAGACCCACCTCTAAATCAATCAGGGTGGCCGGAATTGAAGCTAAAACCAAACCCACAAACAACTCGTGTACCCACACCAGAAGAATTAGAAAACACAAGTGGAATCAGGTGCAACAGAGGGCATTGAAGGCTGTTAAAGATTTCTACTTTGATGAAGATGATGATGACGATGATGACGACGATGATGAAGATGATGATATGTCTGAAGATGGGGATGATGTTGAGGATAAAGGGTATGAATTCTTTTGGAAAATGTTTGATGGGGATGAGGAATTGAAGGGTTATTACCTGAAGCATTGTGGTGGTGGAGGTGAGTTTTCGTGTCTGGTGTGTGGTGGAGCGAATGAGAAGCATGGGAAGCGGTTTAAAGATTGTATCGCGTTGGTGCAGCATTCGGTTTCCATTGCGAAAACGAAGAGGATAAAGGCGCATAGAGCGTATGGGAGGGTTATATGTAAGGTTCTTGGGTGGGATATTGATCGGCTTCCGTCTTCCATTGTTTTGGATTATAAAGATAGTGAATTGCAGGTATGCTGTTGTGAACTGTTATTTGTGGTGTGTAGTTGAATGTTTGATTTGAAATTGATGGTTTTGTTGCAGGGGAATGATGTTAATGCTTGTAAAGATGTTACAGATGTAAATGATATGATGGGTAATGAGAATTTGAATGGAAGAACTCATGGTGTTGCAGAAACTGTTGACGGAGAATCCATGGTTTGTGAGGTTAGTGGTGTTTGTAGATGGTAATAGACATTGATGCATACATGTGTTGTAGTTAGATATATGCAATTTAGAATTTGATCATTCTGCTACTAGTGTTACTGGTGCAAGTTTGGTTTTTTATTGCTTTTGAGTTTCATACACCGTTTAGACATGTATGAATACGCTCTACTGGAAGTCTGGAAGCGCACACTCACATACTTCGATATACAAATGTTCACCTGTTCGAGTGAGCGGAGGCAAAAGAATGTTAAGTTGTGTACTTGTGTTACATGATTCAAATTTTTGAATTTTGGTCAAACCTGCTAAAAAAGAACTGTTCTTGTTAGGGTCTTCTTGTGTTAGTAAGATTTATTCGAGAATAACACAACTCTTTCTTTCAATGTGACTGTTAGACACTCTGTTTACTGCCAATCATATTCATTTGCAGGACGTTTCGAGAGCTGCAAATGTAGAAGAAGAAAGTAGAAAGAAACAGGTCTTGAATGAAGCAGAAGGCTACACAGGGGGTGCTGTCAACAATCTTGTGAGGATAACATTATCTTTATATTCTTTATAAAAATAATTCATTCGAGTTAGGGGTGACAATTCTTGACATAATAGTAAAATATTCAGTTTTAGGTTGTCATGTCTACCTGCTTAGCATGTTCAACATGTTTAATCAAACAAGCAGACTTGTTTGAAACAACTAAATTAGAATAAAAGATACTTTATAGCTCTAGGTGCCAATGTCTTTACAAATTTAGTTACAGCTCATTTACAATCCGTCAACTAGTTTACAACATGCCAACCCGTTTACGCTCTGTCAACCCTTTGAGTCAGTTATATAATTGGGTTACACGATCTGAAGTGTGTCTGGGTTAGGATTGGTGACTTCGGCACCAATAAACATACGGGTGTTTGGGTTTATCAATTCAACCTGACAACCCAACACAATTACAACCCTAGTTTTTTAGACGAGTTTGGATTGTGTTTTAGCAATGTTTATGCTGCATTTCGCTGAAACTAACTCCCCGCTAAAAACATTTACATCATTCATATATCTAGCAATTTTCTTACACTATTTGACATCCTCTAGTGTGTTCGTTTATCTCAGCTTCTACTCACTTCAAGTGAACAAGACCTATTTCATCGCTTTATTTATTTTTCAACTTTTTAATATTGTCACATGAATTCACAAAATGATTCTATTAAATAGACTATAAATCAAGAACTAGTAACTGTTGGTAGTTATTTGCTTAGATAAGACATATACAAAAGATGAAAAATCACCAAACACTTCAAAACTACAAAGCTTTTAACAATCAGGATTTAATAAATCAGGATAAAATACCGCTCGTATTTTTCATGGAAATTTATATTCTAATCATTTGACTTATAATTTACCCATATTAAGTTCAAGGTATTTTGATTTATGCTAACTTTTGAGAAGATACATGAGTTATCAAGTGATGAGATTAAGTAATCAAGATGCAAATAATCCAGAGTGTTGTCATAAACAAAATCATAAGCACGAATTCTATTAGATCCACTCATGCAATATCCAACAAATGAAACAAGATGTTTGTGATGAAATCAACATTAAACTCACGTGCACCTTGGCCGTTGTAGGCTTTCAAAAGCTTCACCGCCACCTATCTTAAGGTTCTGTTAGAACAGCCCCTTTATGCACTAGGCCAAACCCGCTTTACCCACGGGATAGAAATCTGAAAATTCAGATGTAGCAATCTCTTATCGTGGTTAGAGTCTGAACCAACTTTCTTATCGATCATAAATGATTGTGTTCCTATTGACGTGATTGTGTTCCCATTGGCGATGCTGAGGATTCTACTAGGGGCATCATGATGACTATTGAGTCGTCTTTAGGGTTATGATGCACTTATTGAGGCGGGAAAAACTATGACGATCAACAGCAGTTCTTCTTATCTTTTGCCTTCAACAAATAAACAACATAATCGTTCTTGTAACTTATGTGACTGAGGTTATGGCTTCTTAATCTCCATCTACCCTGCATTTACACCGCCACTAGCCCTTAGAAGCAACCCACTATCTTCTCCACCACTGCCACCATTTTTCTAGAACTTCCCATTATCTTCTCCTCCATCACTGCATGCTCTCAAATAGCCCACCGTTGTCCCTCTAAGTCGTCCAACCCCTCATTCATCTAGAATTTCACCTCAGACGGTTGGTGAGGTCATTAAGATCACCATTCACTGAATTCTTATAATGATGTTTATTTTGTTGTAAGGGAAGATAAGATGAACTGCTAATATTCGTCATGGTTTTCTGCCCCAGTAGTTACGTCATAACCCCGACAACGACCATATTATTAGCCACTAGGGTTCAACACCGTCAATGGAAACACAATTATTTTATGATTAGTAACAGTGGCGGTTCAGTCTCCGCGCAGTTCAATTCAACTTCCACCAACAACCCCACTAGATTTTTCTAAAACATATGAGTTTACATATTAAAATTAGAGATCGCCACAGTTGGATTCTTAGATTTCAGTCTCTTGGATGAAAGCAGGTTTGGTTATGTGCATAAGGGTTCTTTTAGATGGAAGAGAGATGATAGTGAAGCTGTTGTAAGCCCACAACGGTCCGGGTGAGCGTGAGTTTTTAGGCTAAAGTCAACATAATGAGTCAACTTCATCACAAACACCTAGTCTCATACGTTGGATATTGCATGAATGGATCTCATAGGATGCTTGTTTATTATTTCCTAACAACACTCTAGACTTCCATGTGCATGATAACTACTTAATTTCATCACTTGATAATTAATTTATTTTCTCAAAAGTTATCAAAAATTATGGTAACTTGAATTTATTGTGGGTGGGTTACTAGTTGAAAGATTCAGATATAAATTTTCATCAAACGCATGACTTGTATTTTATGTTGTTAAATGCTTTGGAGTTAAATCTCTCTTGTGTTTATTCTGTGTTTGTCTTATTTAAACACATATTTACTTCAAGTTACTAGTTCTGATTCATATTGTCTATTTAACAGTTTCATTTTGTGGGTACATGTGAAAATATTTTTTGGTTCAAAGATAAATAAAGACAAGCGAATCCAATTCACTTGAAGTGAGTGGAAGATGAGATCCATCATCATATCAGAGGATGCTAAATAGTGTAAAAAGAATATCAAATATGTAAACGATACAAAACTTTTTAATGAGAAGTCAAGTCTTAATGAAATATAGGTAATTAACTCTCCCCCCTCATAACATTAACAAAATGGTTAGTTTATTATAGTGCAGAACATGTCATCAACAATGGTGCTGGAACCAGTACCGTGTGACCTGCAGACCAACTGACCAAGAGCCAGGACTCGTAACCAATCAGTTTGAGTTGGGTGGTGAAACTAGCAATATATTTCAGAGTTGTACAAAATAATAATCAATCTGAGACCATCAAGGGTATGATAGACATTTCAAGATCATTATACATACACGTGCAAGGGAACGTTATCGCCATGTGGCGCTTCGCATGCTTGCCACGTCACTCTTCTGATCTTGCTGGCAGCAGATTCAGTTTTCATATTACAGGCTGGAATGTTGGATTCTTCCTGTTTAGACTTTTAGGTAATACAGTTATTACATTTCATATTTTAATATCAATATCAATCCTTTTTAAATATAAGCATACAAATTAATTTATTAATAGAAAGCAAACATGGAGTTTAATGGCAGATCATGTTTTTTTTCCCATCCACACTAGGCTACAAGCGAGTCGAGTTGGGTTCAGCTTCAAGATCTTATACCAAGCTTAAATCGACTCGATAGCTTCTCAAAGGTGCTTAAAACACTCTTGAATTAGGGTTGATTGGCTTGTTTATACATGGTTGAAAAACTCGAGTTAAGCTGTTATAAGCTCAACCTTGACTTAAAAGGCGGAAGTGTCGGTCTCATGTGACATGAGTAAATTCTTTAAGTTTTATGTAGTACTTGAGACTTAGGTACATTCTTTGTGTCATTTATGTAGCTGATATGAACTGATATTCACATGATATTTTTGAAGAATGACACAAACAAAAAGTATCAGATCCTTGTGCAACAATCAAATCATAAGGGTCAAAAAGGGTTGGTGAAACTAGTAACAAAAAATTAATACAAAAACAATATCTTATAAAAAGTAATGGTCGAGTGTTTCCTTCAAACTTTGTTACAAAACAGCAGTAACCAAAAACGAACAATAACACATGCCAACACGCGCCTCCGCTTATTCAAACTTACCTCTGTTACCAACCAGCACGATGGTTTCAAAACGAATGCACACCACCTTCTCAACACTGGCCGGAAGAGGGGCGCTTGTTAGCACCAAAATAAACAAAAACAAAAACAAAAGAAAAAGAAAACACCACTACAACCGGCCAGTTACTGGTCAGATGGTGGTGGGTCGCGTGAGGATGTGGGGTTGTCGGGGTTTAGTAGATGATTAATCCCCATTCGGACATCTCGCCTCTTGCTCCACTCATGTAAAGATAGATGCAGCTTCTTTGACGCCACCAAGAGCTCGACCGCTTGCAATGGCGTCAAAATGTCTATCATACCCTTCAAGATATCCAATCTAAGCTTGTCAGCTTCCATCAAGATCTTGTACAAATCAAGGGCATGAGTGTCCATTGCTTTGTCCACAACCTGACCCTGGCTACACTCCCCTGGCTCATTACAGTTGTTCGCTAGCAGCACCAGCGGCTCGTCCGCAATACTCTCCTGCACATACATACATACATACACCATCAACTATCCAACCCAATTACATAAAATGTCTTACGAAGTTGTGTGATATGCCTGTAAGCTTGCTAAGCGCGAAGCTAGCTTATCCTCCTCTTTAACAGTCTTAGCATGGAGATCATCTATGTCTTTAAGTTGTGAACTCGATATTTCCCCAAGGTTCCCATGCCTAACCCCTTCAAGAAACTCAGCCAAGTGCGCGTTTAGCTGCGACCCACATAGCGCGTAAACAAGCCGAATAATTAAAGAGGGCCTGCACCCACCAATCCAAAGAAACGAGTTCTCGAAAGTGGTTCCCCATGATGGAGCCAAGAAGGAAGGCGCGTCGTGTTTGGCGAGCTGAGCTCGAGCCATGCAGTAGTTTTCAAAGTGTGTGATGATCTTTTTGGTTATTAGTTGGAGGTATTCGACGTCGGTCGGGTAGTTGTTGAGTGCTTGGAGTAGCTCGTCGAGGTCGAGCCGCTCTTGAGCCACCCAGTTGAGGTAGCAGCACTGGGACTGCTGGTGTTTGATCTGTTTAGCCATGTTTGGGTTAGGGTGTGGTGGTTACATATGGGAATTGTTGAAGGTTATCGACTCCCCACATACACTAAATAGCTTATGATGAACAAGAGGAAATATGTATGCTAAAGTGAGCTACATGCCAAAGAGGAATATCCAACGAGAGCACATAATTTCAAGTTACCCTAGCTATGCGTCACACGTAACAGACAATTGTAATGTTCATTTTTCTGTAAGTTCTTTAATACCCAAAGATTCTTCTACACAAAACTAGTGATAGTCACTTAGCCCACCCGGAGTGCCACTCGGGTATCTTGATCAGGTGTTTTAGGTACATCGACTCACGTATCTCGGGTAGGCCTATGGGTTGGTGGCTGGGCTCATGGACCTGAATGTGAAACCGCTTCAAAGTGACCGTTCAACGGCAATATTAGTGTTGGAGGGTATTTAGGGTACTTAAGAGTAATAATGAAGTGCGCCCTTCTTTTCACGATACTTCAAGGTAAAATTGAGATGAATGGATTGTTATAGGGTGAGGGTAAGGGTACTTAAGAGTAGTTTTTGAGACACTCCTAGTATCGTTAAATCCCTAAAACAATGTCATGAATAAACTGATGTTAAAGATAACTCCAAAATTCCTTAAACTTTATTATCGGTTTCAGAAAATTACACATACGGTTTTCGCTCTTCACTTAGCATCAGCGAACAATTTAATGTTCTACAAAGTGACCTTAAAAAATTTACTGAACAACCCACCACCTGGATGTTCCTCAGGGGCGAAGGGGTCCGGGGGCCCCAACCCCCTTTCATTTTTTCGCTCAACAGTGGAAATTTATACGTATTTCGTTTGAAGATATTGTACGTATCGAATCCGCCCTTTTATTTGAGTCCGTGACTTTTAACCCTTCTATACATTTGTTCAAGCTCCGCCACCGATCTCTTAAAACCAATATAGTTGATTCTCCGAATCTAAAAAATTCAATTGCTTTCTAGTATATTAATGTGCTAATAAAACTTTCTTAGTCTCATTATTCAATGATCACGTAATTATTCAATGACTATTCTTAGTTCGATAAAGGGATTTCATTGTTCGATGGTTTTTTGTCTTTTTTTTCTGTTTTTGTCGTTTTGAAGTTATGGTTACCATTATGGATAAAGATCGTCATATGCTTTTTGTTCGACTTTAAGTACAAACAATGTTGTAGATTGGTGTTTTTTGTGATGTCCAAGTCTTTAAACTCCAAACACAATGTAATATGCTCTTATGGGTCTCGACTCTCGAACATCGATTTGTACCTCATTGATTAGATCAAATTCAGGTCGTCGCTTCCATTGTTGTGTAAGAACTTCAAACCTAAGACTTCAATTTCTTATTTCTTCTTTTACGCATACGATGTTATGAAAGTTATGAACAAAAATCGAAGTGTGCTTCTGTTGTGATCTAGATTGATCCCTCGATGTGTTTAAGAGCGACTGAAATAATCTCTAGATTGTTAAGATCAACCAACAACCATGAGGAATTAGCTAGGACTAGAGCTATTCCTGAGATCACTAAATGAAAGAAAAGAAAACAAAGGAGATTTAATAAAGAAAAAAAGGAGAGAAATAGATATATATAATTTTATTTTGTGTTTTAAAGTTCGAAGTGAAGTAAAAGAAATAAAATGATATTATATGTTCCTGAGTTGAAAGGAAAAGAAAAGGAAATTATAATTTTAACGTTATACAATTTTAATCTTCTAATTGAACTAAGTTGTAATGGTAAAATTGTAAAATGACATATTATTAAAAAGTTTCCTTCTACTGCTTTCATCTGCTTCCTTTTGATTTGGGAGAAAAGAAAAAAAAAAGATTATTAATTTTTTTCTCTCTCCACTACCTTGACACTAAACCAAACTAACATAATTATTGACATCAAAACTACTATGTCAATTACCCATAACTTCCAACATTGTTCAAAAAAAGATTGTACCAAAAGATCTTGTCAAACATAATCATTGCCATAACCACCCAAACCCTTATTAGTTACTAACAGTCTTAAAGATGGTTGTGAGACATCTTGTGAAGAAGTTACATTATTCACACTTGAGGCAGGTTGTGATGAAGCTTGTGATGCACCTTGATTTTTACAACTTCTAGAATTGTGACCCTTGTTCTTGCATTTGCCACAAGTTGCAGTATATAGTTTCTTGTCAACTTCCATCAACTAGACATTCTTTTTTACATCTCGTTAAATGACTATTTTCTCATCTTTTTTGGTCTATCAATATGCTTATGATGTTAGGAGCAGTCAGTATGGTTAGGTAGAAAGATGGTATATAAGGATCTCTACCACTGATTGGATTAATTATGTTCATGTCAACCTTCTTCCAATTATCCAATCAATAAACCTCAAAAACTCATGTTTCTCGAAAACCAACTTCACTACCATGTTGTCCTGAAGAGAGATTAAGGGTATGGACTACTTGCATTACATTTAGGGATAGCAATGGGATGGATATGGGTGATCCTACCTCATTCCCGATTAAAAAAGTGTCACTTACCTGGCTCAAAACCCATCGTACATGAATCGCGTATCTACTCATCAAGTATAACTATTAGTTTGATAAAAAGTGCTCGTTTGGTATATTTGTTGAGTATCTATCGATTACAAAAGTAGATTAGTAGATTATCAATATCAGTTATGAGTTATATGATAAAGAGCAAAAGTTAATATTGATGGTACAACTAGCAAAATGAAGGGGGGGGGGGGGGGGGGGGGGTGGTTTGGGGCTTAATGGTATTAGGAAAGTCCCACCAACTAAGAGGTTGTGAATTCAAACCTCACCAAAATCAAATTGTCGTTAATATTATAACTTGCAAAATCAACATAGGTCATGAGTACATCGTGTCAAATATTTTACCAAAGAACATAAAGGAAGTTGGGGAATTTGAGTCAGCAGGCTAGCTTTTATCAAGTTAGAAATATCAAGAAAATATAGAATATAATTAAACTAAAATAATAAAATAATTTCCGGTATATGCTTGGATAAATGAGTATTCTTAACCTGGTAATCGGGTACATAATGTAATAACATACTCATTTTATACCTATGAAAAAATAAAATTAAATCATTTACCCGGTCCCATACCTAATTACCCGAACCTATACTCATCCCAAATGTCTTGGGATTCGAGAATCAATGAATTATCACCAGGTTCAAGTTTAATTATCATCCTATTTAAATTTCCGTTTAACATCAATTTTTATAGTCTTTTTCAGCCATGTCTTGAAGATAGGTCAAGGGTATATCTAACATTCTATGGGGATGTTGATGGAAACCTTTTATATGCTTTATTATGCTTCCTCAACTTTTTCATGACTTCTTTCAATGGTGGCATAACATCATCATTCTCCCTGTTACTTTCAAAGTCATCTAGATCAACATTTGAAGTCATCCCCATCTATGCTAACATCATCAAAGGGTCCATCACCATCTTCCATATCCATATCATTGTTAACAATAGCCCTAAAGTTATCCATATCCATTTCTACATCCTATACCATGTTATCAAGATCGACCATATAATTTGAGTCGTCGTCACCATCTTCTTCATTGACATGTTCTTCAACTGACATAGTTGATGATACTTCTTTTAGGAACATGGCTCGTTCATTCACTTGCTCATGAACTCCCAGCTTCGCCAGAAGCTACCAAGGGGGGCCTCGGCCCGGGAAGGGGATAGTGATCTAGTGGTCAAAAGTAACAAAGTGTAAATATCTTCGTCTTGTTCTTCAACATTATCAAATGTTTCATAATTACCAAAATCCTACTCTTCTTTGTCTTGATTTTCGCGTGATAGTTTTCTTCTACATGCTTGAGTAATCTCTATACTGTTTCTAATAGGACTAGATGGACCAACATCAGGTGGTACAAAAAAGTGTTTAGTCGTGTATTCCAATTATCAATATAAATCTTAATAAGTTTAACCAATGTGCACATATTTAAAGAAGCTTTTCACATCATTGTAATTAGCCAGTGCCCTTACACCAAAATATAACCAAAATATAAATCCATTTCTTGAACCTTAAAATGGTAGTAAAAAGATCATAATTAGCCAGTGCCCTTACACCAAAATATAAATCCATTTCTTGAACCTTAAAATGGTAGTAAAAAGACCATATCACATTGATAACCTAAAGTCTTAACCATTTCTTCCAAAACATCTATACCAAAATCATCGGTATCCGCCATAACAATGAGATTACATTTCTATTTACATACTTCCTGCCTTGAAAGTTAGCAAATTTTCCTCTTTTAAAGATTTTGATACTAGACAACATACGTTCATTTGTTGTAATGAAAGTTAAACAACAAAAGGTCAAATGTTAGATAAAAGTAAATAAAAAACGTTGTTGAACTCTCAGTTACATTAATGTTTCATAAACTTTAAAACTTGGTATACCCTTACCGTAAACCTCGTTTGGGTCAAGGTCATCGTGTGGATGGTTACCACGGACCATTCATAATTGTAAAACCATTGCAATAGTGGCAATTGTTCTTGAATCGCTTCAAAGTGTGAGTCTTCGACTTGTGGAAAACAAAGGTTGAGAAGATTGTGAACAGTGATGGATGTCTGAGTAGGTTAGTCAATTAGGGTCATTGAAATTGTACTTCAAAGACGATAATACCTCTCACATGAGAGTCATATAACTGAGTTAACAAGAATGTTTCGTTACATTACTGTTAGGTACGAAAAGTGTCAAAAATCAAAACGTTGGAGACTCAAAAGGTTAAACATTTAAAAGTTAAATGAATGTTGATTTTCGGATCAAATCTCATAGATGAAAATAAAGTTTCTTCTAATAATTTAAGTTTACTCTAAATTTTTTATGGATGATAGGATTCCCCAAACAAGTTGGTGGTGGTGAGATGGGGGATGAGCATTTAAAACTGATTCTAGAATTTTCTATAACGACAAAAGGGGCAACAGAAGTAATTAAAAGGGTCTTGATGCACATGCAAATTTTACGTTTTTGGGGAGCAATTGGTATGTTTTAACCTTACTTGCAGCAACTATCCAATTAATGCCCCTCTAGCAAAACATATGGGTAGCCTCAATTTCAAATACGACAAAAAGTATTTCAAAATAAGACAAAAGAATCTCCTATATTATAAGATATCCAACCCCCAAATTAATAAGATTAACATAAGAACTAACATTATCCGAATAATATTGTATCAATATAAAATTACTTTTCTAAACATCCATCATAGTGTATTTGTCTCGAGTATTGTCTTTTATATTATATTTTATGTAGTTTTTAATATCAATAAAAACAATATAAACATTACACAACTTGTTAAAAATATAATTAAACAAGGAAAAAAAGTCCGCGATATGACGCGCTTACTAACTTCATAGCGAGAGTCGCAAATGATATTAATGTGGTTAATTATATAAAAAAATGCATGAAGTTACAACAACTCAGTTCTAGAGATCAAAATAGATAGAAAACAATTATATAACTGTACAAATAATCTTCGGACGATATAAGTTTGATTTTTCACGGTAACAACACTTACCATCAATCAATATAACTTATGATACTCAAAAAAATCACCTTACTTTGAGTACATCTATGTTTTTAAGAGTTCAGAAAATTCATACAAAGAAACGCTTTAATAAGTAATTTTATTGTTAAGAAGTGATATGAACCATTGATGTGAGGAATCAATGATAGAGATTATCGAAGGATGCCACGTCAGCAATGTTTAGGCATGAAAAGATATAGAGATACAGCTCAAATAGGCTACTATTATTAATTTTTTCTAAGTCCTCTTATTTTTTAAATGTAAAAGATTTACCATTTGAAATTACTCTAAAAATAAATTACTTCACAAATTCAAGTATTGTATTTTGTTTATTTATTTTGAGTATAGTATTGTTATATATTTTAAACCGACTTTATTTATAAAAATGTGGATGTATTGTGCGCATAGCATTAGCAATTCGGATGACAGTCAAACACAAACCTGATGAGAATACCGGAAATCTTAGACATGTATGAGATCGGTTAAGTGAGTATGGGACTGGGTATGAGATTATATTTTTATTTTTTCCACTGACATGAAGCATGTATGGGATTTCATCGTACCAGTTAACCGATAAGCATACCCGTTTACCCGATTTTATACCCAAATTTATTGTCTTTTTTTATTTTATCTTACTTAACAATCATATTATATATAATTATATCTTTTATTTTTTTACTTAATATCTTTTTACTTTATTATTATGTAAGCTACTAAGCATCCTATTATTCACACTAAATGATGTCTTTAAAATTTATATTTATGTGTTGAATATATGCGTTAATATTAGCATATGTTGTGTAATTAATGTATAAGTAGCGTGATTATTATATAAGTTGCGAAATATATTTGCGTACTTTAGTTTATATGGTTGTGTATCATGTGTGCTTAATTATTCAATATGCGCCTAATTATGGCGCAGACGCATAAGCCCCTCGCTTCATGTCACGTGTCATAACCAATGACTTTGTACGCTTTGCACGCTAAATAAACTATTATAATAACCCTCTCCTATAATGTATATATATGTGCATGTATATGTACATTATTCTACATGTATAGCTATATGTGTGTGTATAATCTATGTGTATGTTATTAGACCAAAGTGATAAGTGGTCATAGGCATTGGAATTACAAGGACTTCTCGGTTAAAGGGGTTGGTTAGACAAGTCATTGATCGATTTATCAAGTTTCCTACTGCATGAAACAACTATGCCCCAAAAAAGGTTAATATTAAGGCTTTGACACGTTCTAATGGATCAACTTCCTAATAGAACAAGTCTAAACCATAAAGATATGAATATTCCATCTGGCGGATCTAGAATACCAGTTCAGGGGTAACATAAACTTTTTTTTACCATACATGTAGTGGCAGAACTAGGAATTATTTCCTACGGGGTTACTATTTTTTATAATTAGCTTCTAACGAAACAACATAAAAAATTTTGGGTAGTTTGATTGAGTCGAGTCGGATCGGGTCGGAATGGACGTAATTAAATTGCATTGAATTGTTAACAAAAATACAATACCAAAAGAAATAAAAAAACTTATATTTTATAGTGTTCCGTACGCGTCTTCATCATTTGATGCTTTCTTTTCACAGCAAAATGATTCATGTTCTCTAAATTTTAAGTTTAAACAATAACTAGAATCATTAAATTAAACATAAAATGTCTGTGATAAACAAATAACCATATAAGAGCATTCATAGTAGATTCATACACTTTTTACATCATCTATTTTTATATTATTTTCATTTACTTTTAAAATTGAATTTTAATAAATTTTTATAGAAGTTTGAATATGAGCCATACTCTCATCATTTTAAAAATATTCCTAAGGTTTTGATACAAATTGTCAAGGTATTTAAACAAGAAACAACAGAAACATCAATTATTTCATTTTCTTTCTTCTTTATTCTTTTTTTTTTTTTACATAAAAGAATAACAAAATGTGTATGAACATTGAAAAAAAGGTATTGTTTTGTTATGTTATATACTAGTATTAAGCTCACTTGCGTTGCAACGGGAGGCGTAAATCCATGCCAAGTAAATAGCTCACCACCGCCAGTGACCACCAAAACTGAAGAAACCAATAAAACGAAAAAAAATAAATCGAATGAAAAGTAGACGTAAAAATATTAAACCATACACTTACGCAAGCAAAAAATAAAACAATAAGTAAATTGATCTAGTACCAGCGCGCTATTACTTGACCGTTAAACTGGGAAAAATAAGTGAAAAACGTTAAACCACACATATACGTTGTGACGTGTTAACTCGTAAAATTTAGATCGAAACATATAACGGAAAATTTATAAAATTTGAAAAGTATAGAGGACCAAAATTGAAAGAAAAAAAAATATTAAGGTTAAATTATAAAGATGTAAAAGTATTGGGTTAAAATAAAAAGGTTAAAGATTAAAAAAAATAAGTACATTCCATAAAGCACATAATACAACTTACAATACAAATAATTAGTATATATATAATTTTTATTTTAGACTTATTATTGTATTGGGTTGGATAATGAATATTTTGGGTTTTTATGTTATTTGGTAATGGGTAATGGGTAATGGTTATTTATGGCTTTATAGAATGTTTTGTTTTTTATAAATTATTAGACTTTTATTTATAAAATTTAAAACTTTTTATGAAGTGTTGAGTTTAAAATTTTCTTAGAAGTAACGCAATTTCTCCTCAAGGGTAACGTAAAATCAAAAATTTCTTTTTACATAAACCGTAAAAAAATTTTACACTACCCGTAACAAGTTGAGGGGTAGCGGAGGCTACCCTCAAGTATACATATGTCCACCCGACCGCCACTGCTGATCTCTGTGTCTGTCATGCTCTAGCAATATAGTTTTGATCGATCATATCATCATCAATTGTTCTAGCTATATTGATTCGATCGATCATAATATCATCCATTGTTGTATCGCGAAAAATAACTACCATAATTTACTCATTTATTTAGTATAAGTGTGATGTAATAAAGAGACGGAAAAAGAGGTGACAAGTTGAAATACAGGCTAGGTGCATGTACGCAACCTGCAGATTCAGCTACTAGCATATAAGACGTAAATAATTTGATTATATTAGTGACATTATTAGACTGATGAGAGACTAAAGATTTTGGCATCAAGCTATCAATTGTCGGGATTTGACTCCGACAAATTAATAGAACATACTAGAACTTATGCACACCCGACTCAAACAAGGCGACCCAAACTGGTCCGAACAGTAGTCTCGTGTTTGGTTTTATGACTGGTTGCGAAACAACAAACTGATCGCAAAACAGTCGCAAATATTACGACCACAAAAATGGCCCTGACTTTAGTCGGAAGATAAGCCTCGGTGGTAAAACAGTTGGAAATTGGGATCTCATGCGGATGTTTTTGCGATCGTAATTTCGGTAGCTAATGAGTCGTAAAATGTGTTTACGGCTGGGTTTTGACCAAAATCACGGTTGGAAATACTTAGTTGAGGTTTTGACCGAAAGCCCAATTCCAATCAGAACTGTTATCATCACTAGTGGTAGACCCATAATTTTTTTTTCTGGGACGGAAACTTTTTAGGAGTCGTATGAGTATTGTTATATAGTAAATTTTCTGGTCCACTTTGAGTCATAATCAAAGTTTGAAAATTTTATTCTAAAGTTCATAAATCATAAATTATAGTTTAAGATTTGAAGTTTGTAATTTTAAATCCCAATCCATATTTCTTATCCTAATCAAATAATCATTTAAACAATAAAAGACTATATAAAACACTAAAACTCTCATACTCAATAATGTTACATCAGTGCGGCAATCGAAAGTGGTGATCGAAAAAGCGGCATCTAGAAATGGCGGCATGGTGATTGGAATTGGGTTTTAAAATTTAATTGGTTATATGTCAAATATTAGGTTTAAAACTTAATTGGGATTATGTCTAATTTTAGATTTAAAACTTAAAAGATTAACATTTAAAAATCAAGGGGTAATGGGGGACGATTGCAAAATTTTAAAAGTAATGGTTGAGATTTTCACGTATACATAACACTAATATTTTCTTAGGGTGGGCAGTTGTCCCTTACCTAGAACTTGGGTACGCCTATGATCGTCACCCCATGGATCTTCAACTACCAGAACGTTTAAAGCTTGAACAACCAAAGGGTTTTTTGGTTCCTTAAATGTTTAGGAATTTAGAAAATGTTGTTGTGAGTTGTAGTTTTGGTTTTCCAGAATGTTGAATGATATGGTATTTATAGAGTTCAGAATACAGAATTGGAATGTTTATTAATCTCTTTTTGTTAATATTATCTTCATTCATAAAGATAAATTGATGTGGTGTATCGTGACGAAACACTAAAGTGATGAAAATATGAACTATGATGTGCTAATGTGATGTTGAATTGAACTGTGTTGTAATATGTCTAGTGACGGAACCAAGGATTTCTTTATGGTGTTAGGATTTTACGGTTAGTGGATTTTAACAAACTAGACGTCATAGTTTTCGAGTCCGTAAAAAATCAGGTCGAGTTATAAATAAAAGACATTGTCACTAGAAAAAAACAATGTCATTAAAATATAAGAAAATACGTTTTATAGTAGTTTCCAACAAGTTTTTATGTTTTAAAACCAATCGAATCTTTGATGATAAATTTTACAAAGAACTGTATTTTAATATAACAAATACAAGCATTATTCATATTTTAATCACCAGTCTGATTATGTAAATTCGTCTTTACATGCTTCATTAAAATAAAACATCTGTTAATACCCATGGTTGCAATTGGTGGAAATAATGTTAACTTCATTAAATGATAGAGAAACGGATATCCAACATGTCTTTTTGGAAGCGGTAGAACTAATTAATTAATAATTGAGTAATAGAAAATGAGAATTGACTAAGAATTTGGGTTTTTAATTCTAGTATTCTACAATATATGCAACTAAGACAAGAATATTTATTTAAACTTTTTGTAAATCTAAGATGATGATACATCAAGGTCTAGTTTTGTGTTATTGGGTTGGTCATTGATGTTGGGATTGATCATCTTGGATGATGATACTAGATGGTCTCATGATGTAGCTTTTATATTTTAGTGTGGGTGTGGGTGTACACTTCTTGACCACGAGTCTTACCCACAGTTATTACTTCTAATAATAGAATTGTTCTTTTTCGCCATCTTCTCCGTTCGTCTTCTTGTCGAAAATACCAATGTTTTCAGAATTGTATCGGACAGTGAACCGGACATCTTAATGGATCACTGGTCGGACCGGATATGAGAATCAGATAAAATTATAATTATTTAATGAATATACGTAAAAAAATACTGAAATTTTTAAAAATATATATAAAAACCGATTTTAAGCACCGTACCTGACCACATTGGGGTCCGATTCCCGGTTCGGTCCGGTTTTCAAAACAATAGAAAATAGCTTCAAGTATAGTGACGGAACTATAACCCTCTTTTAACGGGAGGGTCGTATATAAATTTAATTTGTACTCATTAGCGTATCACAAACTTACGAATGGATATTATAACCTTCAATATCTCATAGTCAAATTGTTGTAAAATTGTTTTGATTTTACATTTAGATAAACTACGTACTAAATAATACTTTGTGTATTATAATATTTTTAATGACGAATAAAATCTCAACAGTTTACTTAAAAATGTTATTATTAGTCCTTCGAGTGGAGGGAGGGGACGTTAAAATTTAAAAACGTTTTGGCTATTACATTATTTTTATTAGAATAAAGAAAACTAGATAATGGGAGGAGCAAAATGCTAAGAGTTGAGCCAGTGGGTTTTCTCAGCAGGGGGTTGGGGGTGCGGTATCTGCTAGAAAACGGATAAGTGGACCCGATTAAGATAACGTCTATCCTCCGAAATAGTGTCGTACATTTGCCGTTCAAGAAAAAAAAGATAATGTGAGGGATCAATATTCAAATATCTAGATTATTTGAGAATTATGAAACACACTTTCATATTGAAGTAATTAGATGGCTCAATCCGAATTGCTCAATTGAATAAAACTCAAACTAAATCTTCAAAAGGAAGTATGAATCTGTATTAATTCATGAATCAATATCAACTGACCAAAAGAAGATTTTGTATTCCTAAGATAAGGGTACAAAACATGCTAGTCTGCGGTTATCATTTTAATAAAATTCAAAATGTATGAACCGGAGCACATTTTGAATTCGAATTTCACATGTTAAATTTCAGAAAAATAAAATTCTAATACATTTTTAACAAGTCAACTTTTTATTAAAATAAATATTGGTCAAATTTAAGCTCGACCTCAACCAGGGGCTTTACCCCTTAAATCCCACTAAAAACGAGAACCTTCAAACTATTTTAGAATCCCTCGTTAATCCCCTTCGTAAAAATATATATATTTTAATTTTTATTAAAATCCCAATAAGAACATAACTTTAATTTTAGTTTTTTTAAATCCATCAGTGATTCCATTGCTAATATGTCCTTGAGAAATCCATTAGTAAACATATTACCCACAACGATCACTATTACCTTTTGAAATCCGACGAAATCATCCGTCCCAGTTTTCTACTAGTGTCGAGGAGGAAACAATCGTGGTTACGGTAGACATGGGGTTGGAGTTTTACATACATACATATGCGTAAACATATGTGCATACACATACGTGCATACATACACACATATGCATCTTTTAAAGGTAAGGTAATTTTGGTCAAATTATAAAAATGTAATTGATTTTTTAAACACGAGTTAGTGCCAAGTTTATTTACAACCTATTCCTAAATCGACTATCACCCCTCAATCACTTAAGGATGAACACCTTTAGCGTACGTGATGCTGCAGGCTCTTCGATAGTTAGTATCAAGTACCAAATGTGTTGTTTGAGTATAGATCAAAGGTGTAATTTTTCATACTTTCCAAATCACATTTGTCTAGTTCTTTCTTTTTTCTATTTCTTTTAATTAAGTATAACAAATTACGTGTTGATTCGCTAAACAAAGAAGTTATAAATCATAATCAGAATATTACAAACTTTTTATTCACTTTTAATATATATAACTAGAGGAACAAACCAATATTACTTAACTTTTGCATACAAGTTAAAGAAACCAACATTCTATAATCACATATATGTTTAAAACTTTGATTGAATTTGATAAATCACGTTGATGTCAACTTGAAAGGCCTTTGCAAGAATATCCCCAGGGATGTCAGGGTTTGATCCAAACACCGCATTTGCAATAGTTATAACACCCGGATTTTGACTACTCAAACCCGCAACTGCAATAGCATACCCATGTTCGAGGTTTTTTTGAAAGTGAACTAGACCTTGTGGAAACACAAACACATCGCCTTTCTCAAGTACTTTTGCAATGAGGCGATTTTCAGGGTTAGATGTGACAAAACCAACCAGAATACGACCTTCGATGACTGTTAAGATCTCAGTAGCTCGAGGGTGCGTGTGTGGAGGGTTAATACCCATAGGGGCAAAGTCAATACGAGCCATGGAGATACCTAAAGTATTGAGTCCTGGTAACTCTGATACAGTGACTGCAGTCACATTAGAGCCCACGTCATTTGACGTATTCCCCATCAGATGAAGTCCTCTAAAGAGAAAATCATCCGCTTGCACAAGCTTTGGATCTTTGCAAACCACGCCGTTTACGAGTACTACATAAACATATATAAAAACTTATTATGAACACATATAGATATTGCATGTCATATAAAAAAAACTACATGCACGTCTATGTGATTTGACAACTCGATGGTGCGGGAAGCAAATTTAATCAAAGTCGCTCCAAGGGGAGCAAATTCAACAAATGTAAAATCTAACTTTTTTTTTCCCTATATTTAACATTTAGTTTTATTTTTCTCTAATAACTTCTAAGATTAATTTATTCTAATACTTTTTTTTTATTTCTTTTACATTTTGATATAAATTTTATTGAAAACTATGATTATAAGTTATGAGTTATGATAATCTATTACCTTTGCTATTTGGATCAGCCACACAGAAGTCCTGGAGAGGACTAGGGTCCGAAGCAAAGGCAATTGAACATGTCGCCAACAAGAGACTGAATATAAGAAAACGAGATGCCATTGACGAGAAGCGTAAAATTAATTTGTTTCTAGGAGTTTAATTTGTTACTTCAAGAAATCTATGACACAGAGCATGTAACATGGTCATGTTTTTATAGTAATAACATGGGAAGATAAAGCCTGCATATGTTGTCACACCATCAACGAGTTAGATAAACATAGGAAATAGTAAAAAGAAGATAAAGTCGTCAAAATGCATCTTAATTAGATACAATCAACTTTTGGTATATTATTATGCACTATGATGATTTATTTCATTTCTTTAATCATTTTTATATTTAGATCAATTTTGTTGGAGCGTTGAATGTTTATCATGCCTTAATTGAATTGTTCTAAAGGTTTCTATAAAAATGTTTAGAAGCCAAATCAAAAAAAGTAGGTGAGCTCTAATACTGTAGTTGCTGAAAATGTCATTACAAGTTTGTATAATAATATATATATATTGCAGGACCGTTAAAGGGTACTTAAGCTTGCACTTAGTTAACACACTTAGGAGGATCTTAAGACCACTTAACAATTCAAATAGGAAACTATGAACTTTTATAGAAGATACAAGACAAACACAAGTAAAAGCAAGAACAAAAACACAAGATAAAATTTTCAAAAAAGTTGTATATTGCTTCTCTAGTTCTATTACAAGTGTTGTATAAGTATATTTTAAATACAAGGACCGGAGACTACTTATACTACATCCTACAACCGTCAATATGCAAAAAGACAGTTGGAAGTGACTAATCTAGACAACAAGATCAGTCTAAAGTCAAAAGGCAGATTGCCTTTTGACTAGTGACTATGACAAGCCATAGCTCACTGACTTTCCTATTACAAAAAGCCAAGAAGGAACAAAAACAGAAACTTGTAGGCGAAGACCTTATCTACTTTATCATAAAGTATAGAAGTTTCACCAACTAGTGATAGCAGGTGAACTACCAGAGCATGCAGCGGAAAGTAGGTTACTTTATGATAAAGTTGATAGAAAATGTATCTTTTCTCTTTCTTCAGAGAAAAATTAGTCTTGTCTTTAAACAGCTTCGGAAGACTTTGTCTTGAGAGCTTTGGAAGACTTCATCTTTTACCTTCGAAAGAGTTCAGTCTTTGGCTTCGGAAGACTTTACACTTAGAATATTTTCCAAGTTCAGTGTAAAGCTTCCGTAGCAGTTTCTTCTGAACTTTGGCTTTGGAAGATTTTACACTTAGCATTTTTTCTTGAGTGTGTAAAACTTCCGAAGTTAGTTCACCTTTGTTCAGAAGTGCATGTTGGAAGACTTGGTTGTTTTGGTATCTTTTGGTTGCATCAGCCTCTTAACTTCAGAGGTTCCTACAAACTCCCCCTAGGCTGATGCTACCAAAACAGAGAGGTTCTTTAGATTGGGATAGTCCATATGAGGATCTTCAGAATTCCTTTCTTCATCAGTAGATCTGGATTCTTCAGACTCATGAAGTACCTTCTCATGTCATAGAGATCATGCAGAGGGAGTTCAAGCATGTCACTTGTGAAGTAGACATGTTGTTCTCCCTGAATCCTGGGGAACCACTTGAACTCTCTCCCCTCAGCTTTATCTTCCTCTCTCTCTTTTCTTCTTCAATCTCTTCAGGAGTCATCTTCCTTTTGCCTTTGTCAATTGCAGATCTTGATGACTCAGTCTGAGGAGAGCTTTGGCCTTCATTTCTTGATTCAGCAGTCAAGCTCTGGCCAGAGAGAGGTTATGAAGCACCATCACCAGCTGGTGCCTCACTGAGGGTATGGGGTGCTGGAGGAGATCTTGTCTCAAGGTTCACAGTCTCAGCCTCTGGGCCTTCAGTCAAGGCTTTCCCTTCGAAGCTAATCTTGGGGTCTACCTCAACATCTAGTTGACCAAAGGCTTCAACTACTAGCCTCTGTCTATATAATGCAGTTCTCCTTTTGAAATCTGCCAGCACCCAGTCTTGAATTTGATTGGCTAATCTGACAGCTTGTCTGTTATTGCTTGGGTTGACAAGTGCCAGATCTACCAAGTTTATACTCTCATAGAAACTCAGGGTGAAGATGTTAAGAATTTCTTGTTGACCCTGAGCTCTAGAGATCACAAGAGCTTTCCTATCATTGTCATACCCCCAACCCCAGATTGGGTTCTCAGATGGGGCAGATATTGCTCTTGGTGCTCCCTCCTCAAATAGTTATTGAATGAGCAGTTCCAGATCACTGTCTAGAGGAGGTTGCTAAGCATGGACAATTGCAAGATAGGATGGTGAGTCCTGTATGTCCATACTTGAGGAAGAACTCCCAGGTTCTGTGGCTGTCAGAACTTCCTCCCCCTTTTTGGTAGCATCACTCTCATGCATAGGTGAGCTGGGGAAGTGATCCATAACATCCACAGGTTCTTGTGGACCTGGATGAGTTTGTCCTATAGGTCTCTCAGCTAACTAGCCCTTGAGATCGGTGATCTCAAGTTGCTGGTCATGGACCCTCCTTTGCAAGATAGTCACCTGTGATTCAAGGTGAGATATCTGTGAAACCAGTTGGGTGCAAATGTCTTTGAGTTGGTGCACCCTGAGTTTCAGACTCCCCTCATCTTCAGTTAAAATCATTGGGGGATGAAGGAGGTGAACCGAGGTCTGCTCCTTCACCACCAGCATGGGGTTCTTGGCTGCTGGATTTCCCCTACCCAATGATAGTGTCAAGAGGCTGGGTTGCCGTGGTTGAGGTCTTAAGGATGTAATCACTGGCAACAGTGAGAGCCTCTTCCACATGGATCTCCTGGACAATCATAGGAAGATCCACCTCAGTTTAGGGTGTCTGATGTGGGCTAGACATAGGTGAAGTAGGAGTACTCATCTCCCCTTGAGTGTGGGTAGAGAGGGGAGAGTCATGATACTCACTGAAACCCAAATCTTCATCAGAATAGAAGTCAAGGCTGGGAATGGGTTGGTTGAGATCAAGAGGCTGAGGATGGTAGCTTTCCCCTGAAGGTTGATCACTAAAGTGTTGAGACTCAGAATGATGGCTTAAGGCTGTTTGTGGAGTTGTGAGCTCATCAGGCTGAGCATGAGGAACCTCAGCACTGATTTTTTGAAAAATAGGAGTTGTTTGCTCCTCAGGGGAAGTGGGAGCTCGAGTGTCCACTTCCTCCTATGTGAGTTGTGATATGGGGGCCTGCACATGCTCAATAGCAAGTGCAGGGGTTCATTTGGATTTTCTAGTGTAGGTGAGGGTAATTGTTGGCCTTGATGGTGGTTGAGAAGTAGAGGGTGTTGGTTCATCACTAGATGGTGCAGCTAGGATGTCACCCTGAGCAATGAGCTCAAACATTTTTGGGACAAGGGCTGTTTCTACCCCGGAAAACCCAACAGTTGGCTTTTTCAATATCTTGAAAATGTCGGGTCTCATGTGTGCAAGTTTAAGAACATTACCTGTTCCCTCAACTGTGGTCCCAATTCACAGTTGAGAATGTATTGAACATACCGGGGGAACATGTAATATTCTAAGAAATCCAAATTCGCTAGTAAATTTGTAAATGCAAACTAAGAGTACCTGAATTTGACCCCTTGAACCATCCCATGGACAATAAAGGAGAGGTCTTCTGGAATCTGGTCCCATCCTCCATGTTTGTTGGATAAGCTGTGAATGACGACATGGAGGAGGTATTTCCATTGGAATGAGACCTTCCCCTTCCTGAAGGTCTTGACTGAGAAGTCACCTTCATATCTCATCTGCTCAAAGGATTGGTTGACAGCAGTTTTTGGGAAAGACAGTTCACCTGCTTCATCATCCAGCTAAAGATGGGTGTTGATAATGGCTGGAGTGATGAAAACCGTCCTCCCCTGCACTGTGGCAGACAGTGCCTTCTCCCCATCCATGGTGACCTCTTGACAGGTCCGCCAGAACTCAAGCAACTGATCCTCATAGAGAGGAGGATCGATTGTAAGGGAGGTGAAGTAGTGAGACAAAGAAAGATACCTACACACGTCTGAGAAGCTTGAATCCTTCTCAGAGTTTAACAGAGCAACTTGATTGTGTTGCCTGTGTAGGTGCATGGTGAAATCAGAGTCGTTACGACTATCAAGATTGGCTATTTGAAGAAGCTTGGTAGTGAAGGAAAGAAGAAGAAGATGAAATTTGGGGGTAATATTAGGTTAAGGAACAATGAGAGATGTGAGATGAAATAGAACCGTTTAGAAAGATATACTCTGGATTTGAGACAAAGTTATGACAAAAAGATAAACTTTGAAATCCGCAAGTGGGTCCCACTTCTAAAAAAGGCGCCCAAAATGTTAGTTTTCTTGGAAGTAAAAAAAGCTTCCGAAGACAATTTTGGTTTCGGAAGCTGTGCAATCAAAGCTTCCGAAAGCAATTTTGCTTCGGAAGATATTTCAAAGAGTTTTGAAAATTTTGGCTTCGGAAGAAATAAATGAGTCTTCCGAGACTAAATTGCTTTCGGAAGAAATTTGTTCCTAAAAAGCATTCAAGTACTTATACCAAAATTTAAGCTTCGAAAGATACTTCAAGAATTTCTTTCGAAGGTAAATCTCAGATAAGCTGTTTAAACGATTTAGACATAAATTTCTTTCGAATGCAACTTTTGCTTCTTTCGAAGGTAAATTTTCATCATTCTAAGAGATATCATTCTAAAAGATCGTTTTTCTTCCAAAGAGAACTGGGCTTATGAAGTGATCTAATAGACAACCTAGGACACACAGTTTTAAGAAATAATATTGATTAAGTTATTAAGAAAAATCTACTCAAAGTTAATCATCCCAATAGCTGATACAAGATATTTAAATCTCTGTTCATCAAAAGCTTTTGTGAACAGATCGACATAAGGTTCATTTGTGTTAACTTTGATTAGTTTTATCATTCCCTTTTCAAAATTATCCCTAATCAGATTATACCTGATGTTGATGTGTTTGGTCCTTGAATGGTGCACAGGATTCTCTATAATAGAGATGGCACTGTTGTTGTCTATGTGGATGGGAGTCTCTTTGAAATTGAACCCATAGTCTAGCATCTGATTCTGAATCCAAAGCACTTGAGCACAGCAGCTGGCAGCAGCGATGTATTCAGCTTCAACAGTTGATGCAGACACACAGGATTGCTTCTTGCATTGCCAAGAGACTATCCTTCCACCCAGGAATTGACACCCCCCAGATAAGGACTTTGCAGTCATGTTGCAGCCACCATAATCACTATCTGTATAGGCATACAGATTGAAGTCTGAATTCTTTGGATACCAAAGGCCTAGATTTGGAGTACCTTTGAGATATCTAAGGATCCTTTTGACAGTGATTAGGTGTGACATCTTGGGGTTGGCTTGATATCTTGCACATATGCATGTGGCAAACATGATATCAGGCCTGCTAGCAATAAGATACATAAGTGACCCAATCATAGCCCTGTAGAGATGTTCATCAACACACTCCCCCTCAAGATCAGGACCAAGGGAGTGGTTTCTGGCTATGGGTGTCTTTGTAACCTTACAGTCAGTCATCTTGAATCTTGAAAGTATGTCCTGTACATACTTTGACTGACTGATGAAGATGCCATCTTCAACCTGTTTCACTTGAATTCCTAGAAAGAAATTGAGTTCCCCCATGGCACTCATTTCAAATCTATTCTTCATCAGCATCTCAAAGTCTTTGTAGAGCTTTGGATTAGTTGAACCAAAGATGATGTCATCCACATATATCTGAACTAGCAATGTGTCATTTCTTGTTTCTTTGATGAAGAGAGTCCCATCAATAGTACCTCTTTTGTATCCATGTTGACAGAGGTATGTTGATAGTGTCTCACACCACTTTCTTAGAGCTTGATGCAGTCCATAAAGGGCTTTATCAATCTTGCAGACATAATCAGGATGATCTGGGTCTGCAAAGCCAGGTGGTTGTTTAATATAAACTTCTTCATCAATCACCCCATAGAGAAAAGCACACTTCACATCAAGCTGGTAGACCTTGAAATCCTTGGATGCAGCATAAGCCAGAAATATTCTTACAGCTTCAAGTCTTGCAACTGGAGCAAAGACATCAGTGTAATCAATTCCTTCTTCTTGAGTGTATCCTTGGACAACCAGTCTAGCCTTGTTCTTGATGATGATCCCTCTATCATCTTTCTTGTTCCTGAATACCTATTTGGTTCCTATGACACTCTTCCCTTGAGGAAAAGGACATAAGTTCCAAACCTTTTGTCTTCTGATTTGAAGTAGCTCATCTTGCATAGCTTCAATCCAGCTTCCATCCTTCAAAGCCTCATCAACCTTCTTCGGCTCTATCTAGGATAAGAAACAAGAATGTAGACAAACATGGCTGTCATGAGCTTGTCCTCTTGTTCTTACCCCTGAGTCAACATTTCCAATGATGTTTGTGGTAGGATGTGACTTGTAGATTCGAAGTTGAGGAATCAAAGCAAGTTGTTTGGACAGATCTAAATTTGAGAAATTCTGATCTGGCAATGAGGTGTCTCCCACCACATCAGCACACTTATCAAGAGAGACTTGATCCAATGAGTGTGTGACATCATTCATGTTATTTTCAATGGAGTGGTTTTCAGCATCAAGAAATTCTTGATCACTGTCACCACCTCCAGTTCCTCCTCCTGCATTTGAAGTTTCTTCTTCTAAATTCTGAGCCTTTGAGCTGGAATTTGAAGGCAATTTATTTGAATCAACAGTATTTGTTATGGTAGTGCTGATGGGAGCTTCAATTATAGGGTTAGTCACCACTGGAGCTGAAGTAGTCTTCTTGTTTGGTCTTCTCAGCTCCAATCTTGGATCAGGATCTTCTGTTGACCTGTTATCTGTAGATCCTAAAACATTCTCACAAGATTTGTTAAAACAGTTGGTAACTAAGTCAAGATCAAACAGCCAATCCGGACCAGAATCTTTTACCTAGGGTGTGTGTTCATTGAAAGTCATATTGGCTGACTCCTCAATGATTCTAGTTCTGAGATTGTATACTCTATAAGCCTTAGCTTGAGAAGAGTACCTAACAAAGTGTCCATCATCTGATTTCTCAGCAAACTTGGCTATTTGATCTTCGGTATTCAAGATGATGCAAGGACATCCAAATGTTCTGAGAAAACCAATGAATGGTCTTCTTTTGTGCCACAGTTCATAAGGAGTCTTACCATGTGTCTTAACTACCAAAACTTTATTTTGCACATAGCAGGCTGTGTTGACAGCCTTTGCCCAGAAGGTGATGGGAAGCTTAGAGTCAGACAACATGGTTCTTGCAGCTTCAATAAGTGTCCTGTTTCTCCTTTCAGCAACACCATTTTGCTGAGGAGTCCTGGGAGCACTGTATTGTCTTGAAATACCCTTTTCATCACAAAATGTATCAAGGATTTGGTTTTTGAATTCGGTTCCTTGATGACATCTTATGATTTTGACCTGGTGATCAAATTGATTCTCTATTTTCAGAATGAAATTCTTTAAGATTTTAAGAGTTTCATCCTTAGTTCTAAGGAAAAACACCCAAGTAAATCTTGTGAAGTCATCTGTGATCACCAAACAGTATGAAGTCCTTTCTAAACTCATTACACTGGTGGGGCCAAACAGATCCATATGTAACAAGTGTAGGGGAGTAATGATAGAGTTCATTTCCTTTGGCTTGTGAGACACTTTGTGTTGCTTCCCCTTCAGGCATGCAACACAGGGGTCATCACTTGTAAACTCTTTCTTTGGCATTCCAGTTACCAAATCATTCTTAATCAATTTATTCATGTTCTTAAAGTTTACATGGCACATTCTTTTATGCCAAAGGAAAGACTCATCACTATTTGCTTTAGATAGAAAGCAAGAAATTTCTCCAGAGGGAGATGTTTCCTACAAGTCCATCTTGTACATGTTTCCTTTTCTGGGGGCTCTGAGCAAAATATGCTCTTGAGGAATGTCAACCCTGGGCTTGAGAAAAATGCACTCATGCTCAGTAAAGAGCATATGATGGTTTTTGTCATAAAATTAGGACACACTCAAAAGATTGTATCCAAGCTCCTTGACAAAGTTTACCTTCTCAATGCTGAGCTTACCATTTGAGACCATGCCCCTACCAGTAATGTAACCTCCTACATCTCCTCCAAAAGCAACTAGTCCTCCATTAATTCTTTCAATGTTTTGAAGTAGGGACTCATTGCCTGTCATGTGCCTGGAGCAGCCACTATCAATGATCCACACATTTCTGTTTGCCTTTGGTTGTCCTTGCACAAAAGAGATGATTTAGTTACATTTGAAAACCCAAGCCTCATTGGTCTTGGGCTTATAAAGTTCAGATGAAGGCAATGAAATAGTAAGTGATCCTATGTTCAGGCTTTGAGGATCATTTGCTATTGCTGAAAAGGAGCTTTCAGTCTCAAGGTCTTCCTTTATCTTCCACACCATCTTTGGAAGATTGGGCTTGACCTTCACTACTTCGGAAGCTTTTGTAGCTTCGGAAGATCTTGCTTTCACTGTAGCAAGCTTCAGTGCTTTGGAAGCATTCCTTTCTTCCGAGACCAACTTTTCTTCCGAAGACAATTTCCTACTTGCCTTCTTCTTCATTTTGGAGCTTCCGAAGGAAACAGATTTCCTTCCGAAGCTGTTTGTTTCTTTTTTTTCTCAAAAGTTTTCTTCTTGATCATGTGGATAGTACTCTTAGGATTGTATTAACAATCCTTAGCCAGATGTGAAGTACTACCACACATAACATAATCCAATTCTTTCCTTCTGAGAGTCTTCTTTCCCAAAGAAGACTGAGCTTGAACACTTTCCTCTTCTTTCTCCACCTTTTCAGATGATGTAGTAGGCTTTTTAGGGTGAAGCTTACTCTTTGAAATGGATGGTTCAGGCTGTGTAGCAATGACACACATCTGATCAGTCTTCTTGTTGTTGCTGGAGTGAGTTGAAGCTGAATTAGAACTCTTGGTACTAGAATTCTTGACAGGATCTTCAGCTTTCATCACCTTGAACCCTGCAGAGATAAATACTTATTTCTGTTTGGGATCAAAGGTGGTCTTGATCTCTTGAGCTTTTCTGGATCTTCTCTTTGCTCTTATGATCAAGTTCTTTCTCTTGGTTTTGCTCAAACCAGCTTCTTTTTCCTCCTTAGGAGCATGGTGACCCTTTTTGGATTGACTCTCTTCACGCATCTCAGAGTCGTCCCTCACCTTCTCTTCTTCATCCTCTTCATCACTGGGGTCTATGGATGGCAGCACATCTTGACCGGTTCCATACCTAGGAGATCTGACTGATAGTAGAGTGTGTGGAGGAGCTATCTCACTAGATCCCAATCCCTGCTTATTCTGATAACACACTTTTGCATGCAGAGATAAGGATATCATGTTCTTGAAGGTCTCTTCTTTAAGAACACATTTTTCTACCCTGGCTTTGCTGATCACAAGCTTAGCCTGACATTCAGTTAACTTGGTAATGAGATCCTTAATTTGAGTCTTGTAGTTTGTCTGCTCATGTTTAAGAGTTGAAACTGTTTTCTCTAGATCTTCTATCTTAAGTTTATAGTCATTTTCAGCTATTTTAAAATCAGCTTTTAAAATATTTAAAGACTCAATATCAGATCTCATTTCCAAGTTGTAGGACCTGTATCTATTTACTTTAGCAATACATTCAGGAGAGCAAAGATGTTCAAGTACCTTGGCTTCATCATGATCAGCCATGAGTGCTTGGTTTGGAGATGCATCTTCAGCTTGAAAGCTCCAGTCAAAACTTCCTTCTTCAACAGCAACTGCAGCTTGCTGTCTTGGCCTCTCATTCTGGTTCCCTCCTTTAGTGTAGTTTGGCCTGGATGAAGCTTGGCCACCATTTGACTTAGGTGCCTTGCATTCTCTAGCAAAGTGTCCCATCTGGTTACAGTTGTAACACTTGACTTTGCTCTTGTCCAGCCCAAACTTGCCACTGGCAGATTGCTAGTAAACCTTCTTCTAGTCCTCTTGTAGAACTTCTGGGCTCTGTGAGTGAGAAGAGCCATTTGCTGGACTATCTTCATGTACTCCAGATCATCTGGATGGATACAGTCCAGGTCTTCAAGAGTGAAAAGAAAGTTGCCTGTACTTTCATCAGTGGAGACAAAAGCTTGAGAAGAACTTGTCTCTTGGAAGGGACTTCCTTGGATGTAGCTTTCTCTGGGTGTCTCTGGGAAGGTGATGAAAGGACCCTTTTATGAGTTTTCAGGGTAGCAGATGAGATGATGTTGTGGTTCTCTACTATCCCTTTCAATCACATGAAGGGCTGAACTCTGGTGAGTGTTGGAGTTATCAGATGAATTTTGCATGTTCATCTCCATCTGGTATCCACTGAGTATCCCATACAACTTAGTGAGAGTAAGGGTCTTGAGGTTTTCAGTCCTCTTAATGACCACATAATAGTGTGTCCATTGTTTGGGAAGAGAGGACATGAACTTCCTTACAATATCCTTGTTCTCAATAGTTACCCCAACATCAGCCAGAGATCCTTCTTGTTCTCCTTGGCTTCATTTGAACCCTCATACATCAGTTTCAGTGCATCCCATAGCTGTTTAGCGGTCTTGCACTTCTTGAAACCTCTGTAGATGGAGTTTGGAAGAGCAGTTTGGAGAGCTGTCATGGCTTTCTGATCAACATCAATTCTTTTCCAGTCTTCATCAGAAAAGTTAGCCCTCTCCTTTGGTATCATGCCACCACCAGCAGCAGCTGAAGAGGTGCATGGTACATGAGGTCCATTAACAACAGACTCTCATATCCTGGAATCTTGAGACTTGATAAAGCCTTCCATTCTTTGAGACCAAGTGTTAAAATCCTCAGGAGTGATCAGTGGGGACTTTGTCATGGTTCCAATTTCCATATCAACTTTGGAGATAGCTTCCATTTGAAGAGTTAAGTGATGTGTGTAACTAAGAGGATTTGAAGATGGTGAGATCTTACAATCAAGAGCCTGGAATGCTTTGATACGAATTGCATGACCGTTAAAGGGTACTTAAGCTTGCACTTAGTTAACACACTTAGGAGGATCTGAAGATCATTTAACAATTCAAATAGGAAACTGTGAACTTTTACAGAAGATAGAAGACAAACACAAGTAAAAGCAAGAGCAAGAACACAAGATAAAATTTTCAAGGAAGTTGTATATTGCTTCTCTAGTTCTATTACAAGTGTTGTACAAGTATATTTTAAATACAAGAACCGGAGACTACTTATACTACATCCTACAATCGTCAATATGCAAAAAGACAGTTGGAAGTGACTAATCTAGACAACAAGATCAGTCTAAAGTCAAAAGACAGATTGCCTTTTGACTAGTGACTATAACAAGCCATAGCTCACTGACTTTCCTATTACAAAAAGCCAAGAAGGAACAAAAACAGAAACTTGTAGGCGAAGACCTTATCTACTTTATCATAAAGTATAGAAGTTTCACCAACTAGTGATAGCAGGTGAACTACCAGAGCATGCAGCGGAAAGTAGGTTACTTTATGATAAAGCTGATAGAAAATGTATCTTTTCTCTTTCTTCAGAGAAAAATTAGTCTTGTCTTTAAACAGCTTCGGAAGACTTTGTCTTGAGAGCTTTGGAAGACTTCATCTTTTACCTTCGAAAGAGTTCAGTCTTTGGCTTCGGAAGACTTTACACTTAGAATATTTTCCAAGTTCAGTGTAAAGCTTCCGTAGCAGTTTCTTCTGAACTTTGGCTTTGGAAGATTTTACACTTAGCATTTTTTCTTGAGTGTGTAAAACTTCCGAAGTTAGTTCACCTTTGTTCAGAAGTGCATGTTGGAAGACTTGGTTGTTTTGGTATCTTTTGGTTGCATCAGCCTCTTAACTTCAGAGGTTTCTACATATATATATATATATATATATATATATATATATATATATATATATATATATATATATATATATATATATATATATATATACACACACAAACACAAACACACACACACACATATACACACACTCTAATAAACCAAGATCTCTAAATGTCACACGATATTTTTCTAGGATGTCCACATATGTTCAACCTAGGATTTGAACACATATCCTCAGTGCAAGAAAAGTTACAAATAATTATATAAAAATAGTTTTCTCATAAATATTGATTTACTATTATATTAATCAAATTAAATTTTTTCAAATATAAATAAAACGTTTCATTAAAATTTTTCAATGAGAGTTAATTTTGATAAAATCAAATTTAATATCCAGCTAATCCTTATTAAAATTAATATACTACATTATATTTTTTCAGCAAACATTTTTAAAATGAACGATTAGTCACTATAAAACATCTTTGTTTCAATGTACATTGCAGTTCTATCTTCTCAAATCTAAGTATGTTTTACTACCTTACAATTTAATGTTCTCGCACACAATGTTTACTATTTTGACTCTTGTAAAACACTTATATTAAACCTAGTAGAACTATAAAGGAAAATCTAATAGAATGAATATGTAAAAATAGGCATTGACTTGTATGATTGTTAGAAAAGAAGATAGCTAGATTGTACCCTTCAAATTTGAAAAAGGATACTCCTTTGCAAATGGCTAAAACCTAGCATTTAAATCAAAACCAATCAATTAGAAAACATCATGTGTACTTGAATGCTACAATCTAGCCACATTCTTTCCTAAACAGCTAAAACCTAACCTTCAACACAAAATCAACAAATTAGAAAACAATCTAGTCATTTCTTTTCCAGCCTTGAATGCTACAATTTGGCCTTTTCTTTTTCCTCTGATTTCTCTTCTTCTTCTTCCTAAACAACCTAAAACTTAATATTAGGGATGACAATCAAATCTGAACCCAATATGATAGGTATGTGGTCGGGTAAGGTGGTATGAGAGTGTGTATGGGACTGTGTTTGGGATTGATTTTTATCTTTTTCTAGGTATGGGACGGATATGGGATTGCATCATATACCTGTTTGCTCGACTCGATTACCCGATTAACATACCCGTTTACTTGATTATGTACTCGAAATTATTATTTTTATTTATTTTACTTGATAATTATATTATATATAATTTATATCTTTTTATATTTAATATCTTTTTACTTAATAATTATGTGGTGAATATAAGTTATTAATTTTCATATCATTTGCACTATATAGTATCTTTCAAAGTTATAATATAACACGATATTTGTTTAAAAAATTAAAGATTATTATCAACAACAAAACATTAAGAGTTAATCAAAATTACTGTCCGGTACGTATATGCATATGTAGCTATATATGTGTCCTAACTACAATAGATACCCGACGAGTAATTTTTATAACCTACGGATGTCCCCGATTATCCCAATGTATTCCTGATACCCAACAGGTAAATACCCGATACATAACCCGACCCATTAACATCCCTAGTCAATATTTATTTTTGTAAAATTAGGATCTAACATGTTTGATCATATTGGTGGCTTTCTTGAATTATAACACCACATGGACAGACAATGGTATGGAAGCATATGATAAAAATAAGTGAAAATGACATTTTACCAACTTTATATATTTTGTGTATGTATAATAAATTAACTTATGGGAATTTTGTATTCTCGTTGATGAGGGTTACGAACAAACCTCATATTTGTAAAATTTGGATCTAACATGTGATGACCTGTCGTTGGGGTCATGCAAAAACCTAATTAACCTAGGTAGCTAGGGTAAGTCAGGTATCGTATTCACGGGGAGCATGTGGTTAGTGTTACACGATTCGTTTGATTATTAAACTAACTTACTAATTTAGAAAACTAAACTATTGTCTCTTGACTGTAAATTAGAGATAAATGAAATTAACTTAAAAATGATCACTTTATGAAGCAAAACGAAGACTTAGACTTGGCTTGGAACTATTGAGATGAAAGAGATCACAATCAGGAATACACGGTTTATGTTTCATCTAATCTTGAAATCACATAGACATAACTTGTTTATCACATATGTTGAATGGTAATTACCAACTCGATATCCGATTATGTAAATTAATTAGTAAACTAACTAATGCCATAATCTAGAAACTTTATTTGCAATCACCGATTAATGATGATAACCTAATTACTACTCAATGGTTAACAATGTAAAACTGATAACTTGATAAGTAATAATCAAATCAACTAACAAGAATCATTAATCAACACATGATTCAAAACACATAAACGAATAAATGTTGTTAAACAATCAAAGTTTACGTCTTGACTAGGTAAGAACATAAGAAAGCATAATCAAATCACAAACCATCCACCCGGAGATGATCACGGATGGTTAGCCTTGCATCTTTATTATAATCTCTTCAATCTTCAACTTGGGCATATGACTTGTTGATCAATGGATGATTAAAGAGAGTCCTAAAGGCTCCAAATAGTCTAAAGATTCGTCCTTGGGGTTGGAGGCAAGTCCCCCTTCGAAACCCTAATGTTAGGGTTTAAATAGGTTTTAAAATTTGAAACAATCCTCAAAATATCACGTTAGACCGTAACTTATGGCCTGTAGGCCGTAGGTTACGGCCTACCCCCTTCCCAGATGGCCTTGGCCTCTGTCTTGCGGCCTTTGTGGACGGTCCTGCAGTGAGGCTGTAGCTTACGGCCTCAACTTTTCCTTCACGTTTTTCTTCGTTTTCAGCTCCTTTCCTCCATAATCTTGCTAACATTTGTATCCTTATCAAATAATGTTCATTAAGCTCATTTGACCTATATTTCAAACGTAACAAAGTAATACCATTCGATACATAAAGTATATTAAAAACACGATATTAACTATGATACGTGCATGCATTATACCCAATTATTAACATGTTCATATTGGTAATTTTTCCTAATTATAACACCACATGGACGATGGAATGGAACTATACGATAAAAAAATCAGTGAAAAATGGCATTTTATCAATTTTAAATATAAGTAACTATGGGAGTGATTAAATGAGAACTCCCTTTTTTTATGAGAACTCTAAGAACCAATGTGAGGCAGTAGTTTTCAATTGCAAAATGATAATTAATAAAAATATAAAACGAAAAATAACATAAAAATAAAATAAATAAAAACACAAAAATGTTTCTCTAGTTTCCCTCTTTCATAGAAAAAATAAAAAAATTTATAGAAAATAAAAAAATTCTTGTTTTTCTATGAAATTCGTTTTTACACATGTATAACCAGATTTACACATATGTAAATAACGGGTGGATGATTTTTTTTTTAAAAAATATATCAATATGATAGGCGTTGAAAAGATAAAAAAAAATATTGAAATTAATGGTGAATTTTTTTTGAAAAATAATGTCGTGAAAAAAAGTTATGAACATTTAAAAAAAAAGAGAAAATGGCTTGTAACTTGCATGTGATAAAAAATATGTGATTCATATTGATTCATATAGTTCTCACAAAAAATGATGGTTCTCAAGATAACCCAATCCTAAGTAACTATATGTATATATAGGGGAGGGATCAAATGATAACTGTTTGTTTTTTTTGTGAGAACTCTAGGAATCAATTTGAGCCACTAGATTTAAATGGCAAAATGTTAATTAATAAAAATACAATAAAAAAATCATAATACGAAAAATAACATAAAAATAAAAAAAAATAAAAACACAAAAATGTTTTTCTAGTTTCCCTCTTTCATAAAAAAGTTTTATAAAAAATAAAAAAATTCTTGTTTTTTTACGAAATTCGTTTTACACATGTGTAACACCGGATTTACTATTACACATGTGTACAACCAGATTTACACAGGTGGACGATTTTTTTAAAAAACGTATATCAATATGGTAGGCGTTGGAAAGATAAAAAATACAGAAATTAATGGTGAATATTTTTGAAAAAATGATGTTGTCAAAAAAAGTTATGAACGTTTTAGAAAAAGGGGGAAAATAGCATATGACTTACATGTGATAAGAAATGTATAACTCATATTGATTCCTAAAGTTATCACAAAAAATGATAGTTCTCAAGATAAACGTACACTGTATATATATAATATATAATAAGTAAACAATAAAGTAATGGAAAATTTTGTATTCTCATTAATGAGTGTTTTGAGATAATAAACTGAAGCATGTTTAAAATAAGTTAAGGTAAGTAAAACATCGATAAGTAATGTATTTGAAATATAAGTTTGGATATTCGTTCTAAAAAGTAAAAGTTTGGATATAAGAAATAATATTCGTGAACTCAAAACTAACCCAAGAAAATCCATTTATGTTAAAATCATCTCAAACATGGTATTCACTTCAAACAATAATATGATTATATAACATTTACACTACCAAAAATTCTAGCAGTAATTAGAAATTATATAAAAGAGAAAGAAATAAAAAAAATAATAATATAGAGAAGAGATGGAGAATGAGACAAGTGAAACTCATTAAAAATTAATAAAATTTAGAGTTAAAAGTTTATTAAGAATGTACATTTGTACAAAAAATATAAATAATAAGACAAAATAGGCAGTAGTTAAGAATATATAAGCCAAAAGAGAAAGAAATAATAAAAAATATTATAGGGAAGAAATGGAAAATGAGACTTGTGAGACTCGTAGAATATTAATAAAATTTAGAGATAAAATTGATTTAAATTAAATTATAGAAATGCGGATAGAGATTAACGATATTAACAAGAAAGAGGTTCAAATACAAAATGTATTTTTGCTATAAAGTGTGAAAAGACACAATGAGTCAAAAAAGTCATAAAAATATTATATCTCACAATCTAAATCGAATTTCAAAAAAGTAATTCCTAGCTTTTGTTCCACTAGCCGTCCTCACTAAGAAAAAAAATAAACGAAAAATAAAAAAAATAAAAAAAATAAAGTTTTTTTTTGTCATTTATTAAAGACACAATGAAACTTTTTTTTTTTTTTTTATTTTTTTTATGAAAGAGGACGACGAGAGGAACAGAGACTATGAATTATTTTTTTTGAAATTCGATTTAGATTATGAGATATAATTTTTTTGTCACTTTTTTAGCCTCATTGTGTCTTCTCACACTTTGTAACAAAAATACACTTTGTAGAATAACCTCACCCTACTAATAATATCAGAGTAATAACTGAAATTTATGAAATTCTAGATTTTAATTAAGTTAATAATATACCATAATGATATCAACTTAATGATATACACTTTTTATTTTAATATACGACAAATTTGAGTTTTTGCTAAATGGTTGTGAAAAACATTTATTAATTTGGTGTACTTTAGAAAATATTTACTAAAATATATGGTTTTTTTATTCTCTTAATTATTTAATTTAGAAACAAAAAGTACATAAAAGTTGAACATAAACCTGGTGGCTATCGGTCTCCCAGCGATTCGCGTATCTCTTGTTTTGTTGAAGAAAACGAATCTCCCATACGATTACCTATTCGAGAATAAGTTAATTCTAGATGATAATACTTCTCAGTAAAAAAATGATGTTCTATCATACAATTCACTGTTCGATTTTCCTTAGGTTCCTTCTCTCATGTACGATTTCACCATACGATTCCCTGCTGTGTCTTCTATACTTATTCAAGTTTCAAAGTTTGATTCTCCACCATAGTTACTTCAGCGGTTACTAGACTATTTTGATGTTAGCTTTAGTAAACTCGTGTATTATACGAATTAAATGAATAAAATATTAAATAGAATGAAAATTTATTAATTTTGAAACTATATTTTAAAATAAAATATGTTTAAAATCTTTTTTATTATAAATAGAATAAAAGTTTTGTTTCAAAATAAATGTTTTAAAAGAATGTCATTTTTAAGAAACTTCCTTATTATAACTCCCACTTTTAATTATTTCTTCTCTATAAAAAATTTACGTTTTAAAAACATTAATTTTAAATATTTTGTATTCTTAAAAAAAATTGATGTTTTAGAATAATTTGATATTTTATAAAATTTTATTTCCTTATAAATAACATTAATAAAAAGTTCTTTTTCTTAATTTATTAAAAACTATTTTAAGCTAAAAAATAATTAAATAATATTATTAGTAATTAATGTGGTTATTTAATAGGAGAGAAAATCGAAAAGAATTTGGTAGGAGAGATGTGATGTTGTCACGGGTCTCCTTAGTTGTACTTTTATTAGAATAGAAAGATTTGTGAACGTGTATAAATTAAATTTGTATTCATCGGCGTACACCAAATTTGCGAATAAATATTATTACCTACAAGATCTGACGATTGAAATCGATGTAAAATTGTTTTATTTTTGCATTTAGATAAAATTATAAAACTAGATTAAAAAAATAAGAAAAGGTTCCAATACAAACTTACAAAATCTTTAAAGCTTACAAAATGTAAGAAAGATAAAGATATTTTATCAAGATTAGGTTGAGAGCAAAATTGGTATAAAAAACGAATATACTTTTAACTTTAAAACGTGCATAGTGTTGATATTAAAAAAAAGTTTTTTTTTTACGTTTTTAGCTCATTGTGTAATATAATCAGATTATTGTGTAATTTTTTAAATTGATAAGAATTACACAATTACCTTATGAGGACACAATAAACTGAAAACGTAAAAAAAAATATTTTTCAGTATTATGTAATCTTCTTAATTGATTAAATTGATAACAATTACACAATTATCTTATGAGGATTATACAATAAACTGAAAACGTAAAAATTTACATTTTTTAGCATTCTGTAATCTTCTTAATTGATGAAGATTACACATCTAGATAATGTGGGGGACTCATAATTCAAACATCTAGTTTATCCGAGAAACGTAAAACACCCTTTCATATTGAAATAATTGAGTTTCTTCTTTAAGTTGATTTCTTTTTTATTTTTGTTTGATCATGAACACAAAAGAATTGATGCAGGTTTATTTCGTCTGATGTGGGTTTGATTCTGAGGCTATGGAGCATATATTTTACAGTGCACAACGTTGATTCTCAAACTAGGTTTGATGAAACAAAAGAATTAGTGGATCAAAGGCGACTTCTGTATTTTAACAATGAGATGTTGCAAGTTGCATTTAAGGTATTTGATGTTTAGCCCCACAGAACCCGACTTCTGTTAACTTTGATTAGATGTAGTTTTGTTAACATAACCATAGATTGTTTCTTGATTTTCAATTGCTCTTTTAGAGATTTAAGATGTCTACATGCAATTTGACGATCAATTGAGATTATTATTAGGTTCAAACTCTAGGGTATTCATTATCTGAAAAAAATTGGGTGTTGGGGCGGTACAATATGTATGTTTTCCATAATTTGGTCTTTAAATTTTTGTTTTTTACTTAAAGACACAGTGTGATTTCTCTTGCCTGCCGGGAGGGCTTTAATTTGTCTTTTTTTGCTGTTGCAATTCATGCAGTTTATATCCCTTGCAAGATGGTCTAAAAAGAACATGAACTTTGTGTTTTTCCTTCAAAATAATCACTTCAATATGATGTTCAAGGTTAGTTATGTGGATTACATATTCAGATTCTTACTCTTTTTGGTATGTTATACAACTTCAAGTTATTTGTTGTTTGAAAGTGAACTATGCGTTCCACCTATTGTTAAAGGTCACTCGAATTAACCAGATATGTAGGCAAAAAGGTAATGAGGTATTAAGTTTCCCCATGTTTTTCTTTGATAAAAGTAAACGAGATTAGTCTGATCTTACTTTAGGCTGATCTTATTGTCTAGATTAGTCACATCCAACTGTCTTTTTGCATATTGACGGTTGTAGGTTTAGTATAAAGAGTCAAAGGTTCTTGTATTTCAAATATCAGTGCAAACACCTGTAATAGAACCTAAGAAGCAATATACTACTTCCTTGAAAATTATTTCTTGTGTTCTTGCTCTTACTTTACTTGTGTTGTGCATTGTATCATCTGCTTAAAGTTTTAAGTTCCCCATTTGAATTCTTAAGTGATCATAAAGATCCTCCTAAGTGTGTTAACTAAGTGCAAAGTCCCTTTTTAACGGTCCTGCATTTGGTATCAGAGCATTCCAGGCTCTTGTTTGCAAGATCTCACCATCTTCAAAACCTCTTAGTAATACACATCTCTTAACTCTTCAAATGGCAGCTATCTCCAAAGCTGATATGGAAACTAGAACAATGACAAAGTCCCCACTGATCACTCCTGAGGATTTTGACAATTGGTGTCAAAGAATGGAAGGCTTTATCAAGTCTCAAGATTCCAGGATGTGGGAGTCTGTTGTAGATGGACCTCATGTACCATGCACCTCTTCAGCTGTTGCTAGTGGTGGAATGATACCAAAGGAAAGGGCTGACTTTTCTGATGAAGACTGGAAAAGAATTGACATTGATCAGAAAGCCATGACAGCCCTCCAAACTGCTCTTCCAAACTCCATCTACAGAGGTTTCAAGAAGTGCAAGACCGCTAAACAGCTATGGGATGCACTGAAACTGATGTATGAGGGTTCAAATGAAGCCAAGGAGAACAAGAAGGATCTCCTGAAGCAGCAGTTTGAAAATTTCACCTTCAAGACAGGTGAAATCATGACTCAACAATACTTCAGGTATGTTGAGATTATGGATACTCTGGCTGATGTTGGGGTAACTATTGAGAACAGGGATATTGTTAGGAAGTTCATGTCCTCTCTTCCAAGACAATGGACACACTACTGTGTGGTCATTAAGAGGACTGAAAACCCAAGACCCTTACTCTCACTGAGTTGTATAGGATACTCAGTGGATACCAGATGGAGATGAATATGCAATACTCATCTGGTAGCTCCAACACTCACCAGAGTTCAGCCCTTCATGTGGTTGAAAGGGATAGCAGAGAACCACAACATCATCTCATCTGCTACCCTGAGACTTCACAAAAGGGTCCTTTTATCACCTTCCCGGAGACACCAAGAGAGAGCTACATCCAAGGAGTCCCTTCCAAGAGACAAAGTCCAGTTCAGAGGCTCAGAATTCAGGTGAAGGAACCTCCAATGCAGGAGGAATGGATGGTGGTGACAGTGATCAAGAATTTGTTGATGCTGATAACCACTCCATTAAAGACAACATCAATGATGTCACACACTCATTGGATCAAGTTTCTCTTGATAAGTGTGCTGATGTGGTGGGGGATTCTTCTTTGCCAGATCAAAATTTCTCTAATCTTGATCTGTCCAACCAACTTGCTGTGATTCCTCAACTCAGGATCCACAAGTCACATCCCACCACAAACATCATTAGAAATGTTGACTCAGGGGTGAGAACAAGAGGACAAACTCATGATAGCCATGTTTGTCTACATTCTTGTTTCTTATCCCAAATTGAGCCTAAGAAAGTTGATGAGGCTCTAAAGGATGGAAGCTGGATTGAAGCAATGCAAGAAGAGTTGCTTTAAATCAAAAGACAGAAGGTGTGGAACTTGTGCCCTCTTCCTCAAGGGAAGACTGTCATAGGTACCAAGTGGGTATTTAGGAACAAAAAGGATGATAGAGGGATCATCATCAAAAATAAGGCTAGACTGGTTGTCCAAGGATACACACAAGAAGAAGGAATTGATTATACTGATGTCTTTGCTCCTGTAGCAAGACTTGAAGCTGTAAGGATATTCCTGGCTTATGCTGCATCCAAGGATTTCAAGGTCTACCAGCTTGATGTGAAGTGTGCCTTTCTTTATGGGGTGATTGATGAAGAAGTTTATATTAAACAACCACCTGGCTTTGCAGACCCAGATCATCCTGATTATGTCTGCAAGCTTGATAAAGCCCTTTATGGACTACATCAAGCTCCAAGAAAGTGGTATGAGACACTATCAACATACCTCTGCAATCATGGATACAAAAGAGGTACTATTGATGGGACTCTCTTCATCAAAGATACAGGGAATAACATATTGCTAGTTCAAATATATGTAGACGACATCATCTTTGGTTCAACTAATCCAAAGCTCTACAAAGACTTTAAGATGCTGATGAAGAATAGATTTGAAATGAGTGCAATGGGGGAACTCAATTTCTTTCTATGAATTCAAGTGAAGCAGGTTGAAGATGGCATCTTCATCAGTCAGTCAAAGTATGTACATGACATACTTACAAGGTTCAAGATGACTGATTGTAAAGTTGCTAAGACACCCATAGCCAGAAACCATTCCCTTGGTCTTGACCTTGAGGGGGAGTGTGTTGATGAACATCTCTACAGGGCTATGATTGGGTCACTTATGTATCTTACTGCTAGCAGGCCTGATATCATGTTTGCCACATGCATATGTGCAAAATATCAAGCAAACCCCAAGATGTCACACCTAATCACTGTCAAAAGGATTCTTAGATATCTCAAAGGTGTTCCAAATCTAGGCCTTTGGTATCCAAAGAATTCAGACTTTAATCTGCATGCTTATACAGATAGTGACTATGGTGGCTGCAACATGACTGCAAAGTCCATATCTCGGGGGTGTCGGTTTCTTGGTGGAAGGATAGTCTCTTGGCAATGCAAGAAGCAATCCTGTGTGTCTGCATCAACTGCTGAAGCTGAATACATTGCTGCTGCCAGCTGCTGTGCTCAAGTGCTTTGGATTCAAAATCAGATGCTAGACTATGGATTCAATTTCAAAGAGACTCTCATCCATATAGACAACAACAGTGTAATCTCTATAACAGAGAATTCTGTGCAGCACTCAAGGACCAAACACATCAACATCAGGTATCATCTGATTAGGGATAATTTTGAAAAGGGCTTGATAAAACTAATCAAGGTTAACACAAATGAACAATATGCTGATCTATTCACAAAAGCTTTTAATGAGCAGAGATTTAAGTATCTTGTATCAGCCATTGGGATTATTAACCTTGAATAGGTTTTTCTAAATAATTTCATCAATCTTACTACCTAAAATTGTGTGTCCTAGGTTGTCTATTAGATCACTTCATAAGCCCAGTTCGCTTTGGAGGAAAACAAATTTTCAAAATTATATTTTTTAGAGTTATGAAAATTTACCTTCGGAAGAAATAAAATTGCCCTCGGAAGAAGTTTACAGCTTATCTGCCAATTATCTTCGGAAGAAATTCATGAAGCATCTTCCAAAGCTTAAGTTGAATATAAGCTCCTAAATACATTTTAGAATAAATCTCTTCCGAAGGCAATTAAGTCTCGAAAGACCTGTTTATCTCTTCCGAAGCCAAAACTTTCAAAACTCTTTGAAATATCTTCCGAAGCAAAATTGCCTTCGGAAGCTTTTTCTGAAAAAAGCTTCCGAAGCTAAAATAACCTTCGGAAGTTTTGCAACTTCCAAGAAAACTACCTTTTTGGGCGTCTTTTTTTTCTGAAGTAGGACCCACTTGCGGATTTCAAAGTTTATCTTTTGCTTTAACTTTGTTACAAATCCTGAGTATATCTCCCCAAACGGTCCTATCTTCATCTCTCTACTCTCATTTTTTCCTTAACCTAAAATTAACCCCAAATTCATCTTCTTCTACCTTCATTCTCTGCAAAGCTTCTGCAAATGACAAATCTTGATCGCCAAAACGACCCAGATTTTACCATGCATCTACACAGGCAACACAACCAGGTTGCTCTGCTAAACTCTGAGAAGGATCCAAGCTTCTCAGATGTTTGTAGGTATCTTTCTTCGTCTCATTATCTCACCTCCCTTACGATTGATCCTCCCCTCTAGAGGATCAGTTGTTTGAGTTCTGGCGGACCTGTCAAGAGATCACTTTGGACGGGGAGAAGGCACTGTCTGCCACAGTGCAAGGGAGGACACTGTTCATCACTCCATCCATCATCAACACCCATCTTCAGCTGGATGATGAAGAAGATGAAATGTCCTTCCTAAAAGCTGCTGTCAACCATTCCTTTGAGCAGATGGGATAAGAAGGTGACTTCACAGTCAAGACCTTCAGGAAGGGGAAGGCCTCATACCAGTGGAGGTACCTCCTCCATATAGTCATCCACAGCTTGTCTAACAAACATGGAGGATGGGACCAGATTCCAAAAGAACTCTCCTTCATTGTCCATGGGATGGTTCAAGGGGTCAAATTCAGGTATTCTCAGTTTGTTTTCACAAATTTACTTGCAAATTTGGACTCCCTAAAATATTACATGTTTCCCCGGTATGTTCAATACATTCTCAACTGTGAAATGGGACCACAGTTGAGGGGAACAGGTAATGTTCTTAAACTTGAACATATGAGGCCCGGCATTTTCAAAATATTGAAAAAGCGAACTGTTGGGTTCTCAGGGGTAGAAACAGCCCTTGTCCCAAAAATGTTTGAGCTCATTGCTCAGTGTGACATCCTAGCAGCACCAACTAGTGATGAACCAACACCCTCTACCTCTCAGCCACCATCAAGGCCTACCATTACCCTCACTTACCAAAGAAAATCCAAACGAACCCCTGCACCTGCTATTGAGCATATGCAGGCCCCCATATCACAACCCACACAGGAGGAAGTGGACACTAGAGCTACCACTACCCCTGAGGAGCAAACCACTCCCATTCTTGACACAATCAGTGCTGAGGTTCCTCATGCTCAGCGTAATGAGCTCACACCTCCTTAAATAGCCTTAAGCCATCACTCTGAGTCTCAACACTCTGGTGATCAACCTTCATGGGAAAGCTACCATCCCCAGCCTCTTGATCTTAATCAACCCATGCCCAGCCTTGACTTTTACTCTGATGAAGATTTGGGTTTCAGTGAGTACCATGAATCTCTCCTCTCCACCCACACTCAAGGTGAGATGAGTACTCCTGCCTCACCCACTTCTATCCCACATCAGACACCACAAACTGAGGTGGATCTCCTTCAGATTGTCCAGGAGATCCATGTGGCAGAGGCTTTCACTGTTGGCAGTGATTACATCTCTAAGACCTCAACCACGGCAACCCATCCTCTTGAAATAGAGCAGGGGAAATCCAGCAGCCAAGAAACCTATGCTGGTGATGAGGGAGAAGACTCAGGTCCAATCCTCTCATCCCCTTATGATTCTTCATCTGAAGATGAGGGGAGTCTGCAACAAAAGGTGCACAAACTCTCAAACATGTGCACCTACTTTGTGTCCAAGATAGCTCACCTAGAATCTCAGGTGACTATCTTGCAGAAAAGGGTCAATGACCAGCAACTTGAGATCACCGATCTCAAGGGTAAGCTAGCTGAGAGACCAATGAGATCAACTCATCCAGGTCCACAAGAACCTGTGGATGTCATAGATCAATCTCCCAGCTCACCAATGCAAGAGGGTGATGCTACCAAAAAGTGGGAGAAAATCCTAACAATCACAGAACCTGGGAGTTCCTCTCAGAGTATGGACATAAAGGACTCACCATCCTCTCTTGGAGTTGTCCATACTTAGCAACCTTCTCTAGACAATGATCTACATTTGTTAATACAACAACTGTTTGAGGAGGGAATACCAAGAGCAATGTCTGCCCCTTCTGAGAACCTAATCTGGGGTTGGGAGTATGACAGTGAAAGGAAAGCTCTTGTACTCTCTAGAGCTCAGGGTCAACTAGAAATTTTAAACATTTCAAACCTGAGTTTCTATGAGGGTATAAATCTGGTAGATCTGGCACTTGTCAACCCAAGCAACAACAGACAAGCTGCCAGACTAGCCAGTAGAATTCAAGATTGGGTGCTGGAAGAATTCAAAAAGAGATCAGAACTATATAGACAGAGGCTAGCAGTTGAAGCCTTTGGTCAACTGGATGTTGAGGTGGACCCTAAGATTAGCTTCAAAGGGAAAGCCTTGACTGAAGGCCCAAAGGCTGAGACTGTGAACCTTAAGACAATATCTCCTCCAGCACCCCATACCCTCAGTGAGGCACCAGCTGGTGATGGTGCATCACAACCTCTCTCTGGCCAGAGCTTGACTGTTGAATCCAGCAATGAAGGCCAAAGCTCTTCTCAGCCTGAGTCATCAAAATCAGTACTTGACAAAGGCAAAAGAAAACTAACAGCTGAGGAGATTGAAGAAGAGAAAAGAGAGAGGAAGAGGAAGCTGAGGGGAGAGAGTTCAAGTGGTTCCCCAGGATTCATGCAAGCTGCAATTCTGACTGCCCATGTTCCAAACACTCAAGAAGATGAGTTAAGGGCAGCCAGACTTAATTATCTGGGGACCAGGAACTATAACATAGATGAACTCATCTCTCTCCCCTTAGAGGAATTAAATGAACTGGCTGACACTTAGTTGTCAAAGGAGAGGAAGGAAGCTGAGGATGCAGCCTTGACCCTCAAGCATAAAGAGGAAATGAGAAGAAAAAGAATATACAAGAATATTCCTGTCCTTTCCCCAGTTCAAGAAAGCCCTGAGTCAGAGGCTGTGGCTGCTGATCAACCTCAGGTAGTTAATGAAGAAGAAAAGACAAAGATGATCAACTACCTGAGAGCCACAGGCCTCTACCAGGCACATGCACTTCTTCCCTTGCCATATGATTACATACTAACAATAAGATTAGGCTACCCAATACCCACATCTAACAATAATCCTAACGCCTAAAAATAATAATACTAATAATACTAAAACTACTCCTAATAATAATAATAATCTAAAATAAATAATAATTAACTTGACATAAGCTTAAATGAGAATATACCTTAAAACTATCTACGACAATCTGATGTAGAGTATCCCTACTCGCGCTCCTACCCGAGCTTTAAAAACGACTAATAAAAATACCCAATAAGGTATTGTAGGTTTGAGATTCTCTATACCAGAGCGTTCCCACTAAAAGAGATTGATACTCTAACTTTCTTATATGTACTTCTATTTATAGAGATGAAGCGTACAACTGATTTCCTAAAACAGTCGATGTGGGATGAGTTTGACATGCTTACTTGCCTGCTTCCCGTTTTCTATCTTAAGATTAAGAATTTTAACATTTATTATTATTATATTGTTATAATTAATTCAGCTGCTTATTTTTTTTTTCTCTTATAACTTCTAAAATATAAAGGTCTATAAAATTTCAAATATGTCGTTGAGACGAGCTTATTTTTCTCTACGAGTTGACCCAAGTTTCATTAAAAATGAAGCACGTTTAAATATAATATATTATTATATTTATATATATTTAAACGGTCTCGTACGACACTAAAAGTTGTCTAAAACTTTAAATTTAAAATAGTTATTTCACTCATTACTTACTCGTTTAACAACATACAAAATGTAAAGTTCATATTTTTTTATTTTAACTATTACATTTGACTCTAGAACTCGAGATGTTACAACTGTATTCACATTGAATACATACTACACACCCAATGTTTGAAGTAGGTCAAAGTATATGGGTTTAAATTTAAAATCTCTAACATTAAAAAAACCACTACGATGAAATTCTGGATTTTCCAGTGTGACGACATAAGGCCAAATTAATAATATATTCTTGATAGTATGTACGTTTGTCAGTCGATCTAACCAATTGTAAAATTGTATATCTCTTTTAGTTGCTTAAGATAAACTGATATTGGTTGTATATTTATTTATTAATTAGAAATGATAATTAAGTTTTCTATCAATTATAAGTTGAAGTTTAAATATTAAATTAGATTTTAATGGCTTTTATTTATGAAGAAAAGAAAAGATACTGGCTTTAATTGAATGAAAATAAATATATGTAGTCTGTCGCTTTGGAAGTAACGTCTTTATTTCTTTGATAAGAATACGTGGCAATATCCTAATCAATTGCAACTGTTTGGTAAAGTACAAGTTACTGTTATTTTTCCCAAAATTCACATAGTTATATTGAACCTTTAATTTTCATTTTTTTGTACTCATGGTTTTTATGTTCACGTGGTACTACATTTTAAGTGGTAAAATCAAAGTCCTCCGAATGATCCAAACAACAGCTAACAAAACATGTGTCTGTTTTGTTAGTTTGACCTATCATGCCCATATATGTTGGAGATGGCACCACCATCATTGCTTAGGTAAACCCTGTTTTTTATCTTTGAACTAAACTTCTACAACCCGTCAACCTGTTTGCCTACTTTTGATTGACTGGTCTCAACAGTCGTGAGTTCTCAAATGCAGACTATTAGGCCAACTTAGGTGGATATTTTGCTTGAAAAGCATTGTGTGTAGTGCCTACTTTTATGAATGGTATTGATGTATTGTTGATTGTAAGTAGGCTGCGCAAATCACACAAGGAGTTTTGCAAGTTGTAGCCTAAATTTGTTTTCCTAGAATTATCTTGATACAGTTTTTTAATTATGTGCGCTTGCTTTACTTGTCCTCTCTTGTAGGTGAGGAGTGTAATGGGAGTTAGTGAGGTGTGAAGCTCCTTATACTCAATTTTGATGGGCAAGTAAGTTCATTCACTTCATTGTTCATTTTCCTGTCAAATATGTACATGTTTATACATAAATTTAGTATTTATCTCTCTAACTAATGCAAAGTTTATGAAAATTTGCAGCCAATTGGATATTTCTTGATACTTTTAATATGTTCAGAAAGGAAACTACGGTCCACCTGAAGGTTTGTGTTTAAAGACTTATTATTTATTCATTGAATTCATTATTCTTTTACATGCTTCTTCAGAAGTAGCACCACAATGGTATCTTTTTTAGGTAAAATCTTTTATTTAATTATTTATGGGTAGAAATTAAATGTTACTATAGTGTAATCTTATTCATATTTCTTCTTCTTGAACCGATAAAGTTTGTCTTTGATCCTTTCCATCTATGTGTGTGTAGCCGATAACCCAAATTGTATTAGTATTGCTCCCAACCACAAGCACCGTGAAATTGTTTGGCTTCTGGCATAGATGGTTTCAGGTAAATCCAAAATCTGTAGGCACAATTATCTAGCCTTATATCTTCTGTTTTAAGCTTTTACATGAATTCATTAACTAATTGGCTTTATGCACATTTGATTTGTTTAATATCACTTGATTGCTACCACTATGTAATATAACCTAACTTCACTGCTATTTCATTGAATGTGAACAACTTATGGCACTAGATTCCAAATTTTGAAGCCCTCTGGAGGATATAAAAAATTGGAAGTAACGGTTGTTAAGTAAAATACATGTCTATATAATACTAATGTTCATAGATGATAGCTATTGTATCACGGTTGTTATGTAAATACACGTTTATATAATACTAATATTCTTATATGATAGCTATTGTACCACTTTCAATTGATCGTGTGGAGTCTGTGACAACTTTTAATTTTCAAATGAGCACTGGACCTCCTACAAAATACAAACAGAATCCTTGCCGCAACAAGCAACGAGGATAAACCTAGTTTTATTTAAATTCAAGAGTAAATTACATTTTTCGTCCTTTAGTTTTATAGCAACTTTCAGTTTTCATCCTTAAACTAAGGAAATTACAGTAAACATCCTTTACGTTTAAAAAAGTTTGTACGTTTCATTCTTTCCTCTAACGAACGTTAATTTTTGACGTTAAATTGGTGCATGTGCTTATCATGTGAGGGCAAAATTGATATTTTATATTTAGAAAATTAAATTTAAACAAATTCTAAACCATCATCTTCATCACCCCCATCTTCATCACCATAAACCACCTCATCACTCCCCATCTTCATCACCATAACCACCTTCATCACCATAACCACCTTCATCACCCTATAAACATCACTAATACCACCAGCCACCATCTTCATTACCATTAACCACCTTCATCACCCCATCTTCAAAACCATAAACCACCTCCATCACCTCATCTACATCACCAACACCCCCAAACACCATCTTCATCAGTGGCAACGAGGAAGGTGAGCTTGCCGAAGGGGATGGGTGGTGGTGAGCGGTGATCGACAGTTTCAAAGAGGGATGGTGGATATCAGTTAGGGTTTGGGGGAGAGAAGGAGGGAGAAGATGAGAAAAGCAGAAAAGAAGAAGAGATAAAAAGAGAGAGAGATGTGTGTGTTATATTTATTTTTTATTAAATAGGTAAAATGACCATATCACCCTTATGTGCAAGGCACATGATTGAATTTAACGGACAAATTTAACGTCCGTTAGAGGAAAGGACGAAAAGTGCAAGCGTTTTTAAACGTAAAGGACGTTTACCATAATTTCTTTAGATTAAGGATGAAACCTGAAATTTATTAAAAAACTAAAGGAAGAAAAGTGTAATTACTCTAAATTCAAAATGCATACATTGAAGCATATTTAAAATTCGAATTTGACATGAGAAATTTCAAAAAAAATAAATACTTTCTATACCATTATTATTATTTTTTTCTCTCTCCTTCACTCACAATCATATTTAAAAATATTAAAAAATTTATAAGGATTGAACAGTGATTTTTCAAATATACTAATCAACAATAATATTTTCTTCCTCATTCACTCACAACCACTCAAAACCTTTCCATATAATATGAGAAACACACTCACATCTTTTTAAGAATTCCGCTGTGAATGCTCTAAGGGCTCTGCCCCTTAGACCCACCAGAAAAAGATAGTTTTTTTATTTGTTTAAAGTCCCTCGTTAATTCCCTTGGTAGGAAAATATATATTTTGATTTTTTATTAACCTTCCTTAAGAACATAATTTTATTTTTATTTTTTCCTAAAAAATCAATCAGTATTTCTATTGCTAAAATGTCTGTCAAAAATCAAATGGTAAATGTATTACCCATGACCATTTAGTCAATGGACTTCAGCGTGTAGGCCTGTTGATAATTGCTATTACCTATGGAATTCTAACGGACTTGTCCGTCCTAGATTTCTACTAGTGTCGAGGAGGAAACCATCATGGTTACTGTAGACATGGCCGGGGTTCGAGTTTTACATACATACGTGTATACATACATACACACGCATACACACATACATAAATGCATACATACATCTTTTAAAAATATGAGTATTTTGGTCAAATACAAAAACGTAATTGGTTTTTTAACATGATTTATTGCCAAGTTTATTTAGAACATATTCCTAAATCTACATCTATTTCAACTCTGTGATTAACAGCCTTAATCATTTGAATATGAATACCTTTAGTACACACGTGATACCGGTAGGCTGTAAACCCGTCGGTAGTTAGTGTCAAATACCAAATGTATTGTTTGAGTAAAAGAGTGTAGATCAAAGGTGTAATTTCTCATACTTACCATAACACATTTGTTTAGTTCTTTCTTCTTTTTATTTCTTTTAAGTATAATAGGTTACGTGTTGATTCTCTAAACAAAGAAATTATAAATCACAATCAAAATATTACAAACTTTTTATTCACCTTTAAGATATATAACTAAAGAAAACAAACCAACATTACTAAAATGAAGCATACAAGTTAAAGAAACCAACATTCTGTGATCACATATAAGTTCAGAACTTCGATTGAATTTGATAAACGACGTTAATGTCAACCTGAAAGGCCTTTGCAAGAATATCCCCAGGGATATCAGGGTTTGATCCAAAGACCGCATTTGCAATAGTAATAACGCCTGGGTTTTGACTACTCAAACCCGCAATAGCAAGAGCATACCCATATCCGAGGTTTTTCTGGAAGTGAACTAGACCTTGTGGAAAAACAAACACATCGCCCTTCTCAAGTACCTTCGTAATGAGGAGGTTTTCAGGGTTAGATGTGACAAAACCAACCAGAATACGACCCTCGATGACAACTAAGATCTCAGTGGCCCGAGGATGCGTGTGTGGAGGGTTGATACCCATAGGAGCAAAGTCAATACGAGCCATGGAGATACCTAAAGTGTTGAGTCCTGGTAACTCTGCTACAGTTACTGCGGTCACATTGGAGCCCACGTCATTCGACGTATTGCCCATCAGATGAAGCCCTCTAAAGAGAAAATCATTTGCTTGCACAAGCTTTGCATCTTTGCAAACCACACCATTAACGAATACTACATAAAAATATTAAAAAAAAACTTATTATGAACACGTAAAGATATTGCATATCATATATGCATAAAATTCCATATTGCTAGGTGTTTAAAAAATTTACGAGCACTTCTGTGTTATTTGACAATTCGCTAGTTTGGGAAGCAAATTTAAGTAAAGTCGCTCCCCTCACCAAAGTTAAAATATAATTTTTTTTTCTCTCTAATGTTAACATATAATCTGATTTTTCTCTAAAAGTTTCTAGAATTTATTATTTTAATCTACTTACATATTTTTTTGTTTACTTTTTTTCTTTTGTATTTCGATATAACTTTTATCAAAAACCAAAAAATTATGATAATCTTTTACCTTTGCTATTTGGATCAGCCACACAGAAGTCCTGGAGAGGACTAGGGTCCGAAGCAAAGACGGTCGAACATGTTGCCAACAAGAGACTGAATATGAGAAAATGAGACATCATCGGTAAAATTAACTTGTTTCTAGGAACGTTGGAAATTTATGAAACAAATCATGTATATTGGTCATGTTTTTATAGTAAAAACATAAAAAGATAAAGTCTACGTATGTCGTCACATCACCAATTAATTAGACAAAATAGGAAATAGTAAAACGAAAGATTAAGTCGTCAAAATGCATCCTCATAAGATACATTCAACTTTTGGTATATTATTATGTACTATGACGATGTATTTCATTGCTTTAATCATTTTTATATTTAGATTAATTTTGTGGGAGCTTTGAATGTTTATTATGCGTTAATTGAATTGTTCCAAAGGTTTCTATAAATATGTTAGAAGCCAAATCAAAAAAAGTAGTTGAGCTCTAATCCTAAGTTGCTGAAAATGTCATTACAAGTTTTTAGTATATAGAACTATACTTTTAAAGAAGTTTTTTTTAACGATCAACGAATACTATATATTCTGTCATCCTGGTAAACCTATTGGCAAAAAACCAACCACCCCTTGCGAACATAGACATTATGGGGGACCCGACCCTCCCATCGCTCCAGGGAAAATCCATCATCTAAATGACTACTATGGTAAAACTCATGATCCACTTGAACCATATTGCATCAAGTGAGACTCAAACCCATGAGAAAACTCACCACCCAAAGGCTGATTGTGGTAAACTCCTGATCCATTTGTAACATATTGCACCAAGTGAGACTCAAACTCATAGGAAACTCACCACCCAAAAGCTAATTGTGGTAAAACTTCTGGTTCATTCGTAGCATATTGCATCAAGTGAAACTCAAACTTATTACCTTCACATAGAAAAATTATTCAGCGTTTCCTCCCAAATCAATTGATCTAAGGTTCATTATCATATTTTTAAAATGTTAAAAGAAAAACAACTTTTCAAGTTTGAGAAAAGAGGCCACTAAACTGTAGCATATAAGCACACATAACTTTTTCTAATTGGTAGTTTGAGGTGGATACTACGACTTTCAAAGTACACATTGCATTTTTTAATTAGTTGGTTTAGAGTTGGAGGCTACAATTTAGACTCTTTTTTCAAACAGCTAAAATCTAGGATTTAAATTAAAACCAACCAATTAAAAAATATCATATGTACCTGAATGTTACAATCTAGTCACATTATTTTCTACACAGCTAAAACCTGACATTCAACTAAAAATCAACCAATTAAAAAATAGTCTAGTCGTCTTTTTTTCCCGAACTTGAAGGCTACAATCTAGTCTCTTTTTCTTTCTTTTCTAAACAACCTAGAAGTCGATTTTCATTTCAGTAAATTTAAGATGCAACATGTTCGATCATATTGGTGGCTTTCTCAAATTATAACACTACATGGACAACGGTATGGAAGCATATGATTAAAAAAAGAAAATTATCATTTGCATCCTGACATTTGTTTATTTTAACCACTTGCATCCCTGCAGTTTCAAAATTGACATCCGCCCCCTGACGTTTCATTTTTATTTCCATTTGAGTCCAGCACACTAACGTTGTTAGATTTTTCCGTTAATTTTTATAGAATGACAAAAATACCTTATTAATTAAATAAAATACCCCCATCTCACCCCACGCTTCTATCTTCTCCAATGCAACAGGATGATCGGACCAGTGTGCAGTGACCTACAACTATGGACCCTGTTGTTCCCACCCAGCCCATGTTGGTTCCACCGGTGGCCGATCGCCGCCACATCGCCACCGAACACCAGCAGAAACGGTGGCAATGAACCCAATTCATATATCCTCTGCTTCTTTTGCACCTCCATCCATTTCTCAATTCTACCCCTATAATATGCATTCCTTCACTTCACCAAATCCATCACCATCACCCCTGTGTTGAAATAACAAGACTTCTTACCGGAAAACACACTGGAGAATCGAGATTCCGACCAAAATCTGTCGGTAAAATACTTGGTGAAATTCGCATGACAGTACATTGGAGCTCCGATTGCAGTCGACCCAGGTAACGAAATGGACCACAGTTTTTGTATGTCATCAACAACGATGATATCCGAATCCAGATAGATCACCCGGGTCACACTCGGGTCAAGAATGTCACCCAAATAGGTTCTAGCATAATTCAATGGGTCTTCAATCCCTTCACGAATCGAATGCGAAATCAAATCTTTTACAACTCCATCATCGAAGGTATAAACCTTAAAATCCAAAGAGGGGAATATGGTCTTAAAAATTCGGGTCAATTCGTCGGGTTTGGGCGATTTGGAATCCTATGCGATGAAATGGAAGTAAAGATTTTCAGGGCATGAAGTGTGCTTGAGTATCGAATGAACAGTAGCTATAGATCCTTTGAGGTAGTTGAAATCAAGAGTCATCGCTACGTGAATCACAGAGGGATTGTATTTGTACGCATTGGTGGTTGTACCCAACACACCGCATTGATCACCATTTCTGTACTCCGGTGCTTCGATGTATTGTACGTTGTTGGTCTCATAAAGCTCGATTCTTGAAGGTGTTTCAGGTACAGAACGAATCGCTTTTGTGGGTAGAAGAAACAGAGGAACAATAATCAACACAAAAGCAACACTAACAACTTGAGATCGAAGCATATCATATAATATTATTATGTGATCGGAGATTCACCGGAGGTGATGATCGGTGATCGGAATAATGGAGTTTGAATGGTCTGAAATTGTGTTTGAAGATGAAGATGGTGTGTGGCTGTGAAGGTGATGATAGGCAATTGTCATGGTGGTGATAGGGGTAATTTAGTCTTTTTAACAATAATTTTAACTGGAAAACTAATGGTGTCAGTTTTCTGGACTCAAATGGAATTTAAAATAAAACGACAAAGACTCAAATGAAATAAAATGAAACGTCAGGGGACGGATGGTAATTTTGAGACTGTAGGGATGCAAGTAGTTAAAAAATCATTGAGTAGTTATTAAGACATAGTTTAAAAAATGAAAAATGACATTTTACTAACTTTTTAAGAGTTTTAAATGATGAGTGTATTTATAATATGAGAGGTTACTAGACATAGTTTTTATTATTTATATTATTATTATTATTATTATTATTATTATTATTATTATTATTATTATTATTATTATTATTATTATTATTATTATTATTTTTATTATTATTATTATTATTATTATTATTATTATTATTATTATTATTATTATTATTCTCCGTTGTGATGCCGTTAGGAGTTATTAATAAGAAGTTTCTCTTTATCCGGTCCGGGAAAACTGAACGATCGATCACTGATTGTACTCTCAATTTCAAAGGTTGGTGGTTTCATATCTTTGTTTTTCTATAGAATAAATATATTTAACTTCAATAGTTGGTAATAAAAGGTTGGATGTGGTGGATTCGTTAGGTATTGTTAGTTTCAAACCTTATTGTCTACATATATGTTTGTTTTTTTCTTTTTTATTTTTTTTTACTTTAAGCTATGCTTACTTTCATTTAAATTAACTTTTTTTTTACTTTTGATTTAAATTACTTTTTTTAAGTTATTAGGCACGTGCAATGGATAATGTCTTATTTATTTATTTATTATGTTTATCTTCAAAACCAAAACAAACCAACATACTTTTCTTTTAGAGTTAATTACATGAAAGGTCCCTGTTTTAAGTCTGTTTTTACTTTCGGTCCCCAGGTTCGAAAAATTACAAGGTCGGTCCAAAAGTTTGTCAAAACATAACACAAAAGGTCCTTGACGTGGATGGTCGTTAACGTTTTCCGTTAAGTCCTAGTAAAATAACCAAAATACCCCTGACCATTAAAAATCAATATTTAGGAAAGATGGGACCCACAACTTCATCTTCAACCTTAAAACTCTAACCACCATTATTCTACCAAACAACCACCACCACTACCACCCTACCAGACCACCACCACTGCTAACCCCCATCACTGCCCACCACCTCAGCCCAACTCTCTCCCTCCCTCACCACAGCAGTGTCCTCCCATCCCTTCATCTTCATCTTCAAACAGTCACTGTAACCCACCACCACCGTTTCTTGGTAGGTATGTGGTAACAAAAGCATCACCCCTCACCACCATTGCAGCCTAACCTTGATTGGATTCGAGTTGGCGACTTATGGTGTTGGAGATGTGGTTGCAATCCGGTGGTGGTGGGGATGGTGGTGGAGTTCCAGTGATGTTGGAGATGGTGGTTGCAAACCTGTGGTGATGGGTATGGTGATGGCGTTCTGATAGTGTTGGGGATGGTTGTTGCAGAGTGGTGGTGGTGGGGATGGTGGTGGAGTTCCAGTGATTTTGGAGATGGTGGTTGCAAACCTGTGGTGATGGGTATGGTGATGGCGTTCTGATGGTGTTGGGGATGGTTGTTGCAGAGTGGTTGTGGTGGGGATGGTGGTGGCGTTTGGGTGGTGTTGGAGATGGTGGTGGCAGACTGGTAGTGGTTAGAGTTTTAAGTTTTCACAAAGGGTAGTTTAGTCATTTTTTAAAAATTACAGAAAAAAAAAGATACCACAGCCATCCACGTCAGGGACCTTTTGTGTTACATTTTGACAACCTTTGAACCCGGCCTTGTAATTTTTCAAACATGGGACCGAAAGTAAAAACATGCCTAAGCACAGGGACCTTTCATGTAATTAACTCTTTCTTTTATATATTTAACCGCGTTAGTGTCAACAGAGCAATGAACGTAACGAAGTTTGTAGACGCACCACGACGCATCATTAACCATGCTATTGTCATCGTATGGCTCCGTCGCAACACGCAGGTTAAATTTTCTTGTTGTAGATAATATCGATGTTCTTTGCTTCTTCCTTCAAGGAGGTATTGTGTTAGCGGATCAAAACATAAAAACTTTGTATACAGTTTTAATTAAATAATAGGAATATGAGAGTTCGCAGGTCAAAAGAAAAGTAACATTTAAGATAATCAAATTATTAAAAGTTATTGGTTTTATATTTATGTCAGAGGTTACCATCCTTGAGGCTTACGAAGTCATTTTCGACAGATGATTACATGGGATCAAAGCGTCCTTGAATCTTCCTTGAAGTGGTGTTGTGTATTGTGCAGGAGTGATATATGTCATCGTGTGGATTTGAATCATAAAATTTTACAAAACAGATTGCTTTGACGATTAATGTGTTACAGGTTGTGGCTAGAACAGTGAGCAAAAGCGAAAAGGATGTGCTGAAATGTTTTACTCGTTGGTCTAAAAGACTAAAACAAACATTTACTAATGATCCTTAGCCTAACTGGTTAATGTCAGGTGCCTATAACATATGAATATTAAAATATTTATGGTTTCAAGTCTCACTTTGAACAAAAATACTCAGAGTTAAGTCAGAAGGTTTTTCAAATAATGAATTTTTTTTTGAAAATGTTGCGAGTGCGCTCTCGACTGAAACTTGATTGGTGGTACATTTGCTATTAAAAAAAAAACAGAGAATAATCACTGGTTTTCTGCTGAATCACACATCCTCTTAAACCCTAATTCCACCCTAAAACCCCCAAAATCAACCATGAAACAATCAAACTAACACTCTCGACACTAAAACCCACCAAATGATTCGCCCCAAAACCCTTTGGTTGCATCAAATTCGCACACTCTTGAAACCCCGACACCCACCCCTGTTTCATCCCCGAAATCCAAAACCCTTAAATGAAACCCCTCCGATTCCTTCAATTCACACGAAATCTTTGATACCCACTTCAATTTTCAGTAGAAACATATCGCTTTCGTCTCAATTCCAACACGAATTCGATACGCGAGAAGCAAAAAAGAAGCCATTGGAACCCCATTTCATTGAAGATGATGAAGATGACAAGGGGAAACTCAAGAAAAAATTGAGGGAATTGGAGTTGGAATTGAGAAGATATGAAAAAGATTCAGTTAAAGAGACAATGGCATTGGATTCATTTTTCGCAGAAGCAGTTGGGTTATCAGATGAGGGGCAGAATCAAGAATCTGAAAAGGGTTTGAAGAAGTTATCGAATTTGTTTTCGGGTGGTGATCGAAGAGAGAAATCGAGAACAGAGTGTAAGAAAGAATATGAATGGATGGAGTTCAAGGAGCTCTCACCTGATATGGCTGTTTTCGCTGAATATTTGCATACAAAAGGGTATTTTGTCAATGCTAATTTCCTCCCAAACAACAAGTTTGATGCTTCTTGTTTTGTGAATAATTATGGCCGGGATTTCTTGAAGTTTGCAGCTGAAGAGTTTGCGAAGGATCATCGTGAAATTTACAGGTGAGTACAGGTTTAATTGCCATATTTAATTGTTTCATAAGCAGGTTTAGTTGTATATAGACCTCATATCTCATGTTCTGAAGAGTTTACTTAAGATCATGGTGGATTGATGCCTATTTGATATCATAGAGCTGTTGTTTGTAGGCTTTTATGTAGCTAAAGTTGTAGAATTTAACATGTTTTTGAGTACTGTTCTTGGTTGAAAAGGGTCAAAGTGAGAGTTAAAATAGAATTGTGTTCGTGTAGCGCAGTAGCGGTAACTGATTTGTACTGGCCTATACATGTAGTGATGTTGGTTGAAACACTTGAGTTTTTGTGGTTATTGTGACTCGAAGTTGTGATGTCATCTGTTTTTCTTTCGGCAAAAACATCAGATAGATTGCAACAAAAACGACTTTTTAGTTTTCAGGATAAAATGGAACATCACCAAATGTGCTTAACTTTACTCCTTATTTCGAGTTATTTGATTTTGATTCTTTAAAGTCAAGATTATTACTTAAAAACACACATCCAAGCATCCCCTCTGTGTGTTAAGTTCCACTTCCAGTATTTTATAAGGATTGTTAAGGCAAAACGTAACAATGAGAGATTGCAGCAGGACAGAAGATCGGATTAGTTATGTTCTTTTAGCTATAATTCTCTAATGTTTAGCAATAATATTATCCGATTTATTACTTTCATGTGTTCATTCTGGTATTTCACTATTTCTTGTTTTGGATGCAATTATATTCCCCATTTTATGATAAATAATATTTTTCATTTCCTATTTGATGAATAAAAATGATACATCTTTCTTTAATTGGTCATTCGAAATAATGAACCAAACAATCATTATGGAAAAGGATTCCTAATTGTAAATCTTTAATAGTTAAATTAATATTCTAATGTCCTTTTAAGGCATGGATGTATTGAGTCTTATAAGTCTAAAACATTAGACCTCATTAAGTCCTACACCTAGAAACATATGAATAAGCCATCAGAAATGAAAATTGTGCCCAATGATTCAAATATTTGGATTTTGGACAAAGTCCCTATTTTGATTTTGCGTTTTCTATTTGTTTTGCTGTAACCATGTTTCGTGTATACGTGCTTTGTTGTGGATTTTTTTGGCAACCGTGAGAACCCACAAAGGCCACCGAAGTGCTTTTGAATGAATACTCTAGGAGCACCACCAATACCTTGCTAAATAGCGGGACCAAGTAAATTGTAGGTAGATTCGAACATAAGAAATCTGCTAGAGGGGAATTAGACGCTTGTCACTGTCCCGCCGCTGAAGGTTATCTTTGTGGTTTAACATTTGACGATACTGAACATGCTTATCTTTTTGTGGTTTGACTTTTGAGTGTTGGAAGAGCTTCTTTTTTTTATTTCTAAGTTGACAAGATATCGATACACACACAAAAGAGTTGAACTAGAAACATGTTGGAGATAATTACTAGATTTCCATGTCAAATTTGAGCATAAAAAGTAGCAATCACACTTATAACCTTTCTGATACCATCACCTAAAATTCTGATACTTTTAGGTGGTTGCCAACTGGTGATTTGAAGAAGGTGGCTCAGTTTGGATGCCCTTCCCTTGGGCGAAAAAATGTATTTTCCGCCAAGGCTATGCGCTTTTGTTTTGGAATCCGAGAAGAAACTGTAAGTGACCCGTATTTTTCCATCCATACATCAAAAATTACAACTGATCATAAATAGTAATAGGAGACTCGTTTTAACTAAATGTACTTTCAGGTATGCAATAAGTGCGCGCTAAAAGAATCATGCAAGTTTGCAAACCAGAGCGTATGGAAAAAGGGCGCGAAGAATGTGGACTTGCCTGTCGTGATGAGGGTCATAATTTTGTATGCTTTACCTACTCGGTTTGAAGTGCCCGAGGATGTTAGGAATGCGGTTAGTCGGTTTTGAAGGAAGTTGTTCGGCTAAGTGAAATGGAATATTGAGCTATCATATATTCTTGAAAGCACCTAAAAATGGTTTATTTAGTAATAGAGATATCACTTATAAGAGCCGTGAACATGTATATTGTATTAACGTTTGAATATGCTAATTATGTTATTTTTTCGCTGTGAATTATACTGGAGTGGTATACCGATTGGAAAATCGCATCAGGGCCTTGAGGTGGTGTTTCATGCATGAGTGTCAAAATTAGGGCCCTGAAGAGGTTGACATGTAAAACCGACCAAAAAGATAGGAGTTTATGGATGATTGGATAGTTTACTACTTATGAAGATTGATCTATACAAGTCATGATATTGATTCAACTTTTTGTCGTACATAAAGCTTATTCGGTTGTACATAAAACAACCTTCACGTAGGTGAAGCTCTCGTCTCTTGTAGCGCTTTTAGTACCCCAAACGCCTTGAACTATATCAACTATCGCTGCTTTTGTGTTTTGGTTGTGGCTGATTCAACACAATGAAACTGGATCGATTTTGAGGCGTTGGTTGTAGTATTTTGATATGGATCTCTGACCTCTGATTTTATTGTGTAGATGAAACATTCGTGTACATGTAGATTACCATTACCTATGATCATCTTTGTAAGATGTGGTTACATAACGTCTAAAATATCAATCTAAGGTGAACTAGATACTGCCAACCACTAAGATGAACATTGGACTTTCATGGGTAAAACAATATTTGTTTTAGTTCTATAAATATAAAGAATGTAAAACTTCTACAATCGCACAAATACGCAGAAGTGTTTTATAAAATAAAATAATATTAAAAACAAAAAGTCCGACCTGCCGGATTCGAACCAGCGACCTAAGGATAACGGTGATACCACTACAGTCCTCCGCTCTACCAACTGAGCTAAGGTCGGTAGTTGTTTTTTTTGTCTATTTTCTCTCTTTTATTGGTGTCGGCACTTGTTGTGTTTGTTGGCTAACACGGTGTATACAATATACAGGACAGACTGCATATGGTAACTGATTGTTTAAAATCATCGATAATCGTTAGTTCGTTACACACATTATTAAGGCATGAAAAACCAAATATAACTAGACACATGACAGCTGTGGCAAGACTTTGCTAGACTTACGCCCATTGACGCGGAAAATATTTTGTATCAATTAGACTACGTCCAAAAGAATCTTGACAAGTACCCGCGCTTGTTGGAAGAGAAAGCATGGGCCGTAGGGCAGCATCGTCTGCGTTCAAGGTCTGTGGACCTCCCGAGACTGCGCGTGACTTTTATCTGTTTGCTTTGTCTTTCCCCTCATTCTCCAGAAATAATTTTCATAAATGTGGGTCCCAGTGATTCCTGCTCGATTGATTACAACTCAAGTTATCGAATAAATATTTCTACAGTATTTCCATGTTGGGTGTGTTTAGAAAGACATGTCAGGACTCAAGAGCATGGATGCAAGAAGTTGTTAGAAATTAATCTTGATATTCAACGGTGTATACGGGTGAACCAAGAAAGATAAGGGTGGAATTAGTTAACATATAGAATATGTTAGTCAAGGTAATATTAGGAAAGTATTGAATGTTTTGGCTGTGAATGAGCTGTCATTCCAGCTGTGTTTGAGCTGTGATTTCATAATAATTAAGGTTAGGAGTAGTATAAAAGATGGTCATTGTATAGAGTTTAAGGTGTGGTCTTTTGTTCTTCATATTAATAAAAAGAGTCGTGGTAGTTCCCACAAAATACTGAGTATTATCTTTGTTTTTCTGGGCCAATATTCTAACAATGTATCAGAGCGAGCATCAAAGAGACTGTTGGCGGTAAAGGGGATATCAAGTAACACCGAAGACTGGAGAACGAAGCCAGCCGATCAGTTCTGTGATAGACTGACCGAAGAAGAACCTGTGACAGGTTTAAACCATCTGTCAGCTGCTGATTGAATATTAAGGTTGCTATGAGGTTCTGATCAAATGATTGTGTTTTGGGTAGCAATCAAACAACAGACCAGATTTGTGAAAAAAAAATTTTCTGTTGCTGTTGAAAGATCAAAGATGTGAAAACCGGTGCGAGAGCAATCAAAACAGGGTACTGATCTGTGACAGATCAATTGAAGACAGATTGTGTGACGCAACTACTGTAGAAAAAGACCTGTGTGATTCAGGTTATAGCCGTGGAAGATGACCTGGAGAGAAGGAGACTGTGTGAAGCAGCGAACGAGGTGAAGAAACGCCGTGTGATACAAGTTATAAGGTGTGATACGATGTGGAAAGAAGCTATTTATCGTGAAGGATGATCTAGGTTTGAGCAGTGTGTGTGACACAAGTTGATGTGGAGAAGAACCCGACAAACAGAAGGCAGAAAGTTTTCGTGTGACACGAACCCAGTTGCAGCAAGAAGAAGAAGAGAACAGAAGCTATGTGTAGCAATTTAAAGATCAGTGACTGATCAAACTAGGAAGAAACGTGATTTCAACGAGTGAAATTGATTGACTTGAGACAAGATGCCTAAGGTGAAAGTATCAGTTAGTAGGGACTGATTTTTTGTCAAAAAAAAAAAGTGTAGGAAGCAAGCAGTGTGTAAAGCACTAGAGACCGATCTGTGTGATTCAGATCCATCAAGAAAAAAATAGTTTGCTTGTGAGATGATAAAGGAAAAGGAGAAAAAAAAGTAAGGACTTTACTATTTGTGTGATTAAAGATAGTCATCTAACCTGAAATACAAGTTGTGATACTTTCAGGAATTTGAAGAGAAGAAGTGGCCAAGGAAGAAGACATACAAGTCATAATTTTCATCATTATGATGTGATGATAGGTTTAGGGATGTGATATTCACCTTGAATATAAAGATGAATGGGGACCTGAGAAAGTTTTGCACATTCATGAGATGGGGTGTTAATGTGAAAGTTGTCAAAGAATTACAGGGAATCACCAACACGTGTTACTCGGAATTCAAGACCAAGTGGTACAACATCAAGATTAAGGGCGAGAATGCAGAAATTAATCTTGATGTTCAAAGGTGTATACGGGTGAACCAAGAAAGATGATGGTGGAATAGTTAATATAGAATATGTTAGTCCAGGTTAATATAGAAAAATATTGAATGTTTTAGCTGTGAATGGGCTGTCATTCCAGCTGTGATTTGATAGTAATTAAGGTTAGGAGTAGAATAAAAGAGGATCATTGTATAGAGTTTAAGGTGGTGGTCTTTTGTTCTTCATATTAATAAAAAAAGTCGTGGTATTCTCATAAAATACTGAGTATTATCTTTGTTTTTCTGGGCCAATATTCTAACAGAAGTGGGAAGGAGAGAGAAGAACAAGGGGAGAGAACGGAGAAGAGCACTGTGATAGCAACGAGGTCCTCAAAGCCCTCACCGATGAGGCTGGCTGGACCGTCAAGTGGGATGGCACCACCTGCTGTAAGGCATACTATCCATAATCAAAATCTAATTGCGCACATTCGGGTTCTATCATGGATCAAATGTCTCACCCCTGGCGTGTCAATCTCGCTGGCTGTTGAAGTATGTCATACGTAGAACGAAAGTTGTGCATTTGATTGGATTCTAGTCTTCTTTCACAATGAATGTATTTGCAGATGTTCATGGTAAGGGTTCAATGTTTGCTTTAGTAGAAAGATAACAAAAGAAGATTAGGACTAAAAGGCATGATGTTTACGTCTAGTTCGACCGATTTTAACAAATTTTAGGCTTAATGGCTAACTAGGTTTCATAGAACAGCAAACCATTGCTTGAGTAGGCCAGATCAGCCAAAGAGTACATCAGTTTGGCGGAATGGACCGTTTGTATTAAATTTTTAAAGATGGTAAACATATATACATATACATGTTAATATATTCTACAAGTGAAACACAGCCGATCGGTTTACAAAGCTGGTTTCAAGGACTGTAAATCAAACAGTTTAAACAATTAAACTGAACTGTATAACCTCAAACAGGTGAATTGGCTTCGATTTGAGCGTTTCAAGAGGTTTTAACAGTTTATGAACACCTAGTGAAAGGTTTCCACAATTGCAGTATTTTGGGTTTTGATGCATCTAGAGGATAAGAAAAAACAACCAGAAGTGACCGTTGCGTTTATTAGGTATTTATGACTTATATATCAACAAATTTTCAAGAAAAACTGCACATCAACATTGTACAAAGGTACTATGATAAGCACAAACCACCATCATCAATCATCAATCATCAATCATCAATCATCAATCATCAATCATCAATCATCAACAATCAACATCTTATGAACACATTCACCATATGTGCAAAGAATATATACAATGGTTATATACGATGACGACGAATTATTTAATACCTCTCAACTTTCCTGTACAGTTCTGAGAGTGCATCATAAAGAATCGCAGCAGCAGGAGGTCGAGGCAACGAACCAAGAAGAATATCAAATGTTTGATAGAGGGGTTGCCATAAAACCTGCAATTTCTTGTACGCGTGTTGTCACCAGCTTCCTTCAAGGAACACAACAAAAGCACCTGCAAAATAACCAAAACATCAAGCGAAAACCATGATTGTGATAATATCCAAATAGCAACATACTTGTAAAAATGATGGCATGGAACTGGGTTTTGCCATGTCAGCATCCACATCATCATATTACCAGTGGCTATAAACAGCAAGACAATGAAAGTAGGTTTTCAAGTTACCTTTACTAAACTGTATGTATAACAAGCAGCATATCCACCGTCACCAGCTCTAAAATCAGCACCAGCAGCCCTTCCAACAACACCAGCAGCAGCACTCGCTCCCGCACCCACTGACAGATGTGCATTTCCACCAAATGTCCTCACAGCATCGCTGTTTCTGAGCACGATTATATAATCAGTAAACTCCCCTCCAACCTGTTCATGCACGAAACAATAATATGTCAAAATTTGGCAACAAGGCACAGTGTAGCAACTGATTTCACAATTGTGTTGAGTTGGATAAAAAAGAAAAAGATATATGACAACTCACCTGCGCTCCCCAGCCTATACCAAAGGTAGAAATAGCAGATGGCGGGGACCACGATCCATCTTCTCTACGAGCAACAACCAAACCCGTACCAACATTGTAGGTTACCATCATGCCAACTTTTACCACAGTAAGAATCGCAAGGCCTTTTGCTTGTTTCAAAATAGAATCCGGTATCAATTTTTCAGGAGTTGAAGAACTGACCTGAAAAAAAAATCATAAAGAACCTTCAAGATAACTTGTAGAACTAAGGCAAGTCTTGTTATTAGATACACATTTTACCTTAAAGTAACCACGTATGGTGTTTGCAGCCTTATAGATCTCATATTCCATGGTTCGTCCCCATGGGAAGTTGAGCCATGATCTCAGTGTACTAAGGTCGGTCAGGTCATGTGTTGGTGGTTGTGCTGCACGGCTAATTCGGTCCATTAACAGCGGTTGAATCAACTCAAGCCGAACACCGCACACATCACAGACACGTTGCGGGTCTGATTTAAGAAACTTTGCAGGCAGTAAACTCCTTCCCTTAGAACAGTCGTTGCAAAATATTCCACCACAAAACCGACAGTGATGTCTGGAACACATTATAGGATGAAACCGCACATTACAGAGCATACAATAAGATGCAACACTATCAGCCAACCATTTTGGTGGTTCGGCTTCTAGAAGTTCCTTTATGCTCTCAGCACTCGCCTCTGTAAGATTATGCGTCACCTCTTTCCAAGTATGCTCGAGAAGCTGGTCAGATAACCATGAAATTTGATATGCATAAGAATCACCGGAAGTAATGGATCTCATCTTGCCTTGAGCTGCAAGTAACATATCAAGAACAACATCCCACATCGTAAAATCCTTATCTTCACCAGCAAACTGATCCCATTCCATATCAGGATTTGAGTTCATACGGAGACCTCTGTTCCATTCTTCACGTTGACTTTCTGACATTGGTGGGACCGAAACAGGAATCCAAACGCCGGTATCTTCAGTAAGGGGCGGGTCATAATAAAAAAACTGACTTTCCTTTTCATGGTCTGAATCCAAATCTTTACGAGTATCATTGCTAACAACAGTTCCATCTTTTTTCTCAACATCAAGTACTAACTTCTCTTTGTTAAGATCTGGAATTCCCCCTACATCACTGATGTTGCCCTTTTCATCGCCTTCCGAAGCCTAATAATTTACATCCTCAGTCCTCTTAGTTTGAGTATTAGCAAATAATATGTACAAATAACAACACCACAAAATTCTCCAAATTATAGAAACTTTGCAACACATATAATCATACAAACAAGAATTTGAAGATTATCACAACATCCAAGTGTGTGTTATCACTATTGATCAAGACCCATGATTCACTACGTGTTTCCACTAAACTGATGGTACTCATATACATATTTAGATCCAATGAAGCACTCATGGATGAAGTTTCAAAATTTGGGGATTTCAATCTTGTTCATCCCAACAACATATATATATATATATCACATAAAGAAGTAAACTTTAGACATCAAAGCTAATCAAACCAGTATTCCACCCTAGTTTTTATATGCAAGAAGATCAACGAATTCAACTCAAATCAACATCCATAGTATGATTATACATGAAGATATAACAAAAAACAGTCGTATAAATCGAGAAAATTGATCAATTGCACAATAATAATCGAAAAAAAGGATAACCTGGGGAGTAAGTAATTTATATGCGTAATCATCGAGATGAATCATGGGGTATCGGGCGACATTAGAGTCTTCAATCGGATGGGTATTACGAGATGAATCCATCGGATCATCAATCCATCGGTTTGGGGGTTGTTTGATTCTTTGTGATGATCAAACTGTGAGAAGCTTTGATCGAACAGAAGATCAATGGATGATTGTGTGAGGATTAGGGTTTATTATGCGTGACGAAACACGAATCCTACTCGTGGAGATGATGCACCTCTACTTGTTTGTCTTTGGCCTCTTTTGATGAAATGAAAACATTAATAAAGATAATTGTAGAGTATATAATATATAAAAAAAATATTACTTTACAACTTGTTTTTTTCGTGCGAAACGTACAGAGTTATTAGACAAGAAGGAACGTTACGGGTGAAATTATAACGCAAGTGTAACAATTAATCACGTAGAGATGTAATCTGTAACATCCTTGATTTTTCATGCTTAACTCTTTGATGATTCTAGTACTTCAATGTAACCATTGATTAAATTTAAAAACCTATTTATGAAAACTATTTCATGTTCTATGTATTATAATTCATGATAAAATTATTAAATGTTAGTATGATTCTATAATAATACGTGTATAAATAATAGGTCTTGCTATAAATAGTAACTTGGAAGTGCCCTAACATTAACCAAATTCTATAACAATAAAAAATTACAACATAGTGAAACATATATAACTATTAGGATGAAAAATTTACATATGTGTAACTAAGGTTACATATGTAACTTTGTTTAAAGGATAAAGATTAATTAATTATCCTAAATCTAACAAATAATTAAGCAAACTTATTTTAATTAAAATATCAAAAAAAAAAATCGTAATTATCCTTCCCTACCCCTAATAAATATATGACTTTTATTAATAAAATATTAAGAAAAACTATTTTAATTGAAACCTAAAACCTTAAATTTTCCACTATAATATGGTCTAATTCTCATTATTTTCCATCAAAATCTAATCTAGAGCTTTTATAGCAACAAATCTCACCCATAGGAACTCTCTTGAGCATCCAAGAAGCTTCCATCATCAAGTAAGTTTCGTGTTCTTCGTATTCATACTTTCTAATTTTGTTCTATAAAATTCAAATATAACAGCTTGATATATGATTAAATATATGTTTTGTAGTAATCAGATCTAAGATGGATCAAAACATCAAATAAACATGAAATCATCAAAACTTAAAACATCAAACTTAAATTTTGGATTTTGAAGATTCATAGGGCAACTTCGGATAGTCATATCTCCTCATAAAAACTCTTTTCGATGATTATTTTTAAAAAATAAAATCAGAGTCTTATCTTTCCAACCATATAAAGAACGTCTTCTAACTAAGTGATTTGACCCCTCAAACAGCTCGCGCAAGTTAGTGCGCTAATCTGTCCAAAGCTATGAAAACTTAAATTTTACAACTTTTCAATATTTTCATAAATATAATAAGCAACGATTTTTATTATAAATTTGTAATATAACATGTTTAAACAATAAAAATCCAAACTTTAAGATTATGATTATTATCAACTTGAATCATGTTTCTAGTAAATTCTTCATCTTTTCAATTGAAACCCTATATATACAAATCGCCTATTTCCATCCTAGCTAAACTATATTTAAACTTGCTCTTTATACTTTATAAACATACCAACACACCTTGACTTGGTTAGCATACATCTAGAATCGTTTCACCCGGTAGTAGTATATGACAAACAAAAGGTTCTGGCTAAGGAAAGACGGATACTTAAGTGATGAAAATCCACCACTCTTTCATGGGATCTTTTGTTGGATGTGCTACTCTGGAATGACACATATCTAGTATACGACAACCATTCTTGAATTTTTACAATAACAACCCCTCAACTATTCATAAGTACAATAAACTAACTAAATAAACTTACTTAAGGCAATCCTCACTTTAAGTTACTACAAGTTGCAAGATTAACGCACCTACTTTACAAGGTGAGTTCATAGCCCATTTTTTCTTTTGTATTTTGGGGTGAAACATGCTCTTTATATCAAACTGGAAATTCAAATTCTAAAATCAAATTAGTTATTTGCAAACTGAATGACAACTTTCTTATACTAGTAAAACTAAACTGATTATACATGTTGCTATATTCTATGACACTTTTTACTATAAAGTCCCTCTTTTTTCTAAAATCTATACAACCATTAGCTTCGGGGAAGCCAATGGAGTATGTAGATAGACCTATTGGCCTGACAAGCCCATTCGGTACTCGGGTTGATGCATGCCAATCAATACCGAGTGTCCTTTAAGTCAACGTATTCTTTTGACTTGGAAGGAGCTGGATGTTCAGAAACTGCATACTAGACAAACATACTATTAGTCTAACCTTTTGTGGCAGGGGGTTAGACGGGAGGGCATTCGATTACTAAGGTTGGTTGTGGACTCATGTATAATAGTTTAGTACTTGTATTTGAAAAATTGTTTATTAGTTTGTACATTGTTATCTACCATATGTATACTTATAAACCTATGTTCTCACCAACTTTTTAGTTGACATATTTTAGCATGTTTTCAGGTGATAGAAACTAAGTTCGTTGCTTTGCTCACGCTAGGTTTTAAGGATAAACTTTAGTTGGACCTAGTTAGACTTTGAATAAAATGAAGATTTATTTGATTGTTCAGTTTATTTGTTTTTGGAATTGGATGTAACTAATTATTCGGTTTTAATAAGTAATTTTCTTTAGTACTCTTTATCCTTGTGTAATGATTCAATTTCATCACGCCTCAATATTTCCGATTTAGCCGGGGTGTGATATAATTATCACGTAAATGTGAAATTATTACGCAAGAAGGAATTTTTGCATGCTAATTCTATTTCTGCGTGATTATTACTTGTTATTGCGTGATTATTACTTATCTTACGTGATAATTCTCCCCCAACTTGGTACATTTCGCACGAAAAACACACTTGTATAGTAACTATCCCCATAATTTATAAATAGATACAAATAAAGATGTAAAATTGGTTTGGTTCACACTCTCAGCTTCGGACTTCTTAACTCTTAAACTGTTAAACCGGGTTGTAAACCGTAGCTAAATCTCCAATGGTTTGGTTGGTTTTCACGGTTTAGTAATACAAGGAAACTCTTCAAAATATTGTATTGAAACTTTTAGTAATTTAAGGAAAAGTATATTTTAAATAATATTGTGTTATGGTTTTTATGAAGAAAAAGTTGGTTATCAATTATAATCATGATCGTATATGAATTGAGATATAACATATAACATATAACCACATGGGGTTGCTACATGTATCGAGTAACCAAATGGAGAATATTGACTTGGTGAAACATACTATAACAATCCACTACCCATGTTACGATAACATATTAGTTATATGATGAATACATAACATGTTCTAGTGTTACCAACAGATTAACCTTTACGGACACTATACGGACCAGTAGGAAGAGTACAAATCAAATATGATTTTCTTATATACAACCAATCATGTATTAATGTAATGGTGCAAGGAAAATATTACTTTAGAAGCAAAATTTAAGTATTCGCAATTGGTGTCAAGAGTGTGACCATTTTGAGGTTTGTGAGTTGCCCGTTGCAAGGGATGACTTTTTAGTTGCTTGCATCATGACCCATAGATGGTTGTCACGATAGAATGATCAAAATGTTAAACGCCAAAAGTATAAGTCTGTTACCTCAATTACTCCTCAAAAATCTATTCAATGATAAAAACACATAGCGTGTCACACTAACCCCAAATCACAAGGTTAATGTGTTAACCCTAAATCGAACGTTTGGTGACAATCCGCAACAAACTTTTATAATAATTAGACTTAATTAATTACACGAATGGTCTCTGTGGTATGTTTTGATTTTACTTTTAGGTGTTGTTTGTTTTTTCTGCAGCAAAATGTCTGCAGTCTGCGGACCACATCTGCAGACATCTGCAAGAGAAGAGGTAGACCAAACGTCTGCAGTCTGCAAGAAGAAGACTGTTTGTTTTTTAACATCTGCAGACTGATAAAATATTCTGTAATTAAAATAAACCCACCAAACTATCCCCAATAAACATACACCCTTCTCTTTCTGTGATTATGCACACGATCTTCTACCTCTTCCATTCAACAAAAGTTCATAAATGATACAGTAAAAGCTTCGAAGAACTCAAATCGTTCAATTCAATCGTCTCACAAGCATCAGATTACGAGCGCCATTGATTTCATCACCTTCTGATCAGACTCCATCTTCTTCAATTCGACAACAATGGCGGGAATAGCTTTGCTGATGGATCTATTGAGGAAAACCCCAACGTCAAATGGCTAAACCCTTCATTCCACGTCAGAATGACCCTAATACCCTCCTATTCCACCGGTTATACCCGCCACCGTTGTTGCCTCCTCCACCGCTGCTTATGTCGCCGCTGGCACCCCCTTCGCCTCTAGGGATTTATTCGGGTATATCCTTTTAGCGCATCTGTGTTATCTTTTAGCGCTGTGGTGGCGTTGGTTGGAGGGGGGCGGTCGGCAGGGCGCGGTGGCTGTGGTGGCTATGGTGGCCGGTGGCTGCTATCTTGAGGGGGGAGGTAGTTTGGGTTGAAGTTGAAAGTGGAGCGCTGGCTGGCTGGAGGAGCGTCGGCTGCTAGGGCTGCAATGGGAGGGCTGCGACGGTGGCCGACGGTGGCTGTGGGGGCGATAGTGGCCGGCGGTGGTTGCGGGGCCGGCGATGGCTGCTGGAATATGGTGAGGGGGAAGGGGGAGGGTAGAAGGAGGAAGGTAGAAGAGGTTAGAAGATTGTAGAAGTGAGAAGACCATGTCTGCACCAAAAAGACCTCGTGAAGATGTTTTTTAATGAAACGTCTTCGAAAAAACAAACGCACTGCAGAGCCTTAGGTCTGCAGGAGGTTTGCGCGACGCAGACATAAGAGGTCACGCAGACCTTTTTGAAAAAACAAACACCCCCTTAGTCTCTAATTTTAAAAAATTACAAGATTGGTCCAAAAGTTTACATAAACATGACAAAGATGGTCTTAAAATAGATGTATGTTGAGTTTTTCTGTTAATATTTTAAATATGACAAAATACCCTTTTATTAAAAATATAAATATAGAAATAAATTAGATGAGACTATTGGGAACAATATGTGCGCAAGTAACAACACCAGATAAATATTGCTATTAAAATAGGATCCAGAAAGGTTACAACAAGCGCAACAAATGATGAGATTATTTAATGTGTTAAATAAGCTAGATACAGAAATATATTATTTGTGAAATAATATATTAATTATTATTATTAATTATTAAAAAGTTTGTAATTACAAAAGGATTATTAGATTAATTATCAAAGGTTGGTAATTATCTAATTATAGTTGATAATTATTATTATATAAATTAACTTATCTTGTTTCCAAAGTTATTAAATCACTAAAAATAGAAACAAAGGGTTAACGAAAAGGCCACGCTAAAATCTTAATATATCTTTCAAGCTCGCCCAGGCCGCCGTTGACCACCGTCGATCGTTGTCAACCCGCATCATGGTGCTGCGTGTTTTCGTGTTATTTGTTGTTGATATGATCAGGGCATTTGTTTGATGAGTATTATAATCGAAAGAGTTATAGTCGTGGAGCTTTGGTGTTTAACCAGATTTAGCTACTGGATTCATTGCTTGTGGTATCTCTAATTGGTTTGTTGTCTTACTCCTAAGATGTATAAATCAAAACTTATCTGTGGTTTATGTTGTTATTATAAGTTTGCATCTGGAATCCTGGTGGGCGATCTAAGACTTAACCTGGATCGGTTTGTATATATATTTATTCAACCATGTTTTTAAAGATTGTTTTCAAACGTATGTACGAAACCCAACATGGACCCACCTCCTACTAAAAAACAAAAACAAATTATATTAAGAATTAATTACACAGTTGGTCCCTGTGACAATCCATATTGCAAGATTGATCCTAAACTTTAAAAAATTTCATCTACATTCCAATTGTTTACGGAATCATAACACCGAAGGTCTACGTCCTTTCACCCCTATGCTAATTACACTACTTGGATTGCCCTTGAGGACCAAAGTGAAATCTAGTAACATCAACAGTCATTAAAAGTAAGAATTATTATCAGCTAATTAATAATAGTATTGATCGTTAAAATCCCAATTTTCATACAATGTCAAACTTAGGATTCAAATCCGGGTCCTCTAAATGAAGGAGGTGCATGATTTCCAATCCAAATAAATGAGTTCCTCAATTTCCATCACACAAGTTGTTCACAGGGCCCATCTTCTAAAAACTTAGAGGGCATTTGACTTCCAGGATTAGAAAACTTGGCCCTGAAGCCATTGTGTGTGTATACCCCTACTTGGAACCAAACTTTGTACAAATGTACATTATCTTGCTCAAGAATAAGATTGTAGTTAACTAGCAAAAACAAGCGGGCATTACATTAAGTTATCATCCATCCTACATGACATGTTGGAATTACAAAAAAAGAGAGGAATATGCTTGGACTCTTCTTGTGCAATTAGGAAGTACAATTTGAACTGATAATTCGAGAAAGGAAAAATGAGAACTTAGCTCTGTTTTTGTATCCTCTTGTCCCTTATTGGCAAGTCGATCGGCTTTTGTGCTTGGTGGGGATGGTCAGGACCCGTGTACACCTTTAGGTGAGTAAAAAGATCTCTTCCAAGCTGCAACACAAGTTTTTTGCATAAAAATTATTGAAAAATAAAGTAAAACCAAGAAACATGAAAAATATGATGAATATGTTGAGAAATGTGAAGTCTTTCTCACCCTTCCCTTTGGAAGCATCCCACGGACCGCATGCTCGATAATCCTTTCTGGAATCCTTTGTTGAAGTTGATCAAAAGTTTCAACTTTCATCCCACCAGGTCTGCCTGAATGCCTCCTGTATAATTTTTGGGTTCTCTTTTTGCCCGAGACTGCAACTTTCTCAGCATTTACCTATATTTATCAACATCAAAACCACATTATGCTTATCACCAGAATATATTGTGCATAAGAATGGTTAAAAAAAGTTGCTATTTTGCATGATTATCCAAAAATGTATTAATGTAGATGTGGTTTTGGACTAGCAGGGACATGCATACCACAATTACAAAAGCTCCCATGTCTACACTAGGAGTATAGGTAGCAAGATTCTTGCCACGGATGTGAATGGCTATAGTCGATGCCAGCCTTCCAAGAATTTTATCGGTCGCATCAACAACATACCATGTCTTTTCAGTATTGACATGATCTTCAGCTTTAGGGTACCATGTCTTGTTCCATACATCCTGACAACAAGAATGTTTATTATGTGACTAATTGTATCCCTGAAATTGATAAACTCAACTGCAAAAAATCTATGTATGCTTACATCTTGAAACCAACTGGCAATGTGTGAAGTAGCAAATCATCATCATATATAAAGACTTTAAGATTCACTTTCTACTTTTGCTAGATAGGCTAGATAATCATCTTAACAATTTTTCACAACTAGCTGAACTAGCTCCAATTTTGAGGCTTTGACGCATACACGAGTGTTTGTTTCAATCTCATCAAATGGCCAACTCCGAACCTTTGACATTTTGTGGAATGGAAAACATTTACATACTAGTGGGACTCAAATTAGCAGACAATGATGTTCAGATTGATACATAGCATGCTTCATAAGAATATGACCGGTCTTGTGGATGTTCAAAGACAAAAGAGACGGTACATAAGACAAATGGTGCCCAAATCTGTAATTTTTGTGTAGCTCACAAATTACGACCCATGTTTACATAAACAACAAAGATGATGCAAATTGGACAGAATTTCTTCATGCTAACCTCCATCACATACTCAGATTACAACTAGAAAACCAAATGGCGTTGGCTTACTTAGTACAAGGTCAAATCAGATATGCAGATTACAACTTGAAATAGTTATCTAATATACAAAGATTTTAGTCAAAATTCTAAGAAGCTACAACTTTTATTCTGCTTTGATTAGATAAGAAATCACTTAATGGTTGTTATGTTGTTCAAAATTGCAAGATTTATGAGAATATGTTTATTCCATTCCTGAGAAACTATAAAAACACTTTCGGTATGCACATCTGAGAATTACTGGCAACAATTTTATCATATAACTGAAACAAAAAGCATTAAAACTTCCATAAGAGCTCCCAAAGTAACATGAATGCTACAATTCTCACCGAATGAAGTATTAATTTGAAAAAGTCAGCACTTATACCTAAATTAGACATCGAACATCGTTGCAGGCCACAATTGTCGAACAATGCTTACACTAATACTCTAACCTAATATTCACACAACTAACATCAATCAATCAAGTATTCAACCAACAAAACCTCCAATATGACCTTCAATTTCGCTCAAAAACAGAATGCTAAAGACGACGAACAGAAACAACGGAATAACAATAACAATAACAATAACAATAATAATAATAATAATAATAATAATATCGTACCGGTCCTGTGAAATCGGAATCGGTGAACATCCACCGCTGCTCAACAGGCGCAAGGTTTCGCTGTTGAATCTGCTGTTGTTCGCAACGAATCTGAAAGCTCCGATTGGTTCGAGCTCCAATAATCTGCTTCGAAGGCGTTGTTGAGAAGCCGAATAGAACCGGAGACCTGTTGTTGTGCGATGATACGAATATTGCAGACGATGATGATGTTGCATACGCCATCGCCATTTGCTGTTGGTGTTCTGCAATCGAAGGCTTTGAGTTTGATCTTCTTCTTCTTCAGGTAAGGAGGATAAGGTTTAGTGTAGGACACACTATGGTTGCTGAAATGGTTGTGATGTTTTATCGAAGAGTATTTTTCACATCCGCCCCTCTTCTTTCATTGTATGTCACATAAACCTCATACTCGGATGGATATACGTTCTCTTTCGTCATTCGGTGAAATGCGTGATAAGTGATTATAATACCTTTTTTTTCTTATGCCAACAACTATCGTTATCCATCGAACAAAATTGAGTTTCTAATTCGATGCATTGATCTAATTCCATGTTTTATGTTTTGTCGTCCATCGAACGACACAAGCAATTGTTCCTGAAATCAGGAACCAAAACACATAAACAAATTGAGTTTCTGAAATTGATGTAATTTCACCGTTTTTTTATGTCTTTCACTGTTACATGCTTGAAAGGTATGCCCGTCAACTCTCATTTCCTGCAACTACATGTTTTGTTTTGCACATCCACTCAAATTGTTTTAATTAAGGTCCACTCACATGTGATGTAAACAATGTATTAAAAACAACGTATTAACATCAAGGCTTAATCACAAAAGTGTTACCCGACACTATTTCCCTGCCATGATTACAGTGTATCATGATGCTTCTTTTTTATTGCAAAAAATGCTTTGTTACAAATGTGTTAATGATCTTGCGGTTTATTAATTTATGCTTTTATTAATGGGTCCTAATATAAAAACACATCACATTATAAATCAACACCCTCTTATAAGCCTCTTATAACACTATGCGTGACGTATAGAGTTAAAGACACTGCAAACGAGGAAAATTACATATAGGGCTATACGATGCTTATAACGAATTTCGACACCACTACGAAAAAAAATTCAGATGGCTATTAGAAAGATTATACGCCTCATATAAAATTATACGACCATCTATACGACGCGTATATAAATTTATGTTGTTAATTTATAGTTTGAGGTGTCCCTACCTTATAAGTTTGTGTATCACAACAAGTATTAAATACTCTCTGTTGTACTTTAAATAAGGATTATTTGCTTCCATCCCAAAATCAAACAATGTTGGCTCAAGAGACTATAATGTCAATCTTTTTTTATATCAATCACACAAAAAGCAAGAAAATTAGCACAGTAACCCACCAAACAAACAAATGGCAACACCTTCATCATCATCACCCATCACCACCACCCACCCACCACCCTACTCACCACCGTCACACCACCGTCTCCGGCGCCACAACCACCCACCCTTTCACAACCTCCAACCACCCAAACCCCCAATTCACACTCTCACACTAAATCCCACCAGCCCTTCACCAATGCACCCCGTTTCACCCACCAGAGTCCAATCAAGCAACAATAATGGTACCCCAGATCTACAATTCATTCATCGTGCAGTTCAGTTGGCTCAATCGTCACCACCCACATGGGAATCTGCTGTTATCAGCAATTGTTTGATTTTCTTGGTGGGTTCGCCGATTCTTGTGACGGGGTTGTCTCCTTCGGGTGTTGCTGCAGCGTTCTTGCTTGGTGTTCTCACGTGGCGGGGGTTTGGGCCCTCGGGGTTTCTTCTTGTTGCGGTTTACTTCGTGATTGTGAGTAATTGTTGAAATTGATGTGTTCTAATTGATCTAATTGGGTTGATTGGTGTTGAAGAAGTGGAATCTGTGTGTAGGTTTGTGTTTTTTGGGTTGGGTGTCTGATATTTGAGTGATGTTTGACATTTTGACCTCCGATTGGAGTCAAATGCAGGAGTTATGGAAGTATGAGTTTTTGTGAGTTTGGGTGCAAATTAGAGCTATGGTTTATGTGATAGTTGTTTTTGATTGTGTGATTTGAGATGGGTGTCACTCTTTTGTTTAGAAATATGAGGTTAGATTTATGAATCTTGAGGTTTAAAGTTGATTTGTTTGACCATAAAGTTAAAATTTTTCTGTAGGTTTCAGTTAAAGAAACATGTTATCTTTGATTTAATCTTTAATGAGATAAACAAAGAATCTTCTAATGTTTTTGTATTTTCTGTTTGTTTGATGTTCATTGAAATGAAAATGTGGAATGGGTCCAATTAGGGGTGTTTGAATGTGTGATTGAATTTGAACCGAATTTGTGATCACTGATTCTAAATGATCTGGAATAAGAGTGATTTTACTTCTGATGGTTAAACTAGATGTACATAAGAAGTTGCTGAAAACCGATTCTTGAAATGAATGTAAAAATAGTGAACTGTTTCTAGTGTTAGTAACCAATTATTGGACTGTAATTGCTTTCAATATGCGCATCCAAACACCCTTTAAAGATCTGATGAATAAATAATAAACTTAAAATTCACAAATGTCAAGTGGCTTCTTAAACTTGTTTACTGCTTTCACAAAGTAAAACACAGCATTCATAGTTGTAAACATATTCAACTACCATTGCTGATAGTCTGATACATGTTGCTGGAGCCAATTACAGATGTTTGAATGTGTGGTTAACGAACACTGAACAATCATCTTGGAGTTTGAAAATGGATAAATGAAATGAGTGTACACTGTTTTCTTTATCATTCTGGTCTTGAATTAACTTAGGCATGATCAGAAGTTCAAAACTGACATAAAAGATGATAAAATTGTAGGGCACAGCAGTAACCAAAGTAAAGATGGCGCAAAAGGAAGCTCAAGGTGTTGCAGAGAAGAGAAAAGGTAGAAGAGGGCCTGGGAGTGTGATTGGTTCGAGTGCTGCGGGTTGTGTTTGTGCATTACTTTCGATTTATGGAGTTGGTGGCAAATCATTTTCTCGCCTTTGGGAACTCGGGTTTGTTGCTAGTTTCTGTACCAAGTTGAGTGACACCGTCTCTAGTGAGATAGGGAAGGCGTATGGCAAAACTACGTATGTATTCCTAAGTTTATGCATCTCATTCATTTTGTAAATGGTTAAGGTAGCAAGTTCGACCCATTTGTTTGTGAATGAGTTGATTCAGGTTACATTTTATGAAGCAAGTCCAATGGGTTGAATGCAAAAGACTGAAAGAGCATTTAATGCATAAAACCTACTAAATCACTTAACGCATGATGCTTTCATGTTGTAGATACCTGGTAACAACATTTAAGGTTGTCCCAAGGGGAACAGAAGGGGCGGTTAGTGTCGAAGGGACCGTTGCTGGGGTTCTGGCTTCTATTCTTCTTGCCTCTGTCGGTTGCCTTCTGGGCAAGGTACATTCGAAAGCGACTATTTTTGTCGTTAACTCTCAGTTTAACCATTTTATCGACAATATTTACATATTTCACTTACTGTATGTATTGGCTTATGGGATGCTAGATCAAGGTTGCTGAAGCTGTCATATGCGTGTTGGCATCACAAATTGCTAACTTTGGTGAGAGTGTGATCGGAGCAGTGCTCCAAGATAAAGAAGGATTCAAATGGGTAAGCTAAAGCTCGATTTTCATGCAATCATTTGAAACATGTTCGGTTGTTTATGAATCTTATGATCATAATCTTGCATTTGTAGCTCAACAATGATGCAGTCAATGTGATCAATATATCTTTGGGTAGCATACTTGCCATCTTGATCCAGCAAGTTGTACTCCAATACTGGCATGTATAAAGCAGACAGGAAACTTGATTCGAGTTTCTCGAGTTTGTTGTAAAAAACGGCTAATCATGATTGTAGTTACTAACTCGAGATTCTTTTGATCTCGGCTGTGGTTAGCAATATGTTTAGGCATGCTATATACTTGTATCATCTACTAGAGGCGGCGATGCAAGTTGATATAAAACAGGTCGGGTTCAATTGAGTTGACCGTGTCAAAACACCCTTTCTTCAAACGAAAAGAAATTCTTTTGTAAATAATTGATGTATCAATATGAATGTAAAAAGTATTATTATTTAACAGAAAGTCTTTATAACCAAAACAGGCTGAATTTGATGTTCTCCAACATGTGTCCCCTCCCTTCATTGAATTATTCATTCTTTACATTCAACTGTTATACAACTACCTTAATTTACACTATGAAAAAGTAACGATTTCAGACTTACAACACGCTACACTTCCTCAACCCGAGGTACACATTTGTGAAACTACACTGTCGAAAGGTGGTGTTGAGATTTCGATATGCCTTCGTGTTTCCAAACTAACCCTACAAGCACACACTGGTTGCAATACCGATTGAAGATGCACCTAAGGTTATGATGCTAACAGGTCCACACGATAATAGAAATTCCGTCTCCTTTTCAAAGTACCTGTATTTTGTTGAAAACCATAGAAATCTGGTGTTGGTACATAGCAAACATCCGCGACAAAAGTATTAGAACCTAACTGGTGCTGATGATGTGGGCGGTTCTTTTGGCCAGCAGAGTCCCGAAGCAGTAGGTGGGGAAGACATCTGTGGGACAGCCCAAGATGCATCAGGGACCTGACCCAAGCAATCTGCACCATACAACTTGACCTCCATGGCTAATAGAATCGGGGAAAAGTCTGACTCTGCTAGCTTCCCACTATCAGCCTACAAATTGTTCAACGATGCCATCAAATTCAAGTTCATCCCATAATTACACATCAACCAAACATGATGATGGAATGTAATGATGCATTTTCTTTGTGATTAAATATCATTCAGTGTAACTTAGAGAAGGGAATCGTATTACCTTGGACGAGCCATCGTCTAGGTAGTTATAATCCTGATTGAGATCTGCCAAAGCAAGAAAGTCATCAAACTGCCATTGTTGCATACTGTCAGCAAAAGAACCTCCAGTAAAATGCATCTTAGAAGGTACAAAATCACCAGCTCCTGCAGCTTGAACCAGCATAACTTTGTTGGATTTGGATTGACTTGTTGCTGACATTTGAACAGTCCTTGATGGCACAGAATGTGATTTCTCAGCTTCTGTAATCTTCTCACCAGAGTTCAATTTTCCTATAGACAAAGACGCGCCAGGAACAAGAGCTTCAAGACCTACTTTCACATCCGTAAGCGGAAACCTCTGGTGCGATGAAACTAAAGAATTGACTGTGTTTATGGAAACATCACACTTTCTACATAGTAAAGCCCTGTCTTCAAGACAAAAGAAGTATCCAGACGCTTCCTGTACAATTGGATGATTGTTTAGACACAACATGATGCCATACACTTGAATACCGATATTAACATATGTACGTTGACTATATGTAATGTGAATTTGGCCAACTGAATCAGCCACCATCCTTATATACATTGGCGGAGCATATAGGGGCCGGGGGGGCCGCCGTTTCGTCGGTAGTGTTAAATTTTAGTCCGATAGTGTAAATTTTTGTATAAATATCGAGTTCGCCCCCCGTAAAAAAATTTAATTTTGTCACTTGCCGCAAATCCACAATGATGATTGATCCATCTATCTTCCTAACTGCAACAAGAACTCATTGTCAACAATCACTTATCAGTTAATTACACCATAATTCATTGAATCTCTCGATTAATCACAACAAAACATCAAATCAATACAGAGATCAATTTCATTCCAGAAGTACAAGGAAATGACATCAAAAACTAAAGTTACTTATTGAAATACATCAAAACAAATATCACACTTTGGCATATGAAATAATCGTACTAGAATATCCATTAATTACAAACATCCAATCATTTGTATAAATGATCATATAATCGACTATCATCAGAATTTGCAGACAAACTCACAATTAACAATCACACAAAACGATTCATAACTCGTTGAAACTCACGATTAACAACTCAAACTATCAAATTAACACACAAAATTCAAATAGGCAGTCAATTCCTCAAATTCACTTTGGCAATTCACATTTAACAATCACTAATCCCGTAAACGCTTCATAACTTGGTAAAACTCACGTTTAACAACTCAAAATATCAGATCAGCACACACAGAACTCAAACACCAATCAAACCCTTAAAATCCTCATATTCACTTTGGCAATTCACAATTAACAATCAGTTATCTAGTAATTCGTAAACGATTCATGACTCGTTGAATCTCACGATTAACAACTCAAACCATCAAATCAACACACATCAAATCCTCAAAATCATAACACGAATTGATAGACACCTGATAGATATCAGACTTTGGCAATTGAGGATTAGAAGTAGCAAGATGAATCCTCTGATGCTTACCCGCGAGTTTGTTAGCAGCATGCACTTTATTAACGCAAGACCGACACAACGCCGCCTCATCGGCGCAACACAACACCACCGCCTCCGCCGCGTCGCATACATTACACTGAATCTTCATCGTTTGATAGTTGAAATCTGTGTGTAAGAATTCAGAGATGTGTAGAGGGTTTAAGCAGTATACAGGGGCAAAGGGGAGGTGAATGAGCAACTGGGGGTGGGGGTTTTAGAGCATAACCTTCATCTCATTCACGTCTCGAGATTTCTTTTATTTCACATCTTAATCAACATTTTCTTCTTTTTTTTTATCTTCAAACTTTAAAATTCAATGGTTTTTAAACATAAATATTTACTATTCATTAATATTTATATTTTTTGTGAGGGTATAAGTAGAGATAAACGATAATAAAATAAATGTTTGTAAGTAAGATTATAAAGATAAAGAATGAGATGTGAGTAGGGCTACAAACGAACCGAATGAAACGAACGAACACGAACAAGGTCTTGTTCGTGTTCGTTCATTAAGAAATAAAAATATTCATGAACTGTTCACGAAAACTTACCGAACGGGTTTCCTTGTTCGTGTTCGTTCATTAAGGAAATGACTATTCACGAACACTTACCGAACGCAAACGAATACAAACAAAATCAAACGAAAACAAACAAATATTCATGAACATGACGAACACAAAGAAGTCCATAAACACAAACGAATACGAATGATCACATATTTATTTTAGAAATAAAATCAGCATTTTCATCACAAAGTTTACAAAAAATAAATAAACATGTAACATAAATATCCAAAAACACTTGACATACTTGTCATAAAATAACTAACACAAAAATTAAGAACATAATCGAACATATTAACGAACATAAACGAACACATCATCGAACGTTCACGAACGGACATTAACGAACATAAACGAACACATTATCGAACGTTCACGAACATAAACGAACGAACACGGCTTGTGTTCGTGTTCATGTTCGTTCGTTTAACTAAATGAACGAAATTTTTTTGTTCGTGTTCGTTCATTTACTAAACGAACGAACATAAACGAACTTTCCGCCGAACTGTTCACTGAACGTTTAGTTCGTTTGCAGCCCTAGATGTGAGGTGTTAAACAAAATTAAGAGGTAATTCTAAGGAAATATAAAATTTAGTTAAAATATAAAAATAAAACAGAAGATTCTGCTGTGAATGCTTTTAAGGGAACATATCTTGAGTCGTGATTTAAAGAATAATTAAAGTGGGTGGAGTACAATTAAAGTGGGTGGAGTACTGGAGTAATCCGTATAGATATTGGATATATTAGGAAGAGTGTAATTTAAACTATTATTTATTGATCGATAATAATTCATACTTTTTTTAAACGTCTAACTAATTAAAGTCCGGCTACCCGGGGTACCCAGGTGAAGAACAGGCACCCATAAGCCCGCGAGCATAGATAGCACCGGGTAGCCCAAGCCCACCAACCACCAATTCCGGGGGAAACTCACCACCCATGGCTCATTGCGGTAAAACCTGACCCACCACCAACATTTTGTTGTCGGTAGGACTCGAACTCATAACCTGCCCTACAGAAAATCATGAGACTACAACTCAACCTTGATAACATAATCATTAGATATTTGCACTTGATTTTCACTCATAATAATAATTATAAACAAAAAAAAAACATACAATCCAAACCAAGCAGAAAAGAAACGAAATCAAGTATGAATATATAATAATTATGCTACTAGGATTGCATTGGTACCAAAAGTGAACGTTACGATTGTTATTGGCCAAATGAATAGTATGGATTATTATCAGCTAATATATTATAGTTTGGATTATTAAATTTTAATTTTCATATTAACTATAGTTTATGTAAAACAGGAGCTAAATCAAACATAGACCCATAGGATACACTCTTTTATTTATTTTAAATGACGAACTCATGTATTCTCTAAATCTAGTTTTAAGTGACGAACAACCTTTTGAGAGGAAAGTCATGCCACGCACCATTATACAAAAATGTGATGATTTTATACGAAAAGTGTGCTCTTTTTATGATCCAGCGTTACTAAACTATGTAGAAAATGTTTTATTTTTTATGTGATTGAGATTTAAGTCCGAAAAAATAGTATGTCGTTGGCTTTGGGAACCAAAGGTTAAGGTGATGGTTTTTAGGATTTACAATATAATGACTATTGTATACCAATAATATGTTTATTTTTATCTACGTGTAACATAATTTGTTTTATTTATGCTTTTTAATCCATTTTCTTGTTACTTGATGCTTATTTTCATAAAAACAACAATGTTTTCTTAAATTACGGATATACTATTATGACGTGCTCATTCTTATACATGTTCGGCTGTTCGTGACAAAGCACGAATCTAAGCACTAGTTTATATATAATCTGGAATTTAACTAAATAACCGAATTATATTACATGAATAAAAAACAAGAATTCAACTAAATAACCGAATTATATTACATGAATAAAAAACAAGAATTCAACATAGAATCTACTTCTTTACATAGAAGCCATGCTATATTGGTCATACCAAATTCAATTTGCTTTCTAATTAGGTCTTCCTTAGACAAAGTCCTTTTATCCTTCCAAGTTATATCTACAAACATAACCAGACTCTTTTACCCGTGTGTAGTAGTGTATTGTTAGTAATTGTCATAACTTTCATGAATCGAAAGTTATGCTCGTTTGAAGTTTGTGTGTTTTCTAATGCTCTTTGTCATTCTCCCCAGATCTACTACTAGGTGTGATACGGGGCGGTTAAACATATTGCAAACAATCCAGTGTTCCACGAAAGGATCCAACATAGAGAGGTAGAGTGTGAACAATCACAAGTGTCATGTTAACATGAAGTCATATGTTCGCCAAAGCTTACATTACTTATATATGTAGCAAGCTAAGCATGATCAAGATTAATGCTCTAGTGTGAGAAATTATTAGAATAAAAATAGAGGCGTGTTTGTTGTAAGACTAAAGATTAGGGTAAATTGGTCATACTAACCTCAATATATCATGAAAACAAGAAAAGCATTTTGCATCTTTTGTACACAATCTACTTCTTTATCAAACTCAAATTCTTCTCGTTACATGCAACAGAACTACAAAAAACTTAGATCTTACTTGGTAACAAATGGTTAGGTAAAAACATCTTTAAAACTGGTGCGTGCGAAGATACTTGTATGGTATCACTGTGTTGGATAGGATGAACAGGGCGAGAACCATCAATGAAGATGAGTCCGTCTTTCGTGTACCAATCAATATCCATGGATTGATTCGGTTTTATTGTTCCATGCAGTAAACGCAAGTGGGATGCTTCTCGTGTAATGGGCTCTCTCACCATGTACTGGAGATCTTTAGATAAAATCGGCATAGGGAATCCACTAGCTGATAGCATTGCTGCTGATGACCCAGCAGCAGTGCAGACTCTCAGACCACTTGATCTGCAGTTGACTAGAGGCGAAGTTGATTGACCGTCTTCCCTAATTCTTTAACAAGAATTAAACATCAAGAATAAGCAGAAGAACATGCAGTTTCCAAAATCATGAGCTAAATAGGTCAAATTGGTACTAAAAAAATGTTCTTAGCTAAAAAGAGAACCAGTCAAAAGGGTTAAAAGTCACCCCAACGACTATGTTTAATGCATATAACCTCCTAACTCGTGTTATTTCATAATATTATTGTTCGTATAATCATAACTTACTCATCACTTGTTTACAAAAACAGACAAAAAAGGTGTTTGCAGATACAAATGGTAAGACTTGTTTCAACCTGAACCTGTTTTGACCTGTTACTCAACCCATCCATGTTGCCAACACTAAAAGTTATATACGAGCCTTGATACCTGAAAGAGAACCGAGAAGCAGAAGCAGGACATGGATCTGCAATTAAAATGTCGTTAAGAGCATATGTTGACAATGGCATTGAGTTCACATGAATTGACATTCTTGATAGTTCAGAAGGAGTTGTTTGACCCTCCAAGATGTTACTTAGTATCTGCAAGATCCAATCATATTCATGCACTCTTATTACTTTATCTCTAACAGGTCAAACAAGTAAAAAAAATGCCTAAAATGGGTCAAACGGGTTAAAAGTTGTCCAGAGTAACTTTTAACCATAAAACCTCCTGTATCATTTTATTAAATATTAGATTATCATTGAAATTGTATAACTACTGTAATTGCATTTGACCTACCAATTATTTATATAAAAAAAACTGGACAAAGTATTCAAGTCAATATAGCCCGAACTATAACCAAAAACTACCTGTTTTGACATGTTACCTCTAGTAACTATCATACCTGTTCAAAGTTATTAACAGTAGCCGCACAAAGATAACCCGTGCTTCTAGTAGCATCAAACTCATTACCCAATTCTTGCACCTAACCAAATCACACGGGTCACAAATTTCCCAAAATGATGAGCGGAGTTTTAAAGCATAAACCAAGGGCTTCAAGAACTAGCTAACCTCTTGTGGTTTAGTGGGGTCAGAGTTTACTCCCAGTAAAGGGATCGAATCATCCAACAAATGGCTTGCCTGCAAAAGTGTTCCATCACCACCTACACTAACAACAAGGTCCACATCTTGAATGGGTCGTGAAATATTGCTACGAAAAGTAGCATCCCAGTCGATCGACTTTCTTTGTAGAATATTTTTGCAAAATTCTATGGCATCTTTATGAACCCTGCACCTGTCATCCAGATAATGCAATACCTGCAGTGTTCAAAAATGAAAAAGTATATAAAAAATTCAAGAAAATCATGGAAAAATGCTATCTTTGAAGAGCTAAAACAGAGAAAACAGTGAAAAACCATCCTTTGTTACAATACAAGTTCTATCAAACTATACCCAAAACCAGATATTGGAATTGTGATACCGAAAGACAACGATAAACACTGATGTTCTAAGTGCTCAGGTTCACAAACAGCAGTAAATTAATATAGGGTATAAAAGGGTGCTGTTCACTCAGGCATTTTATCAAACACTTGATCTGCTTAAGACCCTGATGATTTATTTTCACAAGAAACATATCTAAGGTAGACGAAACATGCTGTAAGATTGAAGATTCTGTACTAGAACAATCTTGAAATTAAGCTCATGAAATCAAGAATTCACAATGGTGGGTACCTTAGGGTTTGTAGAACGAGAGGCACCGTTTGATTGATGAAACGAGTAGGCATCTAACGACTTTAGGAACAACAACACACGCTTTCTACCCATTGTTGATTAGAGATTTCTTGGCGGGAATAAGTAATCAACCGTAACGACTGTATCCGTAGGCCAAAAGCACCTGTTCTTACTATAAATGCCCTTCAACTTCTGTTAAAAATATTAGGGGCTGGCAAAATGGGCGGGTCGGGTAACGGGTCTGGGTTAAATCAGGTTGAGACGGATCGTTTAGAAGTGTTTGTTTTGTTCGGGTTGAAACGAGTTTTGACAAACATGTACGCTTATCAAAACGGAATCTTAAATTGAGTATTTTAATACGGTCTGTTTTTAATTGACCAACTTCTGGTTTGGATGCTTGGATGAAATATCAACCACTAATGATCTCACCATTCGAGCACCGCCATCGGTGCGGAAGATTGCCGATGGAAGATTGATCAATGATGGAATATGTGAAATCCAAATACCGACCCGTTTTGACCTGTAACTTATGTTGTCTTAGCCTAACGTTGCTAGTTTTTTTTTCTTTTGTAATTTTCGAATATGTGTAGTTAGACCTCTTGAGAATTAATTTAAAAAAATGAGTGTTACGGACCCCTTAACCAACATGTGCAACTCTCGTTCCAGAAATCCATAGGAAGGCAATACGGCTCACAGGATCACCGAGGGCCAAAGAGACAATTTTGACACCCATGTCCTCCCATTCCTTGACATGATCGTCTTGGACATCCAGGATTACAATTTTAGATTTTCTTCGTTGTGTCAACTTTATTTCATGTAATAAGACATATCGTTTGGTTGTTTGCAATTCTTGCATGTTATTTAAGCATAAACTTTTATCATTTCATACTTTGTTATCAAATACACTTATGCCAGTTGATCTATCTCAACATGATTTGTGGACTTCTCTTATTCTAAGCAAAAATGGTTATAAGTATTACATGGCCTTAATTTACTAGGACTTTCCCACTAAAGTTCAAGTCTGACACCTTTACAAAATTCACCCAAATTCACAATTAGTTCAAATCTTGTTTAACTGCACCATTAAGTCATTCCTATGTGATATGGATGGAGAGTTTGATAACACTTCCTTCAAAAACTTTGCGACTATACATGGTCTTCAATTCTAGTTCTCGTGTCCCAAACTGTCTAGCAAGAAAGCCGAACTTATGGCTAGACGACTAAACAAAATCATATTATGCTTTCTAACACATGCCTCCATCCCTCCCATCTAATGGGTTGAAGCTCTTCACACATCTGTTTATCTACACAACATTCTTCCCACCAAAGTTCTTCATAATCTTACCTCTTTATCCGTTTGCTACCTCAAACACCCCACCTACAATCATTTTACGGGTGTTCTGGTGTTTTTGTTATCCAAATCAATCTGCTACTTGCTCACATAAACTTGATATTCGCTCTACGTGCTGTGTTTTCTTGGGTATCCTCCTAATTATAGGGGCTACCAATGTCTTGACTGAAGTACAATCAAAATTATACTATCTCGTCACTTAAACTTCGATGAAAACATATTTCCATTCTAAACTTCTTCCGACGGCCCATCCACCCATGACTAATTATTCTTACAAGATGACATATAACCCGATCTGTTTTAAGTTTTAACCCTATCTTCTTTAATAAAAATAATACATGGGAATTGGTCCCAAGACCGGAAAAAAATGCATATAATCAGTTATGTGGTTGTACATACATAAGTTTCATGCTAATAGGTCTTTTGGATTATATAAGGTCTGACTAGTGGTCAATGAGAAATGCCAATGGGTTTGTTTAGACTGTGATGAAACTTTCAGCCCCGTTGTTAAACCTGTTACCTTAAGCACGCTCATCAATTTAGTTGTGTTTCGTTCTTGGCCTATTAATCTGCTAGATGTTTTAATTCTAACATAGAGATTTGAATGAAAATCAACCCCTAGGTTTCACTAACAGGTCTGACCCATGTTATGTTTGCAAATTTTGCAAATCACTGTATGGTTTAAAGTCTGGAATTACATATTTGCTAACTACATTGTTTCATATGGTTTTCGCATTGACATGTCCCTTTTCATTTACAAGCAAGGTTCTCGGAAGGGTCATCTTTTACGATGACATCATCCTTACAGCCTTTGATAACCAACTCCTTCGTGTTTTTTATTTCATCTCTATCTAAGGAGTTCGCCATGACAAATTTGGGGAGATCACACCATTTTTTGGGGATAAAGGTCACTCGAAAATTAGAAGGCTTGTTCCTCTCTCTTGAAGTGTATGCTTTCGATAATGTTGCTAGGCTCACATGTAGAATTGTAAACAGAGTTCTATTCTGTTTGACACTATCTCTAAGCTCAGTGCCACAGTTGGAGAACCTCTTTCAAATGCACTTTATATAGGAGTCTAGCAGGGGCACTTCAATCTCTGACGTTTACTAGACCTAACATTACCTAGCTACGCGGTGCAAAAGGTTTGCTATTTATACATGTTGTGTGTGAACCTCACTTTCACTTTCTCAAATGCACTCTAAGGCATTTAAAAGGTGTGGTTTCTGACGGCCTATTGATCACTCCTCTAAATCTACTAAGCTTACTGCCTATTCGGATGATGAGTTGGGGGGAATAAGTTTACTAGACACACTACCTCGGGTTATTGTGTATTTATGGGTAATAATCTTATCACTTGGTCTTCTAAGCGTTAACAGACAGAAGTTGAATGCCGTGGTGTAGCAAACAAAAAACTATTGAGTTCGCTTGAGTCCGGAATTTGCTCCTTGACCTTTCATGTCCTGTCCGAGATGCCAACATCATTTTTTGTGACAATGTGTCGGTTGTATACCTCTTGGGCAGCCATATCCAACATCAATGCACAAAACACGTTGAAATTAACATTTATTTTGTGCAGGACAAGGTTCGAATAGGTGCCATCTAGGTTCTAAATATCTTTAGCGATTCAAGAACAGTCTACGCGTTATCCCCACGCTTAGACTGCGGGGATGTATTAGTAAAACATTATGTATCTTATTGTAAATTAGCATGGATTTATCTATGTGAAATTGTATCCTAAATAGCTCTTGGATTAGTTACAGGCTCCTGTATTTATTCTGTACGCCGATTTGTTTGAATTTAAGGAAATCATTCCTAATCGTAGTATCTTGATGAAGAAAGTGCAATAATATTATAACAACTATTATAACAACATATTTTGGCCACATGTTAATATTTAACGGCTATTGTAACAACAAATTATTGTCTCTTTTTCATTATCTTGGATAGAAGACAATCTAGCAACAACTAGAAGCTTTCAATCTCAATATGCAGCATATAAGAAAGCAAATCAAATGTTTACTGATGCGATAAACGAACATTATCAAGAAGGTGATGTTGTTAATGTTTGGTGCCATAATTACCATCTTATGTTCATTCCAAAAATGATTAAAAGATCACAACAGAAACTTGAAAGTTGGTTGGTTGCTTCATACACCCTTCCTGTCTTCTGAAATTCATAGGACACTGCGTTCGCGTTCTAAGCTTTTACGCGCTGTTCTTGCTGCTGATCTGGTTGGGTAAGTTTTTAAGTTTTAATAAATTGTTTTCAAATATAAACATATTGTTATTTAATTAAATATATTCCTAGTTTCCATGTGTATGAATATGTAGGACGCTTTGTTAGTGCTTGTACTCGTATACTTGCACTGAAGGTACTTCTGAAGGTGTAGAGGATCAAGGTAGGCTGACCCGTGTTGCTGCGGTAATTTTAATTTAAATTATGAAACACCTAGTGATAACTAATTAATTGATTAAAGTCACTGATGTTTGTTCTGTAATTTTACAGTTTCCAGTTGTTATCAATTCAGAACGTTTCATTTGCACTCCCTAGAATCCACAAGTACAAGGGCATAAGAAAGAACTGAAAGATTTTCAGGGAGAAAGGTGATGCTAACAAGGTGTTTCATTAATTTCTTGAAAAAAAATGATAAGTAAAAATTCAAATCATGTAAAATTTCCAACTGACACCCTGACCCATTCATGTGGAAGCATCGCGTAACATGTTTGCCCTTTAGAGGTAACGTCAGGTGTTTATAAATTAGATATGATAAAGGGATTCCCAAAGATTCTTGCATTTGAGAATTATTCAGAAGAGAATCAATTTGCAATAAACTTGTTCAGATGTGTACCCAAGTGTAAGTTTATAAAAATGATTTTTTTTTCAGTTTCTAATGTTGCTGATATATCTTTGCTCTCTGATTATGTGACTTTCAAATCAGAAACTCATGAGTCAGGTCAATGAAATTGTGGGCCGGATAAATGGAAGATTTGGGTCACGAACAACTGTTCCAATTCACCATCTGGTTAGCAATCTGTTTTCTAGTCAAAAAGTGAAAAAACTTACCTTTAACAAAGAAAACAATAGAATATAGTCTGTGAATTTACACCCCACACACACTATGAGTTCGATGTTTATCTAGCTTTGAAGGGGATTTTGATGTTTGTGCAGGACTGCACTCCGGATTTTCAGGCGTTATGTGCACTATATGTCGTCACTGGTACCAGCACACTGTGGCACCGTCCTCTTGGTTGTTTCTTTTTGAATCATACAACCATAGTTGAGCTTTATCGAATATATGCTTGATTTTAACTTTGCTAGATGTAACAATTGTCACATCTTTGAGGGGCCGAATGAACCTTGCCAGTTATGAGTGTGTGGCATGCCACAACCTATGCCGCTAAAAAACGGGCTAAAACTTTTGTAAGGTACAAAAATAGCCAGGTCGGGTAATGGGTCAATACTGGTTGCTATTAGTACATGTCGGTTCGGTGTTGGCGTGCATACATTTTTTAAGGTACAAAATGGGTGGGTCGGTAATGGGTTGAAACTGGTTGCTGTTAGTACGTGCCGGGTCAGGTTAACCCGCAAACGTTGTTCACAAATAGTTAATGCATTATATTACAAAAACAATATTGTTACAGTAATAAATACAACGATTTAGGAGGCTTTAACTAACAAAAAACGGCACTTGGGTTGACTTTCTATCGTAGAGTAACAGTTGACTTTTGACTTCTGCAAAGGTTTGACCTATTCTGATGTTGACTATTGTAGTGAACTGAATGATATTGTAGTTGAGGCACAACAAAGTATAAGACAAGTTCCACCAGCACTAGCAGTTAAAGAGGCTATTTACAGTTTAGTAACCGATTAATCATACTGGTAATGCTTCTGTATCTTTATTAAAGAGCAAATTAGATCCTTCGCTAATCTTATGTTGATTTTTCTTACGCTTCACATTATAAAGAAAACATAGGGATGCACTGCTACATTAACTGAACCAGTTGATACTTCAGACAGACGTTGAGGTGATCAGATCAGAGAAATCGGATCAGTTGTCCTCAGTGGAAGTAACAGATCTGTATCTGATAATTTATTAATCCAAATGTTTTTTTTATTTTTAATATTATGTCGACCCATTTACTTATGAATGAGTCAATTTGGGTAGTGCTAAATGAGCAAAACCGATCAAACAGATTGAAAGCGGCCTGAACTATTTCTGATGCATAGAACCTCATTTATTGCTTTTATTAAAAGATTCAGATTATTGTATAACTATAGCCTTTATAATCTTAATGAAAGCTATGACTATTTTACCGAAAGAACACTTCGATTGCTCGTGAGACGGTATTTCTGACACGTTTTCTTGACTTTCATATAAATTTTGCGTCTTTTGGTTGCTTGTTGGGTCATGAAAACATGAATGCAGATGTTGCATTTGTGGACATGCACGATATCGAAAGCATCTGTAGATGTTAAGGTTCGAGTAGTTGGTGTAACCAAGGTTACTGGCTTACTTAGTTCATGACCATGTGGTTACGAGCAAAATACCGGCTTTGGCACTGGAGAAGGCTAATTGGGTGTGTCAAGCGGGTTGGATAACCAGTCAGAGCGTGTAAATTTTGGTTTGGGTCGGGCTGATCTGAAATACATTTTGTCCTATATTTTTAGTTTTTACAATTAACTAGGATGTTGGATTTGATAAAAGTTTCAATAACAATCTAACTTTCTACCCATCTGCTTTTAAGCTACTTTTTTGATTTAATTGGTTTGAGCCGTTAAAAGTAGAAAACAGCCCGAATCAATGCATTCATAACTAAATGGGTCAAATTTTAATCCTTTGGAACCATCTTTAACAGGGTATCACCATTGTTCGTATAATAGGCGAGATTGTTCATAGCAAATTGATTTCAAGCCAATTGATTAGGCCCTATGCATCAGCAATCTTTTAGGGAGGGTAAGTAGCACGATTGTTAAACCGCTCTCCACATAAACACGTAACACGTCATAACATTTAGAGTTAATAACATGATTGGTCCCTGTGGTTTGCCTATATTGCAATATTGGTTCCAACTTTTAAGAAATTACAGGTTTGGTCCCAACTGTTTCACAAACCGTAACATGATTGATCCCTGCAGTGGATGACCGTTACTTTTTTCAGTTAAGTCCATGTAAAATGACTAAAATGCCATTGACATTAATTAAAACAAAAACAAAAATAATATTCTAGTTGTGTGGACCCCACCTCTTATAATATTCTTATTATGAGAGGTGGTGGATCATGGTGTTCCGACATGATGGGGCGGTGGCTACGATGGTGGTGGTTAAGTGATGGGGTTCATATGTTAGTGATGGTGGTCGTCATATGGACAAGGGTATATATATATATATATATATATATATTGTGTTTATATATTTCGTATTATAAGAGATGGGGTCCTCACAATTAGAATATTATTTTTGTTTTTGTTTTAATTAATGTTAAGGGTATTTTAGTCATTTTACATGGATTTGACTGGAAAAAATAACGGCCATCCACTGCAGGGATCAATCATGTTACGGTTTGTGAAACAGTTGGGACCAAAAATGTAATCTCTCAAAAGTTGGGACCAATATTATAATATGAGCAAACCAAAGGACCAATCATGTAATCAACTCTAACATTTATTTAATTCAAGATTTACCTGTATACTTAAAGTCAGAGTCTTTCGCGGAACAGTCTTTTTATCTCATGGGATAAAGGTAAGTTTTGCACTTATCTCACCCTCTCTAGATTCTATTGCATGAGTGACATTACTGGTTATTGTTTGTTTATTTACTCGTATACTTTTAGGACGAGGATATGTACACTTTTTTCGACCAAGTGTATTGATCCATTGGTAAGGGTGTGTGTTTCCAAGGCTACCTATGTTCATCCTTGCTAGCTAACTTTTTATTTTTTTATTTTAATTTAATTGTTTTCTTATAAGTTGATGAATATTTTTAATTGATGTAATTTGGTATGTTTCCTTGTAATATTAATTTTAGTTTTTATTTATTCAAAAATAAAGAAGTTAGATGGTCCATTTCCTAGGTTGAATGATGTAAAGTAGAGTGGATTCAAGTTTTATGTGACGCTAATATGACATAGAGTAAATGTGAATTTTTTTTAATTCTGAATATACTGTCACAACCTATTCTTTTCTATCTACATTTTGATCTCAAGAACCAAGTCATCACAACTCCATATGGTTCTGTTACGTACTTAATCACGTTAACATCAACGCAACAACATGCGAACACCACCAGCCATTGTATGGTTAGCAAAGTACACAAATCGCCGCATCTCGCGACTTAGTTACTAGTTGTTACACATTTTGTTAAATTGAATGGTACTTGTTCCATTACTAAGATCCATGACGGTAGTGCGGTGGTGATGGGATTATTGAATGGTATTTGTTACACATTTTGTTAGATTGAATTGTATAAGTTCTACATATTAAAATTCTAATCTGGACCACGTGTAACACAGCTAATGGTGTTATTGTTTTGTAATAACATGCATGTGAAAGACCCATGACGGTGGAGGTGCGGTGGTGGAGGTGATATGATTAATGGAATAAGTGGGGTGCTCATAATTAATGGTGAAAAGATGTGTGATCTGTTTTTTGGGTTCGTGTCAATTTTAGATTTGATGACAGACTTTAACATGACCAAATTAATGAATTGCTTTTAATTTGGATACTTCTGAATCACGCATCATACTAAATTGTTTTAACTAGTCTTTTAATCGTCACGCGTTGAGATGGCATCGTACGTGACGGTAAGTATATATTACAATCGACACGACTTGTTTCCTAACTAATGTAATGTCGAAACATAGAGTAACTCGAACTTATACCATCAAATGAAAACGTATTATATTTGTCCCTACGATAAAAGACAAAAGTAAATGTTTATTTAGTTTCTATACAGAGATGGATCACTTGAAAACCATGTTATAAATGAAAACCATGAAAACCAGTGGTTACATATATGTAAGTACGCGTTAAAAAGTGTACAACTAAGAGTTACGTATATGTAGAGGTTATGTATATCTAAGTATATATTACCAAGTGTGCAACTAATAGTTGCGTACATGTATCACATACAAGTTATGTATATGTAAGTCGTTTCATCATCATCGACGTTACTTGGAGTTTCTATTAAAAAATATATAATGATCTCAAAAAATAAGGTTAAAATTTACTCAAATATACTTTAAACAACTAAAAAATTAATTCAATTATAAATTATATTATTAGGTAGTGATGGTTTTCACGGTTTGCAATTATAAATATGGTTTTCATTATATATATATATATATATATATATATATATATATATATATATATATATATATATATATATATATATATATATATATATATATATAGGGGAGGGATCTCTTGAAAACCATGTTATAAATAAAAATCATAAAAACCAAGGGTTACATGTATATGTAAGTACGTGTTACGAAGTGTAAAACTAAGAGTTACGTATATGTAGATACATGTTATAAAGAGCACAACTAAAAGTTACGTACATGTACCTCATACAAGTTACGTATATGTAAGTCGTTTCGTCATCATCGACGTTCCTTGAAGTTTATATTAAAAAATATATATATAATGATCTTAAAAAATAAGGTTGAAGTTTACTCAAATATATTTTAAATAATTAAAAAGTTAATTCAATTATAAATTATGTGATTAAGTAGTGGTGATTTTTACGGTTTTCAGTTATAAACATGGTTTTCATTTGATCCATCAAATTAAAACTTGAGGGACCATAAAGATCAAATTAAAACTTGAGGGACCATAAAGACAACTTCATCAAACCTTTGTGGTCAAATTAGAAAAACTAAAAACTCAATTGTAGCAATCATGTTGTTATTTAATATAGTATTTAATTTGGTCGGTTCTTAATTATAGTTGTACACCAACTTAATTTATCTTTATATAAGTTTATAATGTATAAAAAAAACTTAAGAATAAATTATTTTATAACTTAGGTGTTGTTTGTTTTTTTTGCAGAAAAATGTCTGCAGTCTGCGGACCAAATCTGCAGACATCTGCAGCAGAAGAGGTGGACCAAACCTCTGCAGTCTGCAAGAAGAAGACTGTCTGTGTTTTAACGTTTACAAATTGATAAATTAACCTGAACTTTAAATAAATTGAAATTTAAAATAAACTGAACTTTAAGAAGACCCAAATTGGCATGTTAAAAGCCCAAATCGGAAGTTCGCACCTGATCTGAAAATCGAAACATTAGTCCACCCATCACCACCACCGCCACCTCCACCACTACCGCTCGATTCACCATAGTGATTAAGATCATCACTCACACTAAAAAAGTTGACCTGAAACACCTCCGACCCCATAGTTCCATTCAAACCCTATATCTCCGATCCATCACTCAAATTCAACTTCAAATCATCAACAAAGCTCCCCTGATGATTCGATTTCAACACCGAATCAAAACCTCCACCACTTCCTACACTTCTATTACGATCAAACTCCAAAACAACAAAATCTTGGGGCTTCAATCGAGCCGCGGGAGGCGGTGGATCAGCCGCCGTTGACGAACAAATCGACGAAACAGCAGGCCGTTTATTGGAAGTTGAAGACCGTTTATTCGTCGTCGATTTGCGAGGTTGGCAGTGGAGGTGAAAGGGGGGGGGGGTGGAGGTGGAGGGTTTGTTATGAAGAGGTTGGAAGAGGTTAGAAGATGTGAGGTTGGGTCTTCTCCAAGAAGAGAACAGGAAGACAATTTTTAATAAAATGTCTTCCAAAAAACAAACAGTCTGCAATCTTAAATGTCTGTCCGTCCTCTTCTTGATGCAGACAAAAGAGCTTAAGAAACTTTTTTCTGTAAAAACAAACACTAGCTTAATCTATCTCTTTGATGATTTGTTTCCAAAGATGGTCTTTAGGATGGTGGGTGCGACATGAAGAGAAGCGGCATCATATGAAAACATCATCCCATTTTTATAAACTGTCAGGTCGAAATGCTGTGTGTGCATCGTTATGCCCGTCGGTTTTACCGAGTGAGGAAGAAAAAGAAACGGCATGAAGCATGATGTGCCAACAGTACCGGAGGGATCTTTCGGGATCACGCTGCCCACTCTTATGATTACAATGATAATCTTATGTTATGGTAAAGGGTTTTAGGTTGTAATAGTTAAAATATCACTATATAAATATAATAACCATTTCAAAGTCTAACTATGAGGGTTGTCATTAAAAATATCCATAATAAATAGATGGATTTTAGTCTATAAGTTTCTTTTATATCTTATTTTTCAGCAAGTGGTTAATTATTATTTTATGAAAATTTATTGGTATGGTAACCCAAAAAAATATTATAATCAATAATTTTCTAATGCGCTTTGAAGTAAAAATCGTGCTTAATCATGACTCGATAGCTGATCGTATGTGGTCAAAGGCAAGTACCATAGACGCATAGGCGAGACAAGGGCATCACAGCGATGGCCATATCAGAGGCATGTGAGGGAACGACTCGGCACAAGGGAGAAGGTGTCATATGCACCAACCACAAACCAATCTGGATGCGCCAAACTAGACAAAAACCAAGCTCGAACAGACTAAAAACGGTTAAATTAAAACATGTCTTATGGCTCCTTGTTTTGTACTTGCCTAACATCCTCTTCCCAATCTTTTAACACTATGAAATGAAAGACATGTTGGAAAAAGCAATTATTTTATACTTTAGACTTCTAAAAGAAAATAATATTAGTTTTTTTTTAATTACATTAGTAAAATCATATCAAGTTTTCTTAAAAACTACTTACACATTTTCTTAACGTATACACATTCTAAATGTACACCAATGTCCACCATAAGAACATAAGCTCTCAACCATTTGTATAATTATATCAAGTAACTAATCTTTAATGCCTATCACAACTTATCATTGCATTTTACTTTGTTTAGACATGCACTTTTTAAGCGAGTGTAAGCGGGCCCTTTGCAAAGGACCGGCCAGCGACCACTGTGGACCACGCTCCAGCATGGTCCTTGATCGCAATTGAACAACGAGACGTATTAAAGGGGATTAACTGTGTGTAGAATGGACCATCTTAAAATTTGTTTCAATGCATAGATCTTCAAAATAACACTTGTTTATGAAACAATACATGAAGAAAACAAGATTTCATACGAATAATTCTCTTATAGCCAAGAAATAACAAATATTATAGAGAATGAGAATCCAATAGTACAAGCCTGCGTGCGGTTTTCAACAAAACTAAAGGGAAAATATTCGTAACAGCTGTTGAACAAACTAATCGTATACCTAGACCGTAGTCGAGACAACGATGATGGCTATAGGATAGATACCCCATAGACGACCGGCCTCGCCTCCTATAACCTCAGTGTGATGATGCTAGAAAACAAATACTAGAACAAATGTGACTGACTCAGTTGACTTTTAAACATTACAGATGTATAATCCAAACCATACAAGAAGGAACTAGTAACCAAGCACAAGTGAATGTTGAGTTCTACAAATTCTATAAAGAATCATAATATCATTATCATTACTGTTTTTTGTTGGGTTCGAATACGTACTTGATCAACGATTCCTTGATTGATAGCAACTCGGGAAACTCTTTTTTCAACTTTGATGCATCCAACTCGTTATTGCTTCGTGGGGCCACTATCACTTTCGCTTGTTCTTCCAATGTGAAATTTACCCACTTGAACTCTGGGTTTATGTACCTCTTGTACATTTCAAGAATCTCATTGTGGCTTACGACCCCAGGATTCGTAAAGTTCCAGATTCCCCTCAGATTACGCTTTGCCATCTCGATTGAAATTGGCAAAAGCTCATCCAAGATTGTCATGCTGTTGGGTATGTTTACAACTTTATCATAACGAGCGATCTTGGTGATGAAATTGCGTGGGTTGTTGAGATCTGATGATATCGGCATTCGGACTCTAAGGGTGCACACATTGTCATATTCTTTCAAAAGCTCCTCCACCTGAACAAGAGATAATCATTATACTGACAAAATAATGAGAAAAAGAAAAAGGATCACAGGATAGTAAGTAGTAATTACCATAGCTTTGGTTTTTGAATAGAAGGACCCGATGAAATTGGGCTTATCTTCTTCCTTAAAACCGATTCCAGACCCTTCAGGGTGGGTTAGCATCATACTCAAAGATGGTCAGTCACCCAAAAGTTGTGAACGGTTTCCAAACGACCTCGTCCATATTCATATGGAATTTGTTGTTTGTCACATAACTTTCCAAGTAAACCACCGATCCACCCTGTTTTCCATAAATGAGAAACTTCAAAGCTGGTTTCTTAGCAGAAACGCCACTGGTTTTTGAGCTAGGAATCTGGACACCGATCTGAGAGGTATTGATTGCCACACCAGCTGAATCCAGTTCAGCATTTTCAGGTCCATCAACATGTCTATCAACGCCACCCGGCATCATTAACATTCTTGGATGAGGCAGAAGTGCTCCAGAGACATCTCCCCACCAATTGGGGTTGCTGGTATACCACTCGATAGTCTTTTTCAAACCCTCTTCCCATGTGGTTCTTTCAGACCAACCCAAGCTCTTCAATTTCTCATCGTCTAAGAAATACCTCTGATCATTAAATGGTCTGTTCTCCACAAACTTGATGCTTGAATCAGGATCCATATTGAAAAGCTTGGACATATCTTTTGCGACATCAATCACTCTCCTTTCCTTTTTGGTCCCTATGTTGTAAACATGACCAACTTCTCCCTTGTGAAGAATTACTTCAAAAGCCTCAGCAACATCTTCACAGTAGAGGTAACTCCTTACATTAGAACCATCACCATGAATCGGAAGTGGTTTTCCTCTCATAGCCAGAAGAATGAACTTAGGGATTAGTTTTTCTGGGAATTGATTCGGGCCATAAACATTGTTTCCTCTGGTAGTAATCACAGGCAACCCATATGACCTACCGTAAGCCATAACAAGCATTTCTGCACCAGCTTTTGTGGCTGAATACGGGTTTGTAGGAAGAAGCTGTGAAGCTTCATGGTTACCAACAACAGCATCCTCCTCTGTTTCTCCATAGACTTCATCTGTGCTCACATGAATAAATCTTCTAATCTGGCCAGTGACTTTGCAGGCTTCAAGAAGCACATGAGTTCCATAAATGTTATTCTTCGTGAACTCAAAACTGTTGCCGAATGAGTTATCAACATGGGTCTGTGCAGCAAAGTGCATTATGGTATCAATAGATTCAGTGATCAGGAGGTAGTTGACGAGGTCCGCGCTCCCAATGTCCCCCTTAACAAACTTGAAGTTGGTAGACGATCTCGAGGGTTGAGGTTCTTAAGATTGGAACAATAATCAAGCTTGTCAAGCACAACAATCTTGTAATCAGGGTAGTTTTCTGATCAGCCGATTAGCAACATGAGAGGCAATGAAGCCTGCAGCTCCCGTGATAAGGATGTTCTTTGGCTCGTAAGTAGCCATACTGGAGCTGTCACAAGGTAAGCAAATCAAAACTTCAATCAAAATTTCAAATGATAAAAACGTTAATGATTATTTAAAACACTATAATTCAACAGAATAAAAAGCACATAATTGCCAAATCCTAATAAACTTCTACAGAAACATAAGATCTATACTAACATATGAAAAAGCACAAGCTAATTGATCAGTAATCCACAAGCTATTGCATTTACACTGGATTCCAAAAGCACAAATACTACAATAAAACCTAAGAATAGTGTTTACATCTTATAATCAACTAATCAAAGGAGATCACAATCAGGCTATCAGCATCTCAACCAAATTTCTATCAGATTCAAAATCCAACAAAATGTCAACTAACCTACAACTCAAACCCACAAATCAAACCTAAAAACACAAATTAAAACCACCAGATCTACATCAAATCACTAATTTCCTTCATCAAATTCAGCTTCACACAACTTCGATCCAGCAAATCACACACTACACCAGATCTAACCAAAACAACCAATTCTCGTCATCACACACACCAAATCTCCACCCAATCAATCGACAACAACACCGAAGTTCATCATATCAACAATCAACAACATTTAGCTACAATTGAAGCGAAATTAGCATAGAGAAACGTTGAACTTACGTGAAATTGAATCGGATCGGGATCAATGGCAGATTGTGCGTATGATGGAGATAAAGATCTCGATCGAATGGTGATTTTGAGTGGAAATCACGAAATTTATCGCGAGAGTCGAGGAGTGGCAACAGATGCCTTGATCGATAGATACACAGAGGTGTATATATACTACGTGTGAAAGGTTTGTTGGAGAATATGTGGTTTGAGAGTGTTATTGATAATTAAAGAGAATAATAATAATAATATGCATAATAACTTAGATCTTTGGTGAGACATTTTGTAAAGCTTAACTTTTGACTATGGATATATCTTGGCTTGCTAAAAAAGTAAAAATCAATTTTGTGATAATCCATGAATGTTATTTTACAAAATTTAATAGTTTAATGTGTTTTTGATGACTTGATCTCGTTTGTATATGCTAATGACCTACGTATTATCTGCATATAGTAGAATATATACATTTATCATGATAGTATTCTCGATAAACAACCTAGTATATTAGTGTGTGGAAGATTGCTTAAGTTCATCTAAGGACTTTTTTAAACTCATACTTTATCAGATTTATAGAAATATAAATATTCTCTTCTAGTATCATATCATAAGTATAACTTTATATAAATACTATGTTTTCCTCTTTCATTTCCTGTATCATCCTATCTTTATGATAATGGAGTAATGGCATCCTTGAATGGCATAAACTAACGAGTGTCTTCTACATAACATTTATAAAGGCATATTGAGACACTTCTTCATGACATATTTGTATGGGCATGTTATGCCTTTGTAACAAGTGTTTGGAAAAAGTGAAGGATCTTGGCCTTATACGCACACATTGTATGCTATTACATGAATATCGTTATTGTTACCCGCTCAATGAGTATTTTCTTATTATATGACTTGTTTCTTCGTTATTACTAGCATTGTATCATTGAATCATTGTATCTCATTCATTTCGTCGTTAACATGTAAAGACGACTCATATTATTCTTTTCATTCCTAAGCAATTTTTGGCTCAGCCTGTTTGTGTTGTGTACTTGCTTACACGACAGTAGTGACGGGGTCATGTAATGTGTGAAGAGGGTAAATTTATCATCCTAATATTATTATAGAGTAAATTTTAAGATCGGTCCATGTTGTTTTATTTAAATATGGATTTGATTCTTAATCTTAAAAATTTATAATATGGTTCACAATCTTCTATTCTTTTCTTTTCAGTCCATGAACGTATTTCTTAAATGTTAGCAAAAGATATTTCGTCTTTTTATTTTTAAAACATTTGTTGAGTTTTTACAAAAAAATATTTTGAGAAATTTATTTACCAATTAGCTGTTGTTTTACAGTGGTCAACAAAAGCAGCTAGGGTCTTCCTCTCAGACGAAGAGTAGCAGCACTACAACGAAGGACTGTGTGAAATACTTTCATAAGTCAACTTTGAATAATTCTTTAAAGTTAATAGTGTTATATATTCAACACGTTAGACATCAAGTCCAAAGCAATTCTAACTTTATGAATTTTTATCTAGTCCAAACAATATAAATGATTTCCATTTTAAATTTGTATGATATTCGAACAATTAATCTAGCAACCGAACAAACTCAAAAGTTATAAATCGTTCTATCCAGCTACGTAATCAACCAATCTTAAAATTCGTAAATCACACAACAACATTTTGAATCGCAAAATCAATCGACAATAGTTTGATTTGTTAGACATCAAGTCAAAGCAATTCTAACTTATGAATTTTATCTAGTCCAAACAATATAAATGATTTCCATTTTAAATTTGTATGATATTCGAACAATTAATCTAGCAACCGAACAAACTCAAAAGTCGTTCTATCCAGCTACGTAATCAACCAATCTTAAAATTCGTAAATCACACAACAACATTTTGAATCGCAAAATCAATCGACAATAGTTTGATTTGTAGATAAAGTTAGAATCGAACAACAATCAATGATGGTGTTCTTTGCTTACGCATAAGTTCCGATAGTTTGATAACTTCCGAAATTCTAAAATCGTCATTTGGATACCTATACCCGCTTACTCAACCCCATCTCAAATGTCTCGGGTTTTAGGTATTCTCATCGTATTCGGGTTTAAATTGTCATCCCCAACCTAGGTTTATATTATAAAAACTAGGGTACAACCCCGTGTATTATACGGGTTGAATAAAAAAATACTAAATAGTTACTAATGAAGAGTTAGGACTGCAAAACATTATTTTGATATAAAATATAACTGAAATGACGTATGATTAATTACTTTGATTAATTGATAAAACATTTTAATTATTTATAAAACTTTCATTTTAAAAAATATTGATTTGATAAAAATTTCATTTTTTATCAATATTTCGTTGTTTAACGACTCCGGTTTTTTTTTTTGTAAATTTATTTTATATAAAACTTTTATTTTATAAAATAATAATTTTAAAATAATTTCATCATTTAAAAAAGTCTCGTTGTTTTAGAAAAAAATCATAGTGTTAGAAAATTTTGTTTTTGAAAAAGTGTATTTTAATCAAAATACTTAGTTTTTTTTAATAAAAAATATCTTTTTAATATCATTGATTTAATAAGAACTTAGATTTATAATATAGAGAGAGAAAGAGAAAGATTTGAAATTTAGTTATTTGATTTTTTAAAATGAAATAAATAATTTAGGCGGGAAAATAAATGGGAGAGTGAATATAGGAACGACATGTGTCAAAAAATGTAAAAGATTATTATGATAGATTTAAAAAATTGTAAAAAAGTAAAAAGACATAAATACCATTTTTTAACATGAATATTTAACAAAAGTTAGGATCTTAAGCTAAGAAAGAAAGAGAATTTGAAGATTGGAGACCATAATTTTAAGTTTTAAAGATTAGGTAGATTTAAATAAAACTACATTGACTAAAATCTACACATAAGTTTATTTCACGGCATTTAGGTAAGAATTTAAATGTTTATTAAGTACTTTAATTATATCATTTTTATTCCTGATTACTATACAGTGACACGTTAGCTCCATCTAAATTTATGGTGTTGTAAATTCACACTTCATAACACCATTTTAAAGCAAGTCTTAGAACTTGAATTGAGATGTTCCTCAAATCACTACTAGTTTAGTAACTATTTCATCCCGTATCAACATTGACATAAATTTGTTGAGTGCATTGACATGACCTTGAATCAATAAGAGATTAGGTAATGCCAACATTGACGATGGAAGAACAAAGTGGATGTTAATGTGATCTCTATCGTTGTTGTCAAAGTAGAGAACTTTCGAGTTCATCAAACTTGTTAACAAAATCTAAATAGTTGTATGTGTAAGTTAATATCAATTCTATCGTGAGAGGCAAGGACCAATAGCGACATCTTAAAATTCTGTAACCAGATATGCGATATACATTTTCAAGTTATTTTAAATTTGATATTAACTGTTTTTTGTTTTCTTGATTTTTGATCTTTATTTAATACTATTGTAAACCAAAGATGATTATAGATGATTTAGTGTGAGTTGAAGAACCTTCTTATTGTCTAGATGATTATAGATGATTTGACATGACATAAAGAACCCCCTTATTGGCTAAGATTTGGTGTAAGTCATGTTTATTATTCCATTCTCAAAATACATATGTTATATTGCATATATTTCTTCTTGTTATACTGTGTTTTTGATGTATATGTAGTGAGAGTTTACAATCGCTACAAAAGATAAACTCATTTCTCATATTGCTAGTGAAATCAACATATTTCAAGAGGTGATTCCCATTTCCTAATGAAGGTTTACTTCTGCTCATTTCTTGTGTATTTATTTATAATATGCATATTTCTTGACTCTTGTTTATCAATTTTTTGCACATTGCAATTTGTGTATTCTGATTTTCATTTAATCACTTTGTTTGTTCACTAGTTTTAGACTTGAGTGACCATATATTTACCTTATTTGTTATTTACTATATTGTTTGCATATTTGAGATTTTTGCTGAATCAGTGTTTCAGATTCATTGAGCTTTGGATCTTATGATTCATCATGTTCATGACCTAGAAATCAAAATTAAAATGGGTGTATGTGTGTGAATCAAAGAACAAAAAGATAGATGATGTAAACTGATATGATTTCATTGATGTTGATGAACAAATTACAATAATAATCATACATGAAAGATGAAGATCAAACCCACTCAAAGGAGGAATTCTCCTTGGGTGGTGATTCACATCATAAGAAACACGCACTAACATTTGCACTAGTAGGTTTCTATTTATAGGGAACTATGGAATATTACATCAGTAGCCCTAATTTTGATTTTTCCTTTTGTCTTGATGTTGACTTTATCTTGTATTGCTTTTCTTGTTATGATTAACTTGCTCTCTGAACTTGTACAATGAGATCTTCAGCCGGTAATGATTGTGATTTAGAAAAGCTTCAGTTTCTCGTCTTATTGAACCCAACAATACTCCCCCTAAACTGATGCTTGCCAAAATATAAACTTGAAGATCTTCTCTGTCACATGTCTTCTTGATCAACTGATGTTCTGACATAATTTCACTGTAGTTCTCCCCCTCAGATTATGCTTCTCCTAATATATTTCTGATAAATGTTAGAATCTCTTGAGAATACTTCTTAGTATTTCATATGGGTCGTATCATTCTTGAATCACAGTTCATATCACAACTCTAAGGATTAGAATGTATTAGGCATATGATAAGGCTTTAAACTTCAATAAACTACATCAGGACCATGAATCAATTTTGAACACACTTATACTCTTTTAAATCTCTAAAATAACTGGATAATGACATTCTTCAAATAATGATTATTCTCCTTGATTAAAATGTGTCTATTTGTTCCGCTCAGTAGTCAGACACGGGTTCAAAATATCATCTTTAGATGTAGCATCATGAACTTCAGTGAGAGTTTCTAACAATTGTACAAATCCCTAGATAACACAGCGGTTTTGTGACCAAAGTTAATTTCTATTCTTGTTTTTCTTTCCATTGAATGCATAAAATGGACATGCCTGTTGGTTGCATTTGTGTTGGATGAGCTGCATTAGAAGTTAACTCAACCGCATTAGATGAGTAACTTATTAGCATTTGTTTAGTGAATGGACAACATCTCTAATGAGAGTCGCATTGGTTACACATGTCTAATTCAATGCAACCGTATTAGTTTACACCATTCGCATTGGTATGCAAAGTATTCGCATTTGCATGCAATGAATCCGTATTTGTTTTTTGCACATTCTCATTAGTTCAATGAAGCTGCCGTATTTGTTTATGAGAAATTTACTCGTATTTTTCATTATGTCAGCCGCATTTGTTGTGAGACTTGTACCGTCCGTTGTTCTTGATTCACATAAACAAGTCATCCATATTTGTGTTACTCCGCATTTGTTATCATGTCATCAGCCACATTAATCTTGAATCATTCATTAGCATTTCTTTTGTTTGAACATGATGTAGCCGCAATAACCTTTGTCTAACAAATGCGAATATGGTTTTGCTTGTTGTCAAGCGATGCTGAATGAAGTTGTATCAAACGAATCAGTTAATATCTCGATGAAAAACATAAATCAATGATGAATCATCATCGATTATGAATCATTAATATGATTTTAACATTGATTTGCTTGAAACCCATCAGATTTTGTTGATGTTCGATGAACAGTAGCTCGAATTTCTAGTCTTCTTTTTGTTTTAATACTTTATCTTGTTCAATTGCATCGATTATTAAGTAGATGATCAGTAAACTAATGAATCATCTTTAATACGTATCAATTTGAAAAGATTCATTTGTTTGTCTTTTGATTTTTGTGATGAACGTTTTTTAAAAACATATAGGTTTTTGAAGAACATAGATTTTGTTCGTCATTTTTTTTGTTGTATTCATTGTTCTTGAAATCATTAAAGTTGAAATCAGATCTGAAAACTAGATGAATCCAGCAACCAACAGCTCTGATACCATTTTGCTGAATCAATATTTTAAATTCATCGAGCTTGGATCTTAGGGTTCATTATGTTCATGACCTAGAAATCAAAATTAAAATGAATGTATGTGTGTGAATTAAAGAACAAAGAAATAGATGATGCAAACTAATATGATTTCATTGATGTTGATAAACAAATTACAATGATAATCATACATGAAAGATGAAGATCAGACCCATCCAAAAGAGGAATTCTTCTTAAGTGATGATTCACATCATAAGAAACACACAAACATTTGCACTAGTAGGTTTTTATTTATAGGAAACTATGGAGTATTACATCATTAGCCCTAGTTTTGATTTTTTTTCTTTTGTCTTGATGTTGATTTTGTCATGTTGACTTTGTTTTGTATTGTTTTTCTTGTTGTGATCAACTTGGTCTTCGAACTTGTACGATGAGATCCTCAGTTGACAATGATTGTAATTTGAAAAGCTTAAGTTTTTCGTCTTGTTGAACCCAACAAAGATTTAGTTGATTAGTATTTAGTCGATTCCTTTATTACTTGTCTAGTGAATTATTAAATTTTTTGTTTCGTTAGTAACTTTCTTAGTTAATTAATCAAGCCCGGATAAAAGACAATGTTTATGATAATAAAATTTAAAACGATCTAGAAAGTTTATTTTGCTTTAGGCCTCATTACAATTGGGCCTTCTTTTACTATTAAATATCTAACTGAAAAATTTAGTATTATCACATAACAAAAACAATGTTGTAGAAAAAATTGTGTCAAGTTTTATAAAGAATACCCTGGACATTATGAACAATTAAAATAACAAGATATAACTTAAAAAAAAATTAAAATTTTCAAAAGCTAAAAAGGTTTTTCCGTGAATAGAAAACTAGTTTTACATATAAAAGAAAACTAATTAGAAAAATAAATTCTAATATTACTAATTATCAATTATGTTTTTGCATAAAGGTTGTACCTTAAGCTTTAATGATTATATTATCATTATAATAAAATTCCCATTAGTATGCATAATTGGTTGTATCATATCTTTTAGTGGATTGTATTTATTTTTTCTTTTATTTTTTAATTTTTACTTTTAACTTTGTTCCTTTATACTTTTCATATTTTACAAAATTGTCGTTTTACGTTTCGGTCTCAATTTTGCGAGTCAACACGGCACAGCATGCGTGTGTGGTTCAACGTTTTAACGCTTCTTTTTTCTCTGTTTAATGGCTCCGTCGCAACGCGCTAGTACTAGATCGACTTACTTATTCTTTTATATGTTTTACATTTCTCCTGCGTGGTTCATTGTTGTTATGTCTACTTTTCATTCGGTTTTATTATTTTCGTCTTTTATTTTTTAATACGAGCTTTTTCGATGTTAGTGGACATAGTGGTGTGCCATTGGTGCTACTTCCACGGTTTTAGGCATACGACTGCAACGCGTAGAGCTTAATACTAGTATTACTAATTACCAATTACGTTTTTTCAACCGGTTTTACCTTAGGTTTTAATGATTATACTCTTTTTATAACAAAATTCCAAAAATAGCCATCTTCTTTTGGCCCACTTCACAGGTTTTATCCTTTGACCTTATATATACTAATAATTTTGGTATGTATCATGGGTTTCAGTATGTGTTTAGTGAATTGTACATATCTTTTGTTTTTTTTTTTAATTTCTAACTTTTTTATTTTATTTCAATACTTTTACATATTTTACAGTATAGCATCAAAACTTTTTACTTTCAACTTTAGTCATCTGTACATTTCATATTTTACAAAGTTTTTTTTACGTTCTAGTCTAAATTTTACATGTTAACACACTGTAACGTGCATTTGTTGTTCATCTTTTTACCACTGTTTTTTCCCTGTTTAACTATCCATTCGCAACGCGCTGGTTTTACATCAACTTATTGTTTTATATATTTTATTTCGCGTATGTGGTTCAATATTTTTACGTCTACTTTTGGTTTTTTGTAAAAAAAATTATAATACAAGTTTTTTCAGTGTTGGTGGTCACTGACAGTGGTGTGCTATTGGTAGTACTTGACATGATTTTACGCCACTCATTGTGACGCAGGAGGCTTAATAATAGTTTAAAACTAAATCTTTAAAATTGAAGAAAATTCAGTTGGAGAGACTAAATGAATAAATGATAATCGCAAGATCTACATAGCATGATATTATTTGAAAATTGACCATTAACTTAATAAATTATGCATCATGACCATCACATGCATGAATTTCTTTCCACTCTGTCTCCACAACCCACCTAAATAAATGCTTACTCAAAAACGTAGAGGCAACCACCTGTTAATCAATATATTAAGGTGCATCAAATTGTTAATTAAACTCAACATTTTCTTTCATCTAATAAAATTTAATAAATGTACGAAAAAACTGTATTAATTGGAAATTAACCTTTTAGAATAGGTTGAAAACTCTTGTAGAGTAGAAGTAGAATAAATTTAACATGTTAAAAACATTAGTTTTTTTATAAATATGTTGTATGTTAAATGGCATTAACCATTGATATAATAAGAAACTAGCTTTTTTACACGCCGTGCGTTGCGGCGACATCTTATGTGACATGATAAAGTATAGACTACAATCGGCCAGACTTGTTTCCGAACTAAATTTACGTCGAAAAGTATAATAACTCGAATTTATACATTTAAACGAAAACGTACTATATTTGATTTAACTCTTGTTTTTTTCAAACAAATTTATGTGGAAACGTAAATCAACTCAAAACATAAATAAAAATATACATGTAGCGGTGTCATACATGATATGATAAAATATATATTACAATCATGCGCGACTCATTCCTAAACTAAATTTATATCAAAACGTATTTATACCACCAAACGGAACGTATTATATTTGACTCGACGTGTTTTTTCAAACATTAAACAAATACAATAAAGTACAAAAACAACTGTTCAGTTAGTTTCTAAATTAAAAAAAATATATATAATATAATTCAAACCATAACCAAAACATTATTATTATTATTATTGTAAATAAATCGTTCCGTAAAATAATTTATATTGTCTTCAATATTTTTTTTTATTAAGCATCAATAAATTTGTATTGGGTGTGGAAATGCTAGATTTTCGATACGACTTTACCTGGGATGGAGATGGAATTAACCTGCCCTCATAGATCGGCCTTACGGGTCGGCAGATCTAAGTTGGTGTCCAAAGCTCAAATTTACCTTATATTAACTCAAAATAGGATGACCAGTTATTTATTTTTACAACTCTTAAGCATTCATGTACAAGTTGATGTTGCATATGCTTGGAATCAAAAGGTGTGCACTGGTTTGATGAAAAGAAAGAGTTCGGTGATTTTTACAACTCTTAAGCATCGTCGAGGCCACTTCCCGGTTGTACTTCTCCAGCCGGTGCATGTCGTGCCTTCCCGACCTCCTCTTAGTGTTGTCGTCGGCGGTGGCTTTCCACCGTCATCAGCTTGATGTTGATGGTGGTGTTGGCGACGGTGGTGAAGGCAGTCGGGTCGATTTTGCCCCATTTGAGATTGGTTCTAGTATCTTGATGATGCCGGTGACAAGGACGGTGATGGTGGTCCGGTTGGTTTGTGCTGTGTCGAAGATGATGAGGTTTTGTCTTATCTGAGACCTATTTTGGTTTACTATTTTCTTTGTGTCACGGTATAGATGTCGAAGACGACGAGCTGTCGCTCATCCGAGACTACCTATGTTTGGGTATGTTTAGCAAGTTTCTGTTTCCGTGGATATGATTGAAATGCAAAACCCATGTTGGTTGTCGTGGCTTGACAACCGTTTATGACATGCAGCCACACCCGGATACGGTTTTGAGCCCGGTTAGTGTTAAATTATTACTATTGTAAGGTGTTAGTTGTTGTAGTGTCTATTTGGCTATTCGAAAAAATTTATCAGTTACCGTGGCGTGGCAACCCACTGTGGTCTGCAACCGTAACTGTAATTCGATTATAGACCTACTATTTGGTTAGTGATGCATATACGGCTATAATAGATAATTTGAGCCACATGCGCAACGCGCGTGCCCAGATTTAACTAGTTATATATAAAAAAACGACATTGGAGGGATTTAAACCTGCACGCAGCAGGTAAGAATGTTTTGACTTGACCCCTGGTCCAAGTGTACAATTCAATTTACGTATGTTTGATAATTTATTTAAGTTACAAAAAGTAATTTATATGATAATACAACTACTGTAGTAACCAATGAAAATAATACATATTATAAGAAAGATGTTAAAATACAAAGTGTAGTTTTTTACAAAGTGTGAGAAGACACAATGAGTCAAAAAAAGTCACAAAAAATTATATCTCACAATTTAAATCGAATTTCAAGAAAGTAATTCCGAGCTTTTGTTCCCCTAGCCGTCCTCACTAAGAAAAAAAATAAATGAAAAATAAAAAAATATAAAAAATTAACGTTTTTTTATTGTGTCATTTATAAAAGACACAATGACATGATTGTGTCATTATGAAAAGACACAATGACGTCATTGTGTCATTATGAAAGACACAATGACGTTATTGTGTCATAAAAGACACAATAAAATTATTTATTTATTTATTTTTATTTTTTTCTGAAAGAGGACGACGAAAGGAACAGAGACTCCGAAGTACTTTTTTGAAATTCGATTTCAATTGTGAGATATAATTTTTTTGTGATTTTTTTAGCCTCATTGTGTCTTCTCACACTTTGTAACAAAAATACACTTTTTAGAATAACCTCATCCATATTATAATATGTATGTTATCTTTAAAGTTATTTAAAATATGTTGTTATTAGTAAATAACTAAAACTTGGAAAAAGAAAAGTTACAACATATTATGACTTGCTATATGACTTGCTAGAAAATGTATTACCTTTTCCATTTTCCATCTAAATATCACATGATCACCTTCTCATTTTGAGTTGTCGGATATAGTTATACCCATGGTGTTTAAATTATCTATAGAAGAGTTAATCTATACAGGTTTTTGGGTGACATGCTACTTAATTTTAGACTTTCTAAATTTCATTTTCCTTCTTCTCTCTTATATTATATAATTACTTTATTTACTAATGATATTATTTAAACTTTTTTAAATTAAAAATAGTTTTAGTAAATTAAAAAAGAGATCTATTTAAAGAAATAACTTTTTTATAAAACAAGATTTTTTTCTAAAATATCATGCTTTTTTAAATACGAAATATTTTAAAACCTATGCCTTTTAAAAAAAATAATTGTTTATAAAAAATAATTAAATTCCAAGTTATAATATTTTTTTAAAGATGACATTTTTTTAAAAGAAGATTTGTTTCAAAACAAAATGTTTTAACAAGAACTTTAAAAAATCAAAAAAAAATTTATTTTAAAACATAATATCTACATTTTATTTTTTGAAATTCTTACTCATACTTAATTGGGTATGGTTATACTAAAAAGGATGTTTAATCTAAAAAGGTTAAAAAAAATATTATGGGCTTGGCATGTGTCAGTTTATTGTTTTAAATAGGAGGGCATTTTGTTAATTGTGTCAAATATACCAGATTATTGTGACATATGCGTTTGTTGTGTCATATATTTTACATAATTTGTTATGTGTATTAATCATTTATGTTTACGTTTTAGATTATTTTGTGTTATTTTTGTCATTGTTTTTATATATTATAAACTTGTTATCTATCATTGTGTTTTACAATTAGAAGTACACAATGACATACTTTCACCAATGTATTTTTTAAAACTCATAGTATTCAAGATAACACAATGTGTTGTTTTTGTTATTATTTTTAAATAAATTATATAACTTTGTTATCTCTCATTGTGTTTTGCCATTGGAAGTACACAAAGATGTTATTTCACTATCGTATTTTTCAAAAATTATAGTATTTAAGATAACATAATGATAATCAAAAGACATAATGACACATTGTGTTATTGTTTTTAATGTATTAGTTTAGTTAGTTGTTAATTTATTATTGTGTTTTACATATTAAATATACATGACAATGTTATTCTATCATTATATTTTTTAAAATCCATAATTTTAGAAAACACAGAATAGTATTAAAAAAAATACAATAACTAACAAAAAGACGCAATAAACTGTAATAAATACACAATAATAAGATATGAGTTTAATAATGTAAAATATTTTTTTTATCTTCTTATATAACAATACTGTACTCGTTTTAAAGATAAAAAACGCTCATGTTTATGGTGTAATTTTTATAAAAAAAGAATGTCGTACATAAAAGTTATAAATATTTAAAAAAAGGAGGAACTTGCAAAAAGTCAACAAAAATAGCTATTTCTAAAATACACATCTAACAAACTTTTACTTATAATTTAATCTCAACTATTAATTAAGTAGATGGATGGTTGAGATTACTTATTACACTTTTTAATTTTAAAATATTTTGTATTTGAACATTTCTAATTAATTTCATTCATATCTTGTCTTAAAATATCATTTTATAATTCATAATGTTTGTTACTAACTATTTAATATTTTATATATGCAACTCGTGTATTACAGGGGATAATAACCTAGAAAAATAAAAAGAGTAAATTACACGGATGGTCCCTGTAGTTTGGGTTAAATATTGGATTTGGTCCCTAAGCTTTAAATTTTACAAATATAGTCCCCAATTTTACTATTTGGTTTTAATAATATTCCATAGGTTTAATGGTGTTGAATTAATCAGTTATTTTAAGGGGTATTTTAGTGATTTTAGATTTTAATTATTAAAAAAATAATAAATCACAAAACACCTACCAATAGACTCCGTTAGGGCTGTAAACGAACCGAACGAATACGAACATGGCATTGTCGTGTTCGTTCATTAAGAAAATAACTTGTTTATGAAGTGTTCACAAACGCTTACTGAACGAGATTTTGTGTTCATATTCGTTCATTAAGAAAATGGATTTGTTCATGAACTGTTCACGAACATAAACGAATGCAATCGAACACACAAATATTGATGAACATTATTGAACACAAATGGAATTTCCTAAAAAACAAATGCAAACTATCATATATTGATTTTATAATTAAAATCACAAACATTATGTAATATCTACCAAATATAAACAAGTACTTAACTTAATTATTTAAAACATAACTTTTAAATGAACAAAAACAAACAAACGTTAACCAACACAATATCGAATGTTCATGAACATGAATGAACAAATGCAGCCTCTATTCATGCCGTTAGTTTAACTAAACAAACGAATTTTTTTTGTTCGTGATCGTTCATTTATTAAACGAACGAACATAAACAAACTTCCCGTCGAACGGTTCACGAACTGTTCGCTGAACGTTTGATTCGCCCACAAATATTAACAAACCAGTGATTGACCTCCACCCAATCCTCCGACTCTCCCCTTCCACCAAGCCGCTGTTAGTCTCCGATTAAGACCACATTCGCCACCTCATCATTGGCCGTTGTTGGGAGAAAACTAGAAATGAACTCAAACGGATAACATTGGGCAAAATTGTTTGATGAATTTTGCCAATTTAAAAATTCATGCATTGCATTCTCAAAATCAAGATTGTTAATTTCAATAAATCATCATCTTCCTATTTCATCTCTTTCATCTTTAATGTCAAATAAACTTCCTAATTTGATCTTTAATGACAAAGAAACTTCCTAATTTGGTTGTACCTTTTGCACCAACAACAATACTTTCTCAAGATTATTTCTGAGTTTATCAAAGTACTCAATTTTGATGGATCAAGAACACCACTTCTCTACACCAGACCATCATTTTGGCTCAATTTTCATCTCTATAACTCTTAACCGGAATGACAACAAAGAGTATGATGGATTCTTTCATGCCGATTCCAGTTCCTAATTCTAATTTCTTCTATACATTGTCAAAAGGGCTGATGATTCCCATGTCAGGGTTCAAGTTTCCGTCACTCAGTTGTAGGAAATTTCAAATAAACAAACCGTAATCTGAGAGTCGTGAAGATCATCTGTTGAAGCACTGAACAAATCAGTTAAACGAACAAACATGAACATACGAAATTAGAAATAAAATGGTTTGTTTCAACACAAAATGTTTTAAAAAGAACTTAAAAAAAAACCATGTAATATACGGGATAATAACCATGTAATTTGGGAAAATCAAAATTTCGTGCATTTTTTATAAAGCAATTTTTACCAAAATAAAAAATTCCGACCCAGTTAAAGGCTCTGCCCCTTGGACCCCGCTCCCAGGGGCGCTGCTCTCGGACCCTCATCAAGGGGGCGTTACCCTTTTGAAACCCCCATTGCTTAGAGGCTTTACCCCTAAGAAGGTTTTCAGTTTCGAAGATCACAATAAATTCACAAGTATGCAATCTGCACCTCCTAAGTTGTTTTATGGATATTATGATCAAATTGGTCGTTAATTAATCCAATTACACTAAAATATCTAACATCAACTTTTCGTTGGATGGAGATTCGAGAAAATAGCGAGGGTTATAGTTTAGATGTAGCATCCATGATAATTAAAATGGGAGGCTTTTGTTTCCATTCAGAATCTGAAAACTAGTACAATATCAACAACTACTAATGATGGTCATCACAATCTCTTGGGTTTCAGTTTCTCATTCGATTTAGTGACCACTTAAAATGATCATTTTTCTAGTCTTTGAATGGTGAATGGTCATTACTTGTTTGGATCACTTAAGTGATTGAATCTTCGGTTTCTGCGGTTGATAGAGAAGGAAAAGGGAGTCGCCTGAGAAGGGGTGAACGATGAAGTGAGCCAGTGAGGAATGAAAGGTTAAATGGGTGCTTATGTTTCATTTTAGATTTTTGAATAAACATGCAAGTTAACGTTGTAATGACTAAAATGTCCCTTAAACTAACCGACTAATTTAACCCTTTTGAAATTCAATGACCATTCTTGAAACCAAAAAGTGAATTGAGGGTTATATCCGTAGAATTTAAAGCCTAGGGATCAAATCCAATATTTAATCCAAACCACGACGACTGTTTGTGTAATTTACTCTAAAATAAATGTACATAGATGTCGTTCTTCTAATAGAATCTATATTTTTGTTTCGCGTATTGAGGTTATTTGCTAGTCAAAAAAGAGGTTAACTCTATATTAAAATTAACCAATTTGAGATTGACCGCGAATAAGGTTAAGTTTAGATTTAAAGCAAGAAGATTAAATTTGAGGTTTCTAATTTTGAAGATGAAGGTTTTACAAACTCAATTAGATAGCCTTTTAACTTATTTTATTCCCAACTTTTTACCAACTCATAATAATTATAATTTATATTAATTAAGTTTGTATGATTTTTTTTGCTATATTTTACTTTTATGCATTTTGAACTACTACTAATAAAACTAGACGGTTCATAAGGACTTGTATTTGATAGATAAGACTACAGACACATGTTTAGATCATTCTACGAAGTTCACATAGTTTTTGAAATACATAACTAATATAGTTTGTTCATGAAATACAATAAAAAACTTATTAAACCTTTTCAATTTGTATATTACTTTTATTAGATTAAAAAAATTAAAAATGATTCTTTTAGAAGTGATACATGATCATCTCACTTTCCCACAGAAGATGTCTCGAATTCGAATCATGTTTTTATTTAAATTTTTCATAAAAGTGAGTTTATAGATACCGAGTTCTCATTTAAAAGTTTTTATTTAGAAAAACATAAAAAAGACAATGCAAAGTTTATTAAATAGCCCAATAAAATATTTATAGTTACACTTTTGACGGAATAGAGTCGCACACTTTGTAGGTGGTGGTAAGTTAATGGTTGTGCCATGTGTTTAGCGGGTCAGACTCACTTGATTCACTCTTAAATCATTTGTCCTGACAAGATACACTCACTTTTTTTGATTGCTCATCTCTTTCATATTATCATCTTTCTTCATCATTAATGATTATTAATTTCATATGGTGTTAGTTACATAAATACTACTAGGTTAGCCCGCCCGTTTCAACTGTTTTCTTTTACATCACGTCATTACGGCAAAGAATCCTCAAGGTATGTTATAATGTTGCAAGAAACATCAAATAAAGATATTTGGATTAAGATGTTTAAATTAAAACTTAATGAATTACATTAAAGTCAAACTATAGTTTGTAAATAGTGAAATCAATTACAACATAATTTACTATCCATCTTAAAAGTCATCTTAATCTATAAAAATAGTCGCACAATACAATAAGTAAGACCTTAACGTGTCGTATAACTGCTGCATTATAGACTATTATACATTGGCGAAGCTTCATAGGGGCCGGGGGGCACCCGCCCCCCCTCTTTTTTCCGTCAGTAGTGTTAATTTTCGTCTCGGCATTGTAAATTTTCGGTCCGGTAGTAGAAATTTTTTAATAAATATAATGTTCACCCCCTCTAAAATAGTTTACTTTCGCCCACACCCTCTAAACCCACACCCTCTAAACCGTGGTTCAAGTTCCGCCATTACTATTATATGTAGTTTGAGTTGTGGATCTAAGTTTTTAAAGGACATCAGTAGCTAGTTTTCTTTGGTAGATCTCATGGTGTCAATCACATGAGGAATTTCCATCATATGACCTGCTTTCTCCAAAGGTGACGGTAAGATACAAAATCTAGATATGATGTCATTTGTTGATGCAAAACATCATAAAAAATAGAGAGATAAGTTGTCGGTTCAAATTATGTTTTATCTTTAACAAATCAATCAGGTATAGTTATAATTTAGAAAAAATATAAAAAAAATGTCATATTGGTCAAACGGGTCCAAAGTGATCAAAGTGTAAAAATGCAAAATACAGATTTCTAGTCTTTATTATTTTAGTTATGATACAAATTTTTACTGGGCTATAAGTCGTTTTGGTCAACCTGATTACTTTGACTTGTTACATAACCCAATCATTTTGCCACCCGTTTGATAGCATTAATTTCTCTCGAAGTAAACCGATATCTGCATTGTGTGAAACAAGTCATCCTAAATCCTGGTATAAAAAAACAAAAGAAAAAAAAATGAGTAAATGTAAAGTCATTTATTTGGAATGAAATGAAAGTCAATACATATATAATGCAATTATTTACCAAGTACTCTTCTCAAAATAAATTTCACAAGTTCAAGGATACTTCTAGGTGATTATATACAAGAAATAAGTTAATTTCATAACTTTTATAGTCAAATAAAGTTCATGCTAATCAAATATTTGAATATTACATCCATAATATTGTTTGCATACACTCAAAACCCATAAGGAAGTAACAAAAATAAAATAAATCAAAGAACTACAAATTATAAGCCTACCTCACCTCAGATCCAAATAGGCTATTTGTCAACATCAATGTTTTCCTTCAACAATCTATTTTCAACGTTGTGTAATTTTCAGACCAATTTACTAACATAATAATATACAGTTTACAACGAGCAATTACCAATACTCACGTTGAACTAATTATAAAACTCATATGCCCCATTTGAACCCACTTTTACCTAGTTGTAAAAAGGTTATAATAGAAATTGTTAATTTTCATTATTGCTTCAATAATCCCATAGTAAGCCTTACAAAGTTAAGAGCAAATAAAAAACACAAAAGAAGCGCATATATATATTGCACGGTATTTGTATTCGTTTATGATTCAAAATGCATAGTATTACATAACACTTTAAGGAGAGAAGCGTGTTCGATTAATGTTGCACACATAAACAGCCCTCCTGATGACATCTTCTCGGTGCGCCATGTTGGTTCTGCTATTCATTCTTCAATCGTTGCTGCGTAGAAGGTTATCAAAATAAAAAGATGTATGTATTGCTCACTAAATATTAGTTTGAATCATAAAACAAACAAATGAAAGAGACCAACATACTTACAATTAGTTAACCTAAATAATGAAATAAACTTACAAAAGCAAAAAAAAAGTCATTACCAACTGCTATAAAATAATAGGGGCCATATTCCCAACATTGGGTGGTTTATTTACCTTTTATACAAATGCATATCTAGTCAATGCTTTAGTGAATAAAAGAAAATGGATGCTTCAAAATCCTATCTGTGTACTACTTGTTATAAACGTCAAGTAAATCAGAAAACCGAAAAAACCTTCAAAATTATTTTGAAATCTCTATCACATGAAGCAGAATATTTTGAAATCTCTATTTGATGAAGCAAAATGTTTAAATTTGTTAACTTCATCAAGAACCACCTGTCACATCAAATAATATTTTACCATTCCATCTAAGTCTTCAAACGTGTGATTCTCCTTAGTGAGGTTGGGCTTTGGAATCTCGTCTTTGGCTTTATTAAGTTAGGGTAACACGAAGCAGATCCGTTGAAATTTAGCATAGAAGTAAACATAACAATGGGTGGCGAAAGGGTTAATTAGTTAGTGTTTCAGATTTTGAACGAAAAGGCAGAAAACTTTTTTTTTTTTGTTCCTTGATTGTGTTTCGATAAGCATAGAGCACCACGACCACCACCTTGACCACACTACAAGAAAACAGCTCTATCGCGACGACAAAAGTCGTCGCCATAGGTTCTATTTGTCGTCGCTATACCCTACGGCGACCACATGTCGTCGCCATAAGGTGAGTAGTCAAAGCCTTGTCGCAATAGCTCAAAAACTGGTCGTCGCGATAGACGTTGTCGCCATAGAAGTCTGTCGCGACGACATGTTGTCGCGACAAACTCGTCGCAATAAATATTTTTAATTCAAAATTAATAAAAAAAATTCACCCTATGGCGACGACATGTCGTCGCCATAGGTTAGTAATTATTTTTATTTAATATTAAATTAATTAATAATTGTTTAATAAAAAATTATTAATTAATTATTTAATTTATCCTATGACGACGACATGTCATCTCCATATGGTATCTGGTTAAAAATTAAAATTTTAAAATTATATTTTTTCCAGATTTTTTTACCTAAAAACCAAATAAAATCCCAAATCAAATTCACAGAAATTCAAACTAACTTATCAAATATCCAAATGAAAATCAACTAATTTTAGTTAATTACATACCAAACTAATATATTTTAAGTTTTACAAACCTAACAAACAAACTATTTAATTGTCGTCGTTTTCATCATCTCCATCGTTATCGGGATGATGCTTTTGTCTTTCAAATTGATTCATTCTTTCTTGCATTTATTGCATTTGGCGCTTTAGTTCTTCCATTTTTTCATCCCGATGTGACGATGACCCGCTTGATGGCTCATAACGAGAGAGATTTTTTACTTTTCGTCCAACACCTCTCGTATGACCACGTCTTTGTCCTAATGCCAACTCTAAACATTGCATCTCATTAACGGGTGACTCACCCGCCTCCATTTGCATTTGGGCGTATTGATTTTCAATTCTTGCCTGCAATTATAAAGAATTAAAATGAAATGATATTAGGATTTTTATGAAATTTTGACAGCATAACTATTATAAAATGAATACAAACCATGTTGTTTAATCATAAGCACAATACCATAAATTATCATAAAATTCCTAAGTTTAAATTTATAAGCACAACTAACATAAAATTCCTAAGTTTCAATATATAAACTAACAACTCATCAAAACCAACAATTCTTAAATATGGATAGCATATAGATCATATTGGGTCAAATTCACCAAACAAGATATATTATAAACATATGAACACATGATAATAGCATACTTAACATATAAAACTTACTCAATCTTCTTCTGCCCTCTGGTTCACCCGTCCTGAACCTTCACTGTAATGCGCCATCCTCCACGTTTCGATGTGACTTGGGGTCCCAGTTTGTTGCTCCTAAAAACATTAAAAACAATATTCATAATATTTGTAAAGAATTAATAATACATAGGATGTATAATATATGTTTTTTTACCTGAATATATCATCTTTGAGCATATGATTGACTACTATGCAGACTTGGATAGAGCTGTTTAACTCTATTCGTTACGCCTTTTTGAGAAAGACGTTTATGTTGTTCACTTGAGAACAACTCAACCACTTGCTCCCAAGACTCTTGACTTTGCCCTTCAGGTGGATTATTGATAACCTGCTCAATGTTATCATAGCCTCCTTGATTTAAAAAATATTGTTTCATGTCATATCTCCTGTCTCTGAAAGCTCGTTGACAATCCATATGTATTCCAAGTTGTATACCTTGTCAGTGGTGTGAGCAACGATGAGCTTCCAGATCAAAATATTCCTGTAAAATAAAATAATTAGAAACATATAAAAGTTATGATTATCAAATTACAAATAAAACACTACATAAATACTCACCTCTAGAAAATTAAACAAGGATATCTTGAACGTATCAGGAACTTTATCCTAAGTGGGATAATGAAAAGGAGCAGTGGAAACATGATTGGATAAAGCTCGGACAAATAATTGATTGTTTTCTCCAACAACTTTATATTGTTTTTCTGTATGATCAAATTGCACAGGAAGTGGTTGGCTGTTGTTTGCAGCCCATTTCTCATATAAGTTTAGATTTCTTCCTTTTGATCTTTTATTTTAGCTGATGCTATATTGATATAAAAAATTAAAAGTTAGCAACATTTAAAATATATTCAATTAAAAGATATATATTTAAAACATTAACTTACATGATTGGCAAGTAGAAGGAAGAGTATATCCATGTCCGTGGGGGTCCCGACCCCCACCGTCACCCCGTGTGATCCTGCTACGTACGAAGACATAACCTGCAATAATCAATTTGTGTTATCACTATAAAGATATTCATGTGACATTTTAATAAGAAAAAGAATAAAGTGTTCTTAATACATACAATCAATCTGAATTATCACTATAAAGATATTCATCTTCATCTACAAGATCATCATCGCTCTCGTCCTTACTATCATTAATATCTAATGGATCTTCATCTTCTTCATCATCATTAATAAATTCTTACTCATCTGAGAGATATGCATCTTCATCTTCTTCATCATCATTAATAAAATCTTCATCTTGAACAAGCGGAGCAACAGGCAACCAACTTATGTCTACGACTAATTCACAATTATCATGCGCATCTCTCTCATCATTTATAACTCGTGCACTTGATTCACCAACTTCAAAATTGCTATCGACAACGAAGTTATAATCAGATGATTGACTGTCGTGCAATACATCTATCTCATTAGCAACACTAATACTTGGATGATCCCAAAGTTTTCGATGGTGAACATCTTCCACAACCCTCCAATTGGCAGTGGATTTAGAAGGATCTTCAAGATAAAACACTTGTTGAGCTTGTGTTGCTAAAATGCAAGGCTGGTCACCAAACCATTCACGACTAACATCGATAACAACAATGTTATTCTTTTTAATTACGGACCCCTTCCGTGACGTGTCAAACCATTTACAACGAAATAGTACAACGCTGTAGCCATTTATATACTTCAACTCGTAGATGTCTTCTAATCGACCATAAAACCGTGTACCATCTTCTCCTACTGTAACAACACCGCTATTTTGTGTAGTGCGTCTGATATCACGGCTGTGTACCACAAATCTAACACCATTGACAATACAAGCTGTGTAAGAATATGTGCACACGGGGCCATGAGCCAGTGCCTTGAGTTCTTTGTAAGGAGACGTATTGAACTTATTATTAAGCCATGAAGAAAATTCATTTTTTACATCGCTTCCAGGGAATTCAAGTTCAAATTCACTGTATGTGAAATATAATATTTATATTAATTTATCATTATTTTAGCTAAAATGAAACTAATAAGAATAATTTAAACTTAAAAACTTACGATATGTAGACTTTAAGTTCTTCACAGTTGTTCAGCACAAACCATTGAAATGATTTTTTAGAATTTTCACTGAGGGAAATGATTTTCTTCTTTGACATTGGTCGACACTGTGATGAAAAGACAGAGAAATTCCTCTTTGGAATGCCAGGATCTTCATTCCTATCAGGACGGTTAAATTTGGTTTGAATACCCTCCAAATACATAGAGCAAAATGTTAATGCTTCATCTGCAACATAACCCTCTGCTATTGATCCTTCAGGCTTGGCTTTGTTTCGAACATAAGCTTTCAGCTTTTTCATGTATCTTTCAAAAGGATACATCCATCTCATATATACAGGCCCTCTAAGAATAGCTTCTTCAGGTAAGTGTAGAATTAGATGAACCATAATATCAAAAAATGCTGGAGGATATATTAGTTCCAAATTGCATAAAATATTAACCGCTTCTTTCTGTGCTTTATACATGTCATCAACATCTAGCGATTGTGCACAAATCTTTTTAAATAATGTGCAAAGGTTAATAATTGTTGTTGAAACATTATCAGGTAAACCTACACGAACCCCAATTGGTAGTAAACGTTGCATAAGAATGTGACAATCATGAGACTTTAACCCGATGATATTTGAGTTATTAAGAATCACCTTATTTTTAAAATTTGATCCAAAACCATCAAGTAGTCTCACTCTTTTAATGAACTGACAAAATTTAGATCGATCACTAGGTTTGAAAGAGTAAGAAGCTTGTGGCTGTATGACCTTGTTGTTTTTCACACTTAGCCATAAATCTGATCGTATTCCCAAATTTTTTAAGTCTTCTCTTGCTTTGTATGTGTCTTTTGATTTTTCATTCATCAACAAGGTACCTAACAAGCTCTCACACATATTTTTCTTGATATGCATAACATCAAGATTGTGTTTTAAATCAAGAGATGACCAATAATCCAGCTCAAAGAATATACTCTTTTTTGTCCAATTCAACTCTGACTCATCACGTTTTCTTTTCACGCCATCGTGGTTGGGATGTTTACCCGGAACACGATCGGGAATGCGGTTAAGTTGTTTTAATATTTTTGAATTAGTTAATGCTTTTGGATGCTTTCTTAACTCCATCTGACCGTTAAACAACAAACTTTCTCTCCATTTATTACTTCTAGGTAAGAATCTTCTGTGACCGGTAAATGATATCTTATTAGTTACACGACACGAAGGTGTGTCCATGTTACACTTCGCACATGCAAGATAACCTTGGCCACTCCATCCAGACAAGCTGCTATGAGCAGGATAATCATTAATGGTCCATAATAATGTCGTACGCATCATGAATATAGTTTCTGTCGAGGCATCTCTTATTTGTACTCCATCATTCCACAACTGCTTCAACTCATCTACCAGAGGCCTTAGAAAAACATCTATGTCTTTTCCAGGTGATTTAGGACCGGGAATTAGCAGAGTTAACATGAAAGAAGACTCTTTCATTCATAGCCATAGTGGTGTGTTATACGTTGTCAATACCACTGGCCTCATACTGTAAGCTTGACTCATGTTACCAAATGGATTAAAGCCATCTGCAGCCAGACCCAAGCGGACATTCCTAGGCTCTTTGGCAAATTCAAAATGTCTTTTATCAAATTCTTGCCATGCCTTCCCATCTACCGGATGACGCATAATACCATCTGTTGAGCGTCCAGTGTGATGCCAAATCATATCTTTTGCTGTGAACCTGGAACTATACCTTCGTTTAAGCCGAGGAGTTAATGGAAAGTACTGCAATACTTTTTGTGGTATTTTTTTTCCTTTTGTGTTTTTATCAACCCATCTACACAAACCGGACAATTTTGCAATTCTTCATTCTCTTTCCAAAACAAAGCATAATCATTTATGCAAGCATGGCTGGATTCATATCCTAACCCAGTCTTTTTCAACTTCTTCTTCGCTTCATAGTGTGAGGATGGAATGTGATTTTCTTTTGGGAATGCAACCTTTAAAAACTCTAAAAGTTGATCAAACGAACTATTTGTCCACTTGTTGATAACTTTAATATGCTCAGTTTGGCTAGAAAGTTTAAAGAAGACATCCAATTACAACCGGGGTATAACTCAGTGTTGATCTCATTATAGAGTTCATCAAATTCCGAGTCCAAACAATTTCCATCCTCATCTATGTTTTCTTCATTCTCTGCTATAACATCTTCGATTGCATCAAACATCTCATTATTTGATGTATTACTTGCTGGATGAGCACGTGTTATTGTAGCAAATTGTTTTGCTGCATCAGAAGAACTAGAGACCTCACCGTGATAAACGCATTTCGTATAATGTTGAGCAAAGCCACGATCATGTATGTGAGCATTAATAGTTTTTAAATCTTGTCGAAAAGCATTGACACAATCTCAACACGGGCATTTTGTTTTGCCATCACTGTCGACAAATTTTTTAACATACTCCATAAAGTTCTTAAGACCTTCTAAGAAAAACGGAGACGTCCGATTTTTTATTTTAATCCAACTTTTATCAATTGTCATAACTGTTTCATACACATACATAAACATTAACATATTATCATTCAACCAAAACAATCAAACATTATCTTATAAATCTAACAACCAACAACATCATTCAACCAAACATTATCATTAAACCAAAACAATCCAATTATACTTTTAACATATAAATCTAACAACCTACAACTATATTCTACCAAAACAGCCATATTATTATTATTCTTATAAATCTAACAACCAACAACATCATTCAACCAAACATTATCATTCAATTAAAACAATCCAATTATACTTTTTAACATATAAATCTAACAACCTACAACTACATTCTACCAAAACAGTCATATTATTATTATTCTTATAAATCTAACAACCAACAACATCATTCAACCAAACATTATCATTCAACCAAAACAATCCAATTATAGTTTTTAACATATAAATCTAACAACCTACAACTACATTCTACCCAAACAACTATATATTATTATTCTTATAAATCTAACAACCAACAACATCATTCAACCAAACATTATCATTCAACCAAAACAATCCAATTATAGTTTTTAACATATAAATCTAACAACCTACAACTACATTCTACCCAAACAACCAAACATTATCTTATAAATCTAACAAACAACAAAATCATTCAACCAAAACATTATCATTCAACCAAAAACAATCTAATTACAACAACTACAACTAAAACCAACAACATATTCAACCAAATTAACTATCCAAACAACCAAACATTAAACATTCATCTAACAACCAACAAAATTCAAAGCAAATCTTAAAAAATATATAATCAAACCTTAAAAGTTTAACAATGATGGTGGCTAGAACCCAAAAACATTGTGTGGACTGCTAATCTTGGTGTTGGTGGCTGATTGAGCGGCGGTGGTCGCCTTCTTGGACTGCAAAAGAACCGATTATGGTGGTGGCTAGCTTCAATCTTGGGGTAGGAGGGTAACGAGACAAAAAGGAGGTGCGATTATGGTGGTGGACGGGTTCAACTTGAAGGATTGCAGCTTGTGGGTCGCCTGGACGTTTTAGAGAAGAAAATTGGGTGTTTTGGGTGAAAAAGACGAAGCAGATCGGTTTTGTAAGGCTCGAATGCGTCTGAACCCTATAGCGACGACATGTCGTCGCCATAGGGTCTTTTTATTTTTTTATTTTTTTGGAAAATAATTGGGCGGGGGCGTACCCGCGGATCTAAAACCCTATGTCGTCGCCATAGGGTGTATTATTATTATTGTTTACTTATTTATTATTATTATTATTATATTATTATTATTATAATTATTATTATTATGATGGTTATTATTTATTTATTTATTTATTTATTTATTTATTATTATTATTATTATATTATATTATTGTTTTTTATTATTAAAGATATTATTATATTATTATTATTTATTATTATTAGTGTTTTATTATATTATTATTATGATGGTTATTATTTATTTATTTATTTTATTATAATTATTATAATGATGGGATTATTTATTTATTTATTTATTTATTTATTATTATTATTATATTATTATTATTATTATTATTATTATTATTATATTGTTTTTTATTATTAAAGATATTATTATATAATATATTTATATTATTAGTCTTTTATTATTATTATTATTATTATTATTATTTATTATTATTATATTGTTTACTATTATTATTAAAGATATTATTATATAATTATTATTATTATTATTAGTCTTTTATTATATTATTATAATGATGGTTATATTTATTTATTTATTTATTTATTTATTATTATTATTATTATTATTATTATTATTATTATACTATTATTATTATTATATTGTGTTTAATTATTATAAACAAATTAAATTACCAATGATCATAATTGAATCATAGTTTAAGATATTATTATATAATTATTATTTATTATTATTAGTCTTTTATTATTATTATTATTATTATATTATTATTATATATTGTTTTTTTTATTATTAAAGATATTATTATATAATTATTATTTATTATTATTAGTCTTTTATTATAATTATTAATGATGGTTATTATTTATTTATTTATTTATTTTTATTATTATTATTACTATTATTATTATATTGTTTTTTATTATTAAAGAATATTATTATAATTATTATTATTACTATTAGTCTTTTATTATATTATTATAATGATGGTTATTATTATTATTTATTATTATATTATTATTATTATTATTATTATTATATTATTAATTATTATTATACTATATTATTATTATTGTTGTTGTTTTAATTATTATAAACAAACTTAAATTACCAATGATCATAAGTGGATCATAGTTAGCATTTGACGTATGCAATCCACCTAATTATCATAACCGAACTTATTTGACACTCATTGATGATAACTAAGTATAAATGAACTTAATCTACTATTAACAAGCATAATTTTCTGTAATTAATAAGCATCATTTTCCATAAATTACTATGCTACCATGGAATTATGCAACTCAGCAAGTGAGCTTAAGAGGTGGTGCAACATGGCCTTTAGATCCTGAAACTGCTTTCAATAAAGTGTCTACCATATGTCTAGCATTGCTAGACTACATATCAGAGAAGCTGTTAATCTACTAGCTAGACTCAAGAGACCTACGAGAGAGGATTATAGTATTGATCAGGTGTGTTGAATGGTTATTATAGTATTGTTACTATTATTATTATTATTATTATTATTTTTATTAATTATAATTATTTAATAAATTATACTAATAATTTAGTTAGCAATATTATAATTATAATTATAATTATAATTATAATTATTATTATAATAATAAAAAATTATATTATTAATTATAATTATTAATAATAATTATAATTAATAATTATAATTAATAATTATAATTAATAATTATTATAATTAATAACAATATTTATAATTAATAATTATTATAATTATTAATATTATAATATTTAAGAAAATCATAAAACTCTATAGCGACGACATGTCGTCGCCATAGAGTTTTCATATTGGCGGGACTATTTCCCTCCAACTTATTTCAGGGAAAAAAAAAGGAAAAAATGTTTTTACCTATAGCGACGACATGTCGTCGCCATAGGGGTCACACATTATTTTAATCATTCTAGCATTATTTTAAATAAATCAAAAAGAAAAAAAAGGACCTATGGCGACGACATGTCGTCGCCATAGTGGTAGAATAGTCAAAAGTCAAACTACCTTTATGGCGACGACATGTCGTCGCTATAGGTAACCTATAGCGACAACCTATAGCGACAACAACTTGTCGTCGTCATAGATCTGGTCGCTACAGGGTGATTTTCTTGTAGTGCATCTCAAAACTCTAATATAAAGAAGCAGAAGATTAAATGGATTGGATGAAATGGGGTGGCGTTGATGTCTTTTGTTTTCTTTTTGCGGTCATTGGATTCATGGGAGGAAGATGATACGCGAGATGGGTATTCTAAACAACAACGCGTGAATTTATCATTTTGCTCTTAAAATGTTAATCAGTTTTCTATTCTACCACTCTCAAATGTTTTGCACTTTTGTAAATGCTACTTCAAAACCTTTATATGTGGTATAATTACATCTCTATCCAAAGAGATTGTTTAAGAGATTCTTTATATAATAGCATAGATAATGAAAATTTAAGCAACTATAAAAATATAAAGATTAAGTATTATAAAATTAAAAACTTTCAAATAAAATATAATTGAAATCTTATGATTTAATAAGTTTTAATAAATTAGTAGAATAAGAATATTTATATTTTAGGTATTTAATTGTTTAATGAAATTATTCTTAATGATTATCATTTGATAGCTAAAATAGACGAGAAATGAAATATAAACTTCATCAGAAGTCGTCACGTGACATTCTACTTATTCATTTATTATATAGTATAAAACAAACGTTCAAGTCTTACATTAGGCTTGTTAGATAGATTTAGAAGTAGATTTTGAGTCGTTCAAACAACATATGAAAGAAAAAACTAAACACATATTTTTTTGACAGGCACCTAATATACTCATATTAGTTATGCCACCATAACTCTATATTACAGGACTCGAATCCTCACCGATTTAAGAGAGGAATACACTACTTACTATCAGGATATCCCTGTGTGAAACAAAAAGAAGTAAAATTGAATTTATTTAATATGCCATGGTTACCATATTCTAACTCGTGTTGCCCTTCTTGTATAAATAAAAAACATTATTATTTAATGGGTCAAACGTTTCCGAGCGACATTCTAGTGGTAAAGTGATATGTCTTATAACCTTCTCCTATGTATTTATCATATAAAATCTATGAAGTGTTACTAAAAAATAAAAACTTAATGGGCAAAACACACACCTCATATATTTGATTAATTACCATGATAACTTAATAAAAAAAATCATTGAACTCTTTCTGGTGTTAAACGCTATTGGTTTTTGTGTTTTTTTTTTGGATTTTTTTCGTTTTTGTTTTTGTTTTGTAGGGCTTCTTAAAAGAAAGTTGTGTATTTGCCGTCATCATTTCATTCTTTTACCCTAAATTGTTTCTAGTGATTTTTGGGCCCTATTTTTCATCACCTCTATCAAGAATGTGACGTTTTTTTCTGCGAAATTCGTATAAACTGTAAACCAAAATTAGACCAGATGATTTCTTTGCATAGAGGTTGTAACTATTCGAATAAATCATCAAACTTTCGGATAAATCATCAAACTTTCTTATGAAAAGACATTACAGTTAATAGTATAATGCTTATAACTTTTACTTGCAGTTACGTCACTGGCCTTCAGAAATATCATAAATTTGATTAGATGCTAGTATTTACCAGATTGAAACCTGTTATTTGTTTCCTAATGACAATGTATTTTTATGATAGAACCTGGGCTTGGGCAGCTTGGGCCCAGCGAACACCAAATTACCAACTAAAGTTGTGGGTTGCGAGTTGCGACTCTTCATGGCCCAACACTGCCAAGTCCTTAACAAAAACCTCAATTAATTAATGCTTTTCTGTATATCATTTGTTCCTTTTTTATGTATGTACTATATAAATATAGAGTTGAATTTAAATGTATATATTATTTGAGTTAGTTATATCTTATCTAAAAGTTATGGTATCTTTATAAAATAGTAAATAAATTTCTGAGCATCCACTAAAGTTAATCATAGTTTTTATTTGTATAAAATCATTCAATTTTCACTATAAATGTACACACGTAGTAAGAATTGGGTGACTTTAGAGATATTAAAAGAAACTTTTAGTAAATTTAGTCAAACACTTAAGAAACTTGGCTATTATCTGGTGAATTTTTTTTGTCATTGATATATATAAATATACAAATACGTGTTGCACATATATACATACATATATAGGGGGGAAATCTAATGAAAACCACTTTATAAATAAAACTAAGAAAACAAAATGTTATCCATTGAACAATTTGATCAACGATCTTAAATTAGCATGATATTTTTGTAAATCTTCTGAACTAAATCTAATATAATTAAGTTGAGAAGGGCATGATAGCGACTAAAGTAGTCTGATGAACGTTTGGGCCACAATCGGAAGGAAGAGTCACTGGACCTACAAACTTTTGGTATCGTGCATGGGGTGTTGTAATTGTTAGGTAATATAGGGGACGGATGCTCTCGAGCAAAGTGCCCTAGGTACCTCTTAATTATGTAGATTACTTTGTTTGTATTTGTGACTAATTTAGAACAGAACACTCTAAATTTTGAGAAAAAGAATATAATCAATCTTTCAACTCTTTGCTTCGAGAACATAATCAAACCCGTGCGTCTCCGCCGAACAAGAACCACAATCAATTCTTTTGAATCTTGTAAACCAAAAAGGAAACAAACCTTAGTCTTCCTTGCAGAAATAATTTAAACCGAGAAATGAAGATCAAACGAACACCGAACACCCAACGATCGAAACCGAACACAACGAACCGAGAACCAATTTGTAACTTGGATGAATCTTAGAATCGTGATAACACTTTCAGATTAAACCAATTGAAGGTACTCTCAATGTTTAATCGGATTAGACTAAGATTTGTGAAAACTTTAATTTGGAATCGTGAGAGAAAAACTTGTACCAGCGATATTCTTCCTTCTTCATATATTTTGCGATGATCTAACATCTTTTTCTTTTGTTGACAAGATTATTAAAACCGTTCAAGGCATCAGATCCATATGGATCTTTTACTAATTGGATCAAAATAAAACCTAAGTATATATTTATGCCCAAGTGCTTTAAATCCATATATATTAACAACTGAAACCCAATTACGTAATAACAAGGCCCAATTATATAAACTATATATGACCCAACAAAAGTACAACATTAATTATTTATAAACGAGTCTGCACTCCCGCATCTCCTAACTCGTTCATAATTAATAATGTTTATTAGATCATCTAGTTAATCCAATAACACTAAAATAATATTGATAACACTAAAATTACCAACATTCCTCCCCCATTTTAGTGATATCTTTGATTAACTTAAACATTCTCTCACAACACAAACTTATGCATAAATGAAAATATCCTGATATCACATTCAAATATTAGAATATTAGGGTGTCACTATGGATTGAACCCTTGCTATCCATATAAATAACTGAAGTGAATATACACACAAGTTTACAAATTCAAATTCTCACTTGACACAATATTTTACTAGCCTGTGTCCTAATCCTTCAAAGAATACATCGAAGCCAAGTCCAAGCTTCTTGAAGCGGCTAAACTTCATATTTTATAGGTAGTTTCTTTTAATCTTGCACCTGCAAATGCAATTTGTCAAAGAACTATTAAGAAGATATACTTCAACCTACTTATCTGCAGTCCGAACACAAACCTTGGGATGACTTGTTGATGTGTTCCAATTTCTACATAACAAGCTTTCCACATTGAATTCAGCATCTAACATTGTATTAGATGGGAATTGGGTGACTTGACATAAGAAATTTAAATGGACTTTAAACTCATCCCTATAGCTGATCGTTTCATAAGATCTCTCCCTAACCCTTTTGTTAGGTGATCAGCCAAATTAAATTCAGATCTTACAAATTCAACAGATATCAAACCATTTATGATTAATTCCCTAATCATGCTATGTCTAACACCTAAGTGTCTAGACTTCCCATTGTACACTTGACTATATGCTTTAGCCAAAGTAGCTGCACTATCACACCTGATAGAGATAGATGATATCGGTTTTGGCCATAATGGAATCTCAAAGATCAGATTTCTTAGCCATTCAGCTTCCTTTCCAGCTGCAGCTAAAGCAACAAATTCAGATTCCATAGTTGAATTAGTTATGCAAGTTTGTTTCTTTGATGCCCAGGAAATAACACCACCACCAAGTAGGAATACCCACACACTTTGCATCGGAGTACCCTTCTAAAACTGAAGGAAAACCTGAATAACACAAACCATGATTTATGGTTCCTTTCAGGTATCTAAACAATCTATTCACAGCTTGCCAATGATGCGTGCTAGGATTACTGGTAAATCTACTCAGTTTTCCAACGGCATATGCTATATCAGGCCTTGTGCTTATCATAGCATACATCAAACATCCAATTGTTTTGGAATATTCAACTGTGAAATAAAATCACCTTTATTAGGCATAAGCTTGATATTAGGATCTATAGGAGTACTAACCGGCGAACAATCAAAGTAATTGAATTTCTTCAATACTTTTTTAATGTAATGATTGAGTTATGAAATTTCATTATTGTTTCGTTTTATCCTTATACCTAGGATAACTTCTGCCTCCCCCAGATCTTTCATATCAAAACTAGAAGACAATAACTTTTTAGTTTATCTACCTGATCTGGTCAGTACCAAAGATCAACATATCATCAACATACAGACAAATAATACCCTTTTCCAGAGGAATTGAATTTACTGTATACACACATTATGCTTGGTTTAAGATAAAATCATTAGATAAGATAACCTTATCAAATTTTTGATGCCATTGTTTGGGAGCTTGTTTTAGACCATACAATGATTTAATTAGTTACATACTTTATGTTCTTGTCCTGGTAATACAAAACCTTCAGGGTGTTTCATGTATACCTCTTCATCCAGTTCACCATTCAGAAAGGGCTGTTTTCACATCCATCTGATGAATTATCAGCTTATGAATTGAAGCTAAAGCAAGTAATAATCTTATGGTGGAAATTCTAGCAACTGGAGCATATGTATCGAAGAAATCAATTCCTTCCTTTTGTCTAAACCCTTGGATACCAATCTGGCCTTAAACTTGTCTATGCTACCATCAACTTTCATTTTCCTTTTAAATATCCACTTACAACCTAGAGGTTTACATCCAGGTGGTAAGTCAGTGAATTTCCATGTATATTATGCATAATAGAATCCATCTCATCTTGAATTGCTTCTTTCCAGAAAGCAACATCTAGAGATGCCATTGCTTCACTGTATGTTTTTGGATCCTCTTCGATAGTAAAAAATAGTGATATTGATAGCTGATGTCACTCCTGGATCCTTCAACCAAATAAAGGTGAAAATCAAACCAAAGGATTTAGCCTTTCTAGTTCTTGTACTTTTTCTTGGTTCAGAAGGACTAGATGCACTGTCAGCATTAGATAATGCTTTAACCGAATCAACTGCTCTATTCTCAACAGGATCAAGAATCCTTTTGAGAATTATAGATGTGGTCCTTAGGCGTAGGCATGGAAGTGAATCTATCTTCATCAAAGATAGCATCCCTTGATTCAATAACGGTGTTTACAGACACAAAGTCATTGGGTTCTATAACATAGAACCTATAGGCCTTTGAGTTTTCAGCATATCAATAATATACAGTCTATTCCTTTCTCACCTAAGTTCTTTCGTTTAGGTTCAGTAAGGCAAACTACTGCTCTACAGCCCCAGACTTTTAAATAGTTTAAATTAGGAGGCTTCCTTTTCCATAATTCATAAGGAGTTGTCTTGTTCGTTTATTGGGAGTTCTATTCAATAAATAGCAAGCTGTTAGCATTGCTTCTCCCCAAATCCATCACTCAGACAGAGTATTATAACAAGGAACTAACCATTCCTTTAAGGTTATTTTTCCTTTCAGCAACACCATTCTGTTATGGGTGTATAAGGGGCCGTTGTTTGATGTATTATTCCAGTGGACTGAAAGAATACTGGATTATAATACTCCCTCCCCGGTCAATTCAAAGAGTTTAATTAGATTGCCATGAAACAATTCAACTTCTTGTTTATAGACCTTAAATTTGTCAAGAGCTTCATCTTTAGTATTAACCAGATATACATAACATATCGTGTGGATGTCTATGTAGGGACTACATACTTTTTATTACCAAGAGAAGGTGTGCTATGAAAATCACATAATCAGAATGAATAAGTTCTAATACCTTAGATTCTCTTTTAATCCTTAAATGGTTTTCTAGAATCTTGGTAATTTACAAGTGTGGCAATTATTATCATGCATGTCAAAAGCAGGTATCAAACTCATTTTTGACATATCTTTCATTCTAAAGGAAATTAACATGACCTAGTCTAGCATGCCATAATTTAGATACATTAATCTACTTTACTAGATGATGAGGAAACAACACATGCAGATTTCATCAGCAAATGGAACCTGAATATTAAGTTAAACATGCCATTGGATAAATACCCAAATCCAACAAAGGTTCATTTTAGATAAGATAAACTTATCTGACTCGATGACTGTTAAACCAAATTGTTCAACATAATCCCAGACAAGAGATTCTTTCGAATCCCGGTACATACAATACATTATACAGTATTAATTGTTTTCCAGAAGTAAATACAAGTTTGACATTTCCAATTCCTTTGATAGGCTCAGTTGCCACGTTTCCCATTCTCAAAACAGATCCATCTTCAATGTTTGAGATCCTCGATCCACCTTAGATCCTTACACACGTGACTTGTAGCACCTGAGTCTACCCACCATGCAGTTTCATCATCCTGGACATAGAAGATTCAGAAATCAAGAACAATTCTTAGTAGAATTAAAAACTGAGACAGGACACAAACCTGGTTTCCCACTTTGCCTTCTTATTGGGATGTTTGTTATCGCACTAAACTTGTGTTTATTACCCATTGGCTTGTTGAACCTCTTGAATTTCCCATCATCTTCAACATTATTAACCGAGGACGATGCCGGGTTTTTACCCTTGGTTTTATCCAACTCTTGAGCCCGAAGAGATTCCTCAATACGGATATGACTACCCAATTGAACCAGAGTCAAATCTTCCTTTTGATGTTTTAGAGTATGTTTAAAATCCTTCACAAAGGTGGAAATTTATCGATTATACGCGACACAGAGATTGACTCCTATATGCATATCATGTTGGCATTGACCCAAGATATGAAGCAGTTCATTATATTGTTCCATTACTGGCCTAGAATCTGTCATTTGTAATTATTGAATTACTTACTAGGAATTTCTTGCTTGACGCATCCTCGGCCATGTATTTTGCTTCGAGAGAATCCAGAGGTCCTTTGCAGATTTTGCATTTTGATATACATCGAATAGTGAATCCGTCATTCCATTGAGTATGTGGCCTCTGCAGATGTAGTCATTATTTTCCCATTTCAGTCTTCTTCGTTGTTGATCAAAGTTTCATCTTCCGCTACGTCTGGCATTGGCGTAGAAAGTACATACGCAGCCTTCAACATTGTCAACAGGAAATGCTCTTCTTTCCATTGCCTAAAGTCTTGACCCTCAAATTTTTATAATTTGGCAAACTTACTAGACATATCCCGAACCGATTCCCCACTTGCCATGTAAATCAAATTGCTTGAAGTTAAAATCCCAATTCAAATCAAACAAAGTTCTAAACTTTGCCTTTGTTTAGCACCTTTTGAAATTTGAGATCAATACACAAAGTAAATTTGTAATCTTACGAACCAAGATTAACCAGATCCACACCCAACCACAATCGATTATCAAGTGACAAATAATTACAAACTCAAAGCCATTGACTCCAAATATCAATTGTAAACAATAAAGTCAAAGTTCCCTTTTGATTTCGATCGAGTAATTGAACCCAAATTGCAGAATACCACATGCACCTAAATTACAGAATACCACAAAGAATTGGTTTAATCTTTGTAGATTACTTTGTTTGTATTTGTGACTAATTTAGAAACAGACACTCTAAATTGTGAGAAAGAATATAATCAATCTTTCAACTCTTGCTTCGAGAACATAATCAAACCCGTGCGTCTCCGCCGAACAAGAACCACAATCAATTCTTTTGAATCTTGTAAACCAAAAAGGAAACAAACTTAATTTCCTTGCAGAAATAATTTAAACCGAGAAATGAAGATCAAACGAACACCGAACACCCAACGATCGAAACCGAACACAACGAACCGAGAACCAATTTGTAACTTGGATGAATCTTAGAATCGTGATAACACTTTCAGATTAACCAATGAAGGTACTCTCAATGTTTAATCGGATTAGACTAAGATTTGTGAAAACTTAATTTGGAATCGTGAGAGAAAAACTTGTAACAGCGATATTCTTCCTTCTTCATATATTTTGCGATGATCTACATCTTTCCTTTGTTGACAAGATTATTAAAACCTTTCAAGGCATCAGATCCATATGGATCTTTTACTAATTGGATCAAAATAAAACCCAAGTATATATTTATGCCCAAGTGCTTTAAATCCATATATATAACAACCTGAAACCCAATTACGTAATAACAAGGCCCAATTATAAAACTATATATGACCCAACAAAAGTACAAACATTAATTATTTATAAACGAGTCTGCACTCCCGCATTCCTAACTCGTTCATAAATAATATTTTTTATTAGATCATTAGTTAATCCATTAACACTAAAATAATATCGATAACACTAAAATTACCAACAAATTACGCACAAAGTTAAATAATTACGCAACAAATATGATAGTTACTGTTTACATTTATGCAACATATGTTTTTGATTGTGCATAACACATGGTGGTTTTTAAAAAATAAAAATAAGACAATATCACACTCAAATTAAACATAATTAAGTGCTTGATGTTATGGTATAATTTTCTTACATAATATCGCATAAAAATTTATATACATTTAAAAAAGTTAGATAAACTTGAAAAAGTCACAAATATGGACTATTCTAGTATACCTCTCAAGACCATTTCACATGTAAAATGTTGCTGGCTTAGCATCACTGGCGGAGGATAGTGGGGGCAGGGGGGTGGGCGCCGCCCCCCTCTTTTTTTCGTCGGTAGTGTTATTTTAATCCGGTAGTGTACATCTTTTGCCCGATAGTGTAAATTTTTATATAAATATCAGTTTGCCCTCCTTAAAAAAAATTAATTTCGCCCCCGCCCCCCTACAAAATATTTAAGCTCCGCCGCTGCTTAGCATTCTTTGTAGGTTAACGGCTCTTTATTGCAACACCCCAAACACCCCCCCCCCCCCCCCCCCCCCCCCCCATAAATATCCAGAGAGGGGATGGTAGGAAAGGTAAATTTGATATGTGCCAATAATTTAAAGAATCAATGGTTGAGATTGAGAGAAACTCTCGCATTAGTATTATTCATGTATGATAAGGCTTGAACAGGTAAAATTGGAATAACATATAATTATTGATTTTTTTTCAAGAATCTCTCCCTTTTCGAAGTAAATAACTTTCTATACGATATTATAATTATAAAGAAGTTGTAAAACAGTATAATTAAGGATTTTATCATTTCTAATTTGAGTATAGTATTGTTATACTTTTTTTAAAAAAGTCAACGCTTTAATCATAAATGTCAATATACAGTACGTATAACGTACATACATATATTTGTGTAATTATTAATATATGTTGTGTAATTACTATACAACCTGCATAATTTTATGCACAATTTGTATGCGTAATTATTTAACATATGTGTGTAATTATAGGCAAATGCATATACGTCACCTCAAGCCACGTGTCGTATAGTTGTTTCGGACATTTCACACGCTAGATAGACTTTGCATTTATATGACCTTTTTATTTATTTTGTTTTTCTTATCTTCAAAGTTATGGGTGTTATAATAACCTTCAAAATAGCTAAAAAAATTGTTCATACCTAAACCCAAAACGAGTAAAAGCTGATTAGCAACGTATAGTTGCGTATGACATGCATTTTGTGGGATTAAATACATGTTACGTGAGAAAAAGTAGACACGTGATAGTGCATTATATTTCCTGACTCATGACGCAATTGTTTTTTGGCAAACCAATAGACATATCATATACCTAGAAAAATAACTTTTTAACGATTGTCTTGTCTTAAATCTCACATCAAAAGAATAATACACTTTCCTAATTCTACCAAACATCAATCGGCAACAAAAAGAAAATAATTCGTACTTGTTTTCCACATTTGTTTGAATTTAAAATCTTGGGAAAAGAAGCAAAAAATCAATGGAAACAAAGAGCATGGTCAAACAACACCCATGATTTTAGAAAGCAACGCACATGACATGATGAACACAAAAAGAAACTGTACCACACAAATCATAAGCATGGCCCACTTCACACTTCATGGGCTTCAATGTTCCTACTCTTGTGGTGTCCCCACAAGATTTGATTTCTTATTGATTTGTAGACACGATTGCGTATTTTCTCCCTTAAACTTGTATAATTGTATATTTTTATCAAATCATGTTTAAAAAGCATTGTATTTTATACATTTGATTAACATACTCAGTATAATATTATTCATAACAAAACTATTAGCATGATTCCGGAAGGGTGTGATAAACACAAACCTTACTTCTGTTTCAAGCAACTATGAGCATGATCTCAAAAAAATATGATGAAAACAAACCTTACCCCTATCTTAATTATTATAAGAGAAGTAGTGGTGTACATTTCAATTAAGGGTTGTAACCAAAACCAGGTGGGAACCAAGTATGGGCCCAAGAGGTACAAGTGAAACGGGGTTTCCCAAGAACCAGTCGGATTAGGGTTCGGGTATGCGAAAGCTGAACCATATCCACTAGTACCAGAATATGGGTAAGGTTGAATATAGAACTAGGTACAAATCGGATTTTTTTTTTCTATTTTATATAACATTATATAAACATAATTGGGTCCAAATTAGGTTTTTTACCTGGTATAAATCAAATGGATACAAATCATGTCTACGTGGGAATCAGGTTTGGTTCGAGTCTGAGTGGGAACCGGTATACGCTTCAAGGTTAGGAACCAGGTAGGACCATACGGTACAAGCCGGTAGGGACCAGGTACGGGGTTCTCAAATAGAAACCAAAACCAAGTCCAGTTCAGGTACACTGGGTCGAGTCCGTACCTAATTTTTGTGTGCAAGCCTACTCGAAAGATGTGATGAGACAAACTTTACATGTATCCCAGGCCGAGGTCCAAAAACCTCCCTTTTTTCTAGTTCTTTTACATGCATGATAGTGTACCATAAGACACGAACACAATTAACAAGATAACTCTTTCCATTTCTCAGCCCTAAAACAGAGTTCGTAATTTACAAGAAACATAAAAAACATATGGGTCTGCACAACCTTTCAAGATAATCCAATTTGAACAACCGTATGAGCCGCAGCGGCTACATGACCAAACTGAGTTTGTGCCTGCATAAGCTTTGCATCTATTGCTATCCGCTCGTTAGGCTGTTGGCTAGACATACCATGAGGGTGCACGTGTGCATGTGGTTGGGTGTAATACGGGTTCTTATTGAGGTCAATCACTATCCCACCGGCCAATTTGGTTGTACTCGTATGTTGGTGCTGGTGCTGGTGCTGGTGTGGGTGCGGGTGTCTAACTGCTTCTATCGCGTGATTTTTGGCTTGATCTCCACCGTTGGTAGTCATATATACATATTGTGGAGGAAGAGCCGCTGGCGGTGCTGCTGCATTTTGCACTACCACCCTTTGATCATACACTACTTCTTCATAAGGAATAACAGGCCCTGAAACTCTTTGTTTAGCTTCAAATGTATAGAAAGTTTGTTGGTAAATGCATGAATTTGCTAACTTGAAGGGCTAATTTGGAAATTAAAAGCGGTCATGTACCTGGAGGCATTCTTGGGGGCGGCCGAGTAGTTGAAGCATTGTAAATGTTACCAGACGCGTCTGTTACTCTACCGCTAGTAACTGCGCTATCTATCACACGTCTATTGTCAAACGCAACCACGGTGTGTTGTGGTCTAGAAGCTATCATACTTGAATTGACCGAGGATCTAACGAAAAATGTTATTTCTAATAATCATTAATACTCGAGAAAATAAAAGGGTAACTTTGCAGAATAGTAACTAGTGTTTCAAAAGTGTTCAAATTAGGTCATTCAAGTTTAAAGATTGTTCCAATTAAATCACTCAGCTTCATATTCCATTTAAATATAGATTTTAACATGTTTTTTAGCATCTCTTTTTCAGTTAGGAAAATTTTTGTTCTTTTTTTGTATGTTGACGTAAAGTTATAACGTGGATTTTAGGTTTTTTTTTTCCTTTATTTTTAATATACTTAAAATGTTTTTAAAATTTTTTTAATATAACCACACATTGAAAATCCCAACTTCTCCCCGTTTCTTTCTTGACACAAAAAAATCCGATGAATCGATTTGATGGTTTAGTGACCCAAATTGAGCAAAATATGCATGAGTGACTTACATGGGACACTTTTGAAACTTGATTACTATTCAGTCAAATTTTCCCAAAAATAAATGCAATGAGCAGATGGTTTTCACAAAACTTTGAAAGTGTGATACTGAATAATCAGAACCGATAAGCCAGTTCTGCTTCTGTAACCGTATCATAACTTGTTATATTGCAGCTAGTATGAACTACAATATATTACCTCGGGAGGGAGGCGTGCTTCCGCTCTGGAGGCATACCAGGCCCATTTTTTCCATTGTTTTCCTCTAAATATGCAAACTGTCTACGAAACTGACCAATAGCACTGCACGGTTCATACAACACACATTAAGTCTTGGTTTAAAAAAATTACAAAACATGAGATAAAGAGCAAAAATGGCAGTAACATGAACCTAGGATAGAGAAAGTTGGTGCTTTCGTTTCCAGCCATATAATCTTTTAAAAGCTGAGGATGGTACTCGAGAATTTCCCTAAATATCAGTTCTCGGATATCCTCTTTTGTGATCCTACGCCTCTCGAACTCGAATTCCAACTTTGAGATCGACTGGCAAGAAGGCTCCCTCTCGAGTTTAGCCAACCCCTTGAAGTAAGGATCAGCTAAAGCCTAATAAAAATAAAAAATAAAAACACAGTTTAAAGGACCATTAACAGAAAAATCAAATTTTGGTAACATATAAAATAACTTAATAATAATAGCACACCTCTTCGGCTGTTGGCCGATCCTTTGGGTCAAATGCTAACATCCTCTGCAGTAGTCTGAGCGCTAACGGGTCAACGTTTGTAAATTTCTGTGAAAATGGGATGGGTTGCTTTTTACGCATATCCATCAAGTATTTTCTTGCTTTATCATTACGAACCTGAATTAAGTTAAATAAAAAAGAAACTTGCTTGTGTAAGTTTTTATGAATGTAAAAATGAACATGCGAAAAGAATAAAGAAAGTGATGTGACATTGAACATACTCCAGAAATGGTGTCTGCTGTTGGTGTCCCAAGAAGGTCGGTGATTAGTTCCAACTGATGAACGACACTTTTACCCGGGAAAAGCGGTTTTCCAGTCAATACTTCAGCGAAGATACAGCCGATGCTCCATATATCAATAGCAGGAGTATACTGCAATTCAAAAGTAACAATAGTTAAAAAGGAACACCAAAGAACACTTTGGGCCAACTAAAAAACATTTAAGGAAAGAAATAATAACAGTGATGGAGATCAACTCAAAGAACATAAAATATAATATCAAATTTTAAGCATATTGCACTCTCATCTAAATTATCAAGAATCATTCTTTGGCCATGCAGCAGCATACATCTCTAAAAATAATATATGCTCAACATAAGGTTCTATGAGCTATAGCTATTGTGGGCTATATTTACCATACAACCATCTACTTTTACACTTGATTTTAAAAAGCATGAGGCGCTTAGAGGCATTTAGGTCCCAAAAACCTAGTTACGAGGCAAGAGCTTCACATACACGAGCGTTGCTCTGAGTACAACCAAATAAGCTTTATGTACAGCCAAAAGTTGTCTCTCATCATTTAACCGTTTATAATATTTTTTTTCATTTTGGTTGTTTTTGCATATCAGCCTCCTCCAGATCCTAACTTAGACCAATTTTGACCAACATGTGCAATAAGCACCGCCTCCAGACATTGAGGCGTTTTTTCAATGGCCTCACATGTGACATGGGTAGTGACCACTTTGTATAACAAAGATTCTACATACTAAAAGTGACACAAAAGTGTAGATTAAAAATAATATTAGTAGTAAATACCTTTGAAGAAAAAGATCCGCATAGCTCAGGAGCCCTATACCATCTCGTTGCCACATAATCCTACAGAACAATATAAAAATTCCGCTTTCAATATACATTTTCAAAATGTTGGCCAACGAGAAACCGTTAGTAATACAGATGAAAAGATGAATAACTGACCGTCCAAAGAACAGCTGTTGGTGCATCACTAAAGGCAACCCTTGCTAGCCCAAAATCGCATATCTTAAGCTTGCAATTTGCATTCGCCAATATATTCTTCGGTTTAAGATCTCGATGAAACACGTTAGCTGCATTTATAGAAATTCATAAGAGATTTAGTTCCAAAGGTCAAAACTTTAGTTGACTAGATATTAATAAATACCTGTATGCATATACTTCAAAGCTCGTAGCATCTGATAGAGGAAAAAACGGTGGTGTTCATGTGTCAAGTCATCGTTAGCCTTTATGACTTGATGCAAATCAGACTCCATGAGTTCAAACACTACATAAATATCTTTAAAGGCACGTCTAGATGGTGGCAACATGATCCGTTTAATTTCAACAATATCCGGATGCCTTAAAAGCCTTAACAACTTGATTTCGCGCAAGATACGAATAGCATCAGATGCGTGTTCAAATATGTCCGTAATTTTCTTGATCGCAACCTTTTCCCCAGTGTGTGTGTCAACAGCCGAACAAACAACTCCGTAACTTCCCTTCCCTATGATCTCCAAGATTTTGTATCGATTTGATTCACCATATTCAGTGAAGAATTCAACCTCTTTGGGACTCTGTAATAACACAATCACAACATCAATATATACATCAATCCCACTCAATTGAACCCAAATAACATGCTAATTGAAAACCTACCAAATGATCATACAAGAACAATCTTTATGGCTAACAAAGATACACCCATGAATGATAATATACATTATCAGGTATGCACCTTATTCAAATCCAATAACTTTAACCGAAACAGAAAACGAGTGAAACTGATACACAATACTGCATAAAACACTATAAGTATAACCAATCAGTTCAGAGATCATAGTTTTGACATTACAAACTTTTCCACAACAGCAATTGAGCTATAGAAACATTCATCAAACACAACACATTAATCAAACTATCAAACAACATATTGCTACACAATTAAAACATAAACACAATACATTTCTTCTTGCTGCACAATATTCAGATTTCAACATCGACCCACTTCAAAATTCAATCTACACACAACTATAGCAAGCATCAGTGCATCACATGTGTTTCAAAGTAAATCATTGAGCTCCAAAAAATGAAACATTAACACATCTTTCAACATCGACCCACTTCAAAATTTCAATCAACACACAATTATAAAAAAATCAAAATTTCAAAACAAAATTCAAACATTAAGATAAACCCAAATCAAAAATCAAGTCACAAAACATAATTCAACCTTTCTACGCGGATCTTGCTGCATCGTCATCCGTCCCCAAATCGAGATCAATCCCAATTCTTGATACAGTAAATCAGATCAGAAGAACCCCAAAAACGAACAAAAGAGAAATCAAACAACGGTGATAGCGATTGTCGCCAGAATCTGAGACTCAGATGAACAAATTAGATGATCAAATCAGCCACATTCATCCCACCTACCACAACCCACTAAACCGCAATCTCTCTTCACACAGCCCCAAATCTCTCTGAACCCACAAGAACCCACCACCACCGTTCTCATCCAATTGTGAGAAACCCTAATTGGAGGGCCACCGCCACCGCGTTGTCGGAGAAACCTCAGCAACCCACTGTCGGCAACACGATGAGGGATTTGAACTGCTGAATTGGGGGATTCAGGAGCTTGAAAATGGTGAATCGGTGGCCGGAGACGGTGAGATGCGGTGAGATTTGAAGATCTGGCGGTGGGTGGTGGTGGTGACGTAGAGAGAGAGAGAGAGAGAGAGAGAGAGATTGTGAAGAGTGAATAGAGTTGGATTATATAGATGAATTTGTGGGTTGGTTCGACTTGTATTTTATCCACTTTGTAAATTTGTAAATTGTAAATTGTAAATTGTAAACGCTAGATGTTTAATGATATAAATAATAAAGAATAAAGAAACAACATTTATCCAAGTGTGTATGTATATTATTCTAAAAAACAAGTGGATGTTACTAAGGCCATAGGGAGTGGAGGTTTGAAAAACCTAGGGATTGTCCGGGGTAAATCAAGGCTGGACAGGAATACGGTGCGTCTAGTGTATTTTCTTCTTGACCAGGTGAATATTCATTGGGATTTACCGAACTCACACCAAAAAAATCGATCGTTGTATAGTTAAATATGAAAATAGGAAAAAAAACTAGTATGACATCATGCTAATTATCCATACATATTTCATCCTATCAATTGATTAGGCCGCAAGGGGCGCCCACACCGTAACACCACGGTAGGTCTCAGCGTGGACTACAATAACGCCACCGCCAACCATTTCGCGGCACATGGTGTCTCCGAACGACATATTCTCATCGTGGCTATGCACAAAATTTTATCGTATATATGGGTGTGGTATGGTATGACAACACCACCACCATCATCAAATTTTAGTGTTTGGTATAGTATGACATAACCAAATTAAATTAGTGGCTTTATGGTGTAGTATGATGGGTGTGGCATGAGTGTCCCCTCCACCCTTATTTTTATGAAAGGTTCAAAAAGTAGAAGTGTCTAAAAAGTAAAAGATGAATCAACCTAGCTTTTTTTAAATCTATTTATGTCGATTTTAATAAACTAGATCGAATAACTTTTATATATTAAATTACTTTAAAAAGGTTTACCACAAATCATAATTGTATCATCTATATGTGAGTATAGTATCGTTATATTAAAAAAAAAAAATAATGTTGATGATTGTTTATTATAACTGCACCTATAATAGTTAAGATGACATGTCGATGTTGTTCGGTTACAATTGTACATCTAAACTAGTTAGAACAATGAGTTAAAAGCAATTCCAATACTGTATAACATATAATGTTGCCTTGAAGTTGTCTAGTTATAATAAAATGAATATAGTGATATGTCTAAACCGGTCTTCTATTTAATGAACACGTATACTCATTCTTAGAATACATGTATGACATCCGGTGGTTTGACTTTAATGTTTGATTTATAAAGATAAATAAATAAAAATCAAGATTTTAGATTTTTATAAACTAAAATATCATCATTTGAATGATATATTTTGTTAAACGAAAGACTATTATTTTCATATTAGATAAGCTTTTGTGGTTTGTCTTTAAGTAGAAGGAATATTCCTTTTTGGTTAATACTTCTATCTAGACCTATTTATCTTTAACAACTTTTTTCTTATTATGTTTTATAAAAAAATATAATTTAAAGAGATTAAAAATAAAACGTACAAAACGTTGTAATTTCCTCCCAAATGAAAGGTATTTGTTGAGTATGATAAAGTGAATACTATGTGGCAAATATGGATTTAAAATTAATAATAGTTGAATAATCATGTGTACTTTAAGTACAAAATATTGTACATTGCACCTACACATGATGACTTAATATTTAAAAAATCAATTTAATACTTAAAAGGGAAGCATTATGGTGATAGATGGTCCACGACTTCATAAAAGTTGAAAAGCAAAATTAAGGCTTGGCAACCATACATTTTATGTAAAGTTATGCACTCTTTTTTACCCACCAACATTTAAGTTTGTTAATTGCACATAATTATAGTTAACTTCATTAGTTTTATATCATTGTCATTATGAATTTGAACGTTAGTAAGGGTGCATTTGAATGTGTGTTTTGAGGGAAGACTTTGATTATTATCTCCATCAAACGTAAAACATAATGTTTGAATTTTATTTTATTTTATTTTATAAGAACGGATGTGATTTTAGAAATATATGTTTATATTGCTTTACATTTGGAACCTGTTGTAAAAGATAGTTTAAATATTGTTGGTTATATCATTAGATATATTTTCATATAATTGGATTGCTTAAAATCAAATAAGAAATTAAAATATGCATTGAGTAGTATGATGAGATGTGAAGTCTACACTCAGTCAAGATTATCATCATTTTTGTATTAAAGAACTTCACTAGTTCAAAGCTCTAGATGATAGGGGTTTGAAGGCAGCACCCTTGATAGCGGGTCCAACAGGCGACAACCACTGATAATGTCCAATGAGCAACACCTTATGATCGTTGATATAAAAGAACTGATGATTTAGAAGTTTATTTATCATGTCACGTATTAAGATCATGTGCGTTGAATCCAAACCGGATCATGGCACGATTATGAGTTCATAAATCCTTTAGGAGGATCTGTTACCAAATTAGGGCATACATAGTAAGGGAGGGGAGCGGTCAACTGTCCCCATAAAATTTTGTTTTATTTGTAATGTGTATTGACAGTTTTTCGATCGACCTTGTGTGTTTTTAATGCCGACCTCTATGGAAGAACTTTACAACCCCTAAACTCAATTAATATTTTTAAAAATCTTTAATCGATTAAAAATTAAATTAAGAGTCCGCACTGCTAAAAGTAATAAGCCCAACATCTATTCATCATTTATTTTATTTTACCGAATCTACTAACACCGTTTATTTAGCTAAAGCACAATTAATATTCCTTTAACTGATAAATATTCTCTAATTAGCTCTAAAAAATTACTTAAAAAATTACCTCTAATTGATTTTAAAGAGACGATTCAGTAGCACCGTGGCTTACATTGGGTGATTGGCAGCGACTTACGATTTCACTAATTTGAGACATGCAAATCGTAATTCCCTCTTAGTCTTCGATTTAGCAAGGGTTCTTCAAGTTTTCTCTTAGATCTTTTGTTGAGTATAGTGCAATGGTCAAACAATATTAAGTATATCTTGTATATATTTATATGTTGGAGGGTTATCTTAGTATTAGTAGAAAGTGTAAGGGTGTTGGTTGTAAGTCTAGCATTTAGTTTGTTAATGGTTAGCTAACAAATGATATAAGAGATTGCACAATTAGGAGTGATGTAATTCATTGTATAGTTCATCAACAGAGGCAATAATCATATTGTTATTGATTGTTTTTCTTCTTTATGTTCTTGAACATTTCATTAACAATTGGTATCAGAGCTTCGTTAGCTCGATAAAAGGAAGAAAGGGCTAATCCATGTGTGATTGACGATCAAGATGGTTTCGACAAAGTTCGAATTCGAAAAGTTTGACGGGAGAAATGATTTCGGTCTCTAGAGATTAAAGATGAAGGCACTGGTGGTTCATCAAGGGGTACATGAAGCATTAGCTGAAGAGGCGAGGTTACCGGTGAATCTGAATGAAAAAGATAAGAAAGATATCCTCGACAAGGCCTATAATACAATAATTCTGAGTCTCGGTGACAAAATACTCAGGGAAGTTTCGAAAGAGACTTCGACAGCAGGGATCTGGTCAAAATTGGAAGGGCCCTACATGACAAAGTCACTAGCTAATTGATTGTATCTCAAGAAGTGGTTATGTACATTTCAGACGACGCCTGGTAGGTCATTAGAGGATCATACTAATGATTTCAATAAGTTGGTGATAGATCTAGAGAACATTGATGTGGAACTTGATGATGAGGATCAGGCAATAATCTTCCTTACCTTATTACTAAGTTCATATGAGCACTTTGTTGATAAATTGGTGTTTGGGAGAGAAACATTATCGATGGAAGAAGTGTTAGCCGTGATGAACTCAAAGGAGTTACAAAAGAAGAGGCCTAATAAGGTAGATGAATCAGGTAGTGGGCTTTATGTGAGAGGAAGAACTAATCACAGAAGTCAAAGAACCAAGCCAACTACTAGATCAAATTCAAAGTTCAAATGAACGTGTTATGTATGTAACTCTGAAAGACACTTAAAAAGGGATTGTCCTGAAATGAAGAACAAGAAAAGGAGTAATACTACTTTCGAGAATCAGACCAACTCTCTTGAGGAGTCAGTTGATGGATATGAAAGTTCAGATGTACTGACTGTGTCAAACGATTTCTCAAGAGATAGATGGATCATGGATTCAAGGTGTTTGTACCATATGTCACCCAACAAAGAATATTTTCAGGAGATAACAATGGAAGATCTTGGAGTGGTGCAATTGGGGGATGATAGTCCATGTAGGATACAAGGTCATGGGATAGTTATATTGAAGACTGATGGTGGAGCTGAAATCACCTTGACCAATGTAAGGTATATCCCTGATCTAAGTAGAAACCTTATCTCTTTAGGTACCTTTAAAAGTGAGGGGTACCATGTGAGCCCTAAGAATGGAAAGTCCAGGGTGGTTAGAGGATCCATGGTTGCCCTGTCTGGTTCTAGGAAACAAAACAATATCTATGTTCTAGATGGTAAAGCTTTACAACAGTCAGCTTGTGTAGTCACTCACAAAGCATGCAACCCTATTCTCTTATGGCATAATAGAATGGGGCACATAAGTATGCAAGGCTTGAATGAATTAAACAAGAGAAATATGTTCGAAGATCTACAAGAAGTTGGAGATGAATTCTTTGAACATTACATAATGGGAAAGGCCAAGAGGGTTAGCTTTAAGAAAGGCACAAATAGCACACAAGGAATTTTATGCATGCTAATCTTTAGGGTCCTGCCAAGGTGAGTTCACTAGGAGGTGCAAACTACTTCCTGAGTATAGTAGATGACTACTCAATGAGGGTTTGGGTCTATGTTTTAAAACATAAGGATGATGCTTTTAAGAAATTCAAGGAATGGAAAGCATTGGTAGAAAATCAAACTAGTAAGAAAGTTAAGAAACTCAAAACAGATAATGAAATAGAGTTTTGTAGCAGTTGGTTCATCAAGTATTGTAAAGATCAAGGAATTGCCAGACATTTGATTGTTCCAGGGAACCCATAGCAGAACGACCTTGTTGAAAGAATGAATAGAACGTTGCTCAACAAGGTAAGGTGTATGCTAGTTAGTTCAGGATTGCCTAAAAGTTTTTGGGCTGAAACTGTGTCTACTTTTGCTTATTTGATTAATAGATCACCATCTACTACTATCTTAATAAGAACTCCTAAGGAGGTGTGGATAGGAGGGGATTTTGAGTATGGTCTTCTAAAGGTCTTTGGGTTATTATGTTATGCTCATATGAGTCAAGGTAAACTTGAACCAAGGGCAGAAAAATGTATCTTCCTAGGTTACCCTGAAGGAGTAAAAATGTATAGCTTGTGAAGGCTTTGAAGACAAAGGCCCCAGGATTAAGATCAACAGAGATGTGGGGGAGTTTAGAGAAGAGATCATGTATAAAGATGTAATGGGAAAAGGGAAGGTTACTAGTGATGACATACCGGCTGGGGGGAAATGAAGTGCACTTTGAGGTGGAGGAATCTCTAGATGGGAATGCTGAGATGGAGAAGAGACCAAGTGTAAGTGGTGAATCTGAAAAAGCATCTGCAGGGCCTAGTTTAGCTAGAGATAGGCCAAGAAGAGTGATTGTTCTACCTACAAGGTTTAGGCAACAAGATGACATCTCAGCCTTTGTAAATATGGCTGAAATAGAAGATTCACATCCCATAAGTGATCTTTGGATTAAGGCTATACAGGAAGAAATGGACCATTTGATGAAGAATGGTACTTGGGTCTTGGTGGATAAACTAGAAGGCAAGTCTCTTATGGATTGTAAATGGCTTTACAAGATCAAAGATGGAGTTCCAGAGAATGAAAAGCCAAGACATAAGGCTAGGCTTGTAGCTAAGGGATTTACTCAAAAAACTGGTATGGATTACAGTGAAATTTTTTCTCCTATTGTAAAACACACTTCAATCCGAGTGATCTTAGCATTAACTGCTCTATACAACTATGAGTTAGAGCGGTTAGATGTTAAAACTACCTTTTTACATGGAGTATTGGATGAAACCATTTATATGAAACAACCTTTAGGTTTTAAGGTGGAGGGACATAAGGATAAAGTGTGTCTTTTAAAGAGATCACTATATGGACTCAAGCAATTTCCTAGACAGTGGTATAGAAGATTTGATGAGTACATGTTAAAGTGTGGTTTCATAAGGAGCAACGATGATAATTGTGTATACTTAAAGGAGGTCGACATAGGGGAATATATTTACCTTCTTTTGTATGTTGATGATATGTTAATAGCATACAAAAATAAGGTGCACATAGCTAATACTAAGAAGATGTTAAAGGATGAGTTTGACATGAAGGAGTTGGGTAATGCTAAGAAGATATTGGGCATGGAGATAGAAAGAGACAGAGCTAGTGGGCAACTGTTTTTGTCACAAAGCTCATACATAAGGAAGGTGTTAAAGAACTACAACATATAGAGTTGCAAGTCTGTTGTAACTCCAATAGCTTAGCATTTCAAAGTATCTAGTCAAGATTGTCTTGTCTCAAATGAGGAGTGTAGAGATATGAAGTGTATTCCTTATTCAAGAGTAGTGGGTAGTCTTATGTATCTTATGGTTTTTACTAGACCAGACATAAGATATGCTATGAGTGTGGTAAGTAGATATTTGGCAAATCTTGGTAGAAAGCATTGGGAGGTAGTTAAATGGATTTTGAGGTACTTACAAGGCACTAAGGAGTATGTGCTGGTTTTTGGGGGTAGCAAGTTGTTTCAGTCAACTATCACAGGCTATGTAGATGCTGACTTTGCTAAAGATCTGGATAGGGGTAGATCAATTACTGGATATGCCTTTATGGTATTTGGTAGCATTGTGAGCTGGAAGGCTTCACTTCAGCATGTTGTGGCTTTGTCCACAATAAAGTCTGAATACATAGCTCTTACAGAAGGTTTAAAGGAAGTAATGTGGTTGAAAGGGTTTTTAACTGAATTAGGTGTCCCTAGTGTTGGTGCTCTTGTTCTGTGTGACAGTCAAAGTGCAGTTCAGTTATCCAGAAATCAAGTTTTTCATGAGAGAACAAAGCATATAAAGGTAAAGTTGTATTTTATTAGGGATGTTGTGAAGTCAAAGGAGGTTATTGTTGAAAAAGTTGATACAAATGATAATATTGCTGATATGCTTACCAAAGCATTGTCTAGTTCTAGTTTTAATAGGTGTCTTGATGTGTTGGGTATTGGTTGACATTGCACTAGGTGGAGATTGTTGAGTATAGTGCAAACAATATCGAGTATATCTTGTATATACTTATATGTTGGAGGGTTATCTTAGTATTTGTAGAAAGTGTAAGTGTGTTAGTTGTAAGTTTAGCATTTAGTTTGTTAATGGTTAGTTAACAAATAATATAAGAGATAGCAGAATTAAAAGTGATGTAATTCACTGTATAATTTATCAACAGAGGCAATAATCATATCGTTCTTGATTGTTTTTCTTCTTTGTGTTCTTGAACATTTCATTAACATCTTTTAAATATTTATGTTTTTAGATAAGTGTTACACATATGTACTCATCTAAATGTTTAGGATAGAACCATTATATAACTTAGAGATTTAATGTAAAGACATAAAATCTATATAAGATGAAATATATAAATGTAGATTTATATACGTACAAGTGATTCAATGTAATTAGTAAAAGGTTATCATATACTTAATTAATCTTGTGTGTGTTTATTTTGCAGCAATATTTTTATTATTTAAAGTACCTATTTCATTATACATAAAATATATATGGCTTTATAAATTGTTTATAAGTACTTGTAAGTTTATATAAATGTGCATACAAAGCTTAAGATTTATAAAGTCAATTTGGTGTAGTGTTGGTATTTTACTTTTAACGATTTCTTGTTTGATGAAATCTATTGCATGCTTACGGTTTTCGTTTTTCAGACAAAAACAAAGATTATAAAGGCAGTGATAATTTTTTTATTCGCTAGACCATGCAACCAAGTACACCACATCATTACTATTAATTTTATAATGAATAAATGACTCACCTTTGTTCTTGAAAACCGAATGTACATATGGCTGCTGATTTTCTTAAATTTTATAATGTAAAAGGAAGTTGGAAATGGTGGAAGAATGAATTATATATTAGTTTCTTTAACCATCCTCTAAAGTACATGTTGCTTTTGAAGTCAAGAAAGTAGCAAAAAGAGTTGGTAATTAACTTGGCTTCTTGTAAGCTTCTTCATTGTCCTTCCATACGGCTGCTAAATATTAGTGATGATGAGTTAGGAACAAGAATGAAACGACTCTAATCCATACTTCTAAGTTGGTTCTTTAAGTCTCAAACAAAAATGGGATATGTGGAATTCTTTTCTTCTTGTTCCTTTTTCCTTTTCTTTGGTTAAAACTTTAAGTTTCTATGTTGCTTTGGATAGTAGCGTTGGGCACCAAATCAGTGCAATTCTTACCAGGTGCCAAAGACAAATTCTCAGTTGGCCCTAATTATTATATTAACACTAGAATTAGTCTTTATAAATACAGATTATTCTACCTTGCAATTCGTTTGAGCACAATATAATATAAACCTAGTTACAACAAGTGTATGTAGGTCACACGATTGAACCACTATAAATCTCATGTTCTGCTTTCTTCCGTTCATCATTTGTGTGTTTGTGTGTATTTTGTTTGTTACCCTAACAATTCGTATTAGTGTTACAGGCTCTTGACTACTATTTTTGCTGGTCGTACATTGTAATCCATTGCTTGATAGTCCATTGCAGCAAGGAAGGTCAAAATATACCAATCATAGAGCAGTTTAATCAACAAGGTTCCACTGCTTATCAACCATAACCGATGCCAGCGGCCGTAGGAAGTTCCACCACAACCAACCAAAAATTTGTTGATCTGCCTATTTCTACTGCTGTTTGTTAAGATCGGTCCATTACAAGTGGTAGGATAGAAGTTTAGGCTCGAGCCAATACTGTGTGTTGATCATAGTTTAATCTTAACACAAAAAGTTGTTTTTCGGTATTTAATCATCATGACATAATGTCACACCCCGACCGACGGCGGAATCATCGGGGCAGACGAATGTGAATCGATTGCTCATAACACATAGTAGTAAATATGTTGAAATAATATTAAATGTCATTTTTATTGAATGATACTAATCAAATGATACATTACAATTAAACAATAATCCAAATAAATATAATGAAAGCCTTTTATTAAACTAGGTCCAAATCCTAAATGAGCATGAAGAATTCAATTAATCAGCATTCCTTAAATCACGTGACAAATTAACGGGTCAGCTAACAAATTAGCTGGTGAGTAAACATAGATTTGCATACATATATAGATTGATTAAAATGATTAAAACAATTCAATTCACATGGTAATATCAAGACTTATAAACGCAACAGTGTAACATAAAAGACAAACCAACACAATCAAACCTAATGACTTAATTGACTCAGTCTGCATATGAAACCTTATAGAATGAATGATTCCGGTTCCAATCACCACACGACTAAACAAATGGGGTGAGTTTGTCAAACCAATAGATCTATCATTGTTACCGTGGTTGCATGAATTAATGATTGTGTTCTCATCTAGTTTATCTAACTATACACACATAATTGCAAGTAATAACATAGCATGTATAGAATTGAATTTTAAAATAATATAACAATGAATATCAATGATTGAATATTAAATCACATGATTTTCTCAAAATATAAAACACATAAAAAAAGCTATGAATAATCACTTGATGATAGAAGGTAAATGATTTAAATTTTAGAATACGTAAATAGACACCAAAGTTTCCTCACGAATAATCTAAGAATGGTGACTATGATTAGAACAATAATAATTTAAAGACGAGACACGAATTAGGCTTGCGATTGGGATTTGGAGTCTTAGTAAATAGTATCAAATTATTATAGATCTTGATTGAATAAAAATAAAACAAATTGAGTAAATAGTTAAAATTTAAAATAATAATAGATAAATGAATTATTTAATTTATAATAGTAGAGTTTGACTAATAATTAATTTGATAATTAACTATTTACTAATTTGGTCATAATAATTAATTGAATAACTAATTATTTAAATGATTTGTAAAATAATTTGAAATTATTTAGGTTTGATTTAAAATCATTTTATAAAGTTTTTTAAATTTTTTTAATATATCTTATATAATTTATAACATTTGACATCTTAAAAATAAAGAAAATATCAAATTATAATTTCTGAAATATTTTAGAAATTAATAATTAAAATTTGAATTAGTATTAAATATTAAAATGATTTTTATTTCAATTTAATAACATTTTAATAATTTTCTAGATTTTAAAATAGTTTACAAAATGAATTTTAAAAAAAATATTTGAGGGTGCCCGGGGTCTCCTGTGTATATGCCAATTGTACTAACCCGTGGGCTGAAAGCTTGAATCAGATTAAAGTCCTCTTTGAAATATTTAGAGACATCAAATACTTAATTCCCCCAAATCCCTAGAACCCTAATTTTGATTTGAATCAGACTGAACCTTAATTCAGTAGTGGTAATGCAATTTACCTTGGGGCTTTTAACCCTCACATGAAATCGAGTATATATGTGTGAGTAACTTACTTGATTGGGACCGAATTGATTAAAGTAAAGGGATGAACAGGTCGCGGCTGAAGAGAATCTGACTTGGGATCAAATGATGATAGTAATCAAATTAATTAGGTACGTAGATTCTGAGAATGATAAGGATCAAAAGCCCTCAATTACTTGTGCTTGAGAATGCTCATAAAGTAACGAATGGATCAGTTGCAGTTCGATTAAACGGTGATGATCGACAAAGGTGTTTGGGTGCTTTGTAGATGAATTTAGATGTTTGTATAGATTCAAGGGATCGAATTCATTGTTTGCCCTCACTTATATATGTCCAATTGAATCTGTTTCGTATCAGACGAGTTAACGATTCGATTGGGCCTATATTGATTCAAATTGATAATAATTGTGCAGTTACGAGATCAATTGAATCAGAGTTTATGATCATAATAGCCTTAGTTACGTCTCTGTTGAATGGTTTGATCAATTCTCAATGAATGAATTTGAAACCGATTGATTCTTGAAGATGGTTTCGGTTTCGAGTTTGAACAATGTATAACAGTCGAGGTAATCGAATTGAACAACGGTCTTAGGTTCGAAACGGGTAGGCGACATGAAGGTGGGGGTTTAATGTGATCTGATAAAGTTTCACGAATTACATTTTGAACCCAAACTTATAAAATCCTAGTTTTAAAATAACTCAAATTATTTATTTATAAACTCTATTAAATCAATCGTTAGTTTATAAAACATTTATAGACTTTATATAGTTGTAAGAATAATAAACTTTGTATATTAATTTTTTATTTTAATTTAATAATTAAAAAATGAATTATTAATGAAATTTTAAAAAAAATTATTTTAAATTGTAAAATTATATTTAATTGAATAATGATACAGTTATTGTATTTAAACACCAAAATAAATAAAATGACTAATTGATGAATTTGATTTACAAAATTGACTGATATGGGTTCGGTTCTATAATTTGAAAATGTGTCGGATGTTACAGTCTCCTCTACTTTAAAAAATTTTGTCTCGAAATTTAATCACGAAGAGGCTGATGCAAAGAGATAAGAGAACTTGTTTTTTATTTAGTCCTAACGTTCCCAAGTAAAATTTAGGCCACATTTAGGATTGCAACGAACTTTGACAATAGGAATGTGGTTATACTTGAGTGGCTTGATTTCCTCTGGTTTCATGACAAAGTGAATAGAATCATTAATTCGAACTTCATAGAAATAAACAGCTTCAACATGGTAATCAATTCATGCCTACTATGACATCAAAATTTCCAAGTTGTACCTATAAGTGGACACTCACCCCAAGGGTTACCAGGTAAGGTAAACAGATCCATCGGTTGATTTGGATTTATATGAATACCTTGTGTAGACAGAACACCTCGAGATACATGCATCCCACTCTTCCAGCATTACATGTTTTCGATCATGTGACAAAGACTTTGACGGGATTTGAAAACCATGAATAGTAATTCAGTATTTGAAATTTGAAAACCATTTGATTTAGACACACAATGCCTTAGAATATGATTTAAGAATTATGTGTGCATTGATTGAAATCAAGGTGTAAGGATTAATTACATAAAGCATATAATCACATAATCTCGTCTAACCATATAAGGCACATAAATTCCTATCTAAGCATATAAAATACACGAGAGAACTCATGTGCAAGGTTCTTATTTATAGTCTAAGTTATTTCATTTCTAATAACCTAATTTCTTATAACCATGGCTCTAATACAACTCTGTAACAAGCAGAAAACTGCACCAGATATTGTCCGCTACTTTGGGAGAATACCCCATCACGGGTTTTAAACGTGTCCGATAGGGAAATGTATCGTGCTTGTTACATATAAGAAAGGAATATTAAGACAGAAAAGTTTGATTGGCAGGATTTGGGTTTTGGAAGATACAGATTGAGGATGTTTTTGTATCAGAAAGATTTATACCACACGTTGAGAGAAAAGAAACATAATAAAATATTAGATGAGCATTGTGGAATATTGGACAAAAAAGCTTTAGGATAGTCTGGTTTTCACTGGTTAAGAGTGTTATGTTTAACATTTTGAATGAAACGACTATTTGTGTTTTGATGAAGGCTTAAAGCTTAGAAGTTCATAACATTGAATAAGGACTTCTTGATTTAACAGTTAGTCAATACCAAAATAAGAGAGGGTGCTTCATTTTCCACTCAAATCAACAATTTTAATTTGATCATAACTTGGTTAGGATTATTTAACATTAAACTTGATGATGATATTTAGGTGTTGCTTAATCTATATTCTTTTCTTGAGAGTTGGTCTGGAATAATAATATAAGTTAGTAGTTCATCTAGAACTACTAAGTTTACTTTTGAAGGTATTAGAGACTTTATTCTAGGAGAGGATATTAGATGCAAAAGTTCAAGGATCCTTCAAATTCACGAGTTATTTTTTAAAATGGTGTAGTTGAAAAACTTATTTATCAAAATGGTGTAGTTTTAAAAATATTTACTAAAATAGCGTTGTTTTTAACTTTTTTTTCTCACTCCCACTCTCATTGAACACTTTGTAAAAAATTTTAAATTCTTTAACATGTGAATTATTTAAATTTCAAAAAACTATATATATAACACTTTTTTTTTTACTTTTCTAGAAATACTATTAAATTTCTCTTCGTATCGGTTTATAATTTTTTTTTCCCAAATTTGTAATGAATGGTGTAACAAAGAAACATTTTTAATTTCTATAAATTTATTTCTTAAAAAGCTTCCAAAAAAATTTTGTTAGTCACAATCTAGCAATTGACATTTTTTCTTTAAACTATTAGAATTGTTTTTTAAATATAACTTTCTTTGATTTTCGAGAAATATTTTTTAATTTATTTCAAAATATTTTATAATAAAGGTTTTTAAAATGTCTAATCTGGTCCTAAAATAAACGTGTTTGATTTTTTTTTTTAACTTTTTTAAATAAAATTCTTTTTTATTTCTTGAAAAATTATAAATAAAAATATTCTTTATTTCTTTAACTTTATTTATAATGTTTAATAGTTAAATTTAAAAAATCTTTAAAATAATACATTCTCCGTTAGAAAAGCTCTTATTATTTTTGTTTCAAATTATTTAGAAAGTTTATGAAAACTATCAGATAGATCCGTAATTTATATTTATATTTTTTAAAAGATTTTTATTTATATTATTCAAAAACATAAATAATTTGAAAAAATGTTTTTATATCTAAGAGAAAAGATTTTTTTAAGAAAACATTTCTAAAAGTTAAAGAAAAAAGTTTAAAAAAATAAAAAAATTTATTGGATTGTGACTAACAAAGGTTTTTTATACTGTATTATAAATAATGGGTAGTTTTTTTACTGTATTAAAAAAAAATTTGTATTGAACTTTTGTAAATACATTTTTCATGTAACTTGAAATTTGATTGGTTTAGCCTAATAAATTGTGTTGGTTTAGCCGGTTTAAACTTGACAGCTCGGACTAAACTATATATATCAGACCGGCATGTGTGTGTATAACATTTTATTTAAAAGCTTTTTAAGAAATAAGTTTACAGAAATAAAAATTGTTTCTTTTTTAACACCATAATTACATATTTGAAAAAATAGTTTTTACCAAACATGTCAAAAGAAATTAAATAGTATTTCTAGATAATAAAAACAAAGTTAAATTTTTATAACATCTTTAGACATTTAAAGAAATCATATGTTAAAGAATTTAAAATCTTTGGAAAGTATTTAATGAGAGTTGGAGTAGGAAAACAAAAATGCTAAAAACAATACTATTTTGATAAATATTTTTCAAACTACACCATTTTGGTTATTAAAATTTTCAATTACACCATTTTAGGCAAAAACTCCAAATTCACTAATGATTACATAAGGCAGAGGGGGAAACGATCATGGCAGAAGAATAAGCCAGTCCAAGCATTAGAAGGACGTTACCCATTGGAAGTGTAGACAATTAAGGCACTTCATAAATCAGTGTCTAGTTAAAAGAAAAGATAAGAACCTTAAAACAGATGACATAAATGTTATTGCATTAATTTATTGTGTTAAGAGAGTTGTAGATTCGTGGGTGATGGATTACGAAGCATCATTCCATGCATGTATAACATGGATATGATAAAGAATCTCAGAACTAAGGACTTTGGAAAGGTACAACTAGCCTATTGATGAGATGCTAGATATCACAGGAATAGGAGATGTTGATTTGGAAACTTTCTTGCGAACTAGCTATAATTTGAAAGACATCATAGATATTCCAAGTTTGAAGAGGACACTTATTTCAGTTGGGTAGTTGGATGAACATGATTATAAAGTTATGTTTAATGGTGTCTGGTGGAAGGTAGTCAATAGGAACCTAGTGTTTTCTTGTGATAAGAAGAGAGATTACTTTTGCAAAGGAGATACCTAAAGGTAGTTTATAAGCTGATCCAGTTCTAAAGAAAGAGAATTAGGTTTTATAAGCTTCGTGTGTGAAAAAGGTTGCTTTTGCAAACGAAATACCTAGAGCTAGATTATAAACTTAAACTACAACGAACAATATAGAGTGGTTTCAAAAAAGCCAGTTAGATTTGAAATTTCAAGAGGTTTTCGAAACAAGGGGGCATAATGTTAAAAACCAGTTGCAGCTCCATGTCCACATTGGATCAATAAAACCATTAAACCGTCAAAGAAAGTTTATCCTTTTAATTATATATTTGTAATGGAGAATGTAGCTTTCTAATATGTTTTAAATGCTAGCAAAGTGACGGACATGTTATAATTAAAGTTAAAGCTTGGTGTAGCTTCAACTAGCCTTCAAGAACATTTGATAAAATGGCTGCAACTAGGGGAGTGTGGAGGTTTACAAGAGGTAGAAGTTGATGAAAGATGATGGAGCGTAGCTCGAGCTCCAAGTGATAGATTGTTGGAGCCAAATTAGTGTGGAGGTTGTGACCTGCATGGGTAATGACCCTAGGTCATGTTCTATTCTTGGTAGACGCTAAAGACGTATTTCCATCCCATCTTAATTATAATGTTAATCCTATAATTAGTCTATATAATACTGGTTATTATACCTTGTGATTCCTTTGAGCATAGAATAATATAATGTTAATCAATATGCTATTCGTCCTTTCATTTATCGTTTGTGTTTGCACTTGTCTTGTTTAATACCCTAAAAACATGCTTTTCGTTATTTAATGAGCATAAATTAGAAAAAAATGTTTGGTATATGTCTTGACATTGAGATTTAGATGGCTAACAATGCTTAAATAAAAGAAGCTTGTGCGGATACTTATATAGGAAAGCATCTTTGATCTACCAATACACTACAAAGATTGCAATATCTAAACATCTTAAGTTTTTTTTTCAATTTCTTAAGAATTGATGCAGGGTATTCTCCGCAATCCACAACGTTCTTCCTCTCTCTCTCATATGAGCCTCCATTTACACCATCATAAAAGCTTCAATTGCACTATCAATTGTGAAGTGTTTTAATTTTGAATGCTGGATTCCTCATCTACATGACGATTAAAAGCTTTTGACACTAACAAATCTTGATTTGGTGAAGTTTGAAATTTATAAGGTTTTGAATGGATTGGTTAGTTCTTGAAGATACTTGACAAATGTTGGTTTAATTACTCTTAGAATCATATGTTTAACATATTTCTGAAAGTATCATTCAAGAACCTTATCCCATCTATAAAATTATAAAACCCTAACACTTATAACCTCACACACTTGTTTATAATTATGTACACTTTTATAGAAATGTTGGAACAAAGCATACGACTTTAGAAGGAAATAACAAGCGAAGAAGATACATTGGAACAACGTTAAAGCAAGCTTAAGCCATTTCATCGTAAATTTAACATCCAACCCCTTCGTCACCACCTCCTCTCTCACCACCATAACCTCTTTCAAGAAGCAACTTGATCTCAATCAAAAACTTATAAACAAAGGTCCTATCCTTGATGGTAAGATAGTTGATCTTACCGGTCTAAAGAAATATCATGTTGATGAGACCTTTTTAGCTATTAATTAAAACATTTTTATCTTGACATGGAAGCTTATATGTATCCTCATCACATCCATAAATTATATGTGGGCTTCTGATCTTATGAGAAAATTTCTTTTGTTACTCATTCCATTTATGAAAATCATTGGGCTTGAATCTTAATTAAATGAGTATTCTGAGATATTACGTGTACCTCGTATAGATGTTAAGATATTTATAAATTCTCGCAAGCTCTTTGAGATTTAAACCTAAATATCATCAACTAAATGTCTAATTTTTGATATGTCTCTTCCTAAAATGTCTTTTGAAGTTGACAAGTTAACATGAAAGGAGGAAACCATAACAAGATTCCAGCTTGTGTAGGTTCAATGCTTTTTCATTGAAAACTAACTTTGTTATGAATATGGGGCATATCATTATCAAACATGTGACACGTATTCCTCACAATCCTCCGTTATGATTGTATTCTTAATCGACTCTTCTATCATCTTGACTTTCCTCTCACCAATCTTGTAATTCTAAAATAAAAAAATCTCAATTCCATGACTCTCAAAAGAATGTCTTACCTCCTCAGCTCTTCAAAATTAAAAGGGAAAAAATCAATCATCTTGAAGTGAACAATTTAAAGAAGAGGGTGTTAAATATGAAGAACTAAGGACGAGAATTAAGGCAAACATAACTTCCATCAGGAAAAATACATCGATGCTAAAGAGTATCTCTTGGTTTTTGAGGTTCCTAATTGCATTAGTTCTCCTACCATCTCCTGATCAAGATTGAGATGGTGTAGTATTTGTTAGGGTGGTTTACAGTTTTGGTTTTTTAAGTACAATTTTTGTGTTCAAGACAATTTATGTTTGATCATGACACATACTCTTGTGATGGTTTGGCCTTGTGTTCTGGCCTCATATGCATTGCATTGGAATTTAGGGGTTCCCTAGGTGATGGTCACTAGTTGACAACATTTTGGTATTTCTCACCTATTGCATTGTAGCTTAACTTGGCTCTACACTTTATGCTATCTTCTTTTGCTTTTGCTTTTACTTATAATTATACGTATAGTATGTATTTGATTATGTTCTTGGATGTTTGACTTTTGATCTTGGTTTATAACTTGATTTGTGCTTGTTACATAATTATGGGTATTGTATTTTGTTTGACTTTACTACTTACCCTCTTTTACAAGATACCATTTGAGCATGCTTTAAAGAGGAGTTCATACATTTAGGGGAGCTCACATTAAATACTAGTTCTCTTTTTGATAAAGACAAAAAAGGGAAGAGTAAGAAGTAGAAGGCCAATACGCAACTACTACAACAAATTTAGCTTATGAGTCACCATTAGTTCAAGTCAAAAGGAGACTTGTTGATTTGCTAAGGTATGTGATATCATTTATATGTTCACACTCATGGTTGCAAATATTGCATAAGTCACTTAATTTTGTCATTATCTAAATGGGGAGATTGTCATAATAACAATGGATTATCAAATGTATTAAATTGAATATGATTCCTTATTTTTTATAATGAGTTGAAATTATGTCTAGTGATATTAAGTTATCGATTGATAATGAGCATATATCACATACATGCTCCAACACACTTAGTAAAATCAACAGCCGTGAGGATCTACTTTAATATGTTAAAGCTATGATCAAGCATCCAAAATGTAAAAACCATCAACAACATGTAAAGTTTAAAGGTTATATGTTTGGAATTAATAGAGATTTGAGAAAAATTGAATTAAATAATTAAACTCACGTAAATGATTTATCAAGGAAACCAAGAATGTCTTTCAATGCAATAATTAGAACATACAAACTAGATCACATAATTGGTTTTCTACCAATAATTCAAGTCTAAAGGACTTTGATTTTGATATAGTTGGTATATCATATTATCACTTGAGTATGTCCACTAAAAAAAATCTTGCATAGGAGACACAAAATATTGGATATTGCCAAAAATAGAATAGATCTTTGTTGTTTTTGAAAAACGAAAGGTAAATTTTATGGTTTTGTATTTAAAACTCCTTCCAATCCACACAAAGACTTCTTAGTCTATCTAGAGACTCAAAATACAGAGATGGTATATGAAAAAGGGTCTATAAGTTTGGATATGTGACTAAACATAACATTCACAACATAAGAAATAAGATGATGTGGTTATGGCTATGAGGCGATCGCTAAAGCAGCTGCCATTGGGGCAGTACCTATCTTCGAGTTTTCAAATATTGTGATTATAAATAGAAGTCTCCCACATCCTTTCACAATGCAGCTTTTGCTATAAATATTTTCTAAAAGTCTTAGAACACATTTCTTTTTATTTCCATCATATTTAAACATAAATATGAACATAGAAGATCAAGCTCAAAATCAAAAAGAAAAAAAAGATGTTCTTCAACTTAAATTATTCTTGTTCTTTCATTGGTATTGTATTTGATTGGTGGTTTATCACTATTTATATTTGGGATTTGTAAGTGGACATCACTAAATGGTTAGGTTAGTGATTTGAGAAAGAGGTTGTTACTACTTCTCGGAGCGTAGTAAGATCAAGGCCATCACTTTCTTTGTAAGGTGATAGTTAATTAGAAGGTGATCACTTCTCTGAAGAGTAAGGTCAAGGTGATCACTTTCTTTACAAAGTGAGACCTATTAAACGTGATCTTTTTCATTTAAGAAATAAGTTAGATGAACAAACTCTCGATTGAAGATCGGGGAAAGGAAATATAGTGAATAAGCTTGCATCCACTTAAACCTTTATAAATATGTTTTTGTCTTTTCTTTCCTTAAACTCTTTACATTTGATATATGTTGTTGTGTGTTGGTTGGTTAAGAAGATTTTACTATCAAGTATAAGGTTTTAAACAAGAAGCTTTTGAGGAAACCTACTCACCCATTCTTTAGTTTTCTACATTATGAATTGCTATATTTGAAGAATCAAAAACTCGACTTGATGAATTAAATAACGACGATGAAAAGGGAAATCCCTAATGCAAGGCAAGAATATAGGGAAAATATGATATATTGATAGCCTTTGAGGGTGGACAAGCATCGATACCGTTGACACTTTTGAATACATCCATCATAATGTTGAACATATGATCTTTGTGAAAAATGACCGTACTTTGACTTATACCATTGTTGAAGGTGTTAGGAGTTTATTAGCTAAATTGAATGTCAATATACATATAAAATTCCTTAAATTTTCTTAAGGTTAAGTTAAAATAAGTGTTTGATTCTCATATAACCGATTATATATGCTCACAAGAAACAACAAAGTTGATGATATTGTTACTTGTTAGCATGATAGCATCACAATGAACTATAGGGTGACATGCATGAAAAGATACGATTAACATGTCATTTTCGTTGTGGGAATCAATGCTAGAAGATTTATGGTCATTAATATTAGTTAAATATTCAGTACGATGCAAACTAACTAAGAATATGTGAAAATTTTAACTGAAAACCATTTTGTAGATAATTCACTTCTGAGAAAAATTTATAATAGGTTAGAACTCATGTATTATATGGGTGTAATAAATCTAACTTTTTGAAATCAATAGTTTTTATAAAAAATTGTATGTTAGATGCTATCAACCATTAGAAAAATAAGTATATAATAAATATATAAAAAATTATAAATGATGAATAATGAAGATCAAGAATTAAAATTTATATTATAAAATATGATATAATTAAAATTTTATAATTTAGTAAATCTTAATATATTTTTAGCATAAAAATATTAAAATTTTAGATATATATTTGTTTAGTTTATTTAAATAAAACCATTATCATTTAATATCTAAAAGGAACTTACAAGTAAGTATGATAGACTTACCAGTTTTTAAATCACACAAACAAATCAAGCAAATGATTTCGAAATTAATATTGAAAATTTTTAGATCGTATAGAGAAATAAAAAAATTATTAATGTAAAAATAACAAGAGCAATGCATGAAAGGAAATGAGAAAATTCATATAAGGAAAAAGAGAATGTGATATTAGTAAATGTATAAAGTATTTAAGTAAATTATGTGCATGGGTATAGGCGGAAAAACCAATATAAGTATGCACAGAATCATGTCATGTGTCTTCAAAAACCTTGGTTTTTAGAATATATATATATATATATATATATGAAAGAGTAAATTACACGGATAGTCCCCGGGGTATGCACGTATTGCAACTTTAGTCCCTACTTTCAATAAATTACAGATGCGGGCCTGAACTTTGCATAGTATGCACATCGGCAGTCCCAGGCACTAACTGAAGTTAAGTTTTACTGTTATTTCTTTAAAAGACCAAAATACCCCTTATTTATCTTCTCCACATTCAACCCACCACCACCACCGCTGCTACACCGACCCACCACCACCGTCGATACTACACCCTTAACCCATTACCACCGCTCCTTCTACACCCTTGACCCACCACCGCCACCGCTACTACACCATTAAACCACCACCGCCACTACACCCTTGAACCACCACCGCCACCGCCGCTACACCCTTGAACCCCCATCGCCGCCGCCTCTACACCCTTGAACCACCGCTGCCGCCGCTGCTACACCCTTGAACCACCACCGCCGCTGCTGCTACACCCTTAAACTACCGCCGCCGCTGCTGGTACACCCTTGAACCACCGCCGCCGCCGCTACACCCTGAACCGCCGCCACCGCTAGTAAACCCTTTAACCACCGCCTCTGACGCTGGTACACCCTTGAACCACCGTCGCCTCCGCTGGTACATCCTTGAACCACCGCCACCGCCGCCGCCTTTGGTACACCCTTGAACCACCCCCGCCGTTACACCCTGGAACCACCACTACCGCAGCTGCGACATCCTCAAAACCACCACCGTCGCCGCTGTTACACCCTCAAACCACCATCGCCGTCGCTGCTACACCCTTGAACCACCACCATCGCCGTTGCTACACCCTCGAACCACCACCGCCGCCGCTGCTACACACTTGACCCACCACCACGCAATCTAAAGAGAAAGAGAGAGAGAGATACTTAAATATAGTCCTGATGGTGGTGATAATGGAGTGGTACTGGTGCTTGAATTCTCAAATGATGGTGAAGAGGTGGTGGTTATGAAGATGAAGATGAAGATGAAGATGAAAATGATAGAAGAAGATGGAGGGTTAGGGTGAGGTGAGATGGGTGGAGTTTGGGAGGGGTAGGTTGGGTTCTATTACAAAAGTATTAGTTTTTAAATTTAGGGGTATATTGGTAATTTTACATTGATTTAACAGAGAAACTTAACTTCAGTTAGTGCCGGGGACTACCAATGTGCATACCATGCAAAGTTCAGGCCCGCATCTATAATTTATTAAAAGTAGAAAAAAGTTGTAACACGTGCATACCCCAGGGATTGTCCGTGTAATTTACTCTATTTGAAAGAAATATTTTATCTAAAGTAGGTAATGAAATCTAATATAATTTTAAATGTACACATGTATAGAAAATAATTATTATTTTTATTTACACATGCATATTCTTGAATAATTATATATTAGACTAGACGTAGTGGTGCCCGTAGGAGGCTCCAAAGTTGCCGATATGGACACAATTAGGGTGTTAAAACACTACATCCTAGTTAAATGGTGGTTTCAAACTCATTTTTAGCCAAACTTTTAACCGCGTTAAAGAGATAAAAGTTTCATTTTTTTCAATTTTAACTAAAAAGCGCTTTAAATTTATTACACTTGATTTAAAATTATTTTAATAAATTCATATATATATATATATATATATATATATATATATATATATATTATATATATATGACTTTAACTAAATAAAACCACTATATGTTCATATTCAAAAGTATTTTATAAACCATCCAAAATAATTTCTACTTTCATAAATCCTTAAAACAATCGATCTTTCATGTTGCTAAACTATCAATCACACTCAAATAGCTTCTTTCTTTGCTACTGAAACATATGATACCATATGCACGCTATCCACTGCCGTTCCCATGAACCCTCAGTGAACTTAGATAATGTTGATGGATATAAATTCAGATTATAATATCAACCTCATAAGGAATTGAACTTTTATAAAACATAAAACCGATTAGTCATCCCTGTTTTATAAATGGAGTTATGTCTCGTTTCTCCATATATTCGCTTTCTTGCTTGATTGATCGTATGATGTCACAATGAATGATTGTTGATCCCGATTGATGTCCACTTGATGCTAACAAATAACCATACCTTATGAATTAACACACACCTTATGAGTCAATTAAGTGCTCCAAGTATCGTGTCATATTTAGATATGGACTAACTGTCTGTTGATATTTTCTTGTCCGGTTATTTATTCACCAAAATACTACCGCCACAACCTTATCGTTAGACTTTCACTTTTAGCTCGGACTTATTATCAGAGACACGTACTTTTGCTATGTTACATCATTGTTTAGGATAAAAAGTTCTTAATACACCTTACTAGTAATAAAATATGAATGTTAATAAAAGAGATGATAAATATAATCATGGGTAACTCACATAAGTGGTTATTTACTTGACTATAATATATGAATATGAATACAATCATATCATAACAATTACATACCTTATATTTATTACCTTCGGCACTTCTATCATGTATCAACTTTTTGTCTCGGGGACCTTATGATGCATGAAATAATAAAAATGTTAACCTAATTTTTTATTAACAGATAAATGCACAAAGAACTATTAACAAGAAGTAGTAGCAAAATGTCTGAAACACAATAAATGCCATTATTATATTGTCTGAAACTCAAATATGTTGATTAAAAATGAAAATTAAATGCATTTTACATCCCTAAAGTTTCATATAAATTCTTATTTGAATTCAGAAATTTAAATTTTACCATTTGCATCCAAAAGTTTCACAAAAATTGCCATTTGAATCCACTTAACGACTCTTCATTAACGTCGTTAAGTTTTTCCTTTAAGTTTATTAAATTATAGGTATTTTAGTCAAAACAATTACAAAATAAAAAATCAGCTCTACGTGATAAGTTTTAGTCGTTCGATCTCCTTTGGTAAACACCATTGCGATTTTAATTTACCAAAAATGATAGGTCATCATTTCTTTCATTTCATCAAGAAAGACATCTCTGAACAACATATTATATTCAGTTATTGGATTTTAATAATCTCAACTTTTATTTATTGGTCAGTATTAATCCCAACTCATAAAATGTTTACACACACCTCCAACTTTGAGCTTATTTTCCTCCAACGGTTCATTACTAAGAGATCTTCAAAGGAAAATAAGCTCAAAGTTGGGCGTGTCTGTAAACATTTCCCGAGTTGGGATTAATCTCGGCTAATAAATAAAATTTAGGATTATTAAAATCCAATAATCCTATTATATAAATAAAATATAAGTATAACTAACTATAAAACACAGAAAACAAATATATATATATATAGATATATATATATATATATATATATATATATATATATATATATATATATATATATATATATAATATAAACCACAAGTCATATAATATAAATTATTTGAATCATAACCATAAAAGACATATTATCATAAAATATAAGATCAATTAATAATATGACAATAACTGTCCATAAATAGTAATCATAAAACATCAATTATCGTAACCATATTAAGCTTAAACCAAAGAAATCTATGTTAATAAAACAGACAAAAATAACATGATTACTAAACCAAAATACAGTAACAAGACAAAACAATAAAAGAATATTATAAACAGTGTTATAAAAATCGCTAGGCCCTAGTCGGGCGGTGGGGTACCGACTAGCGATTAATCGGGATTAATCGGATTGGAATTCGTATATATAATTTTTAGTTTTATATATAAATACACATATTTTCATATGTAAATTTAATAAAAAAAAAGTTTAGTTTTATATATAAATACACATATTTGGCCGGAATTTCCAATTTTTGGCCGGATTTTTTGAAGTTCGCAGGAAAGTCGCCGAAATCCTACCGGAATTTCGCCGGAATTACAGATTTTTGGCCCATCAAGACCGCCTAGGTCCGATTTTAACCTCCATTAAAATACTCTCATGTTGGAAATTTAACGGAAAAAGTTAATCGTGTTAGTTAGGTGTAGATAATTTTAGTGAAACCTTTGAATGCAAATGACAACATTTTAACCTTTTGGATTCAAATGACAATTTCTATAAAACCTCGCATTTAACTCAAAAATTAAAATTGATCCGTACTTACCCGACATAAATGAAAACGCACTGAGAAGTCGTTCAGGTTACTTTAATTTTTCTTTTAAACTATAAAAAATAAAGAAAATATTTCGCCTTTTTCACGTGCCAAATTATTTCAATCACCTGATTGACCAAGTGAATACAACGTGAAATTTTAATAATTCAACTTTAGAATTACATTATATATAAAGGTAACACATAATTTTGGTTATAATATTCAGGCGAGGAAACATAAACTGTCATATGATTAATTATTACATTATTATTACATACTATTAAATTACAAAGTAGTTAGATAAACATGAACAAAATTAGAGAAAACACACAAAAGTAGTTGCCTAAGAGAGGTGTAAGAACAAGTTAAAGAGGACAGATTGACAAAAACCGTGTTTAATATGGTTTTTTTAAAACAAATTCAACGCCTTTTCCAAACGTATAGAACTAAAAATGTGTAGTCGGAGTTAACCAAACTTTTCAGGATGATTTTACAAGAGCAATATGTGAATCTTCTATCAGAATGAGTTTGTATTATATTTAAAGTGGAGCGCAGACGCTAAATTGTGGTGCAACGTTAGTGTATACATGAAGTGAACATGCACAAGCTCCATGGTCTAATATCTCATTACTAATCTCTCATCAAGGAGAACTAGACCTCACATGATGTGTCGAAATTAGTGAATTTGAAGTTTTCACAAACCCAAATGAATAATGTTTGATTGAAAACATATGAAAGTACTCATGAAACCTCAATGGGTGAATCTTTCATCCTATAGATAGGTGTCACTCCTTGTCACTTTATTTATGAAAGAATTAGTCTTATATATTATATTTAATTTTGGTTTTTGATTTTTTTGTTGGGTTCTCATACTAATTCATAGTAAATGTCGGTGGAATACTAGTCATCAATGATTTTCGGTTGAATTTTAACAAGATTATATCTAGGGCGTTCACTGGTTCAAGTTCCATGGGTTCAATGGTTTAGTTTTCTCATATATAATGAGATAAATGTTTAATGAGACATACAAATAGGGAAATCCAAAGCATGGTATTCATTAATTCGGTTACATTGACTAAATCGGTTGAATATCTTAAACTGTTAATAGAATAGAAAACCACCAACTAAGCAGCTAGATTGGAAACCAAACCAAAAACCAAATATATAAATCAAATGAATTTTAAAAAGTTTTTGTTGAAGACTTATAGAAAAGAATGGATTGAATGGGGTTGTCTAGTGTTTTTATATATCTTTAAATAATAATTAAAGATTAAATAGTCATTTTAAATGTTTAACATAATTTTTGATGCCAATTAGTGAAAAAGATTATTAATACCATGGGTAGGATTATATTAAAACTGGTGTTTAATCTAAAAACTTTAATAATGATTGTGGGCTTGACACGTGTCATTCTATTATTTTAAAGAGAAGTGTATTTTAGTCATTGTGTCAAATAAGTCAGCTCATTGTGTCTTATACGTTATTGTGTCAAATATCAGTTTATCGTGTCATATATTTTACATCATTTGTTTTATGTATTCATCATTGTGTTTTATTTTTAAATCATTTTGTATTTTTTTGTTTATATAGATTAAATAAACTTGTTATATTTTCACCAATGTATTTTTCAATTTTCATGGTGTTTAAAATAACACAATGTGTTATTTTTGTCATTGTTATTTATAGATTATATAAACATGTTATCTATTATTGTATTTTATAATTAAAAGTAACAATAATGTTATTTCACCAATCTATTTTTTAAAACTCATAGTGTTCAAGATAATACAATGACGATAAAAAATACAATGAGACATAGTGTTATTTTGTCATTGTTTTTAATAGATTAGATTAATTAGTTGTTACTTTATTATTGTGTTTTTACACAATTAGAGATACACAACAATGTTACATATACCAATACTGTACTCGTTTCAAATATAGAAAACGCTTGTTTTTATGATGTAATTTTTATATAAAAAAATGATGTCGTACATAAAAGTTATGAATGTTTCGAAAAATAGGAAAACTTACAAAAAGTCAACAAAAGTGGTTATTTCTAAAATACTCCTCTAATAAACATTTTCTTACAAATTGATCTCAACCATTGATTAAAGAGATTCATGATTAAAATTAGTTCTTACAATTTTTAGTTTTAGGACCCTTTATTTGAACCTTTCTTTAATATCATAACAATCAACACTCTTTTTATTTTTTTTATAAGAAATCATTTAATCTAATTTTTGTAGGTTAAAGTGTCTATATTTACCTAAAATATAGAGTAAATTACACTTTTCGTCCTTTAAGTTTGTAGTAAAACTAAGGAAATTACATTTAAACCATGGTGGTGGTGTTGATGCTACAGTAGAGGAGCAATGAAGTAACCGATCGAAATTTCGATAAGCTGGTCAGAAATTTTGGGTGATGGTAGCTGGAATTTTAGGTGAAGATGATAAAGGGTAGAGAGAGAGAGTGGTAGTTTAGGGTTGTTAGACTAAGAAAAAAAGAGTCCTTATTTTTCTAGATTTTTTATTTTCAATGGTGAAATGACTAATTTGCCCTCATGTGCATTGCACATTACTAGACTTAACTGAAAATATTAACGTCCGTTAACATAAAGGACGTAAACTGTTATAAAATTTAAACGTAAAAGATGTTTACTGTAATTTCCTTAGTTTAAGGACGAAACCTGAAATTTGCTACAAACCTAAAGGATAAAAAGTGTAATTTACTCTAAAATGTATGTGATTGTGAGTTGTTCTTTTAAAAATAATAATTGATTTTGTGAATTTATAACTTAAGTCATTATTTTTTTAAAGTTTCAAAACAACATGCATTTTAAACAATTTTGTGGATTTTAAAATATAGAAAATAATTTAGTGACTTTTTTATGTATTTATACCAGGTTGAGTAAAAAATAATTAAATGATTTTATAATAAAAATAAGAAAGTACATTAGTTTTCATGATATTAGACTAAAAAATACTACATGTGGTGGCTGAACAACAAATAATATATAATTGAAAAGTTAAAGACTTAACTTATTATATGACTATACCAAAATGCATGATTCATGCAATCAACTTTAACAAAAGTATAACTAAACTAGAAATACTATATTACGTAATTTAATTAGTGTGAACATCTTTTAAATTTAACTTTTAGCAAAAAGACTTGAAGTCCAACAAAATTATACAAAAAGCTATTAAATCTCTTTTATTATATATTCAGAGATGAAATATAAGCCAACTATTAATTTGACTATTTGAGTCGGCTTAATGTAATACATAAAAAGGGTCGTATTTTAAGAGAGGCATCTTGTTAGTTAGCCGTCCAATTTTAGTAGGTAAGAACCAATGAAAATCACACATCCAATTTTAGCCGGCCAACTTACATGAGTCATTTTGTCAAAATTTCACTTGAGAAGCTACCGATATCGTTCCTATTGTTTACTCGAGCGTTATGTTTTTCGTTCATGAGATGGAAAACTCTTTTTAGTAGGGCGAAAATACCATTATATGCTTAATATTAAAGAAAATAATAATCGGCATAAAATAAATAAATATTATATAGCCTAAAATTATCATACATTTTCTAAGCTAAACTATATCCAATATTTAAACAGACAAAAATGACAATTTTAAAATTTACTAAAGAAATATATAAAAATAAAAGAATTCAAGATAATTAAAATAAATGAAAAAAAGTTAAGTATATGCGTAAGCATATAAGGGTTGAGATTATTACGATCCAAACTTGAGCTCAATATTTCAATCAGCTTGTTAAAATAATGAGTCGAGCCCCACCTATCTCAGTTCTGTTTGTTTAAAGCCTTACTAACAGATCCCCAAACCATCATAAGGATTTATTGTTATGGTTCTTTAGCACTCCCTACAACCTCACATCACCCCATTCTCCCCGCAGGTAGTGCCACATATGACCTGCATTTTAAAATCTTTCTTTGTCTTCACAAAAGAGATATGATTCATCCATGTATTTCTTGTCCTTTCTCTCCTTCCATTCTTTTAGAGCTACATCAACCAACTCTTATTCATGCCACTTCATTATGGCCGCTATATGAACAACACTAGAGTTTTGTGTATACAATGTATCCCCAAACTTGTAAATTTATACATAGAATTAGGGCTGCAAACGAACTGAACGTTCAGCGAACAGTTCGTGAACCGTTCGGCGGGAAGTTCGTTTATGTTCGTTCGTTTAGTAAATGAACGAACACGAACAAGAAAAATTGTTCGTTTAGTTAACGAACGAACATGAACACAGGCCGCGTTCGTTCATTTATGTTCGTGAACGTTCGATAATGTGTTCGTTTATGTTCGTTAATGTCCTTTCGTGAACGTCGATAATGTGTTCGTTTATGTTCGTTAATGTGTTCATTTATCTTCTTAATTTTCTGTTATTTATTTTTATGATTATTATATCAAGTATTTTTTTATATTTATGTTAAGTACTTATTTATTTTTAATTAATTTTGTGTAATGTTTGTAATAAAATGTAAATTTTATTCAAAAATAAATTTATAATCATTGTATCTGTTTTGTGTTTATGAGCTTTTTTTGTGTTCGTCATGTTCATGAACAGTTTTTGTGTTCGTTTGCATTTGTTTGTGTTCATTTGCGTTCGGTAAGTGTTCGTGAACAGTTCATGAACATGTTCATTTTCTTAATGAACGAACACGAACAAGAATCTCGTTCGGTAAGTGTTCGTGAACAGTTCATGAACACGTTTTTTCTTAACGAACGAACACGAACAAGGCCTTGTTCGTGTTCGTTTGGTTCGTTTGCAGCCCTACATAGAATATATAAAATTAATGTTAGAGTTAATTACATAAATGGTTCCTGTGGTTTATCCAAAAACAGGTTTGGGTACTAAGGGTTTTTTGTAACAGGTTGGGGCATTGTGTTTTTAATTTTGTAATAAGTTAAGATTTAAGACTAACAGACGTTAGTTTTTCTGTTAACTTTAAAGATTTTGACTAAAATGCCCTTGAATGAACTACTTTTGTAATTCTGTATGTTTTTTTATTCAGGGACCATTAGTGTAATTGTATATACCCAACATCATCACCATCTATCCACCATCACTACCATCTACCCACCATCACCATCATCTATCACTGTCCACTGTCGGCCCCAACCACCAAGCCCTCCTACCCACCGACCATCGGCCACCAACCCACCACCGAACACCCGCGAGCACCACAATAACCACCATCTACCCATCATCACCATATCATCACCCCCATCACAGCATCACCGTCATCGCATCATCACCACCGCTGCATCATCACCGCCATCGTAATATCATCGTCATCATCATATCCCTGGTCTTCCAAACGTCCGCCCACCACCACAACCATTTGTCCGCCACCCTTTCCCCCCTCCCAACTCCGCCATTGCCACCCACCACCGCCAGCGCCACCCACCACCTCCGACTACCCCCAGCTCTAGCGACACCACATCTAATACTTAAAACCTAAACCTTTTTCACAGTCAGCTTTTTAATATCCTTAGAACCTAAAACTTTCTCAAAACCCTAAAACCCAAATTGGGGATACTTGATTTTAGGGCTTATAAATATATTATTTGAACCCAAGGTTAGAACCAGCATCAATTGTCGTTCGATGGAGATGAAGCAGCGATGGTGGTGGTTGTTGCACGCGGTCGTCGGTGGTGGTGGAAGATGAAGATGGCGTTGTGGAGCGGTTGTTGTTCATTTCAAGAGCTGAAGATGATGACGGTGGTGGCTGGTGCTGGTGTGGTGGTGGTGGGCGGTCATGGTGGTGGTGAATTAGTCTAGAACTGAAGGTGAAAGTATATAATATATATATATATATATGTGTGTGTGTTGTGTGTGTGGTGTGGGTGTGTGTGTGTGTGTATGTATTGTGTATATATATTAAGTTACACAAATAATCTTTTATTTATATTAATGACACAACTAGTCCCTCTATTTATTTAATAGTCCTTGTAAAGTGAAAAGATAAAATGCTCTTAGATTTAATGAAAAAGTTAATGCCTGTTAGTGTTAATACCTTAACTTGTTACAAATTAAAAACACGATAAATTACTTTAATTAACTCTTAATGTTATATATATTTGGAAACCTATACACAAAACTTTAATCCGTTTAATCTCTAGTCGGTACCACACTATCATCCGACTAGTATCTAGCGATATGGTATCTTGCTTTTCAATAGTAATTTATAATCGATGTTTAAAAAACATAATTTTTATGGTTTTGAGTGATCAACCATCGAGCATATGTTAACATAAAACAACGTGAAATTTTATAATTTATACACTTTTACTACTTCATGTTCGGAGTATTTAGAAGTTAAAAACTCACAATTAACAAAGATATTTAAAATTATGTAAGCTACTGAGATTTGTGCTAGAGATTATCAAAGGAGACAGTCGAATGAGAACATGTAAAAGAACGATGATGGTCGCTAGGGAAAGGAGCCTCTAAATTGTGACAAGATGTAACATTAGAGTAAATAGTAGGACCATAAATTTCTTTAATCTATAGACTTGAGGTGAAATTTCATCATGGTATAGGATGATCCGCGTATTTTACTTTTAAATATAATTATTTTACTATTTTATTCCATAACTAGAACAATGATAGTTTATTTGATTTGTAAATAGTTCGATTAAACAATGTATTTTTATTTGTTGAAAGGTGATGTGACACAGGTCCAATCATAACTGTTATTTTTAAAATAATATTCAACTATCCAAAGGATTTTCTTTATAAATTCAAAACACTTCGAAAGAGCATAACTTTTTTATAAAAATTAGATCTTCATCAATTTGCAACTTTTACAATTTAATTGTTTATGTTTTAACTTTTACAAACCAATAAATTATAATTAGTCTTGTTTTCCTTTTTAAACCTCTGAAAATTTTCCCTTTTATAAAGTAGTTGATCATATTTTATGTTGTTCAAATATCATCTCCAATCTTCAAGAACGTTCTTGAATAGTCCTTAACTCCAGCATGTAGACCACCTTAGAATATATATAAATTTATTAATTTCATATCTCGTTACACGGTTGAATAAATTAAATATTATATAATAAGTAATAAAAACTTATAAATTATAAGTTGAATATAAATATAATTATAATTACGTATAAATAACTACTTTAAGTAATAACAATAATGTATTTTTTTAAACTTTTGTTTTATAAAAATTGTGATTTTTAAATATTTTGTTTTAAGAAAAATATTTTTTTTTAAAGTTTGTCGTATTCAAGAATAAAACGATATACTATTTTTAACACTATTATCTAAGTAGTTTTACTTTTAAAACAGTCATTTTAAATTTTTTTTATAAAAATAATTATATGAAAATCTTGTTTATTAAAAACTCTGGCTTGTAATTATTGTGGTTGTTTTAATAAGATTGTTTTTAGAATATTTCACCTTTTGTACAATTTTTTAAAAAATGACCGATTTCAAAATATTTTGTTTCAAAAAGGTTTAGTGTTTTAGAACATTTCATATTATATAAAAAATTTGTCTTCTATTATTTCTATTTTAAAAAAAATATATGATTTTTAATTTTCTTAATAGAATCTATTTTTAAAAGATGGCTTGATTTAAAAAAAAATATAAATAAAAGAGAGAAATATAATAATTAATAAAATTGATTATTAATAAGAGAGAGAATTTAGTTTGACTGTTTAAATTATTACAATACCATTTTGAAGGAAAACATTATGTGGGTTGTCTAGAAAAAAGGACACATGAAAAAAAAAATGAGTTAAAAGAATCACAAGTGGTAAAAAACTTTTTTTATTACATACAATAGATACAACCCTAAAATTTAAACGAAAATTAAGATTCAAATAACCTGATTTCATAAATATACCAACTTAGGGCATTCATAATAGGTTTTCTATATTTATGTGAGTGCGTTTTTTTTTATAATTTAAGGAATGGTTGTAAGTGGAGGATAAATAAAAGTAACCATTCATCTGTATACTTGGTAAATCATTATTCAACCTCTATAATTTTTTTTTAAAATTTTGAAAGTGTTTGTGAGAAGGAGAGAGAAAAAAATAATGATTTTTAATGTAATTATAAGGATAAAGATATGAAACTTGATATGAATGCTCTTAGTGACTAAAGTTAACAAAAACCTCTAGATGTAAAAGAAGTGGTTCTATAATTGAACTAAACAAAACAAAACAAAGATCATACACTAGAATATAAAATAAGGAGATGAAAAGGGTGGAGAGGACTAAATGTATTCACAACATTCTCTTTAGTTATAAGATCATACACTAGAATATAATAAGGAGATGAAAACAGGTGGAGAGGACTAAATGTATTCACAACATTCTCTTTAGTTATAAAATTCTTCTGGTTTAATAGTAGACTTATAACTTTTTAAATAGAACGCCGTGGAGTTTTTGTTTTGTTTGGAGCAAAATGTCAAGGCTGAGGCATAAGGTTTTCTTAGTTGTGGATTTTCTCCTGAGGGATTATGAGTACGGTCTTAACTAAGAACCGAGTAAATGGGTCCGATTAAAACTACACCTACCATCCGAAGCAGCGTTATAGAACTATAGTTAAAAAAATAACTTTTTCTTTGGTTATCAAAGCAAAATCATATACTATACTAATTCCCATGTGAACAAACGAATTGGGTTTTAAGATTTGGACACGTGAGTTAATAAGGATCATTCATTCATTTGATTCGTTAAGGTTCACATGTTTCTGAATTGATAGGCCCTCTTTCAATGGCAGTCAAAGTACCACCCTCCCATGCTTCTAATTTACTCCATTCATTTTGTTTTATGAAAAGATAAAAACTTTATGGGCTTTTTACCTTTTAAGTGAATCTCTTTTTTATATTCATTTATTTAACTTTTTTACTTTAAGGTTTTAATTATTTTATATTTTCTTCTACTCATATACTCATATACCAAATAGGTTTATAGAATATATAGTGATCGTTTGCTCTTAATTATATCTTGTGTTTACGTACACTTATTTTCATATCAACATGACCTTCTCTTGGTAACCATATATGTAAAATTATCACTGGAACAAACATGTTCAACAATAGTATTGTCATTCTTTTGCAAATCATATGAGAAAAAAAACTTTTATAAGATATGTATTTATCCTGTCACCTCTGATGTATCAAACACTTAAATTAAGCAAGACATGCTCCAGTGTCTTCTTGCAAGATGTATTGTTGTTGCCTTATGTTTGAAGATATAGCACAAGATCTACGAATGTGTTATATCATATGCCTCATCTAAACACATTCTCAGCTACCTTTATAGTTTTCAAAAGACTTTCACATGATCTGGTGAAATGTTTGTAATTATATGTTTTTTGAAACCCATAGAATTATAGTAATTGTGAATACGTATTCATTTTGAGACCGTCTAGTATGAGAATTAGAGTATACGACACACAAGCAAACCAATTAAGTTGTATTTGATGGTTCAGTAACACTTATTATTTTTTTTCTTAACCTTGAATACCGAAATATTTGTTTAGCCTTATCTGTATGTTTCCAACATGTTATTATTTAATTGAACCGTATTATTTCAAAGTAAATCTCAAGGTTTCTTTGGCCTTTTTTCTTGACTTGGTTGTATCTATAATCAAACATTTTATAGTTCTAATAATTTTAGATTATGTCGAGGTTTTTTTCTATGTAAGGAGTAAACTAATATCTTAAAGTGTTATGTTTTATTGTTGATTTGTAATTGTTAAAGATTTGTGTGAGAAAATTCACTTGTAACTAGTTTTTACTTACTTCACTCACTCTCGTTCAGTAGCGTTTTCTTAATAGTCTATAGTGTAATTATTATATTGATATTTTCTTGTAATTCATATATGACTAGATATATCTTTTCTTTAAATCTGTTGGAGATATTAGATATATAGCTCTGTCAATGAGGAAGTATAATATCTTGTATCATGTACATTTATAACTTGTACCCTATATTTATTTTCAATTTGACAACCTTTTTAACGTTGTAATGGGGATAGAATGATAAAAAAACGGTAATGTTTTAATTTTAAAAAGTTAAATTATATAAATTTTATTTCTCTTATATAATACTTTATTTTAATGAGTTATATTACCAACAAAGTATTTTTCTATAATAAGTTTTACGTTTTAAATAAACAACTTGATTTATATAAAAAATTAATTGATTATGAAAATAAAAGTACATAATTGTAGTTATGTGTATGATAATTTAAACGCTCTTGTAGGATTAGAGAAAAAATCAAATATTTATAAAAGATATGATGAATAAAAAATCCGATGTCACCATGACATGTTTGCAGGTGTTTTAATATACACGGGTTGGATATAGCAAAAATAACATATCAAAGTTTTCATATAATATGTATCGAATATTCTTGTATCATTCAAAGGGTTAATTTTATGTTTCAATTGAACTTTCAATCTTTACATTGGAATTCTTTTTCTCTTCAAACAAATCATTTATTACTAGATTGTTACTTCCCGGTGGTTAATACTCTCTTTGTTGTATTGGGGTATGGTTAGTGGCTATTTTCTTGCTAGTCATAATCGGTTTTTAATAAAATTTGGCGTCGAAAAAAACAACTAGTTTTTTCTAAAGAAAGGATGGTAGTTTACTAGCCATCCCCTAAACGGGTAGCAAAACAAATAAATCTTCAACTTATTTTCTTGTTGGCACTTGTCGAAGCATAATATTCTAATTATAGTAGAATATTCCAAAATTTAAAAATAAAAATCTTGGTGTTCGTGGATTATGATTATGATAGGATAACTAAAGTCACAATCACTATAATGGTGTCCAAAAGGAGTTGTGGGACTCGTTTAAGACCACAACATGACTTATATTTATTATTTAATTTTTATTATAATTTCTTTGAATTAAATTTAACTTAATGTTCAATTTCTAACTAATCATTATTTATTAAAATACATAATGTAGTCAACTATCGGGCGTGATAGAAGTATCCACATAAACCTTTCACTCCTTGTACCTTTCTATGAACGATAAATTTATCAACCTGCTTTAGATGATACGTGTTATTTTAATCGGGTCCATCTATTTGTTTCTCAGTCATAACCGCACTTCAGCATCCGTAAAAGAAAAGCCACAACCGAAAAACTTTTTGTAGTAATAGACTTTAAATTTACCAAATTAATTTATTATACGCAATTATTTAATGATCAAACTTGCGTGCAATCCGCTTAACCGATCACATTTATAGCTTTTATTATTTTTTTATTTATCACGTGTAGCACATGATTTGATGATTCTTATACTTATCTTTTTCTAATGTACAAACCTTTCTTTGATTCATGACCCACCAATGTGGATGTTTATCCAAATGCAATAACCAATGGGGGTATGATTTCAATTTTATTGGACCAGTAAACAGTTTCAATCAGATTCTGGTTTAACGAAGATTATCTTATAAACCGTTTAAACTTTTTCGGGTCTAAATTGAATTCTAAAATTGTTACATTTTTCTAGACGAAGTAACTATTTTGGCAACAATACTAATATTATTTCTAGATTTAACATGAGCATTAACGACAAACGAGCTCCTTGCAATGTAAATTCATAGTAAGTTTTCGTTTTGATGTGAGTATGTACCTTATATTATAGGGTTGGTTGTTAATGGTAGTAAGTGAATAAGAGAGAAAATATATGGGGATTGTACGATTTCCCATATTTGACAAAACACAGTACAACCCTCATAATTTTTTTAATATTTTTAAACGTGGTTCTGAGTGGAGAAGAAAGAAAAAAATTATAATAAAGATATTAAAAAGTTTTATTTAATTGAAAAAGCGAGTAAAAAAATAGTGTTTTTAGTATAAATATTAAGATTGGGATGAGTAAGCTGGTGTGAATGCTCTATTCACCATGTTTATATTGAAAATTATTGTTAAGAATAATTAAATCACACAAATTCACACAAACCTAAATTCAAGAAGTTAATTCCACTATATCGGTAAGTTTAAGGTTATCTCAACTTCTCAAGGACCAAGGTCCAAGGCTACCGAATCAAAAGTGAGATTTGGCCCATTGGGCCTCCACCAGTCCACCTTAGTGATTAACGTAGCATCAAACATCCAAATAAGATCTGGCCAATTGGGCCTAACCTGGCCCACGCCCTCTTCTATTTAAGAAAATATGAAAACCTCCTCAACTTCTTTTGATCACTAACGTTAGTGTTCCCAAATTCATTTAATGATAGAAAAAAAGAGAAGCGGAAGGAAAGAAAAAAAAATTTGTATTCAAGAGTTAATTTAAGGAGGGAAAAAAAGAAAAGTGAAAGCATAATAAAGGTTAAAATCAATTCTTTTAAATCGGAAGAAAGTGGAGAGAATATAAGAGAAAGGAAAAAAACAAAAAAAAAAAAAAAGAGAAAGGAAAAAATAAACATCTCCCTTAATACACATCTCTTAGCACATACATAAACGCTAGATTTGGTCGACATGACTTCAAAGCCTGACAAAGGATGTTTTCGACAATAATCTCACCGGGACTTAAATAAAAAAAAAATTCCTAAATGATTCATACACAGCTACTTTCAGAAAGATCAATTTCAAAAACTCTAAAAGTGAGTATCAAGGTTTTGTTCTTTTTGGGTTTTGGTTGAAGGTCATTTGAGTTACATTTGGAGCTTTTGACTGATAAATTAGGAAAAAAATGTTACTATTGTTTTGTCTTGTTAATGTATTTTGGTTTAGTTAATCGTGTTACTTTTGTCCGTTTTATTAAACATAGATTTATTTGGTTTAAGCTTATTTATTTTTACGATTATTGATGTTTTTTGATTATTATTTATGGCTAGTTATTATTAGTTATTATTATATTATTTAATTGTGATATACTTTTATGATAATATGTCTTTTTATGGTAATTATTAAATAATTTATATTATATGACTTATTTGTTTTATAATATATATATATATATTATCTATATATATATATATATATAATATATATATATATAATTTGTTTCGTGTATTTTATAAAGTTATAATGAAGCGCTTATAGTTAGTTATACTTATATTTTATTTTATATAATAGGTTATTGGATTTTAATAATCCTAATTTTATTTATTAGCCGAGATTAATCTCAACTCGAGAAATGTTTATAGACACGCCCAACTTTGAGCTTATTTTCCTTCAAAGATCTCTTAGTAATGGATCGTTAGAGAAAATAAGCTTAAAGTTGGGGTGTCTGTAAATATTTTCTAAGTTAGGATTAATCCTAACCAATTAATAAAAGTTGAGATTATTAAAATCCAATAACTGTATATAATATATGTTTAAGATGTCTTTCTTGATGAAATGAAAGAAATGTTGACATATCATTTTTGGTAAATTAAAATTACAATGGTGATTACCAAAGGAGACTGAACACCTAAAACTTATAACGTAGAGCTGATTTTTTATTTTGTAATTGTTTTGACTAAAATACCTATAATTTAATAAACTTAACGGGAAAACTTAACGGCGTTATTTAGTAGTAGTTAAGTGGATCCAAATGATAATTTTTGTGAAACTTTTGGATGCAAATGGCAAAATTTAAACTTTTGGATTCAAATGACACTTTATATGAAACTTTAGAGATGTAAAATGAATTTAATTCTTATTTTAATAAAATTACTATTTTAGTTGCTCCACTTTCATATAAGCGCACATAAAAACTTTTCATATCTATTCGGATTAGGTCAGGATGGTCACATTATAAAATACAATATAAAATGTTGCAAAAAATACTTGTTGTTGAAATAGGTAAAACTATTGATAACTTTAAGAGTTAATTACATAAATGGTTCATGTGGTTTATCAAAAATAACAGGTTTAGCTACTAAGGGTTTTTTGTAACAGATTAAGGTATTGTGTTTTTAATTTTGTAATGAGAATGGATACTAAGACTAACTGATATTATTTTTCCTTTTAAATTTAAATAAATTGACTAAAATATCCTTTATGGGATTATTGTTGTAATTTTATATCTCTTATTTATCAAGGGACCATTTGTGTAATTACCTACAACTTAAAAAAAAACCTAACCCACTCCACCCACATCTCTTTCAAAATATCATACCAACACCATTGTTATCCACCTTGGTCAACAGCCGCCCACCACCAACGTTGTTACCCGCCACCACCACCTTGGTCAACCTCGCTAAACCGCCGCTAAATCCATCACTACCGCCCATAAGAAAAACTCCCATCCCAACCATTTTCGTCTCCCTCCCACTCCCATTTAGTTCACCACCACCACTAAATCCACCGACACCGCCACCATCACCTCGCCCGACACTCTTCTCCGACCACACCCATCCGACTACACCACCCCAACCATTGTCGTCTCCCTCCCACTCCCATTCAGTTCACCATCACCACTGAATCCACCAACATCGCCACCATCACCTCGCTCGACACTCTTCTCTGACCACACCCATCCGACTACACCACCACAACTAGATCCAAACATAAGGTTCCTCCCATCTTCGAGTTTTTCTCAAAACTCTAATTAAGAATTACCTATTTGGGGATTCTTGATTTAGGGATTGTTGGCTGTAGTGGTGGTTCAATAAAGATGAAGCCGCGGTGGATGGTGCGATGGTGATGATGATATGATGATGATGATGGTGAGATTGTTGTGATGATGCGATGATGAAGACGGTGTTGAAAGTGTTGTTTGTTTCATTTGAAGAGAAGGTGGTGGTGCTGAAGATGTTGTGATGGGGTGGTGGCCGACAGTGGGGGCCATGCGTGATGGCCTAGGGTGGTGGCCGCGCGGTGGTGGCCTGGGGTGGCGGCCGACGATGGTGACCTGCAGTGGGGGTGAAATTATTATGCATGTGAAGGAGATAACACACATACACTGTGCGTATATATAGTAAATTACATAAACACTCTTTATATATGTTAAATGACACAAACACTCCTTTAAGTTACATCAGTAGTCCTTATAAGTTGAAAAGACATAAATACCCTTAGATTTAACAGAAAAATTAACGTCTGTTAGTGTTAATACCTTAACTTGTTACAATATGTAAACACAATACCTCAACCTGTTATAAAAAACCCTTATTACCCAAACATGTTATTTCCAACAAACCGCAGGGACCATTCGCGTAATTAACTCTATTTTAATAAACAATATACAACGAATAATTAATGTGTGCTCTTGTTTCAGCCATCCTTTTGACAAGGTCACTTACCATATTCATGCTTGTAAATCTCGTGTTTTCTTTCCCTTAACAAAGTATTCAATGGCATAAGTAGAAACATTTAACTGGAAGATAATAATAACATATAAAAAATAAAGAAATAATGGTAATAAATTTACTAAAATTTTAAGCCAAATTGAATAAACAAGAAAATTTAATCTAAATAAGTAAATAAAGGTATAAATTAACTAAAGTCATGCAGTCTTCCTCATAAAGGAAATTCTGATGAATGTTTTCTTCACATTTTTTCTTTCACTTCAACTTAAATTTGTCTTTTTTATGTCATATGAAGTCATCTTCAAAAATATTGTTTTAACTCGAAAAATCCGTACATACATACCTAAATACTCGCGGAAATTCAGTGTATTCCGGTAAGTTTTAAATAGATACGCCCTTGGTGACCATAATCATTGACAATGGTAGAAGTGTTCCTCTACTGTAAAGTCACCGGTGAAAATAGTCCGGAGTAAATGCAAAATGTGTCGGAAAGAAGGAATATATTTATCAAAAAACTAATCAGATTGGATCCCAATAAAATTTACCAAAATTCCAATAATAATAATATATACTTTAGAACATGACTATCATAACGTATTATATCAGTCAATATATCATAATTTTAATTATTAAAATACATCCTGCTTAAAAGATATTAAACTTAGGAGATGTATAGTAGGCCATTAATCTTAATAGTCCATAACTTGTTAATGGTTAATAGGTAACCATTAAAATGTCATCACTTAACCATTCAAACTTAATGTGTTACTTCTTAACCATTAAAAGGTTATGAACCATTAAAATGTATTATTTTAATGACGATTAATAGACTACCAAACAGCCTCTTACACACGTATACTACACATATGTATGTCTATATAGGCTTATGCATGTTATATGTAGCCATGTATGTATTAAAAACTAATCTTGAAATGTAAATTTGTTTTATATTACGTGCACAAATTGCAATATATTCTCTCCAAATAATATACAGTATTTCACAAAATTGTTGAAATAAAACAATATAATCGACAAAGACAGAGACATAGACTCATCACCACACAAACAAAACTTAAAAGACAACAGCATTATTCATTTGACTATCATCTCAACCACCACTACCTCCTCCATCACCACCACCACCACCACCACCACCACCACCACCACCACCACCACCCACCGCAACAGAAACCGCCACCGGTGCAGCTGCTAAGTTCTTCCCTTTATCAGAGCCCACACCATCCCCGGTTTCTATGTCATGATTAGTTTGGCTTCTACAAGACACCACAGTTTTCTTTTGGTGTCTCTTGTGGTGGCGGCCGCCGCCATCCCCGCCGTTGCCGCCTTTATAACATAGGGTTATCACCACCGTTAGTACGGTGGCAACAAATATGAAAGCTAGTGTTGCTATGGCAGTTGCTTCCATCTTCACAAATGACATTACGTACTACACCATAAGATGATCATAAACCCTCAAGTTGTTGACTATTTGTTATATTAATAAGAACTTATATTAATAGTATATTTATGTTGCATATAAATGAATTATTTAAGTTACTAATTAGTTCCTAATGTGTTATAGATAACTAATACACTTGGAGGCATTTGTCTTTTTGCTATTTTAAAATTAATTAAAACTAACCTAAAACCCAATGAGCATGAAATAATACAAACGGAATTTTAATAGTTTGGAACATTATTTTGATGTTTAGTTCTTCAACAATATTGTGACAATAAAATAAGATTGTGGTCATCTACCAAATGATTTGACATAATAGTTTTGATTTTTTATAACTTCTAATTAATTAGTGTTTGTATTTGGCAACAAACCGGCACCTCTCTAAGCTTGGCGCAACATATCTATGCATCGCACATCAAAGCCATGTTGTTGCGCCAAGCCCCCAACAATAACCAATCACACATCAACACATGACATAACACCAGTAACCCATCATATTATACCACATCAACACATGACATAACACCAGTAACCAAACATATTATACCACATCAACACATGACATTTGAACAGGAACCTTTGTGTCACATGAACATTAGTGTGAAATTTTAAGAAAACTTATTAATATTTATACAAGACCTGACGGAAAATTCCTTTAAAGATTCTCTTAGACCCCAATGTATTATGACGATCCAGTCCGTCGCATTTTCGTGTTTCCGCTATCAGCGAGGGTGTGATAGTATTGACCATCTCAAACTTTTGGTTTAAAAACCCGGTTAAAGAAATAAAGAGGGGTGGTTTTGGCTTTAAAATAGAACAAGGGATAAATATGGGCAAATGAAAGTTCAATGCACTAAAACCCCTTATAAATAGAAAGTGGCTACCTATGCATTGATCATTCTTGTTACTTGCATTGACTTAGTCACCCGCATGGATTTAGTCACTCGTATTAATACTGTTACACGTATTGACTTGTCATCCGCATAGGCTCTGTTACCTGCATTGACATAATATGTTCGCGTTCACCATACTTGATATAGTTTGATGATAGACGATAAAGTGATGTAGAGATATAGTTTCTATGTGATTTAAAATATAGTATAAAACCATAAGTAGAGTATTATTTATGGAAACCCAACGTTAAAAGTATTAAATTATGATGAGAAGTTAAAGTATTATCGTATCTACGGTAAATGTTAAAGAAAGATTAAGGGCAATAAGGTACTGAAATTATAATTTCTATTGTAATAAGGTGTTAATAAATAATAAAGATAGATAACTATAACTAAAGAGAGTAACATAGATTCACATATGAAATGTTAAAGAATTTGAATCAAAATTCAAAAATAGTTACCCAACTAAAGCACAGCTGTGAAAATATTAAATTATGCTAAAAAAGTCTTACAAACATTGAGGTCTTAACGTATTTCAAGCCTCGGCATAGGAGTCCTGCGTAATGGCAAATGAGAGGAGGCTTGCATTCTTTCAAGCCAGACATGAGTCTTGCTTAATGGCAAGAGACAGTAAAGTCTTGTGTTTTACACAAGCAATGGCTAAAAGAGTTCTGTACGAAATACAAACTCATGACTAAGTAAAGATAAAGAAAAGATAAAGAATGTTAAAGTAATGATAAAGTATTGGCTAAATTATGATAAAAGAATAAACATAAAAAAGGTTAAAAGAGTCTTACCTAGATGTAAGCACATAGTTCCCGGTTAACGAATGATTTAAAGGCTAAAGTTTAATTTATGGCATATATATATGATAAAGAAGACTGTTAAAGATAAAGATTGTCTAAAGTGTTTTGATAAAGCAAAAGCTAGAGCTCATTCAGCAACGTTTGTTTTTTGTATACGTATTAGCTTAATAGGTATTCACATGATAGATTAAGAGTTATAGCTTGGCATGGATTTTGGAAGCTACCTGGCATCTCGATAAAGACTCGCATCATAGCATAGTTTATCTATAGATAGTTTGAGACTTTTGATTTATGATGTAATTTTTGAATATCTAGAAAATTTAATTCCGCTGCTTATAGTTTATAGAATTTTGACTTTAAGAACTTGTGTTTCTGATATCCAAAATCAACCGTGAGGCCGCCTACAAACAAGGCCTTACACAGTACCACACTTTTACTTACTCCAACTCATAACCTTACACTTCTCATTACATTTTGTGTTCCCAACTTACGCACTAAGCTTATATTTGTTGTAAAACTAATAATGTCTCGATTATTTTTTTCCTTTATATTTTGTTAAGATTTTGTTATGACGGATCTTCGCACGGATGAGGGGAGAACGTTGAAGATATCTACTACCTTTGCCCTTTTTCTTTGGCATCCGTCATTTTGGATTTCAAAAGTGTTACTAGTAGTTTAGGTCTTAATGTTCATGCTTCTTCATACTTTCATTGTTTATGTTGCTCTATCAGTAAAAGTCACAAGTTACTATTTGGACCAAATTCACTAAGTGCACAAAACCTTTACAATTAATGTATACTGACGTTTTGAGGACCTGTATAATAATCCATTATGGATTCACATCTTTAGTTGTTGACTGTTTTTTAAAATATGTGTGACTATATCCCATGAAATAAAAATCAGACATGTTCTTTTTATTTCCACAATATAAAGATGTAGTTAAAAAAATTTCTAACACATTTAGTTTTTTCAACAATAGTTGTGAGTTTCAACGACTTATTGAAATTTTTAAATCACTTGGGATATCTCATTTCACCACTCATGCGTATACACTAGAACAAAACGGTATGGTGGAACAACATCGTTACATTGTGGAAACTGGATTTTTCTTACTTTATTTCGCGGATTTTCCCACTTGGTTCTTGAGCGATGCCTTCCAAACCGCCATCTTTTTCATAAATCGACTCCCAACCCTCTTTCTTAATTCTAGTTGTTCATTCCTTAAATTACATGAACAACCCTAAAATTATACAAACTTTAACTTTTTAATTGTCTTTGTTACCCATGGCTTTGACCCTACTCCACATCTAAGCTCGGCATTGCTCCCCTACCACCACCAAAGCCGGTGCGTCTGGTAAGCTCTCATGGATTAGAAACTTGCTTCTTGGACTCAATATTGCTCCCTACCGCCACCATAATTGTTTTGTGACAACACCAAGGCCATTTATCTTTGTGCTAATCCAGTTTATTCCTCTTGCATGAAACATGTGATCTTAGATTATCATTTTTTAATTCATCTTGCATGAAACATGTGGCTTTAGATTATCATTATGTTCTAGAGTAGGTTACAAATGGGTCATTACACGTTCTTCACTTCAACTCTGCCAACCAGTATATACTCATTAACAATGTTTTTATAATCGGATCGGATGGTGAATCGGTAACCTTACCGGTCAATCGCTCTGACCGGATTTAAGAACTAGATGATATCATAATATATATATATATATATATATATATATATATATATATATATATATATATATATATATATATATATATATATATATATAATATATATATATATATATATATATATATGTGGTGGAAAGTTTACGGTGCAAAGCCTATAATTCGTGCGAAGCGTACGAAGTAAGGCGGACCATTGATTTAAAGGATGAACGATTCAGATTTAAGATGAGAATGTGACTGAAGGGGCAGAATTAAAAATAGCATAAATTGTTGACTTTTTTTTTAAAATTCCTCCTGTTTTTTTAAATACATATAACCTTTTCATATGGTGTTATTTTTAAAAAAAAAAATACACTATAAAAACGAGCATTTTATCCTCTTTAATACGAGTATAGTATTGCTATATTTAAAAAAAAAACAATATTTTTTTAAAAAAACATCTATGTATTGTGCGTATAATTTGCGTGATTATTCACTGCGTAATTATCAACATAACTTGCGTAATTATTTTTATAACGTGAGTAATTTTACTTTGCGTAATATCAAATATATATTGCGTAATAATACACATAACTTGTGTAATTATGAATATAAGTTGCGTAATTATGTACATTATATGCGTAATTGCGACGCGGACGACACTACCCTCCGCCAGAAAACACGTGTCGCGTCCTTGTAACTTTGTACCCTTCGCACGAAAATTACACTTTATATAGTAACCGACCCCTATATATATATATATTAGATGTATAGTTATATATTAATTCAATAAAAATATTTTTATATGTACAGTTTATATGTTGAATAGTTTAATTTATAGTCCGAACCAACGGTAAAACTTATTACAATTCAAAAAATAAAAAATAAATAATTTTTTTTTCATGAAATCAAGTTTGAACCAGTTTCCATTCCTACCACCGAATCAATCCGAACCTACTGGTTCTTCAAATATAAAACGATTTAGGTTGGATCGATCCGATCCTCTTTTTCATCAAGGCCTATGAACGAATAAGACAAGAAAGCTTTAGCATGCATATGTTCTCCATACACAATTTGTCATGTGATATGATTGTCAATGTAGTAGGTGGTTCCAAGATGCAACCCTTTTGTTTTCACTCCCATCTATATAATAATATTAACATAACATGCATACATCCATCCATCATCCCAATATAAACCACCCCACCGGAATATCCACTTCCTCTAACCCCAATGGCCACAAAGCAAGTGCCGGTGATCGACATGCAGAACGTCGATCAACTGCCGGAGGAGATAATAAACGCGTGTAAACAATGGGGCATCTTTCGGATCGCCAACCACGGCGTCTCGCCGGAGCTCATGACGGAGATGAAGGTAGTTATAGCATCGCTGTTCAACCTACCGGAGGAGACCAAACGCCGGACGATTAGCTCCGGTAGCGGTAAAGGCTACATCGCGTTTAACCCGTCGAGCCCGTACCTTGAGGGTTTTAGCATCGATGATGTTTCTTCCCCCGGAGAGTTTTGTGATCGGCTTCAGGCATCCGATCACCAAAGGTTTGATTCGAATCATCCTCAGTTGATCTGTTTTTTATTTGAAACTGATTAGATTCGGTGGTTTGATTGATTGTAGTGAGATTATATGAAGGTTTTATTCAAATTAACATCAGTTGAATTGTTTCCAATTTGGAAATCACTGAATCGATTTTGATTCAAATCACCCTTAATTGATTTGTGTCTAATTTGAAAATCACTAAATCGATGTGTTAACTGGGTAGGAGTGTTCAAAATCAGTTATCTTTGGATCACTAAATCGATGTGTTAATTGGGCACGGGTGTTTCAAAATCAGTGATATCTGTTTAAACATTTTGGATAGTGGATTGCAATATCCGAATACAAAGGGATATCCGAAATTTTTGATTTCGAATCCAGAAATCTAAAAAGTTATGCAATATTTAATTATTTAGATAAACATTTATTGAAAAAAATTTCAGATGTACCAAATTTTTAAAAAATATCAAAAATATATGAAAAATATCCGAAATTTCTGATTAATATTTATTGTGTAATAGTTTTTATAGAAACATTTAGATAATTCGGATATCCGAATATCCAAATTTCTCATCATTGTTATCCGAATCTGAATCTGAAATTTTTGGTTATACAAATTTTCATATATTTCGGGTTCAGATTTTCAAATTCAGTAATTTTTGCCCACCCGTATTTCCGATTGTAAGGAGATTAATTATATTATATATAGGTATATAAAGGTTTGATTCAAATCACCCTCGATTGAATCGTGCCCAATTTGACAATCACTTAACCGATCTGCTAATCGGTTTGATTTTCGATTGTAGGGAGGTTATATACAAGTATATAAAGGCGATTCGCGATCTGGCCGGAGTAATCGGTCGGAAAATGATGGAGGGGTATGGATTGGGCGGGGATTTGTTCGAGGGGTGGGAATGTCAGATGAGGTTTAACAAGTATCATTTCTGTTCGGAGAGTGTGGGGTCGTGTGGTGTTTTCTTGCACTCTGATCCTTCGTTTTTGACCATTTTGCATGATGATGAAGATGTAGGTGGGTTGCAGGTGGTGGATAAATGCACCGGTGAGCTTATTCCGGTGGACCCTGTTCCGGGGACTATAGCTATTAACATCGGTGATATTGGCAAGGTAATACACTAATACTCAAATAGCCAAGTTCATAATGAAATGCTTTTCATTCTTGGGAAGTTTTGAATTTTTTATATAATTTTTAGGTGTAGAGAAAAAATATTATTGTCATGATGTAAAGAATTGTAAAATGTCATCAGAACTAACATTTTAGTGGTATATTTTCAAACCAAAAGGTTATGAGTTTTGAGTTTTGTAGTGTGCATGTCTGGTGAATTTAAGATCAGAGTAAGTGCAGAGAAGAAAGTGTTCGTACTGATAAAAAAAAACAAATAATTGTAAATGAATTTACGAAAAGAATATAATTATGTAAATCAATAAACTATTGACAATTGAAATGGCTATGCACGGTTTGGTTTAGTTTTAGCTCTTGATCAAAAGTTCTTCTTTTAACGTTAATTTCTAGATTTTTAGGATAAATACATCTAACTTGCATACTGTAGGATGTAAACTCATAACCTTTTGATTAAAAGTTTTTAATATTGAAAATGTAAAACCGATCTATTCGGTTGTTTTGTGTTTCGAGCACCGGCAAAATGTAAAAAGTCTCCATTAAAAAATTTGTGTGAAATGGTTTGGTTAACCATCGGTTTTCATTTTCTTCATGTATTTTGTTTGGTTGAATGTTTTTGGTTATGATAGCAGGCATGGAGCAATGGAAGGTTTTGTAACGTGAAGCATCAGGTTTGGTGTTTTGAACCAAAAACACGTTATTCTACGGTTCTGTTCGTGTTAGGGCCGAATGACAAGGTGGAAGCTCCACCTGAACTTGTGGACTTGGAACACCCACGTCTTTATGTTCCCATAGATATCAAGGAATATAGAAACGCCCGAAGTGCTAAAAGGTTTCACACCGGTGACACCCTCGAGCTATTTAGCACCGCCACTGTTGGAAAATGAATGTATAACAAATGAGCATCACTAACATTGCTTCTCGTGATAAATCTTCATTAGGAGGTTAATCATTTGAAATTACCGGTTTGTTATTTTTTAATATTTAATAAAAAAAAGGTGTTACATTTTGCTTCTGCTTTAACGTTTACGAGAATGAATAAGATTTTATCCACATGAGATGCTCAGTGTAGAAATCATCTAAGCCAACTCTCTACACTAAAGAATTTTGCCTTTGTCCCTTGACCCGTTGAAATATCATCAAGAACCACCAATTTCATGTCACCAAGTTCCACCACATTAATTCTTTTTTTATATATTCTATTTTTTATATATAATAAAAGAAAAGAGGTTTGTTACTTATTATATGATAACCAAAAAAGAAAGAAAAATAAGAATTAGTAAAAAAAATATAAATAATGTTAATGGCTGTGAATATAAAATAATACAAGCAATATTTATATATGAAATTACTAAAATAAATCTATATTAATAAAACAAAATCTCTAGTATGCAAATGACATTTTTCTAGGATTTCCACGTAGGTTTCACTTAGGATTTAGATACATATCCTCATTATAATAAATATTATAAATTAGTATATAAAAATAGTTTTCTTAATAAATGCTCATTTAATATTATATTTATCAAATAAACTTAATCTAAAAAAATAATATGTTTCATTACAAGTTTTTTAATGAGAGTTAATATTGTTAAAATCAAAATTAATTTCTAGCAGTTGTTAAAATTAAAATACTTTAAACATTGTATTCTTTTAAAGAAACATTTTTAAAATATCAAGATTTATGAAGTCAAACTCAATTACAATAAGTGATTACTTACTATAAAATAACATCTCCGCTTCAACGTATATCTTGGTTCCATCTTCTCAAATCTAGATATGTTTTACTACGTCACAATTTCTTATTCACATTTCATATTCAGAATTTTATATTCTCGCATATGATGTTTACTATTTTAACTGTAACACACGTCTAACCTAGTAAATATATATAATACAATGGAATCAAGGGCACGCAAATCCAGTTAACCAATTTTGCAATTTTTACCTAATCTCCTTCTTTTGAGCAACTTGACGACTTCAAATCCTCATCTTCCTCGATGATTATCGGCTTCAACGAACTTCCGAAAGATTGGAGTGATGACGATTATCATGTCAAACCATGTTTAAATCGATCAGGTTATATATCATCTTCAACCCTCATTCGTAGCCACCAAAACCCTCTTGGCTATTGTGTTGTCGAGCCATCGTCACTGCTCCCAAATTGGCTACAAATCCCCCACTACCTATCTAGATAAAACACTCTTTCGATTGCATTTGTTCGAAACCAATTGCAATCGACACGGTTCCTGTTGTTAAGAAAATAAAACTCCGTAAATGAATTGAAAAAAGAATATAATTATGTAAATCAATACAATTATGACAGTGAATAAGGTTGTGTGGAGTTTGGTTTGGTTTTAGATCATAACCAACAGTTATTTTCATTTTTGGTGATTTTAGATTTTGATATACACAATACAATCTTTATAATGTAAGATTTGGACCCTTTAATTTTTTGATCAAAATCACACCACTTAATCATGAGGACATTCCTTGGAGACATAATTAAAAGTTTTGATAATTAAAGATGTAAAACCAATGGGTACGGTTTATTTTCTGTTTTGAGCATCGAATAATGTTAAAACTTTGCCTCTAAAAATTGTATATATTTTTAACCACCAGTTATTATTTTCTTTATGTATTTCAATTGATTTCATTAATAGATTTGTCTGCTCATCCTTAATATTACTTCTATTAAAAAGACTGATGGTAATGCGACACAGGCATGGAGCAATGGAAGGTTTTATAGCGTAAAGCACCGGTTTGATGTTTAGAACCAAAAACATGTTATCTACGGTTCTATTTGTGTTAGGGTCAAATGAATAAAAGATGAAAGCTCCACCAGGACTTAGAACACCCTCGTCATTACGCCCCCATAGACATCAAAGAATATAGAAATGGCCGAAGTACTAAATGGTTACACACCGATGACGCCATCGAACTATTTTACACTGCCCCCGCTAGAACATGAATGTTTGTTCTTGTGACTGAGTTTTATTGTTAAATTCAAGAGAATATTTAATTTTAAAATAGTGTTACATTTTGCTTATGCTTTAACGTGTATGAGAATGTATAAGATTTCATGTCGCCTTTTTCCACCACATTAATTTATTCTTTTTTGGGGTGGTTGCAAACAATTAAAATTTTGGGGCGGTTGGAACACAAAAATTATGCAATCTTATATTATGTTATATAACAAATGATATGCAACCTTATATTATATATTTTATATATAATAAAAGGAAAGAGGTATGTCACTTATCATGATACTAAGCATTCTTTCCCACATGTTACACTTTTAATCATATATTGCCACTTGGGAACATCTTCTTTATTTTTAACAAAAACACACAAGGATCTTCTAAAATCTAAATTAATTCCATTCATATTTCAAATCCTAAAAAAATGTCAACACGTAACATATATTTTCAAACTCCTAAATTTTGACTTAATTTGTTTTCTAAAAATAAAAAGCTTCTAAAGTTTAAATTAATTCCATTTATATTTCAAATACTATAAGTTAAGTAATGGTATCACGATAGTATAATAAGGAATCATTAAAGCACATGTAGTATTAATATTAATTTGTATCCATAACTTCTGTTTAAGAAACCATGTACATAAATTACAAATTATGTCCTTTATTAATATACGAAATTACATGGTATATTCTTTAGTTTTAATAATTACATCCAATGTTTTTTTTTTTAAATATCTACACATCTGTTGTCTTTTACAATAACTTTAATTTAAATGTACAGTTAACTCGTTATGTATCTGAGGTGCATTTTTGTTATTTTCTTTTCATATCTAATATATTATACAAATGAAAAAAATTTAATAATTTTATATGAAAAAATAAAATTAAAAGATATCGGATCGTTGGATAAGTCGGTAAACCCGCATCCTTCTTACGCTCAACACCATTAAATCCAGCATCCCACTCTCTTTGATACTCTAATACCGGTCGTCTTCACCACCACCTACAACATCTCACACACATTGAAACCCCTTGAAATTAAACAAAAAACAACGGTATGATTCAAATTCCTAATTCGTTTTTTGTAGTTCGTTGCTCTTTGAATTTCTGGCTTATTTTGTTTTGTGATTAACGAGCAACTCATAGTTTATTTTTTGGATTTTGCAATTATATAAGCAATTCAAAGAATCACAGGTAATCTTCAACTTTGTGTTCCTTATTGATTTTTCATTATTTGTTTGTATGAATAGTTGATAAAGTATTTACGGGTATTTTTTGGTGTTTATTGTTGATTTCAAGACTTTGTCGTTGATTTATGACTTCGACTTCTTACTTTAGTAAATTTTATTGAAGGTTGTTGTTAGTAAATTTTTGACAACTAGTCGAATGGAAACACATTGAAATTGGTTTCACCAACTTACACAACGGTGCGATATCTTTTAATTTTTTTTCATTTAAAATTTTTATTTTTTTAAATTTTTTTAATATGTTAGACGTGAAAAGCAAATGAAAAAATTACCTCTCATGTAAGAGCGCACATAACTGAGTTAACTGTATTTGTATGAGAGTTAGTATAAAGGACGATATGTGTGCAAAATTTTTAATAAAAGGATATTGTATGTAATTATTAAAACTAAAGGACATACTATGTAATTTCGTATATTAATAAAGAACACAATTTGTAATTTACTCTATAATAAAATGTGTTTTTTGTTTTCCGAAAGTAAATTAAGAGAGAATATTTAATGTAGTGAATTACATAATCTCATATAATTAAGTAATATATTAATAATGGGATATATAATTTATTAGTTAGAAGGAGTTTATTTAATAGGGGAAAAATAATCACACAGATCATTTGTACCATATGCTTAATAAGTTGTATTAAGTGTTTTAAAGTTTACGTAAACTGATATTTGTCTCTCACTCATCCTTATCTATAGTATAGATAAGTAAATAACAACCAGATTTTACACTCCAACTCATTCTTTCTCTTCTACAACAATCAAACATTCAAACACATTAACTACGTTAAAAATTTAAGCTACTTGCTAAAACTATGAAGGTAACATCTCACGATTTCCTTTCATGATAAACAAACAAGAAAACTAGTAAAAAATTAGGAATCACAAAGTCAAGAAACATATGGAAATCTTCATTCAGATTTTGTGGAGCATATTTGAAGGGAACGTCCACGCAATCGTGATTAATATTTAGTACCATTTTCTATTATCTTATACAATTTTATTTTAAAAAATTATATGTTATTATTTTTGTTAATTAAATCTATTTTATTATTTAATTACGAGTTAAATTATTAAATATATAAATATCAATTGAAATATTAATTAAAAAATCTCAACCCACTTATCACTTTTCATCATGCTCACAACACACATTCAGCAATGTAAATGGTGATAACCTCTAACGCAAATGTGTTTTAGTCAACGCTAACATGAATCACTTTTTTTATCACATTTCACCTCACCCACAACATATAGGCTTAATGAGGTTGTGTGGTTTTGTTGCAGGAAACAAGGTGTAGCCGGGACATCAGGCTATTTTGCAATCATTATCTTTGTTGTAGGTTTTTTAGGTTTGTAATATTTAGAATAGTCTTTTAGATTGTGTGACATTAGTTTTAGATTAAAGTAATATTGATGATACTCTGAAATCATAAATTGGATAAGATAAAAACATACAAGAACAAGTTAAATCTCTTGTGAAACCACACTAGAATTTAAGTATGAAATCGATATAAAAAAATAGACCAGAAATCTTTTTATGTAGAGAATGAACAAGCACAGTTGTTAGTTAACTGTTGATGCTTATAGCTATTGATAGTTGAAATGGTAGACATGCGAGGGTCAAAATCTGATGTTAAAAAGGTCAGAGGTTTTTAGTTGTTACAACCCCCTCCGTCAACTTGTTATATCATTAGTTCGCACACTAATAGCCAAAAAAATAGTTTTTTGATTTAATATTTTTTAGGATACATTCATTGATTCAAGTGTTACATGTAGTTACGTTCATGAAATATAAACTGATTAACAGGTGACGTGATAGAATGATAAAATTTTTGTTTGTTGTCTTTTTATCAACTTATACGAGTTAAAAATATAGTAAGAAAGTATATTTTCAAAAGAGAACAAGACCAGTCGGATCGGGAAGTGATAATAGAATTGGTTTGGTAACTGTTTTTAATTGAACCGACTAGTTACCGGACACACTGGTGAACCAAGTGAACCAAACCTGGTGGTCGAATCGTTTTTTATTTTTATTTTTTTGGTAAACTTTTTATTTTAACTTAATTTAGTATTCTAAGATCATAATATATTTATACACGTCATCGTTAACACAATTACTATTATTGGCGTCCAAATGCCACCGAACACCATTTTATTAGTTTATTTTTAGTACTAAATATTATTATTAATATCATCTTTTCTGTTTTTGTTTTTTTGTTAACTTTTGGCTTTATTTTAAACATTTTCTTTTTATTTTACTTAAAAAAGGAATTTAAAATAATAGAACTCTCATTTGTTAGCCTCATGCGTCGTGAATCGAGCGACTTGCGTTTGGTTCCAAAGGAACCATAGGATTTTACATGTTACTTTACGTTCATTTTCACAACAGCAACGTTTCGACATGCTTATTAACGAGTTATAGTATAATTAAACTAATAATTGAGTTGTTGTAAAACAAGTTTATTTTTTTGTAAAACAAGTTTTTTTTTTTTATATAAGTCCTAATGCATAGGTTTACGTTAATATTTCGCTTCTTACACTAATGTTTTGAATGTTATCATTGTCATCAGTGTAACACGTGCGGAACCGACGTACTTAATTTCATTAACATTTCGACGTAAGGTGGCCAAATGCCACCTACCACCACTTTATTTTAGTTACTAAATAATAATAATACTAAAAATGGAAAATGTAAAACATTAAAAACAATAAATAAATTGATCTAGGACCTGTACGTTGTGATGGGCTGTTAAATGGGGAAAAATAGCCGTAACAACGTTGAACCACAAGCGCACCTTACGAGCGAAATGTAAAACGATAAATTTATAAAATATAAAAAGTATAGGGGGTTAAACTTAAAAGTAAAAAATTACAAGGGTTAAATTGTAAAAAATATAAAAGTATTGGGTTTAAAAAAATAAAAGAACTAGATGGTTGTACTTTAGGAATTAAAATGCGTACATATAACTTGATAATTATAATATATTAGTATTAAGCCCCTCACGTTGCCGCGGAAGACGTAAAACCATGTCAATTAGCACCAAGAACACACCACCGTTAGCGACCACCAACCGAAACCTAGAACCAAGGACACACCACCGTTAGGCGAAACATAAAACATATAAAACAATAACTAAGTTGATCTTGGACCAGCGTCTTGAGACGAGACCATTAAACGGGAAAAAAAATAAGTGTATGAACGTTGAACTACACACGCACACTACGGCGTGTTAATTCGTAAATTTAGACCCAAACGTAAAACAAAAAAATTTTAAAATATAAAAAGTATAGGGACCAAAGTTAAAAGTAAAAAAAATATTTGGGCTAAATTGTAAAAGATGTAAAAGTATTTGGTTAAAATAAAAAGTTAAAGATTAAAAAAAAAGACAAAAATTAGATACAACCGCATAACAAAGTTGGTAATTAGAATATATATATTATAATATTTCTTTTTTCTTTTACTAAAATACAACAAATGGAAAGAGTCATGCGTTGTGAACTTTAGAATCATGCATCGGAACCTTGCGACTTAGGTCCTATTCGGGGGAACCCTAGGACTCGTTAATGTGTTACTTTACGCTCTTTTTCACAACAATAACGTTCTTTTTCACAACAATAACATTGAGACGTGCTTATTAATGAGTTATATATAATTTTACTTAAAACCAAGCCGCAACGATATGATTTCATTATTATTATATAAGTTCGTAGCACATTGTTTACGTCAAATTTTCGTTTTTTATTCGGTTATTTTGATCTTATCATCTTCCCCGCCGTAACATATGTGGAATCGACATACTTAGTTTTATCAACGTGTCGACGTCAATTTTTTCACGGCTCAACGTCGTCACCACGACACGAGAGTCTAGTAACTACTTTCTTTAAATTTGTAAATTCACGTGAAAACGTATAGTATTTTCATATTGTGTTATAATACGTCTATTATTTATAACTTTATACTGGTTTTCAAACCAAGCACAGATCAATGACAGGGTTAGTAAGACGTCCAGTTCGCCGTCGTGAGCTTTAAAACATTAAAACATTTTCAATTAGTGATTTGTCATGTGATCATTGGTAGATGTAGTGGGTGGTTTTACATTTCACCCTCCCTTACTCCTTTGGTAACTATATAATAATATTTACATCCATCCATCCATCACCCCAATAGGCTAATATCCACTTCCTCTAAACCCAATGGACACAAAGCAATTGCCGGTGATCGACATGCAGAACGTTCAACAACTACCGGAGGAGATAATAAACGCCGGTGAACAATGGGGCATCTTACGACTCACCAACCACGGCGTCTCGCCGGAGCTCATGACGGAGATGAAGGTGATTATAGCCTCACTATTCGACCTACCGGAGGAAACCAAATGCCAGACGATTAGCTCCGATAGCGGCAAAGGCTACGTCGCGTTGAACCCGTTAAGCCCATACCTCGAGAGTTTCAGCATCGACGACGTCTCTTCCCCCGGCGAGTTTTGTGATCGTCTTTGGCCTCTGATCACCAAAGGTTTGATTCAAATCACCCTCAATTGAATCGTGTCCAATGTGAAAGCACTAGATAGATCATAGATGTGTTAAAAGGTTATATCTCTCTGCTATAACAAAATGTTAAATGGGAAAGACACGTAACACAGTTTAATAATAATGTTAGTATTGTAGTAAGATAATGTTTGTTTATTGTTTACATGAGTTTTGAAGTTCTTGCAAAATATAGAAATTCTCATTTAACCTACAAAACATACGAAATCATCTGCACGCAACATGTGCCATTTGGGGGGGGTGTAAAAACGTACATATATATGTGTAGGGTTAAAAACTTTGCAAAACCATTTTTAATTACAAAAACAAAAGAGCAAATTATTCATATTTAATTATTTTATATAGTTTATTATTCATATATGATATAGACATACGTAAAATAACTCAAGAGTGGTTTATTTGGTTCACATAATAAAAAGTAATTTTGTAATAATCCTTGTTGGTTTAATATTGATATTATCCTAAGTTAGCATTATAATTAGTTTAACCTGTTTATTATTAATTTGTATTAGTGTTGTATAACATAAGTAGTGATGGTTATGGCGGTTATGTTAGTTATAGTACCGAACAACCGGTAACTATAAATAGGGATTAACACCCTCATTTGTAATGATGATGATGTTTGTATGTAAAGAAAGTTTCTGTAATTCCTCTCAATCATCCTTCAATCCTGACTTATAAATATTTGATTCAAATCACCCTTAATTGACATTCAATTTCCGATTGTAGGGAAGTAATATACAAGTATATAGAGGTTATTCGTAATGTCGCCGGAGTTATTAGTCGGAAACTGATGGAGGGGCTTGGATTGGCAGGAGACTTGTTCGATGAGTGGAAATGTCAAATGAGATTTAACAAGTATCATTTCTATTCGGAGAGTGTGGGATTGTGTGGTGTTTTGTTGCATTCTGATCCTTCGTTTTTGACCATTTTGAATGATGATGAAGATGTAGGTGGGTTGCAGGTGGTGGATGAATGCACCGGTGAGCTTATTCCGGTGGACCCTGTTCCGGGGACTATAGCTATTAACATTGGTGATATTGGCAAGGTAATATAATAATGCTCAAATAGTTATATACATTTGGAATAAAATACGGATAAATATCATAAAAAACCATCATATTTTTTTTGTTTGTCTTTAAACAATTTTTCCACACAAAAAAGTCACATGTTTTGAGTTTTTTTATTATGAAAATACCTCAATAATTACTTACGCATTAAAATCACTCTACTTGTTAAGTTCAAGCAAAATTTGAAAAAAAAAGAAGACAACTTATGCCCTAATTGTTTTGTTTGTGTACATTTTTTCCCAAACATAGCTCATTTAACTAATTATCAAAGCTCGAGTTTGGGTCGTGCAAGTTATGGGAGCTCGAGCTCGACTCGTTTCAAGTTTTATTTTTAAAGTTCTAGCTCGAAATAGTTTTAGCTATGAAGTTGAACAAGCCGAGATCGAGCACCCGTAAGTTGAACAAGCCAAGATCGAACACCCGTAAGTTGAACAAGCCAAGATCAAACACCTGAAAGTTGAACAGGCCAAGACTGAACACCCGTAAGTTGAACAAGCCAAGATCGAGCAGCCGCACCCATAAGTTTAACGAGCCACATTAGGAAAAAGGTCACGCAAACATGAAAATGGTACGAAAATTGTTTTAATTTTTTTCACAATTTTCTTCGAATTTACATCGAAAGGGAATTTAGTGTGTAAAATATGGTTGAGACATTTTGTGAGAAGAAAACAAAAAGTATATTATTTTTTTGGATAAAAAATTATTAAGGATTTTTATGAGACAACACAGAAAATACGTTGGTTTTTACATGCACAAAATTATACAGGAAATTTTATAGAAACAACCGAAAGTATATAGTTTAATATTAAAATAAATTAAATGTTTATCATTTCACAAAAAGTTTAGAATTTTTTTAAATAATAACTTGTTATATTAGTAAACACATGTAGAATTACACTATTATTATACTATAAAGAATTGTAAATATATTTTTGAGGACACTTACATCTAGACTTAATTACACGGATGGTCCCTGTGGTATATTCTAATTTCACTTTTGGTCGCTAAATCTTAGAAATTACAAGCTTTGTCCAATGCTTTGCACAAACGTAACAAAGATGTTTTCCGAAATGAATATCCGCTAATTTTGACTGTTAAATACATGTAAAATAATCAAATTACCCTCTTAAATAAATTGTTTAAAAAACATAAAAAAACACAAATAATAATATATGACCCATTGGCCCCCACCATTTAGTTCTCTACCCAACCCCACCCACTTCATCTTCTCCATCCCCCAAATGACCACCGCTGCCCCTTGCCGGAAAACGGTTACCACCACACCATGAAAACCGGTCAAATTCCTTCCCCATTCGCCTCCTGTTCTTGAGTCTTACCCTCGCAAGAATTCGACACCCATAATAACCAGAATCGATGGTGGGATAAATCCATCCAAATCAAGTCGACCATTCTCCCGTTGTTCTAACAAGAACCAATCCAGATCTTATGGGAGGCAATGTTGACGGGTTGATGGCGAAAAAGGAAACAAGATGGTGACGGAGATGGAGATGGCGATGATGGCCTAAATTCGGCTGACCACCACCACCTCCTCGTCGTCTGAAATTGTTTGACTTAAGTGATGTTGGCTTAAAACCGCCCAACCATCCACCTCACTTCATCATTTATCTAGTTGAGAGGGGGGACTCAAGGTCGGTTGGAGAGGGGGGACTGAAGGTGGTGGTTGAGAGAGACGTGTAGGGAAGAAGAAGTATGGTGTTGAATAGGGGAAGAGATGAATCGCCGGATATTTGAGAGGGATGCCGGAAAAGGATTCCGACCGTTTGGTGGTGGTTTCTATGTAAGAAAGCGAAATGATAGATTAATGGGTCCTATCATTTTTTATTTAACATATATTAAATGGGTGGTTTTTATTTTAAGTAAATAATTTTTTTAATAAGTAAGGCTATTTTAGTTATTTGAAAAAGTTTAACAATAAAAATTAACGAACATTCATTTCAGGGATCATCTTTGTTATGTTTGTGCAAAGTATTGGACTAAGCTTGTAATCTCTAAGAGTTAGGGAACAAAAGTGAAATCAGGACATACCACAGGGACCACCCGTGTAATTAAGTCTAAAAAGTATGTGTTTCATCGGTGAAAAAAACTAAAGATGAATTAAAAAATAACATAATTATGTTATGCACATATTGGTTCGATTTTGTATCATAATCAAAAGTTATTTTCGTTTATAGTACTTCTTACAACTTCAGGATAAATACTAATAAAAGATTTGACCCCCTAATCTTTTATATACCACTTAATCATTGCGACATCCCTCGGGGACATGATCAAAAGCTTTGATAAATTATGTGTTTCGAGCATCGAATCATGTTTAAAGTTGACGCTGAAAAGTTTTACAATATGCTCGGGTTATGATTTGGTTAACCATAAGCTTTCATTACCTTTATGTATTTCGGTTTCATATATTTCATTCATGCTTTGATTAATTAGGATATTTGCTCACTCTAGTATTACTTCTATTTAAAGCATTTAAACTAATATAACGCAAGCATGGAGCAATGGAAGGTTAATGTTAAGTATCGGGTTTGGTGTTTAGGACCGAAAAACGTTATTCTACAGTTCTATTCGTGATAGGGCCGAACGACAAGAAGGTAGAAGCTCCACCAGAACTTGTGGACTCGAAACACCCTCGTCTTTATGTTCCCATAGATATCAAGGAATATAGGAACGCTCGATATGATAAGGGATGCGGACACCCTTGAGCTATTCAGCATCGCCACCGCTAGAACATGAATGTTTAACAAATACACATCACTAAGGCTGCTTCTCATGATTAATATTATTTAGGTTGTTGATCATTTAAAATAACCGATATGTTACATTTGTATGACTGAGTTTGATGGTTGAATGCGACATAATATTTTAATATAAAAAATGTGTTACATTTTGCTTCTCCTTTAATAAGCATATGATTGCATTAGATTTTGTCCACTTGAGATTAGAGATGAACTTTTCAGCCCAGAACCAAGTAGGAACGAACCTGTTATAGGCCTAACAGGCATTGTTAGACTCGGGTACACCTAGAAACCGGATAAAAACTGGACCCAGGTAGAAGTTGTCCAATTCCCTACCCGGTTAGGGTAAGGTGGGCTATTGGTCGAGTATGGAACTAGGTACAACCGTGTTTTGAGTATATTTTTAAAAATATTTGACCATTTGGCAACGACTATAGATTCAATTGTTGGCAACGGCTATATATTCGGCTATTGTGAGTTTTTTTACTATAAATACAACTAAAAAACAACCAAAGTTTACACTCTATCTCATTTTTTCTTTTCTACAAAAATCAAACATTCAAACACACTAACCACGTTGAAAAAATGCCAAGCTTTTGGTCCAACAGAGAGTATGGGTTGGCCACTAATGTGGTTAAAATTCGAAACTGAACAACTAATTCAGATTTTTGAGAGCTCCTTATGGTTAAATTTAACGAGGAAAGAGGTTTTTCGGGCACGAAGCTCCTTATAGAAATTGTTTAAGTTAAATTTTAATTTTAAGTTAGAAATTTTAGATTTCTTTTTCTATTTTAAGTTATTGTAATTTTAGACTCAAGTTATAACTATTAATTTTAATTTCAGTTTTAAGTTAGAAATTTTAATTTTAATTTTACTTTTAATTCAAAATTAAATAAACATAAACAAAGAAATAAAACACTAGATAATAATAAAATACATTTTTATTAATCATAAGATGTATCGAAACATAAATTTAAAAAATATATTTTTTTGTAAAGTCTCAGCACTTAGACATACCACACCCTATTTCTCCATTATTTTCGCAGACAAATGATATAGATCTATGACTGCTGAGAAAGAATCAGAGGCTGAGTCTCAGGATCAAAAGAAGAGATTCCTGATAACCAAAAGGATGGAGCTCTCCCCAAAGAAGACAGAAAGAGAACTTATGAACTTACACTCTAGTGAAGTTCAAAGCAGCTTCAACGAGAAAGAATATTGTTGATCTAATGAAACAAACAAAAGTACCTAGAACTGTAAGGAGGAGAACAAGAATCATTTCTGAAGGGGAGTCTTGCAAGTAAAAATATGCAACTCCATCCAAAATACAAGCAAAATCAATAAAAAAAAGTACTCTTTAAGTCCATTGATCCATTTGCTGAGAGTACTACTCAAAAAAGATTCACCCAGCAAGCTCATCCAACAACCACTACTAATCCTACACAAATTATTCAACCTTAGAGTCCAAAAAAGAAGGATAGGGACTCAGAAAAGCATAGATTAGAAGTTCAGCTTGAAGAGAAAAAGTCTTTGACTTCAAGGAGGTTATTGATAGAGTATAGGTAAGCTCAAATCAAAACTGATAGTTGTAACTCATGCTGAAATGGAGAGAATCAGCTAATTAGCAAGAAAGAAGAGATCTAAATCTGAAAGAAGGAAGATACAAAAATTCAAAAAGGAGGTTGGTGACAAGTAACAGATGAAAATGCATAACAAATACTAGGGTCTCTCTGGAAAACGAGTATGACCAATAAGTATGTCTACTCTTGATCTAAATATCAAAGAAATCAAAAAAAATTACAGCTGGTGAGCTTCCAAGTTTTAAGAAAGTCAAGGAAGCATGGGAGAAAGAACAAGAAAAAGTTAAGAAAACTACACAAAGAACCTCCCACCTATCAACTAAAGAACTAACATCTCCTTTGTCTGAAACAACCATTTCAGATGATGATCAACCTCTATCATCAGTCATACCAATAAAGAAAGTTGAACCCAAAAGGGTAATAAAGGCAAAATTGATTGATCCAGTAGTTGAAGAGAGTTTGATTAAAGGAACCAAAGTGCTTGGTGTAGGATATATAAAGGAAATAAAGAAATATGGAATGAAGAGGGGTTATTTAAGAGATTAGTTGATTTATTTCAACAGATTTGATATAGCTGACTTAACAAGTCTAAGGCTTAGAAACCTAAGCTATGACTCTAAGGGAAGAGAGGTGGAAAAATACTTAGGAGAATATACAAATCACATCTTGCGAAGACAAGGCAAGCTTCTGAACAAATAAGAAAGAAGAAAGAAGCAAGAACTACTAAAGTTCCTATATCTATCGAACCACCATCCTTTATTAAAACTCTTACTACTCAACAAGTTAAATCACAACCATCTCTTCCTCATGTCCAATCAACTCAATCAATAGATCAAACTGCTGAGCACTCTGCTCGTTCAGTCTAACAACCACCTCAAGCAAATGAATCACCACCAAAATCCAGTTTGTTGCATCAACAGAAGAAATAGAGCATCATTTATTAGCTGAAAGGATTAGAAGATATTAGAATAATTTGAAGAAAACTTTTAAAAATGAGTCCTTAAAAACCGAAGATGAAGAATTCCTAAAAAGTGGTCAATTGTATATCACTAACTGGGGCTATGATTTGAAATCTGAAAGATATTTTATTGAGATAAGTGATGGTTCCAAATCCTTTCATTTAAATGAATTGGAATTTCTAAAGCTCAACCAAAATGATCTAGAAAAAATACACTCTCTCATCTAAAAGTATGAAGCTATGCCAGACAAATACAAATCAATGGCATCTATTTTCAAGGTGAAGATTGGTCAAAGGTTGATGCAGAACCAAGTGAAAATGGTGAAGAAGATGTCATATATGTTACTCCTCTAAGTGTACATGATCCAATTACGACATGGAGCTTTGAGTCAAACCAAATTTTCAACTTAACTTTTACTGATGCTAGAAGAATCAGAGTGAATGAATTTGATCTACTCAGATTGTCTCAGCATTACATGAGAGATTTAGTGGAGATCCCTCTTGACAATCCAACAAAGAATCCTCAGGGGTACATATATGAGGTCCTCTTGATAAGATTTCTTGAAGGATAGAACATAGTTTGGTAGCATCATCCTAGTGAGAATTTGTTGAAATATAAAGAGGATGAAGCTACAAAAACACTATGTATCATGTTTAGTGATTAATCTATCTAATATGCAGAAAGATAAGTCTATCTACTAGCTTATCACATCTGTGAATCAACACTTGTGTATCTACTGAAGTCTTGAAGATCTGTTGATTCACTGCATCTGTAGACAAGGGTGATAGTGCTGAAGAGTAGTAGTGACAACATTACACCACAACTATTTGATCCTCTGTGATGTTGATTCTTGTCTATTTTATACATTTTTTTTATTATTAATAGCATTACACATTTTTGGAATACCATAATGTGTAGATATTGTTAGCTATTTTGCCCACTGGTTTTCTTGTTATTGCATTTTATAATCAATAAATACAATCAAGTAGATACTTTGAAAGAACCTCTTCTTGTTATTTTTATTCAAGTATTACTTCTGTGTTTGTTAGTAAGCAGTTAGTAAAGATTATGCATTCATTATCTGGTGATCTTAAGAAAAATCTCGTTTCATTTCACAATTTAACATGTAAAAATTTGACACCATATGAAAAATTTTCAGATTTCGCCATTGACGTGCATTGGTGGTTTTATTTTTGTAGGTTTTATAGGTTTGGAATATTTAGAATAGTCTTTTAGATTGTGTGAAATCACTTTTAGATTAAAGTAATTTTGTTTGTACTTCGAAATCATCAATCGGATAAGATAAAAGCATACAAGAACGAGTGTAGAATTTTCTTCTGAAACTATACTTGAATTGTGTATGAATCTGCTAAAAAAACAAAAAAAAAAATTAACTTCTTCACACAGAGAACGAACAATCATAATATTTGGTTAACTGTTGGTACTTATAACTATTGATAATTGAAATGATAGACATGCGAGAGTTAAAATCTAATGCTAATGGAGACTCGTTTTCGTGTTTTCTCACGTTCATTTTCACAACAAAAACATTTCAACGTTCTTATTAATAAATTATAGTATGATATTACTTAAAATGAGTTGTCGCAAGACAAATTCATTTTGTTGCTACTGTTGTTGTTACTTAAAGCTCATTTTCACAACGACAATCTTGAGACGTGCTTATTAATGAGTTAAAATATATTCTTACTTAAAATCGAGCCTCAACAGAATGATTTTATTTTTATCATATAAGTTCGTAACACATTATTTCCGTCAAGGATTCACTTTTTATTCTATATTTTTAACATTCTCATCTTCCCCGCCATAACATACGTGGAATTGACATACTTAGTTTCATCAACATTCTGACATCAATTTTTTCACAGCTCAATGTCGCCGCCACAACACGCGAGTCTAGTCACTTCTTTTTATAGAATTGTAAATTCCCGTCAAGACTTATAATATTTTCATATTTTTTTATATTATGTCTATTATCTATAACTTTATAGTGTACACTAGTTTGCAAACCGAGCACCATCGGATCAAGAAATGGCTTAGTAAGACGTCCGGTTCGCAATCCTCATGTTTAAAACATTGATTCATTTTTAGACATATATACAACAACAATAATAATAATCTCTAATACTATAAGATACAAAATCCATGGGTAGATTGGTAATTTTTTTTTTTGTAAGACACCTAGAACAACTATTTAAGCATATGGTACAAGTGTTTTATGCAAGTGTTCATAAATTGTTCTTATTTAATAAAATTATTCTGATTAATACATGAGTTAATGCATATGATTAAATTCACTATATTAAGTATTACTTTATTTATAATAATTTAAATTAATATTATTTATGTATTTTTCATTTATATTTTTATTATTTAAATTAAGTATTATATTATTAACTAAATACTATTTACCAAATGTTACAAAGTTATAACAATAATAATAATAATAATAATAATAATAATAATAATAATAATAATAATAATAATAATAATAGTATTTAAAGTAATTATAATAGTTATTTACAAATTAAAAACAATTTTAGTAATAAGTAATAATGTGTAATAATATACAAGTCGTCAAACTAAAAATATACAAGCTCTCAAAACTGATTCAAGGTTTTGAATTTTATATCCTTTTTCTTTTATAATCATAAAAATATAATGGTTTATAAAATCTAAATGTGTCGTTATGGTGTGCTAAATTATATCAACGTTTCGACATGATTTTTTTTCCAAAACAGAGTTGTCAATATAATTTGTATTTATATCTACGGATTGAATACTAATGTATAAATAATCGAAATCAAGTGTTATAAATTTTATCAACCCGCGGTAAAGCGTGTGTTCACAATAATAATAATATACATCCACTCATCACCCCAAAGCAAACAATTCCACCGGAATATCCACTTCCTCTAACCCCAATGACCACAAAACAAGTTCCGGTGATCGACATGCAGAAGGTGGATCAACTACCGGAGGAGATAATAAACGCGTGTGAACAATGGGGCATCTTTCGGATCACCAACCACGGCGTCTCGCCGGAGCTCATGACGGAGATGAAGGTAGTTATAGCCTCACTGTTCGACCTACCGGAGGAGACCAAACGCCTGACGGACGGTTAGCTCCGAAAGCGGTAAAGGCTACGTCGTGTTTAGAACATCGAGCCCGTACCTTGAGAGTTTCAGCATCGATGATGTTTCTTCCCCCGGCGAGTTTTGTGATCGGCTTCAGGCATCTGATCACCAAAGGTTTGATTTGAATCATCCTTGATTGATCTGTGTATGATTTGGAAAACGCTGGATTTGGCGGTTTGATCGAGTGTAGGGAGATTGTATAGTAGCCTCAATTGATCTGGGTCAAAATTTGTAATCATTGAATCAATTTTGATTCAAATCAGCCTCAATTGATTTGTGTCCAATATGAGAATCAATGGATCTATGTGTTAATCAATTGGGATGTTCAAAATTGGATCTTTGCATTTTCAGATACACGAAAATTTCGTATAGTAGATTTCGTTATCCAAATTTGAATCTGAATGGATTACCGAAATTTCTGTTTCGGATTCAGATATCCGAATAAATTTCATAATTTTAGAAGTATATTATTTAAGGGTGAGGTTATTCTACAAAGTGTATTTTTGCTACAAAATGTGAGAAGACACAATGAGACTAAAAAAGTCACAAAAAAATTATATCTCACAATCTAAATCGAATTTCAAAAAAGTACTTCAGAGTCTCTGTTCCTCTCATCGTCATCTTTCAGAAAAAAATAAAAAATAAAAAAAAATCATTGTGTCTTTTATGACACAATGACGTCATTGTGTCTTTCATAATGACACATGACGTCATTGTGTCTTTCATAAATGACACAATAAAAAAATTGTTTTTTTTTTATTTTTTGTTTATTTTTTTCTTAGTAAGGACGGCTAGGGGAACAAAAGTTCGGAATTACTTTTTTGAAATTCGATTTAGATTGTGAGATATAATTTTTGTGACTTATTGTGTCTTCTCACACTTTGTATTTGAACCTCTTTCATTATTTAGTACTTTTATTAAACATGTAAATATGTTTAATGAATATTTTTCGGATAACCTGTATTTAAAAATATATATATTCGAAATATATGAAAATATCAAAATTCTAATTATTATTTACTACAGAATAGTTTTTATAGAAATATTTCGCATATCGAAATATCCGAAAACTTTTAAAAACACTATCCAAATCCATATCCGAAAGTTTCGGGGGGGGGGGGGGGGGGGGGGGGGGGGGGGGGGGGGGGGGGGGGGGGGGGGGGGGCTGGTCTCAATCAACACTAAACAAGTCCGAACTAATTGAATACTAGTGTCCCAAATTTCCAAGAACTGGAGAGTAACAAATGATATAATTGACAACTCGAAGCTGTAGATTATCACTTTCTGAATCAATGTTCTAATCGGTTCGATTGCCGATTGTAGGGAGGTTATATACAAGTATATAGAGGTTATTCGCGATCTCGCCGGAGTTATTGGCCGGAAGTTGACGGAGGGGTATGGATTGGCCGGAGATCTGTTCGAGGGGGGAAATGTCAGATGAGGATTAACAAGTATCATTTCTCTTCGAAGAAAGTTGGGTCGTGTGGTGTTTTGTTGCACTCTGATCCTTCGTTTCTGACCATTTTGCATGATGATGAAGATGTAGGTGGGTTGCAGGTGGTGGATAACAACCGGTGAGCTTACTCCGGTGGACCCTGCTCCGGGGACTATTGCAGTCACCGTCGGTGATATTGGGAAGGTAAACACACCAAGGGTGGAGGGGTGATATGTATCCACCAATCAAATTTTGTCATGTCATAATATATCACAAACTCAAAAATGTTGGTTGTTGTGTTGTCACACCGTGCCACACTTATTACACAACACACACGCACAACCTCACGGCAAGTTCTTGTGGTAAAAGTGGAAAAATCGCGGCTTGGGGGTGGGGGTCGCGGTGTTGTCGCGCGGCGTAGGGGAAAAATCACGGCTTGAAAACGTAAAGTCGACATGTTTGGTTGATTTTGTGTTTCGAGCATGATTAATGTTAAAAACTTGCCACGAAAAGAATTTATCAAATGGTTCGGTTATGATTTGGTTAACCATCTGGTTCCATCTTTTTCATGTATTTCGGTTATACTTTGATTAGTTTGTATGTCTTAATGTTTTTAAAATCGGACCGGATAGTGAACCAAACGTCTTACCGGTCCGTTGGTCGAACCGATTCGACCGATAGGACCGGATATAAGAACCGGATAAAATTATAATTATTTTAATGAATATATGTAAAAGAATTACTGATAAATTAAAAATATATATAAAAAACTGGTTCAACTGGTCCAACCACCGGTTTAATGTCAAAACCGTTTTATGCACCGGACCGGACCAGATTTTGAAGTCCGGTTCCCGGTCCGACCAGCGTCCAGTCCAGTTTTCAAAACAATGGTTTTTCTTCTCACTCTAATATTACTTCTCTTTAAAGCATTATGCTAATGTGACGCAGGCATGGAGCAATGGAAAGTTTTGTAGCGTGAAGCATCAGGTTTGGTGTTTAGAACCAAAAACACGTTACTCTATAGTTCTATTCGTGTTAGGACCGAACAAAAAGAAGGTGGAAGCTCCTCCAGAACTCGTGGACTCAGAACACCCTCGTCTTTATGTTCCCATAGATATTAAGGAATATAGGAACGCCCGAAGTGATAAGAGGTTACACACCGGTGACACCCGCGCGAGAACGTGAATGTGTAGAAAATAAACATCACTTATAACACTGCTTCTCGTGATAAATCTTATCTAGGTTGTTGATCATTTGAAATAACCGGTCTTTTACGTTTTTGTGATCGAGTTTGATGGTTGAATGCAACATAAGATTTTAATAAATAAAAAAAGGTGTAACATTTTGCTTCTCCTTTAATGTGTATAAGAATGCATAAGATTTTGTCCACATGGAATGGTCAGTGTAGAAAACATGTAACAAGTCCAACTATGAACAAACATTACAATTTATGTGTTGATAGAAAAGCGTAATATTATTAACCCTAGTTCGGCTATTATTATCAGATTGGTTCATTGAATTAAAAATGTTCTAAAGAACACGAAGTGAGAACTGGGTGAGAGGGGAGAAAACCCGGCCTTGGGTGGGAGTACCATCCCCGAACCCAGGGAAAAACTTTGCTTCCCGACTGGTGAAAAGTCATCGGAAACCACCTATTTCACGCTACTCTCTTCCACCACATTAGTTCATTTTTTGGGGTGGTTGGAAGAAATTATGTATTTTGGGGAGGTTGTAACATTTGAAAAAGGGATTAGTTATCTTTTTTCTAGATTTTGTATTATATGCAATCTTATATAACACAACCAAAGATATGCAATCTTATATTATATATAACAAATGATATGCGATCTTATATTACGTTATAAAATGTAATGTAACAAAAGATAATGAGAAAAATATGAATAGGATATGTTAATTTTAGTGCAATATCAAAAGCCTAAACTATGAATTTAATATAATTCATATTTAGTCAAATGAATTAAATACAGATTTAAAAATAAATTAATTTGCAAAAACAGGTATGGTAGCATATTCATCTTAACTGAATTCAAATGATATTACTGTATGAATTCAAGAGCCTCATTTACAAAGCATTTTGGCAAAATTTTGAGGCGCGTTCATCTAATCTGCTTCTACTTCTAAATGTTCTGATACATGTTTAAATCAGTTCATAACATGCCCAAAAGTTCTAACAATCAAGTTATAATCGGTATGGTGGCTCGCACCCTTGATAAGGTTTGGATATCAAGTGTGGCCCACTTCTCGAAACCTGCTACACGAGGCTGTATAATCAAGCGGAACATATGGCATGTAAATGTCAGTGTAATCAATGGTGCTGAAAGAGTCGCGTGTGCTTTCTGTAGTGAAAGATGCATCATCCGAGCTTGTAAAGATAGACCAGTCACTTGATGCAGCATCTGAAAAGTCAACCCATGAAGGCACTCGACTTCGGTTTGACATGGTTTGCAAATCTCTCGTTTGTTGACCCGAGGTTGACTTAGGAGTTTTAGAAGCTCTTGGTTTTCCAGTACAAGTTCTTAGGGGCCGAGGCGATGATCAGTTAAAAAACCATCGATATCTATGAATGATAATAGATTGGTTAGTTGGTTACCTCATGTAGAATAATATGTACGCGCCTTCTGACATCACCTGGCTCAATGAAACTGGTTGAACCTGCGTGTCGTCTATCCTGAACCAATTTCCTTGAAGATCTTTCACATATGAGATGTAATGACCAGAAAAAGATGCATTCATTGTGTCTAAATGCACAACAACACCATAAAGCATGTATAATGGAGGAACATCATCTGTCCCGGTCTAACGGGATCATGTCCAACATGTCGGGAAACGTTATACACTTATTTATCTTCCCGTAGCTTCCCTCCTGAAACATAAGAAATCATTAAAAAAAAAGCATCTTGTTTATTTTTTATTTAAAAAGTGAATTTTTGACACGACACAACAAGAACCTAACACAATTTGTGGGTTTGGGTTTCCGTCAACAGACCTTCCACATCACGGTTTGACCCGTTTAACCTGTTTATTTTTTATCTTTTAAATACTTACAAATGTTAAAACTTCTGATTGGATATTTTATGTCAAAATTTAAAAAGAAAACAGAGAAATGAGCATGCAGTGTTTTTATATACATTTGTATTTTTGTTGTAGATTTGTAATTCTACATTATTAGTAAGCAAAAAAAAAGTTAAAACAAAATAAAATAAAGCTTTAGAGTTAAACAGGTTAGGTTCATGTCGAATTTTGGGTTCATGTCGAGTACAACCCGCCAACCCACAAACATGGCTCTATTAACACCTCTAGGGGTGATTAGATTCACCTTTTGGGGTAGACCGACTTATGATTTGAAGCCACAATAATTAGATAATACTAAGAGAAACAGTTTTAAGTCACCTGAAATCTCTTCAAAACAATTGTCAAAATATTTGGAGCCTCTTGTATAGCTAACTGCTTTCGTGCTCGAACATACGCAGCACACCTTTAAAAAGAAACATCAAACATATTACAAAACCACCACTAATCTAGTTCGTGTACCGTGAATGTAATCAACAGACTTCACATCTATACTGTTTTTCTCCGTCCAAATCTTCCGGGCTTGTAAACTGAGTCAGTGCATCCTCCAACGACTCAACCCACCCAAATATCTCAAGTGTAAGATCCATGATGTTTTCATAACTATCCGACTCATGATGGCATCTTAAGCACTTGACCTGGTTTTCAACAAGAATTATATTGTGAAAATGGTTTTCTAAATGTAAACCAGTAACTAGTAAGTTCTCAAAAAGATGATGTTTTTTTGGTGTCCACCTTTGATCGAAGCTGCCCCCCAAAAGTATGCTGAATAAAGGTCGTTTCTTGCAGCTTGGGATCAACGGATTCACCACCAAAACCATCAAGACATATAGATTGCATTGAAGTAACTAGAAGCCTATTTTTTTTTTTAAAATACGAAATCATCACAAAAATTGAAATGAAATTTAGAGGGTCGGTGAAAAATGGACCTTAAAAACTCATGTGCATCTTCTTGACTTCCATCGCCCATTTTGTTGTTAGCAATCCGCATATTCAAAAGAATCCTACTGAGTGACAGTGGCTCTCCACAACCGCGTAACAGTAACACATGATGTTCAAGTTCGCACATAAGGCACCAACTTCTTGCAGCACCTAACATTTAACAAAAATGCCTATTAAAACTGACTAAAATAATAATAATAATAAACTGTTAGTGAAAGAATCACCAAGATTCTATGCAACACCCTTGAACCATATAGTGAATTAAGAACATAATGGCTATTATTAGTAGCCATGGCCCACAACTTAACAATTTATAAATTGCTTTTTTTTTTACATTTTAATTCACAAGTAACTCGAGGAATATGAGAAGTTAGAATTACAAGATTTAGAATGTGATCGGCGGAGTAAATAGATGATCAAGGGCTTGGTAGAGGTCAAGCATTGCAACACAGCATTCGCGTAACAGCTGCAAAACACATAGAATGGTCACATTTATATCTAGCAAAATTAAAATAACTTATTTCATTTAGTTTTTTTTTCCTTTTAATACACACAGTATGCAGAGTACCTGTTTCCACAGTTTAAGAGCCCCCTTGGCAAAAAGTTAAAAGCTTCATAGCGGAAGAAGTTCACAAAATCTTCATATGGAAATAGCATCTGGTAAAGATAAAATAATTTTAACATGTGAAAATGGCACTCCGGTAGTCAAAAATGTTAATGAAATGATAAGGATGGCGAAAATGATTCGTCAATTGAATGGTATTGATGTATTTCACGTGTTCTATATATATACATATGCATAGTGGCATGTTCAATACAAAATCAATTTTAAGCACAGAAACACATAAGCACAAATATAGTGGGAGGAGAAAGAGAGGTGGTCATGTGGTTACATATCCACCTTATATATCACAGTTAAAGCAATAGGTCACAGCTCTCTACTTAAGATTAGTAATACAACCATCTATATACGTATATACATAGTCATATGTTGGTTACAATTAAGTGCTACTAATAACTTACTTCTATTTTCTTATGTTTGTAGCTATTAACTTCCAAGCCTTCCACTCTGTCATGTTTTGATGACCACTTTAGCCCAATCATCTTCATAAATCTTTTACTCACGATGCCATTGCCTTCATGAGGAAGGTTTACATCACCTACTCTAGAATCCTCTGCATTACATTGAAAAGAAAAATTTTAAGTTTAATTGAAAACTATTATACACAAAACTTTGGTATGAAAACTAAAAACTTTGCTTTCATACTTTTGGACCTACCCAATGCATTGTCAACTTGATCCATACTTTCCCTTTCAGAATACGTTTGATCTCTCAACTGTTTCACTATGGATTTAGCTGATTTATGTTTTGTTGTTCCCGAAGAATGTGATGTTGATTTCACTGTAGTATTTTTCTTTGTCTGGCTCCTTTCACTACATTTTGTCCCATAAGCCTCATAATCCATACATACTTCACCGTTTGGTAAGCTCCATCCATCCGCCACTTCCTTTTCAGCATCTAATGAATTTATCCCATTTTGAAAGCATTTTTCTGAGTCAGCAAAGCCAGATTTACTAACAAGGTCACCAGCATTACTTTCTTCTTTCAGGAGCATAGGGCGACTTCGTTTTGGCTGCCATTGTAAGTTAAAAGTAAATTCCCTACAAATATGAAAAAAGAAAAACTCCACAATTTATACAAAAATTTTGATAGATAAGTACCTTGTATCTAATGAAAGTTCCTTTTGATGGAATATTATCATACGAGGTAGAACATGTCTCTCCAGATGGTTCAAGAATCACATTCTCTTCTTTTCTTGACATTTCCCTATTTAAATTGCAAGAACTATGCATTTCATCAGAAGCAGCTTTCTCATGAAATTGCTTGAAATTGGATTCAGAAAACTGGAAATCCGACATTTCACTTGATACGAATTGCTCATCAACAAATTCTTCGTTTGAAGCAGAATATGAAGATGCACAACTACTGTTATACTCCAAAGGTTGGCACTCTTGCTTGTGAACTTGCCTCCAATGCATTATTTGACACTTGCCAGAACTGCATGCATATTAAAAGTCAAAAGAACATGTATACAGCATGAAAACAAAATCCAAATGGACACAAGAATGTGTTATTCACCAACTTAACGCTGCAAAAGAATCTGTTAAAGTCTTAAAGACACTTTTAAATTTTGATGTGTTGAATGTACCAGTAGCGGGCAGACTTGCAACGTGAACAACGTGTTTTGGCTGGCCCAAAGCATCTGGCACATTGATATAACCCGTTATTCAACTTTAACACAGGTGCAACAGGGATAACAGTAGCAGTGACAGCAGCAGAAGCCATGGCTTCTGCTTGAAAAGCTTCTTGAGCAGCAATCTGAGCAAGCTCACTTATCTTTACTTTCTTTTTTGAAAAATCACTCCATTTTCCCAATAAAATGTAAGCAGCAAGAGGAAGTACAACCAACACCAAAAACAGGAACGGTAAATCAGTTTCCCTTGGCTGGAGCATGTCCCCACCAGCATACTCATGTCCAGTTACCTCCTGATAGATTAAGATCCGCTAGCTACCACTTTCAGAAATAATATTACCATCTTGCTAGTTCTACATCAACATATGTTTCCTTCAGAACATAATGGATAGGCAGCAAAGGAGGCTCGTATATCTAACCTGCAAAAAGCGACATCCACCAATTGGATCATAGTGGAAGATAATATTGTGTTACTATAAACACAAGATGGCAAATTTGACACATTTGCTTATTAATTGATCAATATGGGTTGATCTTAAACAGGGCATACAGAAAATGTGGCTAAAAGGGGAACTTGCTGAGCATAAAGCTATTTTCAAATTTCAATACGTACAATCTCCTAAGTTGCTTTATTAAAGATTAAGATTATCACTGCAACAGTATTGTTTATGTAATCACAAATAACGTATTGATTGTGATTAAAAATATATAAAACGGACAAAAGTGTTTGTTGGTCAACCCAAACCCAGATCCCATTTTGACATGTACTAAAAAATAATAAATTCAAACCAAAAAAGTTTTGACCTGTACCCAACCCCCCACCCTGCCCATGTTGCCATGTCTACTATAAACTTCTTAACATGAAAATGAGTAATAAAACCCGTGAGATATATGTATTGTATCTTCTTAATCAATTAAACTGATATGATGACCAACATTGATTTCACCATGTAGTATGCACAACTTTGGTGGTGCAACAAATTCATTCAGTAAATTTTAACTTGCAATTTGTGCACAAAGAAAACAAACTAGCATGAACCAAGAACTAGAAGACAGTATACATTTACATAGAACTCAACCAAGAAAAAAAGAATGCAGAAGTTATTCTACGATGACATCATTCGAATTCCATATTCCCAGGAGTAAATTTTCAGGGAAAAGTGGACAAGAAAACATGAAGATTTCATGAATTCAAGACAAAAGTGAAAAACATAATCAAAATAAGACACCAAAAGTTTCTATTTGCAACTAAACATATACTTCCACAATAAGGGGTTCGTGATTTTACTAGATTTCACAATGCCAATGCAAGCATCAAACATGGTAATGATCTAACAATATTTATACCACAATTCCTCAAAATGGAGAAACCCTAGATTCCTAACAATTTGCTGACTTTCAACATAATACTCATAAAAAGCCTTCAAATTTATCACGGGTCAACAGGACTTTTGCTTACTCAGAGTAAAAATCTAGTCATCTAGAAGAAAAATAGTTCATGTAATTCACTAATCTGAACCTAACACTTGAATATCCTTTCTGATTCATTATGCAGTCCAACAATTACAGAAATTAAATCCCACAAATATGGTAAAATTTCTCATACTTCTAGAAATTAAATCCCATGAAAAGGGAAAGTCCCTCATTTTTATAGAAATTAAATCCCAAGAAAAGAAGAAAATCTCTCATTTTAATAGAAGTTAAATCCCAGGAAAAGGAGAAATCCCTCGTTTTTACAGAAATTATATCCCATAAAAAGAAAAAAAAAAAAAAAACCCTCGTTTTTATAGATATTACACCCCAAATAAAGGGAAAAACCCCTCATATTTATTATTTATAGAAATTAAATCCCAAGAATAGAGAAAAATCCCTTGTTTGTTATAAAAAATTAAATCCCAAGAAATTGATAATCCATCTTTTTTACCAATTTTCCATTAAGAAAACACAACAAACACAAAAAGTTCACCCAAAAAACCCATTTTTAAACCCAAAACCAAGAAGCCAACAGTTCAAGATCATGAATCATGACAATGATCCTAAAACTTTTCAAACAATCATAACCCATCATTCTCTATTCTCTTTCATAACAATGCCATTAATCAAGAAACACATCACAAGTAAAAACCCTTCACAAAACAATCAATTACCACCAAACCCACCACCAAGAATGAAGAAATCAAACCAAAAATTACAAGATTCAAACTGAAAATGAGAAAGGGGTTATAAAGAACTTAAGAACCCTATACCTACGCTCTTGATGAAGAGAAAATCTGAAGAAACAAACCCTTGGTCCAGCGACAGAAAATTGAAAAAAGATTCCTTTGGCGTCAAGAAGTCCTGTTTACACACACAGTCTCTGAGTGTGTGTGTGTGTGTGTTTGTTTACGTGAATACGTACAAATGTTGTTGCTTAGCTTCATACACAGTGTTCACTCTCTTTTTACCACTTTGAGATTCGTGACGTTTTATATTCTATAGAAACCGTTGTCCCAACAGTTTGTGGGGTATAATAAAAACCTAAAGATCGCAAGGCCAACCCACATCCTGGTTATGTCATGTTTCCTTTGAAGTTTTATTGTTTTTAATGTTTGAATAAACCGTCATAGGCTACATAAATGTTCTAAAACTGCATTGTTTTTTATCTCGTTTCATCATTGGCGTTTTCGTTTCATCTTGTTTTATTTTTGTTTCCGCAACTTTTGTCAAAAATTTTGTTTTTCTATTTTTTGTTGTTCTTTCAAGTTCTTGTAATGGGCCATAATATCGGCCAACCTTCATTTGCTTGATGACTCGTCAATTTTCTTCCCTTTCCATTAAAACCTTGTCGTTTTATATCTTCATTGAGGTTGAGCTTAAGTCCGATGTTTTTTGTTCTTTTTTTCAAGTGTTCTTTAAACTTCTCACCCATCAGCGGAACACTTTTCCATTTCACATTGTCTTTTACAACATGCTATTCCTCCAAGTGTTAGAAAACTTTCTTGTGCGTAACTTTGTATTATGTCAACGCCTTGTTACTAATATGCCATTCAAGGTTTCACTTAGACATTCTGATATTATAAATAATGTACTACTCATCAAATATTTGTAAGTTTTAATTGCACAAAGCGCATGAGTATGCATTGTGATATGTTTTCGAGGTGCTTGTTTTGTATTTGGTCTAGTAAGTAGCCTCTTTTCAGTTTTTATAGGAATGCAGTAAAAAAGGAAAAAGAAATACAATAACAAAATTATTATATAAAATTTTAAGGTAATAAAAAGTTAAAAACAGTAAAGGATTAATAAAGGGTTTGACCAAGTTTGACGCACATGGAGGTGGAGGGAACATGTGATCTGCCCAAGGTAAAGTGGGATCATGGCAACGAGGGTATGTCTTTATTCCAGTATTATTGTTTTTCATTTTTATATTTATAAGGTCTTGTCAGTAAAAATTAAAAGTTTATTTTTAATAAGAGAAAATTGCAAGAATAGTTTGTGTGTTTTGACCTCATTGCAAGTTTGGTCTTCAGATTTTAAAATTATAAATTTAGTTCAATCATTTTGGAGTTCGTTGCAAATTTAGTTCACACGGTTAGTGGCTGTTAGTTTTTAACGATTTAAGAACCAAATTTGAAATATGATCAAACCATAGGGACAAATTAAACAATTTTCTATAAAAATTTAAAAAACTGAAAAACTCAAATATAATTTTAAAAAAATAAAAAAACAAATTTAAGAAAATTGCAGAAAACAATTTTTTTCTATTTCTTTTTGGCAATATAAAACAGAAAACTCACAAATAAAGTATATATTTTGTACTATATCATCAATTTCTTTTTGTTCTATTAATTAAATTTCGTAAATAATGTTACCTATTAGTTTTAAATATATCAAACGTGTATATATATTATATTTTTATCAAAATTTACTTACAAAAACAACTAATTACTAACATCAAATTTTAAACTTAGAGAAAATTGCAAAGCAGAAAAAAATTATTTTGCTTTTAAATTAGAATTCTGAATGTTAGTAAAGAAATAAAACAAAAAAAATTATTTTCTGCAATCTTCTTAAATATTTTTTTTAATTTTATTTGATTTTTTTTTAATTTTTTTAATTTTTAGAGAAAATTGTATAATTGTTCCCTATGGTTTGATCATATTATAAATTTAATCCCCAGATTATTAAAAACTAACAGACACGGTGAGGACTAAATATGCAACAAACTACTAAATGTTTGAACTAAATTTATAATTTTAAAAATCTAGAAACCAAACTTGTAATATGGTCAAATCATATGGATTATTTTTGTAATTTTCTCTTTTAATAAAATATCATTCTTTTCAATGTATATATTCATATTTTAGTATTTACATCAGACAAAATTTTAATTTATAGTTAGGAAAGAAGTGAACAAATTTCACATAAGAATATGAAATTCGAGAAAAAGGTAAAAAGAAGTTCAAGTTTAAACGTATTAAGAAATTTATATTTATAAATATAAGGTGGATATGTTAAAGTCATTAACATATTTTTACTATCATGAAACTTAACTATTAGACCTTCATCGACTAGACAGAATTCGTCAAAATAAAAGAGTCATTTTTAAAAAGTATAAAAACTGAATTGATACAATTCACTTTTGCTAACCATATCATTCATGTCTCCCCTCATATGCAACACTTCCTGACTCCTCCCTCTACTCATCTCCTCTCACGTAATCTTCACGATCGCACACTTCACATCACTGCTGCTAACCATCCCATTCGTGTTCAAGCTCCGTTATTGTTTCACGTCCTCCCCTGCCTATATTTCTTTCTTATACACTGGACCAAGGATGTCTCACAGGCCAATGTTGGAGAAGTTCTCATGGTAGAGCTATAAAAATATTTGAACACTAGACATATTTGTGAGTAGTTTTATATTTTCATTCACATAAATAAATAAAAAGAAAATGTCATTGTACAACTAATTACAATTTTATTATATTAAGAACAGTAACTAAACTTATAAAAAACATATATGATACAAACTGGATAGTTATAATCTCTTACTATTTTACATATTAGCTTTTAAATAAACTTATTATTGATCATAATCTCGTAATATGATATGAGTTTATATACCTACAATATACAAAGTTATACAATATTTAAAATAAAAAGATGTTGTTAAACGAAATCGCCTTCGTTTATATTTGACTTTATTTATCGTTACCCTTAATTATACAAAATTATTTTTTGGTTATTGGTCTTTGAAAAGTAAACATGAGTCAGAAAACATAATTAATATTGATTAAGATCGTATATTTCGAGTAAAAGTAAACATGTCAGTGAAATATATTTATATATTGAGTGTGGCTTGAAATTCGAGCTCGGACTTTGATTTTAACTCGATACTGAATCAAACTTTTATTGTTTTAATTTCAAAACTAGGATGCAAACGAGTATAGCCATTTAAAAGAAGCTCGAGACCGGAGACTAGCACATAAAATTTTGAATTGAGTCAAGTTTAAACAAGCTTAAGTTAATATTTGGACATCAGTTATTTTTAGCTTAAATGGTTGAAGTGGGATACCCAAGCTTTCATTAAAATAGAATGATATCTTAGGCTCAAATCCACTTGTTATAAAAAAAAATTTCAAGTTACGTCAGTGGGTTTTCTTTCACCTATGATAAGTTTTCTTCTAAAAGTGATTTCGGGTCGCGCACTCAAGTAATGGTGATGATCGGGCGGGTCAGTAGCACGCCAGTGATCAATTAACCGTTCAAGAAAAGCTAATATTCGAGCTCATTTAATAAATGAGCTCGAGTCTGAATTTCACATATCGAGCTCTACTAGATTTGTGCGACTAGACAAGTTTATTATTTTTATATAAATTTACGTATGTATTTATGGGATTAAAATTTAAAATATAAGAAAAGATGTTACTTAAATATAGGGTTGTGTCGCTGTAATAAAATGAAGTTAAGACAACTCCAGTAATATGTTGCATTATGTTTTGGAAAAAATACATGAATTCTTTTAAGGGTTGCATTGGTCTATAAAACATTTTTATTAAAGACTACAATGGAAGTAACTTCTTTTTGTTATATGGGCTGAACTTTTACTTTAACACATTTGCCAATTTTTGGTCGGATACCTTTTTTAGCAACAAACGTGCGACCTTACTTCGAAGGATCGATATTATCTTAATTGGGTCCACATATCTGTTTTCCAGCCAAGATCGTACCCCTAACCCCCTTAAGAAGAAACTCATAACAGGGAAAACACATGGGCTCAACCCTGAGTATTTTTGTTTTAAAGTGAGATTTGAGCCCAAGATCTTTCTATATTTACATGTCTTAGTACCAATACATAATTACTTACGCGGTTAGGCCTAATATTATTATAAATCACATTTTACTTTGGAAAATATTATGAAATCTTAGATCTCATGGTGTTCATCTAGGTAAAACTAAAACTGTATGAAGATTAAACACTAGTGAAACTAAAAAATCATATAGATCTACACAGGTTCTGATTACTATAATTTGACCTATATAAGTATATAGCAACGGTATTTCAAATTCAGAAATTAATAACTTAAAAGAAAAAATGTTTAATTTGAAACATAAATGAATGTAACTGATTTTTAACAATGAAGGAACATGAACATTTCAGTCATAAAGTCCTTTTCTCTACCAACAATAATTAAAGGGCCAAAGTCGTTATTTCTTTAAAAAAAACTTAGCTTGTATAAGAAAGTTTTGACGAATTCCAAAGTTTTGAGGGTCAATGGACCCTTTGGCTTTCATTTGGTTCCGCCCCTTCCTTTTAAGAATCCTAGAACCATTAAATAGACCATAGTTCAGTTTGCCGGTTCAAACCGACTTTTATACACCTATATTTTTAAACGACTAAATAATATGCTTGTTAGCTTTTCAAACAAATAATTATTTGCATACACAATCAATAATATGAATATAAAGTTTGGAACAACCAAAGTGTCAATGTGATGTATATATGCACTTAGCCACTTATAAAGATATGTAAAGGAAAACATTGAGATCACATCAAACAAACAAAACTATCTAGTGACCACTCATTCATAAGAAAATGATATAGGAGGATGAGATTGAGACAACCATATTCTTTATTTCATAAGATACAAAAGTTGCTTTCATATAAATTCAAATTTAGTTTTAATAAACATATTAAATACAATAGTAAATTACACAGAATGTCCCTAAGGTTTGCCCAAATTTCACTTTTTGTTCCTAGGATTGAAAAATTACAGGTTTAGTCATAAGTTTGAAAAAATGCATCACGTTTCGTCCATGGGTTAAACGGTCGTTAATTTTTTACGTTAAAATTTAGAAAATGACGGTTTTACCCCTTGCCACCACCACAACCTCACCTTACCATTTTTCGACGAACCTACAACAACACCACCTTGCAAAAACATGATACCCCACCTTCACATTAGCAAAATACCTCAACCCCCATCCCACTTTCTGTCTCTTGTCATCGGAAAAACATTATCATCAAAGTCGGGGGGAAATTGAGCAGACGCATTGGTGTGTGGTGGTGATGGTGTGGTGCGATGGTAAAGATGGTGTGGTGGTGAAGATGGGGGTGTGTGGTGGTGGTGGCAAGGAGTGGTGGTAGATTGGTGGATTGTTGGTGGTGGTGGAGATGGGTGTGTGTGATGGTGGCGGCGAGGAGTGGTGGTGGAGATGGGTGTGTGTGTGTGTGGATGGTGGTGTTAGAGATGGGTGTGTGTGGTGGAGATGGATGTGTGTGGTGGTGATGGATTAGCGGTGTTGGTGGTGAAGATAGGGGTATATGGTGGTGGTGGAGATTGGGGTGACTGGTGGTGGTGGCATAGGCGAAGGATTTAAAGGGCTGGAGGGTGTGTGGTGGTGGTGGCAAGGAGTGGTGGTAGATTGGTGGATTGTTGGTGGTGGTGGAGATGGGTGTGTGTGATGGTGGCGGCGAGGAGTGGTGGTGGAGATGGGTGTGCGTGTGTGGTGGTGGAGATGGCCCCGCCCCCCTTTTTCGTCAGTAGTATAATTTTTTGGTTCGGTAGTGTAAATTTTTGGGCCGATAACGTAAATTTTTATATATATTGAGTTGGCCCCCCTAAAAGAATTTGATTTCGCCCTCCGCCCCCCTATAGGAGTGTTCAAGCTTCGCCGCTGGGTGGTGGTGAGGAGTGGTGGTGATAGTGTGGATGTGGGTGGTGGTGGATTGGTGGTGGTGCGGTGGTAGAGATAAGAAAAAAGAAGAAGTGTGGGTTGGGGTTGGAGAAGAAGTGTAGGGGAGGGTTGGGGAAAAAGAAGAAGAAAGGTAAAATAGTCAATTTACAGGTATTTAACATCAAAAACTAACAGTCTTTTGAACCAGGGACGAAACATGTTATATTTTTTCAAACCTTAAAACTAAACCTGCAATTTTTTAATCCCAATGACGAAAGGTGAACTTTGAGCTAACCTCGGGGACGATTCATTCTAATTTACTATAAATACAATTTAGTTTGGTTTTCAGTTTTCAGTCAAATAAATTTTTATTCTGAGTTTTGGTTTAACTTTGGGATGTGATGTTTTTTTACCACTTAATACAAATACTAAGGATTTGTTTGGTATGAGGTAATGAAACGGACGAATGAATGGAATGAATGAGGGAATGTAATGGATGAGAGAATGAAATGAATCATTACATTCTATTGTTTTGTTTGGTTACCCTTTAGACATAAACGAAATATTATTTTGTGTTGTTTGTTAGGTGTAAAAAAAACAAAACAATAAAATGTAAAAGTAGTTATGATGGTGATGGCGGGTGGTGGTGGTGGCCGGCGGTGGTTTTTGTCAGCGGTGGTGGCCGGCGGCGGCGGCTGTCGGTGATGAACGATCTTGGTGGTCGGTGGTGGTTGTTGTGGTGGGTGAGTGGGTGGTGTTGGTGACTAATGATAGAAAAAAGGATGAAATGAAAAAAAAAAAAAAAAAGAAGTGGGGGTGGATGAAATAAATGTAAGAGAATTAAATTAACTATGTAATGATTCATTTCATTACTTTCACCAACCAAACATGATTTTATTCATTCACCCTCAATGGTTCATTACATTTCGGCTCTCATTCTTTCTTACCAAACGCTACCTAAATTATAAATATAAATAGGTCTCTTCAATTTAAATTTGTTTTCAACACAAAAAATAATCTAAATAATAATAATAACAATAATAACAAATATGATAATGTTAATTATAGTTATATAACTTATTATTACTCCTACTATTGTTACTGTAAAGCTTTATCAAGTTTTTGGAAGGCAATTTTATTATTATAAAGTCGCTATTTATTAGTGACATAGCTAACAAATTAACATAGAGCATAATATAATTTGTTGTACTTCCAATTTTGGTATTATATTCCGTAATACTAAAAGTCTAAAACAAGTTAGAAGATTTTTATTCGTAACATATGAAAATTAGATATTATTCACACCGGGTCAAATCGATAATGCAGTTAAACTACTCATCAATGTAACAAGTCAAAACAGGTTTTAAACAAAATGTGTTTAGATGGAAAAAGACCAGTTTGGAAAAAAAAAATAAACAAAATGTGTTTAGATGGAAAAAAACCAGTTTGGAAATAAAAAAAAACAGTATCAATTTGTTTCGAATTAAGCACCAATAATAAGCTCGAGTAGAAAGGAGTCCTTTTATGATTCGTTCATTTTGCTCCATATACACCTAGGGTTATTCACGAGCCAAGCAGCCACAGCTTTGCTCGGCTAAGATTTTAAACCGTGCTAAAAACTTGAGCTCGAACTCAGTTTTGCTTAGTTAAGAAAAAAAAAAAAAGATTAGCTCAACACAGTTGTGAGCTTGATTTGGCTAGTTTAGATTGGTAGTCTTCATATGAACTAGACCAAATAATAATGGAGTGTTAGGGTTTAAAATATTAAATGTCTTTTGTTTGGGCTATAAACTATTAATTGTCAAGGTTAATTTAACCGTCTAAGAGCCAGCAGGCGAGCTAGCCTTGGCTCGGGCTCAGATCATTAATAAACCGAGCATGCTCGGTTTGGCTTGTCCACAAGCTATTTGGAGAGTCCAGGGACATTTAAGTACAGCCAGACAACTTATCATTAGAAAACAAACATTATACATGGAAACAGTATGAGTTTGGCAACCATAACACAAGGTACACCTTATATTTTGCCATTAAAAGTCGAGTTGCTCGCAACGATAATATACTTTTGTTTATAACCGTGGTGCAGGACGAGCCTTTGGTGCATCCCACTCGGTCACAATGTGGTCACGAGTAATCTCTCTGAGTGAGGTGCAGCCGCTTAGTGCCATGGTTAGCTCAAACTCATCACGTAACATCTGGAGTACTTTTCTCACGCCAGCTTCTCCTTCCGCAGCCAATGAAAACACAACGGGTCGCCCGATCTGAATTTCACAACACATCAAAGACATCAGACTGTAAGATTGGAATTCTCAGGCTATTTGATTATTATTGCTATCAGTAATAAGTTTTTGATGTTTAAATATATCAAACAGTTAGTATCGAATGATAGTACCATGCGATGGATTTAAATAAGAACCACTAAATATTTAGAAACTATTTCATTCACGGGTGGATACATGTATCCACCGCTGGATCCTACGTGGATCCTACTCACTTACACACCAGTGAATACGCTAATTTGTAAAACTGTTAAAATATTAAAGCGAACTCACTAGTGAAAAATAAAATGATCTCTAAATATTTAGTGGTTCCAATCAAACAAATAGTATCATAAGCAAAAGTGACTATCAAAAAGTGACATAAAATTATCTAATTACCCTAGTTTAACGTAATTTGAGAGATTTTTACCCACATCTCACAACATGTGTTGGTTTTTGTACAAGAATGTCATTTTGACCAATTTACATACAAAAACAAATTATTATGACTTGAAACAGAAGAAACACCTCAAAACACTATATCCTACACCTTGTTGGTTTATTACAACTGATTACCTGATTCTGACTATTCAAAAGCACATAATCACTTTGAAAAACGCATATCTTGATCAAAAACACTCATTTATGGAATTTTATTGGCAATTTTTAAAGATTCATGGTTTATTATAATGAAAAAAAACAATATCTAATATGTTTACTTACAAATATGCCAGAAGCTCCAAGAGCCAGAGCCTTGAACACATCTGTTCCACGGCGAACACCACCATCAAGGAACACGGGAACACGACCTTGAGCCGCTTTCACCACCTCTTCCAAAGCCATGATCGTGGCGGGAACATAATCCAGTTGGCGAGCACCATGGTTGGAAACAATAATACCTGCTGCACCAGCTTGAATAGCTAGCCTTGCTGTAAAAATCAACATTCTAAGCATTAGTCATGTCTAAAAAACAAATGAAGAGGAGAATTACAAGTGGTTTTGTTCGTTCTTACTGTCCTCGGCAGTGATCACACCCTTCACGAGGATTGGCATCTTGGTGATTGTTTGCAGCCACTTCACATCCTGCAACAACACTCAAACCACAAAAGTTACTAACCTGCTCCATGAGAAGCGATGAGAACCAACCGTTTGCAAAACGATACCTTCCAGCTCAAAGTGCGGTCGATCTGACCAGCAACATAAGAAGCTAACCCAGAATCATTAGCCTGTGTTGCAAAGTTACAAGTTAGATGAGACACGAAACATATATGAAAACTCAAGATTCTCAGAATATATTCTAAGGGTGTCAATTGTGTCTGGTTGGCGGGTTGATAGGTTGAAATAATCAAGCTAAACGCAACCCATTTCAAGTCAAAAAACATCAACCCTAACCCAGACACACGTAAACCCGTGCAACCAAAACACACCCCGTTTTACCGATTTATCTAAACCTGTCAACATGTTAATCGCCTAATCAGGTTGGTAAGTTGTAATAAATGAGTTAAACAAGTTTGCGGGTCGACATGTTTAATTATATCGGTTAACTAGGTCAACTCAAACATGACTTGTTTATTAAACAGGTTAGATATGACAACCTAAAACCTGATTATTTTTATGTCATGTTTCGGGTTGTGATGACAATTGCCACCCCTAAATAATATTTCATCAGGTGGGTTATTTTTTAAAGTTGGAAGTTTGAACTAACCTCATCCATCTTGCCAAGGTCCAAACCCTCAAAGTTCTTCAAAGTCAAATTTGGAGGTAGTGTAAACCTATTTTTGATGTCGGCTTCTCGGCGCCCAAGCCTTGGTGTATCAACCGTAAGAGCAATAGCCTTGAAACCAGCTCGTTCGGCTCTTCTCACGAGCTGAGCAACCACATTCCTGTCCTTATACACCTGACATCAGGATCCAGAACATTAGTTTGCAGATTAAGAACCAAAAAGAACATAAAAATAGTAGTTCTGCTTACATAAAGCTGGAAGAAACGGATCCCAGGTCCAGTTGATGCAACCTCCTCAACACTCGATGTAGCCCATGACGACAAAGTCTACAAAGTGAACAAACTATTAGCAAAAGATCCTTCCTTTTGTAAATCTTAAAGCAGATATACACAAACAGTCCTAGGCCTGGCCTGGCCTGGCCCGACCCGACCTGACCCTGTTCCCCTTATTCGCTCCCAAAGTGTGGTTGGGTCCAATCCAAACTCGACCAGACCCTGTTTAGGCCCGTATGTCCAGTCCTAGCCCTGGATCGAGCCCACTAGGTCAGGTTGAGCCCGAGAGGCTGATTATCTATCTAGTTACTAGACTATGTGCACCTCTAAATCTAAAAAAAAACTCTTATTATAGACAAAAGTATGGAAATACAAACCATAATAGTTCCAGCTGATGATGCAGCTCTTGCAGTGGCATATTCACCTTCATTGACAATAAAGAAACCGTATTAATCAAGAAACATATTCCACATAAACTCTATGTTAGAGCATGAATTGCTGTTTCTTGCAACATAAACCACACTGAATAAAGCAATAAGCCAACAACACGTATTCACCTTCAGGGTGAGCCATCTTCTGCATGGCTGTTGGGGCAAGCATTATAGGCATCGATATCTTGAATCCCAAAACTGTGGTAGTCATGTCTATCTTGCTTACATCAATAAGGATTCGGGGCCTAAACCTGTTTTGTCATCAAAACAAACACTCTTAATATACACGAGAACATATGATATGGATGCATGAATACACAAACGCAATTGTGAGTTTATAAAACTAAACCGAGCTTACAAAATTCTTGAGAAAGCATTTCGGTTCTCTTCGAGAGTCCACTGATCCTCAGCACCAGAAGCATAATAGTCATACACCATCTTTGGCAACTTCTCCTTGGCAATAGCCTGATACTCGGTGACATTTGTGACCTCCATTTCGCTTCACTACCCAAGTAGTTTCTGCAAGAAAATCTTGATTTGGTAAAACAGATACGTGTATCAAATCGTTATAATCATAACCCACATTAAGTTTCCAAGTTTCTATCACTAAACATTCTTAAATCAACATAATTAACTATTAAAAACCAAAATACAACCATCCATGATGAGAAAACATGCTGATACAGAAATCAAACAGAAGTAACTTCAAGAAACTGCAACTAGAACATTTATATACACTATATACTTTAAATGCAACATACCCAACGAAGATTTGATCGAATTAAGATCGAAATTATACAGATTTATGATGAACACATAACCAATGATGGATCAAGAAAGCAAACCTTTTGGGACTTGGGTGTTTTTGCTTCTAGTGGAAGGAGCAAGCTCCAAGTGAGATAATGAGTAATAATAAGCAAAAATAAATTTAAAAAATTATTGGAGATGCAAGACAAAGACATCCAGCAGATAAAGTGATAGAACACAAGAGGGTGTGTACCAAAAAAATTAAAAACAAAAACAAAAAATCAAGAAAATGGATGAAGACAAATGAAGAGATGAGTGATATGAGGTGAGAAATGGAAACCAAATCCAATTCTCCTCCACTCAATTCACTGTGTGTCTCATAATTTTTCATCATTATCATCTCATAATTTCTAATTTCTACCTTAATATTATAAAGTTTTTCAAGATTTGTGACACCATTGAGTAGTATGTGATGTGTGAATGTAGGATACTGTTACCTTCTCTTTCTTTCTCTAAAAGTCACCATCTTTGGTCAAATTTGGAGTTGAAAGATGCTTTAGTCTGCCACCATCGCCGCCGGTGCACCACCGTCCGCCGGCAGCACCATCACCGTGAACTACCACCACCATCAAGAAAGAACAGATAGAAAAGTTAAAAAATAACAAAAAGATTGTCATTAGGTAGAAACAAAATTAAGATCATATACAAGAACATCAAAGTTACAATTTTTAACCCTAAATTTGCTTGGGGTTCTTGAATCCTTAAACCCCACATAGAATTTTGGGTGCAAGATTTCATTAAGGGGTGTTTCGGGTTGTATTTGCAATTTTGCAATATGATTATGTTATTATTGTGTTTGAATGCCAATAATCAAATCTGAGTGTGACAATGTGTAGTTAGAGTGGCTTATGCTGTTAAAAAAAAAGTTAGAGTGGCTTATGAGGAGCTCATTATTCAAATTATAAGTTTTGATAATAATTCATTTATCAAGAAAGTGGTTGATTTGGGTAACTTAGAGCATTTATGATTCGTTCTTTAAAAATATATGAGTAGAGTCTTTATTTTATACGGATGGTTTTGAGTGGTTGTAAGTGAAGTATAGAGAAAATGTTATTGTTTATCTGTAAATTTAAGAATTCACTGTTTAACCCTTATAAATCTTTAATATTTTTGAAAATGCTTGTGAGTGTAGGAGAAAAAAAAGATAATGATAAAGATATAAAAATATATTATTTAATTAAAAGAGAGAGAAAAAGTAATGGTTTTTAATATAATTATAAGAATAAAAATAAAGAATAGGATGTGAGTACTCTTACAGGAGTCTTCCCATTTTTGATGTGAGTGCGTGTCATATATTATGAGGATGGTTGTTAGTGGTCGTGATTGAATAAGAGAAAAAAATTATGGGGATTGTACCGTGATTCACCATATTTGGGGAATCACGGTACAAACCCTATAATTTTTTTAATATTTTTAAAAGTGATTGTGAGCGGAGGAGAGAGAAAATGTAACGATCAAGATATTAAAAAATGTTATTTAATTGAAAGATGGAGTAAAAAAGTAATGTTTTCAGTGTAAATATGAGGATGAGAATGGGGATGGGAAAGCTAGTGTGAATGCTCTTATATTTGTTTGGTTTGTTTTGCGGTTCATCTAGGTTTATTAATTTATACAATAGTAAAACAAATTATTCTTATAAAGTTTGTTAACTTAAAAAGGGTATGGATCGCCACCACCATTATCACCTAAGGTCATTACTAGCTCCATCACCACCTCTGCTAGCATCACCATCTAGGGGTGTTCAAAAATATCCGAATTCGATAATCCGATCCGAGTATCCGAAAATCCGAATCCGAAATATCCGAATTTTCGGATATCCGAAAATTCGGATTCGGATTCCGATAGTGATTTTCAAAAGTTTTGGATATTCGGATATCCGATTATCCGAAAACTTAAAAATATTTTTTTTATTTTTTTTTAATTTTAGACATATTTTTACTTTAGGTTGAGGTTTTTAAGTGTATATTGGGACTTTTATAATATGAGTTGGTTTTATATTATTTTTATAATAGCATATGTTTAAATATTGTAAAAAAACTAAAAAAAAAAAAATAAAAATAATAAAAATGAATTTCGGATATCCGAATCACTATCCGTATCCGTATCCGTATCCGAAATTTCGGGTATCCGAAATTCGGATATCCGAAATTTCGGATACGAATACGGATAGTGATTTCTACTATCCGAAATTTTCGGACATTCGAAATTCGGACATCCGAAATTCTGATATCCGAAATTTCGGATATCTGACTTTGAACCCCCTATCACCATCGCCGCCATCTTTTTAAAAATCAAATCAAGTAGTCAGGACCTTTTGTGACCCGTACTCGTTTCGACATGTTACAGGACCAAATTTATTTACAATCTTGCTCAATATGAAGATTGTTAGTGTGTTCCCAACTAGGATTAGGAAAAAAAGAAGAATAAGGTCCTCAGGACCTTTTGTGACCCGTACTCGTTTCGACATGTTACAGGACCAAATTATTTACAATCTTGGTACTCTTCATGAATTCTATCTCATGAAAATTTCATTAGCTTTTATTTCAAGATGTTTGGTAAATCTACAATGTGAAACATATATTTCTTCATTGTCATTGTTATAAAGATAGATGTTAATTTCCGTCTATAATGTTCCTTGATGGCATTAATGGAGGACATTCAATATATTTGTAGAATAGCTAAACACTAAAAATTCAACAGGCTGAACAAAGCTTACTGTCTTCGTGTGACAAACGGGGCATGTTTGTCATGGTAGTAGGTAGCACGAGGAGCTATCGCTACAATCAAATGCTAGAGTTCATGGTTACACGATACTTGCCATATCATCTCCTATCACAGCAAGTTATTCACCAGATGAGAGCTTTATGTTTAACCATGTATGATACTGCAGGACCGTGTGAAGGGTGGTCAATACAGTTAGTCTCACAATGAGGAGAGGTTTAGAACACTTAACAGTTCAAATGGGGAACTGGGTTTGAGTATGATGATACTAAAAACACAAGTAAGTAGTGAGACAGAACTAAGAACAAGAACAAACAAGTATGGTTTTCAAGGATGCTGTATATTGCTCTCAAGTTCTATTACAAGTGTTTACAAATCATATTCGAATTACAAGGACCTGAGACACTTTATACTACATCTTACAACCGTCAATACTTAGAAAGACAGTTGGAAACACTAATCTAGACAACAAGATCAATGTAGAGTCAAAAGCAGAATCGCCTTTGACTAGTGGTTATGACATGCCATAGCTCACATCCTTTTTCTATATAAAAGGTTTACAGGTACAAAAGTAGGAAGTTACAGACAAGACCTTATTTTACAGTTTACAAAAGCATGGACTTTTCACCAACTCATACAAGTTGGTGAGTCTTCAGAGTTGCAGCGGAAAGTGTGTCAGCTTTATGTAAAGTAGATAAGAGAAAGCATGTCTTCTCTGTCTTCGGAAGAAATCAGTCTTCACAGCAAAGGGCTTCGGAAGACTTTGTCTCTGAAGCTTCGAAGACTTCATCTTTGGCTTCAGAAGATTTAACTTTGGCTTCGAAAGATTTTACACTTAGAGTATTTTCTAATGTAGAGTGTAAAACTTCTGAAGCACTTCTACCGTGTACGCCAATGCATGCATGCAGGAAGACCCTTGGTTGTTTTGGCTTCTTTGGTTGCATCAGCTTATAATCTTCTGATATTATCTTACAACTCCCCCTAGGCTGATGCTACCAAACAGAGAAGTTCTTCAGATATTGATAGTCCTCATCAAGATCAAGACCAATCCTATCTTCATCATCTAGTCAGGATCCCTCAGACTCTCATAGTATCTTCTCACATCATAGAGATCATGTAGAGGAGATCAAGCATGTCTTGCCAGAAGTAGACATCTTGACCTCCTTGATCTCTGATGACATACCATCTATCGTGTTAGCAGCAAAACTCCAGGACAAGATGGGTCTTCTAATGGCAGAGGCTCTACTTGATATAGTTGGTTGAGCAGCCTCTTCATGCACTACCTCAGAATGGTTTGACTCATCCTGAGGTGTGGAGGTGGATGCCTTGGTCTTCTTCTTCTTTGAAACACTTTTCCTGGCCATCCTTTTCCTTCTTTTTGAAGTTTTTAACTGAGAGGACTGCTTTTTAGCACTAGATTGTTCTGTTGTGTCTCTATCAGTTGGGATCTCTTCTCTCACAGGTTCAGAAGGAGAGAGAAGAGAACCCTGTCGCAGATCAGAAGACGAAGTTAGCTGAGATGCAGCTCTAGGTTCAGGTTGTGTTGTCTCAGAGGGTTCAACCTTTACCTCAACTTCAGGTTGAGCTGGACTTGGTGGAGAATGCAAGTCTACAAGCTCTCCCTTTTTGATTTTCTGCTTGATCACTCTTATATGCTCATCCATAGTGGATAGAGACATAGGACCAAGCCTCCTTCTGGAGAATCCGTACAGCTTCAAGAAGCTCATCATCTTTTGTCTGTCTTTAGACTTCTTTTGGCTTTTGTGGATGATGGCCCTTGACCTTGCAGCTTCTTCCCTTAACTTTCTCTTAGCATCTTTTCTTTCTTTTGTAGCTTGTTCCTCCAGCTGCTTTAGATATTCAAATCAATGTAGTCAAAGGATAAGGGAAGAAGTGTAGCTGCCTGATAGAGTCCTGTGGCACTTAGGTAGTTGATCATATTCTTCTTTCAGCTTCCCTGTCTACCTGAGGTTGTGCAGCTGCCACAGTCTCTGTCTCAAGACTTTCTTGAACGGGGAAGGACAGGAGCATGTTTGTAGAGCCTTTTCAGTCTCCTTTCTTCTTGATCTTGAGGAGCAATGCTGCATCCTCTCCTCCTTCCTCTCTTTTGACAACTCATTATCAGCCAGCTCATTCAACTCTTCTAAGGGGAGAGATATGAGTTTTCAATGTTATAGTTCCTGGTCCCCATGTAGTTTAGCCCGGCTACCCTCAACTCATCATCTTTGAGTGTTTGGCTTGGGGGAAGCCCGGATAGCAGCTTGCATGAAGCCTGAGGACCCTCCTGAACTCTTTCCCTTTAGCTTCCTCTTCATCTCTCTCTTCTCCTCCTCTAACTCCTGAGAGGTTATTTTCCTCTTCCCTTTGTCACTCACAGGCCTTGGTGACTCAGGGTGGAGAGAGCTTTGGCCTTCATTGCTTGGTTCAGCAGTCAAGCTCTGGCCAGAGAGAGATGTGAAACACCTTCACTAGCTGGTGCCTCACTGAGGGTACTGGGTGCTGAAGTAGATCCTGTCTCAAGGTTCACAGGCTCAACTTCTAGGCCTTCAGTCAAAGCTTTCACTTCGAAGCTAATCTCAGGGTCCACCTCAACATCCAGTTGACCAAAAATATCACCTGCTAGCCTCTGTCTATATATTTTGATCTATCTTGAACTCTTTTAGCACCTTTCCTTGAATCCATCTGCTAATCTCTCAGCTGTCTGTTTTGGCTTGGGTTGACAAGTGGAAGATCAACCAGATGGATGCACTCATAGAAACTCAGGTTTGTAAAGTTGAAGATCTATTATTGACCCTGAGCTCTAGAGATGACAAGATCCCTTCTTATGTGTCTACCTCCATCCCAAAATTGGGTTCTCGGAGTGAAAAGTGTGGTAGACATGGCTCTGGGTAACCCTCCTCAAATAGGCTGTGTATGAGTGAGTCCTCAATATGGACTTGAGGAGGTTGCTGAGTATGGACTATTGCAAGTGAGGGTGGGTAAATCCTCTAAGTCTATACTCTGAGAAGAACTCCTAGGTTCTGTGACTGTTCTGACTTTCTCTCCTTTTTTGGTAGCTTCACTTTCTTGCATAAGTGAGCTGGGGGTTGAGTTTATCACATTCACAGGTTCTTGTGGACTTGGTTGAGTTGTTCTTAGTGGTCTCTCAGCTAGCTTGCCCTTAAGATCGGTGATCTCAAGTTGCTGGTCATTGACCCTCTTTTGTAAGATAGTCACCTGAGATTCCAGGAGACTAATCTTAGAGACTAAATAGGTACAAATTTTAGTCAATGTGTGTACCTTTAGTTTCAGACTCCCCTCATCTTCATCAGAAGAATCATGGAGGGATGAGAGAATGGGACTAATGTCTTCTTCCTCATCACTAGCATAGAGTTCTTAGCGGCTGGATTTCCCCTGCATCATGACAACTTCAAGAGAAGTGTCAAGAGGCTGTGTTGCCATGGTCGAGGTCTGACTGATGCAATCATTTTCTAAAGTGAGAGCCTCTTCCATATGGATCTCCTGAACTGGTTCAGGAAGATCCACTTCAGTGGGGGTTGGATGATGTGGGCTGGACATGGGTGAGACAGGGTACTTATCTCTCCTGAGTAGGGGTGGAGAAGAGAGACTCATGGTACTCACTGAAGCCCATGTCTTCATCATCATAGAAGTCAAGGCTGGGAATTAGTTGGTTGAGATCCAACGCTGGGATGGTAACTGTCCCCTAAAGGTTGTTCTAGAGTGTTGAGACTCTGAGTGAAGGCTTAAGGCTATTTGGGTTGTGAGCTCATCAGGCTGAGCATGAGGAACCTCAGCACTGATCATATGAGAGATGGGAGTGGTTTGCTCCCTCAGGGGAAGTGGGAGCTCGAGTGTCCACTTCCTCCTGCATGGTTGTAATATAGGGGCCTGCACAGGCTGACTAGCATGTACAGGGTTTTTTGGTTTTTCTCTGTAGGTGATGGTTATTGTAGGCTAATTTGGTTGGGAGGTGGAAGGTGTGGTTCAACACTAGCTGGTGCTGCTAGGTTGCCACCTTGAGCAACGAGCTCAAACATTTTGGGACTAGGGCTTTTCTACCCTTAGAAGCCAACAGTTGGCTTCCTCATTATTTTAAAGATGCCGGGCTTCATCTGTCCTAGTTTAGAATATATTCTGTTCCCCTCAACTGTGTGTCCAGTTCACAGTTGAGAAATGTCTGGACATATCTAGGGAACATGTATAACTCCTAGGGAGTCTAAGTTAGCAAGTAATTGGTATTACAAATTGAGAATACCTGAACTTGACCCCCTGAACCATCCCATGGCTATGAAGGAGAGGTCTTTTGGAACTTGGTCCCATCCTCCTGCTTGTTGGATAATTGTGTATGACAACATGAAGGAGTACTTCCATTGAGAGGAGACCTTCCCCTTCCTGAAGGTCTTGACTGAGAAGTCATCCTCATAGCCCGCTACTCAAGGAATGTTGACTGCAGCTTTGGAAAGGACAAGTCATCTTCTACATCAGCCAGCTGAAGATGTGTGTTTATGGTGGCCGGAGTGATGAAGATTTCCCCTTTGCACTGTGGCACAGTGCCTTCTCCCCGTCCATGGTGACCTCTTCTTAGGTCCGCCAAAACGCCAGCAAGTGATCCTCATATAGAGGAGGATCAATGGTGAGGGAAGTGAAGTAGTTGGACAAAGAAAGGTAACGACAAACCTTTGAGAAACATGAATCTTTCTCAGTGTCTAACAGAGCAACCTGATTATGTTGCCTATGAAGATGCATGAAAAAATCGAGTTGGTTTCTGTGGTCAAGGTTGGCCATTTTGAAGTAGCATTACGATGAAGGAAGATAAGAACGAAGGCGGTGGTTAGAGAAATGCAGATGAAGAGGAGAGTGAGAAGAGGGGGAACCGTTATGAAAATATATATGAAATGGATTTGAGGCAAAGTTAAAACAAAAGGATAAACTTTGAAATCCGGATGTCGGCCCCACCTCTGTTCAAAGTTAATCCATCTCAATAGCTGATACAATATATTTGAATCTCTGTTCATCAAAAGCTTTAGTGAACAGATCAACATATTGTTCATTTGTGTTAACTTTAATTAGTTTGATTAATCCCTTCTCAAAGTTATCTTTAATCAAATGATACCTGATGTTGATGTGTTTAGTCCTGGAGTGCTGTACAGGATTCTATATAATAGAGATAGCACTGTTGTTGTCTATGTGGATGGGAGTCTCTTTGAAGTTGAATTCATAGTCCAGCATCTGATTCTGAATCCAAAGCACTTGAGCACAGCAGCTTGTAGCAGCAATGTATTCAGCTTCAGCAGTTGATGCAGAGACACAGAATTGTTTCTTGCATTGCCATGAGACAATCCTTTCACCAAGAAATTGACATCCCCCTGATGTAGATTTTGTAGTCATATTGCAGCCACCATAGTCACTATCTGTATAAGCACAAATTGAAGTCAGAACTCGTTGGATACCAGAGGCCAAGCTTGGGAGCACCTTTGAGATATCTAAGAATCCTCTTGACAGCAACCAATGTGACATCTTGGGTTTGCTTGAATATCTTGCACAGATGCATGTGGCAAACATGATATCAGGCCTGCTGGCGTGTGTACATAAAGACCCAATCATAGCCCTATAAAGATGTTCATCCACACACTCCCCCTCAAGATCAAGTCCAAGGAGTGGTTTCTGGCTATGGGTGTCTTAGCAACCTTACAATCAGTCATGTTGAATCTATAAGTATGTCTTGTACATACTTTGACTGACTTATGAAGATGCCATTGTCACTTGCTTCACTTGAATTCCCAGAAAGAAATTGAGTTCCCACATTGCACTCATTTCAAATCTATTCTTCATCAGCTCTCAAAGTCTTTGCAGAGCTTTTGGATTAGTTGACCCGAAGATAATGTCATCCACATATATTTGAACTAGCATTAAGTCATTCCCTGTTCCTTTGATGAAGAGAGTTCCATCTATAGTACCCCTCTTGTAATCATGTTGATAGAGATACCGAGGAAGTGTCTCATACCCCTTTCTTGGAGCTGGTGCAACCCATAAAGAACTTATCAAGCTTGCAGACATAATTAGGATGATCTGGGTCTACAAAGCCAGGTGTTGTTTGCATACACCTCTTCATCAATCACCCCATACAGAAAAGCACACTTGACATCAAGTTGGGTAGACCTTGAATCCTTGGATGCAGCAAAAGACAGGAATATTCATATAGCTTCAAGTCTTGCCACAGGAGCAAAAAATCTGTGTAATCAATTTCCTCTTCTTGTGTGTACCCTTGCACAACTAGTCTTGCCTTTTCTGATGACAAGTCCTTATATCAGCTTTCTTGTTCCTAAAAACCTACTTGGTTGCTATGTAGTCTTCCCATGAGGAAGAGGACATAGGTTCCAAATCTTCTGTCTTTTGAATTGAAGCAGCTCCTCTTACATTGCTTCAACCCAGCTTCTATCTTTCAAAGCCTCATCAAATTTTTTGGCTTTTCTTGGGACAAGAGGCAAGGAGGTGTAGACAAATATTTTTCATGGGTTTGTCCTCTTGTTTCTCACTCCAGTATCAATATTTCTAATGGTGTTTGTGGTGGGGTGTGACTTGTGGATCCTAAGTTAAGTGAACATAGCAAGTTGATTGGAAAGATCCAATTAGAGAAATTTAATCTGGCAATAGAGTATCCCCCCACATCAGCACACTTATCAAGTGACTTGATCCAATGAGTGTGATATCATTTATGTTGTCTTCTATAGAGTGGTTATCCAGCATCAAGAATTCTTGATGACTGTCACCACCTCTATTTCCTCCTACATTTGAAGCTCCTTCACTGAGTTTTGAACCTTCGAGATGGAATTTGAAGGCATCTTAGATGTATCAGCTGAATTTGTCATGTTTGTGCTAATAGGATCTTCATTTGAAAGGTTAGTTAACAGTGGAGTTAAAGTAGTATTCTTGCTTCTCAGCTCAAATCTTGGGTCAGGATCTCCTGTTGATACGTTACCTGTAGATCCTGAAACATCCTCACAAGACTTGTTAAAATAGTTGGTAACTAAATCAAGATCAAATAGCCAATCCGGGCCAGAACCTTTCATACTGGGAGTGTGTTCATTGAAGGTCACATTGGCTGACTCCTCAACTACTCTAGTTTTGAGATTGTATACTCTATAAGCCTTTGCTTGAGAAGAGTATCCAATAAAATGTTCGTCATCTGATTTATCAGCGAACTTGGCTACCTAATCTTTGTTATTCAAGATGGTGCATGGACATCCAAATGACCTGAGGAAACCAATGAATGGTCTCCTTTTGTATCACAGCTCATAAGGAGTTTTACCATAAGTCTTAACTACTAAAACTCTATTATGCATATAGCAGGCTATGTTAGTAGCCTCTGCCCAGATGGTGATGGGCAGTTTAGAGTCAGACAACATGGTTCTTGCAGCCTCAATAAGTGTCCTGTTTCTCCTCTCAACACACCGTTTTGCTGAGGAGTCCTGGGAGCACTAGATTGTCTTGTAATACCCTTTTCATCATAAAATGTATCAAGGATTTGGTTTCTTAAATTATATTCTTTGATCATATCTTATGGTCTTGACCTGTGATCAGATTGATTCTCATTTTCAGAATGAAATTCTTCAAGATCTCAGGTTTCTCATCCTTAGTTCTAAGGAAGAGACCCAATTGAATCTTGTGAAATCATCTGTGATCACTAACAATATGAGGTCCTTTCTAAACTCATTACCCTAGTGGGGCCAAAGAGATCCATATGTAATAGTGTAGTAGTAGTGATAGATTTCCTTCCTTTGGCTTGTGAGACACTTTGTGTTGCTTCCCTTTCAGGCATGCAACACAATGATCATCACTGTAAACTTTTTCTTTGGCATTCCAGTTACCAATCATTCTTAATTAATTTATTCATGTTCTTAAAGTTTACATGGCACATTCTTTATGCCAGAGGAAGACTCATCACTATTTGCTTTAGATAGAAAGCAAGAAACTTCTTCTGAGGAAATGTTTCCCGCAGTCCATCTTGTACATGTTCCATTTATGGGGGCTCTGAGTAGGATATGCTCTTGAGGAATGATCACCCCGGGCTTGAGAACAATGCACTCATGCTCAGTAAAGAGCATGTTGGTCTCTGATCACAAATTGGGATACACTCAGTAGATTGTATCCAAGCTCCTTAATAAAATTTACCTATCACTATTTGCTTTAGATAGAAAGCAAGAAACTTTTCTGAGGGAAATGTTCCCGCAAGTCCATCTTGTACATGTTCCATTTCTGGGGGCTCTGAGTAGGATATGCTCTTGAGGAATGATCACCCCGGGCTTGAGAACAATGCACTCATGCTCAGTAAAGAGCATGTTGTGTCTCTGATCACAAAATTGGGATACACTCAGTAGATTGTATCCAAGCTCCTTAATAAAATTTACCTTCTCAATGGTGAGCTTACCATTTATGACCATGCCCCTTCTAATGATGTAACCACCAGCATCTCCTCCAAAAGCAACTGGTCATCCATCAAATTTCTCAAAATTATGAAGCAAAAAACCATTACCAGTCATGTGTCTGGAACAGCCACTATCAATGATCCACACATTTCCCTTGGTCTTTAGCTATTCCTGCACACAAAGAAGTGGTTGGTTACACTTGGAAACCCAAGCCTCATTGGTCTTAGGCTTTTCAAAATGATCTGAAGATAATACAACAGTAATTGATCCTATATTCAAGCTTGAGGATCATTAGTTGTTGTTGATGAAGAACTTTCAGTCACCAGGTCTTTCTTCATCTTCCACACCATCTTTGAAAGATTTGACTTGACCTTCAACACCTTGGAAGTTCAACAACTTCTGAAGTTTTAGAGACTGGACCTTCAGAAGATCTTGCTTTCACTGCAGCATGCTTCAGTACTTCGGAAGGATTCCTTTCTTTCGATACCAAATTTTCTTCTGAAGGCAAGTTTCACTTGTCTTCTTCTTAACTTTGAAGCTTCCGAAGAAACAGATTTTCCTTTCGAGCTAGCTTCTTCCTTCTTCTTCTTAGAAGTTTTCTCTTTACATGATGCAGTCCATTTGCTTCTTCTGAAAGACTTCTTCTAAAAGGAAGACTGAACTTGATCACATTCCTTCTCCATCTTCACCATCACAGTGATGCAGCAAGCTTCTTAGGGAGAGGCTTACTCTTGGAGCTGGATGGTTTAGGCTGTGTAGCAGTGGTACACAGCTGATCAGTCTTTTTCTTCTTGCTGAGATGATTTGGACCTGAACTAGAACTCTTGGTACTAGAGTTCATGGTTGGGTCTTCAGCGTTCACCACTTCAAACCCTGCAGAGATAAACACTTGTTTCTGCTTAGAGTTAAATGTGGCCTTGATTTCTTGAGCCTTTTTTGCCTTTATCTTGGCTCTCCTGATCAAGTTCTTTCTTTGAGACTTGGTCATCCCAGTTTCGTCATCTCCCTCCTCAGAAGAATAGTGTCCCTTCTTAAGATGGTCCTCTTCACTCTTTTCAGACACATCCTTTACTATCTCCTTCTTATCCTTTTCAGCAATGGGGTCTATGAGGGGAAGCTCATCTTCACAAGTTCCACACCCTGGGCATCTTACAAATAAAAAAGTGTGTGAAGGAGCTATCTCAGTAGATCCCAGTCCCTGCTTATTTTGATAACAAACTTGTGCATGCAGAGATGAGGATATCATGTTCTTGAAGGTCTCTTCTTCAAGAACAAGTTTTTCTGCCCGGGCTTTGCTAATCATAAACTCAGCCTGGGATTCAGTTAGCTTAGTGATGAGATCTCGATCCGAGTCCGGTAGTTGGTGTGTTTATGCTTTAGAGTTGAAATGGTTTTTCTCTAGATCTTCTATTTTAGTTTATAATCATTTTTAGCTCTTTTGAAATCAGCTTTTAAGATATTTAAGGACTCAAGATCTGATCTCATCTCTAAGTTATAGGACCTATACTTATTGACTTTAGCAATACATTCAGGTGTACAGAGATGTTTCAATACCTTGGCTTCATCATGGTCTACCATAAGTGCTTGGTTTGGAGCAGCATCCTCCACCTGAAAGCTCCATCAAAGCCTCATTCTTCAGCAACTGCAGCATATTACCTGGGCTTCTCATTCTAGTATGCTCCTTCAGTGTAGTTTGGCCTGGCTTGTGCTTGGCCACCATTTGACTTAGGTGCCTTGCACTCTCTGGCAAAGTGTCCCATTTGGTTACAATTGTAACACTTCACCTTACCTTTGTCCAGCCCAAACTTTTCACTGGACATATTGCTGGGAAATTTCCTCCCAGTCCTCTTGTAGAACTTCTTGGCCCTGTGAGAGAGAAGAGCCATCTGTTGGACTATTTTCATATACTCCAGATTATCTGAATGGATACAGTCCAGGTCTTCAAGAGTGAAGATAAATTTTCCTGTACTTTCATCTGAAGACACAAAAGCTTGAGAAGAACTTGTCTCCTGGAATGGGCTTCCAGGGATGTAGCTCTCCCTTGGTGTCTCCGGGAAGGTGATGAAAGGCCCTTTCTGTGAGGTTTTAGGGTAGTAGATAAGATAGTGTTGTGGTTCTCTACAGTCCCTTTCAACCACATGAAGGGCTGAACTCTGTTGGATGCTGGAGTTACCAGATGAATTCTGCATATTCATTTCCATCTGGTAGTCACTGAGTATGCCATACAACTCAGTGAGAGTAAGGGTCTTGAGGTTTTCAGTCCTCTTAATGACCACATAATAGTGTGTCCATTGTCTAGGAAGAGAGACATGAACTTCCTTACAATATCCCTCTCCAAAGTTACTGTGACATCAACAAGAGTATCATAATCTAACATAACTGAAGTACTGTTGAGTCATGGTTTCACCTGCTTTGAAGGTGAAGTTCTCAAACTGTTGCTTCAAGAGGTCCGTCTTGTTCTTATTAGCTTCATTAGACCCCTCATACATCAGCTTCAGTGCATCCCATAGTTGCTTTGCAGTCTTGCACTTCTTAAAGCCTCTGTAGATAGAGTTTGGAAGAGCAGTTTGGAGGGCGGACATGGCCTCTGATCAATATCAATTTTCTTCAGTCTTCATCAGAATAATTGGCCACTTCTTGGGTAAATACCACCACCAGCAGTAGCTGAAGGGGTGGATGGTACATGAGGTCCAGAGACTACTGGCCCCACATCTGGAGTCCTGGATTGATGAAGCCTTCCATTCTTTGACACCAAGTGTCAAAGTCTTGAGGAGTGATCAGTGGGGACTTAGTCATAGTACCAGTTTCCATGTCAGCCTTGGTGATAGCTGCCATTTGATATGTTAAGTATTTTATGAGAGTGAAAGGATTAAAGATGGTGAGATCTTAAATCAAGAGCCTAAAATGCTCTAATACCAATTGCAGGATCGTGTGAAGGGCGGTCAATACATCAGTCTCATAATGAGGAGAGGTTTGAACACTTAACAGTTCAAATGGGTAACTGGGTTGAGTATGATGATACTAAGAACACAGTAAGTAGTGAGACAGAACTAAGAACAAGAACAAACAAGTATGGTTTTCAAGGATGCTGTATATTGCTCTCAAGTTCTATTGCAAGTGTTTACAATGCATATTTGAATTACAAGGACCTGTGACCTTTATACTACATCCTACAACCATTAATACTTAGAAAGAGAGTTGGAAACACTAATCTAGATAACAAGATCAATGTAGAGTCAAAAGACAGATTGCCTTTTGACTAGTGACTATGACATGCCATAGCTCACATCCTTTTCTAATATAAAAAGGTTTACAGGTACGAAATTAGGAAGTTATAGACAAAGACCTTATTCTACATTTTACAAAAGCATGGACATTTCACCAACTCATACAAGTTGGTGAGTCTTCAGAGTTGCAGCGGAAAGTGTGTCAGCTTTATGTAAAGTAGATCATAGAAAGCATGTCTTCTCTATCTTCGGAAGAAATCAGTCTTCACAGCAAAATGGCTTTGGAAGACTTTGTCTCTGAAGCTTCGGAAGACTTCATCTTTGGCTTCGGAAGATTTGGACTTTGGCTTCAGAAGATTTTACACTTAGAGTATTTTCTGATGTTGAGTGTAAAACTTCCAAAGCACTTTTACCTTATACGTCCAGCGCATGCATGCAGGAAGACCCTTGGTTGTTTGGGTTATTTGGTTGCATCAGCCTTATAATCTTCTGATTATCTTATAGATACCATTAAACACAAGTTATCAAAAGTAAAATGTTTTATATTAAACATATCTAAGTATGTGCGACCAGTAAATTTTTTATTTATTCATCTTATTGCTTTATTTGATAGATTCCACTGCATCCATGGTTGTGCTTTTCCTTGAAATATGTTGGTTCCCCATGTTCATGATCCCCATAGATATTCATAGAACTTATGATTTCTGGTTATTGTGTATCCCTTTCAGAGCTAAAATCTTCTTACATTTGTATTGCTAGTGGATGTTATATAATTTTGATCAAAGTGTTACATACATGATTGTCTTCTTTGATCTTCTACATCTTAATCAAGATAATCATGAGTTTAATGCTTGCAGGCCCAACAATTCTTCAAATTTATTTGATAGGATATGAAATGCTAGGCCCAACAATTTCTTCAAATTTATTTGATAGGATATAAAATGCTAAAACTCAATCAAGATCAACATTACCAATCATTTGTCATGAGATGCATTTATCAAGATGATGTTCTACAATGAATCAAAAGGATATGTGCTTAAGATGCAGAGGTGATGTGTCACATATCAATGAATTAGCATCTTGGTAACTTGGTTTGCTTTTGTACTCTGGGCTTAGGCTAAGCCCATTAAAGATTGGCCCACTAGTAATAGCCCTAATAGGTATGGGTTCAACCGTTCAACACAATTCCCTCATCTATTACCTCTAATAAAACAAGGTTTTCTAGGGACATATGACAATCAACAAGGGTTTCTAGGGACACGTGACAATCAATGAGAGACTTCTCAATTGAGTTTGCCCACTTAAAATTTATTAAATTGTGATTGCATTTAATTTTGGAAGTTATGATTTGTAATTTAAAAAATGTATTTATTAATCATTTTAAAAAACAATCAACACTTACCATAATTAACATTTTAAATAGTTTTCATATTAGTTATTGATATAATTTAAGTTTTAAATTATTTCCATATTAAAACTTGATATTAAATAAAGTGTATCAAATTACTAATTATACGTGACATTCTTAATGTTTAAATTGTCTTAAAAATTTATATATATTAAAGAAGTAAATGTTTCGAAAATAACACCTTAGTGCAATAAAAATACAATAAACTGTCATTCATTTAAATTAAAACTAAAAATTAATATTAATATTTAAGTTAAAGGCAATTTATAATCAAAATTATATGATAAATTATCATTCATTATAAACAATTTATGTCATAAAATGACAAATTATTTTAGAAACAAAATCAATGATCTGTGAATAAAAGATATTAAAAAATTGATACTATAGTAATCTTCGGATTTAAAGATTATTTAAAAGAATTGATATAAATGTGATCAAAATCATCTTTGTATTTTTGAATGAATAATTTAAAAAGGTGAGTTAGGGACTTAAAGATAAGAAAACTATTTTTTGTTTAATCATATTGTTTTATGAAATTATTTTACAAAAAATAGAACTAAAAACTTTTACTTTTTTGAATAACCTTGACATGAAAAAATATGATCGTGCAATTATAGTAGAATAATTAGACTTTGAAAAGAAGTTAATGGTCACAAGAAATATGAAATATATTTATTGATGGACATGTACATTTTAATTTAATTTAATTATTTATTATCTATTCTTAAAAAATTTAATACTTAACTTTGTAATTAAAATATTTTTGTTATAATTCCAAGCTATCAAAATACAACCCAACGTATGGAACATAAAATTTACAACGTTTAAAAATAATCCACATGAAAATAAATATTTGTTTATTCATAAGTCACTGCTTAATGAAAAATGTTTAAAATTTAAGCATTTTGATAATAAACATATACTATGCTTAAATTTTAAAATAACAATTACAAAATGTATCAACTTTCTAGGCTTCAAATATGATTTTGACTTCATTACCTTTCAATTTATTTTAGATCATTCCATTTCTCAAAATCTAAAATTGGTTTGTTTTCTAATCTCAAATTAATTATTATAATTATATTATTTTTAAAATTTCTTACACTAATAATATGTAATTTATAGAGTCGGTGTATATTTACATCTTATTATGTAAACAAAAAAAATCAATCTAAATTCAAATCTAAAATCTTACAATATATTATTTTATCAGCTATGTAGTACACGGGTCCTAACCTAGTATTATATATAAGTTGTCAGTGGGAGATTCTTTATTTTTTATAATTATGACAAAATTTAAATATGTTTTTTTTTTTAACTTTAACTCAAAGATGAGGTTGTTTTAATGGTTTGGTCTTTGTACTTATACCTAGCCTGTTTGGATTCAAACCACGCTAATAGTAAAAACAAGGTTTTGGATCTTGAGTTTCTTTCTTATCGTTTTATATTTTTTTCCTTTAAATTATTTTTCTCTTTCTTTTTTCTAATATTAACAACGTTGAAATAACATTTTTTAATGATTAAGCCGCACACGCGTAACAAAATAAGTTCGCATACACACCGTAACATGCCATTAATCACATAAATGTTATCGTACGACTCTGCTGCTACTCGTGTGTCTGTCGTTAAATTATTTTGCCAAAATGTGCGATGCATAATATTGTTTTTTATATGTTTCTTATATGTACTTAAGCATGGTAATGTTCATGACGTAACGTGCGTAACGAAATTCGTAAACACGAGGTGACGTCGCAACACGCAACAACATTTCTTGTTATACTTATTCTTATTGTGTCCACGTATGACGGGGTACAAAACGAGCAATCGTTTTCACTACTGGTTAAGTTGCGGTGCTAAATCTTGGGCTTATGTAGCAACAGTTACTTTGTTATAAGCTACCATTTGCTTTTGTTTCTTAGGTTAAATATTTCATGTGAAACATTTATAACATATACCCCTGCACAAACTTGTGTAGCATAACACATACCATATAGTCTAAGGTTGTCAATACTCCATAGGTTGGGCATTGCAATAATATGATCCATTATATTTGCATGATCAAATGCATTAAAACAATTCATTGCATGATCAAATGCATTAAAACAATTCATCCAACAAATCAACTCATTTTAAAACTTTTACAAATGAGTCAATCCATGAAACATCAGGGCAAATCCATATAAATATTGAGAGCCAAATTTAATATTTTTTTGATTGTTACCCCCTATCAGCTCAACCACAAAGTAGGCTTGGGTCTTACATGGGTCGAATTTGATATGATCCAACTATTCGGATGTGTGTTGGCAATATCTATTAGCTACTGAGCCAAATCATGATCTATTTTGTCCTGGTCAAATCATTAGTTGACCTGACCCATTCAAGGGTCTGCGTGAGCGTTTGGATTCTTGGCCTAGTAGCACCTTACGAGCATCTTTATCAAATAGGTGTGAGTTCCGGTCACACAAAAAAATAATAAGTTGATTTTAAAAATAGATTGTACAGGTAGGCGTGTTTATCTTTAAAAAAGATATGTTGGAGTATTCACAACACAACCACGTAACAAATATCATTAAGAGAAAATTGTAAATATGGTTCATGTGAAATTTGTAGAGGTAGGCGTGTTTGATTCTCAAATTTTGAAATTTTGTAATCTTAGTCAATCATTTAGGAGTTGGTTGCAAGTTTAATCTCCACCCTTAGTGTTCGTTAGCTTTAACTATCTTTGACTAAATTTGTAATATGATCAAACCATAGAGATTATCTATGTAATTTTCTTTAAAATTAAAAAAAATCAAGTAAAAGCTTTAAAAATCATATAAACCTTAAAGAATAAAACAAAATAAAAAATTCAAAAATAAATAAATAAAACTTCAAAACAAAATCGAATAAATGTTTATAAAATTCAAAATAAATATTGAAAAATCAAATTAAAGTTAAACAAACCGTTCGATATCGTGTGTATAGTTTGTTGAATTTGGATTTTCACAAGGCTCTTGGATATCTCAGTTTAGGCATGACATAGACTTCACCAAAAATTAAAAAACAAAAAAAAAAGAGCATATTTCTCTTTTTTTTGTATTTATTATTTTCATTTTTATATACTTTTTTATTTTTACTTGTATTTACTTTTTAAACTTGATTTGAGTTTTGAAACCTTTATTTTATTTTTTTTAATGATTGTTAAATTTTATTATTTGATTTTCTTAAATATGGTTTTAATTTTTAAAATTTTATTTGACTTTGTAATTTTTTAATTGCAGATTTGGTCCCTCTAGATTGATCATATTAGAGATTTAGTCCTCAGATCCTTAAAGCCTAACATACACTAATAATGAGGACTAAACTTACAACCAACTAAAAATATTTAGACTGGATTTATAACTTTAAAAATTAATGGACCAAACTTATAATATGATCAAAACATATAGGCCATGTTTGAAATTTTTCCATCACTAATATAAAGGAACAAAACACATTACTCCCCACCAAATTGCTTTTAAAAGTACACATTTCGCACATTATATGCATGTTATATATTGTCATATCAGTAATTCAAGACACGTCTCTTTTAGCATGAAATATAAAATTTGTATTTTAACATTTTGATAAAAGTATTCGAATTTGATCATTGACTATAACATTTTGAAAACGTAATAACAAATATTTTATTGTAGTTGGCTAAAGGTCACATGTCGTATATCAAGGCTTCTTGCAATGCCCTCGCCCTCATTTATATGGAGGCCAATTACTTCGTTCTTCTTATTAATATAAGTCATTGATCTCGTTCTGTTATTAACTTATAAGTACAATTACTTTCGTTATACACATTTCCTTAATCTTAAAGGCTTTGCAAAGGATATGCGAAGATTGACCAAGAATCCAATTGATTAAGAACAAACGAAGTAAACAAAATCTTTAAACATTTGGCCTGTCAAATGAAACTATAATTTTTAATATCTATCCTAATAATCCTTTACGCTTTTTGACATATGTCATTATCACATTCATTTTTCTCATTTATTTTTCCGCCTAAACTATTTATTTTATTTTAAAAAAATCAAATAACTAATTTCCAAATCTTTCTCTTTCTCTCTCTATATTGTGTAAATCTAAGTTCTATTGAATTAATAATATTAAAAAGACATTTTTATTAAATAAAACTAAGGATTTTGATTAAAAAATATACTCTTTCAAAAAAAATTTCTAAAACTAAGATTTTTTTCTAAAACAACAAAACTTTTTAAATAAATAATTATTTTAAAATCATTCATTTTATAAAATAAAAGTTTTATATAAAAAAATTTACAAAACAAACCCGGAGTCTTTAAACAACGAAATATTGATAAAAAATGAAATTTTTATCAAAGCAATAATTTTTTAAAACGAAAGTATTAGAAATAAAAATATATTTTATCAATTAATCAAATTAATTACTCATACTAATTTCAGTTATATCTTATATCATAATAACGTTTTATAATTCCTAACTATTCATTAATTAAAACTATTTAATATTTTTTTATTCAACCCGTGTAATACACGAAGTTAGTGTCCTAGTTATATAAATATTTAACTGTTTGTCACGTGCTACTAAAAGTTATTCGACGAAGAATTTACAAAGTCGTTGATGGTATGAGTAAGCAATGATGTCGTACATAAATATCTTCAAGCAATTACAATTTACATTTTAACCCTTCATCTCATGCTTTAATACTAACGGGTCCCTATCATTGCTAGCATCTCATTTAGGCTTTCTTCTTTAACCGCCGTTAATCTTCTCTTTCCCCTTTGTTTTCTAGTAAACTATAAAATCATTCATATCGCAAAGATGATTCAATAAGTTCACTTCAAAAATATTAAACTAACACTAAATTTTTTAGGTTGTTTAAAAGATTTCTAAACAAACAAAAAGAAGAACGAATTATTAAAAAAACTTATATATGTACTCTTATAAATAGAGTCTTTACCAATAAAAGTTATATAAGTTGCGTATGTGTATACGAAATGTAAGAGAACATGATTGAAATTGAACTTTCCGAGTTAGTATGAACAAAGGCGTATTGAGCTATTGACTAAACTTGAATTTCACCAACGGTTTTATTATATGGGCGACTCAACTATTATAAATGCCCAAATCAAAATAAATATTCAAGGTAATTTTTAAAATTAAATTTAGTTTGTTTTTTTAGTTTCTGTTTGAAATGAAAATCAAGAAAAAAAAGGTGTTATAACGTTGGTCATATATCTAAAACAGAAATCAAATCAAACTTGATTAAGAATGTTTGACATAAAGAGTCAAGAGGTGTCAAAATAATGAAAAACCTACAAAAATATAAAATAAAAAAAAAATATGTGCTATAAGAAAAAAAAACATGTAGTAAATAATAAAAGGGTGTCTAGATGGATAATTTTTAAGTTATTGGTGCAAGTTTAACAATTAAAAGCAAATAATCATTTTCATAAAAACTATTAATAACTAGATGTGCCAAGTACTACCAATTTCGCACTATCATTAGTGACCACCAATAGCAGAATAATTTATATTAAAAAAACAAAACGCAAAATCAAAACCGAATGGAAAGTAAATGTAAAAAGTTGAACCAACCATGTGAAATGTAAAAATTAAAATCAAGAACTACGTCGATCTAACGCGCATTGTGACTGGGCCGTTAAACTAGGAAAAATAAGCGTAAAAACATTGAACACACACGCACGTTGTGTCGTTTTAACTCGTAAAATTGAAACCAAAATATAAAAAATTTGTAAAAGATGGAAAGTATAGGGAACCAAAGTTGAAAATGAAAAATTATAGGGTTTAAGTCGTAAAAGTATTGGGATTAAAATTAAAAAAACAAAAAAAACAAAAACAAAAATGAGTACAACTCACTGAAACTTAGGTACAACTCGTAATACACAAATAAATTGATAATTAGTATTATATATAACTAGTTTAGAAACTCATGTAATACACGAGTTGAATAAAAATATTAAACTAATAGTTATTTAATAATTTAAATCTTAAATAATAAATTTTCAAATAAAATCATCTTACTCTAATAAAATGGTATATAGGAGGGACATATGTCAATACCATATTCCTTCTCAGTCCTCACCAATTATTTCCCGCTTATCTCTCCTATTTAATAATCACATTAATTACTATCAATATTATTTAGTGTGATTAATAGTAATTAATGTGATTATTAAATAAGATAGAGAAGCGGAAAAAAAAATTGATGAGAAGAAATATGATGTTGACATATGTCTCTCCTATATATTATTTTATTAGAGTAAGAAGATTAGTTACTTTAACATCTTTACAACTTCTTTCAAAACAAAAGTCTATAAAAAACTACAAAAAACAATACTTCACCCATCTCCAAATTAAACCCTTCATATAATCGGACCTACATGAACATAAACTATAACATGATGGGGTATAATTGAATCATCATCAGCCTATAAATTAAGACTCCACTAATCAATATGTCATCATCACCTCCAATTAAAAACATGGTGCTAGATGAAGTGATCTTAGTGAATTTCTGGTCAAGCCCCTTTGGTTGCAGGGTCAAAATAGCCATGGAAGAAAAGGGTATACCTTACAAATACATAGAAGAAGATCTGTTCAACAAATCATCATTTTTATCTACAATCAATCCTCTGCACAACAAAGTTCCAGTGCTCCTGCATAATCAGCAGCCGATATGTGAATCGCTAAACATTTTAGAGTACATCGACGAGACTTGGAGTGATCTAGCGCCAGCTTTTCTTCCTTCTGATCCACACCAGAGAGCACAAGCTCGATTTTGGGCCGATTTCATTGACAAAGAGGTATTTTGTATTCATTGTTATTAGATTTCAGTAGAGGTGTAAACGAGTGTTTGTAGGTTTTAAGCAATCGCACTTGATCTTGACTCTTTTGAGCTTGAGCCAATCGTTTTAAGTTGGCCAAGCTCTAAGTAAAATTTGAGTTGAACTTGTTAATAATTTTTCAAGCTCGAGCTCCGTTTGAACTCGAGTCGTTTATTACTTATTAAATATTTAATTATTCTTCTATATATGTATAACTATATATGCATGTATGTATATATATAAACTATATACTTATTAAATATATATATATATATATATATAACTATATATGCATGTATGTATAATTATGGTTTAGCGTAAGAAATTTACAATATCTGGTTGTTTTATCTTAATTTTATATACAATAAATCTATTATTTTGATTTATATATACCCACACTATAAAAAATATAATATTTATATAAATAATGGATTATGCTATATGCAAGATTTTAGTGGATACGATGTTTGTTTATAAATAAGAATTTACGAACCAAGTCAAACTCGGTATGTGAAACCAGGCTCGAGCGATATAAATTAACTCATGAGAGTAGCTTATGGGCAATTCGATTCACTTGTACCTCTTGTTTTTTTTTCTTTTATAAAATATATTTTGCGAAATTTTCATGCTAAATAATTTGATAATCGTTGTAGCTATATGAAGCAAGCAAGAAGATATACAGAGGAAATGGGGAAGAACAATTGAGGGGCAAGAATGAAGTAGTAAGAATCTTGAAATTGGTTGAAGGAGAGATTGGAGACAACCCTTTTTTGGAGGTGACAATTTAGGGATTGTTGATATAACACTTATACCATTTTATAGTAGATTTTATACATGGGAAACTTTTGGGAAATTTAGCATTGAAGAGGAGTGTCCTAATCTAGTGGCATGGGCCAAAAGGTGTTTGCAAAAGGAAAGTGTGGCTAAGTCACTTCCTGATCCAATCAAGATTTATGACTTTATTTTGGTTCTTAACAAGTATTTGGCAAAGTAAATGTTTCGTGCTTTTATGTACAATTTTAGTACAAATTGACCATGTGTGATGAAGAATAATGTTACAAAGAGTGTCTTATGGTATGTGTTAGAGTTTTGGTTGTAAAACACTAAAACTAGTGTGGTCAGTGTTAGCGGTGGGACCGAGTCGATTTTGAGTTCATCGGAGCTTGAGCTCATCTTGTTTAAGTTAAAAGAATGATTTAAAGACCGGATCGGACGGCCGGTCGAACCGGTCCGACCGGGATTCGAGGGGTGGCCGAACCGGTTCAGCCCAGCTCGTTTTGGAGGGGTCGGACTGGCCGGTTCGTCTCGGACTGGCCGGCTCGTCCCGGACCGGTGGTCGGACCGGATTTTGAAATTTTTTTTTTGTTTTTTGGATTTTAATGAGTAAAAACGAGGGGTTGAACAATAAATTAGTGTGTTGGACATAGATTCTTGTTAAGTTTTATATATAATATAAAATACTACATAATTACTTATATTGAATTAATATATATAGCTATATATATATAATATCTTATATATATAATTATGACATCATCCGTTTCTTAAATCCGGTCCGACCAGTCCGACCACCGGACCAAAAGGTGTCCGATTCGACGTTCGATCCGTTCTGAAAACATTGTTAAAGAGCATCTGGTTAAATTCAACTGTTTTGAACTCTATGTTTGGAAATCACTCGTGAGCAATTTTATAAGGTCGATTTCGGTTGGCTTGTTTTTATATATCAAGTAGTTTATATATAAGTGATTTCTTTATTATTATAATTATATATAACAAATATCTATAGTAATATATTATATTATATAACCATTATATCTGTATAATTAATAGGTTTGTGTAATTCACAAACCAATTAAACTTCTTGTATGAAGTTTGAGCTTGTTTATAAATGGAAAACTTTTATATAGTTAAAATCCAACGTGTTGGCTAAATACGTTTAATACAAGCAAGATTACTCTTTTAGTCACAAATCATACTAACCATCATTAACAAGTTTTTGCTATAAACAAAACTAAGTAAAGCGGGTGTGAATTCAGGGATCGTTAAGAAATTATCAGAATTGATTTGAACAAGTATTGATCGCGAGATTATCAATACTTGGTGTTTAATCTACTAATAATATTAAAATCAACCAATCAAACAAATAAAATAAGAATAATCAAACCGAAAAACTCAATAATGTTGATCGTAATGCTTTCTTGTACTATTGATGTTTGCTGATCTTGAATACAATGATTCAGATATGATTACTGGTGATTCTAATGATTCTCAACTGTTGTTATGTATTATCTATGTTGTTGATCTCGATATATATATAGAGATCTAATTTTGTTCTATTGCTAGCTATTTTGGCTATAATTAGCTATTAAACTTATCCAAATCCTTGCCATGTTTATCGGCTTAGAAATTTGAGATTTACAACTAATCTAATATGAATAAAGTTTGTTTATGTGACGTGGACTATCCGCTTGAATAATATGTCTTCCATCATCATTAATGTTGTTGTTGTTCTGCCACGTTGACTTGTTGACTTGATGTTGACTTCTAAGTTAATTGGTCTTCCGTAGGAATTTACTCTTCCGCAGGTAACTAGTCTTCCACAGCAACACTGTTCTTCAGTACTTGTTCTTGTGATTCCGCAGGAGTTCTTGTCTTCAGTAGCAATCTCCTCAGCAGCTTCACTTGTTCTTTTCTGTTCAGCTGAAGTTGTTCTTCCGCATGAGATCCACAGATGTACATTCTTCAGTTATGTTCCTGGAACATCTATGGAAGAACACTTTATTCATCCGCAGTTGTTCCAACACTTGTCAATTTTCCAAATTGACACAGTTTAATGTTTCCTGCACATTCACATATACATTTTGAAATATATTATATCATAGATGAATATATTAAATGAAGTGCAAAATAAATGTTATTTAATTCATAAACAAATTATAATCAAATATTCATATTATATCATCAAGAACAATAATTACAATCAAGATTACAAGAGTGATCTTTATCATCTAAACCTATACAAGAGATCTATCCCTAACAGTACTCCCCTTAGGTTAGAATCTAGTAATCATGGTTTAATACTTTAAGCTCATTCACTCTTGATAAAATCTTTGCTTTGAAATAGTCTGCAGCACCTTGTTGATCTTCATACTTGCATTTAATCTGCCTTCTGCTCATCCTCTTCAATGTCTTGAATTCCATACCCAGGACATCCTCTTCAGTGGTGAGAGTTGCAACAACACTATTGTTTGACACCACCTCCAATTCATCCTGTTCTGAAATCCTCAACTCTGTTATTGGTTTTATTCATCAGTCCCAATAAGCTGACCAACTTCATACTTTCTCCTCTTATGGGCCTTGGCATGCAATTTGTCTATGACTTGGATAAGATGTACATATAAACACAAGTCATTCTGAGATTGTTGATCTTGCAGCCTTGGAAAATATTTGTCATACAGATAGGAGGTATAGCTTGGGTGCAGCAACTTTATTTCTATTAGGTCAAAAATCCTTATACTGGCTGCTTTATTTTGAGGATCATTCCTCAGCAGAACCAGTTCCTTATTCTTTTCTACATATCCCCAATCAGTAATGGGGAATTTAAACTGATTGCCTTCTATTGTTTTGACTGATGCATAAGCTTTGTCTTCAGCTCCATCTCTCTTCAAAAATTCTTCATCAACCGATAGAGATTTGGGCTGAGACTTCCTGAGTTTTCTCTTCATGTGCTCTGCATCAACCAGTCTTGCTTCCCTGAGAACATCTCCCTTGAACTTGTGATTCAGTTTGGTCACAAGTCCAGAGAAGTCTCTTCCTCTTGGACTTATGGGGTAATTGGTGATGGGAATGTTTTGTAGTGTATGAAGGTCTACATCTGAAAATGCTAGTAGGAATTCTACTCGTGGGAAGTATTGCACCATGCCAGATGCCCTTTTAATCAGTGCACAGTCCTACTCACCATCATATTTCCAAGCTATTATTTGATGATCCTTTGCTTATTCAGGCTTTGTGATGAGATCAAAGAATTGTATTAATGTATATTTTTGCTCAGTGATCTCTCTCACAGCAGTGCCTAGAGACCAGATCTTGTGTGGGACTAAATCCCTTGGCTCTCTGATCATTGTCTCCTTTCCCTTATGCATATCTGGCTTTGATCATGGTGGGTTCAGCAGGAGTTTGAATTGGTTGTTGTTGATAGGCAGGGTGGGAGCTCCGGATCTGAATTTTACACCGTGTCTAGCTCTACTTTCATAACATGATCCATCATTGCTTCGAGTCCACCAACTGATCTTCCCTTTAGCTCATGGGGCTGGTAGTTATGGCTTTGTAACCAGCATGTCATGTTATATCTTGTAAGCTTGGTTGTATCACAGTGGCCCAATTCCTTCCTGATCTTCTCCATAGCTTTGTACTTGGAGAATGTTTCATAAGTGCAGACTGGAAGCATCAGTCTTCCAGCATCGAATTCTTTTAGTGCTTGAAACCATCTCTCCTATGGTCATCTTCTCTACCAAGTCATATGGAAATCCATGATTGATCAACTGCATGAACGTGGATGACTGTGGTTTTCCTCTACTATGTCATCAGTAGTCAATAGCTTTTCTAGTTTGACTTCTTCAGACTCTTCCTTTATCAGCTCTTCTATTCAGAGTCACTTTCTTCTACTTGTTGCTTCAATGGGGCTTGATGCTTTGGAGATCTGGTTTGTTCTTTTTGTTGATTCTCTAAATGCATCAGTCTGTTTCCTTAGTATTCCTTTTCCTGCTGTAGGGATCAATGCTGATCCACCCTTCTCCTGTTCAGCTTCAATCAACCTCTTCTTTAATGTCTCAATCTCAATCTCTTTCTCTTTTAGTTAAGCTAATTATTCATCTACCAAATCATTCAAAGCATCCACCACTTCATTATTCATCATAACATCTTCCCTCAGACTCTTCAATCTACTCTCCAGCTTCTCTATTAATTCATCTTTCTCCTTTACCTCTTTCTTTAACCTTCTTATCTTTTCTAGCTTTTTGTTCCCTTTCAAGACAAGGTTGTTGTATTCTGCCACCAAATAGCTTTTGCTTACATTGATTTCTTTTTTATTCAGGTCATTCTCATTGTAAGAAATGACATCAATGTAAGCACTCTCTTCTTGCTCAACTTCCTCTTCTTTATCTTTCTATTCTACATCAATACAGACTTCTTCTGTATTTCCATCATTAATATATTCATCAACATCCTCATCAAGGTGGAGTTATTCTGTTGGTGTTGGGCTGTCAATGGGTTCAGTAGGAGTGGGTGAGATGGTTGGTTTAGTTGGTGGTAGAGGATATATGGGCTTTGTGGCACCAGTATCAATTGATGTTATAGAGATTGGTGAGTGTGGGAGTGAAGGTTGAGTCCCATCCTGACCAACTACTTCAGTAGAAGCAGTGTTGATTGATGTTGGTGATTGGCCAGGAGAGATGGGTTCAGTATTCTCACTTGAAGATGTCAAGTGGATGGGTGATGGTGGTGGCTGTGATTCTTGTTGGGGTGATTTGGGTGAAGTATGTTGTGGTGTTTGAGGCTGGGAGTGTGTGGCAGATGAGGCTGATGAACTTGCAGTTGGTTGCTCCTCTACCCACAGGAACTCCTGAGGAATATCCTCATTCTCATCTAGTATATGAGCAAAGATCTCCACACCGCCTCCTTCATACTACCCTTTCAATTTGTTGAGAAAGGATTTGCTTAAGTGGCTCTGTACACCTATATTACCTTTCTCTCTCCACTTCGGGGATTTGTTCATTGATTATCAATTGGAGGAATCGAGGGAACATGAACATCTTGTTCTCCTTTTGCACTTGCACATGATCGCAAGGCAGATTAATGATGTATTTGGCATAATTATAGGTTCTTCCTTCAAAAAGATTCCTATGATCCCAGATGAGATGTGGCGTGAGAATCTATCTAACCCAGACTTCCGGTTGGAGATGCACTTGAGGTAAGTATGGCAGAGGAACCGGTAAGGCTTGCGTAGCCTACCCTTCTTGATTTCTCCGTTTTTCATTGTCACCATCGTAGCCCATCAGATTGAATACCTTCTGGATGTATTCATGGTCGAATACATCCGGATGACCTTGTTTATTCTCTCCCAGTTCTAGGGCACTGGGATTATTCCTTCGTTTACCCAAAGGGGTAAGTTCCCAAGTTCGCAGTGATCATGCTTCCTTCATCTCCTTCGACTATTGCAGCTCTATTCCAGAAATCTATCATGTGGGATAGATAGATGACTGAGTCAGTAGTCAGCGCGTAGAAGAGTCGTGTTCTTCTCAGGTATCTTATAATTTCTCTGCATTCATCCTCCACATCTGGATTCAGAAAAGCACAGACATTGTGGTTTTTACGAACCGATTAGCCATGGGACAGTGGTGTTAGCCTAGTGTTCGATGTAGACGATGAAGAAGGGGTTTTGGATGAAGGGTTTTTTTTTAGGTCAGTGTTTTGAAAATGAATAGAAAGGCTAACGGTGCGAAGTACTTTATACCTTTTCAGACACCCATTTACAATTTTTACCCCTCTGAGGTTATTAACTATGCCTAATAAAAATTAATAGCAATTAATGATCACATTATTAAGAAAAGTATAATATCCACGAAAATCATAGTTTTTCTGTTTCTTTCGTACTTTATCTACGGAAGTGACCCATTCTGTCTTCCGCAGAAACATCTGCGGATGAACAGATTTCATGTATCTACGGAAGATAACTCATGTCTTCCGTAGTACACCTGCGGTTCCGAAAGGAATTAATTGATTAGTTATACTACTCAGATTAAGGGAATTAATTGATCAGTTATACTAGATTCACGAGTACTACTCCCCCTAAATTTGTGATTAATCATCTAGAATGAGTTTATCAAAAATTTATACGAAGATCACAGATCAGTGAATGTGGTAACTGAAAATCACATGAGTATAGTGTTCTGTGCAGGAATTGGTTGAGAAACTAAGGATCATACTATAAATCAGACCATTCCTGCTTATTTTAGTTGAGTGAAAAGCCTACTGGATCTAGTGCAAATTGCAAATATGGTGATCCGCAGAAGTTCAACAAGAGTGTATGTTGGGCATGTCCGACTAGTTATCATGTTTTGGTAAGAATTAAAGATAAACAAGGATGATGCATCATGTAAGGTGTATGAAAGTCTGTCTCCCAAATTATGATCAATTCATCACTTTATCACACATACCATGTTTCGTAGATTATAAGCTCTATCTTAAGATTTCTTTGAAATCTATTAATGCCTTTTATGAATGCTCTTTGAATACTATGTAGTTGATCCTTTAGGATTCTTTTGGGGAGTAGTTCTTTTGGGAACTTTTAATGATCATCATCAGGTCACCAGGTCTTTACTTACGTAAAACAGAGGTGCCTTTGACCCAGGTCTTTGCTTACGCAAAATAGAGGTCATGATGCGCAAAGATAGAGGTTATAAGTGTTACAACATAGTAAGTGTGCATAAGTGATGAGTTGTGTACTTTCTGATGAGACTTACTTGTTAACTCCTCACAATGACTTGTCCATACTAAGTCATCTTGGCTTTATGTTGAGCATGACATAGCTTATTTTCCACTCAGATGAACCTATTCACATATTCAACACATCAGATCAGTAGATAGTTGTTGGGTGCAGGCGGATATATGTCATGTTTATAGCATACTATCATATCGTAGATTATCAAAATCCTTACACATAAGTTTATGTTGTATCCTCATATGAGCACAGTTAATGAGCTATATACCTGTTGTTAATGTTTTGAACTTATTCTAAGTTGATCATGCCTAATGATTCAATTAAGAACTAAATATTACTGAATCAAAGGCCTTAGTGAATAAATCAGCAAGCTGATTTGTTGTGTCCACTTTGATCAACTTAATTAGTCCTTTCTGAGCAGTCTCTTAGAAAATGGTATCTGATTTCTATGCTTAGTTTTACTATGTTGGACTGGATTAGCAGTGATAAACATAGCAGCTGAATTGTCTATATATATTGGTGTCTGGAGAAAATTGTAACCATAATCAAGTAATTGATTTTGTAACCATAGAACCTAGGAGCAGCCTGCTGAAGCAGCTATGTATTCAGCCTCGGCTGGGATACTGAAACATTTGTCTGCTTTTGCACTGCCAAGACACAAGTCTTGGTCCTATGAATTGACATCCTCAGGTTGATTTTCTATTATTGTTGCATCTTTGTAATCACTGTCTGAATAGGAGTAAAGCTTGAAGTCTCCTTCTTTGGGATACAAAGTCCAAGTGATGGTTTCCCTTGAGGTGTTGAATATTCTCTTTACTGCATTCAAGTGAGACTCCTTTGGATCTGCTTGATACCTAGCACACACACATAGCAAACATTATGTCAGGTCTACTAGCAGTTAAGTACATAATGATCCTATCATAGATCTATATAATCTTTGATCAATAGACTTCCCTGTTGGATCTGGTACAATTTTATCTATAGTAGATGCTGGTGTTTTGCATGATGCACAGTCTGCAAGGTTGTATTTCTTCAGTGTTTGAAGGATATACTTTTCTTGATTGATGAAGATGTCATCTGTTTTCTGATGAACTTGTAATCCTAAGAAGAAAGTTAATTCTCCCATTGAACTCATCTGAAACTCAGATTGCATTAAGGCTTCAAAACTCTTCACAGAGTTCTTGTTTGTTGATCCAAATATGATGTCATCAACATATATTGAACAACTAAGAGATCTTGATGCTCATGTTTGAGGAAGAGTGTCTGGTCAATTGTTCCTCTCTTGTATCCATGTCTTAGGAGAAACTTGGACAGTGTTCATACCATTTTCTTGGTGCTTGATGAAGTCCATATAAAGCTTTATCAAGCTTGTACACCCTGTGAGGGTAATCAGGATCTTCAAATCCTGGTGGTTGAGAAACATAGACTCTTCATCAATTTACCATATAAGAAGGCACACTTTACATCCATTTGGTAACTGTGAACTCTTATATGATGCATATGCCAAAAACACTCTTATTGCCTCAATCCTTGCAACTGGTGCAAAGAATTCATCATAGTCTATGCCTTCCTCTTGTGTGTAGCCTTAAGCAATTAGCCTTGCTTTATTTCTGATTATTATTCTCCTGTCATCTAGCTTATTTTTAAATAACCACCTTGTGCCAATGGGATATTGGCCTTCAAGGAGATCAACTAGATTCCACACCTTCTGTTTCCTGAATTGCTGGAGCTCTTCTTGCAATGCTTCAATCCAGCTGTTGACTTTCAAGGCTTCTGTTATGTTAGGAGGAACTACTTGTGTAGAAAGCAGGAGAATAGACAAGTGTTTGTAGCTCCCCTTGTCTTCTGGTAGTTCTGTTATGGAGGTCACCTATCTGTTATCAATTGGGTGATACTTATGTGCTCTAACTGTTGGTACATCATTAACTTGGATGGATGAATCCAGGTTTGTGATGTTTGTTGGGAGATGAGGTAGTTGTGATGGAGAGTCAACAAAGTAGTTCATCTCATTTTCTGGTGCAACTTCTGAGTTTCAGAATTTTATGGGTGCAACTGTCTGAGTTTTCACAGAAAAGTATGCCTTGGGGTAGTGGACATGTCTTCCGTAGCAGGGACTTGATCAGCTGTAGTTTCAGAGCAAGATATTTTTGTGTGTGACAATGGTGTTGAATGGTTTTCTGATGTGGTTTGATTCTTAGGGGATCTCAGTCCATCATCTGCAGGAGCAGGAACATCTACGAAAGTAGATGGTACTTCAGCTGATGTGCATGGTGTGAGGTCATCAGAAACATCTTTACTAGTTTGTGCTGATGCATCAGGATCAGTGTTACTTTGGTTCTCCAGGGAAGTGACTCTAGGTGGGTCAGCTGTCAATGGTACACCCATATTTGGAGGAACATAAGGGTAACATGTATCAGCAGCACCTGTCACGTTAAGATAACCAGAGTAAATGAGTTAGTTAATGCATCTATATCAAACAGCCAAGATGATCCTTTCACTGACTGTGGAAATAAGGATTCATCAAAGGATACATTAGGAGTTTCTTCACTATGTTATCATGTGGAATATAGACTCTATATGATTTAGATGTTGATGAGTAACCAACAAGAAACCATCATAGGCTTTTTCAGCAAATTTTCCTAACTGTTCTTTTGTGTTTAATACAGATACGTGACACCAAAAGCTTTAAGATATCCTATAAAAGATTTTCTTTTAAACAGAAGTTCATAGGGTGTTTTATTATATTCTTTGACAATCAAAGTTCTGTTTTAACAGTGCAGGCTGTGTTCAAAGCTTCTGCCTAAAATGTATTGGCAGATGTGAGTCAGCTAGCATTGTTCTTGCTGCTTCAATTAGAGTTTTGTTTCTCCTCTCAGCAACTCCATTCTGTTGAGGAGTTCTTGGAGCACTAAATTGCCTAGCTATGCCTTTATCCCTGCAAAATGAGTCTAAGACATAATTAACAAATTCGTTCCATTATCACTTCTCAGTATCTTGATTCTTATATCAAGTTGATTTTCTATCTTAGTGATGAACTCCATTAAAATTTTTGATGTTTTACTTTTATGTTTTAAGAAAAATACCCAAGTAAATCTATTGAAATCATCAACAATCACCAAACAGTACTGCCTTTTGCCAATTCTTAACACATTGGTGGGACCAAAAAGATCAATGTGTAGTAACTTTAGTGTTTGTGTTAATTGTTCTGGACTTATGTGATACTTTATGTTGTTTTCCTTTATAGCATGAAAACAGTGATTAGAACAGTAAAATTCTTTCTTTGGAACACCAATGACTAAGTCATTTTTCACCAATTTATTCATGTTCTTCATGTTGGAATGAGCCATCCTTCTGTGCCAGAGTTGTGCTTCATCTTCTGATGATTTAGAGATCAGGCATGTTCTTTGCTTGTTAGTGGTGTGTTGTTCATATCCAAACACATATGGGTACCTTTTCTTGGTGCTTTAAGAAGGATCCAGTCTTCTGGAAATTTGAAACTGGCTTAAGAATATAGCAATCAGAGTTATCAAAGAAAGTAGTATAGTGTTGTCACAGATTTGTGATACACTTAGTAAGTTAAACTGTAAGTTTTCACAAAAGTTAACTTTTTCAAACTTTAAAACTCCATTTGTTACCATTCCTTCACCAGTAATTTTACCTCCCTTCTTATCCCACCAAATGCTACATATGAAGCATTCTTATGTTTGAAGTCCTGTAAGAGGGTGCAGTCTCCTGTCATATGTCTGGAACAGCCACTGTCAATATACCACTTGTTGTCAGCCTCCTTGGATGTTCTTGTAAACAACAATGAACTTAGTTAGACTTAGGAGCCAAGCCTTGCTGGTCTTGGGCTTGACATTTTATCTAATGTATCAACTTTCTCATGAATAAGACTTGAAGTTTCTAGATTAGCTGTACAGTCTGTTAATCATTATGTTTAGTTTGGGGTGAGGATGTAATGGTTGATGAAGTTGAGGTGATGTCTTCTTGATTCATACTGACTTGGTTAGTCATTTTTGTTTGAGACTTCTTCTTTGATGTGGATGATGAGGAATTGCCAGAAAATGTTTCTGCATCCTTTGCTTTGGACTTAGGCACATCATTGCCTTTGTCAAAGTGATCAAAGAAGTGTCTTCTTCCTCAAGTGCTACTTTTTGTGTGGTGCATTCTTTGCACTTGTGATTTCTCCTCTTTTCTTTAATTGCACCTCAAAACTTTTTTGTTTTTCTTAGTAACTTTGTTCTTGTGTTGTTTCTTTTGGTTTGAATCTCTATCATCTTCAGAAGATTGTGAGTCTGACTCAGAGGTATCTACTTTCTTTGTCTGACAATCTTTGTTTTGTTCTTCTTGTTGAAGTAGCATTCCTTTGTAGTATGGTTGTTTTTGTTGCATATTGCCACAATATTTGTTGAAGTAACAATCTGAAGTCATGTGATTGTTCATGTTACATATTGAGCAATAGCTGCTGAAGTAGCATTCTTCTGTGCTGTGGTTGGCATGTCACACCATTTACAGTAAACTTCATCTTCACTGTCAGATGCATTCCTTTTCTTTGCCTTCTTCTTGCTCATCAGTTTTTGCTTCTTTAATTCCTTTTCAATTTAGCTGCTGATGGTCTTTCCTCTTCCAGACATGATATCAAAAGGTTCTTGTGTTGTATCTTTTGTGACCTTTTTCTTAGTCTGTTCTGATTTCTTCCGCAGATGATCTGCGGAAGTTATGTTCTTTTCTCCTGATCCTCTTTTGCTGACTTTTCTTTATTTAGTTTATTGAATGCATGTATGCCTTCATTTAATTGCTCAATCCTTATGTGGATTGTCTTTAGCAGATTTTTTGTTTGGTGGATAGGGTAGTTAAGTTCATTTACTACCTTTGGAATTAGTATTCTTTAACACAGTTTTATCCTTACCCAACCCAGCATTATTAGTCTCAGCCTCTTCATCTAAGTCATCACAGTGTCATAATCAAATTCTAACAGCTTGGAGTCTGATGAACTAGATTCAGATGACTCAGTATTATTAAGTTTATCTGATGACTCAGGTATGAAGTGATTAGATAAACTGTTGGTCATTGACTCAGGTAAAGGAATATAATTGTTGGTAACTGGTGGTGCAACGCATGAAATCCCAATCCTGATTTGTTCTTAGACTCAATATGAGAGTTTAATAGTTTCTCATACTGTTGTGATGACAATTAGAATTTTGCAGTTTCACCTCAGTAGATGCATGTTCTGACATAGATTTGGTTAAAGATGTAGTCAGATGCTCAACTTGTGCTTTTAGATTGTAATTTTAGATACAGTTTATCTAAATCCTTTTGTAAAGAATAATTTTGACTTGATAAAGTTTGTCTCTAACATGAGATTCATTTAAGAGTAAGGTTTCTTTTACTTTATCAACCAATTGTTGAGCATGTGTTCTATATCTTTCTACTTCATCTATGCAAGAAGGGGAACACAAACTTTCTCTTACCTCAGTGGCCATTGGAGGACTTTTTTTCCATATTGGCCATCAAAGCTTGGTTTCAGCAAGTTACTTCCTTCTCATACATGCTCCAATCACAAGTACCATCCTGTAAAATAATTAAACCAGTTCTTTAGTGTTAGAGATACCTGTTGTATTGTTTGGTGGGGATGCATTGGTTAATAGTGGTTGTGTGAAACTCCTTTGACTAGGCTGTCTTGAGTCAGTTGACTGTTGTTGGCTGTTATTGCACTCCCTTGAAAAGTGTCCAAACAGATTGCACTTAAAGCATCTCACTTTGGACTTATCTACACTAATTTTTGTTGTTCTTCCTCCAACAGACAATCCTTTGTTCTTTTCATGTACATCTTGGCTATAGGGAATCATTGCCATTTGTCATTGCAGATTCATCTCTTCCACTTCATCAGGATGAAGTTCTTCTAGATCTTGTTGACAAAACTGAGCAGGAGTCAAGGTGCTTCCTAGATAGCCTGAAAGCTTAGCTGAAAACTGCAAGGCAGCTTTCGTTCTTCAGCCTCCAAAACCACAGTATTGGTTCTGTTTGATTGTTATTCTTCTTGCTTTTGGATTCATCAGCCTTTCTTTTTGTCTGTTTGTGTGATTGCTTTGATTCTTGATTTTTGAAGGCTTTGTTGCGTAGAAACTTGTTTCTCCTTCCTGTTCACCTTCATCACTGGAGTTGTCTTCATCTTCATTGCAGATGAATGCACTGCCAGTATTCTTCAGTTCTTTGAATTGATAAGGTGTATAGGTGCTTTCACACTTTTGTTTCTTGTCTTTTCATCCAGCTCCAATGCTTCTACTTTTGCCACTAGAGTGTCTAGACCTATTGTTTTTAGATCAATAGTATTTTAAAAATGGACACGGTCTGTGTCCAGTTTTCATGCAAAGAATGAAGCATCTTTTTATTCAATTCTTCATTGCTGTAATTAAGTTCAAGGATGTTCATCTCTGTAACAAGTTGCATGAATCTATGCAATTATTGAGGGACTGACTCACCCGGAATATGATGGAATGTTTCATATTGTGCACGGAGAGTATCCTTCTTTATGCTTATAATCTCGTCACTACCTTCACACAGAGTGTGCAAGATTTTCCATAACGAGTTAGCTATTTTGTATGATTCACATCTGATTAAGAGTTCTTTAGGCAAAGCCATAGTAAAGCATACTATAAGCTTTGATGTCAATCTTGACTCTCTTGGCATCATCAGGTGATAGATTCTTTAAACTGATGGGTTGATTATTATCCTTATAATCCGCTCCTAAGGCAGGTGGGATATAAGGTCCTTCGGTAATCAAAGCCCATAAGTCAGAATTTGTGTAATTAACATGATTCCTGAACCGGATTTTCCAGGTTTTAAAATCAGATTTTTTTTCCAGTTTAGGAGGTTGATAAGCACCAACAACTGAGTTACTCATGTTATTTAATTTTGAAGAGCAGAGGTTTTGTTTTAAAACAGAATTCGATTAAACTAATCAAAGCTGATAGATCAATTGATATGAATCAAGGAGCACCAAGCTCGATACCACCTGTGAATCCAGGGATCGTTCAGGAATTATCAGAATTGATTTGAACAAGTATTGATCGCGGAATTATCAATACTTGGTGTTTAATCTACTAATAATATTAAAATCAACCAATCAAACAAATAAAATAAGAATAATCAAACCGAGAGAATCAAAATGTGATCGTAATGCTTTCTTGTTGCCATTGATGTTGCTGATCTTGAATACAATGATTCAGATAATGATTACTGTGATTCTAATGATTCTCAACTGTTGTTATGTATTATCTATGTTGTTGATCTCGTATATATATATATATAGAGATCTAATTATGTTCTATTGCTAGCTATGTTGCTATAATTAAGCGCCATGGATCGAGGAATTTGAGATTTACAACGAATCTAATATGAATAATATGTCTGGACCATCATCTAATGTTGTTGTTGTTCTGCCACGTTGACTTGTTGACTTGATGTTGACTTCTGAGTTAATTGGTCTTCCGTATGAATTTACTCTTCCGCAGGTAACTAGTCTTCCACAACAACACTGTTCTTCAGTACTTGTTCTGTGATTCCGCAAGAGTTCTTGTCTTCCGCAGCAATCCCTCCTTCAGCAGCTTCACTTGTTCTTTTCTTGTTCAGCTGAAGTTGTTCTTCCGCATGAGATCCACGGATGTACATTCTTCAGTTATGTTCCTGAGACATCTACGGAAGAACACTTTATTAATCCGCAGTTGTTCCAACACTTGGTCAATTTTCCAAATTGACACAGTTTAATGTTTCCTGCACATTCACACTTACATTCTGAAATATATTATATCATAGATGAATATATCAAATGAAGTGCAAAATAAATATTATTTAATTCATAAGCATAATTATAATCAAATATATTCATATTATATCATCAAGAACAATAATTACAATCAAGATTACAAGAGTGATCTTTATCATCTAAACCTATACAAAAGATCTATCCATAACAGCGGGTTATAGTCAAGTACGGTATGGTTTTAGCTTCTTCTTACTTTGTTTAAATTGAACAAGACATGTTATTAAGTGTATATATTTCTAGCATGAGTTTGTAATGATGTAACTATCAAATGACATGTAGCCTAATGGTATTTGATGTATATATAATAATATCTATTTTTATAAGGTTGACGCTTCGAGTCCCATGATAGATAATGATGTAGATTTAGGGATACGCATAGATAATCTCTCTCTTTGTCATTCTAAACAACTGTCACAGCGTAACAATTATTTAGTTATTTTCCTAAGAGATTCATTGAAGGATGTCTCCCTCTTCTCGCTTTATTTTCACAAAGTCTCCACCCTCTCTCTATTACCCTTTAACGTATATTGTATGTGGGTGTCTGTACTCACAAATAAATCTCCCTCTCTCTCTCTCTCTTCGTCATTCGTAAAAATTCTAGTGACAAAAACGTTAAGAAGGTCATTTTTGTGGTGAATGCTCTAAAGATGAACATGGTTACAATTTATATATGTATGCATACCTATTCTTAACAGTTGTATACAATCTTTTATATAGGTATGTATACCCGTTGATAACTCTTGTTTGAGTATTTCGATGATACATTGAGCCACATTGTAAGTTATTATCAATTTATTAAAATCTCAAATAAAGTTAAACTTAAATAAGACCAATCTTAATTTAAAGTTTATTTACAAATTACAAACAAGCTCAAGCTTCATAGGACCACTTTAATTAGCTTTGGGAATTAAGGAATTTATACCAACCAATTAGCTATGTAGTTATACAAATATAATTGTTTTATATAATATGATATGTTATATAGTAAATATTATTATATGATTATTACTAGGTTAGAAATTCTTTTCATTACATGATTTTAATAAAAATATTAAACTAAGAGGTTGTTTGATAACTTTACTTGTGATGAATTATTAATTTAGCACCTTACAATTAGACAAAGTGTTTGAACGAAATAAAGAGTTAAGGAGACACAATAAATTGTCATGTGATAACCTAGTTATTATTTTATTATATGCTATATAGATAGTACAAAATTATTTATATATATGTATATGTAAATATAACTACTTGATATATAAAACTAGTTTTTTTACCCTTCGTGTATTATGACGGTATTGACTCGACGTGATAAGGTATAGACTACAATGGACCTAACTTGTTTTCAAACAAAATTTACATCGAAACATAAAGTAAACTCAAATTTACACCGTTAAATGAAAACATATTATATTTGACCCGACTATTTTTAAATAACATTTATGTCAAAATGAGGACCAATTCAAAACTTACATAAAAAACATGTGCCCGCGGCAACCATATGCGGCATGATAAAATATAAATTTCAATCTCCTCGACTCGTTTCCGAACTAAATTTACATTGAAACGTATAGTAACTCGGAATTATATGGTCGAATGAAAAAATATACTATATTTGACCGAGCGCGGTTACAAACAAAACTTAATTCGAAACGTAGACCAACTCAAAGTATACGCAAAAATAAGCATATAAACGTTATATTTGACCAGACTCATTTCTGAACTAAATTTATATCAAAACGCATATGAGCTTCGAAACGTAGATCATATCAAAGCACATAGATGTTTTATATTTAATCGATTCGTTTCAGAACAAAACTTACGTCAAAACGTGCAGGGATCTATCTGAAAATTATGAGGCTGATGCAACCAAAGATCTTCCAACATGCACTAAGGAATAAGAATGAACTTGCTGCGGAAGCTTTATACTCTCTAAAACTCTAAGTGTAAAGTCTTCCGAAGCCAAAAGTTCAGAAGAAATTACTTCTGAAGCTTTACACTTAATAGGAAATATTCCAAGTGTAAAATCTTCCGAAGCCAGAGGTCAAGTTCTTCTGAAGCCAAAGATGAAGTATTCCGAAGCTTCAAAGACAAAGTCTTCCGAAGCCATTTTGCTGAGAAGACTGATTTCTTCGGAAGACAGAGAAAAGATGCTTTCTCTGATCTACTTTTGATAAAGCTGACCAACTTCCTGCCGTAACTCTGATAACTCACCAACTTGTATGAGTTGGTAAAACTTCCATGCTTTAGTGAATAGTAGATAAAGTCTTTGTCTGTAATTTTCTTCTTTTGTTCCTTTAGACTTTTTGTAATAGGAAAAGTCAGTGAGCTATGGAATGTCATAGTCACTAGTCAAAAGGCAATCTGTCTTTTGACTCTAGATTGATTTTGTTGTCTAGATCAGTTAATTCCAATTGTCCTTCCAAGTATTGAAGGTTGTAGGTTGTAGTATAAAAGAGTCTCAGGTCCTTGTATTTTAGATGATGCTTTGAACACTTGTAATAGAACTTGAGATCAATATACAACATCCTTGAAAACTATACTTGTGTTATTGTTCTAAGTTTTGTCTTATTATTACTTGTGTTCTTTGTATCTTCAAAGTATCATGTTCCCTATTTGAACTGTTAAGTGATCTAAGATCACTCCTCTTGTGAAACTAATTATAGTTAACACCCTAACCCGGTCTTGCAATTGGTATCAGAGCATTACAGGCTCTTGATTGTAAGATCTCACCATCTTAAATCCTCTTAGTTTCACACTTCACTTAACTTTTCAAATGGCAGCTATCTCAAAGGCTGATATGGAAACTGGAACTATGACAAAGTCCCCACTGATCACTCCTGAAGATTTTGATACTTGGTGCCAAAGAATGGAAGGCTTCATCAAGTCTCAAGATTCCAGGATGTGGGAGTCTGTTGTCAATGGACCTCATGTACCATATACCACTTCAGCTGCTGGTGGTGGTATGATACCAAAGAAAAGGGCTGATTTTTCTGAAGAAGATTGGAAGAAAATTGATATTGATCAGAAAGCTATGACAGCCCTTCAAATTGCTCTTCCTAACTCCATCTACAGAGGTTTCAAGAAGTGCAAGACCACCAAACAGTTATGGGATGCACTGAAGCTGATGTATGAGGGGTCCAATAAGCCAAAGAGAACAAGAAGGACCTCTTGAAGCAGCAGTTTGAAAATTTCACCTTCAAGACCGGTGAAACCATGACTCAACAGTACTTCAGGTACATTGAGATTGTGGATACTCTAGTTGATGTTGCGATAACCATTGAGAATAGAGATATTGTTAGGAAGTTCATGTCCTCTCTTCCCAAACAATGAACACACTACTATGTAGTCATTAAGAGGACTGAAAACCTCAAGACTCTTACTCTCACTGAGTTATATGGAATACTCAATGGATACCAGATGGAGATGAACATGCAGAACTCATCTGGTAATTCCAACACTCATCAGAGTTAAGCCCTTCATGTAGTTGAAAGGGATTGCAGAGAACCACAGCACCATCTCATCTGCTACCCGAACAAATCACAAAATGGTCCTTTCATCACCTTTTCGAAGACACCAAAGGAAGGCTACATCCCTGAAAGCCCATTCTAGGAGATAAGTTCTTCATAAGCTTTTATGTCTTCTGATGAAAGTTCAGTCAACTTTCTCTTCACTCTTGAAGACCTGGACTGTATCAATCCAGATAATCTGGAGTATATGAAAATAGTCCAGCAGATGACTCTTCTCACTCACAGAGCCAACAAGTTCTATAAGAGGACTTGGAGAAAGTTTCCCAGCAATGCAGCCAGTGGAAAGTTTGGGCTGGACAAGAGCAAGGTGAAGTGTTACAACTATAACCAAATAGGACACTTTGCCAGAGAGTGCAAGGCACCAAAGTCAAATGGTGGCCAAGCACAATCCAGGCCAAACTACACTGAGGGAGCTCACCAGAATAAGAAGCCTAGACAGCAAGCTGTAGTTGCTGTTGAAGAAGGAGGCTTTGACTGGAGCTTTCAGGTTGAAGATGCTTCTCCAAACCAAGCACTAATGGCAGACCTTGATGAAGCCAAGGTATTGGAACATCTTTGTACTCCTGAACGCATTGCTAAAATTAATAGATATAGGTCCTATAACTTAGAGATGAGATCTGATCTTGAGTCCTTAAATATCTAAAAGCTGGCTTTAAAAGAGCTGAAAATGATTATAAACTTAAGATAGAAGATCTAGAGAAAACAATTTCAACCCTTAAGCATGAGCACACTAACTACAGGACTCAAATCAAAGATCTCATCTCAAAGTTAACTGAATGCCAGGCTGAGCTTGTGATCAGCAAAGCCAGGGCAGAAAAATGTGTTCTTGAAGAAGAGACCTTCAAGAACATAATATCCTCATCCCTACATGCAAAAGTTTGTTATCAGAATAAGCAAGGACTGGGATCTACTGAAATAGCTCCTCCACACACTCTATTGTATGTAAGATCTCCAAGGTGTGGAACTTGTGAAATGAGCTTCCCCTCATAGACCTTATTGTTGAAGAGGATGAAGAGGAGATAGTGAAGGATGACTCTGAGAAGAGTAAAGAAGATCATCCTAAGAAGGGTCACTATTCTCCTGAGGAGAAGAAAGAGTCTGGAATGACCAAGTCAAAGAGAAAGAACTTGATTAGAAGAACTAAGAGAAGATCAAAGAAGGCTCAAGAAATCAAGGCCACTTTTGACTCAAAGCAGAAACAAATGTTCATTTCTGCAGGTTTTGAAGTGGTAAAGGCTGAAGACTTAACTATAAACTCTAGACCAGGAGTTCTAGTTTAGTTCCAAATCATTCCAGCAAGAAGAAGAAGACTGACCAGCTGTGTACCACTGCTACACAGCCTGAACCATCCAGCTCCAAGAGCAAGCCTCTCACTAAAAAGCTTGTTGCATCATCGATAAAGATGAAGATGGAGAAGGAAAGTGATCAAACTCAGTCTTGCTCTCAAAATAAGACTCCCAGAAGGAAGGAACTCGACTGTGTTAAGTGTGGTAGTACTTCTCATCTGGCTAAGGATTGTAAGTACAATCCCAAAAGTACCATCCATATGACTAAGAAGAACACTTCTGAGAAGAAGAAGGAAAAGAAAGCTTCGAAAGGAAAATCTGTATCCTTCAAAAGCTCCAAAATGAAGAAGAAGACAAGTGAAAACTTGCCTTTGAAAGAAAAGTTGGTATCGGAAGAAAGGAATGCTTCCGAAGTACTAAAGCTTGCTACAGTGAAAGCAAGATCTTCCCAAGGTCCAGCCTCCAAAAATTCCAAAGTTGTCAAAACTTTTGAAGCTTTGAAGGTCAGGCCCAATCTTCCAAAGGTGGTGTTAAAGATGAAGGAAGACCATGCTACTGAAAGTTCTTCATCAACAATAGCAAATGATCCTCAAAGATTGAATATAGGACCACTTACTGTTACATTGTCTTCAACTCATTTTAATAAGCCCAAGACCAATGAGGCTTAGGTTTCTAAGTGTAACTAATCACCTCTTTTTGTGCAGGAACAGTTAAAGACCATGAAGAATGTTTGGATTATTGATAGTGGTTGTTCCAGGCACATGACTGGTAATGGTTCTCTGCTTCAAAATTTTGAGAAAATTGATGGAGGACCAGTTGTTTTTGGAGGAGATACTGGTGGTTACATTTCTGGAAGGGGCAGAGTCAAAAATGGTAAGCTCAGCATTGAGAAGGTAAACTTTGTCAAGGAGCTTGGATATAATCTTCTGAGTGTATCCCAATTTTATGATCAGAAACACCATATGCTCTTCACTGAGCATGAGTGCATTGTTCTCAAGCCCGGGGTGGCCATTCCTCAAGAGCATATCCTGCTCAGAGCCCCTAGGAGAGGGAACATGTACAAGATGGATTTACATGAAACATATCCCTCAAGAGAAGTTTTTTGCTTTCTGTCTAAAGCAAATAGTGCTGAGTCTTATCTTTGGCATAAAAGAATGTTCCATGTAAATTTTAAGAACATGAATAAATTGATTAAGAATGATTTGGTAACTAGAATGCCAAAGAAAGAGTTTACAAGTAATGACCACTGTGTTACATGCCTGAAAGGGAAGCAACACAAAGTTTCTCACAATCCAAAAGAAATGAACTCCATCACTACTCCCCTACACCTATTACATATGGATTTGTTTGGCCCCATCAGTGTAATGAGTTTAGAAAGGACCTCTTAGTGCTTAGTGATCACAGATGATTTCACAAGATTCACTTGGGTCTTTTTCCTTAAAACTAAGGATGAGACCCCTGAGATCTTGAAGAACTTCATTTTGAAAATTGAGAATCAATCTGATCACAAGGTCAAACCATAAGATGTGATCAAGGAACAGAAGTTAAGAACCAAATCCTTAATACATTTTGTGATGAAAGGGTATTACAAGACAATATAGTGCTCCCAGGACTCCTCAGCAAAATGGTGTTACTGAGAAGAGAAACAAGACACTTATTGAAGCTACAAGAACCATGTTGTCTGACTCTAAACTACCCATCACCTTCTGGGCAGAGGCAGTTAACACAGCCTGCTATGTGCAGAACAGAGTTTTAGTGGTTAAGACTCATGGTAAGACTCCTTATGAGCTGTGGCACAAAAGGTGACCATTTATTGGTTTCCTCAGGTCATTTGGATGTCCTTGCACCATCTTGAATACCGAAGATCAAGTAGCCAAATTTGATGAGAAGTCAGATGATGGACACTTTATTGGATATTCTTCCCAAGCTAAGGCTTATAGAGTATACAATCTCAGAACTAGGGTAGTTGAGGAGTCAGCCAATGTGACCTTCAATGAGCACACTCCTAGTGTGAAAGGTTCTGGTCTGGATTGGCTATTTGATCTTGACTTAGTTATAAACTATTTTAACAAGTCTTGTGAGAATGTTTCAGGATCTACAGATAACATATCAACAGGAGATCCCGACCCAAGATCTGAGCTGAGAAGACCAAAAAAGATTACTACTTCAGCTCCTTTGGTGACTAACCCTGCAAATGAAGATCCTATCAGCACAAACATGACAAATTCAGCTGATACATCTGAGGTGCCTTCAAATTCCAGCTCAGAGGTTCAAAACTCAGGTGAAGGAGCTTCAAATGTAGGAAGAAATGGAGGTGGTGATAGTGATCAAGAATTTCTTGATGCTGATAACCACTCCATAGAAGACAACATAAATGATGTCACACACTCATTGGATCAAGTCTCACTTGATAAGTGTGCTGATGTGGTGGGTGATACTCCTTTGCCAGATCTAAATTTCTCTAATTTGGATCCGTCCAATCAACTTGCTGTGATCCCTTAACTAAGGATCCACAAGTCATACCCCACCACAAACATCATTGGAAATGTTGAGACTGGGGTAAGAACAAGAGGACAAACCCATGACCAAAATGTTTGTTTGCACTCTTGTTTCTTGTCCCAGATTAAGCCAAAGAAAGTTGATAAGGCTCTGAAGGATGGAAGCTGGGTTGAAGCTATGCAAGAAGAGCTGCTTCAAATCAGAAGACAGAAGGTTTGGAACCTATGTCCTCTTCCTCAAGGGAAGACTGTCATAGGAACCAAATGGGTTTTTAGGAACAAGAAGGATGATAGAGGACTTGTCATCAAGAACAAGGCAAGACTAGTTGTTCAAGGGTACACACAAGAAGAGGGAATTGATTACACAAATGTTTTTGCTCCTGTGGCAAGACTTGAAGTTGTAAGAATATTTCTGGCCTTTGCTGCATCCAAGGATTTCAAGGTCTAACAACTTGATGTCAAGTGTGCTTTTCTGTATGGGGTGATTGATGAAGAGGTGTATGTCAAACAACCACCTGCTTTGCAAACCCAGATCATCCTGATTATGTCTGCAAGCTTGTTATAGCTCTTTATGGGCTGCACCAAGCTCCAAGGAAGTGGTATGAAACACTATCTTAGTATCTCTGTCAACATGGTTACAAGAGGGGTACTATAGATGGAACTCTCTTCATCAAAGGGACAGGGAATGACTTAATGCTGGTTTAAGTATATGTGGATGACATTATCTTCGGGTCAACTAATCCAAAGCTCTGCAAAGACTTTGAGAGGCTGATGAAAAACAAATTTAAAATGAGTGCCATGGGGGAACTACATTTCTTTCAGGGAATTCAAGTGAAGCAAGTTGATAATGACATCTTCATAAGTCAGTCAAAGTATGTACAAGACATACTTACAAGATTCAACATGACTGAATGTAAGGTTGCTAAGACACCCATAGCCAGAAACCACTTCCTAGGACCTGATCTTGAGGGGGAGTGTGTGGATGAACATCTTTACAGGGCTATGATTGGGTCTCTTATGTACCTAACAGCCAGCAGGCCTGATATCATGTTTTCCATATGCATTTGTGCAAGATATTAAGCCAACCCCAAGATGTCACACCTGGTTGCTGTCAAGAAGATTCTCAGATATCTCAAAGGTGCTCCCAAGCTTGGCCTTTAGTATCCAAAGAGTTCTAACTTCAATTTGTATGCTTATACAGATAGTGACTATGGTGGTTGCAACATGACTGCAAAGTCTACATCTGGGGGATGTCAATTCCTTGGTGGAAGGATTGTCTCATGGCAATGCAAGAAACAATCTTGTGTCTCTGCATCAAGCTGAATACTTTGCTGCTGCAAGCTGCTGTGCTCAAGTGCTTTGGATTCAGAATCAGATGCTGGACTATGGATTCAACTTCAAAGAGACTCCCATCCACATAGACAACAACAGTGTTATCTCCATTAAAAAGAATCCTGTGCAGCACTCAAGGACCAAACACATCAACATCAAGTATCATGTTATTAGAGATAATTTTGAGAAGGGATTAATCAAATTAGTCAAAGTTAACACAAATGAACAATATGTTGATTTGTTCACTAAAGCTTTTGATGAACAGAGATTCAAATATCTTGAATCAGCTATTGGGATGATTAACTTTGAGTAAATTTTCTTAAAAACTTAAATCAACTTTATTTCTAAAAACTGTGTGTTCTAAGTTGTCTATTTTATCACCTTCATAAGCCTAGTTTATTTTGGAAGAAAAATTTTTAAGATGTTCCTTAGATTTTTGAAAATTTTTCAAAAACATATTTTCTTTCGGAAGATTTCAAATTGCCTTCGAAAGAAATTTATGTCTTCAAATCAAAGAACTACTTATAAGAAATTTACCTTCGGAAGAAATTCTGAGAATATCTTCCGAAGCTTAAATATGCTTTTAAGTACTTGCATGTATTTGAAGGACAAATATCTTCCGAAAGAAATTAAGTCTCGAAAGATTTATTCTCTTTAGAATAAAACTGCTAAGACTTAACATCTTCCTAAATCAAATATGTGTCGGAAGAAAAACTCTCTAAGTATTTTTCTTCCGAAGCTAAATTTTCACAATTCTTAAGAATATATTCCAAAGCCAAATTGGCTTCGAAAGCTTTTTTTTTTCAAAACTTCCGAAGCAAAATTATCTTCGAAAGATTTACAACTTCCAAGAAAACTACCTTTTTGGGTGCTTTTTCGGAAGTGGGACCTACTTTCGGATTTCAAAGTTTATCCTTTTGCATTAACTTTGTCTTAAATCCATTCCATATATATTCTCAACAGTTCCCCTTCTTCTCACTCTTTTCTTCTTCCACAAATTCTTTGACCTAAATTCTCCCAAATTAACCTTCTTCTTCACCAACAAACTTTCTTCATGGAAAACATTGATCGACAAAACCAACCTGGTTTTACCATGCACCTTCACAGGCAACATAATTAGGTTGCTCTGTTAGACTCTGATAAAGATCCTCATTTCTCAGAGGTCTGTCGGTACCTTTCTGCGTCTCACTACTTCACCTCCCTCAGTTACTTGCATTCTGGAGGACCTACTAAGAGGTCACCATGGATGGTGAGAAGGCACTATCTGCTATAGTGCAGGGGATGACAATCTTCATCACTCCGGCCATCATAAGCTCACACCTTCAGCTGGATGATGTAGAAGGTGAGTTGTCCTTTCCAAAAGCTGCTGTCAACCATTCTTTTCAGCAGATGGGCTATGAGGGTGACTTCTTAGTCAAAACCTTCAGGAAGGGGAAGGTCTCATCCAAATGGAAATATCTCCTCTATGTCATCATACACAGTCTCCCCAACAAGCATGGAGGATGGGATCAAGTTCTAGAGGACCTCTCCTTCATAGTCCATGGAATGGTTCAGGGGGTCAAATTCAGGTACTCTCAATTTGCCTATACAAATTTACTTGCTAATTTAGACTCCTTAGAATACTACATGTTCCCGAGATATGTTCAGCACATTCTCAATTGTGAACTGGGCTCACAGTTGAGGGGAACAGGTAATATTCTTAAATTAGGACAGATGAAGCCCAACATCTTTAAAATACTAAGAAAGCCTACTGTTGGCTTCTCCGGGGTAGAAACAGCCCTGGTTCCAAAAATGTTTGAGCTCATTGCTCAGGTTGGCAACCTAGCAGCACCAGCTAGTGTTGAACCTACAAAAGAAAACCAAACGAACCCCTGAACCTGCTACTTAGCATGTGCAGGTCCCCATATCACAACCCATGCAGGAGGAAGTGGAATCTCGAGCTCCTATTTCCCCTGAGGAGTAGACCACTCTTATCTTTCAAATGATCAGTGCTAAGGTTCCTCATGCTCAGCCTAATGAGCTCACATCCCCAACAGCCTTAGGCCATCACTCTGAGTCTCAGCACTCAAGTGACCAGCCTTCAGGGGATAGTTACCACCCTCAGCCGCTGGACTTAAACCACCCAATTCCCAGCCTTGATTTCTATAATAATGAGGACTTGGGTTTCAGTGAGTACCATGAGTCTCTCCTCTCTTCCCACACTCAAGGAGAAATGAGTACTCCTGACTCACCCAGGTCTAGCCCATATCATCTACCCACAACTGAGGTGGATCTTCCTGAACATGTTCAGGAAATCCATATGGAAGAGTCTCTTACTTTAGAAAGTGGTTACATCAGTAAGACCTCAACCATGGCAACCCAGCCTCTTGATACTTCTCTAAAAGTTGTCATGATGCAGGGGAAATCCAGCAGCCAAGAACACTATGCTGGTGATGAGGAAGAAGACTTTGGTCTAATTCTCTCATCCCCCAGTGATTCTTCAACTGAAGATGAGGGGAGTCTGAAACATAAGGTGCACCAACTAACAACCACTTGCACCTATCTAGTTTCAAAGATGGTTCACCTGGAATCTCAGGTGACTATCCTGCAGAAGAGGATCAATGACCAGCAACTTGAGATCACCGATCTCAAGGGCCAATTAGCTGAGAGACCCTTAAGGAGGACTCAACCAGATCCACAAGAACCTGTGGAAGTGATGGATGACACCCCCAGCTCACCTATGCAAGAAGATGATGCTACCAAAAAGGGGGATAAAGTCCTCACAACCACAGAACCTGGGAGTTCCTCCCGGAGTATGGACATAGAGGAGTCACCAACCTCTCTTGCAATTGTCCAGACTCAGCAACCTCCTCAAGTCATGAACATAGACTTACTCATTCAACACTTATTTGAGGGGGGAATTCCAAGAGCAATGTCTGCTCCCTCTGAGAATTCAACTTCTCACACCTGAGTTTCTATGAGTGCATCAATCTGGTGAATCTTCCACTTGTCAACCCAAGCCACAACAGACAAGCTGAGAGATTAACAGACCGGATTCAAGATAGGGTGCTAGAGGAATTCAATTTGAGATCAAAATTATATAGACAGAGGCTAGCAGGTGAGATCTTTGGTCAACTGGATGTTGAGGTGAACCCTAAGATTAGCTTCGAAGGGAAAATCTTGACTGAAGGCCCAGAGGTTGAGCCTGTGAACCTTGAGACAAGATCTCCCTCTGCATCCTGTACCCTCAGTGAGGCACCAGCTGGTGAAGGTGTCTCACAACCTCTCTTTGGCCAGAGCTTGACTGCTGAACCAAGCAATGAAGGCCAAAGTTCTCTCCACCCTAAGTCACCAAGGCCTATGGTTGACAAAGGGAAAAGGAAATTAACTCTTGAGGAGATGGAGGAGGAGGAGGAGAGAGAGAGGAAGATAAAGCTGAGGGGAGAGAGTGCAAGTAGGTCCCCAGGCTTCATGGAAGCTGCAATCCGGGTTGCCCCTAGGCCAAATACTCAAGAAGATGAGTTAAGGGCAGCCAGGCTAAACTACCTGGAGACCAGGAACTACAACATAGATGAACTCATCTCTCTCCCCTTAGAAGAGTTGAATGAGCTGGCTGACACTGAGCTGTCAAAGGAGAAGAGGGAGGTAAAGGATGCAACATTGCTCCTCAAGACTAAGGAAGAAAAGAGACTGAAAAGGCTCTACAAATAGGCTCCTGTCCTCTCCCCAACTCAAGAAAGCCCTGAGACAGAGGATGTGGCAACTGCACAACCTTAGGTAGACAAGGAATCCGATAAAATTAACATGATCAACTACCTGAGTGCCACAGGCCTTTATCAAGCATATGCACTTCTTCCCCTATCCTATGAGTATGTAGAGTTTAAATATCTCAAGCTACTAGAGTAACAAGTTATGAAAGAAAAAAAGGCTGCTAAGAGAAAGCTCAGGGAAGAAGCTGCAAAGTCAAGAACCATCATCCATAAAAGCCAAAAGAAGTCTGCTGACAGACAGAGGATGATATGCTTCTTGAAGCTGTATGGATTCTCTGGAAGGAGGCTTGGTCCTATGTCTCTATCTACAATGGATGAGCATATAAGGGTGATCAAGCAGAAGATCAAAAGGGGGGAGCTTGTGGACTTACATTCTCCACCAAGTCCAGCTCAACCTGAAGTTGAGGTAAAGGTTGAACCTACTGAGACAACACAACCTGAACCTAAAGCTGCATCTCAGCCAACTTCATCTTCTGATCCACAGAGGGGTCCTCTTCTCTCTCCTTCTGAACCTGTGAGAGAAGAGAACCCAACTGAGAGGGACACTACTGAACAACCTGGTGCTGAAGACCAGTCCTCTCATTCGAAATCATCAAAGAGGAGTAAAAGGATGGCCAGAAGAACCCCTACAAAGAAAAAGAAAACTAAGGCATCCACCTCTACACCTCAGGATGAGTCAGAACATCCTGAGGAAGTGCATAAAGAGGCTTCTCAACCAACTCCCATCAGAGTAGAGCCTCTTGCTGTTGGAAGACCCATCGTGTCCTGGAGTTTTGCTGATAATCCAGACAGATGGTATGTCACTAGAGAACAAGGAGGTCAAGATGTCTACTTTCAACAAGACATGTTTGCCCTTCCTCTGCATGATCTCTATGACATGAGAAGATTCTATGAGAGTCTGAAGGATCCTGACCATATGATGAAGAGAGGTTTGCTACTGATCCTAATGAGGACTATCAACATCTGAAGAATCTCTCTATTTTGGTAGCATCAGCCTAGGGGGAGTTTGTAGGGATCTATCTAAAGATTATGAGGTTGATGCAACCAAAGATCTTCCAACATGCACTAAGGAGCAAGAATGAACTTGCTGCGGAAGCTTTACACTCTCTAAAACTCTAAGTGTAAAGTCTTTCGAAGCCAAAAGTTCAGAAGAAATTACTTCGGAAGCTTTACACTTAACAGACAATATTCCAAGTGTAAAATCTTTCGAAGCCAGAGGCCAAGTTCTTCCGAAACCAAAGATGAAGTCTTCCGAAGCCAAAGATGAAGTCTTCCAAAGCTTCAAAGACAAAATCTTCCGAAGCCATTTTGCTGAGAAGACCAATTTCTTCGGAAGACAAAGAAAAGATGCTTTCTCTGATCTACTTTTAATAAAGCTGATCAACTTTCTGCTGCAACTCTGATAACTCACCAACTTGTATGAGTTGGTGAAACTTCTATGCTTTAATGAATAGTAGATAAAGTCTTTGTCTGTAATTTTCTTCTTTTGTTCCTTTAGACTTTTTGTAATAGGAAAAGTCAGTGAGCTATGGCATGTCATAGTCACTAGTTAAAAGGCAATCTGCCTTTTGACTCTAGATTGATTTTGTTGTCTAGATCAATCAATTCCAATTGTCCTTCCAAGTATTGACGGTTGTAGGTTGTAGTATAAAAGATTCTCAGATCCTTGTATTTTAGATGATACTTTGAACACTTGTAATAGAACTTGAGATCAATATACAACATCTTTGAAAACTATACTTGTGTTATTGTTCTATGTTCTGTCTTATTGTTACTTGTGTTCTTTGTATCTTCAAAGTATCATGTTCCCTATTTGAACTGTTAAGTGATCTAAGATCACTCCTCTTGTGAACCTAATTGTAGTTAACACCCTAACCCGGTCCTGCAAAACGTATACGTGCTCGAATATATACCGATACATACACAATACGAACGTAAGAAATTAGATTTTTTAACTAAAAATTACACAAAGGTAAACCTAAAACTTCAAAAAGCTATTGAGGTTAAAGTGATATTCTACAAAGTTTTGAAAAAATGTTAGAGGATGAAAGTATACAAGTTGATACTTGAGATGAAAAAAACGGACGATGGCCTTTCTTTTTAACTTTTTATTTTAAATGGTCAAAGAATACTTTAAGCGCGGTCACCCGAGTAAATCCATTAGCGAAAGGTCACCCATGCCTGCGAACACAGACAACGGTGGTGACCTGACCCGCCCACTATTTCAAGAAAACCCACAACCTGAAGACTCACCGTGATAAAACCACTATCGTACTCGAGACATATTACAACAAATGAGACTTAAATCTATGTCTTGCATTTAATTTTGAAAAGGTATGGGATATCTCTTCTCAAACCTTTTTATCTTTTAATGTTATAATAGAATAAAAATTCACAAGCCTAACCTTTTTTTTAACTACTCCCTTGCCTAATCGATCATTCTAAACGCGTGCTTTACGAGTTTGCGGTCTAATTCCTATTTTAGTATGTTTATAATCTAAATTTCGATTAATTAAAAAATGTTATAATTTATAAAAAATAGAAAAAAAAAACTAAAAAGAATTAGAATCAGGTGGCGACGTGTCTTTGAACATCTCTTTGTTGCTATTGGTTGAGCTACGTCACATGCTTACAACGTGACGCATGGTTCCTAATTAAATGACTCGCAGCTGAAATAAAACCACACATATATATTTTGTTAAATTATTCACATCTAAACATGTAACTTTACCAAATCCCATTTAGTCCGACGATAATGTTAAGTTTTTTAACTTTAAATATACGACTCATGTTCGAATGATAGATGTTATAATAATTCAGCTCATTTATTTATTTTTCAACCGGGATCATACCGTCAACTCTATCAGGAGAAAACAAAAAAAAAACCTTTAGCTCAACCTTATATATTTTTGTCTATGTGCAAGACTTGAGCTCAAAATTTCACAACTTTTATTTGTTTTCAAATCACCTCAACCACTTGAGTTAGAATCATCAGCCAACATCAATGTTAAGTGGTGGCTGCTTTTTAATAATAATAATAATAATAAGATTAACAACAATAATTAAAATAATCTCACTTTATTTTAGAATATAAACAAATCAAGCCGAGCTTAAGCTTGTTTACATTCGAGTTTGGCTCATTTCAAGTTTTATGTCTAAAGTTCGAGTTTAGTTCCTAGTTTCTTCAAGCATAAGCTCCGTCAAACTTGGCTTCTTTATTATTCAGTAATTGTATATAGAGATTTATAACTATAACTATATATTTTCTTTTGAAAGGCAAACTACCATACTTCTACTCCTACGTCTATACCACTCCAAACTAATTTACTCCATGCTTGGGTTTAAACCCAAAATCTTCCTTCTTAAAAAAAAAGCCTCTACTAAATAAGCTAGGCCACAATCCCACATTATCTAACTATAACTTTATATATTACATACTAGCATTTACATATTTTTCCTCCCTAAACACATTTGTTACATATTTACATATATTACGTACTTATCCATTTTATTAAATACAGATATTGAATGATTATTATATTCATATTTTAATCAAGTTATTTTTACTCATTTTCTTTTCTAAGAACATTAACACGTATCTCCCCAAATTTAAGTCTTATATATAAATAAAATCAATAAAATTGCAACTTCAAATACAAAGGTTAAAAAGTTCATTTCAAAACAATAATCACCGATAGTTATATCTCTGGATACAAAACACAATTGTTAAAGTTTTAAACAATTATAATAATATTACATCAATATGTAAAAATCCATTTGTAAAAAGAAGATAAAACAGTCATTTGATTTGTTAATTTTAATAATAAGGATTAATATGTAATATATAAATGTATTAGGAAGAAGAAATATGTAATTGATTTTATACTTAGAAAAAATATGTAATTTATGGTTTTGAAAAGAGAAAATATATAAAAATCTCCTAAGGGGATTGCAGATGCAATCCCGACTAGAAAACAGATACATAAACCCAAATAAAATAATATTTATCTTACGAAACCGGGTCGCACATTTAACTCTCTAAAAGAAAAATGTAAAAATCTCCGTTACATAATATTTATTCCCGGCAATTAATTCGATATATTTAATTGTCCGTGTAATTCAAGTGTATCAATGGCGAGTAGATTATTACTATTATCATTATTCATTATAAAACAATCTTTCTTGTCTACACCGCCATCTCGGCAACTTCCCCCTGATTTCAATTCATTCAAAATCTGTGTGTTAGTCGGCGTTACAAACAAATTCAACGAAACGACTTCAATTCATCTTCACATTCACCATATAATCACCCCCAATCGCTTCGATCTCATCTCCAGACTCGAATTCGAAGAGATAACTAGGGTTTGTGAAGATTTCTCATCGATTTGTCGTAAAATTGGTGAGTTGTAGTTGAAAGTTGAAATTGATGGTGGAGGTTGAGATCAGAAATGGCGGTGAGAAGAAGCAGAAGAAGAGTAGGATGTGGAGGTGGAGGTTGACTGTTGTTGGAGCTGTTTTTGCGGTTTTAGTTGCGACGTCTGTAACTCCATGGCGGCAGTCTCGGAGGTTTTCTTTCATACGATCACCTTGCCGTTGTTCCGAGGTTGTTTTTCTCTCTGTATGTTGTTCCACACACGCACTTGCTTCAAATTAGCGAACATTTTTGAGATTTTAACGTTTTGATGAAGATTAGCTTCTACATCATATAGACAATGTGAGCTAGTTTAGGATTCAGGTGTAATTGGTATGATTTTTGAATTAGTTTCTGGCGTATTTTTTTAGATAGGCTAGGCGTTGCTAATTACATTTTCTTTTTTCTCACTTGTTGATTGAGCAGGGTGCTCATAAATATACAGGCATTGTTGAGGATTGTTGTTGTGATTATGAGACGGTTGATAGTGTTAATGGAGCAGTTTTACATCCCTTGTTGCAAGAGCTAGTTACGACTCCTTTCTTCCGATATTTCAAGGTATTGTTTGAATTGTTATGTTATGTGGTATAGCATACTTTGAACTATATAAACGTGCATAAAAGCTCCTTTGTGTAATTATGTTATATCTTGATTTTTTTTTTCTGGTCTGTTGAAGTTAAAGAATATAATACAACATGACATTAAACTTAGTTCCAAAGCTTGATTGTGGTGCTTTTCTGATGCTGAATTGCTGATGCTTAAAGTCAAAAGTAGTATACACTCTGAAATCTTTATAGGAAAATTCCAAATGATTTTGGATTATTTTCAGCATATGGAGAGCTTTTGAAGCTCACGTTTGTCATTTGTCTTCATTGTAAAAAAGTAGAAGTCATATTGGTAATATACCAACTATTCAACTAAGACTCATTCACATCAAGTCCCGGATGAGATAGTTCAACTAAAACGTGTCTTTCTCATTCTAGATGGTCAGTTTTGTTGTTGCATAATTATATTTTTTTTGTATCTGAAAGGGTAGTAATGTGGTGTCTTGAGAAAGAAGCGAGTCCTCATAAATTATGTGACAAAAACCAGTGATAAAACAACTGTATGACTAGGTCAGCTCTTCAAGGATCTTCGATTAAGCCTCCATCTAGCTATAGTGTTGTGTATCTTGCAGGGCATACATGATGGATTCTCATTTCATGTCTTTTAGGGTAAATGAATGACCTAGTCCCATGATGATGCTTATATGACCTCTAGTTGATATGACCAAAAGTAGTAGTAACACTAATGACAACTGACAAGTATCTATAAGGAAGTGCCTTGCTAATTTAAATTCTTTGGATTTAAGATAACAAAGCACATTAACACAATGATAATTAAGATTTTCACACACGAGATCCTTATTTGTCACTAAAAGATGATTTCAGATGAATGGGTCTATATTTTCATAGAATAATAGCACTGGAAGATGTTTCCATCACATAAAGTGGGGCAAGCTAGAGGAAGGAGGATGGGGATCCATTGGGCTTTAATATGTTTAATATGTTTTAGGGAAGTTTCTATTGAGATGCTGTCTGGTGAATGATTCTGTCACTGCGGTGTTCTTACTTCTTCCAACTGTTTGAGCCATCAGGACACATGCGAGGATACAAGTTATCTAAAATATGATGATTAAATTGAATATGTGGCTCTATGAGAGTAATTCGTTGAAAGTGATGATTTTATGAGTTTGTTTAATGTGATGAATGATGACTTCTACTGCAGGGGTAATTAACTTATGTGTGTTGGGACACTATGTGGGAATTGATAGGGGTGCTGTAATGATAATAGAGCATCACTGCACATAGATGTAGCTGGAAGTGCATAATTCACGCAGACAAATACCTCTCTTTAGTTACTTAGTTTTGAGCCTCCAATCTAGTGGCGTGCAATATTATTTACTTACTTTTTTTATTTTAGCATTCCTAAGACATCATCTTCCCTTTTAACATTCTCCATAAACCTTACATTTCTTATTGATGACTTGCTGTTCTTGCTTGCTATTATTGGTTCCTAATTTAAAGGGTTCCTAAGTTCTTTTGATTGTTAATGTGTACACACATGTGTTTGAAAACCATTATAGCTTAATGGATTCCTTTCTAATCTTAATTAGCTGAACAACATTGAGTTTAGCGAACTGAGCCAATATAAACATCTACCAACTCGTTTATTTTTGTGGTTATGACCTTGGTGCGGTTTCACTTATGACAGGTTAAGCTATGGTGTGATTGTCCCTTTTGGCCTGATGATGGCATGTGCCGATTGCGTGATTGCAGTGTATGTGAATGTCCAGAAAATGAATTCCCAGAACCTTTTAAGAAGCCACATGGTCTTCCAAAAGAAGATCTTATATGTCAGGAGGGAAAGCCGGAGGCTGCAGTTGATCGCACTCTAGATGCTAAGGCATTTAGAGGCTGGGCAGTAGTAGATAATCCATGGACAAATGATGATGAAACTGATAATGGTCATTCCCTACACCACTATCATATTTTTGGAGTTCTGTCTTTTGTTGCCATTGAGAACTCTTTTAATATTGATTGAAATTTATGCAATCTGCAGGTGAAATGACATATGTAAATTTGCAATTGAATCCCGAACGTTACACAGGTTACACAGGGCCATCAGCCAGAAGAATATGGGATGCTATATATTCAGAAAATTGTCCAAAATGTAAGTCTACGGTTTCCAAGCAGGCATGCAGCTAATGTTAGTATGTTACCACCTTTGTCTGATAAGAAACCCAATGCTATTATTGGAGTCTAAGTTGCGGTCCCTTAAGTCAGTATGATTCTTTTGAAAGAATAAACCCACCCAAGTTGAAGCACATTCTCTTTTAGATGCTGTGATTGAATATACATCGCACTGTAATGCATACTTTGTTTATGTTTGCATGTTTCAGTTTACAGCATAACAAAAAAAGTAACCTGTGCACATCTGTTTGAAGTTGAAGTATATATGTCTATTTCTTGAAAAGTTTATTTAATGAGAATAAATAATTAACTTCTTGAAGCCACATTTTTTGGGCAGACGCATCTGGAGAAAGCTGTCAAGAGAAGAAAGTGCTATACAAGTTAATATCTGGTCTTCATTCCTCAATCTCGGTCCACATAGCTATGGATTATCTCCTTGATGAAAATACCAATCAGGTTTGTGACCTATAAGGCTACATTTTATCTTTGTGCATATGGATCTATACGTGAATAAGTCAGGAAATCTAATTCTTTTTTCTTGCTTCGAGCTATTGAATCATCAAGTAGCAAGAATAGATGGATTTCATTTATTTGGTATTTGGAACTGTAAAACATCAACTAGCACTTATCATTTGGAACTCACCAGTTAATTAAATATTTGTTGGCTGCAATTCAGTGGGGTGCAAATCTTCAGTTGATGTATGATCGTGTCTTGAAACATCCAGAGCATGTTCAAAACCTATACTTCACTTTCCTCTTTGTTCTCAGAGCTGTGACAAAAGTGAGTATTCTTTGTACCCATGCGTGGAAACTTCATCACATTTTTTTTCAATTAGTACTTCCTCTCATATGATGTTTTGTGTTTTTTCTGTTAATAACAGGCAGCCACTTACTTGGAGCAGGCTGAGTATGACTCTGGTAACCATTTGGAGGATCTGAAATCCCATTCCTTGATCCGACAAATAGTTCACAATCCCAAATTACAAGCCGCATGTCCTCTTCCTTTTGACGAGGCTAAATTGTGGCAAGGCCAAAGTGGACCCGAACTGAAGCAACAAACACAGAAGCAATTTAGAAATATCAGGTTTTACTTTTAACCCTATGTTATATTCTCTAGCCCAAAAATATGTCCACATGTTGCTAGCTTTCGAGTAGTGGTGGCAAAATAGGCAGGTCAGGTGGGTGGGTTGGGTGATTGGTCAAAGTGGTAATTTTATGTGGTTTGGGCTGAGCTGGGTTGACCAGGAACATTTTTTTTATCCAAACTTATCAATATAATTTTAAGTAAGTACTATGTCAAATATGATTACAGGAATTATATTTTATTGCAATCATACTTGGATTTATGATTTATCAAGTAAACACAATATAGGAGATTTTATGCATCAAAATTGCACTTCGAGCGACTTTTGAGCCGTCTGAATAGTTGCCATTCAAGGTTTTTTTAAGTTGTTTTCTCATTAGAGAAAAAGTATAACCCGAGTCAACCCATTTATAAGTAGACGGGTTGAAATTGCCATCTCTTCTTTCAGTCATGAAAAGAGCTGCTTGTTAACTTTTAAGTTGACTGGGCTGTTTTAATCTACATTAAAGCATTTCATACTTTGTGTTACAAAACTAGGAACTAGGAAGGGATTCTTAATGCTTCAACTTCGAGATATTCAAATATTCAATATAATATAATTCTCTCGTATGTATTGCAGTGCCCTTATGGATTGTGTCGGGTGTGAAAAGTGTCGTCTGTGGGGAAAGCTTCAGGTTCTTGGCCTCGGAACTGCACTGAAAATCTTATTCTCTGTTGACGGTCAAAAGGGCCAAGATCAGCCTGTGAGTATCACATATCTACTCAGTTGTATGAATTAAAGTCTTATTCTTTGTCCTGCTTGATGTTTATACTTTTTTGTTTACGGGATCACAGCTGCAGTTGCAAAGGAACGAAGTAATAGCACTGATGAACCTGCTTAATCGGCTCTCAGAATCACTTAAATCCGTCACTGATATGGGTTCTTCTGCTGCTATGGACGGGTTGGTTTTACAAAATTCTGGCCAAGCAGTCAGTTTGATTCAAAGACTACGAGAATCATGGATGGCTCAATGGTAGGTAGAGCTGTAGTTTTGACCAGTGCATGACTTCATGATTAATTTGCCCGAATTGGTTATACCTTTTTTCCCGTCATATGGGTAAAACTAAATGATAAAACTAAAATGTAATCAGATCAAACGGGCTGAAAGCCAACCACACTAATATGTTTTATGTATTGGTATTCAACGCTTTTTTTAAACTTTCAAGAAAAAGGACAAAAGCACTCTGGCCAAGCAGTCAGTTTGATTCAAAGACTACGAGAATCATGGATGGCTCAATGGTAGGTAGAACTGTAGTTTTGACCAGTGCATGACTTCATGATTAATTTGCCCGAATTGGTTATACCTTTTTTCCCGTCATATGGGTAAAACTAAATGATTTAACTAAAATGGAATCAGATCAAACGGGCTGAAAGTCAACCACACTAATATGTTTTATGGATATTCAACGCTTTTTTTAGGACAAAAGCACTGGTGGCCTGACCCGCTGACCTGTCATTTTTGGCTTCATATATTCGCGGGCTTGATATGTCTCTTCTTTTTCAGGTGGAAGGATGCGCCTACCTCACCGTTGTCTTGAACTTTGGGTGCATTCAATCCTATATAAGAAAGATTAAGGGAAGATGCATAGATACAATGTGAATATATCGAACAAAACCACCAAATGTAATGCTGATATGGACTTCCATGTTTTCAATCTGACAGTGGACTTGTAAGTTGTAACTTTATCTTTTCGCTTACATGGAGAGAAAAAAAAGTTTTGTATCTTGCAATGTCGTTTAAAGTGGTGGTTTTATCGGCCTTTTTTGTCGCCAGTCAAGTCAACTAAAGGTAATGGCAAATTTTATGTTCCTTTGTTACCATAACATCGACTGTATGTATTTAGGTGACTACATGTTGTCTAAACGCAGTTTATCGTAAATTGACCATTTGCGCATGTGTCATTCTCTCTCGTCAAAGTACAAGCAGTCAAGTCTAAGATTTGAGCTTTTCCATGATGGTAACTTGACCATTCCACACTTGTGTTTGAAATGAGCTAAACATCTGGTATATTTTGTTAATGCACAAGCTAATAGAATATGGGTATTGACAGTTTAAGCAAACCTCGAATGTAAGCCTCGTGCTTAAGCCCGAAACTCGTGTCATTGGGGTTTGACTTGCTCATGATAAATGTTTAACTCCCACTGTCTGTAATATGATTCGGATTAGATCTAAGTGGTCACATATTGTTTCTAGTGTTATAAAATTCGTCCTAGGTGGCCACTTAATAGGCGACTAGTCATTGGTTAGCCAACCACCTAGAAATTTTGAGCTAATTGGCCAGTTAATCGCTTATGCGGTCAACGATGGTCAAAGTCGGACATAGGCGGTCCTAATTAGCCAAAAAATGGCAATTCCGGTGATTTTTCGGTGAAAACTTGGAAATTGTGGCCAAATATGTTTATAGATATATAAAGCCAAGTCTTTCTATAGAAATTACATATAAAAATGTGTGTGTGTATATATACATAATTGAAAATTACATATAAAAGTTCTAATTCGATTAATCGAATAATCGCTAGTGGTAGTGTGGTACCTACCTCGTCAGTCATCACCCAACGAACTCATAGTGATTTTTACAACACTGTTTGTTTCATCGAGTTGTGGAAGAATGACAGACAGACAAGTGATTTGTCATAAATTTTGATCCAAAATGAGTGATTCTTGTTTCCGTAAATCGATTAAAATTCATGTCAGATGTTCAAATTTTGAAATGCTAGGATACCTGCTATAATTAGAAGCCTTTGTGATGTGTTGAATAATAGTAGGTGTTTTTTCTTGTATGCTGTTAGTTACAGTTGATTTGTTTAACTCATTTATTTTACATCTTTCAAAAGAATATGTTTAATATCAAAAGTTATATGGCTATTTTATGTTTAAAGTAGATGATAGAAAAATGAATATCATACAAATTATTGTGAAAATGTAAAAGATAAAAATTAAATGAATATCGTTCACATTATTGTAGTTGTAAATTTTAATTTTAAATATTTACTAGTTGTAAACCCCAACCGCGCGTTGCGCGGAAATTCTACTGATATAATCCCTGTAGTAGAAAACACTCATTAAGTTAAAATCTTTTATGTTTTTCCCGGTATATATACCACACATAAGTATCAATAGGCCTAATATAGGTAATAGAAAGATAACATGAGAGCATTTCATCAACTGCAAAATATAAAAATAACGTAATTGTGCCAATTCTGGTTTTAAACTACCATAGACTTGTTTCATATATTGTCTTAATATGGGCAATTAAATCATATACATCAAGCACATTGACGAAGTTGGATAAAACTCTGTCATTTTTTGTAGCATGACAAGTCTCAAATATAAGTACCGGTAGAGTCACCATAAATATGATATCAGCTCTGCATTGACAGATACGTTATCAGCACTGCCAATAATTGTCACACTCCTACCAGAAAATACAGCTTGTTTGTGTGTTTGTTAATAGCTCATCTCCAAATTAATTTAAAACTATTGTGTATGTTTTTAATAGTTTGTTACCAAGGACATGGACTAAAGGAAATCATTCTACTATTTGTAGCACCACAAACCCAAACAGCATACTGCACTTTGACAAACCCAAAAAAGTTGAAAGAACTTGTTTGAAGAAAGCTCCTGAGTATGAGATCAAAATGATGATCATGTGTGTATTGCATCTCATAACCAAGACCAATTAAAATCTTTTAGGCACCGTAATTAGCAGATTAAATATTCACAAAAAGGACAAGTGTTTTGAGGGTAAACCAACACTAAAACAGCTTGTTTGACCGTATCAACCTGCACCCTCCTTGACTTTTTACCCAATCCATACATCTTTCCACCACTATTTAGAATAAAAACAAACAACCATTGTTAGTGAATCCAATAAGCTGCTGACCGGCTAACCGTTTGCTATTCGGTGACCCATTCAAACAAAACCGGTAACCGACTTGACCCGTAAACATCAGATTAACCCAACAAGCCCTACGCTTCATAGAAATTCATAGTTTTCTTATAAAATAATTTCGATCCGACCTTCAATTCAGACATGATCTCAGCAACACTATCCTTTGATGTCTATATTACACTTGGAAGCTTCCTTGAAGTCCTCTTCTCTATTGGCTCTTCTAGTTCAAACTGCAAAGCACAACAACTGTTGAAACACATGGACCTTCAATTCAGACATGATCATAGTTCAACAACCTCGTCGCAAAGGGAGGTGCACCCTAGCAAGAGAGTCGGAGGTGAACAACCGTCAGACCGACAAAAAGCCACCGGCAGCGGCGGCGACACTCCCCCATAGACATGGGCGAAGGATCATTGGGGTCGGGGGGGCCCGCCCCCCTCTTTTTTTCGTCAATAGTGTTAAATTTTAGTTCGGTAATGTTAATTTTTGGTCCGGTAGTGTAAATTGTTATATAAATACAGAGTTCGCCCCCCTTAAAAAAATATTTCGCCCCCGCCTCCTTACAAAGTGTTAAAGCTAATTAGATACAAAGTGTTAAAGCTAATTATAAATATAGGATTCATGTTAAAGCTTTAGGTTTATGTAAGGTTTAATTCGTTAATTTACATGACACGTTTAGCACCTTGATGATCAAATGATTAAATAGAAATACAAAGTGTAATTGTAATTTCTTTGCTAGCATATTGCTATTTTTTGTTTCTATAATATTGTTCTCATACAACAAAAAAAAAAAAAAAAAGCTAATTAGATACGACCTTTTATTTAAAAGTAATATTTATTATTTATTATTATTTTATTAGGAAAAAGTTCAAATATAAAGTGTAGTAAATCTAGAAAATATAATAAATAATCTCAATAATGATCTTTTTAATCAATGGTTGAGACTAAATTGTAGTGAATAAGTTTGTTTAGAGAGCTATTTAAGATATAGTTACTTTTATTGATTTATTTCAAGGTTTTTTTTAAACATTTATAATTTTTATACATCACAAACTTTTTATTTATTTATAAAATTACACCATAAAAACGGTTTTTTTATTTTTAAAACGAGTACAGTACCATTATAAAAGAAGATAATTTTTTTTTTCTTTTTTCAACTCATATGAAATTTGTTTGTCATTATGTGTTTAGTGTAGTTCATTATGTCTATTTGGTAGTTATTGTGGTTGAACACTATTATTTTTCTAAAAAATAATAATGATGAAACAACACCATTTTGTAATTATAGCATTTAAAAAACAATGATAAATTAGCAACTAGCTAATCTAAAATAAAACAAATTGATATAAAACGTAAAGCACAAATATATATTATTGTGTTTTTTGTTCGTCATTTTCTTATACAATGAGTTTTGAAAAACACATTAGTAAAATTACATCATTATGTACCTATAAGTGTAATACATAATGATAAGATAACAAAAAGTATATATAATATATATAAAAAACAATAAAATAACACAAAATGATATAAAACTTAATACACAATTATGAATACATATAACAAATGATAAAAAAAATATTTGACACAATAAACAGATATTTGACACAACAATCTAACGTATTAGACACAATGACCTTATGTAATTGACACAATGACAAAAATGTTCTCCACTTTAATACAATGTAGTAAACATGTCAAGCCTAAAATTAGTCTTAGGTTTTTCAGATTAATACCATTTTTAGTATAACTTTACTTGTATTATTATAGTTGTTTAAGTTTGTTTGATTATTACATTATTAGAACATTTCCAACCCCATCTTCATATTTTAACAAAATCACCTAATTATTCATTCAATCTTATCATCCATCCCATACCTCATTTCCGTGTTTTATAGGAGGGATAACACATCCCTCAAATTTAAGCTTACCAATCAACCCTCAAAATTAGGAGTGAGTGTGAAGGGTAGAAAGAGATAAAATAATAATAATAAAAATAATAAATAACTATTTCTTTATTGAATGAAAATAGATACAGAATGAGATTTGGAAGTTTTTTAAAAAGCAAAAAATAAATTTAGAAAATGTTTTTTTTTTCGTAAATCATAGAGATGGATATTAGAAAAGGATCGTGAATGCTCTTGGTTAGAAGTAGATGATGTTTTTTAAAGGCGGTGATAGTAAAAAAATATAAAGACATTTTATAAGAAAAATATATTGGAGAGGAAATTACTTTTATTAAGCTATGAATATATTACGTATTTAGAAAGTAATTGATATTTTAAAATAGGGTTGGGAAACAAACCTGGACGCGTCATCAATATGGAATAATAAAGACGACTATTCATGTGTGAGATTAATTTTATGTTTTATAGTATGAGATGTGTTGGTATTAAGCCATTTGCATTGTAGAAAGACTCACAAGTGGCCCTCCCTTTATCCATCATTCTCATAGTTTCGTCCGACCTATCCCGTAAAGACATGCTTCTCACAATCTCTATGTTCACCACGTTCTCCCAGTCCATCACTCTCTTTCACTTGGTTCAAGAATCTCCATGAGTGTCCCTATTGGAAATAGTCTTAGGTTTTACAGAAACAAATTATCTGAAACATACATGCCATTCACTAAACCATACATATAAATATTATATTTTATTTTACTTATCCTTTAAAGGTTTCTGGTGGTAGGGTTTTAAAAACCCTTTGTGAGGGACCAGACGGTTGGATGTGATGGCCCCTCCGCCTCTTGTGTCTAGTTAAATTGTCACCTTCTTCCTCTTCGATGTGCTTCTGTGGCCTTTGCTGCTGTTTCCGGGTCTTTGTTTTGCAAACCCTATGTGGCGTCGGTGATGTTGTCGCTGACTAGGTGATGGTTTGTTGCTTTTTATATGGCCAATACAAGTTTCTAATGCGTGTTGCTTTTTTGACTTTTAAAAAGTTGTAATGCCTGGGTTTTTTATTTGTTGAGAGAGAATGAGGTTCTCATTATGTGCGAGGGGATCTGTCGACTGGTAGAGGTTTTGCTATTCCGAGTCTCTAACGATGTCGGCAACCTTAAAGCCGACTGGCGGCCCTTATCCTCGTTCGTCTCTCCGGTTTTTTTCGATGATAGCTACGTGTTCCCCCCTTATGTGCGAGGGGATTTTATTTCTCTTTACTTATTTTGTGAGTAAGCGATGATGGTGTTCGGTTTATGTTCCAGTGGATGACGATGAACATGGCCTCGTTCGAAATCTCTATTTACCATCGAGGAGTCTTTTGGACTGCTAGGTTATGTTGTTACTTGGTGACGATGATGACTTTGTTGTCATCTGAACCTTAGATGAAAGTGATGCTGGTCTGTCATGATGAGCTCCTCCTCATCTGAGACGAAGGGTTGGTCTGCGATGAAGAATTCCTCATCATCTACTTGCTATTAATGGTGTTTGTACATATGAATCAATACGTTTGTGATGTTATAATCTATATATATTTGCTATTGTCGGTGATTGTTTGAACTTATCAATGATGATAACGTTGTTCATTTGAGGTTGTCATTATAATATAAACTGAATAAATTGCTTTGGTGTTTTGTTGAAGAGCGTGGCTGTGATGACGGTAAACGCAAGAGATAGACTCTGAGTCAGGTGCAACTTTGGCGTAGCAAATCTCGAGGATGGTAGGTTGTTACCTACAACCCTTTGCAGCCATGATGTCCTCAATCAATTTATGATTTGAGCCTTATCAATATATGATATAAGCCTTCCCACGTTTGTTTTTTTAACATACGGTATAATTTACAAACTTAGAGATGTGGTGATGACACGTTAATTTGACAGCTGTTATAATCGTTGAATTACATGCGTTTATCTGAGCTTTGCTTTGACCTATGCCACACGTGCAACGCGCGCATGGGAGCAACGCTAGTATATTTAGAAAATCTAAATGGGTAATCTAAAAAAAGCCAAAAAATATAGAATCTAATATGAAATAGATTTAACGATTGAATATGACACTATGATTTTTAATATTTATTTCAAAATTGAAAATTCTATTGTCATTCTTATTTTGAAATGAACTGAATGATCAAACTATAAGTACTTTTGTTATTTTATATTACAGGTTTTTCGATTTGAATCCATAGTCATACAATCTTTGACATTAATCACTCGTCATATTCGCCTAGGTATATATTAATGGCTAAATAGTATGTCCTGCAGCCGGAAAAACAAGGTTAAAATCCAGCAATAATGTGTTTTTTTAAAGAAACATCTAGTCTACTAGTAAACTACATCACTTCCTAATGTACTCCGCCAAAACATTCGAACATGGGTTTCTCCCAAAGAGACAAATGCCTCTTACCATCCACCTACAATGGCAATAACGGTTGTGGTGTATTTATCTCAGAAAAAAAAAGTTGTTTCTTCGAGGGTGGGGGATTGAGTCAAGTGATTAAATCATTTGGAGTCTAAGCAGTTAAACCATCTTTAAGATTAACAGCTCAAGACTCACTTATAACAGACATATATAATTAATCATGATGTAGATTAAGTAATACCATATAACATCTAACAATCAAAAAACATAACACATTTCGTATAGGTTACTGTCTCTTAAATAAGGGGTCCCGAGTTCAAATACAACAACACGCGACAAAATAGTAACCAGAACTTAAAACATTATAATAGTGTTTCCTTGAAAAAATATCACTATTCGCGAGCCCCACGAAACACCAGAGCTCCAGTACGGACCTACGAGTACGACCCACAGTCACAGACACCATCAATTTCAGTGAAGAACACACACACACACACAAAAACTGTGTGTACCCGTATTCGACCCATAATTCCCACAAACTCCAATGAGGGAAGAAGGAATAAGCTCATCAGCAGATCCATTACACTTCCGCAATTCAACTCCACCTCATACTCCCGCTGCGAGGTATACCTAACCGTAATTCTCCAATCAATCATCATTACATTCACAGATTCCTGAATATGTTCCTCTTTTTCGCTTCCAATTACGTTTCCTGAATGTTGTGGAGCTGTAATGTATGACTGTGTGTTGAATTACGAAGCAAACCCTAGGTTTGCAGCATTTGTTGGTGTTTGATTTTAGGGTGTTGGTGGGTTTATGTGCTCTTGTTGCAGGTTAATTGTTTAGTATTGTGAATTGTGACTGTTGTTTTGCTCGTGTTGTTTTTAGTTTGAGTAGCTTCGGTTGGAATTGTATGTTGTGATTAGTTCAAATTGGGGATTTGCATCGGTTTTTAGAATTTAAAGCGGGGATTCCAATATTGGACGGGTGTTTTTGAATTTTGTTAGTCAACTTCTTTGATTATAGACTTATAGTACATACTGGTTTGTTGACACTGTAGACTATATTAAAGCACTACCAAATATCGTAGTTTTTTGTTCCATAAATGATCAATATAATATTTAGGTTTCTATAGTTGACTTGAAATACAAATTCTCTCTCTTATTTTGTTTTTTGTATGGTTTTATCCCTGCTCTAATGGTGGTATAATTAGAGGTACTAAAATAAAAAGAATGGAATTTGCCAATTTAGTTTAGACATAAGACAATGTAACAATTGGTGAATCCTACATCCAAATTATCTATTTTTCTTATCAGTTCTGGTGGGGCATCATCACCTGTTGTTGCCACTAATGCTGGCAGTACGGATTGGTTGGGTCATGGACAGGGCTCTAAAGCAGGCTCTTTATCTCGAATCAGTTCACAGCCTGTGTGGATTTCGATGACTACAAATGCTGGTGGCTCAACTCTTGGCTCATCTCAGGTTTCATGTAGACCCTGGGAAAGGGGTGATCTTCTAAGACGATTATCTACATTTAAACCTGCAAATTGGTTTGGAAAGCAAAAGGTATGGTTAAATTCTTTTTCTTTTTCTGTTTGTGTTATTAACATTACCAACATGCAGCATTGGAATCTCTCGTAGATAAAATGACCCTTATGTTTTCATACGTAACTTGTAGCTTTCTTCTTGCAGTTTAATATATCTGCTTGAATATATGATAAAATGTTCTGTTTTATATGGTTCTGTTTGAGTAGGCACAAGATATGTATGCTTTCCCTGCTATAAGATCCTTGTGATGAGGAATGGGCATACTATGTGTGATCTTAGAACTAAGACATTGCCACTCAGGGATAACCAATATAGTGTTACTTTAAACTATATGAACACATCATCACAGATACTACGCCATTTGTAATTTATTGTAGAAAATTTTGAGCAATCTAAAGGCTAAGGCTACAATTATTAACTTAATTGTAGCAGAAGAAAGTGTATGAGAATGGGTATGCTGCCGACCAAATTTTTTTGTTAAAATAATGAATGCACTCACGAAATATATAAATCAGGTCAAATAGGAGACACATGTAACTATGTAGGAAGGCACGGCCTAGGCGTTGCGAAGGAACAAATGAAATAAATCTTTTTACTTCTATACGATGTATATGTAAACGATCCAAAGTTTGACTATTAGGATCGCTTGTCCAATGTCACCAAACATTTGGCTAAATTAAGGTGAAATTTTGAACTCCAATAACATAGTTTAACCTTCCTAGACACATAAATGTAGACAAACTGGATTCTAAAACCCGTATTTGATTTGTCCCGGGATAAGGGACTTTGGATATTAATGGGTCTGCAATAATTCAGCCCAAATCAACTCAGGTAGTTTGGTGGTGATTTTCTTGCCCCAATTTTTTTTATTTAATTTTATTTTTTGTTATGTCACACTTTAAACACAAGGATGGTTTAAGTGATGCTAGCAGCACCCAGGTTTTTTTTTTTTAAATTTTATAAATTGGGTTTGCTAAACATAATTGGGAACATCCAACTTATGAACTGGGTTTCAAGTTCATAATTCAGTGGGGTTGAATACAATGTTCAGTTTATGTGATGATTGATGATGGTGGATAGGTCCTGCTAGCACTGGGTGGTCATGATGGTAATGAAAGATGAAGAAATCTATTGCAATTTTTTCTTGTAATAGTTTTTCAGGTTTAGATGAGGCAAACACGGGTGTGTTCCCATGTTTGTAGTTGCTACAAGATTTTTAATTATCTAATTGCAGGCTGCAAGTTCGCTTGCCTGTGCAAGAAGAGGTTGGGTAAATGTCGATGTTGATAAGATTGAATGCGAGTCTTGTGCTGCTACCCTTAAATATGTTGCACCAGATTCAGCAGGTGGTCAAATTTGTGCTTTTTTACCGAAATTATGAATGTAATGCTGTGGTACACTTTTTCACTCGATTTTCATGTGTTTTTAACAGATGATAATGTTGGAGAAGATTTTGGTAATCAGCTTGATGAAGGACACAAAGTGATCTGTCCATGGAGAGGAAATAGCTGTTCTGAAAGCTTAGTGCAGTTCCCTCCTACTCCACCATCAGCCCTGATTGGGGGTTTTAAGGACCGTTGTGATGGATTGTTCCAATTTCCCTACCTACCAATTGTGGCTGCATCAACGCTTCACCAGATCAGGGCCTATAGAGGCCCTGAACTTGACCGCTTTTTGGCACAGTCCTATACTTTTACTGCAGGGGAATCAGGTTTTAAAGCAGACATAGCGACCGGCTCAGATAATAACAGAGAAGAAGTGTTATGCATATATTCACGTGTAAGTTGCATGCATCACTTACATTTGATGGGTCAGGCAGGCTGGATAAACATGGGTTGGGTTGTCTCGCTAACACTTCATATGTCCATTTTAAACGTTTTCTTATTAATAAATAATTTTTTTATGATTACAAAAACAGTATAATAATGATAAATCTAAATCTTCATATAAAACGAATTTGGAGTTTGTTTGCAATCAGAAGACTTTGGGTAACTTTAAACATGTTCCCTTTTAGCTAAAATTTTTGATTTGACCCTTTTGAGATAGAACACGACCTATGTCAACCGACTAATAAGTAGATGGGTTGAATTGGTCTTCATTATCATCATATCTATTTTATTTTTGTCTTATTGATCTCTGATCTTCCGTCTTTAGGCCCAGAAGTTGATAAGCCTTTGTGGATGGGAACCAATATGGATTCCCAATGTTCAAGACTGTGAAGAACATTCTGCTCCATCAGGTAGAAATGGATGTTCTTTCAGTCCCATTAAAGATTGTGCCCCTCCTGAAGATCGACTTCCTAATAAAAAAACATTATCTGCTTCAACCAAAAAGGGTCCCACAAAGGACAAACAATTGGGAGCAAGATCACCTTTGCTCGACTGTAGTTTATGTGGGGCAACAGTCAGAGTCTTGGACTTTTTGACCATCAACCGTCCTGCTCGTTTTGCTCCGAATATTAATGATGTTCCTGAAACAAGCAAAAAAATGACCCTGACCCGTGGAGCAAGTGCAGCCAGTGGAATTAATGGATGGGTTGCCACCGATCCCATGGAGAAAGACCTTAATGACTTTGATGAAGCAGCAACCACAGGGGAGGGAAAATCGATGTCCAATATTGGGTTGGATTTAGATCTTACAATGGGTGGTGGGTTTTCTACTGGGCATACACACAAAACTGTGATACCTGAACAATGCCAAGATGTAAATATTGGGAAAGATCTTATTATCGGGCAGCCCACCAGTAGCGAGGTCGGTGATCGAGCAGCATCGTTTGAATCCCGAGGTCCTAGTACCCGCAAGCGGAATTTAGATGAAGGCACGAGCACTGTCGATAGACCACCGCATGTCATAATGCAACAGGCAGATAGTGTTGAAGGTGTTGTTATTGACCGTGATGGTGATGAAGTCAACAATAGCAAGGAGTCGTCTGGCCCTTCTAAACGTGTGTGTGAACGTGAGTCTCATGTTTTTGAATCGTATAGAAAAGATTCATTCGGAGCAGGTCCTAGCCAAACCTTACATTTTGATATTGAACGAGATGCTCACTTTCATCCATTTGCTATTGATTCCACACGAGCTTCATCTGTTATTGCAATGGATACACTTTATCATGGTGAAGATAACGATTCTATGGAAAGTGTTGAAAATCGTCCTGGAGATATTGATGAGGTTGATGTCGATTATCCATCTATGTCAACTTTTAAAAGTCCCGATTTAAATGACCCATCAGATATGAATTTTAGTAGTCAAGCCCAACAGAGTATTTGTCCTGCTTCGGTTCGGGCTTTGGGTGAGATTGGGATTAGCAGCACCAACGATGAGGAAGTGTTGAACACTGATACCACCATTGGTCACCAGAGGGATGGTGGTCAGAGCCTTGCTATTAGTGGCGGTAGTGTCGGAATGGGGGCTAGTCATGAAGCTGAAATCCATGGCGCTGATGCTTCGTTTCAGAGGACCGAAAGTGTTGTTGGGGATATGGAACCAGTGGCTGAAGTGACAGAAAACCAAGGGCAAACTGGTGAATTTGCTGTGGATCCTGGAGTGATGGGTGATTTTGTACCTGAAGAAATGGATCAAGATCTTATGTCAAGGTCAGTTGGAAGAGCAGATAGTGGGTCAAAAGTTATTGGGTCAGCCAAGGCGGAATCTGTTGAAAGTGGTGATAAAACTAGTAATGTGAATATTTTAGGCCCTGAGCAGAGCACCCACCGGTCTCAGTCTTGTAATGCGGTTTTATGTTCTGGGCTTGAAGCATCAAAGGATGAGGTAACACAGGCTGTGAAATCGTCTCCAACTGATGAATGTGAATTCACAAATTATCCGATTGCAGATGGGATAGGTAGGTCCACTCTGCCTTATTTTATGTGCACACATACACACCATCATTTTGTGTATCTAACAAATTATTAGAGGTGGCAAATGGGTGAGTTGGGAATGGTAAGGTGTGCTGAAAAAACTGAAAAAGCAAACAACGAATGGCTCTATTCGGTTCTGTTCTCGGTTCTAGAGTTTTTAATAAACTGGCTTCCTGTTCAGCTCTTGGTTCTAATTTTCTCTAAAAACCAGTTCTTGGTTCAGTCTTGTCTGGATCCAGAACCAAGTCACCTGAACAGGACTTGTACCAAACTGGTTTTGGTTCCATTAATTGGTAGTTTTTGATTTAGTTAGACTCTGATCCAGTTTCAATATGCACACCCCTAGGCAATGGATCAAAACAGGTAAGGGTCAAAATGATGATTTTTTTCAAGGGTCAAAATGGGTTGGGTTGACCTGAAACACTTTTTGTGCATGAAGTTTAATCTTGTTTTAGTAAACAACTAGGTTTCGGCGCCGTGCGTTGCCACGGCTATGCGAGTTTTAACGTAACCCTAAACCAAAATCAAAATCAAAATGAAGGTTCAAAATCAACAAAATACACAAAGTAAAACACACCAAAACCCCAAATACATAACACACCAGATTATACGGAACCCAAAAACTAAATCAAAGCCCAACACTATACACAAAAGAGACGAAAATCAAAGCCCCGAAAAGAGCAAACAAAAGGAAAACCCAAACCTTAATAGCGAGAATAGTCATGATAAAGGAAGAAAAGCAGGAACCCGGAGAAAGACAACGCCAACGAACCCTATAAACGAACACAATCGAAACACACATCAAAGACACGTGTCCAGGCACCAAAAACCCACAAAAAAAACCCCACCCCCAAACCTCGAACCCACACCCAAACACAAACAAAAAAAAAAAAAAAAAAACCACCGACCAAACATATTAATAGGAATAGATAATTACTCAATTAGTGTGTATAATTTATAAAAGGTATTAGGAGGTTTTATGCATTAGAAATGCACTTTTTGGACGATTTCGACCTGTTTGATTTATTTCACATTTCCTTTTAGCTATTTTGTAATTGACATGTTAGATATAATACATGACCTGAAACTGTCCATTCTTAAGTAAAGGGGTCAAATTGCTACTCTACACACAGTTAATCACATGCACACATTTTTATGTTCTTGATCCTATTGGCATATATAACCTATGCCCTTGCCGAGTTGTCTACTATTCTTTAAAATATGTGTGTTGCTAGATAGCTGAATTGGTAATGGAGTTGTGACTTGTGTGTAGGCCCTCCAAATGGAGAAAGCAACTTTGAAGAAGCTGTAGAGTTTGATCCTATCAAGCATCATAATTTTTTCTGTCCCTGGGTAAACGGGAATGTTGCTGCAGCTGGTGTTACCAAAAGTAATGGTTCTAGTTTTAGTGCTGGTGCTTTAGCCCTTTGTGGCTGGCAGCTGACCTTAGATGCTTTGGCTGGCTTCCAAACACTTGATGCAAATCAAACTGTTGAATCTGAATCTGCTGCTTCGTTGTATAAGGTGCGTCTCTGTTAGTGTTAGCCTAATTTTTCATAAAGATCATTTTGTATGGGCAGCTGTCTTTGAGGATGCATACTCCTATTTTAGTTAAACACCTCTTCAATGCGTGCATTACTATATACTTGCTACTTTTCTGGAATGTTTCATTAGAGGTGGCAAGATGGGTTGGCCAGGTAGGTTGGGTAACAGGTATCAAAACTGGTTGAAATAATCCAAAAACACCTTTTTATTCAATTTTAGATGTTTTTTGTAAACAACTGTGATGAATATGATTATAAAAATTATATATTTACAATAATACATAGATCTTATATACGACGACTTAGAGAACTGTATGCACTCAAACTAAATTTTGGGAGACTTTCTCGGTGTCTCATTAGGAGATGGTGTGTAATCTTTCCTTTCATAAGTAAAAGCTCTTCTTTTTGTTACAAATGAATGAACTCTGGATTCATGTATTTGTGGAGATTCATCTAGAGCAAACTGCTAAGAGAAGAAAGTGGCATTCAAGTTGATGTCTTCATTACTTAAAATCTATCCTCATAATTACTAATTATTATCTTGATGAAACTACCTAACAAATTTTTATTAGGATACATGCTAAAAGCAATTAATTAGAAATGATTTACACTAGGATTTGTATATGGTATAGTAAAAGCATCAGAGGACTTAACATGGGGAATTCTTGAGTTAACTATTTATTCATTGGCTGCATTTTAATTGTGTTGAAATCTTGAATTGATCATAATCGTATCTAGAAGCATTAGAGCGTGTGCAGAACCAAAATTTGTACTTCACTTTCCTTTTCACTAAATTCTCATATTTGTCACCACTAGCAAAAAAAAAAGAGGAAAGTGAAGTAAGTGTTTTGCGCACTCTTTGGATGCTTCAAGACATGATAAGTTGAAGATTTGTACTCCACTGAATTGCAACTAAGGAATAATTAGTTACTTGGCGAATTCACCATGATTAAGTCCAACTTGCCCGCCCATGATTAGATATTTCATAGTAGCCTCATTAGACTGGACATCTTTCTTGGTATATCCAGATAATAGGTAGGAGCATAAACTTAAACATTTTGGAGCAACAAAGATAGTTATTAAATCGTTAGCACCACATAAAAACATTCCTCCTATAGTATCTCTTAATACGAATAAGAGAAATTGTTATAGCCATATTTTACATTTCATGTATTTTACGGATAGAAGAATACATAGAGTTGAGCACTTGAGCATAGTAAAATAACTAAATAAGAAATTGAAAGATTTTATTAAACTGTTTCATTTGGAAATTTCCCGAAAAGCTAATCATAGATCCTCTCTCTATTAGAACAATAGGGCTGTTATGCTCATTACTAAACTTGTTGAAGAGATGAAATATAACAAAGGTATAATAAAAGGTTTACTACAAAGAGTTCTAATTGTTTTAACATTAGCATTACAAGATACAAACCTGATTGGTAGTTTTAATAAAATGATAATCAACAGCTTTGTGGATATATGTTGAAGAATAAGTACAAGCAAACCTGACTGATAATTTAGTCTTGTGGCAACTTTCTCTAGATGATCCTGCACAGAAAAATCATTAAAACTAAAAAGTTTCATTCTTAACCCTCTGATTTTGTTAGGAATCAAGCGGCGCAGCGGAACCAACAATAAACACGCACAAACACGCACAAACGATTATCACGCAGAAAACAGAAAATAAACGACACAAGGATTTAACGTGGTTCGGTCGGTGTGACCTACGTCCACGGGCTGCAACTAGGGTTTTCTTTATTTGCTCAGTACAAAGATTACAGATACATGAAAGGGTATATATAGAGACTAATTAGGGTTACAACTTAATGAACAAGAAAACTAAACATGGGCTCAAGCCCAAAGCCTTCACCAACCCAACAATCTCCTACTTGAAGGCTTTGCTATAAATTCTAGCCCGCCATTCAAGTACAAAGCAACCTAATCGTCTAGTAACTTCAATAATTTTTAAACAAGCCTTTCAAGCCTCCGGTTCCCAAAAAACAAGCTAAGACTTCATCACATCTCCTAGTTGCAGCGTCCCCTCATCATCAAGTGCCAGAAGGGCCAGTTGAAGCTCCCCCGAGCTCCAACTCAGTCGTGGCTAGTCCCGCCAATGACTCATCCTCTATCTTAACCAGTTTGGATATTCCACCGTCACTCTCCAAATTCAGCAAACAATCACCAGGAGAGATTTTTCAGTCGTAGGCTTTAAAACCCAACGGTTCTTTGTAACTGTACCCGGAACACGTCCTGTGCTCCCACTGTCATCGAATCCCCTGAATGGTTTAGATTTCCGAACTCGTTCACCTAACATCCCTGCTCCAGACTTCACGTGTGCAAAATGAACTCTCTTAGCACCAGATTTTGCGAACCGGATTTTGTCGTGCTTAACCGGGACAGTCATACATCCTTGAGCAGGTACCTTAACCATATACAATGACCCACGCTTTATACCACGAGCAATAACCAGATTACTATTGATCACCCTCTATTTACAATCACCAAACTTCACTTCCAGTCCTTGTTGATCCAGCTAACCAACTGAAATCAGTTTCTTCTTCAGCCCCGGAATCACCCTAACAATCTTTAGGTTCCATGTAGTACCCGATGAAGTAACCAGATCAATATCACCCATGCCTGTTACCTCAAGTATCTCGTCATTAGCTAATCGTACCTTTCCAAAATCACCATGTTTCAAATTCACCATCGTTTCCCCGTTGTCCATGGCGTGAAACGAAACCCCTGAATCCATGACCCAAGAGTCCACATTGTTTTCCACACTGAGAATCAATGCGTCATCATCAGAAACATCCCCAGCCGCAGTGTTTAATTCTTTCTTATTCGGACATTGACTCTTAACATGTCCCACCTCATTGCAGCTCTAGCATTTCACATTCTTCCTAAGTTTAGATGAACTCCTTCCCCGACTCCCACTGTTCCTGTTATTACCTCGACCCCTGCCAACATTTAACAGTTCACTATTTGATGATTCACCCGAGTTCCTTCTTCTAACTTCTTCACCCATAATTAGATCTCGAATACCATTAAGAGTGAAACCCTTAGTCCCCATAGAACTTGAAATTGCAGTCATTGGTCCAAACCAACTCTCAGGCAGAGGTGACAACAACAGTAGAGCCTGAACTCCATCATCAAACTTAATTCCAACAGATACAAGTCTTGTTAAGATTGAATTAAGATTGTTGATGTGAGCAGTCACTGAGCTTCCTTCTTTCATCCTTGTGTTCACCAGCTCCCGAATCAAGAACACCTTATTCGCCACCGACGGTTTCTCATACATATTGACAAAGCAGACATCATACGACGAGCTGAGGTTTCCTTAATGATGTTAAAAGCAACGTTTTTCGTCAAAGCCAATGTAATAACCGCACTAGCCTTCTTGTCCTTTGATTCTTAATCAGCTTGTTTTATTTTTTTAGATTTTTCTCCTAGTACCATATCCAAGTCCTTTTGACATAACAATGCTTCTATTTGCATTTTCCACAAACTGAAATCAGAACCGTTAAATTTCTCGATCATAACCTTCCTGTATTCAGCCATCTCAAACAGCAAACAAGAAACAAATCGAAACAGTGAACAGACACAACAATGGCACGGGCCTAAACTTGACGGCTGTTCTACTGAACACTGTCAATTGACCAATTTGCTCCTACAATAAACCTTGTAGACAAATATAAACCCGAACGTACTTTTCTTTCACTAAACACGGTCCCTGTTGTCAATAGCGGCTATAGCGGACCACTATAGTGCGCTATGTAGCGTGGCGCCCCTCCCTCGCTATTTGTAAATAGCGACCACATAACTGAATTTTTAAATTTTTATTTTATTTTTTTTGGTAAATATGAGATTTAGATGATTAGTAATCGAGTATTTTAACTATTTTGGGGGTCTTTGCTTAGATTTCCTACTACTTTATTGTTAGACATGCTTATCTATTGAATATAAAACATTCTTACATATTATTCTACTTAATCGCTAAACACGAAATAGCGGTCGCTATTTACCGCTATTTGCTGTCGCTATTTACCGCTATTCGCTATTGACAACTATGAACATGGTTCCCCAAACAGTTGATAATAACCAATCAAAAAAAATAGAAACTTGAAAACACAAAACCCTAACCTTTACCTGACGAATCCAAGAGTTCTTCACCAAACCCTAATTGACGGCTCAAAGGGTTTCAATCTGGTACTCAATCGTGATCAAACCTCCTTCACCAAAAAAAAAAACACCTACTAGTTCCTTTTTTTTCCTCCAGGTCTTAACAAAAAGTAAAAAAACAAATAAAGTATTTTTCTTTTGTCTTCTTGTGATTAAATGGCTAAAAGGAGTTATGTCTCCCGTGGCTAACTTCGAAAAAAAAAAGATTCTCCTTTTTTTCTTGATGGTAGGTTTCAATAGTATATACGACGGCTATATATCAGTTTTTTTTTCTTTTTGTGAATCGTTTATCAGTGCAACACCGTGTGTTCAACGGAACGAGCCAAAGCTCTGATACCACTTGTTAGGAATCAAGCGACGCAGCTGAACCAACACACAAACACGCACAAATGATTATCACGCAGAAAACAGAAAATAAACGACAAAGGATTTAACGTGGTTCGGTCGGTGTGACCTACGTCCACGGGCTGCAACTAGGGTTTTCTTTGTTTGCTCAGTACAAAGATTACAAATACATGACAGGGTATATATAGACTAATTAGGGTTAACAACTTAATGAACAAGAAAACTAAACATGGGCCCAAGCCCAAAGCCTTCACCAACCCAACCGATTTAACGTATGGTTTTATTTTATCGTGTTATAATTAATATAAAAATAAAAATTAACCTATTTAAAATATGTACTATAAGTTTCTCACTAATACCTGTATAAAGGATCTCAATATTTATGTTAAAATTTTCATTTATTTGATATTCGTTTATGATTGTTATAAAATAGGTTTATATGACTAAAGAAGTTTTTTAAAACAAGTTAAAAGTAAGTATATAATAAAAGGTACATACATGTGAAAATGAAATAACCTGTAGAATTTTTATTAAAAGTGAAATATCCTACATGCAGAATAGCATTCACAGCAGAATCTCCTTCTCTATCTTTATATTTTAACTAAATTTCATATTTCCTTACAATTATCTTTTAACTTTGTTTAACATCCCACATTCCATTCTCTATCTTTATCTCTATCTCAGTCACAAACACTTATTTTATTATTGTTTCTCTCTCTTATACACTCACAAAAATATAGAGACCGGTGAATAGTGAATCTCTATGTTTAGAGAATCACGAACTCTAAAGTTTGGAGATAAAGAAGGAGATGAAGATGCTGATGGGGATGTAAAATACAAGAAATCTCTAAATAATTTAGATGGAGATAGAAATGGAGTCTTTACTGTGAATGCTCATACTAAGTTTGTTATGAAAGTGCAACTTACTATGCAAAGGCATGATGGTAATTTGCTCAAATTTTAGGGTGCTTTCTCAAATTGAAATTTCATTTACTACCTTTTCACCCCCTCAAGCTTAGCTATATGTACACGTGATATCCTATACTTATCTATTTGTTTTTTTCGTCCACTCACATTTCTTATTTCTCTTATCTCTTAGCATGCATATATTCAGCCGATTATATTGGCTGATATATTGTGACTATTGTTATTGTTTTGGTGTAACAGCTGGCATGATTTGGTTTCCTTATTATTCTGCAATTCTGTTGTATTTTTCCCTATTTAAAGGGCATTTGTTTTCAATGAAATTTATTCAGCATTATACACCATAAACTCCTTTATGGTATCAGAGCAATTCTGATATCCTTCTTTCATCCTTCCGCTGCCTTCTTTTTTTTTTTTTTCTTTCTGTTCGGCTACGCCTCAATCCTTACATCCTGCATACTCTGTCACAAATATACAGAGTAAGATCCGAACCCTAGACGGTACCAATGTCACGTATTCTCAATGGATCAGGCTGTTTCGCTTACATGCTGTCGCCTACAAGGTGATGGACCATATTGATGGTACCGCCCCTCCTGCATCCTCATCTGCTGCATATGAGGCGTGGAAAGAAATCGATGCGCTTGTCCTTCAATGGATATTCAGCACGCTCTCCGATGCCCTTCTTAAACAAGTCATGGATAGCAGCACTGCTATGGCTCATGCTGCATGGTCCAAACTTGAGAAGATATATCTCAGCAACAAGAAGGCACGTGCTGCATCATTGGAAACGAAGTTCTGTAATCTGTCTTTGTCGGCTTGCTCCTCCGTTGACGCCTATTGCAATTGACTGACCTTGCAAACCAACTGGCCGATGTCGATGTTCTTGTGACCGAATCCCGTCTTGTTCTTCAACTGGTAAGGGGTCTCCCAGCCGAGTTCAATACTACTGCAGCCCTTATAATCAGAATGGTGTTAATTGGGATCAAGCCATTAGTATGCTACAAGATGAAATTCTGCGTTTAGACGCCCAAAAAGACTCTCAATCCACTGTTTTAGCCGCCACTTCCTCTCAAACCCCTCCTCAACACAACCAGCAGACTCCCTCTTCAGACCCCAACTCCTCTTCCACTCGTGGTAGAGGCCGGGGGCGTGGGTCCTGGAACCGGCGTGGTGGCAGGGGACGCGGCAGCAGCAACAGGCAGAACTGGTCCGGTTCACAGCAGCAGCATCCCGGCTTCTCTCATCAGCCTGGGTATCCAAACTGGGCCTGGTGGACACCTCCACCTTGCCCCTATCCGACCCAGCAGCAGTGGCGACCCAATTCCAGCGCCGGTCAGCAGCAAACACCACCCTCACAGGCTCACTTTTCTGCCGTTCCTCAGCAGCAATTCGGTGGTTGCAGCCCTTCACCCCAGGGGGTGTACAATGCCTTGAGTCCCTCTGATCTCAGTGCAGCTTTCAACAATATGCAGATGAACCAGCCTTCTTCCTCTTGGGCTTCAGATGTCTTTGACTCCGGGGCTGAGTCTCACGTCACCCATGATCAAGGTAAAATTCTTATCCCACATAAGTCTCCTGTTTGTAGTAAATTATTGGTGGGTAATGGCAATTTTTTACCAATACATGGATCTGGTACGGGTTTTCACTCCCTCCCCAACCGCACATATGTCCTGCCCAATGTCCTTTACAGCCCACACATTATCAAAAATCTTATTTCAGTCCGACGTTTTACTCGTGATAATCAAGTTTATGTTGAATTTGACCCTTTTGGCTTTTCCTTGAAGGATCTCAAAACTAAGAAGCTGCTATCCCGTCACAACAGCACTGGAAATCTCTATCCGTTTACTCAGCCGCAATTACCTCCCCAAGCCACATTTATTGCTTCCGCAAGTCTTCCTTGGCACGATCGTTTGGGTCACCCAGGAGCTCAAGTTTTAGAACTTTTAGGTCGTAATTTCAATCTTCGATGTAATAAGAGTTCCAACTCAAATCTTTGCAATTCTTGTCAAATTTCAAATAGTGAACGATTACCTTTTCATGCTTCTAATACATTCACTTTTGCACCTTTTGATATAATTCACTGCGACTTGTGGACATCTCCAATCACGAGTAAAACGGGATACAAATACTATATGGTTCTCATAGATAACTTTTCCCACTTCGTGTGGGTATACCCACTTAAATACAAGTCTGACACTTTTCCCACCTTTGCTAAATTTCACCAGTTAATTGAAACACAATTTCATCGAAAAATTAAAACTTTTCAATGTGACCTTGGGGGCGAATTTGACAACTTGGCCTTTAAAACCTTTGCAGACCAACATGGCCTCCTGTTTCGGTTTGCTTGCCCCCGAACCTCATCCCAAAATGGCCGGGCAGAACGAATGATTCGTCGCCTCAATGACATCATTCGTGCTGTGCTAATTCATGCTCATCTCGCACCCTCCCTTTGGGTGGAAGCTTTACACACAGCCGTGTACTTGCATAATATCTTACCGACAAAACGCCTAAACTTTTATACTCCTACCTTTGCCCTTTATCTTCGCCATCCAGAGTATGAACACCTACGGGTTTTCGGGTGTGCTTGTTATCCTAACACCTCAGCTACCCAACCACATAAGTTGCATGCACGAGCCATTCGTTGCATCTTTCTTGGGTACCCATCCGACTTTCGAGGGTACCGTTGTTTGGACCCGACCACCGGCAAGGTGCACATCTCTCGCCATGTGACTTTTGACGAACACGTGTTCCCCTACACGATTCCTCAAAAACCCACCACTTATAATTTTTTAGACGACCCCATCCCCCCGGGTTTTACTTTCACTCGACCTGTTCAAAACCCGCCTGTCACGACCCCTTTCCCGCTCACCTACAGTCGCCGTCCCAGACATCCCACAGCCCCTCTGCAGCCGGCCCAACCGCCTGTGGCCCCACAGTCTCACAACCCCACAGCAGCCGGCCCAACAGCCTGTGACCCACACCAACCATCACGAAACACTTCCCAGCACCACCCGGGTAACCAATCCACTCCACAGCCGGCTAACCCTGCTCCTTCAGCCAATTCACACCCTATGACCACTCGATCTAAGGCTCGATCCACTACTCCATCGGCCTTCACCACCACTACTACCATTTCCCTTATACCTACCACATATGCCAAGGCCATATCAGATCCAAATTGGTTAAATGCTATGCAAGCCGAATTTACTGCCTTACAGGTTAATGACACGTGGGAATTGGTTCCACGCCCTCACGATCGACCGGTCATACGCTGCATGTGGCTTTTCCGCCACAAGTTCAAAGCTGATGGTACATTGGAACGCTACAAGGCCAGGTTAGTCGCAAATGGGAATTCCCAGACAGTGGGCATTGACTGCGAGGACACATTTAGCCCGGTTGTTAAACCGGCAACCATTCGTACAGTTTTATCTCTTGCAGTCTCCCGGTCATGGCCCATTCATCAGTTGGACGTGAAGAATGCGTTCCTACATAGGGACCTCAAAGAAACTGTGTTCATGCATCAACCTCCGGGATTTTATGACAAACAAGCTCCTCATTTTGTGTGTCGTTTGAAGAGGTCCCTTTATGGGCTCAAGCAAGCTCCTCGGGCGTGGTACACTCGATTTGCTAATTACATCACTTCCCATGGCTTTCGTAGCAGTGCATGCGACAGCTCTTTGTTTGTTTACAACCGGGATTCATCCAACATTGCCTATTTGCTATTGTATGTGGATGACATAGTAATTACAGCCTCCAATAACACACTTCTGCATAACATCATTGCAACCTTATCAAAAGAGTTTACTATGACTGATTTGGGTCGCCTGCATCACTTCTTGGGCATTCAAGTCTCCTAGCAGTCTCATGGTCTCTTTCTCTCACAGGCACAATATGCTAAAGCTATCATTGCCCGGGCTTCTATGTCTGCATGCAAACCATGTACCACCCCGGTGGATCTTTCGTCTAAACTCAGCGGTACAGATGGTCCTTTGTTTTCTGATCCCACCTTGTATAGGAGTCTTGCAGGGGCCTTACAGTACCTCACCTTTACCCGACCCGATATTTCTTATGTCGTTCAGCAGGTGTGTCTATTTATGCATGCACCTCGGGATCCTCATTTTGCTTTTATGAAAAGAATCATCCGATATATTCAGGGCACCATTGATTATGGTATACGTATCATCAAGTCTGCTTCGCGTTCTTTGATAGCTTACTCTGATGCTGACTGGGGTGGTTGCCCGGACTCTCGGCGTTCCACATCAGGATACTGTGTTTTTCTTGGCGATAACTTGATCTCTTGGTCCTCCAAAAGGCAACCCATGGTCTCACGTTCCAGTGCAGAAGCAGAATACAGGGGTGTTGCTAATGCAGTGGCTGAAGCAACCTGGCTGCGAAACCTTATGCTCGAGTTACATAATCCTCTTCAACATGCCTCGGTTGTTTACTGTGACAACGTCTCTGCAGTATATCTATCTAATAATCCAGTTCAGCATCAGCGGACGAAGCACATCGAGATCGACATACATTTTGTTCGGGATAAAGTTCGTGTAGGTCATATCCGGGTTCTTCATGTGCCTTCTTCATTGCAATATGCGGATATTTTTACCAAAGGGCTCCCACGACAGCTGTTCCAGTCTTTTCGATCCAGCTTGAGCGTCTGTCCACGGCCCGCTCAAACTGAGGGGGTGTCTTAGCATGCATATATTCAGCCGATTATATTGGCTGATATATTATGACTATTGTTATTGTTTTGGTGTAACAGCTGGCATGATTTGGTTTCCTTATTATTCTGCAATTCGGTTGTATTTTTCCCTATTTAAAGGGCATTTGTTATCAATGAAATTCATTCAGCATTATACACCATAAACTCCTTTATTATCACTTATAAATTTTAAGCTTAATTGAATTTCCGAATATATATTTGCGACATACTTGTTTTTATCTACGTTTCGATGTAAATTCATTCATAACGGAGTTGTGCGTCATAATGTGCAAGTCATCAAAGCATAAACGTACAACATGTCAAAGTTAATTCGTCATTTCAACTTTTTTATAGTTTTTTCTTCTTTTCTTCCTATAAAAAAGATGTTTATAAAATCAGAATCTATACATGCTTATTTTTCTTAGCTTTTTTCTATGGCGACGTGCTTGTTTTTATCAACGTGCTTGTTATAATCAACTTTCCGACGTTAATTTCTATAAGACTTCGTTTTTTACATATAGTTTCGAATATTGTCAACGGTCTTTGCGATGATTTTGTTTTTTACATAAAAGTTTAAGATTTTATCATTGACGTGAAGGTTTCATTTTTTTGAATAAAGTTATGTGTCTTACAATGCCCCTTTTAACGCGCGGGTTTGCGACGACGTTACAACGTTAATTTTTTTCATGCTTTCACTCTTCTGTTGTAAAGCAGTGTTTCGTCTTTTTTATACAGAGTTTCAAATTTTATCCACAACGTCTAGATACATATGTTATCAACACATAAGTTCGCGGCAACATCTCTACATTAGTTTTTTTTTTTACAGTTTTACGCAGGTCTTAATACTAGTTTTTCATTAATAGCTATTTCCAAATTAAAATTGTATTTATGTGTTTATATTTTTTCATATTATGTTTCTTTTAGTCAAATCATGTCATATACACAATCTGGAAAGTGGGGACTTTTCCAGCTTACTTTACTGGGGCCCTCGCCTAAGGCGTGATGCAGGGCTATTCACCTCAGTTATGCCTTTCACTATTAGCTGCCTTGAATACGTTTGCTTTGTGCTTGACCTTACGAAAAGCCAGAAAAATAACCAACATGCTTAGCAGAACTCAAATAACCAACATGCTTAGGAAAACTCGGCTTTTTGGCCGTCTTTTCTTTGGCCAATGTGAGATCTCTTTTATCATTTTCGACATGCTGTTTAGAAACAAAGTGCTAATCACTCATAACTCTACATTTTGAATGGATGGGTAACATGTCATGAGTTTTTGCAGGATGATCGTCAAATTTCTGGTCGAAAGGTCATGGCACGGCACTCTCACAGCAGAAGCCATGGCCAAAATTGACGTCGGTATCTGTAAACGTTCAATTTTGTTTCGGTTTTACACCTTTCATTCCTCCTACCTCAAACTTAGAGGTGGAACAATGGTCTGGTTAAATCAAAACGAGTAATTTTTGGGTTGGGTGGGTTGACTTGAAATACTTATAAAAAAAGTTATAATTTCATTATGAATAATTAGTGTGTCAAACAAACAAACAAACGTACCGCTTGGGGAGGGTGAATGGGAGAATTGTTGTGTCAAATATGATCACAAAATTATAATTTTATCAATAATAAAGTATTTTAGGTTTTATGCACTAAAAATACAATCAATTTAACTGGTTTCCTTTTTAGCTAGTACTTGTGGATTTTACCGGTTTAACTCATTATTAGAATATTTAAACATAAAACACAACCGAAAGCTACATATTAGAAAGTTTACACATTTTATGCATATTTGCATTGCAGCCATGCTTGTTTCTTGTGATCTACATCAAATATTCCTGGTTGTGCCAATACAAGAAGTTCAAGACCCCTATAACAGCAGATTAAATGGTCTATATCATTTTTTATCCTTTTCAACTTTAATTTTATTTTCTTGTGCTTATAGCAGTTCATAATAAAGTGTTAGATGAGACGCGGAGTGAGATAGTCTTTTATAGGTAGGAAATGATGTTGAGATGTTTGAGACACATTTGCATTATATAAATTTATAACAGTCGTTCTCCTTTTTCTTGTTCATTATCGTTATATCTGCTGTTTGCCCTGTTTCTCGCGTTTAAGAACTCACTGTGAGACCAAATTCTGGGGGCTATCTTGACCTTGATATTTTGATTCGAAGTTGTATACTCGTATTATGAGGTGGCAAAATGTGGAAAAAAACACAAGCTATGTTTTTTGATAACGGGTTTGGTTGAGTTGATTTGAATACTTATTTTCTAAAGTTTTAATTTTTAACAAATAGTTATCGAATCAGATCCTATTAAAAACTTATATCACTTTTTGAATTAACCATCTTTTTTTGTTGCGTAAAATGAATCAACATTATGTATGCTTTTAAAATATACTTTCAGTCCATTTGACATGTTCCATTTTGTTCTTCTTTAAAAACTTTACATGTTACTGTTTAAACACAATGTATTTTATTCACAGAGACTGTTAAGAAAAATGAATAAAGGCCAAATATGCATCTATAAAAAGTACACATTTCAATATAAATCCATCTTGGAAAACAGTGAGCTCGTTGATGACTTTGATGCAGAACTAGTAAATATTCCCGCGGGTTTCACAACGGCTCGCATTGAAGCATTTTGTTAATCTTTATTTGTGTGAACTTCAGTAGGTTTTGCTGCTTTTGGTAATAAAGTGTTAACGGAAAATTTAATGGAATTGTGCAATATGCAGGAATTTAGGCATTTAATGTAAAAAGCATCAGTGAAGCTATTTAACAGCTTGAAAAGCATATCATATAAGTAAAATATGCAACCTGCTAGAACTAAGAGTGGAATGTAAAACGTTTAACAACTTCAAAGCAAAGATATTATATTAATGAACCTAGTTAACAACCTTTAAGTGTTCAGCAACCAACTAACATGAGAAAATACTGTAGTATTACCTGTTACAAACTTTTTTGAAAGCTAAATAAACCATTGCAAGTTCAGAATTATATAAACTACCTGCGTTTAGTAAACGTACCAACAACTTAACAAACCTCTTAACTAATGACTTGGTTTAGGAGATTCGTCTTCACTCTTCACCTTTTAGTTTGCTTTTACTTGTTGGTTCCACTTAACAATGTCAACACTTCTCTTTCTACACAAGATATCAGAGACATACACAATATCTTGCACTTTTTTTTAAAATAATAACACCTGCAAACACCATGTTATCGTTATTACCTGTTCATGCTACACATTAATCACATCTCCTCTGAATTAGTGTGACGGCATTTTCTAAAGCATAGACAAGTGTTTTGCTATCCAATTCAACAAATAATACGGTTTGCCTTCAAACCAAAAAGATTTTGATCCAATAAAAACATACACCCATGACTAAGATATTCCAATACCAATTACCAAATGTCAAATTTCAATACTGTAACCATATTCCAAAGTCGAATGTAAAATTTCATTACAATAACCAAAATTTACGCGTAATAAATTGAAGTAAATCAAATTGACATATCCACTATTAAAATTCTAAACTCACAAAGATGTATACATGCTACCACAATAAGGGGTACTGTATCCCGATGGAAAACAATTCCAGTTACATCTGAAAAAAATCCAATTGATAAGTAGATTCGTATAATTATAATAATAATAATAATAATAAACAACTAAAAGCCCATTATCACTGAACCATGAATGCAAATGGTTACACATTTGATCTTTGATGCTAGTGTTAGTCTTATCCACATTTTTTGCTTCAGTCACAGTTGGAAGTAAAATGAAGAAATTTCATTTTATTACCAAACGTAAAATCAATGTTCTAGTTAGTTTAGCAAATCAACATAGAATCATATATATGACATTCTATGCATTCTCATGGTTGTTACGTCAATGAAAGTTGTTCTTTAATGGTGTTTTTGGTCGGGATTGTTTGCTTTGATTTCTGGAGGTTTGGAAGTCAATGTTGCATTAAAGTTAAGCATAACATACGATCAGACGTTGTTTAGGTTAACAAGTTCTAAACCTTGCTCCATATGTATATTAGTATTTTATTAAAATTCAAACTTTCTATTGGCTATCTTTTTTTAGGTACATACCGGGTCAGAACCGGAACCAAACCGGGAACCGTATACGCATATTATAGGAACCAGAAACCATAACTATATTAGTACAACCGATTGTGGTCGGTTTGGTACAATTGGTTTTGACTGTTCCGGTAGAAAAAAACCGAATCTTGTTCACCCTAAAGTCTGGCTTGTAAACTGTTAAGGAAACCTGAATACCCTTAGCATCAAGGGTGTACTTAGTAGGTTGATGGGGTAATTTGTTTACATTTTTAGATTTACAAATACACAGTTAATGACTTTTTTAGTTTTTTATTAATCATAAGATATAATTTTATTTTTCTTTTATAACTTTAAATATATAATGCTTTGTATAAGTTATATTAAGAGCTTTAGTGTTTTAAAATGTTAAACATAAGATTTTAATAAATGTAAGTATACAATTTTGTATATATAAACAACTCGATCAAAACTATTTTATATGAAAAAATCTAATAGTACATGATATGTGTACAAATAAAGTTTGATGTAAATTTAAGAGTTGGTTATATATGAACGTGTAAATTGACGTTCTAAAAATATATCTATATTATAATATAATTCATGTATGGAGGACAATAAATATAATTTTAATAAAATTTTAAAAGTTTAAGTAATTATGATTTTTAAAACGTATGATACAACTTATTAAAGTTAATTATTAAAACAGAAAATCAAGTAATCAATGGATCCGCTACCTGAACCAGTTGCATATGTGGATGTTGGTTTTTCGTTATCATTTTCTCGTTTTGTTGTACGCTTAGTAATATGTGCTAGAAAACCTATTAATATCTACAAAAATCATTAATATGCAATGTGAGAATGTGACGTTTAGGAATCGAATGAAATCGATAGCTTATAGTGTATGTGTTTGTAACTTATCGAGTTTATTTTTGTTACAGATTGTGGTCAAAGAGAATAATTTGAAGGTTGGTGATGTGATCCAATGCCGAGAGTGTGGTCATCGTATTTTTTACAAGAAGCGCACTCGTCGGAGTAATTATCTTTCCAAAATCATTGTTTTTATAGCATTTGCTTACGCGGTAATTCTTTACAACTAGCTTTGTATTTTTCGTGAGGTCAATACTGTTGTCTTGTCTAGTGTGTTACGCAAAATTAGGTTTAGAATTTTTGCTGCATTGAATCGAATCATGGGTTCGAGTAGTGGAAACAACCTCCCGCAGAAATGAAGGGTACATCAGCCCCAAGTGCCTAATGACTAACAACTCTGACCTGTGCATGCAGAAGCTTTGTCCAGCGGGTTTGTTCTTCTTGTTATTGTCTAGAGTCCAGAAACACAGTAATCATGTTCAAAATCCCACATATGTATGAACCCAATTTCAGTTAACTAGAAGTAGAGGGTTAAATGTCATAGCATCAATAAAAGAGCCTAAATCTAAGTTTATTTAATGTAATAGCTCGTGTATACTTTATATACAGTGCTTGTGCTTGATTTGTATTTTGATCTTATTATTTATACAAAAATATAACGGGTTTTGTTTAATATAATATAAAATTACATAGTAAATATTGTTATATATGTAAATAAGTAAACAAAATTCAATTTAAAGCCTAAGGTTGTAAAATCACTCATCAGATGAGTTCGAGTTTTAGACGGGGTTGGAAAGGGTTAACATTGAGCTTGTAAATCATTCATCACACACGCAAGTTTGATTTTAGATAGAGTTTGAAATGAGTTGAGTTCAAGCCTCTGAAATTAATCTTCAGATGAACTCGAGGTTTAGGTGGAGCTCGTATCCTAAAATTTTTAGTTGAGTTTGGGCTTAAGTTTGATTGTAGATGGTAGTTAATTCATCGAGGTTGGAAGTTGGATAGTGTAGAAGATTGCTAGCATACTGTTAGAATCGTTGATTATTGAATTGAGCTACTGGGTTGAGGGTGTAGGCGGCGGCGGTGGTGGGTTAAAGGTAGAGGCAGTTGTGGAGGTGGGTTGAGGGTGCAGGCGGAGACTGGTGGTGGGTTGAGGGTGTAGGCGGCTACGGTGGTGGTGGGTTGAGGGTGGAGGCGGCAGTTGAGGGTAGAGGCGGTGGTGAGGGGTGTTGAATGTGGAGAAGAAGATGGAAAGAAAGGGCATTTTGGTATTTTTAAAAAAACTAACAGAGAAACTTAACTTTTGTTAGTATCAGGGATTGTAGGTGTGCACTCTTTACGTAACTTAGGCCCGCATCTGTAATTTATTGAAAATAAGGACTAAAGTTGTAATAGATGTATACCCATGAAGTATAATTTACTCTTTAAACTATAGTTAAATGGAGCACAATTAAAAAATATATATTCATTTGAAAAGTGATTGCAATGTGATTGGCTCCTTGGGCTAGTGTTCATTTCTTTTCTAATTGTTAGTATATAATTATCATTATGGTTAATTGTTAGTATATAATTATCATTATGGTTAATGTTGATATAAAAACAATAAAATTAGGATTTTTTATGCTTTTGTGACGCACTCCTTAGTTAACTAGGCTTAATACAACTTGTGTTGAAAATGTGACACAGATTTGCTATGCGCACATTAACCTTTTCACGGCTTTGCACGCTGCCGCAACGCGTGTGGGTTTTGATACTCGTTCACTAAAATCTTCATGGTTTTCAGCTTTCATGGCCCTGATTCTCAACACTACCATCTAGTAGCATTACTCTCTTCTCCATTAGCACACGTCAAGTACAATACTCTTTAAGAGTTCGCAAAATGTTTTTTAGTGGTGTTCTGGTGAATTGAGGATAGTTTTAAAGCTATCACTCTTTAAAAATATGTAGCGAGTCTCTGTCAGTAGAGGATCATACACAGAGGATTATACACGTAATTTACACATAAAAAACAAGTATCAGATACTATATAACACATAAATAAAAAGTTACCTGGTGTCATGTGACACTCAACTTGTGCATGTTGGTCCACCCTTGCATCTTTCTATAGGTCAATCCGGCATGCAAAGTATAAAAAAGCTTAATATCTCAGCATATTTAGATGCTACGCGTAATGTACGTGGCATTGTCTTATAAGCTTCATTAAGAAAACTTGCAAAACATAATTCTTTGAAACTCAACATATCATTTCACAAGTTGCCATTTTCATAGTTTGATAATCGAACTTTATACTTAACATTGCTGTCACATTTTGTTTCTTGTTTTTCATGAGACCAAACGGCCCCCAACAAAGAGTGTGGTTGGCCTTGAGGCTTCATCTAAAAGGGCACCAATCATAATATGCATCCAAATAACTAGCCTAGCTCATTTGATGTACATTAGTTTTCATAGTGTCACTTTCTAGTGGGTGTCACAAGAAGCAATCAGTAATTGTGGTCGAGACTTTGTGACATAGTTAAGTCTATCAACTAACCTCTGATATCCAATCGAGATATCGAAAACACCGAATATAGTACTACTTTCTATAAAATCTATTATAACGTTTTGTTGATAGTTTAATAAATTGATGAAGACTTTGAAGCATGCAATATTTCGTTTTATAAGAGTCACTGTGTATGTGTAATATACATGAAAATGGTTGAACAGAAACTCACATTCTTTTATTAATCATACAAGTAATTTTCAGTATCTCACTTTTCACTCGCAAATAATTTGGTAACTGGAAGACCCACAAACTACAAACCCATCAAGCACCAGCCTGAACCTCAGTTTGAAGATCAAAAAGAAACCACCATCAAACTACAAACACAAAATCAATTAAAAGGTTCTAAGTTTTTACACTTACTACACTTGTGTAAGCTTCGTGATTATACTAAAAAGTCATTAAACTTCAAACAAGATAAGAACTGAGGAAACGTGATATGTCCTTAATTTTCACAAATACTTGACTGGTTTAAGTTTTCCCTTGTTGGATTTGCTTGAGAAGAGTTGCAGCCAGCTCTAACGTTGCCTGTAAACGTTTCTGCGGATCTGCTTCTGGTTCTTCATGTGCATTTATTTGACCACTTTGAGCCACTGGTGTCATGTTTGACACTGGTTGCTGCTGATATTGTTGCACATGATGGTACTGTGGTGCTGGTGCTGGTGCTGGCGCTGGATGATGGTCAGAACCAATCTGCAAATTTGGTGAAGGGTGTGTTTGTGGCAATCCATAAACATTATCAGATATTATTGTGTTACTTGACTGTCTAAAATCTTCTCCCATTGGAATCCCGCTTGCTGATTGCCTCGCGTTCCCAAGATAAGATGCCAACTGTGCAAGTTGATCTGGTTGAATGCCCCCTGCTACTTGATGACCATATTGTGGCTTAATGGTAGGACTTGCAGGTCTGTAATTACTTGAACTGATGGAATCATTTGCTGGTGGGATCAAGAAATCACCACCACCTCTCGGTGGTGGTGCTAAGTTTCTACCACCCGAGGGTAGATTCTGGTGGTGTTGGTGGTGCAGATGGTCCTGTGTGTTTTCTAAATTGGGCTCAACCATGTTCCTGTATGGTACTGGACCAGGAGGTAGTGCAGGTAATGATGAATTAGTTCTCGGTTTTCCAAGATTTGAAAATGGCTGAGCAGGTGGGTAGGTGCCCGAGGGTGATGCAAATGATGTTCTAGAAACTTCTCCATGAGAAGGCACAAGATACGGGTCAGGTCTCTCGGGTTGAAGTAGAGGTTGTGGTGGCAATGGTGGTGCTGGTAGTGGTGGTGGTGGAAGGGCCTCGACACCGGAAGAAGACGAGTCTAACCTCAGAATGACACCGGAAATGCTAAGTTTTCCAGGTACTTTCAGTACTTTCTCTGAAAAATCTGATGGGGGTACAAGAAATAAGGTGGTTTTGTCATCAAGTTTAGCCACTGCAGCACGCTGCTTTTCTCCCAAATAGTTCATGAATTCGTTGTAAAACCCCATATCCGCATCACTTTCAGGAACAAAGAATACAACCCATGATCTAGCAGCTCGATAGTAGTGTTTCGCTAGGACATCTAAATTAGTCCTGGCAGTGCAGTCCAAGAATTCTGGCCTGCATATTGAGATGTTTCATGTAAATACTTCATTTGTGCAATTTAAAGCAGGTGATTTGTTCGTATATGTTGAGGTGGCAATTCCAACCTGTTAACTTATGAACGCGCCAATTTTGGTCATGTCTTTTCTCAAAAAGGTCAAAACTTTGAACCTCCCAGATTATTTTAATTCAAAGATCTATATTATTTATAATAATATGGTCTTTATAATTACAACTAACACGCTAATTATTTCAAGGTTGTCTTATCTCAAATAGGTCAAATATGAAAAAACTTTGAATCTCCCAGATTATTTTAGTTCAAAGATCTATTTATTTTTAATAATACGGTCTTTATAATCACAACTAACGCATTAATTGTTTCAAGAATTTTAAAAAATGACTAAAAAGTACTTGCGGATCAACTAGCCTGGGAAGTTTTTCATCTGTTACAATACCTGCATGACCCGTATCAATTAGTAGTGGATTGCATATTTCGGTGAGAGATGTCAAGAACTTACAAATTCATGTCTAGTACTTTCCCAACAGGAAAGCAACGAGCACGACAGATTGATGTCCCTCCCTTTGCTATTATCCCTTCCCATTTCCACTCTCCATTTGCAGGTTCAGGAGTCAATCTTTTCCATCCAACAGGATTCTGAGCCAATGAAACTGGACCAGCCTGGAAATTATCATGAGACAAATTACCAGAATTACCCCTTGTAACATAAGGTTGTTGAGGGATGTTAACAGGCGGATCAGGGATCTGCTTGTGATACCCAAAACGCCCCAAGTTATTATCAATCATGTCATGGTGGGAAAGCTCGTGTGCTCTGGGCAGAACATGTTTTACTTGCTCAGATTCAGAAAATGGATACTCTGGAAGCTCGGGTTCAGGAGGAATCACATTACTCTTAGGTTTCTTTGCACCATGATAAACCAACTCATCTTCTGGCAAATCCCATTCGTCATCATATAATGGGCCTTGACGTCGAAAGTTCTGAGATGGGAACTCATGAAAATCCGGGCCCACTCTATCCCTTATTGGACTGTTTTGACCATAAATGTTTCCAGGTAATCCTACATCGGGTCCCACTTCTTGGAACCTAGGAGGCTCAAATGGAACATCCCTACCACTCGGTCTGTTACGCTTTCTGTCAAAACTCATGGCATCATCATAACCCTCAGGCTCCACATATCGAGCGGGTCTTCTGGTGTGCTCAGAATCATGGTACCTATCATGACGTCTGCCCCGGGGAGATGGAGGGTCATTGCTCAAGTTTCTTGAATTGTTAGACGGTCCAGAATCACTCCTTGCAAAGGAGATGTGTACTCTGGGGTTATTAAACAGTCTCCCCTGTAAATTACCTAATGCCCTGGTTGCAGAATTAGCATGTTTGTATCTGACAAATGCAAAAGTGCGACCTGGAAATACAGAGATCTTTTCAATTTCACCGAATGGGGCAAAGGCATTCCATAAACTGTCTTCATCCACCTTTAATGATTGTGGGAACCCGATCCATAAGACCTCACTGGGTTGTTCAGAATTATCACTGCCTGGTTTAGGGTTCCTGTTGTGGTAAATTGGTTCAGAGCTGCTGTGGCGGGTTCTAGAGTCCCTGTGAGGGAATGTAGACCCTCGTACTGAAGAACGTGTTTCATCTCGGGGGCGTGAGTAGTGTTCATCATGTTTTGATGCTGATGATTTATCCTGATATATCAGATGCAAGAGATGTTCATCAACTTATTATTAGGGCCAGTTTAGAAGGTGAGGACGCAAAAGATTGCCAAAGTTTTGAAGGAACAAAAACACAAATAACAGAAATATTGGAAAATGAACATCATATATTTTATTTTATTTGTTTTTGTAAAAATGAGCTTGATAGAACTTCAAATTGCAGTTTTCATAATTCATATATCTAAAATCTGCTATTTCTCCAAATTCCACCATTTTATTCCAGCTACCGCTTATCATCTCCTATATTGACATTTACCATTTACATCCCTACTAATATCTATAAGATTGGCAAGAATGTGACTGCAAAGTTCTGTAGGGAGATTGTAGATGAGTCATATATACGTTGCGAGGAAGTAGAAAACTGGTGCCATGTGCTTTCATTGACATTTGCTGTACCAAATGCATAATTAGTTTGACGGTAATTATCATTAATCATTAACGTGCAGGGTTTTTTACATCCACATAATTGGTATGGAAACAAACACAATAAGTAAGGATGCAAAATGATTTCAAGGTGAGAGCTTTAAGGGAAAGTTTTCGAACTTCCTGGGTGCAAAGTAATAAAAATTTGTGCATCAAAAGCCTAAATGCGTCTAAAAATTGTTTGAAATGATTCAAGGCTCAACTAATCACACAGGTGTTGGTTTTTTGTTTGACTAGTTATGCTTTCTTTGTCTCCCTATTTATACAAACTGGAACTCCTATATAAGATAACAAATTTCAGTAAATACTTCACTCTCCAATTCTTGTATATGCAGCTCCAACTTAACTAAGCAATGAGCGACCTTCTGTGCACATGATTTGCACCAAAGCAATGAGGCCATATAAATATTTCAATCAATCATATACATTATTATATATGTACTCGTGGAAAGGCTCACGTGTCTGCATAGCAGAAGGTTTCCAAGCAGAAATTTCAGTAACTAGCTTAATTGTGTAAGACGTGCTAATTATTAAGGTACCATAGCTTTTGCAAATTATTTCTTTATATATACAAAAGAAATAGATGAACCTATTACTATCAGAAAGCTTATAAAGTTATAAGCTAAACAAATTGTGTTAAGTTTCAGTCTAATCAATCTTATGTAGTGCAGGTATCATCTAATCTCAATTTTCTCAACGATTCGCAGCCTAATTGAAAATGTGATATGCTTCAATAAACAATATCGAGTTACAAGATGATACTGTGTGCCAATAGCATACAAATGCTATATTGAGTTGGATTTGCAGCGCATTCCTGTAACAGAGTAGTGAACTGCTGCAATATAACTCACGACTCATGAGGTTGATTTTCTAGGGTGCAGAAATGGCCACTTGATGCAAGAACCCTTCTCAAATCACACTAGGGTCTGCAATGTCACAGTTCAAATAACGCATTACCTAACTGCTGGGAAACTAACAAGGCACCTCACAAGTGATGGGTCAAATGTTCCCTCATTTCTTTCGGAAGGTAATTGCATAGAGAGCGAAATCCAAACAAACAATGGCTGCCACCTACAAGTGTGTGATATTTCTAGAACGTAAGATCTTCAGCTGGATACACAAGATTGATCCTGGTAGGAAAGTGAATACTGTGTGGAGTAACGGATGTTAGAAGAGTTTATTATGTTATTCGTATATGGTTTTGTCATTCTGAGACATTAGAAGCCATTGGTTCACCTTGCACTAATTAGCGTCTTAGTACTTAGTGATAAGATTAATCTCATTATGAAAGTAATCTAGAATAGAAGAAGTTTATTTGCCTAAAATATTTAGTTCCATTATTGTGCCATCTTAGAAGCCAACGGTTTACCTTCTGCAAAGGTTCTTATCTTATTTGTTTTTGGCATTTGCTGTTATGTTTAAATTTATCACCTTTGGTTCCTATGCATGATACAATTTTCATCTTACCATGTTACCAGCCAAAACAAGCAATTCTGTGTTGTGCAGACGTCATCTGGCTATCATTGGATAGCTGGTAATGGATAACTACGTTTTGAATTACCTAATGATGATCTCAAATTTGCAACATCACACAAAGACGGCCCACCTTGTGTGAGTGTGTTTTGTTGTTTTTCTATTTGTTTTTTGTTGGAGGGGAAGGAGAGGCATAAAAGATGGATGCTTGATGCTTGAGAAAATCAGCTTTCTTAATGAATTAATTTGTAGAGTAATTCATAGCGATAGTAGGTTAGAACTTGCACCGTAACCCTATAATCTTCTTGTTTTTCTGGGAACCAGTGAGTTCATTCAAAGTGGACCAGTGAACTAGTGAAGTTGATGTTGGTGACGAGTAATTGTTTGCATGAATGATAATTTCATTTATAGACGAAGAAGCACGAAGCAGTGTAGTCGCTGGGGTTTTTTGTTTGATGGCATGTTAAAAATGTCAAATCATGAGCAAAATCCAGAGCATGGTAACGATTTTATAAAGAGACATAAGTCTTCATCCCAATGCTTTGGACACTGGTTAGCATCTTTTGCAAATTTCTAAGAGCTGCAGCTAGCTTAAGAGAGTAGAATAGTAGATATTGCTTAACTGAAAAAATGTACATATACAAAAAGTATGGAGTAAACATGGGTTGACAAGACTAACCGCCTTTGTAAACTCAATTTTAAGTGCATTGCCCGCAAGAATGAAACCTTGAAGTGCTTCATATGCCGCAAAGGCTGCATCATCATCAATAAAATTGACAAACGCGTAGCTACGACCAGGTTGAAATGCTACACTCTCAAGCTCCCCAAACTCCCTAAACTGATTGCTCAATGCACGCTCGGTTAGAGTATGAGATAGATTCCCAACCCAAAGATGCCTTGAAGGAGGTGCACTGCTTCGACCATGATGACTTTTCTCTTCTGATCTCAAAGGGTAGTCCCTCCTCGGTCTGTCACGTCCCCCTCTTGAGCTCTGAATGGCAAAAATTCACATCATTAACATTCATTCCACCATAAAACATTTAAAAATTTACATCGAGAAACTCCCATCAGAAAGAGAAACTTGAAACAATCAGTTTGAAACTAATTCAACATAACTAAGAACTTCCTTTCGTTGCTACTCATGTATCCCAAAGAAGAAGATAAAAACAATTATATGAGGATTTAAAAACTATATCAACTGTAAAGCCAACCCCAAATAATTTCAATTAAAGAACTTTTATGTAAATACGGATACATATACAAATTATCATGAATCCACGATAGAAACTAATGAATGGTTCTCAGAGATGACAACTTATCTAAATCTCCCTAACATCGTGCTTAACATCAATTATGTCTTCAGTAGCCTTAACAACTTGCAAAATCAAAAACCACTTGAAATTACCACTACCAATCCAAATCATATAACGAAAAACTTCAGATTGAGCCAGATCAGATCGAACTCACAGTAGATTTGCAAACAAAAAACACACATAAAACAAATGATCTTTTCAAGAGAAAAACGATACGATGCATACTTGCATCTTCATCAACCCTAGAATAATGTACAGCAAGGAGATGAATCAACAATGAAGGTAAGAACTAACCATTATCGTTCGAATTCAATGATTACGAAATCGTCCAACAGCGTTCAGATAACGAAATCAGGATTACTTTACCAAAATTGATGAGAGTAAAGATTAAAGAAAGAAGATAAGATGATTCTTTGCGTTTGTGTTAGGGTTTGGTTATTGCACTACGAGACCAAATGACAGTGGGATTGCTTATTTTGCAAGAAGCGATTGCAGCCGTCCGATCTTATACTCGTGACAACGTACCCCTCGTACTAATTTCAAGGTACGTTTTGAACCCTATAATTTTATTTTTATTTTTTTTAACGATAAATGTACAATCTGCTTTGAAATATGAGTGTTATTTTAATCGAGTTTATGTATTTGTTTTACAGCGGGGATCATACCTATAATCTTTTTAGAAATAAACCCATAATTAAAAAAACCCCTTCGTTCAACCTAAAGCTTTTTTACTTGAATTGATACTTGAACCCAAAATCTATTTATATTTACATGTTTTTTATATCTTACTATATTCACTTGGCTAAGAATTTAGTAATATATACTTTTACATGTTACTATGTTTGTTACACAACCATGTAATAAATTATTTAATTACCCTATATATAAAAGAATAAGTTCGATAAATAGTAATTTGGGGGCATTTTGGGTATTTCAATTTGTCATTAGGTACCGTGCTTTTTCTTTAAAGCCATATTGAAGTTTTCAAGAGGTGTTAGGTGGTGGCTGTGTAGGTGTGTTGGTAGTCGCCGGCGGTGGCAATGGCGACGGTGGCAGTTGCGTTTTCACCGCCTTCGGTTCTTTCTGGTACGCTCTTCATTGTGGCGGCGGTTGTGGGTTCTGTTGCCGCTCCGCTTCTCGTCTGTGGTCGAGATGGAACAGATGGCGATTCCCCGGCGTTTGTCAACGGCGATGGTGGTCGGTCCTCTTTGTTCTTCCGGTGATCTACGTTAAAGTCGTCGATGCTAAGCGTCGCCGCTCCTTTGGGTCTCTATCGCGGTGAGAGCTCCACTGTCGTCACCAGCGGTCGCTCCTACTAGTAAGTAGGATGTGTTGGTGGTGGAGGTCTCAGAGTGGCCATGCAAACCACCGATTTTAGGTGGGTAGTAGGTAGTCGTAGATCTCGCCGGAGGTCTCGCCCTTTAACAGGGGTTAATCTTTTTGGGATGTTTACTAAGGGAAAAAAGTTTATGGTCAGTCGTTCGCTGACATGGTGACCTTTCGTGGGTTGTCGCCGTTACAGTTAGCGTGGAGTGTGCGGTAGCCCTGTTGTTGTTGGACCCTTAAACCTATCGGCCTCCTTGGTGGCAATTACGGTTTCATCCGCCCTTTTCCTTTGTTTTATGTGGTTTATTGTTTGTTTTGCATGTTGAGATCTCGGTTTTACCATTGGATATGCCTGCCCGTCGACTTTCAGGTGAGATGGGTTTTAGTTATCTTATTGATGGGCTTAGGGTTTCCTTTTGTTTGAGTTGTTTAGCATTGTGGTATCAAATTGGGTTGAGTGTGTGATGTTGTGTATTTTGATTTGCTGCATGTCTCGATTTGGTTTGGATTGCAGATGTTGTTGGGCTTGACGTGCCTTTGTTCTGTGCGATTTTTATGATTATGCAAACACCGTATGTGGCTGTCTGAATCGATTGTGGTTGTATTTTAAATAATCAAATCATGAATTGAGTTCATAAAAAATTGAAAGGTTCAAGATCTAATCTCCAATCTAGGTTACAAACTAAGAAAAATAAAACTTGCACAAACCCGTCCCCCGAAGTGAATCACAAACGAATTAGCCTTGCCTCATCATTGAATCTGCAAAGCCGATTGAATTAAGCATGTAGATTTGATGATCTTGATGTTGGAAGGGCTTAGGAACGGTGAAATTGTAGGGTTTTGAACAAGTTTATCAGAGTCATTTTACCCAAACAAAATGAAAAACGCAGCGGCATAAGGATTCAAAACTTGTTACAGTTAATATATATAAACCATTTTATATATCTGTTAAAACCGTTATGGATCGACATATGAAAGACATGCTTACAAACAACCATAGAGTGTTTAGCAGACTACCTCTAGTAAGAAATTCAAGGAAGATGATAGTTGAATGGCTGCTTCCAAAGAAGGACGCCTCAAGCTAGTCTACCCTCAAGCCTCCAACAGACACCCGGTTGCTAGGATTTTTACACTCGAACGAACCTCTGTTCTTCATTTTGTTCTTTGACCGATCAAGATAAAACCGGAAGATTGAGAGGTGCACTTTGAGTGTTATGTTGTATATATCAGAGAGAGTGGTTGATTGCAATCATATATTACATGTCCTAGGAAACTGAAATTTCAGACGAGGAGAGAGAAAAGTGGGCAGGGCCCAGCCCCTTGTCCCATCCGCATTTCTCAAATATTCACCCCCATTAGTAAATGCGGATGAATGGTTTCCTTCCGCATTTGTAAATGCGGATGAAGAAATTCCATCCGCATTTCCTAAATGTACATCCGCATTAGTAAATGCTGATGAGTAGTTCCATCAGCATTTTCTCAAATGATCATCCGCATTAGTAAGTTCGGATGAACAGTTTCCATCAGTATTTTCACAAATGCACATCCGCATTTCCTCATTAGTAAATGCGAATGAGTAATCTTCATCCGCATTAGTAAATACGGATGAGTAATCTTCATCCGCATTTCCTCAAAAGCACATCCGCATAAGTAAATGCGGATGAGTAATTAAGAAATGCGGACAAAAGACTATATTGTTGTTCAACCATTTGAATAACAATATAGAATACTCTCTCTAAAATAAATTATCCATATAATTTATTTACAACACAAGTGCAAATATTTAGAAACCCAATTTCTAAATACTCTAAGTGTTAATATTTATGTATATGATCATATCATAAAATAAATATTATAAGTGTTTGTCTAGCTTGTTATTGGGTATGACCCGACTTGGATCATAACGTACTAGCCACATCAATTCAATATGTGTCTTGGGCAGACCATTTCCAACAATCTCCCACTTGCACAAGATACATAGAGGATTGATGCAAGTAGAAAATACCGCCTAACAACGGTTTACTACCCCTAATACGTATGAAGAAGTGCCATTCAATAACATCATCTTTTTCAAGTCCCTTACTTGAAAATGATTTAGGTGAATCTATCATTTATCATTTTGTTACAGATGTCATGTTAAATCCAGAGACACAGAATGATCATTCCCTATTGATTTAACTTTATCAGGCCTTAGACATCTTACTCTCAACGAATAAGAGGAACAAATCCCATCTTGACTTCATACGTTTCTCACAATCACCTTGTATCACACCTGAACCTAGCCTTGTGTACTTTCCATATTTCAGAACAGCGAAGAACTAGGTCAAAGTATAATATTTGGTGAATATCAAAACCCAATATGCATCTCAGGTCGGAGGATACTATGATATTTGCCTTTACTCAAATTTACTTATGATCAATTACATAATTCCATGCAGTAACATTTGAGAGCTAGTCAGTCCAATATTTGTATCCCATAAATATCTATGAACTTTGGTAGCAACCTTTTGCTCTATATTCATACCTTATGAATACCCACCAATCCAAGTTCATAATAGTCTTACCTTCATATTTGTTCCCACAAATATGACCGACTACGAACACTTAGAATAATAAACATATTCATGGATCTAAACATGCTAAAATGGAACATAACTCATAGTATCATAACTATATAAATGAGTCAAAATAACAATTGTTCGGTTGTTTAAATACTAAATAGATCAAATCCAATCACTAGAATATCAAAGTCCTAAGGCACAAGTATGACTCTCATGCTTTGGCCTTTCAAGGAGCTTCGTGAGTGGATCCGTAATATTTTGATCGGTGTTAACTTTGCGAATACATATCTTTTCTTTTTCAATTTCATCCCTTAAGTAGTTGAATCTCCACTTAATGTGCCTTGTCTTTTGATGTGCACGGGGTTCCTTGATTTGAGCAATCGCACCCTCGTTGTCACAAAAGATCTCTAGGGGATCTTGAATGGTAGAGACCACCCCTAGGTCGGCAATAAATTTCTTTAACCATGCAGCTTCTTGTGCTGCCAATGAAGCGGCTATGTATTCTGATTCTGTAGCAGACAATGCTACCACATCCTTCTTTGAGCTCTTCCAGGACACTGCCCCTCTATTCATAATGAAGACATACCTCGATTATGATCGAGAATCATCTCGATCAATGTGGAAACTCGCATCCGTGTAATCCTTTACAACGAGTTCCTCTTCACCAGATCTGTATATTAGAAACATATCCTTAGTCTTCCTAAGGTATTTCAATATACTCTTAACAGCCATCCAATGGCTATTTCCTAGATTCTGCTGATATCTGCTCGTCATGCTTAAAGCGCATGACACGTCCGGTCTAGTGCATATCATTGCATACATGATGGATCCTATAGCAGATGCATATGGGACTTCCTTCATCCTTTCTTGCTCATCCTTTGAGCTTGGACATTGAGATGCACTCAATATTGTCCCTCTTTGAATAGGTACCAGACCTTTCTTAGAGTTCTTTATCTTGAACCTTTTCAAGATTTTATCAATGTATGCACTTTGGTTTAAACCTATCAACCGCTTTGATCTATCCCTATAGATCTTTATTCCCAAAATATAGGCAGCTTCACCAAGATCTTTGATGGAAAAACAACTTCCAAGCCAGGTTTTAACACCTTCCATGGTTGGAATGTCATTTCCAAATAGTAGTATATCATCAACATACAATACTAAGAATTTGATGATGCTCCCACTAGCTTTCTTATACACACAAGCTTCATCAGCGTTCTTGATGAATCCAAATTTCTTGATCTCTTCATCAAAATGTTGATTCCAAATTCTCGATGCTTGTTTCAATCCATAGATTAATTTCTTTAATTTGCATATTTTATTAGGATGTTATGGATCGACAAAACCATCGGCCTGAACCATATAGACATTCTCTTCGAGATGTCCGTTAAGGAAAGCAGTTTTGACATCCATTTGCCAAATCTCATAATCATAATATGCGGTTATGGCAAATAATATCCTAATTGACTTTAGCATTGCCACAGGCGAGAAGGTCTCATCATAAGTATCTAAGTTTAAGTGAAACCTTTTGCCACAAGTCTTGCTTTATAAGTATCTAAGTTTCCATGCATATCGGTTTTCTTCTTGAAAACCCACTTACATCCAACCAGTTTGGAGTTAAGCGGTGGCACAACCAATTCCCATACTTGGTTGTCATACATGGATTGCATCTCTACGTTCATGGCTTCAAGCCACTTGTCACAATAGGAATTGGACATTGCATCATGGTACGTAGTTGGTTCATCCGAGTTAACTACATAGCATCCATTCATGAAAAATCCATATCTTTCGGGTGGATAGCTAGTTCTACCAGATCTGCGAACGTTTTGTGTGTATTGATCAACCACTTGATCATTATCAACAACCTCTTATTGATTGCTAATATCAACCAAACGTGTATCGGCTTGTGGTTCTCGATCCTCATTAAGTTCCACTGTTCTATTGGTAGTTCCTTCCATAAGGAACTTAGTTTCCAAGAACTCAGCCTTTCGAGCAGTAAATACCTTTTGCTCTGTTGGATTGTAGAAGTAATATCCCATGGAGTCTTTGGGATAACATATAAAGATACACTTAGTGGGTCAGCCTTCTAACTTGTTTAGGGTGTTCTGCTTAACATAAGCTTCACAACCTCATACTTTTAAATATGATAATGATAGAACTCTTCCATGCCATATTTCAAAAGGTGTCTTATCCACTTTCTTGGTTGGGGTCATATTCAGAATACGAGCCGCGGAGAGCAATGTGAAACCCCAAAATGATAAAGGCAATATGCTTCTAGCCATCATAGATCAAACCATATCCAATAGGGTTCGGTTTCTCCTTTCAAACACACCATTATGTTGTGGTGTTTCGGGTGGAGCAAGCTGTGAGACAATCCTACAACTCCTGAGATGATCTTGAAAGGCATCACTAAGGTATTCACCTCCTCTATCCGAACGAAGAACTTTGATTGTTTTGTTGAGTTGATTTTCTACTTCATTTTTGAAGATTTTGAACATTTCAAAAGCTTCATCTTTGTGTCTCAACAAGTACACATAACCATAACGACTATAATCATCGATGAAGGTGATGAAGTATCTTTCACCATTCCTTGTCATTGCTTTAAAAGGACCACATACATCCGAATGTATGATTCCTAATAAATCTTTTACCCTTTTATTAGTGCCACTAAAGGGTTCCTTGGTCATCTTTCCTTGTAAACAAGATTCACACTTATCAAATGAACCGTCTTTATTTGCTTCCAAAAGACCATTCTTTAAAAGTGTTTGAATGCAATTCTTGTTTATGTGACCAAGAAGACAATGCCAAAGATATAATTTACTTAAACCCATTTTAAGTTTCTTGGTGCTTGATTGGTATAACGAGTTATTAAAGGATGTGTCATCATGAACTAATTCATAAATACCATTAGAAGGCATAGCCTTAAAACCAGGCATATCATCCATAAAAACACAAATACCATCGTTTACAAACTTTAATACATAACCATATTGTCTTAGAAGGAAAACTGAGATAATATTCCTAGTCAAACTAGGAGCATACAAAATGTTCTTTAAATAACTTCCAAACCCTTGGAAGTTTCAAGATATAGTCTCCTTGGGCTTCAACATCAACTTTTTCTCCATTGCCCATATAGAGACCAGTATCTCCCTTCTTAAAATGTTTATTTCTTTTGAACCCCTGTAACAGATTGCAAATATGAGTTCCACATCCGGAATCTAATACCCATGTGTTTGAAGAAATAACATTAAGTTCAATATGGATCATGAAAGTTGTACCTGAGGTCTGCCCAACATCCTTCTTGTTTCTCAACTCTTTGAGATAGGTTGGACAATTCCTCTTCCAATGTCCTATCTCACCACACTCAAAGCAGGGATCGTTCTCCGTAACCTTTGGCTTCTTAAGCTTCGATTTTGGTGGTTTCGCTAGCCTTTCCCTTACCCTTCCCTTTGACGTATCCCTTGCCTTTGGAAACATTTGCCTTGGGTTCGAGGTGATGCCTTTTCTTGTTGCCACCCTCATTGATCGTGAGAATTGGTAAAACCCTTTTACCCATCCCCGCTTTGGCTGTTTTGAGCATTGCATGAATTTCCCCAATGTTCTTGTCCCATCCATTCATGTTATAATTCATGATAAACATCTCAAACTTCTTGGTTAGACCATTGAGGATCAAATCCGTGGTCAACTCTTTTGAGACAGGACAGTTCAGCCTTTCGAGGCGATCAATATGGCTTTTCATCTTTAACACATAAGATGACACCGATTGGGTTTCTTCCATTCGACATGCATGAAGCGCTCGAACCGTTTCGAAGCGCTCGAACCGTTTCGAAGCACTCGAACCGTTTCGAAGCGCTCTACCCTTGCTTGTTAAAGGAACATTTCCTTCAACTGGGTAATCATGTTGTATGCCCCATGATGTTCAAAATCCTTTTGAAGCTCGGGAATCATGGTTCCCAACATGAGGCAAGAAACTTGCACTGAATCCTTAGTATGCTTAACCGATCGTTGTAGTCATCAACATCATTAATGTTGGGTTCATCGGGAATAGGATCGTCCAACACATATGATTTCTTTTCTTGCTTGAGAACAATTCTCAAGTTTTGAAACCAATTCATAAATTGTTGTGGTTAAGACGATTCTTTTCCAGGATAGTTCTTAGTGACAGGTTATGGACGGTTGAGGTGGTAGCGTTGTTGTTTGCGGCCATTTCTATAATTTTAAAAAAGTTCAATTTTAGTATTTACGATAATGAAATTTTAATTATTAATATCCTTTCATGTCACATAGACAATTAATAATTAAAAACTAGAATCCAATGTTACATTTAAATATTGGTTAGGTGACCTTTATCCCATGATTTAAATTAACAATGTAGTCAACATTTGACAACTGCAACCCTTTGCAACTTCTAGTTTTATGGGATCGGTTAAACATCTTTATATTTAGTTGGCATGTTTAATCCCATCAACACCATTATACGGCATGCCTCGGTGACCCTATTCACATGGTTTCCAACTCAAGTCGTCCTACTTACATACACATGTGAGTTTACACATACAAGTGGTTAGGTGACATTTATCCCATAAATATGTTAACCTCACCTCAAACACACAAGTTCCTTAAATGTGGTTAGGTGACCTTTATCCCACAAAGAGTTCCCAAGTGATTTGAGTGTTGTATAAAAGGATGGTGTTAAACTTATTTAAAAGGGATTTTCGTTTCCATTAATTCTAGTTTTGAAAACATTTTGTACCTTACATTTGCATGCATTCAAATGCGTGGTACTTTAATAAAACCAACTTTCAAGGATCTTTTAATAAAACTCAATTTTATTGCAAAAACATTAACCTTTAATAAAACCATTTTATTACACATGTTAATGTTTTCAAAAGAACCGTTTTAAGCTTGTTGTTGATTTTAAATTGTTTAACAATGCATATCCAAATATCATATAAACAATAAAATTAAATCAACCAAACAAGCATCACATACAACAACAAGTTCATAACCATAGCCAACTAATTTAACATCACTTGTTGACCGAAACAAGTGAGTTAATTAGGTCTTTCCTAAGGGTAAAATTGACACAACACTTGTGTCGCTGAACTCCCACTTGATCCCGCATCCGAATGCTTCATGCGTCCACTTTGTGTTGTGATTCTTCCATTCGATTTGGGCTTCCAAATAGGCTTAAGTTTCTGCACCAAACTTCTTTGGGCCTTCATAATATGTTTTCGGTTATTGGGCTTAAATCCCATTAAGAGCTATAAGGCCCTTTGGGCTTAAAATTGGCCCAAACCAAAAAACAACCTTGTTGCATCTTCTTTTACAAAATATATCCTAAATACATTTTTCTAGTAAAAGTAAAATGCAACTAACCTATTTATTTTACATACCAAATGGAAAAATAAATAAATTACATAGCCAAGAAGAATAACAAATACATTTAATTATTACAATTCTTTTGAATAATAAAATACAAATCACAACACATCCAAACACAAGGTCTCGGCTAGGTTATGAACATTTAAAATACATATTCAAATATGCAAGCAAAAACCCGAGAGCTTCCCCTTGAACCACTGATTTTCGGTTAAGGTAAAAACAAACCGAATATCATGATTCTTGTCCAAACAACTAAATCATCCAAATGATTAAATTTTTCAAGATTACAGTATGCATGTAAAGTATAATCTTGAAAAATCAGGGGAAACATTGACCAAAACTCTCGGTCTGTTGGTGAATCAACAGCAAGAAACTGAGATTCCAGTCCAGATGAAGCATGTATTCATATAACCGGCTCTTGATGCCATTGTAGGGTTTTGAACAAATTTATCAGAGTCATTTTATCCAAACAAAATGAAAAACGCAAGTGGAATAAGGATTCAAAACTTGTTACAGTTAATATATATAAACCATAGGGTGTTTAGCAGACTACCTCTCGTAAGAAATTCAAGGAAGATGATAGTTGAATGGCTGCTTCCAAAGAAGGACGCCTCAAGCTAGTCTACCCTCAAGCCTCCAACAGACACCCGGTTGCTAGGATTTTTACACTTGAACGAACCTCTAGTCTTCGTTTTGTTCTTCGACCGATTGAGATAAAACCGGAAGATCGAGAGGTGCATTTTGAGTGTTATGTTGTATATCAGAGAGAGTGGTTGATTGCAATCATATATTGCATATCCTAGGAAACTGAAATTTCAGACGAGGAGAGAGAAAGTGGGCGGGGCCCAGCCCCTTGTCCCATCCGCATTTCTCAAACATTCACCCGCATTAGTAAATACGGATGAATGGTTTCCTTTCGCATATGTAAATACGGATCAAGAAATTCCATCCGCATTTCTCAAATGTACATCCGCATTAGTAAATGCGGATGAACAGTTTCCATCAGCATTTCCACAAATGCACATCCGCATTTTCTCATTAGTAAATGCGGATGAGTAATTTTCATCTGCATTAGTAAATGCGGATGAGTAATCTTCATCCGCATTTCCTCAAAAGCACATCCGCATTAGTAAATAAGGATGAGTAATTAAGAAATGCGGACAAAAGATTATATTGTTGTTCAACCATTTGAATAATAATATAGAGTACTCTCTCTAAAATAAATTATCCATATAATTTATTTACAACACAAGTGCAAATATTTAGAAACCCAATTTTTAAATACTCTAAGTGTTAATATTTATTTATATGATCATATCATAATATAAATATTGTAGGTGTTTGTCTAGCTTATTATTGGGTATGACCCGACTTGGATCGTAACGTACTAGCCACATCAATTCAATATGTGTCTTGGGCAGACCGTTTCCAATAGAAAGATTCTTCTTTTTCGTCCAAGATTGATGATGTAAAAGATATTTTCGTAATAGGGTTTCTTTCCCTGTAAAACCCCTCAAGTTAGGTCAAATCTCAACAAAACACGGACCCTGGCGTCGGTAGCGTCACCCTCATATACCATCTTGATTTTCATGTGTAACTTTTCGAGACCTTTCCGTGGACAGGTTGTGGGTCCCGTAACTCTTTTCCTAGCTCAAGTTATGCCCGTTTAAAGGTATCGTTGTCGTACAGCTTCGCTTTAACATATCTTCACCTTCCGAACTCCAATTTTCATCCCGTTTCTTCCAAATTCTTCGTATTCTTCATGTTTATCATACAAACACAGTAATATCCCAAAAGTAACTCTATTTCCCATAATTTGACATGTAAACACGAAAATAAAGCTTTTAAACATTGAACTTTCACCACCCGATCACAATCCCCACACTAACCTTTTGCTTGTCCTCAAGCAAAGCTCAATTGTAATTTATAAAACCATTATTTCAACTACACATCACTAATCACTTATTAAAACTCGGTTAAGGTCCAAAGTCATGCCCTTATTCACAAGATCTACATCGTTCAATAGATTTACATTCTAGCAAGTCGATTATTGACAATTAAAATAGGAAATAACCCAACTAAGCTTAACGTGTTTTTAATTTTTAGTCTCATGTACACACCCCTCACAATAATTCACTCTTCTAGGTTTATATCTGGACTAGTAAAATATGCACTAGCGTAATCACTCAATAATCCATTATACAATATTGTCCACATAAGCTTGTATAGCAATTACGACTCCACCACTTGCATAGACTTTGCACATATATAAAGGACTTACAGGTTTTTAGGCTTAGGTAAAGGTAGGAGATTTTTTTTGGCTTTTGAGTGGCTAAAACAAACAGAACGATGAACCAGATCGTTAAACCATCGTTATTAACATGACTAACAAAGCTGGATAACTTTGATCCATTCTAAACAACTACTTTTTGCTTTTTTTTTTTCTTTTTTTTTTCCTTTCATAATATAAGCTTGAATTCGGATGCTCTTTTACTTTGAATGGTTTCACGGTCGGTTATTAACTAACTACTTGGGCTTTATATTTCGGGTTTAAGAAAAGAACGGTTTAAGGCTCGACATGGCTACTAAGGGTTAGGATGGATAACGATAAACAAACGATAACAAGTAAATGGGTTCCTAAATTGTCTTTGTCATTTATGTGCAAACATCTTGCTTATGATCTTGGCATGCATCAAACAATACAAGTTCTGCAACAAGAATAGTATATGGCCTACCCTCAACAAATGAATATATATGATTGTGTTTTAAGTAATAAGCTCAAAATCTCATCAAGTAGGAATCTAGGCTACCGATGTGCACATCAATTTATTATATCAAAAGCTTGTTAACCATACACAGGCATCCATTCCAATTTCAAAAACACCCAGCTAGAAATAATTTAATTAGCAACTTAAGGAATATGGCCATGACCCAAGATCTATACCAATCTTTTAATAAGCAATAGGTGATTTATATTGAACATTCTGGTTTAATAAACACCCTAAGCTTTACTTGAACAATAAGCTTTACCTTAATTCTTAACTCCTCTCATCCCCACACTTAGAAGGTGCATTGTCCCCAATGTACCATTCAATCTTTGGTAGTGGTGTGGATATAAGAGCATTGTCAACATCATAACCATATTTTCAGGACCATCAACAACAGATCATCATTTGGGTCTTACCATAACAGACATACCTCTAGACTCACACTTTCCCCCATATATTGTTATTGTTTGACACCCCCAATCACAGATTGAACACACCAAAAGAAAAGGAAAAAAATAAAAGGAAAATAAAATGTTTGAATATGAAACTGTTAGAGTGGAGAAACACATGGACCTGATCAAGTGATCAGAGAGTGTTCTGATCTCATCCAAATGTAGATCTGGGCAGTGGTGGATCAAAGAAGGATTCGATCAAACTTTGGTGCATGGCTTGCATGTCAAAGCTTCCGGACTATCCCGTAGTGCGAGAGCTTTCATCAGTAGTTGTATCCATTGGTACCCACTGGATACATGTATTCTGGAAGAGTACTCCATTCCACCAGTTGTGGATGAGCTTGATATGATAGCCCTGCATGGTAGTCATTATAGTGGCAAACATGTTCCTGATACAAAAAATAGTTATTAATAGCTTGTTCTCGTGCATAAGCGAAGTCCCGCGCATACATCCTCATATCATCACGTAGCTCTCTATCGCGTTGTTCTTGTGCTTCCCATGCATTTCTTTTTGTTGTTCATAATCCTACGTCCTCCTATCGTAGTTCTCTCTCCACCTTCTTTGTCTTTTCCTTTCTCGTAACTATTCATCATACATATGCCTCTTATCCAAGGTCCATCCTAAGAATCCAAATGGCCTGGCTCTGATAACTGCTTCCGGAATCTTTTCTTCCTCGGTTTGTTCCCTTGTATTAGTATCCACATCCTCAAGTGCTCCAACACGGCCTTGTCCCATGGCCATGTCATCTGCATCATCGTGGTAAGGTACATCATCTCGTCTCATTATAATGATTCAGCCACTATCATTATCCTGTAGTTGATAGTGGGTGGCGGTCTTCTTATACTCCCACGATTGACCTCCTAGTTGATTAAGTTTAAACTTTAGAACAGTGATTGGTATGGCCAAAGCATCATTAGACACGACCTTTTGCATCCATAACAGCATAGTGATTAGCCGGCAATATGGAATCATCAGTCGGGCCCTACTCTCTCGACTTTCCCATATGTTCATCATTACCAATTGCCAGTAAGACAACATGTGTCGACCGGTGAGTAGTGCATGAAGTGCTCTTAACTCGTAATGTCTTACTTTCCCTCTATCAGAAATTCTGGGAATCACATTCTTGCTCAAGATCACTGTCAGTAGCTTCAGTGAGTTTTTCATGTTGCTTCTGTTCATGTTATCAGAGTCTAATGTAGTGATAGGAATGGAAAATATATCATTCAATACCTCTCACAAATAATCCCCGTTTGGGATTTCTAGAATTGAGCTTTCATGTAGATATTCATAAAGCCCGGGTGCAGTGTTAAACTTGGCCACTTGTGAGATTGTCTGAAAAGACATAACCATTGTCTTCCTTCCTATCTTGCCAGTTAGTTTGGTGGTATGTGGTGGGTTTGTTCCATCCTTCCTCACCAAAGTAGACATCCATTCCATGATTTGATTCACATAAACATGCGGGCGATCCATCTTAAAAAATGTCAACACTTCCCTCCAACCCAATCTTTCAAAACATTCAACCACGCCAAACATTCGAAATTCTAGTAATTCCATAGGTCTCTCACATACCATGAGGGTAGTGAGGTCATTTTTGCCCTTGAATTTATCCATATACAATTGTGGTTGCATTTCTCGTGGAAATTTGGACAATGGTTTCTTGTATTCCGTCCAAATAGGATTTCCATCTGAGTCATAATCAATATCATCTCCACTAGAGTTAGTTCCCATCACTTCATCCATTTCTCTGTCAGAATTTTCTTCACTTACGTCGCTTGTGCTTCGCCTTGCCCGTTTTCCATAGGATTCTGAAGATAAGGCAACAGCTTTGCCTTTTCCTCTGGAAGTTGACTCCTTGGTTTGTGAAATTGAACATACCATAACAACCTTAAAGCAAAACATATAATTGTGTGAGAAAAGTCATACCTTGGCACAATGTAATGCTTTGAGATGAAAAAGAGGAAGAGTTTAGTGATTTTTAGTAAAAACCCCTAAAAATTTCGAGATTTGAACCCCCGGTATCTCTCAAACGAGTGGGAATCATGAAAAACTAATCGGTGAGATGTGATCCTCTCGAATTAAGCAAGATGCACCTATGATTTGCTTGATTTGGTTGAGAATTGAAGAAGTTAAAAAACTAGGGTTTGGGTGTTCTTGAGAGAATTGGAGAAGAGATGGAGAAAAAGTGGTGAAAACTAAAGTTTGATTCATAATTAGCTTGTTTTTTTCAGTTTTAGATGTTGGTGTAGGTGACATTTCGGATGACCCATTCGAATTTGGTCCAACCCGCGCCAAACTAGGCCGCGATGTCGGTGGCGGTGATGGTGGCGTCAGGCCTGGCGCCATGCGCGGCGTCGGTCAGAGACTTTGGGCCCAACTGACGCCAATGGCGTCAATGGCTATGATGGTGACATTGGTGGCGGTGGTTTCATAAAAAAAACTATTTTTTTATAAAACAAAACTAGATATATAAGAAGAAGACTATATATATATAAATAGAATCTAGAAATCAATTACATGTTTTTGTGTTTTTTTTTGTTTTTTTTCTGAAATTGTGCCACGCCCACCCCTATAAATTCATGATTCGCCCCAAATCTCGAAAAAGTTATACTCAACTTACCTTGGCAGTCATGAGGTTCCCCATACTTGGGTGTTTGCATGTTCTTGCATAAAAACATAAAAAGATAAACAAGAAAAAAAATATAATATAATATAAAAGACATAATAATAAAATAAAAAGAAAACGACGGGTTGCCTCTCGACTAGCGCTGAGTTTTTAAAGTCTTCAGCCAGACTTTTACCTGACCCTTACTTATCAGTCGTGTAAGTTGGTGCACTTACCAACAGGCTCACCAACTCGTCAATGTTTTCGCTCATGTCCTTACTTTCCAAGTAGTGTTTTAATCGTTGCCCATTCACCATTTGTTTTACACCGTCTTTAGGGTCTTCAATCTCAACATCGCCAAACTTATCAACCCAAATCACCACGTACGGTCCCATCTATTTGCTTTCAATTTCCCTGGAAACATTTTCAATCACGAGTTATACAACCAAACCTTTTGACCTACCTCAAAGGTTTTCTTTCATAATTTGGCATCATGCACTTCTTTCATCCTTGCCTTATATGCGTCTGTTCTCTCGTATGCTTCGTTCTGTAATTCTTCCAATTCATTTAAACTCAACTTCTTAGCATTCCTGCAGCGTGGTAATCAAGATTAACATTTTTAATTGCCCACAAAGCACAATGTGCTAGTCCTACAGGTAAATGACATCCTTTTCCGTATACCAACTGATATGGGGTCGTGCAAATAGGCATCTAAAACGCGGTACCGTAGGCCCATAAGGCGTCATTCAATTTAGTGGATCAATCCTTACGATCCGATCGTACCATTTTTTATAAATTTTCTTTAATTTGCCTATTGGAGACTTCTACTTGACCACTCGTTTGAGGGTGGTACGGTGTTTCTATTCGGTGGTCTTCGCCATAACATTTTAACAGTTTACCACATCACTTATGATTACACGAGGAAGACCAAATCGTGAGAAAATATCACTTTGAACAAATTTACACACAACGTTATGGTCATTTGTTTCAGTGGTAATTGCTTCCACCCATTTTGACACGTAGTCAACTGCCATTAAAATATATAAATTGACATACGAATTTAGGAAGGGGGCCATAAAATCAATTCCCCAAACATCAAATATGTCAACCACTAGAATTGGTTGCATGGGCATTTTATTACGTTTTGATATACTTCCCATTTGTTGACATTTTATGCAATTTTTAGCAAAATTATAAGAATCGCAAAAGATAGTTGGCAAAAAGAGTCCACAAGATAAAATCTTGTGACCCTTTTTCTGTCCACTAAAATGGCCTCCGCATGCGGATGAGTGTGCATGCTCTAACACGTCTGGAATTTCAGATTTGGGAATGCATCGCCTTATAATTTGATCTGCTCCAACCTTGAACAAGTCCGGTTCATCTCAAATATAATGTTTCACCTACGACATAAATTGTTGTCTCTTTCTTTTGTTCCAATTCTCGGGCGTGGTACCTGAACCAAATAATTTGTAAAATTAGCATACCAAGGTTCTGAAGATATAGATAGTAACTGTTCATTGGGGAATGTCACATTAATCTACTTTTGTGAATCAGTGGTGTGATGCACAACTCTTAATAGATGATCCACTACCACATTCTCGCTTCCCTTCTTATCACGTATTTCCAAGTCAAATTCTAGTAGTAACAAGAACCATTGTATAAGCCTAGGTTTGGCATCCTTCTTCTCCATTAAGTATGTGACTACACTGTAATCAGAATAAACAATTTCTTTACTTCCCCATATATATGATCGGAATTTATCTAATGCATATACTACTGCAAGCAAATCTTTTTCGGTTGTTGTATAATTTAATTATGCATCGGCTAACGTTTTGCTTGCATAGTATATGGCAACGGGTTTCTTATCCACCCATTGACCTAAAACAGCCCCAATTGCAAAGTCGCTTGCATCACATATAATTTCAAATGGAAGTGACCAATTAGGTAATTGCAAGATTAGGGCTTCCACTAATTTCTCTTTTAACATGTTAAAAGCATGTAAACATTCTTTATCAAACACAAAGGGTACATCTTTTAAAAGCAAGTTGCATAGGGTTTTAGTTATGACACTAAAACCTTTAATGAATCTGCAGGATCGGTTTTGACACTCAACACAAAACTCACTTTGTCTCACTTAATCGATGAACCACAGAATCTCAAACTAAAGTTGTTAATAATATACGAAGTTAATGAACAAGATAATGGTTTTCAAGATACTTGTATATGTTACTTCTCAACTCAGTATTACAAGACTCTTAAGCTCATATCTACTTAAGTTACAATGAGAAACTATATATACTACTATCTACAGCCGGTTATACTTGGAAAACCAGCTGGAATCTACAACTAGACAAATACTACATTGCTAGAAGTAAAGTATCTGAGATAAAATAATATCCTAGATAAGGTAGTCGTGACAGGTCCATGACTTACCTTTTGTTACCAATTGAAGATGGCATCTGTACTAAGTTGAAAAGGTGAACAGTGGATTAAAGTATGGTCAACTACATGGGTTAGGAAAATCACCATGCAGTGTATCAGAGTCTGTCAGACAACCATACTTATGTCCACTGGTTCATAGTTGATTCTTCCTAAGCTAAATGGCTTCGGAAGAATAAGTTCTTCCGAGGCCATTTATACTTCGGAAGAAACAACTTCTTCCAAGTCTTCTATAGGTCTTTATGACTTTATTCTTCGGAAGACTTTGTCTTGGATTTTCTAAGTATGAATGCTTCGAAAGGAGAACTGCTTGGTCTCGGAAGACTTTGTTCTATCCTTCGAAAGTTCTTCATATATTTCGAAAGGAAAACTACTTAGTCTCAAAAGACTTAGTTTTCCTCCGAAAACTCTTCAGACATAATGCTTCGAAGATCTTTGACATAGCTGCGAAAGAGTAGTTTTTGTCTTCGAAGACTTCTTCAACTTGTACACAAAATTGTTCTAAGTGTTGTTTTGGTTGCACCAGCCTCATATGATGCAACAAACTCCCCCTAGGCTGATGCTACCAAAACTTCACTTCCTCCTGCTCCTCAAAGTCTTCAACACCAGGGAAAGTAGATATTTATCTGTCTCTTTGTTCTTCCCTGATGTGGTGGTGAGGAGTTTGTATAGGTCATTCGTAGATAATAAATCCAGTCGGTTGCTTTGAATGATGTGTACTCTTTGCTGCAACCCTCTGAAGAGAGTTAGTTGATGGGAATGGTAGTCATATTCCCATCTAACTATAATCTGAAGTGGAGCCCTTAACCATCTATAGAAAGGTCTTCCCTTTTGTGGTTGTGCCTTCTTCTACATCATGTGCTCTCATTTTCAACTCTTCTTCAAGCTTGGCCTTCTTTGTGAGCTCGGCTAGATGAAGGCTGCTTAAATGATTTCTGATGTTAGCAGCTATTTTAGAGTTGGAGGGATTGTAGAATGGCTTCTCTGTTAACTCAGTAATGTCAAATCTGCTGGAATGTAGCAGAGATGAAGTGTCAGCCCTGGTAACTTCACCATTCTCCCTTTCCACAGCAAAGCTATGGGAATCTTCATCTAACCTCCACTAGACAATTTGCTTTCTAGGATTGAGGGGTTTTGTTGCCAGTTTGTCCCCTTTCCTAGTGTCTAGCAGAGTCACCAGCATTCTTCTTAACTTCTTCTTGACTTTATTGAGAGTATCTGAGTTTGTTGCAAGAAGTTGAAGAGCTTGGTCCAGTGTTCCTCTAGGAAGATCAAGGAATGCATCTTTTGTGAGGGAACTAGAAGACCCATCAATGAAAGTCAGCTGGATGGACTCTTCCTCATAAGAGATGTCGCTCAGTGTTATGCAATTTATGAGCTTCTTCTTTATTTCCTTGAATTCTTCGAAGGTCAGGGGTTTTGATGTATTAGAGGATGGTTTGGTTTTTTAGTGGGTTCTTGGTTGTGTTTTGGGTCGTAGGATAGGTGGTGGTGGTGGTGGTTGGTGGGAAGCAGTGGGTGAGGGTGTAGGTAAGGTTGATGGTGAAGGTTCAGGGTTGAAAGGTTCTGTTTTGATGGGGAAAGGAGAAGGTGTAGGTTATGTTTTAGGTAGTGGTTTGGGTATAGGTTTGGGTGCCATCCTCTGAACACTAGGAGTTTGAGCAACCTCCTGCCTTCTTCCTAAGCGAATGTCAGCCTTGATGTCACTGACATCTCGCTATAGGGTCTTGATTGACATGGGACTTACTTGCCTGTCGGAGAAGCCGTGAGCTTAGAGATAGAATTTCATCCAATCCTTGTCTCCCTCCTTTTTGGCAGCCGTAAGTTCTCCCTGTACCTCTTTCTTTCTTTTCTTTTTAAGCTTCTCCCTGACAGCCTTCTTCCTCTCCTTGTTGATTAGATCTTGCTCTTTGTGAAAAAGAAACAAGATCATGCTGTTTTTGTGAGGTGCCAACTCCGCTTGAGAATAGCCTCTGTTGCAGAGAAAGGCTATTCTCTCCAACCTCTCCTTTCTATAGCTTCTTCCTTCTTCTTCCTTCTTTCCTCCTCTTTGGCCAACCTTGCTGTTTCTTCCTTTTCTTTGTGCAGCAAGGTTGCCTTTTCTAGTTTCACAAGCTCATTAGTTGGGAGTAGAAGAGTTTCTCGTTGGCTACTCCCAGGCTGATGAGCCTATCAATGATTTCACCTCCTTTGATTGTTGAGACTTTCTGGGGGCTGCTGCTGTTTTGCTACTTGCAGCCAACAACTTTCTAGTATCAAGTCTGCCCTTCTTCTTTAGCTTCTCCAATCTTTCTTCTTCTAGTAGCTCCTTAGCAGTAAGCTTTCTCTTCCCCTTAGGATCAGAGGAAGATTCAGCCTTTGGGAACTCAGGTTCAGAAGATTTAGGTTGGAGCGAGGTTGTTTGAAGTAGTGGTTCTTGTAAGAGAGGGATTGTAAGGAAGTCCTCACTGTTAATCTCAGAGGCTAGTTCAAGGATTGCCTCTGTGATGAACAGATCACTGGACATTGAAGACAGTCCAATTATTCCTTCGGCAGCTTGGATTTCCGCCTCAGAAGTAACTGGAATTGCATCACCTATCCCATCCAAATCAATTTCTGGGCCATCAGTCTGTACATTCCCTTCGAAGTTAATCTTGTTTAGTAGAGACCTTAGGTTGACCAACTTCCTCTTTAGAGGTAGGTGGTGCATTCAGCCTTTGAAGCTCTTCAGCTCCAAAGTAGGCAACAACTAGATGGGAGGGCTATTCAATGAAGGAGCTCAACAGAAATTTGGTTAGAAACCTATTAAGATCTATGAGCATCCTTTGGTCCATTTGAAAGTAATGGGAGCTGGTTGAGGGAAGACTGTTATAGGGTGATGCTGTTGGGGGTAAAAGATAGATAAGGCATCAGGAGAAGTTGTTGTTATGGTATAAGGGTTCCACATGATGTTGTTTCTGTACATTCTCCCCTTTTGGTAGCATCATCTTAAGAAGTAGATGAGCTGGAGGAAGATTTAAAGAACCTGGATAGGTACGTGCCTGACAGACTTCTCAATCTATGTCTCATCTAGTTTAGCCTTGAGATGTCAATCTCAAGTTGCGAGTGACAAACCTGTCCTCTAAAGTCTTAACCTTTGATTCAAGGTTTGAGACTTTAGAAATCATGTCTTTGATAATGAGTTGCATACTACCCTCATCTTCTTTTGAAGAACCATAAGGAGATGAGATAACATGCCTGGCATGTTCATCATCACCACCAGTAATGGTTTCTTGGATGAGATAACATGCCTGGCATGTTCATCATCACCACCAGTAATGGTTTCTTGGCGCCCTGGATACGCTTCCCTACTGATGTCCTTTTCAAAAACATCAATTGGAAAGGTTGTCGTAGACTCAGTTTCATTGATGTCACCACTTTCCTAAGAGGCCGGTGAGACACTCTCAGTAGTGGTGGCTGAGTCTACATGAGTCACCTCCACACCAGTTGGACTCACCTCAATTTGGCTTAACTAATGTTGGATAGATATCAGAGGTTCCCTGGGGCTTAGTTGATCTTGAGAGAGGTATTGTAGATCAACATCATGGCCCTGATGGAGCATGAGATCCTCATCAGGTTGGATTAAAAGGTCAGTGAAGGATGGATAGAGAGGTAATTCTAATGACCCGGGACCTTGGTCAGCACCTATGGCTATTCTGCAATAGCAGATGTGCCAATGATGTGGTCGTCCCTTTTTGGTTGCTCAGTGGAGTGTTGGGACTCACCCTGAGGGCTCACGGCTTGGGTTTTGTGCTCATCAGGTTAAGACTAAGGAGACTCAAAACTGATATTGAGGTCGATGGTGGAGGATGGTGGGACCTTGGCTGAGTAGGAGCCCTGAGTTCCACTCGAGCCTTTTTAGTGTGAACAGAGGGGACCTAATCAATCAGAGTAGATTGATCAGGGGTTCACTTAGGGCGTCTGGTGTATGTAACCTTTATTGGGTGGGAAGAAGTAGTTGGTATTTAAGTGGGGAGGTCTGGTGTGGGTTCATCACCTGCTGGGCTTGCAGGGATGTCACCAGGAGCCGTTGGCTCAAGCATACCTGGGAGAAGATCAGTGAATCTCCTCGTGAAATTGGTGGACACCTTCTTCAAGGTCTTGAAGATGCCTAGCCTCATATGAGGGACCATTAGAGTGTCTACTTATTGTAGTCTGTTCTAGTCAGCTCACAGTTTATGATATGCTGAATAAACCGGGGATACATGAAAAATGAATCCCGGGTAAGATTTCCTCGCAGATTGTTCAGCACAAACCTTGAATAGTTGAAGCGGAGGCCTTTTACCATTCCATGGACTAGGCAGCCCAGATCATATGGCATTTGATCCCAACCCCCTGATTTGTTGGATATGCAGTGTAGAACGATGTGCAACAAGAATTTCCAGTTGTAAGAGAAATTAAACTTGTAAATAGTGGACTTATGCACATCACCACCATATCCCATCTGAGTGTTTGCTAGCTCAGATTAGGGGAATTCAGTAGGGGCGCCTTCGTCATGAAGCTCCAGATGCTCCCTGATGGTAGATTTAGAGATAATGATCTTGTCTGCTGATCTCGACCTGATGACCCTCTCATCATTCAAAGTTTCACAACGACCATTTGCCCAAAATTCGGTCATATGATTAGAGTATATGGTGGGGTTTACAGTGAGGGCGGGTAAAGTATGTGGAGTGGAACAAAAAATCGATGATGGGGGCAAAGTCAGCATCCTTAGAGGATCAAGGATGGCGACTTAGTTGTGTGAGGATTGAGAGCCATTGTAAGAAAGTATTGTTTGATTGAAGGAATTTGAGAGAGAGTGAAGATGATAATGGGAGTATTAGGTTTCAGTGGTGGTAAAAAGGGTAAAGAAAGGGAGTCGGAAGTTTTAAATAGGGGGTAAAAGACCATACAGATAAGGTGAAAAGACAGTTTGGGTGTGTACTTGAGTACAGCGGCAAGGTAGATAGCTTAAAATATTCTAAAAAGATCTTAACTTTACACAGTAGAGCCCAAAGGTTTCCGTTACACAGTAAATGTTTTCTTCCGAAGGGAAAGTTGCTTCCGAGAGAAAAGACTTCTTCCGAGAAGAAGCTAATAATCTTCAGAAATAAATTTGATCTATGATCAAAATTTCTTCCGATGGTAAAAACTCTTCGGAAGAGAGTACTAAAGTGAAGGAATTTACCTTCGGAAGATATAAAGATCTCTTCCAAGGGCAAATTTCTTTTCGGAAGAATTTCCACTTAGAGGAAAAATATGAACAAGTCAGCATATTGTCATTTGAATTGACTTTTACTAGTTAATCAAGTGTTTCTCATGAATATCTCGAATGAAATGATACCTGATGTCAATGTACTTTGTCTTGGAGTGCTTGACTGGATTTTCTGTGATGGAAATAGCACTCGTGTTGTCTATATGGATAGGAGTATTCATGAAGCTGAACCATAGTCTAACATCTGATTTTGAATCCAACAGTTGAGCACAGCAGCTCGCAGCAGCAATGTATTCAGCTTCAGCAGTTGATGTAGAGACACATGATTGCTTCTTGCATTACCAGGAAATAATCCTTCCACAAGAAAGACCTCCTTTATGTGGATTTCTTGTTAATGTTGCAGCCACCATAATCACTGTCAGAGTACCCATAGAGATTGAAATCTTATTCTTAGGATACCAGAGACCCAGTTTGGGAGCTCCTTTGAGGTATCTAAGAATCCTTTTGATGGAATTAGGTGACCCACTTAGGAGCAGCTGATATCTTGCATAGATGAGTTGCAAACATGATATCAGGTCTACTAGCTGTGAGATACATCAGAGATCCAATAACTGCCATGTACTAATACTGATCAGTATCTTCCCCCTCGGAATCAGGACATAGATTGTGATTTCTGGGTATAGGTGTCTTGGCTGTCTTACAATCTTTCATCTTAAATCTTCTAAGATGTCCTTGACATATTTAGACTGGTTGATAAAGAACCCTTCTTCCATCTGCTTCACTTGAATCCCAAGAAAGAAATCCATCTTTCCTATGGAGCTCATCTCAAATTTCTTTCTCATGATGCTTTCAAAGTCTTTGCACATTTGGTCATTTGAGGAACCAAATATGATATCATTGACATAGACTTGAATAAGCAGCATGCCCTTCCCAGATTTCTTTATGAATAATGTTTTGTCTATGATGCCTCTGGTGTAGCCATTTTTTAGGAGAAACTGAGACAGAGTCTCATACCACAGCCTAGGTGCTTGATGCAGCCCATAAAGAGCTTATCAGTTTGCACATATAGCTAGGATACTGTGGGTCTTCAAATCCAGGTGGCTGACATACATAGACTTCTCTGTCTATATTCCCATACAAAAATGCACATTTGACATCAAGTTGATAAACTGTGAAGTTCTTGGATGCTGCAAAAGCAAAGAATATTCGCACAGCTTCAAGTCTTGCAACAGGTGCAAAGACATCAGTGTAATCTACGCCTACTTCCTGTGTGTATCCTTGAATAACAAGTCTTGCCTTATTCTTGATGATCAAACCTCTATCATCTTTTTTGTTTCTGAACACCCACTTGGTGCCAATAGGGACTTGGCCAGGTGGCAAAGGACACAGGTTCCATACCTTTTGCCTCTTGAATTAAAGCAATTCCTCAGGCATAGCTTCAATCCAATTGTTGTCCTTGAGGGTTTCTTCCACCTTCTTTGGTTCCAATTGAGAGAGAAAGCATAAGTACAATCATACATTCCTATTATGGGTCTGATTTCTTGTTCTCACACCTTCTGATACATCCCCAATGATGTTTTCAGTTGGATGAGTGTTGCGTATGCTGAGCCTAGGAATTACATCTAATTGCATAGATAGGTCTAAGTTTGAGAAGTTTTGCTCAGAACTTCGAACAACTTCTCCGGCTGATGTCTCACATTCATTAAATGAGGACTGATTGAATGAAGCAGTATCAACAGTTGCATGTTCCTCCATGTCACTGTCTTCATTAGCTTGGTGTTGGGTGCTTGAATTGTCAACTTCTGGGTTATGACTCAGTGAGTTGACAATTTGTTGAAGCTCCTTTGTTTCCTAGATACTCATGCTTTCAGGACTTCAGCAGTAGGAGCTTGTTCTTCATTTCTTCTTGGAGAACTAGAAATAGGTCTGGGTAGCTCAAACAGATGATCTTGATATCATGGGTTACTTTGAGTTCTGTTCCAGCTAAAACATTCTCACAAGATGGTTTAGAATAGTTTGGAAACAATTCAAATCAAAAATGTATTCAGGTCCATTCCCTTCTAATACAAGGAGTGCCATTAACAACAATGTTGGATGATTCCTCAAACTGTTGAGTTTTGATATTATATACTCTATAAGCAATAGAGGTGGAGGAATATCCAATAAAGATAGCATCATTCGAATTTTCAGCAAATTTTGCTAAATTGTCCTTTGTGTTGAGTAGGTACACCTGCTACCAAAGGACCTAAGAAAGCCAATGAATGGTGGCCTCTTGTTCCATAACTCATAAGGGGTCTTCCATGAGGCTTAACAATGAGAACTCTGTTTTGCACAAACATGCAGTGTTGACTGCCTCTGCCCAAAAAGTTAGAGGCAGCTTTGAATCAGCTAACATTGTTCTTGAGGCCTCAATAAGTGTCATGTTCCTCCTCTCAGCAACACCATTCTGTTGAGGAGTTCTAGGAGCACTATATTATCTGGGAATCCCTTTAGAGTTACAGAATGAGTCAAGAACTTGATTCTTAAACTTAGTCCCTTGATCACTTCTAATGATTTTCACCTTGTGATCCTTTTGATTTTCAATTTTAAGAATAAAAGAGTTTAAAGTTTCAGCTGTTTCATAAAAAGAATACCCAAGTGAATCTTGTGAAATTATCAATAATCACAAGGCAGTATGATTTCCTTTCAATGCTCATTATACTTATGGGACCAAAAAGATCCATGTGCAATAAGTGGAATGGAGTGGTGATCAAGTTAACTTCTTTGGATTTGTGAGTGACCTGTGTTGTTTTCCTTTAGGCAAGCAATACAGTTGTCTTTACAGAAAAACTCCTTTTTAGGCACACTATGTACCAAATTATTTTTATCCAAATTGTTCAAGGTTTTAAAATTAACATGGCACGTTCTTTTATGCCAAAGAATTGACTCATCACCATTGGCTTGGAAAGAAAGCATGATACTTCACCCAGTGGGGCAGCATTGTTCATATCTAGCTTGTACATATCCCCTCTCCTGGGAGATCTAAGAAGCATCAATTCCTGAGGAATTGTCATCCCGGGTTTGAGGATAATGCACTCATGTTCTGTGAAAAGCATTTGGTGCTTTTGGTCACAGAATTGAGAAACACTTAACAGATTGTGTTCAAGCTTTTTGAAAAAGTTTACTTTGTCAATATTTAACTTACCATTGGATACACTACCTCTACCAAAAATGTATCCCCCGACTTCACCTCCAAACTGAACAGGACCTCCATCAAAATGTTCAAATGATTGAAGAAGAGATCTGTCCCTGTCATGTGCCTGGAGCACGCTGTCCACAATCCATATATTTCCATTCTTGTCATGTGGATGTCCCTGTACATAAAGTGAGATGATTAGTTACTATGGAAACCCAAGCCTTGTTGGTCTTGGGTTCTTCCAATGTAGATATTTAATTAAACCAAAGTATAGGCAAGTGGGTTCAATTTGTGTTTGTGAGGAAGAGGTTCTGGCTGCAGCATCTGTTTTGTTCTTCCATACCATCCTATGGTTGACCAGTGTAGATGATCCTGAAGAGGATTGAGCAGCATGACCTTTTCCAAGACTACTTTCTTTTTGGAAGATTTAAAGGATCTTTTGTTCCTTTGTTTGTCTTTGGCTTGTTCCGAAGCTATTTTTCTTCCGAAGAATGATTTCTTCCGAAAAACTTAGCTTCAGAAACAAGCTTTCCTTTCCTTGTCACTTGGACCATGTGATAAGGTCCAAATATGACTCCTTCCCTTTTAACATGGTTGCATAATGTGTGCTTGCAGGATTGTAGTAACAATCTTTAGCCATGTGGTTATGCAGACCACAGATTATGCACTCAATATTATTCTTGATGGGGTGTGATGGTTGTTGGTTCTTGCACTCCTTTTCTTTAACAGCTTTCCCCTTTAACTTCTGATCGTTCAGTTGGACAGGAATGTGGTACTACATTCCTTTCCTAAGTCAGGGTTTCCAACCACTTGGAATCCGGCTAAAATGAATACACCCTTTTGCCTGGATCTATCTTCATCCTAGACTCAGTCACCTTCTTGGCAGTTTTCTTTGCTGCCTTGATTTTATTCTTTCTATCTTTGGTGATTAGGGGTAGGACATCAGCGGTGGGAATGAGGTTTTCTACCTTATCCTTCCCTATGGTGGTCACCATAGTTGCATCACTCTTTTGCTCATTGGGTAGTGGGTCAGCAGTTGGAACCTCTTGCTCATGAGTACCACATCTTGGTTGTCTAACAGACACATAAGAGTGTGGTGGAGCAATTTCATTGGTTCAAACCCACTTTTGTTTTGATAAACACCTTTGAGTGGGAGGATGATGCAATGATGGTGTTGAAGTTATGCTCTTCAATAGCATACTTCTTTGCTTTAGCCTCAGCTATTACTAGCTGGGCTTGAGCCTTAGTCAACTTAGAAATCAAATCCTTTATTTGAGCCATGTAGTTTATGTGTTAATGTTTTAAAGAGGAAACAGTTTTCTCTAACTTTTTAATTTTGAGTTTATAGTCAGATTCTGCTCTCTTGAAATCAGATTTTAGGATGTTTAAGGAGTCAATATCATATTTAATTTCCATGTTGTGATCCTAATAAAGTTTAACCTTAGCAATACAAGCTAGAGTACAGAGGTTTTCATATACCTTGATGTCTTCAGTTCCAGCCATATGAGCTTGAGCAGGAGTGACATCTTGCACCATAAAGCTCGAGTCAACCTCTTAAGCAATAGCCGTAGTTTGCTGCTCTGTAGGTTTTGGTGCAGCCCTTGAGGTGGTAGGATGTTTTGGTTGAGTTGCTCCAGGATTGGATCTTGGAGCTTTGCATTTCCTAGCAAAATGACCAAGCTAGTTACAGTTGTAACACTTGGCTTTGCTTTTATCAAATACAAATTTGTTGTTAGTTGGATTCTGAGGGAACTGCCTTTATGTTCTTTTGAAGAACTTCTTTGCTCTGTAGGTGAGGAGAGCCATCTGTTGGACAATGTCCATGTACTCAATGTCATCTGGGCTAAACCAATCTAGATCATCAAAGTAGAATTGAAAATCTCTAGAGTGCTCACTTCCTAAGACAAAGGCATAACTATCCTGAAAAGGAGTGTGTTGAGCCTGTTGAGACCTGGGCGTCTTAGGGAAAGTGATGTATAGCCCAGAGGAAGATGATGGCTATTGGGGATAGTTCAGGTACAACTGAGGTTGGGGGTTCTTGATCCTTCAACAACATGTAAAGCATTGCTGATAGTAGGATTTGAGGGTCGATTCATCTGGTGGCTCTTCTGAGTCTCCATCTCCATAAGTTATCCATCAAGGATTCCGTATAGTTCAGTCATGGTGAGAGTGTTAAGATTCTCAGTTCTCTTGATAGAAACATAATAGAAAGTCCATTCATGAGGAAGTGCACTCATGAATTTCCATACAATGTCTCTCTTCTGAAGATCCACCCCCATAGACTGAAGAGAGGTGATCAAGTTCATGTACCTGAAGTATTGTTGGCTCAAGGTCTCACCAATGATATATGTGAAGTTTTCAAACTTCTACTTCAGTACATCCTTCTTGGACTCCTTGGATTTAGTGGAACCAGAGTACATCAGCTTCAAAGCATCAAAGAGTTCTTTGGCTGACTCGCGTTGCTGAAAGCCAACCATTATGGAGTTTGGTATGGCTGTAAGCAAAATAGTCATTGCTTTGCAGTCAATGTCTATTTTCTTGAAGTCTTCATCGGAGTAGTCTTCAACGGCCTTCTCTATCATGGCACCATTACCCGCTGGGGATGCTACCTTAGGAAGGTAAGGACCATGAGTGACAGATTTTCACATGCGGCTATCTTGATACTTGATGAACCCTTCAATATGTTTGCACCAAGTTCCAAAATCATCAGGAGTGATGATAGGAGCCTTGGTCATGGTTCCCATTTCAGACTCAGAGAATTTCTGGTTAAGATCCATTAAAGTGAAGTAAGTGAGTGTGAAGAAGCAAGGGTGACTTGGGATGGTTACATCACACAATCAAGAGCCTGGATGCTCTGATACCAATTGCAAGATCGGTTTTGACACTCAACAAAAAACTCACTAAGTCTCACTTAATCGATGAACCACAGAATCTCAAACTAAAGTTGATAATAATATATGAAGTTAATGAACAAGAGAATGGTTTTCAAGATACTTGTATATATTACTTCTCAACTCAGTATTACAAGTCTCTTAAGCTCATATCTACTTAAGTTACAATGAGAAACTATATATACTACTATCTACAGTCGGTTATACTTGGAAAACCAGCTGGAATCTACAACTAGACAAATACTACATTGCTAGAAGTAAAGTATCTAAGATAAAACAATATCCTAGATAAGGTAGTCATGACAAGTCCATGACTTACCTTTTGTCACCAACTGAAGATGGCGTATGTACTAAGTTGAAAAGGTGAACAGTGGATTAAAGTATGGTCAACTACATGGATTAGGAAAAGCACCATGCAGTGTATCAGAGTCTGTCAGACAGACCATACTTATGTCCACTGGTTCATAGTTGATTCTTCCGAAGTTAAATGGCTTCAGAAGAATAAGTTCTTCTGAGGCCATTTATACTTAGGAAGAAACAACTTCTTCCGAGTCTTCTACAAGTCTTTATGACTTTATTCTTCGGAAGACTTTGTCTTGGATTTTCTAAGTGTGAATGCTTCGGAAGGAGAACTGCTTGGTCTCGGAAGACTTTGTTCTATCCTTCGGAAGTTCTTCATATACTTCGGAAGGAAAACTACTTAGTCTCAGAAGACTTAGTTTTCCTCCGGAAGCTCTTCAGACATAATGCTTCGAAAGATCTTTGACATAGATGCGGAAGAGTAGTTTTGTCTTAGGAAGACCTCTTCAAATTGTACACAAAATTGTTCTAAGTATTGTTTTGGTTGCACCAGCCTCATATGATCCAACAGAATCTTCTATAGAAACCTACGTGTCCTAAGAATGACCGCACACCTTTAACATTAACCAGAGGAGGTAGAGTGGAAATTACTGTAATTTTTTCCTACCTCAATTCCCTGACTAGATATGACATGCCCTAAAACCGTTCCCTCTTGAACCATGAAGTGACTTTTTTCCCAACTTAGATCAAATTTGTTTCAACACATTGTTCAAGACTTTGGTTAATTCATCTAAACACTTATCAAAAGTAGAACAAAAAATTGAAAAATCATCCATGAAGATTTCTAAAGAATCCTCAACCATATCTGAAAAGATACTCATCATGCACCTTTGAAAGGTGGTCGGGGCATTACACAAACCAAATGACATTCGCCTAAATGTGAATATGCCATAAGGGCAAGTGAATGTAGTATTTTGTTGGTCCTCGGGGTGAATAGTAATTTGATTATATCCCGAATAGCCATCTAGAAAATAGTAAAACTTCTAACCTAACAATTTCTCAATGATTTGATCAATAAATGGAAGTGGAAAATGATCCTTAGATGTGGTAGCATTTAGTTTCCTATAATCAAATCAAACACGGCACCCGATTACCGGCCGAGTGGCAATTTGCCAATTTGCTCACCTTCCTCACTTTTGACTGCCTGAATACCTGCTTTTTTCGGCACCGTTTGCTTTGGACTTACCCATGTACTGTCAGAGATTGGATAAATTATACCTGCATCTAGCCATTTAAGTACCTTTTTCTTCACTACTTCATGCTTGTTGGGATTCAACCTTCTTTGAGTATCGCAGGATGGTTTGGCATCGACATCGGTTATGATCTTGTGCATCACAATGGAGGGGCTTATGCCTTTCAAATCAGCAAGTGTCCACCCTATTGCTGCCTTGTATGTCTGAAGAACCCGTAACAAAGAGGCTTCTTGATCTTTTTCTAAGTTTACTGCGATAATCACGGGCAATGTCTTGTCTTCCCCCAGAAACGTATATTTAAGATGTTTGGGAAGATCTTTCAATTCTAACTCCGATGGACTTTCCAATGAAGGCTTTATCTTTTAGTCAATATGCTCGGGCAAGTTTTCAACTTGATATGTCCATGGTGGTCTACCAACGTCTACAAGCATCATAACTAATTTTTGTTCTACAATCACCAAAGCTTTCATATGATTCCAATCTGCATCATCACAAACAAAACAAGTATCTGTGATGTCATGCTCGCTTTGGTGAGGATTACAACCACTAATGACGCCCGCCATAAAGCATTCATCATTGGGTAGAGAGTTGGATGTATTAGAAAATACATTTAAACGTAATTTTCTATTACCAAATGTCATATCCATTGTCCCGGTTCTACAGTTTATGAATGCATTCGCAGTGGCCAAGAATGGTCTACCAAGTATGACATTAGGTTGCTTTGTTTTATCATTTGACACATAATCTAAAACCAAGAAGTCAACCGGATAGTAGAAATATTCCACCATGACAATCACATCAGACACATTCCCTCTAGGAAGCTTAGGTGTGAAATCGGCTAATACCATGGTGGTATCTGCCTTACGAAGTGGATCAAAATCGTATTAATCATATAAGCTTCCCAGAAGGCTACTTACACTTGCACCAAGATCCAATAATGCCCCTGCCATTTTAAAGTCACCAACTTGAATTGGTATCAAGGGCGTTCCAGGATCCCGAAGCTTTAGGGGTAAGGAACCCATTAAAACATCACTCACTTTTTCCGTTAAATCAAGCATTTTTGGAAATTTATTATTTTGTTTTTGAGTACACATGTCTTTAAGGTATTTAACATAAGCCGGAACCTATTTAATTGCATCAATTAAGGGAATTTTGATTTTAACTTGTTTGAAAATTTCCCAAATTTCTTCCTGTTGATGACCTCTTTTGTTTGAAATCTTTGATTTTTCAGGATTTTCTAAGGCTTTCGGATAAGAAATGGTATTAACCTCCATATCTTTACCATTAACCTTAGGTAACTCTTTTTTAAGCACTAGTTTTTGTGTATCTTGAAAAGTTACTCTTTTATGTTTATTAACTAGATGTATATCCGGCTCACACTCATCATCACTTTTCCCATCCTCACCAAGATCCTCCACCACTCCTTCTTGAAACAGTGATGGAGAGACCACTTTGTTGTCATACATTTTACCAGAGCGAAGAATACTTACCTGACTGATGTTTGCACTCTTTGTGTTCCTTGCACCAGATGTTTGATGTTGAGGATTGATAGTGGTGTCACTAGGCAATCTTCCTGGATTTCTTCTCAATTGTGCCATCTCCTCTGCTATTTGCCCAACTTGCTTAGCTAATGCCTCCACTATTTTATCTCATACCTCGTTATCCTTTTTAATCTCTCTGAGGAAGCCCATTACTTTTTATGAGTTGTTTAAGCCTCCTTGATCAACATTAGGTTGATAATTTCTTTGATATCCTTTGTTATACCCCCCCTGGTTGTAATTTTGGTTGATATATGATGGTTAGCGATTCTAGTATGGTTGATCTCCCTGATTTGGTACCGGAAAATGAGGATTAGATTGGTTAGATGTGTTACTATACTTAAAAATAGGATGATTACGCAAACCTGGATGATATGTATTAGAATTCATATCATATTGCTTTTGATCACCATATACTTGGTTGACCTCTTCCTCAGCTCGACCAAATTGCACCAGGCAATCCATAAAGGCATGTCCCAAGTCGCCACATACTTCACACATGGGAATAACTGGACCGCCTTGAGGTGTCATATTTCTTCCATTAAAATTCAAAATTGCCAATTGACGTTCCAATATTTGGTTGGATCTCTCCAACTGTTCTAATCTTTCATTGGCATTAGTAGTACCTGTGGATCTAACAATGGCATGTTTCTTCTTCCGATTAGATTGAGCTTGTCTTTTTGAGTTCACTGCCATCTTCTCTAAAAATTCCCAATCCACCTCCACATGATTGGAAGAGATGTTCCTCTCGTGGTGGAATTCACATCCCGAATGTCATCGGTGGATAAACCATCATAAAACGCATTGACTAACTCCCATTCTAGAATACCATGATCGGGGCAATTCTTTAACAATTGCTTAAATCTTTTCCAAGCCTCATAGAAAAACTCACCCGGTTGTTGTTGGAAATTCCAAATATTAGCTCTTGCATCATTTGTTCGTTGAGGTGTGTAATATTCTTCCAAGAATTGTTGTTGCATATCCTCCCATGTAAAAATGCTTGTAGATGGCAAAGATAGGAATCACTGTTTTGCAGCATCCTTTAATGTGAATTGAACCAATACTAGCTTGACTTGATCCGGTGTAAACCCTAGTCCTCCAATTATGCCAAATACCGCTTCAAATTCAGAAATATGAAGGTAAGGTTCCTCAGTTCCGTTACCATAAAAATATGGCAACATGTTCAAGCCTTATGGTCTCACTTACAAGGATCTACCATATGCAATAGGACTTACTATTGGAGATGAGTTAACTACAATTTGAGGTCTGAAATGGTTTTTAACTCCTCGAATTGGTGCATGATGATGGACTTGTGGAAGACCATCATGATGTTGAGGAAAACCTGGTTAAGGATGTTGATTCATTGGTTGGCTCATGCCTCTTGGTGGACCTTGATTAGCCATTTGAAAGATTGGGTTAAAATGTTGATTATATCCTCCCGAATGTTAATAACCATAGTTAAAACCAAATCCATCTTCATCTCCGCCTCCATATCTAGCATTTGGATTTTCATGCTATATTCTATCATCCCAATTTGATACCCGGTCCCTTATGTCCTCATTACCATTAGCACCATTATTTCGGCTAGAGTTTGATTGACTGAACTGAACTGACTGATTTCTTGGAGCCTCATAGTTAACATTTCTACCCTGTTCTTACTGAACCGGTGGATTGGGTTGTGGGTATACACGAGGATTTTCACCCACTTGAAACTGTGGTGGTTAAGGTATGGGGTTTTCTTGAACTGGGTTAAATGGCGGGGCTTGTTGTTGTGGTGGTGGAGCATTATGTAGTGGGAATAGTGGGGGAGGAATATCACCTAAAGGTTGTTCTCATTACATGTACATGAACCCATGGCTAGTTTGCTAGTAAGTTTAATAATTTTTTTAAATAATCAAATCATGAATTGAATTCACACGAACTTAAACGGTTCAAGATCCAATCTCCAATCTAGGGTTACAAAATAAGAAAATAAAACTTGCACAAACCTGTCCCCCAAAGTGAATCACAAATGAATTAGCATTGCCTCATGATTGAATCTTCAAAGTTGATTGATTTAAGCATGTAGATTTGATAAACTTGATGTTGGAAGGGCTTAGGAATAGTGAAAGATCCTTCTTTTTCACCCAATATTGATGATGTAAAAGGTAATTTCATAATAGGGTTTTTTCCCTTTAAAACCCCTCAAGTTAGGTCAAATCTCAACAAAACACGGACCCTAGCATCGGTGGCGCCTATGGAGGAGTCGGTGGCGCCACCCCCTGTACCATCTTGATTTTCATAAGTAACTTTTTGAGACCTTTCTATGGACAGGTCGTGAGTCCCGTAAATCTTTTCCTAGCTCAAGTGATGCCTGTTTAAAGGTACCATTGTTATGCAACTTTGCTTTAACATATCGTCATCTACCGAACTCCAATTTTCATCTCGTTTCTTTCAAATTCTTCGTATTCTTTACTTTTATCCTACAAACACAATAATATCCCAAAAGTAACTCTATTTCCCATAATTTGACATGTAAACATGAAAATAAAGCTTTTAAACGTTGAACTTTCACCACCCGAGATATTTCTCTTGTGGCGAGCTGCATATGATATTGTTTTGGGGTTTTTAATTCGTTCTTGAATATGATACTGATTTTTATGTGTTTGGCTTCCATTCGTTGGATCGCACGTTGGGTTTATGTCAGTTTGTTCGTTGGCTATGATGATCCAACCATAAAAAGGTTTTTGTCCTAGCGTGGCAACCATGTGTGAATGGTTTGCAGCTAGAGGCGGTGGTCGGGTCGAATCCATTATCATGTTTAGTGTTGGCTTTAATTTGTAGGATAGAACATTGTTGGTTTATGTCAGGTGGTTTGCTGGCTATGATGATCTCACCAAAAACATGTTGTTATTCTAGCGTGGCGACCACGTGTTGATGATTTGCAGCATGTGACGATGACCGGGTCTGATCCAAAGCAATGTTACATCGTCTTAATTTTTTATCCTTTATGTTTAAAAAGAAAGTGAAAGTAGCAGTAGGATTTCTTATGCTTTGATTTTCTTGGTTTGTGGTTGCTAATAAGATGGCTGTGATGATTGCAGGGAAAATTTTCGTTGTATTGGCGTGACAAACATGTTTGGTTTGTAGCCACAACGAGAAGGCGGGTCTGAGCCATAAGTTGAAACTACTACGTTTTTTTGTGATTTAGGGGTTGTTTGGCAGCATCTGAATCAGCCTCTTAATGGTTCAGATGTCTGAATGGTTCAGCACTTAATGGTTCAGACTGTTTGTTTCGCGAGCAAATGTCTGAATGGTCCAGACATTTGCCTCTGAATGGTTAAGCATTATACTAATACTAAATGGTTAAGAGATCTAATGCTGAATATTTAAGACCTCTTATCTGAATTGGTTAGGCATTTGCCTATGAATAGTTAAGCGATATACTAGCTCTTAATGGTTCAGACCTCTTAATGGCTCAGCACCTAATAGTTCAGATCTCTTATTGGTTCAGCACTTAATTATTCAGAAATTGTCAAACAACCGCTTAGAACACTCTAATGCTGAATGGTTAGTTTCATGCATCCTCCTAGTTTGATACAGAAAGGGTTAGTTATATGTATAGCATATACTTTAATTTTTGTTTTCCTTTTTACTAATTTAAATTTTCTTTAAGTAATTTTATTCGTTAACATTAAAGAAAACTATGGTTGTGTTTAATTTTTTTATAGGCATCTTAGGCATATATTTTGTAAAAAACAAAACTATATTCAAAATAAGTATTTTTTTTTGTATTGCAACTTATATCGACTAATTTTAATGTGCTGGTATTATGAAGAATAAAAATGTTTTAGGCTTTAGGTATATATTGTTATGTTCATTTTGTTATATGAAGTTATATATTTTTATCAAGGTCTCATTCAACACATGAATTCAGGACAACGTTAGGTTTTTCAACGGTACACCTTATATAAAATTATCAAATGTTATTGAATGTGCACCGAAATTACAAGGTACAATAATCAGTATTTATAAAGACTAATTCTAGGGTTAACATAACAAATAGGGTCTGTTACGGGCACTAAATAAGAACAGCTACCAAAGAACAATTGTGAAGAAATCAAATGTAAATTTGATTGATTGAGAACTAAAGTTCGTTAACAATTACTTATAACAACAAAATAGAAAACTTACAACTCTAGTCCCTCAACTATCTTGGAATTACAAAATATAACAAAACTAACATATTCCCCTCTAATTCAGTTTTCAACTCCTAATAAGAAGCTCATCTCCAAAAACTTCATTCTTGACCATGGTTTTGTCAAAACATCAGCTCGTTGCAAATCTCCACTAATGAAATCAACTTGAATTTGATTCGGTTCAATGCATTCCCTTATAAAATGAAGTCTTGTATGAATATGCTTCGACCTTCCATGAAAAACATGAATTTTCATCAAAGCAATTGCAGATTTATTGTCTACCAATAACACTACTTTCTTTTGTTCTCTACCAGTCAACTCTCCAAGCAGCCCATTCAACCATACAGCTTGACATGTTGCTGAAGTTGAAGCCATAATTCAGCCTCATAACTCGATAGAGCCACTGTCTACAGTTTTTGAGAATGCCAAGACACAAGAAAATCATTGTAATAGAATACATTCCCAAAGATACTTCTTCTATCATCAGTGTTTGTCAAGTGATTACTATCACTATACCCCACCAAGTTATGACTGACGCTTCTTCTGTACTTAATACCATACTACAAAGTGCCTTTCATATATCTAATCAAGTGTTTAACAGCCTTCAAGTGGGCCTCCTTTGGATTTTGCATAAATCTGCTAACATAGCCCATAGTAAAAGCTATATCTGGTCTAGTTTGGGTTAAGTACCACAATGAGCCCACTAATCTTCTATAAACCATTGGATCCACATCTTCTCCACCTTTATTTTAAAAAGTTTCAAACCTGGTTCCATGGGCACTTTGGTTTCATTACAATCCTCTAAGCCTGATAGTTTCATAAGCTTAGAAGCATATCTTGTTTGCTTTATAAAAATCCCCTCTTTATCTTGCTTAACATCAATCTTAAGATAATAACACAATGGACCCAAATCAATCATTTCAAACTTTAACTGCATTTGATGTTTGAATTTGTCTATTTCAAGTGGATCACTCCCAGTCACAAGTAGATCATCCACATACACACCAAGAATCATTACTGACTTCCCTGCATGTTTAACATAATTGCTTGTTCATGTTGACACCTCTTAAAGCCCAACTCTACTAGTAAATCATTCAACTTTAGGTTCCAGGCTCTAAGTGACTGTCTAATCCCATACAGAGCTTTTGACAACTTGTAGACCTTTGTTTCAAACCCCTTCTTCTCATACCCATCCGGCTGACTTACAAGCACACTTTCTTTCAAGTCCCCATGTAGAAAAGCAGCTTTAACATCAAGACGATACACAGACCAATTCAATTCTAATGCCATAACTAGTATTAGCCTAATAGTCTCTATTCTGGCTATAGGAGCAAAGGCTTCCTCAAAATCTATTCCTAGTTGTTGTATATAACCTTTAGCAACCAGCCTAGCTTTATGCTTAGTCACATTGCCCATTGCATCCTTCTTCAACTTAAACACCCATTTTAAACCAATTGGGTTACACTTCAAAGGAAGATCAGTTAAAACCATGTTTTGTTCCCCTCTATTGCCCTAATCTCTTCATCCATAGCCTTCTTCCACCTTTCATCCTTAACTGCTTCCACATAAGAGACCGGTTCAACTTCAAGGGTTAACAATAATTCTATTCCCTCTTCTTCTTCTTGTTTATGGGCATGACACTAAACCCTGCTGTCTAACACATAATCAGCTAATCTAGATGGCATCAATGGTACTCTAGTAGACCTTCTCAAACTGGTTTGTTCACCAGGTACAACCTCTTCTTGATTCTGGTCCGTGCTGTTCACTTGTGTTGTTTGACTTGAGTTCTCAGCTTGTGAACTTCTCATTTCTTGTTCAACTGACTCTAAACTTATCTGACAAGGCTGGGGCTGCTGCACACTAAACCTCTTTGACAAAGTAGACCGATCAAATTCTTGAAATTACTCAAATAACCAGTCCAATCCCACTTTTTAGTTTCCTCAAAACAGACATCCCTACTAATGACTACTTTGTTCTTAGAAACATCAAACATTTTATGTGCTTTTTTTCCTTCTTCCACTCCCAAATACACCATGGGTATACTTCTATCCTCAAGTTTCTTTATCATTGGCAATATCACCTTGACATACCCAGCATACCCAAACGCTCATAAGTACTGCAAATTTGGCTTTCTTGCCTTAAGTGCCTCATAGGGGGCGCAATTTTTCAAGGCTTTTGTATGTACTCTATTCAAGAGATAAACTGAGTGCCTAACCACCTCAGCCCAAAAGCACTATGGCATCTCCATTGCTTTCGACATACTTCTGGTCATATTCAAAATGGATATGTTCCTCCTTTCAACCATTCCATTTTGTTAAGGTGAATATGGTGTTGTCAATTGTCTATTTATTCCATTTTTTTCATAGAACCCATTGAACTCTTGAGAGGTGAACTCTCCTCTCCTATCGGACCTTAAAGCCTTTATTGTAAAACCCAGTGAATTCTCAACCTTCACCTTAAACATCTTGAAGGTTTCAAATACTTGGTCTTTAATTTTTGGTATGTATACCCATATAAACCTAGTGCAATCATCAACTAAAAGCATAAAATACATATTTCTAGCCTGTGTAGGTGGATTGATTGGTCCACATAGATCCATAGAAACAAGTTGTAAAGGTTTCTCTGACCTGTAGGGGGAGATTAGTGGAAATAGGTGTCTTGAATGCTTCCCTGCCATGCAAGCTTCACATAACTTTGTTGGATGGTTGACAACTAGGACTCCCAACACCATTTGCCTGGTTGTCATAGATCTTATTGAGTCAAAATTCACATGACCCAACCGGCCATGCCACAACCAAGGTAGATTGGTCATTTATGTTTGAAAACACATAGGTGATCCAACTTTGAGCCTTATCTTGTATAGTCTATTGGGAGACCTCTCAACCTTCATGAGTAAAGTTCCATTCCCCCCATATAGCCACAAGAACTACTCCTTCATCTTCACTTCACATCCCCCTTCAGTCACCTGCCCAAGACTCATTATATTGCTCTTCAAATGAGGAATGTAGTAGACATCTGTGAGCAGCCTGTGTTAGCCACTTTTCCCTTCCAAAATCACAACTCTTCTCCTGTGGATTTCAACACTAGAGTTGTCTCAAAATTTCACTTTTCCCCTCACATTTTTATCCAGACTTGAGAACACTGAGTGATCACCATTCATGTGATTCAAAGCCCTATTATAAAGATACCAGTGACAGATGTCATTAGAGTTCATTGTATCTGATTCAAACAAAGTGGGTAGCACTTTATGCTCATTTAGTAACACAATCTCCTTCTTCTCTTCCACATAAACTGTCATTAACAAAGAAGGTTCCTCAACCTCTACTTGTGCCATGTTCAATTCCGGATCTTAGGACTTTAGGTGTTGGCATTCAGAAGCATAGTGACCGTATTTGTCATATTTAGAGCACTTGATTTTTGACTTATCCTTCTTAAATTTTTGAGGCTTTGAGTGATCAAAATCAATTTCTTTTCCTGTTTGGACTTATCTATTCCTATAACTCGAGCGTTGATTACCATCCTTATTCTTACTACTCCACTTCTTGTTTCTCTACTCATGCTCCTTTGTATCGGACTACCATTCATTATATGTCATAAGCAATTGACCATCCTTTTGATTCGATTGCTTATGCTTCATACCAGTTCTTTCTTCAAACGCATTTAGCCTCCTGATTGCCTCCTGAACAACCAGTGTCTCTAGGTTCACGAATTGCTCTATGGATGCAACAATTTGAATGAATTTTTTCGGGCACGACATCTAAGAACTTCCGCACTAGGACAGGTTCTTGATAGGGTTCTCCCAATTCTGATGCCTTTGATGATAACGTGCTTAACCTTCCTGCGAATTCATCAATGTTCTCACCGTCCTTCATCTTCAAATTCTGAAACTCGGCCTTCAAGGTTTGCAATCTTGCCTTCTTGACACGATCGGCTCTGAAGAATCTGGATTTTAGTGAATTCCAGATCTCTTTTGTGAATTCCTGCGGTGAGGTATGCTATCGTTGCGTTATTCTTCTTGGCATCCACCTGAGTTCTAGCCGCTGGCTCCACCACTTCCCACAAACCGTAAACATTGAAAATTGCTTTCAATTTCATTGCCCAAATTGTATATTTCGTGGTTGTGATAATTGGACATTGAAGTGGAATGGTTGTGAAATTATCTCTAATCACAACCACATTCGCATTTGGATTTGCCTCTACCATCTTCGCTCTTCGTTGATAAGTTCTTCCGAACCGATGCTCCAGTCTATCAATTCAAGAACTACAAGCTTCTTCTTTTCCTTCCTAGGCCCGAGGCATTTGTCAATAAATAGAACTTGACCTAAGGCCGAGTGCCCATACAAGGCACAACCTCCACGCCAATTTGGTCCCGAACAATATCCTACTTGGAGTCTTGAACTACACTCCATCATCTTCCATGGTCTTATACCTTTGTAATCTTCCTCACCACTACTTGCACTTGTAAAATTTGGTTTCATTTTGATTTTATGGGCATAAACCAAGGGACCTTCAAGACAATTCATATATAAACCTCCAAACAAGTTATTCACGAGCTTTAGGGACTCAAAATCCATCTTTCATCATTACATCACATGTATACAAAGATGTAAAGCATGATGAAAATTATGAATCTCAAGCAATATTTGTTTGCCTCAGATATAAACGTTAGTAAGTGGACATTCTGAGTAAACTTATGTAAGAGCTAAACAACTCATTGTTTTTATATAATAAGGTTTTCACTGGAACATTTGATGACTTGACTCGGCCAATCAATTTCTTTGAATCAGTACTTTGCTGCAAGAAAATAGGATGCTAATGCCACACGCAAGGATATCGATTGCCAACAAAATTATATTTAATTGTTTATAATTTAACCAATCCAGAGAGTACAACTTGCTTCCCTGTATGAAAGGTCCACAAGAGTTTTGTGTCCATCAAACTATTATATAACTGCATATGTATATGATAAACCATTATGTGATGTTTAGGTACAAAGACAATATCTAATACCTTATGACGTTGTGGACTCACCACATACATTCATGTGTCGCTGGATGTCAAATAATGTATATGTAGACGTGTCTACTAATCTAAATGAACTTGATGTATAAAAATTGCAATGTTTAAACAGTATACTCAGATATGTATAGATATATGATAATAAATATTTAGTATATGCTTTATAATTGTGTTTTTCCCTATCGTTGTATTTTGTTTAACATAATTATTATTATTATAAGGAAAAACCTAATTTAAAGAAGTAATAATCATATGCATGTCAGAGTAATTTTCAATAAAAGGTTATAGGGTAAGATATAAATAATTAAAAAGAAGTTATAATTTTTAAAAAATAAAAATAGCTTAAAATGACAGTCGTTTAGCATTTTTAGCCTCGCCAAACGACCGTTCAACACCACTAGCACAATAATTGCATAATACTAACACGTTAATTGTATTTTAACAGTTTAAAAAAGTTAAACGAATATTAAGTGTAACGTGTTAGTGTTTTGCAATTATCGTGTCACTAATGTGTCTATATTACTGTCATTTGACATTTGCTAATGATTCTGGCGGCGTCTAATTTTTGGGGTTGAGGGTGATATTCGATGAATTAAATTGAAATTTTGTTTCATTCTCATTTTTCGCCATACAAGTTTATGTGAATTTAAAATCATTCACAAAACTAGCACATGAATTTTAAAATGTTGTCCATATAAGTAAAACACGAAGTTCCACGTCCAAAGTAAGAGTTTTAGATGAGTTTAACTTGAAGAGCTTCCCCGATAGAAAGTTTTTTGATGTTTTTAGAAGAGAGAGGATGAGATGGACGGAAGAGATGGTAGGGTGAGAGAGAGTAGATAGATGAAGGTTTATCTAAAAAACATAAAAAAATAAGTTTGTGAGTGAAAGAAAAGAAAAAGATGAAAGTTTGTATAGATTATAAGTGAACATAAAAAAAGAATAGATAGGACAAGTGTAACATAAACTTGTGTTGGTGAAGGGATAAGTACTCGGTCGTGTAGGACTTATATTGTTATAAAACTTTAAAATTTTTATTATTTTTTAATAATTTTTCTATATTTATAGCTAAGTTTGATAAATACGTATAGTCCAAAAACACTTATTAGTCCCACATAAAAGGAAACTGTAATAATTATTTAAGTTAAGCACTTGGTACATTGAGAAAAATTACCGGTTCATTGTTTAATTATTAAAAAAATAAAATACTTTTTACAAGACAACATGAATAGAAGAAAACACTTAAAAATATTTGCACGTACTACAATCTAACTTGTAAAAGCGTTTAAAATAACGATAAGAAATAATTACTTAAAAGTAAAAATATTAAAATTAAAAACCTACATGTTAACATAAAATTGAATGCCACATATCATAAAAAGAATAATATTAACCGTTGACCCGGAAACGAGGTAACATGGTAAGAAGAAAAATCAAGTAAAGAACTTGGTTATCTCCATTTAGCTGCAACAGGCTCCTGCTTGAGCAGGGGCACCATCTCTTCCTCCCGATGCCCCGGAGCCGTTACCATATCCGACTTTAATCCCGTAAGACTGCCATAAAAATAAAAAAAAAATAATAATAATAAAAAAAACATGAGTTTCAGCTATCGGCTACGAATGCATCCGAGCTTCTTGTGTTTTGCTCTATAAATCAGCATTAGTTTTTGTCTAAATGAGGAGCAGTCTAACACAATCAAACTAAGATAGGTTGGGTTAACCTAAAACACTATTTTCTACCTACTTTTGGATTCTTCAATAAATAATTAGAATGTTAACTGTGACTAAAAAGTTATTAGCATAATATTCTAAAACTTTAGATATAATAATTTAAAAGGGCGTCTGTTTAAAAATAGACTTGGGGCAAGGGATGACAGAAAAACCCCAAGGGGAAACCCGAAACACAAAACATTCAAAGGATGAGATTAATTCTAAACATTGTTCGCAGGCTTAGAAAGGTTATGGTATTAAGTGACCCGCGACCTAAACCCATTTACTTGTATCAAAACTAAATATATTAATATATTATATAATCTTAAAAAATATAATAAATGATAGTTCGAAATTGTAATACTTGGATTTCAAAAAATATAAAAGGTTTAGAACTGTAGTTGAGTATTTAGTTTTGAAGCTGGTTTTAGGGTAAATTCAAAACCGCGCTTCGGGTAGTGTGAGTCGTAAATTTTAATCACATAAGATCATAAACGGGGTATGCACGATGCTCGTGAGTAAACTGCAAACCCAATAGGTATGGACATGGTTTTATAAACGGGTATGGAACTAAGATTACCAAAACTCTTCTCATACGCGACCATTGCCACCCCTACTTGGCGCAACTTACAAACATTTGACCTGTTCTTTTAACTGGTTTTGAGATGAAACACAACCCAAATGCTTATTCGGGAAATTGTCACGCCTAATTACCAAAAAAATTTGACATATACCTCATTTGATACGTCAAAAACTCCATCCTGAATCTTCTTATAAATTGTTCCAGCTGTGTTTATAAATGCCTGAAAAAAGGATTTGTAGATCAAAAAGGAAACTTTCAGAATGATTAGTACTTAAACAAGACATAAGAAATCACCTCCTCAACATTCTGTGCGGTTTTCGCAGATGCTTCCATAAATACCAGACCGTTTTCCTTGGCAAATTGTTCTCCTTCTTCGGTACTAACAGCTCGTCTGTGTGAAAGATCACACTTGTTACCAATAAGCATAACAGTCATATTTGCATTTGCATGCTGCCTAGCATCCTCCAACCAGCTTGCAAGGTGATTAAAAGTTTCCCGCCTATAATGTACACAATAAAATAATTTACAACTAATATGTTTTGAACCATGAAAACCACATAATGCATTTGTATCCATTTCTTTGAATGTGATACACAAGAGGGTTATGTAACTGTCTATGTTTCTCCCTCACACTGCTTTTCATTATCTTTTATGTAGTAGGTACAAGTGTATTATGTAGTTCTTAACAATTATTGGTTTTGAAACGAACATGCCCATATGCTTGTGTGTAAAAAGAAATTCGATAGACCAGACTCTCGGTGTGGAGAAAAAATTTGGACTTTCATACAAACCAGAAACCTTATAACATAATGAAATGCATGAACCAATCTCATGCCATGTTAGTAAGCAATTTTTTTCCCAAGAATGTTACAATGGAATCATACCTGGTGATATCATAAACCAGGAGTGCACCAGCAGCACCTCTATAGTAAGACCTTGTTATAGATCTAAATGATTCTTGACCCGCCTGGCATGCAAAAACAAAAATAAAAAACACAAAGACAAATAAAAATTCAGAGAATGGTCAAATGGCTACCTAAAAGTGTTGATCAAGTACAAAAACAAAAATGGCATGTAGAACTACAAAGGGACGAAAAAAGAAGAAACAAGAAAAAAACAACACAATATGTCAATAACAAACCGTGTCCCAGATCTGCAGCTTTATTGGTTTGTTGTCGATGGTGATCATTCTGGCACCAAATTCAACACCAATGGTTAGATCGTGAACAGGCTGAAAACGTTTGTCTGTGAACTGCAGAAGAAGGCATGATTTTCCAACCCCTGCATATAAGTAATAGTAGACATTGTTTGATATTTTCTTTTTATTGACAGCAGTGCATATTAATATTAACCTTTTAATGCATGAGAACTTATTTCCATAACAATGTGCTACAAATGCTATAACCTTTGATTAACAAACATCTATAAACGTGCGGATCACAAGACATGTTATCATGTGTACCCAATGTCTGCTCTTAAAATTCAATACTTTGAATAGTACATACTCCACACAAACTTAACTATTTAAGTCTTGTGATCTTGCCTATCGGGTGAGTGAAATTTTCATGATTAGATTTTCCTTTTCTTTCCAAAATGAGCTTGTTAAAACTAATGCAAAGTGTATACCTTCACTATTATCAACTGGATCCCCACCCCCTTTGACCCTTTGTCTCTTCACACACACAAAGTGACAGCTGGGAGGTACATGATCATGTGAGTTCTTGTTTTTTGTTTACCTGCTAAATTACTAATGCCAGGTACGACATCAATCCTGCATTGAATATTAATAAGATTTTTGTGGTGTAATAAGCCTTAGTCAGGAGCTACTAATAACTTCCCACCATGCCCTTAAGTTGATTTGTAGGTTATTGAGCTAGTTTGCTACTTTGAGCTAGGAGATTCATTGATGGTACTAGAGTAATAGATTAGGCTCCCGCTCTCAGGATAATGATAATCATTTTGTTTGGGTTACATGATATGACATGATTAAATGTAACCAATTTAATAACGTGAATAACACGACACGACATGGCACGTCTAACATAATTATTGACACGATTCACTAAATACGATGAAGAAATAACAAGACACAATTAAAGCAAAATTTACAATCCATATATATTATAAAAAAAGTAATTATTTATAATACTATACGTTTTGATAAATGGTCAATAAAGTGGCGAGTAGACCTATTAACCTAATTAATATGATAAGTGGCGAGTAGACGCAAACCAGTTTTACCCCATACATTAACCTGTTTATTTTCATGTATAGTCACGTTGTGTAAATGACTCGTGCCATAAATTGTCAGCTCTAATGACATCCGTGACACATTAACACATCAACTATGAATCTATGATTTTTGAGCTCATTGTACTAATACCTTCCAACACGCTTGACCGACTTGGAGGTTATTGAGGTAGTCCTATACTCTGGGCTACGGGCATTACATCCAGATGATAATCTGGTTTCTATGTATCATTTATGACTATACAGTATCATGATGTCGATCTGAGTCATACACAAGATGATAAGATCAAGTTTCTGATTGAATTTCCTTAGGCAAACGAAACAATTTCTAACACTTCAGCAGTATTTGAATCTACACACTCTCAAACCATTCACGATAAACAAACATATAACGATTAAACAGAGCATTTTACAATGAATTACAGCCACTAAGATCGTGTTGTGATTCGTGTCCAGACGAACATTAACCAAAACATCAACGATTGAACAATGAATTTCAACAGAAACGAAATACATTACCGGTATCACCGATGATGATGTACTTGAAAAGGTAAGCGTATGACATGATTCTTCAGATCTTTTAGAATTTACGACGAAACAGATCCGAAAACACCAAAAGGAATCGAGTGAAATTGAATGTATCTCTTCAAAGTGTATCAGTTATGAATGAATCTCAACGAATAAGATGATCTCTGGAGCAGAAAACGTATAGATTGAAATTGAGATCCTTCTTTTGAGATGAACTTCTAGAGAAACAAAAACAACATGCGATTAGAAGGAAAAATATTGTTTTTGCCAAAAGCCCATGAAGAAACGGAGGCCCAATACAACTTATTTTAGTAAAAAGTAATTCGGTATCTACCGAAAAACCGATATAAAAAATAGGTTAAAACAAAAACCGAATACGGTACCGATTTGTACCGTTAGATATACTAAGAAAATATCAAAACCGAAGGGTCTCAATAACAAAACCATGAAAAATTAATATCATTACAAGTATCAAGGGTGTTCGGTCAGTATTTGTTTGGTGACGGTACATGTACTCGTTAAAAAATGCTCATCGTTTTCCATCTAGAGGGTGCTTGGATATAGAGTCAGTTACTTATGCCAGGTTCTTTTTTTTAATCTATTTTCTTATCCGAAAGACATTGTGGCTTTTTTATCATAAAAAATATATTTGCATGTCTCTCGCATGGGTGGTAATTTAGTCTTTTTTTTTCTCTATCCATTATCAGCCCAAATTCACTTCAATGATTTTAAGCTCGACCAACATGAAAGTTGTAGACTTTGATCAAAATCATCGAGCTACGGTTCTTACCTTCTGGTTCATTTTAGCTCCAGATGATATTGTGATCCATGCATCGTATATGATGAGTTTCCCATTCATTGCACCAACATTGTTCTTACTCTGGTATCTAAAAAGATCTTCAAATTGCTTATTTAAAGTTTATCTCATTCTAATTTCAGGAAAACTCCTACTAAATGTTCACTTAAGTTTTACCATAGAGGAAAGTTTATCAAGTTTAAATGTAGGATATATGTCAAAGACAAAGTAAACTATGTGTACTGGTTAATTATGATGAGTTTTGTTCCATGAGGTTGATGATAGAATACAAGTGTTAGGTTATCCAAAAAGAGTTTTATATTACCATTTAAGGATTCTAGAGCAAGACTTGAATTTAAATTTAAGAGCTCTAGAAAACGATAGTGACGTGCTTAATTTATTACAACATGTGACAGAATCTAAACTATTTGAGATCTGCACTCAACACCACTAGGACACAAAATTAGACACTTATTTTCAGTCACCCCAAAGTGCAAGATTTATAATTGTGAAGGAATTGAGCTTTAAACTATCTAATCCTAGAAGAAGATCACAATAAATTACCATAACATGTCGAAAACAATCAACCATTGAGCACATGAAGGCAGTCTAATTCAAGATCATGTTGTCGAGGATCATGTTGTGAAAGATCATGTTATGCAAGATCATACTACGGAAGATGAAGCACTTGATGAACTTTGGAATGAAAATGATGTTGTAAAGGATGAACAAGTTGATAAACCACCAAATGAAGATGATGTTGTGGAAGCTAAAACAACATGTGCGTGGTTGATAAACCATGTAAGAAAATGACTTGATGAATATGAGGATTCTAATTTCTTAATACATGATGAGAACATGGTTAAAGATGTGAAATTTGATACGGATGAGCTCAAAGGAGATAAATTGTATCATGGCTATACTTATATATAAACAATGAAGACATAAAACGATTGGTTAAAAAGTCAATAACACCCATGTGTGAGGCGAATCGTTAGTACTATGAACAAGAAGTTTGTTTAAAGTTGTATAAAGACTTTAAAAATTGACATCAACATATCGTTCATACGGGTGATATTTTGACATAAGCTTTAAAATGTAAGTGCAATGGTATAGTTTTGACGAAGAAGATTGTTGAGAATATGCAAGTCAAATAAAATCAATAATAAAAGTCAAATGTCTTGTTTGTTAGTTCTATTAGTATTAAGGGTGTATTTGTCTTTTTACCCTTAAAATAGGTTGTTATAGTTAGTTAGCCTTGTTAGTATCAGTTAGAATAAAAGGGATGTATTAATCTGAGTTTGATGTTCCTTTCAATTGTATTATTTCTTACTAATTACTAATTCATAATCAAGAAGTTCTTGTGTTCCGAGAAATTTGATTTCGGTTTCTATGAAGGTTAATAACGTATCCTCATTGTTAATTTCAACAAAGATTAAATGAAAAAAATCACTTACACTACCACGTTGTTAGCCTCTTGCTAGAAGCGAGTATTTTTCCCTACAAATTGTTGTCACAAAACTCATTCATCTACAAAAGATGTTGTATGAAAATTGTTTACAATGGGTCGTTTTGTTCGCAAAATGTTTTGCAAAAGAATCGAAATTGGAAATGGAATTTAAATTGGAAATGAAATCTTGTTAAATTAAATTACGTGTTTGGTCGGTTAATTTTAAATGAAATTTGAATTTGAATTTTGAAAATTTTATTGGATTGTTAAACATTTCATAGGTAAATAAAAAAAACATAAATCCCAATGAATAAAAAAAAAATTTATTTTTAATTTCAATTCCATTCGTTAACAAACAAACAATATTTTAAATGTAAAAGTTTTTCAATTTTAATTCTACGAACAAATCGGAACCTAAAAATTAAAAACTTTATCACGGAAAACCGATGAAGATGAAAAGAGAAAGCGACAAAACTGATAACCGTGACAGCGAGGACTGTAAACCCTCACTGCTGTTTGGCGGGAGGCTGTTCACAGGTCGCCACGTGTACAACAACCGCCATTGTCACACTCCACGTACCGTGCTTTCTTCGTCGTGCTTTCTTCATCCTAGTTTCTTGCTTTTCTCAACACCAAAAAGATATTATTATGATCCAATGAATCCCCGTTACAGATTCACATTTCAGTATTTCACACACCCACCACTAGTGAACGAGAAGAAAACCCAACAATTTGCAATTGCAGGGTGTGAGAAAGATTTTACAGTTACATATGCAGCTTTGTTGAATGTTAATCTTTCTGTTGGTTGAAGTTCTTGATAAACCCTAATCCAGAATCACACACCCACCATTGGTGAAGGAGAAGAAGTTTACAGTTTGCAGGTACAGAGTGAGAGAAAGATCGAACAGTTTTATGCTCTGCTTTTGACCGAGAGATTTTGATGAACCCCAAGTCTAAATCACTCACCCACGAACAAGAAGAAGGAAAAAAGCAACAAGTTTTGTGATTTCCTCTGTTTAATCGGAGTTCTTGATAAACCCTAACCCTGAATTGCACACACAATTAAGAGGAAGAACACCTGTTATCTGCTCTGTTTTCTGAAGTTATAAAATTATACTCACAAGTGTTTGTTCAATTTGTAATTTTGAAGCCTAAATCACTCACCCATGAAGAACAAAAAGAACAATCCTTGTTAATTTCTCTGTTTATTGAAGTTCTTGATGAACCCTAACCCTGAATAGCACATCCAATCAAGAGAAAGAACACCAGTTATCTGCTCTGTTTTTTGAAGTCTATTCCATCAAGTTCTTGATCAATTTGAATCATAAATCGCGGCTACATGAAGAAGAAGAACAAACCCTTTTGATTTTGATCACACTCATTCTGTTTTTGGATTGATTACAGGATGAAAGTACCAGTAGGGTTTATAGCAAAGCTATGGAGCTTCATCTCCTTCCTTCCTTTCTTCTTCCTCCTGCTATCTCTTGGCATCCTGAAAGGTATCATCTTCAAAAAAATATTTCTTTTGAGTTCAAATATGAAAATCTGCACAATCTGTTGCTTTATAAATCGAAAATCTTTGAGTTGCAGGGGTAATAATTGGTCCGATTGTGGTGGTGATAATGGTGGTCGGAAATTCATCGGTGGCAATTGGACTTTGGCCTGCGCATTTCTTCTGGACTTACTACTGTGTTCTCAAGTAAACTCTTGTTCTTGAGCGAAATATTACTGCATACGTTTGTTTAGTTCATTCATCACTGTGAATGAGATATTACTGTGTTTAGTTTGAGACATTACTGTCTGTTTAGTTTGTCAATCGGTTATCACTGCGAGTCAGATTTACTGCGTATGTTTGTTTAGTTCATTTATGGCATACATTTTGAATTTGATTTTGCAGGACCAAAAGGCTTGGATTAGTGTTGAAAATGCTTATTATTTTGTTCTTGTTTCTGCCTCTTGTGCTATGGCTAGCTGTGGTTGTCGCCAGCAGCCTCCTCGGTGGTATAGGGTTCGGGTTTTTCGCGCCATTGATAGCTACTTTTGAAGTTATCGGCACTGATCGCAAAGACAAGTGCTTTCATTGCTTTGCTGTGCGTACAATTAGCTTCAAAGAGTGGCCAATTGATAGATTGATGTAGATTTTCTTTATGTTTCTGTAGCTTTTTGGTGTTGAATTATTGCTTGATGTTGAATTTAGGATGGTTGTTACTCCACACTCGAAGGAAGTTGCACTGTTGTTCGAGATTTTACAGATTTTTGCTTCCATTCTTACTTCTCCTTCATGGATGATCTCAGTGAAGAAATGCCCGAAGGCGAGAAACCTATCGACATCCGGTTAGAAAAATTCAAACTTTCTTACCTTTTCAACCACCCTTTTCAATAATCATCAACACCCAGATCACAGAATTCATAAATTTATAAGAAAATTGTCATTTTTGTGTATTTATGGTCACCTGATGTTTGATGACTTTATGATGATCCTGTAGATTATCCAAGTTGCCAAAGTGTTTATTCATCATTCCGGTTGCTGTTGTTGTTGATGTGCCCCTGATAACCGCGGTGGCTATATGCAAGAGCCCATATATGCTGATCATAGGATGGAAGAGGCTATTAGAAGATTTGATCGGGCGAGAAGGCCCGTTTCTTGAAACTGTTTGTGTGCCTTTTGCTGGTCTCGCAATCATTTTATGGCCTTTGGCAGTTTCCGGAGCAGTGATTGCGTCTTTGATCTCTAGTTTTGGTCTTGCTCTATACAGTGCCAAGATCGTTCACCAGGTATGATTGCCGGTGACCGAAAACTTGTCGCTAAAGGCAATGCTAACCCCAAAACTGGTCGCTAGTTTGGGAGTTTTGAAGTAATTTAATTGTAGATATTGTGGGTTCTAAATCTCATGCGCCTCCGTTTTTGCAGGAGGATTCGGTTAAGTTCGGGCTTGCATACGTTGTTGCTATAGTTTCATTGTTTGATGAGTACACAAATGACCTGCTTTATTTAAGGGAGGGATCATGTTTGCCAAGGTACCGAACCAGTTGTTCAAACATCACATTACAGGTCACAAACGGGCCTGCCATGTAGCTCGTTAGGTTTGCCGTTGGGTAATGGGTTGATCTTGAAACGGGTTGGTTTTAGTGCAGGCGAACCTAGTCTAGTTGGATCGACCAGCATATGTTTTTTGTTTGCTTAGTTTAACGGCTTTTGTTTGGTGATTGTTTTGATGCAGACCAAGATACCACGAGAACATAAAGACTTCTGATGGGCTCGAGAGAAGGAACTCAATTGGTAATGATTTAAGGAATGAAAAAGAAAGCACGAGGGGTTCTCGGCTGGTTTCACAACGGTCAAGAACTTTAAAGCAGGCTATACAACAGTACACACCGGTGCAGGTAGGCGGTGCATTCGTTTTCATCAATGGAGTTCATGTTTTATAACTTCTGTAACCTGCAGGTGTGGGATTGGTTGTTCAAATCATGTGAGGTGAACGGGAGGATACTCTTTCGTGATGGTTTGATAGATGTTAGCGACATTGAGGAATGTATTGTGAAGGGAAAATGTAAGAAGTTGGGCATCAAATTACCCGCGTGGTCCATTTTGCAGTGTCTTCTTGCTTCAGCAAAATCTGAATCTCCCGGTTTAGTTATCTGTGAGTTCCGATTTCCTTTCCTTTTAATGTAAGAACAACTCATTCGCGACAGTCAACAGATCTTAGCGACACCCCGGTATTATTACTTTAGGTATCTTGTATATGCCTGTGTTTGAACTGTTGCGGATTAAAACACAGCTATCTCTTAGCGACAAGAATTGATGTCGCAAAGACCTTCTTTTGTCGTACATTGATTTTATACATCATCGTTTTTTTAGCGGATGAGGTGGAACTAACTAGAACAAACTTACCAAGGGATAAGGTTTTTGAGTGGTTCATTGGACCCCTCTTGATTATGAAGGAGCAAATCAAGGGGCTTGAATTGACAGAATACGAAGAGATCTGCCTGCGGAAGCTCGTGATGAGGTACAAGAACAAGAAACCTCAAGACTGGAACGACTCCAATTTCCCGTCTAGTGATCATGTTAGACGAGCCCAGCTACAAGCCATCATTCGAAGGTACACCATCATAGCTCATGTCCCGGTTAATCTAATAACAGTAATGTGATTAACACGAGTCTTATTTTGTTACAGGCTGCAGGGGATGGTGGGTTCAATGTCTAGGATGCCGACTTTCAGAAGGAAGTTCAGGAACTTGGTGAAGGTGTTGTATCTCGAGGCACTTCAAGCGGGAATCATAGCGAGCCAGGATGAGGGAGGTTCAAAAAGTGTGCTTAGTGGTCACGGCTCGGTTGGAAAAGCGGTCATGAAAGCTCTAGCTGTGGCCCGAGAAGAGAAGTTGCCTGACCCTCAGGTTTCCGAAGATGTAGTATGATATGATTTGTTTCATTTAAGTTCTCATGAGGCTTTGTCGGTGCATTTTTGCTAGATGAATTCCGTTTGAGCCATTCAAGGCGAGCTGGCGCCTGGTCATGCTGGTTTGAAACATAGGTACGCGAGGGAGCTTGAATGGATGGGTTAGGGTGATCGATCGCACCCATATTATGTTTTGTATCTAGTTGTAAATGTATGCGGGATTAGGCGGGGATTAAAAATTTATCGTATGCGGTATAAAAATATAGACGTGCATGTTGTACTTATGATTAATGGTTTTGAGCATAGAATCCACAATCCACCTACCACTGGAAACCACACTTCACCTGTCAGGATCACTCACTACATGTAAAATGAGCATCGTATTAGAAATGTTATGAGTTGGGGTATCATATTAATAAATGTTTTTAGTTGTTTATTAACTACAACTAAAACTGGCCTTTACTCACTCTCTCAACTCTCTAGATTTTGATACTTTCACATCCCAACTCTTTTAAAAATTATATAAAATGTCATTTTAACCCCCCTTAAGTTTTTAAAGTTACCATACGATATAAATTCGAGTCCGTCTACGTTTGGACGTAATCCGAAATAACGGGTCAAAATATAAAATGTTTACGTGCTTAACTTTATACACATTATTACACTGTCTATGTGACATACTTCTACGTTTTGACATAATTCTGTACAGAGATTAGTTGGGTTGATACATTTCGACGTAAGTTTTTTTTTTGTAAACGTGTCGGGTCAAATATAATATGTTTTCTTTTACTTTACGTTTTGACATAAATTTAATTCGGAAATAAATCGGAGCGATTGTAAGTCTATGTTTCGACATAAAATTTATATGGAAATAAAGTCGTTTTAAATATTATATGTTTTCATTTAATGGTTTAAATTTGAGTCATTCTACTAATTATCGTAAATTTAACTTGGAAACGAGTCGGGTCTACTATTGTAATCTACGTTTTCACGATGCGTACGATGTCGCAATAACGATCATTGTAATGTACGTATTTTTGTGTCTTTTTTGAGAGCGATAAACCACACCTCCTATCTAATCTTACTCTTTTATTAACACCAACGATCAGTGTAGGACTTGAACCACCAACATCATTAGGAATACCGTTGTATGCATGATTGGATACTATTAAGCTATGGGACTATCTTTAACGGTATGCAGATTACAAATCGACTAAAGAGAATTCTACCTAATAATAAACAATTGGAATTAAAATACTAGCCTATAGCTATCTATAACTAGCTTTATTAATAAACAAATAAACAAAACTTAGATGTCAATTATATAATTAAAGTTTTAATTATACTTAACCCCCTCTTAACTCAAAACTTCTTCATTCTCGTTCTTTCTTGAAGATAATAAGCTTTAGCGAGTACATTTTGAGCTCCATTTGTTCCGTATCCACCAAATTCTTAATGTGATGATATTTGATATCAATATGTTTGTCCAATTATGAAATACAACATTCTTCGATCGAAACACAACAGAAACATCATCGTAGAAGATCATGTAGTAGCCAACTTTTGCTCATAACCTTGTTCCTTCAATGATTGTAGATGCTATATAGGTTGCCATGTTGCTGCAATGGCTACAACATACTCAGCTTCATTAGATGAAAGAGAAACCACTCATTGTTTCTCAGAAAACATGAAATCTATAGTATTATAATTGAAATCAAGGTACAAAGTTGATTTAACCAAATACAAAGAAAACATATAAAATAATAAGATTGATTCACCGATGTGACGAACTAATGAACCTAACAGAAAATTAAATTCTCATGATTTGAATATAAACCCTCGAGAAAACAAATACTACAATGTCTCGATACAGAGAGAATGAGAAGAGCGATGAACATCAAGGAGATAAACACAAATGACTCCCCTCACACAATACTGTGAACTAATAAATGCCCTAACGGTATTGCAACGGTTTAATATGAACCCTAGTGCACTTCTTTGAATTTATCCAGCCCAACGATGCTAGTGACCCAACTGCTACAAACCCATCAAATTTTGAACAGCTCACAACATAACTCCAAAACAAACCCAACAATTCCAACTCAATTAACACATAAATAACATGCAAAACAGAAAGTAAAATCATTAGAATAAAATACAGAAAAATAATATGTTTGTTATTGAATTGTATATTTATGTATTTCAATATGATTCAGTTGAGAACATCAGCCAATATGCTCATTCGATCATCAATGGAGCTAGCCCAATCACTATGGGTATATAGTTGTGTCCATCGGTTTGGTTATTAGTTTATTTGGTTTGATTTCTTCATTTTTTTTTGTTTTTTTAGCCGTAACCAAATCAAATTACGACTAACCGATCCAGATTATGTAGGTTCGGTTTCAATAAAAAAAATCAAATTCACCTTTTGTTTCTTTGTTTCAAATGTTACCGGGTTTGAGTTACTAGTATCATAATCACCCTTTAAAGACCCATCTTAAAAATAAACATCAAATTACTTAACTCTTGAAATATTAAGAATCTCATGTCCTCGTTTTCTAAAAATCTTAGTTAATTTTTACTCTTTAAAAATTCAGATTTAAGATTGTGTTTTGATAATTAGGGTTGAGCTTGTATATAAAATTAGTTATAGAACTTGGATAAAACTATTTTGAAAAGTTTGGGGCTTGATTAATTGGGTTAAACTTACGATTACAACATATTTATAAATTATAACATCCTAAATAGGTTTAACCGAATTCAAGAATTATATACAACTGAAAACCGAATCAAAAAACGAATTCACAATTCAGTACGTTTTTTCCGGTTTCGGATGCTGAACAATTTCTAGTTTTTAATGCACCCCTATGACGATATAACCTTCCAACTTTATTTCGTTTCCTCTTTCACACCATATATCCTAATCCAGAGTTCCTATAACATATCTAACTATACGTTTAGCTGCTTCATGATGACTTTGAGAATGATTCTGTATATATCTCGAAACCAGACCGACTGAGAATGCAAGTTTTGGTTGAATGTGTGTGAGGTTTAACAGGCATTGTATGAGGCTTTTATACATGTATCTGTCAATGTCTTTTTTCTTGTCATTAATTTGTAACTTTACACTAAAGTTCATAGGGAAAATTCAAGCCAGGAGACCCTCATTGAATATCTTAAAAAAAATTTATTAGTAAAGATGGGTCTTTAGCAGATTTGATTGGGATGAACGTCTGGCATCGAGTATTCGTACTGATACATATATCGTACCCAATCGATACTGAGCGAATCAAAACAGCACCAGTACGGTACTTGATACCCGTTTTTCTTTCTTTTTTTTTTTTTTTATAGATTGTATCGGTATATCTCATCCTAGATCTGAATGCTTGGGGAACTATTTTTAAGATTTTAAAGTGTTATCTTTTCCCGCACAAAAGCGTTCTTCTTCCCAACGCTCCATCATCACTCCGAACGAAACCCTAGCTCCCCAAAATCAGCATCATCACCTCCGCCGTAGCACACAAATGTCGTCACCGGCGACCGCCGAGGACCACTCCAACACCAAAACGGAGGACGGACCGACGGCATTCCACAAGAAGCGATCCCGACGCGTGAGCTTTGCAGAGAACACTTCGGTTCACATATTCGACCGCGATGAAGAGTTCGAGACTCCACCTGACCCTGAGCCCCCCAGTCCACCGTCCGAGGAGGTTGCTGAACGAGATGGTGACTCCAGGCGGTTTGGTGAGAATGATGAGGAGGATGAGATGGATGAGTCGGGGCCGAGGATGCCGTTTATTCGAGTGGTGGGATCTCCTTCGTCCGGTGGAAGCACTGTCTCTGCTACCTCCAATGATGGCAAGTTATTATGATCTTATTGATGTTTTTGATTGATTGGTTAAATTGTCGTGAATATCTCAGGTTTTGTAAAACGGATGCTTCCAATTTCTCGTGTAAGTTACTAAGTTCTACAAAACATGTAGGAGCCATAGGGACATCTAGACTAATCATCTAATGAAATTATTCACCTTGAGAAGCAAAATTGAAGGAGTTGAGGTGGATTTGGGGGTACACACGGTTATAAGCACTTCAAGAAAATGTACAAGTGCTTTATGGGAATTGGGATGTTTTGAGAGAGTAGAATTGATATATCTACTTGGCTTCTGGTTGTGAGATCTCTTTTAGACCTGTTTTGTAAGAGCATTAGTTGTTGGTAATAATTTGGGATAACCTGGAGATTGAAAGCTCTAATGGGAATGGAAGTTTTTCATGGTTTTTTAAGGTTAAAGATTCTGTAGGTTAGTGATTAGACATACTAGAGTATAAGAACTGAGTTATATCCGTGGTAACTGTCGGACTAAAGTTTACTGAACTTTTGAAATATTCTATGTTTATAAACACTAAGAAATTTCTGAGAGATGTCTGATTTTACTCCTATCTGCTTGGCATGATGTATCCTTATTAGAATACATGATATGAACCTCTTGGAAAGTTGTTCTGTTTATGGATATTATTTACTTAGGACGTAGGAGTTGTTGCTAACTGAATCTCAATTACATAGCTTGATGCATGTTCCTCAGAATTTTGATAACCTCACTTATAATGTTATGCACAAAATATACAAGTAGACTTTGGTTCGTGCCTCTTTTTGTATATAAGATGCATCAAAAGTTGGCTCATATCCTGTAAATAGAACACTTTATGGAGGCGCAAAAAGTTAGACTGTTCTTTGCATTTTTCTGATTACTAGGGCTGATGTCTTTGCTTCTGTCGAAAACCTTGAACTCTGCTGGATCTCATAATGAATAGTTGGATTATTAGAAAAGAAAAGAAAAGTAATGGTGAACAACTTAGACGAAGCATCATATCACAAAATGGGTTTAAGTGGAGACTCATCAGTCATCATGCTGTGTCATTGCCCCTTCCCTAAAGATAGTCGTCACATTCACACTAAATTACATGTAGTTTACTCTGAAATCACTGCTAACATGTTGTTATATTGCTTAAAATAAATGATACAAACACCACACAAGTAGTACATTGGATATTTTCTAAGTTTATGAATTCTACTTAACTTATCTAAATGCTGCTAACAGTTTTTTCTTTTTCCAACTATTCTACTGCTAGCAGAAGATAATTTTTTTGGTCCTGTATCGACAAGTTTTATTAGACGAGATTTGTCAGACTCTGCCACCTCAGACGATAATCATGATCAAACCATGGATTCAACAGCATTTTCAATGCATTTTCGTAGCCTTGCTAGATCAGAAGGAGATTTGACTTCTTCTGCAAGGGGTCACCTTTCTTTTGAGGAGAAAACACCTACTTCAAGTAATTTTCCTTCCAGTACTAGAAACTCTATGCAATTGACACTCGTAAATAAGCCGAATTCTCAACCTGATGTTTCTACCTCTAAATTAAGCATGGGTTCTCAGTCAAATGACATGAGTCTTGTTGGAGAATACCATGATAAGTATGACTATGGGAAACTATTGCCTGCAATTGATCCACTCTTTGCAGAAGATCATGATGAGTTGCTTGTAGTTTCCCATAGTTCTGTGCTAAAGTCACCTGTAAAAGCTGGGAGACAAAATGGAAATGTGCCTGATCTTATGGATTTTAGTTATGGTCAAGATAATAAAATGCAAGGAATTACTAGTCATGAGGAGCGCAACGAAGTTAGTTCTGTTGAACACAACGAGATGGGTGTTGCAGACGATGGATCTAAGCTTCTTCCTAATAAGCAGACTGCATTTGGTGTGCTGTCTAATATATCTGCTACCCAGGCTTCTAAATCTCCGTCTTCCAATCAATCTGTTAGGGTAAGCATGCACAACTAAAATCTAATTGTTATTGCTGTTCTTTGTCTTCTAATTTGTTTCTTTCTGATTGTTACCTAGTCAATTCTTGCTTTATGTAGCCTGATATTCTCTCCCATCACCTCCATCCGCATTAATGAACATGCATATCACAATGATCTGCTATTTTTACTTAATTTTGTTTTCCAGGCCTCCATCCCCCAAAGTTCAACTAGAGGTCTCAAATTTGATCCGCTTCATTACACACGAGTCGTTCGGCTATATATATTTTAATATTATCTAACAGTTCACAAAGGAAAAAATAAAAGTGCCTAAAGGAAACATGTCAAATGTATCAAATGAGTCCAAACTCCAAAGTTTCTCAAAGTCGTTCAAAATGCATAAAACTTCTTAAAGCAACTTACTTAACAAACTAGATTATTATGGAATCTATGTAATTTGGCAATCATATTCGACACATGTCTTATTTACAAAAGTAGTTACCTGTTTTGGCTCTTTACTCAACGTGCCTGCACGATCGTTTTACCACATATATTCAATACTTTTTTACGTACACTTTTTTTTCTTGATATGTATACAAATAGAACTGCAATGCTAGTTTGGCCTTTGTAGACTGAATCACAATTTGGATGACATTTACTTGGTTAAATCTTATTTGTTTCTCATTCAATATCAATTTAACAATCCACATAATAATGGCTTATCCTTATTATCATTTGTGCGAGGCTTGCTTGTGGTTATGTCTAGCTGGTTTGTATTAAACCATTTACCTTATATTTTCTCAATTGATCTGTGCATTCTTTGAATATACGAGCAATTAATTTTGTATAATACTACCATCCTGTGGAATGCATATATAATAAAACTGTATCTTGCAGACTTGCAGTTACGTGATTGTGATTAATATACTTTTGATTTATAGGGTACTCTTACTGTTAAAACAAATGAGCCTGTGAAAGATGCATTTGGGATGAAATCAAGCTTGGATGTTTTGGTTACTAGTCAAAGGACTCCTACAAATCGTATGATAATGGGTCATCAGTTAAATGATGTAGTCGAAAAGGAAAATAAATCTCCTTCAATAACCCATTTAATCGATAGGCCAAGTCACATGCTTTTAAACGGTGTTGGCATCTTCAAATCTCCAGGAACTGTGACTCCTTCCAACAATTCAGCAAGTGTTATTCAAAGAGCTATTGTTTCATCATTACAAAAAAGTATATCTAAACTAAGAATTCTAGAAGCTTCTCCGTTTTCTGAAGCTTTGAATGCAAAACTTGAAGGTTCAAGTTCTAGATCTTTAGCTGGTCTCTCTAGGATGACCTCTTTGGGCAAATTGTTGGAGAAAGAAGGGGCATCTACTAACATGGGTGGTGATAAGCCCGATACACCAAACAGTCTTGTGCTTAAGGAAAATTGTGCTGAAGCTGCATCACAGCTGGTTTTACCATCTGAAAGCACATTGTCTAGAGAACACATGCATCAAACTATTTTAAGATCTCCAGATGTTAGACATGGTTATAAAGATGATGAAAATAAGATTGGTTCTCCACAAAATTTTAATTCTTCCTCAAAGAAGTTAAAGAAGGGCACAGCAGTAAAATTCGGAGTCAATCCTAATAGAGATGATGAGCAACCTATTCAGCACACCGAGTCATTAGGATCTGGGCTTGGCCATGATGTAGGGTTAGCCACGGCATCTGATGGGATCAGTTCCATGTACATCAAGGGGAGAGAAAATTCAACTCCAGTAAATGTTGCAGGCTCCAATGTAGAAGAAATGGTGCTTGAAAGGAAAGATTTTCTTTACGATGTTCACAATAACTCAGAAACAAGGGGGAACTTTACAAACTTATCAAACAACATAGAACATGAAAAGGTTCAATCAATTTCCAGAGGAAGTGACGGTTCAATTGGACGAATGAAAGCTTCTTCTGCTTTAAATGGCAAGATGGATGATCCATCAAGTCACAAGGTGAAGAACCTATTTTTTTATTTTCTCTTAAAGCTCAGTATACTTACCAAAGATTGGTTGACTCTCATGTCACTTTTTCTTCAGAATTTGGCAGACCAATTTGGTAGAAGCCCCTCAAATAAAGAGCTGCACAGTGTGTTTCACAACGAAAACGGTGATTCTTTTCATGCAGAAATTGTACCGTCTGACGTAAGCTCTGTTGAGCGGAAAGAAAGCTGAACATGTGACAACTGACAAAATTGCTAAAATCAAAAGGATTTCAAATTCTGGCTTGATGTCTCAAGTGACAATGGAATGTTAACTATTGGTCCTAATCTGGAATATCTGGCTGAGGTTTGATTGTCAGCTTCTACTTTGTGTTATTATTGAATAGTTTTCCCTGAATGGAGAACTCCACTCTTGCTAAGAATTATTATTATTTTTGGTTGTATATCAGCGTTTATCTGACATCCTGTTTTGCAGATTCATACAAGATTATTTAAGGAAACAAAACTTCTTCCACATTCAGTTGATAAGATGAATTTGCATGGGGTATATTCTTTTATCCTTGAGCTAGTAAACTTCTCTGCCTTTTCAACTTTTTCTTGCGTATTTACAGCTCTAAAGTTGTGGAGGAATTAAAACCATGAATTGCATGTAGAAAATGGAGTTCATTATTATGTGGTTAGCCTTTGTTTAATATGTTGTGATGGTTGCTCTCTTTGCAGATTGATCGTCTGGTTGATATTCTGGGGCAGCTTCAGAGGTTAAAAACATATCAGCTTTTTTCTAACGAAATTCGGTCTCAAGATAAAAGGTAATTTATACGTAGACCACTCTTTCATTTATGCATATCATTGTAGTTCCCAGCATTAATATTTAAAGTGAAAGATAATTTTGTATTGTATCCGACTTTTGATTGGTTTATTTTATGTGTCAAATCTTAATATTCTTTATGGAAAATTGCAGAGCAGCAGAAACGAAATTGATACTGTGTAAACTTGTGCATGAACAAGCAAAGTTGCAGCTAATGCATGTGAAGCGAGAGAGGCTACTGGTATTTAATACTCCCATCTATCTTCTTTAATAAATTATCTGTTATTATTTTCTTAGTTCAGTTTTATGTGTAGAAAAATGTGCGTTCACTTGCCTCTGGAATTCAAGAGTCCGAAACACTAAAGTTAAATTCACTACAAAACTCCCTAGATATTCAAGTTATTCGTCAGCAATCCTTACTGGACAATGTTAAGGACATTCAAGAGGTATCAAACCCCTAGTTTAAATCTGTTTTTTTGCCCACCTTATATTGAACTGCTAATAGCAGAGAAGAAAGGAAAAAAAAGGTAGGTTGGTTATTACATTTAACGATTTTTACAGTGCCAAGTAGACAAAGCCAAAGTGACTTCAATGACACAGGCTTTAAAAGATACTAATAGAAGAATTTCCAGCTTAACAAAATCTTTCCACATATCATGTAAGTTGAAAGGAGAACCAAACACTGCTGATACTATTGCATATGCTAATGCTCATTTGATGAAAAGAGCACAGTGTCAGATCATACGGAAGGATTTGCAGGTTCTGCATATGCTTAACACACTAGTTCATTTTGTCATGTAAGATGATAATATTATATGATTTGATTGATTGAACTTTTGTTTGCTACTTTTTCACCCTTATTCCAGCTTTGGGTTATTGACAATTTGAAGAGTAGCAAAGATCATCATGACATTGTCCTTAACTACCTTGACCTAATGTTTCAGAGGTTCCTTATGAAGACTCATCTTTATCATGAACTGCATTTTAAAAAAAAGACTTCTTCATAACATGTATTTTTGATCTTGTTAAATTTCCATTGTTGCTACTTACAGGTTAACGATCACCGCTGGTGTAGTCCCAAGCATTTCCATTTCTAATACATTAAATAAAATGAATATGCACAAGGTGAAACATTATATATTTATGTGATGAATTTCTTTATGATTATTCTGTCGGCATTTTCTTTTAAATAAAGAGTTGTCTTGTAGAATTTTAAAGATATGGATGCTTCAACTGCTTTTGGGTTCGTCTTTGATACTGGCTTAGTACAGAAACATGTCACTGCTACAAGTATGGCACAGGCAACACAAGTAAGAATCTTAATAGAAATTATAAACTGCTCTTAACTTCTTGTAGTTAAAAATACATATTTATGTTTTCTTAATAGATGACAAGTTCTCACTTGGGCAATTTGCTCGATGTGATGGAGGAGATTCAACTTGCAAAGATAGAGCTAAAGAACCTGATTTATGCAAAGTTTCACACATCTTTGGGTAATCCTGCCTAAACGTTTTTTTATCCTTGTTTTGCTTCAACTCTTTTTTCTAAGAGTAAGATTAAAGTTTATTGATAATGAGGGCATCGGTGAAGAGAACATCATATGATATCACTTATGCAATATATATATATATATATATATATATATATATATATATGTGTGTGGGTGTGTGTGTGTGGTGTGTGTGTGTGTGTGTGTGTGTGTAAATAATATATACTTCTCTTTTCTAATGTTGTATTATTCTATTTGAAAAGTGAATTTGCAAGTTTTTATTCTAAAATGTCCTCTTCTCTTCTACATCATTTCATTCATCTACTACATGCAAAAATTAAAGTCCTATAACATATTTGTTTTGCAGATGAACGCCTTTATCTGGAACTCTATTTCTTTGATTCAAACAGCCGAAAGAAGGCAACAATAACTCTAGACACTTCATGTCTAAGAAGGTGGCTTATATTTTATTTATGTTTTTTGACCGTAAAATTTGATGCATATTAAAAGTAAAGTTAGCCGGTCATGTTCTTTTTATGTCTGTGAACTATGTAGGTGTTCATGCTTTCTTATTTCATTAAAATTTTCATGCTTTTGTTGACCTCTGATTGCTATACACTTGCTGACTAAAGCAATGCAATATAAACAGGGGTATCTACCCAGCAGATATTGTTGCAAGCCAGATTGACATTTCTGTAGGTGAGCAACAAAATTCATCCAATGAAAAACTCTCAGCTGATATTGCAGCAGCAGTTCAAGATCTCAGAGTGGGATTTTCAAGGATTTTACGGTTATGTAGGTGCATATCACATTTATTCAGCCTTCAAGGTAAAAAGTAAACAGTAACTCGAGGAAGAGTAGAACCAGTAATGAAGAAAAGAAATTACTTAAGTCTTGGTCAACCACTTGTTGAACTTAAATATTACTGTCTTTCCTTTTCCTTTTTGAGTCTGTAAAAATGTATGATCGGCACAGCTAAGAGTTCTTGCACCCAATAGATGATCTAATCAGTGAATTGCTTGAAACAAGTAGGTTCTGATTTTGAGTTCTTCAAGAAAGGTTATTTTTTTCATTGATGCAGTCTCATTTACTCGAGTACCTAACACATATTTCTAATCCACTTATATTTCATTCTGAAATGTCGACAAACTTGGCTGCTAAACAGTATGCTGGATAAAAGCCTACTAATATTGTCTAGACGCGAAAAAAGGCTGGGTTGGGCTGGGTAACATGTCAAACTGCCCGTATCAAAAGGGGTAGGGTTGCATCGACCTGGGAAATTTTTTTTACTGCTAATTTTTTTTTTAAATAACCACCTTGGTCTTAAATTGCGTGATGCGCTTCGATGCGTTCGGTCCAAAATCTTGATGCGCGATGCGTGATGTGCACGCATCACGTATGTGATGTGTTTGTTAGTAAAAGTAATACTAAAAGTTATATGTACATAAAAACATTAAATTTCACAGGAATTATAAGAAACATGAAAAAATATACATTGGCAGCATGATAGTAGACTTAAAAACGATTTAGAAAGGTAAAAAAAGTCTCTTGGATGCTTGAAAAGTCTCTTGAATGCTTAGAGAAGTTAAAACTCAGACCCAAATTTTTAAAAAATCATAGATTGTTCAAGAGAAAAGTCAAATCCAGTTAAAAATTCGATGTTGCACGCATTTGGCGCATCTTGCGTTGCAGCGCATCTTGCGTTGCAGCGCATCTTGCGTTGCAGCGCATCTTGCGTTGCAGCGCATCTTGCGAAATGTAGCGCAATATTGGCGCATCATGTAAATGCATCTCAACACATGTGGCGTTGCGCTCAGGACACCTCAGCGCATTATGTCGCATTTTAAAACCAAGATTACCACTATGTTAAATATGATTATAAAAGCAATTTTATTACAATGTTAATCTTAGTTTTTGCATGACTCAAATAAAGGAGGGTGTATGCTTTCAATTACTTTTGACCGGCTCATTTCAAACATTAGAGATTAAGCATAACCCAGAACGACCCATTTACAAGTAAGTGGGTGTCAGATTTGACATCTCAAAGTAATACTGAAGTTAACTTCGAAATTTATCTTTAAAGTAGTTAGTAGTCATGCAAACCATAGTCTTGCTAAGACAGCTCTAGCTAATCATAGACTTGAGAAAATGCAAATTTATCTCCATTCATTAGGTTGATAAGACCTAGTTTTACTAGCAATTGTTTTCTTAATTTCTTAATCTTTTTCAATAACAACTCTGCATTGACATCACCTTCTCTAGATGCATAAAGTCAGTAGTGTTGTAGTAGTTGGACTTACCTTTACTCATTTACATATGCATCATAGTGTCAAGTGCCCCTACTTGTTAGGAAAGCTTCTAGTGGGTGTGTGGGACTATAAAAAGTCATAAATGTCATGTTCTTATCATACCAAAAGTTTCATACTAGGACAATCATGATTTCTAGGGTGAAATAAATACCACCCCGAGTTACCAGAATTATATTGTCACATTAAATTATCGACACATAGATTTATACATTTGCATGCATTTTAATGACTTTCACCCATTCTACCCATTTTCTTTTTGGTTACATTGTATAATATGTTACAGACAAGACATTACCCAAATTAATTGACCGCTTGTAAGTAAATATGCCAAAAAGGTAACTCTAGTTACTAGCATTGGCATTTCTTTGTTAGTTTTGGACCAAACCACGGCGAAACTGTATCTTGCCAGTCATTTTAGCCATGGGGTTAAGTCATTAACAGGTGCAGGCTAGAATGGACAAGTTTGTTAAGTTGAATAGCTCTTTTGGTTAACAAAACCTGAGTGGGTTTAGATACTTGTGTCGTTCGGTTGATTGGTTTGTAATGATCTACTTGACCTCTTTCTGCTGGGCCTTCAAATGTGATTCAAAGATGGGAACACATGACACATTGGGTCTGTATGTTGTCATCTGTAGGGAGCAGACATTACAGGTTTTTAAAGGGAAAGGGGCCTAAGGTGAAAGGGGAAAACAGGTTGGATTAGGTGACTGACCAGGGCATGTGAAGTCTGTTTGAAAGACGATAAAATAACAGCAGGAATAGGTTTGGTTATAACTTATAGGTGGGGTTATGTTTAAGTTTTCAGTAACCAATTGACATGGGCCTTCATGAACAACAAGAACCATGTGATACAGTCACCATCCACTCGTGGTTTCAAATACTTTCAATTCAATTATATGATGTTTACGTACAAATTGGATTTCAATAGTTTAAGGAGTTATTAGATTTTAATAATCTCAACTTTCATTTATAGGCCGGGATTAATCCAAACTCAGTAAATGTTTACAGACATCTCAATTTTGAGCTTATTTTTCTTCAACGATCCCTTACTAACTGAGAGTTAAAACCGTTAGTTTTTTTGATTACGTGGACTGTTTATATGGCTAAAACACTAAGCATAAAGTTGAAATTGACTATCTGGTCTGTCAATCTGATACTTGTGCACCTTAAACTCGTCAATCTCCATCTCCTGATTTGAACCACTTGACTCGTTGGAGGTAGATTTCAAGTTACGATAGAGGCTAGACACCGAAAAACAAACCTGATAGAGGTTGGGCGGCGGCGGAGTTAAAAAATGGCTCAAAGTTGGCTTCATTTTATCAAAAAAAAACTAACGGGGGTTAACTCTTAGTTAATAAGAAATCATTGGAGGAAAATAAGCTCAAAGTTAGAAATGTTTGTAAACATTTTATGAGTTGGGATTAATCCCGGCCAAAATGAAACTTGAGATTGTTATAATCCAATAATCCTAGTTTAAAAAGATTTATATTCACTTTTGATGTTCAAGTGTAACTAGGGGTGCTCATAAGAACCAATTAACAAAACTTAACTGAAACCAAAATTGGTTAATATTTGAGTCAAACACCTAGTTTGTAATTGGTTAGGGTATCCAGAACACAAACTGTTTTTTTCGTGGGACTATAACCAGTTAACCGGTAGCGAAAAAAATAGTCGTACTAGCTGTTGGCAATGACCGTATACTTTTTTTCCCTTTCAATTTCTAGTTTTTTTTCAATTCACTTTGTTAGAATAAACAAATAGTGGATGTATTGATTAGATCACAACACAATTCTAGCTAAAGCACAAAAATGCTCAAAAACATAAAAACACTTAAAAAGCTTCCAACTCTTTAAATGCTCAATGACAAGCCTAAGTGGCCAAAGTTTTGTTGGTGTTAGTGCTTTCTCAAAATGAATCAACCATGGACTACCAACAAACTAGAACAAGAAACTTAGAAAAAAAGTTTGATCTATGTGAAATGTCTAATGGTTTGCATAAGGATCGATGAAAGAATTGTCATACATTTCTAAATCCGAGTTGTACTCCACTTTGAGGGTTCATTTGGGAAAATAGTGCAAATCGGTAAAAAACAATCCGTCTCGTGTTAAGCACAAATGTCAAATGAGGGAGGCATTTGAAATTCTGATGTTGATGTGGTTCGTAATAAGATGTCTAACTTTGTTATTCAAGAAGGGTTGTCTCTTGATCATTTTGATAACTGGTGCTTGACAAGCTTGAGTCAACAAGCATTTCATCCTCGTTATGATCACGCAAGTTGTATTGCTCTTATATGTGATTGTTTAAAAAGATGGAAAGATGTAAAAAGACAATTAATTGGAGGTTTTGAAAATTTAAAAACCAATGACAATTTAATTATCAATTTTTGCCAGCTCCACTTTGTACCTTTGCATTACCACGCATTGGGTTAATCTCAATAACTGAGAAATGATAAAGTGTACGACCGTGCTTGACATTTTTAGATATTCTCACACCAAATAATTTATTTAATATATTAGATGGTATTTTTTAAACTTCTAAGATACAACACAAAATATTTTCAATATCTTTTGATAAGGTCTTAAATAATAGAAATGACGTTGAGAAATTAATTAGAATATGTAATGATTTGGAAGTCTTTTTTAATAATCTATGTATTACACACGTTGTTGTTGTGGTTGAACAAAATGGAGTAAATGATTCTCAAATTCTAAACTTACACACATCATTAACTTGGTTGTGTGCAATGTCGCAGACCAGTTGCCACTTATACACTACAACTGAAACTGATTGATTGTTTCAATTAGAGATGGCAAACCGGGTACCCGGGCCCGGGTACAAACCGGGTTGGGCCCCAACCGGGTTTTTTTGTACCCGGTATTGGTGAACCCGGTACGAACCCGGGTCGGGTTCAGCGGGATACAAACCTACCCGTATACCGGGTAGGGTCGGGTCGGGTTCGGTTCGGGTATGAAACCCGGGTTCAACCGGGTTTTGTCCTTTTTTTTTTTTTTTTTCTTTTTTTTCTTTTCTTGTGTGTGTCGAACACCGGGTCGTATGTTTTTTTTCTTATATTTTCTTTTCTTTTTTTTTCTTTTTATTTTTTCTTTTCCTAAACGGGTTCACTTGAATGACAAAATTTAAACAACTTAATATATAAATATATACAATCTTAGACAAAATGTTACACTTATAATATACAAATATTAAATACTTTTATATAAAACATTTGAATGACAAAGAAATTTAAAAAAAACATAAAAGACATATAATATTAAAACAACTTAAAAATACATAAATGAATCAATAAAAAATAACAATATCGTCTAATTTTATCTACTACACAAGATGCTTGATCAATGCTAATTTTTCATCGGATATGCCAGAAGATACTCCGTCTTCTACCTCTTCATCATGTACTTTAGCTTCGAGTGTAATCTCGTCTTCGAGGCTTGTTGGTCTTGTATACGATCCGTTGCGTCTAAGTGATCCTTTAAACAAATGCACATCTCCACTGCTTCCGGAGTTAGTCTTGTTCTCCGTAATGATATTACCCTGCCACTAAGAGAAAAAGCAGATTCCGAAGCTACCGTAGAAGCTTGGACGCTTAGTAAATCACGGGCCATAGCAGAAAGAATCAGAAATTGGGATTCTTTTCCTTTCCACAAGCCAAAATATCGAATGCACGATAATCTTCGGTAGTCATAGTGGAAATAAAATCCGTTCCACTATATCTACCGCTCACTTGTTGGGGTGTTACCCCTTTGTCGTTTAGCCGTCACATCCCGGACAACATTCAACATAGTCAAAACTGGGTCTTTAACCGATGTACTAGCACTTGAGGTTGATTTGCTTGGCATGGTTATGTTTACGTTAGGCCCATATCTATTTAAATAAAAATTATAAATTGTTTTCAAACTATGATTAAAATTTTCTTTTGCCTCGTTTGAAAAATTAGGGTTTTCGTTATGCATATCCAAATTGTCATTTATCTCATCTATCAAACATTCAACCCCCGCAACATTTAGAAACGGATTTAAAGCGGTGGCACATGTAAAAACAGGTGGTAAGTCCTTAAAATATTTTTTAAACTTTTCTTTCATTGGTTCTATCATTTGATTAAACATATTATTTTTATTCTGAAAATTTTTAAAATTCAAAGACATAAAATATAATTCTTGAAGCACCGAATACTAGTAAATAATAAACTCCCGATAATTTTGTTGTTGATTTTTTAAAAACCTCAAAAAACTCGGATAGAACGTTGAAGATTCTCCCAACCCGCATCCGAAAATGGGTCGGCTTCACCATTATCCGAAAGACTATTATGAAAAGCTTTCAAAGTGCCCTTTTTTTTTAAAGCACATCAACATGTGACAAGTCAAATTCCACCGAGTAGGTACACCCAATTATGACCTAAAAATATAGAGTGCGTATCCTTACAAAGTTGTTTATAATCTTTTAATATCTTCTTCTACTTTTTTTAAAAACGTCATGTAACATAAATCGAAAGATGTAATAAGTTATTAACATATTGTCCGGATAGTCCGTCTTGCACTACTAAATTAATAATATGTGCAACCAACGAGTATGGAAAAAATCACCGTTTGCAATCGGAAGATATTTTAATTTTAATTTTCAACCGTGATTGTGTTGTTAGAGGCGTTATCAAATGCATTGAAAAAAGTTTATTTTGGTATTTAAAATTACTTATTACATTATCTAAAAAGTAAAACAAAAATTCTCCGGTGTGTGGATGCGGAAAAGATCAAATGCAATCGTACGTTTCATCAATTGCCATGAATTGGGATCCACCCAATGAGCGGTGACGCAAAGGTACGATTCGGGTAAACCGTGTGGAGCCGACCAAACGTCACTAGTTAAGTTTACACCGGTGTTAAATTTTCAAATAATACAATTAAATCATTTTTTGCTTGTTTCCATAATTTTAAACAATAACGCTAAGTGTAGTACGACTTACGTGAGTGTAACGAGTTGAAGCGTCTCTCGAATTAAGTTGGTCAACCGGGATTGTCGAAGTGACTAAAAGACAAAGCTTCTTGAATCACGAACTTCGCCATTCGATCTCGAACCGTATTAACATCGTAATTAAAGATTCCACCGTCTCCACCCAATTGTGTTTGTTGCGAATCGATTACTTTTCAACGACTTACAAAACTTCTTGCTAATGTGTTTGTTTAAAGTCGTGTTAGAATCTTTAGCAAGCAAAGCTCCACAAAACTTGCAACGAGCCTTTACAGACCCGTCACTCAACTCAACCATCCCATTGCACCAACATCCATGTTACGATTGTGTGCAAGAACATGAACGACGGTTGGAGCGTTGGACAACCTTGACCAATGGAAGATTGTGAGTGAGCCATATCAATATTGAAGAGAGTGAAAGTGTAAAACGAGAGTAAACGAGAGTATTTTTGCGTTTTTTGCGTATGTTTTTGCGTTTGAGACTTGGATACTAAATCATATCAACCCACACTATTTATACTAACTTATAAGCCTAAAAGTAACAAAAAAGGGCCAAAAATCGATCCCAACGGCTATATAGCCGTTAAAAAACGGCTACTTAAAAAAAAAAAAAAAAAAAACGGTCCAACCCGGGTTCAATCGGTTCCGGGTCGGGTCGGTTGGGTTCTAAGAATTCTAGAAATCATACCCGGTTCCAACCCTACGGGTTTTTTTCGGGTCCAAACCGGGTATACAATACCGGGTCGGGGTCCGAACCCGTTTTTATGGGCCCACCTCTAGTTTCAATCAAAAGTCAAGTTGAAAGATAAAATTTGAATTTTTTAGCCTACTATTCAAACTAATTCATTTCATTTAAGATGTAAATGCCATTAAAATTTCTTTCTACGGAGAATGTGAAGTTTTAATTTGATTTCTAAGTATAAGAACTAAGGTTCTTAGGTTTTGTCTTGGTTGAAGAATGTATCAAATACTCAACTATTTGAGCTTTCTCTTCTCGTTTTCTTTTAGCTAACACTTCTTGACAATTTTCTACATTTTCTAGAGGCATACAACTGTGGGTTTCTAGTTACACCCCCGGCACCAAAACTATTTTGGTTTTGGTATCCTGGGAAACAAACGAGTTGTTTTGAAAGATTCTAAGATTTGTTTTAAGAAACCCATGTTGAAACAAAACCTCAGCAATCATCTACGACGTCACCTATAGTTCTTGCCCATTTACTTTATTTCATTTGTCATTATATTGTAACTATCTTGTTTCTCTTTCATTCTTGTATTGTAATTAAATAATGTTTTTTTTTTTCTGTTTTACAAATGGTATTCCTACAAGTGTGTTGATGAGTTAATAGGTTTTCCAAAAAAGCTTTTTAAGCCTCCTTATACGCAAGAAGGTAAACGAACGAATGGATCGGAGCTACTTGGAAAATGGAAAGATTTATACAAGTTAAACGTTTCGTTACCACTTTTTGAAAAAGCCTTAGGTATAAATATGTTAGATACTTGTGACTCGATTGTTGAAATAGTATCTCTCTCCCAAAAAACATGTTTTCTTTTACTGACGTACAAAGAAAATATTTTGTTGTGAATGAACAATATATTGAGAAATTGTCCAATATACGTTGCATTGACTGCTATAAAGACTAACTACTTTTTTAGAAGTCAAAGAACAAGTTAAAGGATAGAATCTGCATGACTGTCATCCGGTTAGTGTGAAAGGTTCAAGGTTAATATAACATGTTTATCAATCCTTATGAGATATTGAAAAATATTTCATAAGCGATTATTTGCAATGAAGATTAGAAAAAAATTATCAAAAGCTTAAAGAAATTTTTTGTCATTACCAAAGATAAAGTTTATTATATGTTAAAGAGCTCTTCGTTATTTCTCGGGTTTTATTTTGTGACGTCTACTACTTATTGTTCCAAGACGAGTAAGACGAGTAATGATCTCTATCCTTAAAGTAATTTCGCTCCGTTCTGCCATTCGACTTGCGTGCTACGGGTATTGCGAATTGCCTCCCAAGATACAATGAAGCAACGTATGCTGAATTGTTAAACACCTCTTGCACGAAAGAGAGATTAACCCGGATAAACCAGTGAGTGCACAAGGATTTCCTGTATACAAATATATTTGTTTCTGGGTAACAAATAATTGTATTTCTGGTGTATAAAATAAGGGAGATTTGGAGATCATTTTGGTGTGTAAAACTTGGATTATTGAGTGATACAAAAACAAGATAAAGGGTTGCTATTTATATGTTTTTCATATTTTAAAAAACTAACATCAGATTCTTTTAAAATCTTTCCCTTTTATTCTAACGAGAAAAGTTAAACTGCATGTTGTGGCGGAACTGTACGATTTGTGGCGGAACTGTACGATGACATCAATGTAATTAACGATGGATGCAGCACGTCTACGAACTTCATGACGCTCGTTGCTCTAGTGACACTAACACGGTTAAATACATAACATAAAAATATAAGGTTTAGGTGCGTTTTGATTTTGGAGACTGAAACATAAAAAAACAACATTATGCATTGCACGTACGTAAAAATCTAACAGAAGTAATCTAAATTAAAAAATAATTATGAAAAGTAAAAGAAAAAAAGTTAATTTAAATGAAAACACACATGAAAAAAGTAAAAGAATAAAAAACAAACATAAATTTAAGTAAAGCATGGGGATGGAAGTTTGAACTCAACTATATTAAATATGAGCTAGAATGCTTTAACTACTCCATCACATACAACTTTTGTGTATATCATTGAATAAAATGTATTAAATTAATCTTCAAAAGAATAAAAGAATAAAAGAATAAAGATATAGTGAATCACCGAACAACCTTTACAATTGAGTTTATATACAATACTCTGAAAATACTTTTGACTTAATTTGAAAATCATTTTCCCAACGCTATTCATCAATTGTATAAGGACCTCAAAAGTAGAACACATAATAGTAAGTTGCATGAATTAAATAAATAAAATATTAAATAACTATTAATAAAAATTTATGCATTATAAAATCATATTTGAATATAAAATATGATTATAATTACGATAAATAGCTAAGTAAATAAACAATAATGTATTTTTTATAAACTTTTGTTTTATAAAAAATTGTGATTTTAAATATATTGTTTAAGAAAAATGATTTTTAAAAAAAAATTCGTTCTATTTTGTATTTTATAAAATTTTTGTTTTTAAAAGTGTGTTTTTAATAAAGAATAGGTTTTTTAATTTATTAAATTTGTATTTTTTAATTTAAAATAGTATGAGTAATATTATTAGTATTTAATATTATTAATAATAATATAGAGAAATGAGAAAGTAAGTATAGTGAGGTTTACAATCGTTTCACGCTTATTTTAGTTTTTTTATAAATAGATAGATAGGCTAAAAACCCCTTAAATAAACGGATTAAATTTTATGTAAAATATATATGTAAATAACACGAATAGTTACAGTATAATATTTTAATATAAAATATAATTAAAACTATATATACGTAATAGTTCAAGATGCAAAACAATTATACCATTTTTTAACTCTCTTATCTATATAGTTTTATTTTTAAACGTTCGTTTTAAGATTTTTTATCACACCCAGTTGACCGGGTCTGGTCGTGACTGACTGATATCATCACAATGCAGCGGAATTAAACAATTTCAAACTTAAACATTACATCGTTTAACATATCCATAAATTACATTTTCTAAATATCCGAATAAACATATTAATTTAATTGTTCAAAGGTGCTAAGGTGGATAGGGCGGTGGCTAAGTCTCCAAAGGTTCATCTAAGCGACACCTATCCTTTTTAACACCTGTCATTCAGTCTTCCCCTGAAATACACACCCAAAATACGTCAACATAATATTAGTGAGCTCATGAGTTTAAGACACATTAAGAAGTTGGGGTGTCATGGGGTTTATCATGTCACTATCGTGACGATACATGAGGTTTTTCGTATTTTCGGGTTTCAACGGGTTACCGTGATGAAATGGTTGATCAAGCGGTATTTAAGGGCTGAAGTGAGAACTTGAGATGGCGAGAGAAATCTGTCCAAAAGGTGAGATTATAACCGATCTACGTATAGGAAGAAATGGAAGATAGAACTTGATGGTGTACAAGTGTGTGTATGTGTGTGTGTTCAAGAATGTTTACCTTAACTTGTTGTGGGTGATGGTGCTTGAGTTTAGGCTGTTCCCTGGCTTCAAAAAGCTGGAGTTTTAATGCTTAATGAGTGCAAGAGAGTAGAAAATTATCTAAGAGAGAGTGGAGAGTGTTTAGAGAGAGTTGTAGTTTGAAAGGAAAGTGAGGGTGGTGGTATGGATGGGGTCGGCCGAGAGGGGTATTGGAGAGGGGTTTGGGAGTCTCAATTCTTAGATTTTATAAGATTATGGCTGGGATTTTATGGAGATATAACAACCATTGCAAGTCACTAAATCCTTAGGTAACACATTTATGCATTGGGTGGCTTGGGTGGTGATTTAACCAAGCATAGATTTAATATTTTCTTTTTTTTATTACAAAAATTCCATGTGTAGGCTGATATGTGCATATGTGTGTCGACTTATATATATGTGTGTATATATACGGGTGTGTGTGTGTATGGGGTGCATGCGCTCGTACGTATGCATGCATATATGTATGTGTGTACACGTGTGTTGTAGGTATATATGTATATATATAAGTATGTATGTATGTTTATGTTATGTGTGTGTGTGCCGTGTGATATATGTACATATATATAGGTGTGTATGTCGTATGAATATATATATACAGGTGTATGAGTGTGTTGATTTATTATTTAGGAGTTTAATAAAATTACATAAGTATTGTTATAATCTTATCTTATTAGAAGATTTAATAGGATAATATAGGATTATTCATGTTGTGACTTATCATATATTTTACTTAGTTATGTTTTATCTATTTGTTTTATGTATTTAAAAGTAATAACATATTATTTAATAATTACTTAGTGCAAAATGTCTTTATGTTTTTATAGAAATTTTGAGTCTTTTAAACTCTTATGTATATTTTTATGTGCTCTTAAAACTTATGGGTTTATCATCTCTTAAAACTTATGGGTTCATCATCTGTTATCTAATATTATTTATAATTTACATGGTTACGTTTATTAAGTTTTGTTGATACACTTAAGTTGTTATTATACGTTATGTGTTCGCTTGGTTGTTTTTATTCGGATGAGCCGATGTTAATGGGTTGGAAGTTTTAATGTTCATTGGAGTTCCATGTACTTAATTTATTAACCAAGGTTTATTTTAATAACTTTCGTCTTCTAAGCTATCGGGCCCGAGGCCCATTTGGTCGGTTCAGCATGCCCCATAATCGTATGCCGGCCCACTGTCCCATATTGGTTATGCGGGCCAAAGCCCATTAAGTTTTGTGGCCCAATAGCTAAATTAGGGTTTGATGGGCCAAAGCCTATTTAGTTGTGTGTATTGATATGGGCCTAAGTCCAAATCTGTTGGGCCCAATTTGTGAGCTCCATAAATAAAGGTTTGGTGTTATTGCGTGACCCAGTAAGGTTTTTAAAAAAACTTTTCTAGGCTCAAAAATCAGTGTTGTCATGTTTTTTATAAATTTTTTTTATAAAAATCTTGTTTTATAAAAACTCTATTTTGTAATTATTCTTGTTGTTTTAATAAGACTGTTTTAAAAAAATTTCACCTGTTTATAATTTTTTTCAATAACAATAGGATTTAAAATATTTTGTTTAAAAATGTTTAGTGTTTTTAAAAATTTCATATTATATAAAACTTTAGGTTTTTGTTACTTAGATTTTAATTAAAAGATGAAAAGATAGCTTGATTTTATAAAAATTTAGATAAGAGAGAGAAATATAGCAATTAATAAAATTCATTTTTAATAAGAGAGATAAATTTATATGAGTATTTAAATTACTATAATACCCTTTTGAAGGGAAAATTGATATGTGGATGTCTATAAAAATAACAAGTGGCAAAAAAGTGGCTTAAGAGAAGGAGAAGTGGCAAAAAAAACCTTGTTTTATTAGATGTTATTATAGATTAAGAATGTAGACCTTCATTCTATCTGATAGTTCTTTGCAAGGTTAGTTATTTCAATTTTTGGTGTGCTTAAAAAAAATCAATTCGTCATAAAAACACTAGACTAGTGTTAGGTTGTAAAAACATTGGACCCATTGTTTGTGGTGGGGTTGACCTCACCTCATACATTTTTTTTCGAATGTTATATAAGCGATCAAATTTCGGCCGACCCCATAAATGTTGACACCAACTCCTATAAAACTTTGAGCCAACTAAAAAAATGTTGACTCCGACCCCAAGAAGTTTTAAGACCAACCTAGTAATTTTGAAACCAACCTCCATAAAATTAATAACAAATATAAATCAATTAGTTTAGATGATAAGTCCATTAAAAACTATTTTGGATAATTTAAGTTTAAATTTAACAATTAACTATTAAGTCTATATTGATTTTATTTTTAACTTAGCAAGCCTATTTAGCAAAAGCCATTTTATCAGTTATACAAAATTTTATGATGAGTGTTACATAATACGGGTAGAGAAGCCGAACCAAGCCTGAGCTTGTTTAGGCTCATGTTGGGATCATTTTGCCTTAAGAAAACTCAAACTTGTGCTTGAGTTTGGCTAGTGTAGGACTTTAATTCTAAGGCTCGAGCTCAACTAATATAGCAAAGCTTTTTTAGTTTGAATTTTTCTAGTTCAAGCTCTGCCTAAGCTCTCTTGTTTATTGATTACCTATTTTTATAAAAAAAAGTTATAATAATAATTATTTATATAAGTATATTTTAATATTTTAATACATTAAATAACAGTTATATATAAAAAAAAACTCATTTAGACACGCGAGCGGACTTGATATGTGAAGATCCAACTCGAGCTCATTTTTAAATGAGCCTTAATATGAGCTCAAGTTGCTCGATCTAGTTTTTTACAAGCCGATCTTGAGTAGCTCATGAGCTGGCTTGACTCGTTTATAAACCTAGTGATGATTGTAAATATAAGTTTGATAACTAAAACATGTTGATAGATCAATATACATATTATTTGTTTAATTTGTTTTTTTTATCTTATTGTGTGATTCAACCCGACCCGAACCATACCAAAACAATTAATATCGGGTGATAGACAACTGACCCTTAAAAATTTCTGACCACATGAAAAAATTTTCTGGGCCCGCCTCTAAGTATCGATCTCAAGGGCAGGGTATCTAAGTATAATAGATCTTTATTAATATCTAGCCTCCGAGAATGTATGAAATCTTATCACCTAGCATTGAATCCTCTTGACTGTTCACAACGCTACCACTCATCCTTCCCACAAACAGTCCTAATCAGCATGCCACATCAGCTTTCCACTCACCTCCACCCATTCTTCCCACAAACACTTTTTACCCCCAAACTATCCTTCTCACAAACACCTTTATTTTTCCACCTCACATTTTCTTTTTTTATTTACTTTAATAAAAGATATTTAAATTATTGTAAATATATTTAATTAAAATAAATAATGGAATTAAATATCAAATGATCAAGTTAAATACTTAAATTAAATAATTCTAAATAAGAAAATAATAAAATAAAACCGCAACTACATTAAAATAAAATAAAAACAACAACGTAAAACAATAAAATAAAAATGACCATACAAAATTAAAAGATAGAAACAATAATAAAACTACTCTATAATCCCCCTATTCGCCCAGAGATGTTCTATTAGATCGTTCCGCAATGCATGGTGCGCGTCCTAGTTATGTAAGCTTCTAAATTTCTAAGCTGATGGTGGTGCCCCGTTATTGTAACTTTCTGACTCTGGTTCTTGCTCTTCACGCTTCTAGTTAGTTATGGAACGTCCTTCATCTTCTACAATCATATTATGTAATATAATACATGCATGCATTATATCACCTAATACCGGTAAGTTCGAGGATCTTACTGGGGATCGTATCATTGCCCACCTAGTTTGAAGAACACCGAAGGCTCTTTCTACATCCTTTCTTGCAGACTCTTGACGCCTTTTGTACCACTTCATTGTCAAATTATTCTCCGGTGGATATGTAAAACTCTTTACAAGTGTTGCCCATTCTGGATAAATACCATCTGCAAGATAATACCCTGTGGTGTAGTTATTCCCATTCACTGTAAAATTACATTGCGGTGCATTCCCCTCTAAGATTTGATTGAAAACTGGTGATTGATTAAGCACATTGATATCGTTGTTTGATCCAGCTACTCCAAAGAATGCATGCCAAATCCAGAGGTCATGTGATACAACTGCTTCTAGCATAATGGTAGGATGCCCATGATCACCACGAGTATATTGACCTTTCCATGCAGTTGGACAATTTCTCCAACTCCAGTGCATACAATCAATGCTTCCAAGCATTCCAGGAAACCCGTGATGGGCTTCATGTTCAGCTACTAACCGGTCAATGTCATATTGGGTTGGTCTTCTTAAATACACAGATGAATAAATTTCCACGATAGACCTGCAAAACTTTTGTAGACATTCCATAGCATTACTTTCACCAATGCGTAAGTATTCATCGCATTGGTTAGCTGTTGTGCCATATGTCAATTGACGAATGGCACTTGTGCATTTTTGTCTTGGTGATAGACCCTTTCTACCTACAGCATCATATCTTTGCGTAAAATATTTCCAGTGTACAGATTTACCTGGTTCAGATAAATCTGTGACGATACGATTAAAAAGACCAATGCGCATCCTGAACCGCCGTCTGAAGAAACTCTCATCGTACAACTCAAATCTGTGACGATACGATTAAAAGGACCATATGACTTGTGTCGATGAAAAGGATTTTCTTCTCTTCCAACTCAAAGAATTTATCAATTTTTTTGTCGAAATGTTAGATAGCTTTCTTCTTTACCTTTGTCGTCTCAGCCAAGTCTTCAACGAGACTTAGTCTCTTTGCTTTGTAAGCAAGTGAAGAAGAAGAAGAAGTCATGCCTTTACCCTTTATTTTAGCCAGCTTCTTGGCCTTGTCCCTCCCCATTAGACGTGTTGGAGGTTCCTCTCGAGACTCTTCTTCTAGAGGTTCTTCATCTTGATCTTCTTGTTGCATTGCAAGAACAACATCATCATCATTATCATCATCAAGTGATACCCCCCACTCTTGAGTTGATTCGGGAGTATTGCCAAAGTTGGCATCCGAAGCAGAAGTGGTATACTCCCTGTGCTGCTTGCTTTGTTCTTTTGGAAGCTTGATGACCATTTGTTCTTTTGGAAGCTTGATGACCATACACTTTGGTAGGCCCAGAATACTTTGGAATGTCTTTAACTATCCTCCACACATGTTCATATGTGAAGGCAACATTCTTAGTGTTCATGTAATCATATTTTGATTGGGTTATATATTGGTCTTCCGACCAACCACTTTTGTATTGTGACTTGATACGAACATAAGACGCATTAAAGTGAGCAACCTTTCCTTTGATCATATGCCAGTGACTTCTAAGGTTGTGAGCATTTCTTGGAATTTGAGGGTTCCCAGCATTGTAATGTTGTTCTATCCTCCCCCAATATGCATGTTGGTTTTGACTGTTGGCAATTATTGGGTCTTCAAAAATGGCTACATAAGCCTTAGCCAACAACACTTCATCATTAGCTACCCACTTGATATGAACAGACTTCTCAGCTTTTTTTTTTTCCTTTTCCTTTTCCTTTCCCTTTCTTCTTTGTTGGTGTTTTTTTGGGTGACGATTGTGACCTTTCGAATATTCGTTAATTAGTTGTATCTCCATTATCTCTTGTAAGTGGCATTAATGAAATCAATAGAACTATGAGAGTTCATTTGCAAATTCTAATAATCCCTTTATATCTATTAATTGGTAATCTTAATTATGTTTTTTTAGATAAATAAACTAATAAAGTACTAGTTTTAAATTTATAGATGTCCCTAAATTTAAAAAATGTATATATATATATATACATATATATATATATATATAAATATTTAGTAAAGTACATTGTAAAAATGTGATCTTGAGCAATAAATTAAAACAAACAATCAAATTATGAATTTTTATAAAAAAAAACAAAATTTATAAATAAAAGTAAAAACTTTAAAAGTTATAATTTTGTAAACTAAAAAGAATTAATTTAAAATGAAAAAGTTCCTAAACTACAGGGACCAAAGTTGTAAATATTTTAAAAACCCAAACCTTTCCCCCCCCCCTCCCCCGACTTTCCGGTGGCCGGCCAGCCAAACTCCGGCGCGGCTCCGGCAACCGCTAAAACACTTTTAAAAACCAATTTTAAAACCGCAAATCGTTTTAATCAGCTCGTGAATCCGTTTCCAACACAAAGGTGTGTGTTAATTTTACTTTAAATGCTGTTGTAATGGTCTCGAACACGAACCGAACCCCATCAAAAACCAAAACCCGTTTCAACCTTTAAATTGTGTTATTAAGGTAATTAAACACGAATAAACGTTCATCTAATCATTTCGAAGTTATGAGCATAATTAAATCCACTAGAAACGGCCATTTATACACTGAATTCATCATGAAACACCCGAATCAAAAATTTGAGTCGTTGGGCACCAAATCGTTCAAATTAAAACTATAAATTAGGGGGAAAATGATCGAAACAGCCTCTTTTAACCCCTGTAACGTCAATTTCTCGAAAAACACACACAAACACTGCTCTTGATCGACTCCACAGGCGCGACCCTGTTCGAACGTGTACCAGTCGATCCTACACTAAATCAGGTAATTCGAAAGGCCCACACACTCGATTAATCATGGGGAAGAAAAGCCCTATGGTTAATTCCATTAACATCGGTGAATTCATGACCAATTGGATCGATCTTGAAACTAGGGTTCTTGGTGGAATTGGGGATTTCCAATTTGAGTCTTTTTATGATTTTGACACGAAACCTTGACAGGCGCAGGCGCCCTAGCCTGCTGGTTAAAGCGAAAGAGGGATGAGTAGGTGGTCCCGGGTTCAAACCCGGACACCTGCAATATTTTTTTTAAAACACGATTTTAACTATTTTTAATCCCAAAAAAAAATTCTAAAATATTATGAAAATCATATAAGAATCATTTTTATAACTTATACTAAACTGAGATTTAATTAGAAATATTTTCTTGTAAATTATTAGAAATTATAATTTAAATTCTTCATTTTTATTTTGAAAGTTATAAAATTATTATAAAATATATTTGTAAGTTTTAAATTGTATAATATATATATATATATATATATATATGTATATATATATGTATATATAATTAAAATGTTTCATCTTTTGTATTTAATAACTCATTTTTGTACAACATCACTTATTATAAATTTGTATTAAACTACAAATTATTTACTATATCAAATAGCATTTCAATAAACTTTTTTTTATTTATTTAATGAAATTACAAAAAATTTCTTATTTGGTTAGTTAAATTCTAAAATAATTATTGTGTTTATTTTATAATTTATAATAATTGGCTAAACGGGTTATAAATTCTCAAATAAAATCATTATACTATCAGGTTGTCACCTAAAACCCCAAATTCCACAAGAACAGTAGATTTCCGAGTAGCCTTTAAAACTATAATAATTATGGGTTCACTTTAAACGCCATCCTCTAGGTTGAATTCTTAACGAACCTTCGGTTATCTGCTCATCATAATCTTTCAAGTGAGTTTCCCATATCCCGTTTTACTTTATTTCACACGGTTTGGGGTGAAACATGTTACCCGTATCATAATCACACTTGTAAAGACGTTTGAATACTTGTAATGCACGTGCAATTCATCTTACATTTTGTCATGGTTATTTGAGACTTGTGCAATTATTATGTGATAGACTCTTGTAAAAACAATCATTAACTATTGCTAGCCTAGCGACGTCATAGATCTATGGGTTTGACAAGCTTATTTGGTGCTAAAGCCGAGGTTATTGCCGACTCCTGATGGCGTATTCTTGATCATCATGGGAACCTAGTACACTTAGCTAGTCGTATATTAATCGTTATGGCCATATCTTTGTCAAGGTTTGATTGTATCATTATGCTATCCATATATTTTGCATTATCCTTTAACCTATGACTTGAATTGCCTTAGTAAAGATTTTATATATGTATGTACAATCTATGAGAACTCACCAGCATTATATGTTGACTGTATTTTCTAACATGTTTCAGGAAATACTCAATCTTAGTTGTTGCTCTTGAAGATATGAAATCATCTAGGATTGGACCTAGAGAACAATAAAGATCATGCTTTGAAACGTGATGTTTAAATTATACTTATGTTATGTTTGTTTGATTTGAGACTTATGTTAAGACAATGTTTGACATGAAATGGGTAGTTAATAATCTTTACAATTTGAAGTAGCGTTGTGTGGCATGAACAATCTTAACCCTCACATCTCAACGTTTCTGCCGTTAAGGTTGGGGTGTGACAGATTGGTATCAGAGCCCATAACTATAGGGATTTAGGTTATTAGAAATGGTGACCTAGACTATGGTTAAAATAGAGACCTTTTACATGAGCATTCTTTATGATCTTGTAAGCTTACTTATATGCATATCACATGATGTTACATCCTACATGGTGAATCCTTTATGTGATACTTGACTTTACCTAGTGAAATTGTGCTTTAGGTTGTTAATTTGAATGACAAAACCTTTAACCTTATGCATCTCCAATTTCTTAACCCTCCTCACTTGTCACTAGTTCCAATGTGCCCTTGTCTCTTTCTTAAACTTATTCTCGACTACATGTGGAATCACACTCATTATATCGAATGGACAAATCCTTTAGACATTATGTCTAAATCTTGAAAATCTCATCAAGGTTTTTATTCTATTAGTCTATAGGAAAAATGTGTGACTCATAAACACTTGTATTCTGAATTTCCTGGCAAAAAGCCCTTGGGCTAAGGTAAGCATTTCACATAAATCCCAATCAACTACGGGACCAGTTATGCTTACCTGGGGATTTCTGGGATGAGTGATAAATTATGGTCAAAATACGCAAATTCCCCAAGACAAATTAGAATTAATTTACCTTGATGTGTCAATGTTCCTATTGGCTGTGTGTTACCAAATGGAACCATCCTGTATACGTATGTAAATTCCAAAGAGTTATGTCTATTTGAACTGATTTATCTCCAAAACTCTAATATCTGCTCTATTTTTTTTAGAATGTCTCGTCATCATGGAAAGCGTGGTAGCTCAGACCGCAAACTCGCCGCTATGATCGCCCGGCAAATGGCTGCCGTCCTTCCTATCATGGTTGCTGAATTAAGTAGCACTTTAATGGCCAACACTAGTAACAATGAAAATCGAAACAATGATGGCGATGGTAACAATGGTCAAGGAGAATACAACAACAACCAAGGAGGGAATAACCGAACCTGCACCTTCAAACACTTCAACTCTTGTAAACCAACTAGTTTTAGTGGGAAGGAAGGAGCCACTAGACTTCTCGAGTGGTTCGAGAGTATGGAGAACACTTTCATCAATAGTGAGTGTCCTGAAGAACTCAAAGTTCGTTATGCTGCTAGTGTTCTTCAACAACAGGCACTTAACTGGTGGAATAATGAGAAGAGGAACCGGGGTGCGGAAGTTGCATTGGCACTTACTTGGGAAGAGTTCAAGAACATTATGATCCAAAAGTTCTGCCCGAGGAGTGTATTGCAAAAGTTGGAGGTAGAGTTTTGGAATCTCAAACAGGATAGTGGCAACCATTTGGCATACTCCACTCGACATCATGAATTGAGCATGCACTTACTGCACATGGTGGATATTGTACCCCGTAGCATTGAAAAGTTTATTAAAGGGGTACCACCATAAATTCAAGATGCTATTATGGGGAGTAGGCCCACGACCCTGGAAGAAGCAATCAACATTACTGCACAGCTCATCGAAAATCACATTAAGGCTGGCACCTTGACGGTGAAGGGTGCCAAACCAACTGAAAAGGTGACTCCCGAGGCAATTAAAGAGGTGAAGGCTGAATCATCATTCAAGGGCAAGAAGCGCAAGTTTACACCTGGTCGAAATTTTGCTGTGTCAGCACCCAATGCCCCATAAAAACAAGCTGCCATTGCAAATCAAGCACCTATTGCAAGAGCTTATACGGGCCCGCACCCAATGTGTAACATCTGCAAGTATCATCATGCGGGAAACAACCCATGTCGTATTTACTCACTTTGAGGGAAATATTGGCATTTGGTTGCTACATGTCACCGTGCACCAAACAATGCTGCTGTAGTCGCCAATCGGGCTTGTTACAATTGTGGCGAAACCGGCCATTTTCACCCACAATGCCCCTGTCTTGCGGGAAATGTTCCACGAGCTCGAGGACGTGCCTTCAATATTAACGCAAACCAAGCACAAGCAAATAACAACGTGGTGAACGGTACGTCATTCTTTACTGCTACTCGAACTCTTATTGAATAAAATTTTATTCTGCTTTCCATGTACCGACAATAGCCTTATCCCGGAACAGGTATGTATCTTGTAAATAATTGCTATGCTTCTGTATTGTTTGATTCGGGAGCGGATAAGAGTTTTGTGTCCTTAGAATTTGAACCCGTACTTGCTAAGCCGCGCTCTAAGCTAGAAAAATCATTTATGGTCGAAGTCGCTGATGGTAAATCTATCGTTATTGACGTCATCATTCGTGATTGCACCTTGAGTCTTAACGAGCATGAGTTCCCTGTTGACCTTATTCCCATGCAACTCGGGAGTTTTGACGTCATCATGGGCATGGATTGGTTAGCCAAACACTATGCGGAAATTATCTGTTTCGAGAAGTGTATTCGCATTCCTCTACCTTCGGGTGATACCCTAAAAGTAGGTGGGGAGAGATCGTCCAAAGGACTCAAGCTTATGACGTGTACTAAGGCTCGAAAGTGTAAGTAAGAATTACATAGCCTTTTTGGCTTATGTAGTCAACACGAAAGCCAAAAGGAAGGAGCTTAAGGATATTCCTGTTGTACGGGACTTCCCAGATGTGTTTCCTGAGGATCTTAGTGGATTACCTCCTGTTCGAGAGGTTGAGTTCAAGATTGACTTGATTCCTGGTGCAAACCCTATGGCTAAGTCACCCTATCGTCTTGCACCTTTGGAAATGCAAGAACTAGCCAGTCAATTGCAAGAACTGTCTGATAAGGGCTTTATTCGTCCTAGCTCTTCACCATGGGGTGCACCTGTGTTATTTGTGAAGAAGAAAGATGGCTCATTCCGCATGTGCATCAACTATCGAGAACTCAACAAACTCACCATCAAAAACCGATACCCTTTCCCTAGAATCAATGATCTTTTTGATCAACTTCAAGGAGCCACTCAATTCTCAAAAATTGATTTACGTTCTGGGTATCATCAACTACTAGTCCATGACAATGATATTGCAAAAACCGCTTTTCGTACTTGATATGGACATTATGAGTTCATGGTCATGCCTTTTGGTTTGACTAATGCTCCTACTGTCTTCATGGATCTCATGAATCGGATATGTTAACCGTACCTAGACAAATTCGTGATTGTGTTCATCGAGGACATTCTTTTTTACTCCAAGATGAAAACCGATCACGAGTTGCATTTGCGACAAGTTCTTGAGCTCTTGAAGAAAGAAAAACTGTATGCAAAGTTTTTTAAATGTGAATTTTAGCTTGAGGAAGTTCAATTTTTAGGTCATGTGGTGAATAGCCAAGGAATTCACGTTGATCCTGCTAAAATAGAAGCTGTGAAAAATTGGTGTGTTCCCAAAACTCCAACTGAAGTTCGTTCTTTTATTGGGTTAGCGGGTTACTACCGGAGATTTATTGCCAATTTCTCAAATACGGCCTTAACCCAAAAGAATAAACACTTCGAGTGGGGACCTGATCAAGAGGAGGCTTTCGAGACTCTAAAACACAAGTTGTGTAATGCTCCTATTTTAACCCTTCCTGATGGGAAGGATGATTTTACTGTATATTGTGACGCATCTAATCAAGGCCTTGGTTGTCTTCTCATGCAACGTGGAAAGGTCATGGTATATGCATCAAGACAATGGAAGGTTCATGAAGTGAATTACACAACCCATGATCTTGAACTTGGTGCCGTGGTTTTTGCTTTAAAGATTTGGAGGCATTACCTTTATGGGACACAATGTATAGTCTACACCGATCACAAGAGCCTTCAACACGTGTTCAGCCAAAAGGATCTCAACATGAGGCAACGACGTTGGGTTGAGTTTATTAGCGACTACGACTGTGACATTCGTTACCATCCTGGAAAGGCGAATGTTGTAGCCGACGCGCTAAGTCGCAAAACCCATAATAAGACCGTCTCACTCCAAGAAATTCGAGATAGACGACAATGATTTGACACGCTGGGAGAATTTGACACTGAGATTCACGTGGATGTCAACGTGGCTACTGTTATGCTTCAAAATATAAGAATTGATAGTGACCTCGAGTTTTGCATCCGTGAAGCTCAACAAGTTGCTTTGGTTGAAGGAAAGGAGGATGAAGGATTGGCGGATAATGTTCGGTCACAGCTTGAGACAAAACCGAATGGTATGTTGTACTTCTTGAGTCGACTTTGGGTTTCGAATCGTGACAATCTTCGTAATTTCATCATGAACGAAGCCCATCAAACACGTTATTCTATTCACCCTGGGTCTGATAAGATGTATATGGACCTACGCGGGCAATATTGGTGGCCAGGAATGAAGAAGGACATCGCTTCATACGTAGCCAAATGTCTTACGTGTGCAAAGGTCAAGGCGGAGCATCAACGACCTAGTGGATTACTTGAACAACCTGAAATCCCTATATGGAAATGGGAGCACATATCCATGGATTTCATAACCAAGTTACCTCGTACTCCTCGTGGTCATGATAGTATATGGGTGATCGTCGACCGTTTGACCAAAACAACGCATTTCATACCCATACGTGACACTTACAAAACCTCAAAGTTGGCTCTATTTACATTGATGAGACTGTGAGTTGTCATGGTGTGCCCTTACACATCATATCTGATCGAGATCCTCATTTCACGTCACATATTTGGTCGTCTATGCAAGAATTTTTGGGTACTCAACTGGACTTAAGCACGGCTTACCATCCGCAAACAGATGGTCAAACCGAGCGTACCATTCAAACCCTCGAAGATTTTCTACGTCTTTGTGTTCTTGACTTTGGTGGTGACTGGGATACGCATTTACCTTTAGCGGAATTTTTGTATAATAACAGTTACCACTCAAGTATCAAAATGGCACCATTCGAAGCTCTATACGGTCGTAAATGCCGTTCACCTATTTGTTGGATTGACATTGGTGAAAACTTCATTACCGGTCCTGAACTCATTCAAGAAACGACCGATAAAGTTTCTAAAATCCGTAACAACCTTGAGGTGGCTAGAAGTCGACAAAAGAGCTACGCAGATAAAAGACGCAAGCCATTGGAATTCCATGTCGACGATATGGTTCATCTTAAAGTCTCAAGTTGTCCGCTTTGGGAAAAAAGGGTAAGTTAGCTCCACGGTTTGTAGGACCGTTCAAGATTCTGAAAAGGGTCGGGAAAGTGGCCTATAAACTGGTACTACCCTCTGAACTTAGCGGGGTTCATCCCGTTTTCCATATCTCGAATTTGAGGAAGTTCTTGGCCGATGAAAGTCTGCATGTTTCTTTAAAGGATATACACATAGACGATTCCTTGGATTTTGTTGAGAAACCTGTCGAGTTCATGGATCGAACAATGAAGAAGACCAGAACGACTACCACCCCAATCGTCAAAGTTCGTTGGGAAAATAAACGTGGAGCTGAGTTCACCTGGGAACACAAGGATTACATGAAGAAGAAATATCCGCATCTGTTTGTCTAGTTTATCTTTAATTTCGGGACGAAATTTCTTAAAGTTGGGGAGACTGTGACCTTTTGAATATTCGTTAATTAGTTGTATCTCCGTTATCTCTTGTAAGTGGCATTAATGAAATCAATGGAACTATGGGAGTTCATTTGCAAATTCTAATAATCCCTTTATATCTATTAATTGGTAATCTTAATTATTATTTTTTTAGATAAAGAAACTAATAAAGTAGTAGTTGTAAATTTATAGATGTCCCTAAATTTAAATATATATATATATATATATATATATATATATATATATATGCATATACATATATATATATATATATATACTTATACATATATATATATACATATACATATATATATATACATATATATACATACATACATACATACATATATATATATATATATATATACATATACATATATATATATATATATATACATATATATATATATAAATATTAAGTAAAGTACATTGTAAAAATGTGATCTTGAGCAATAAATTAAAACAAACAATCAAATTATGAATTTTTATAAAAACAACAAAATTTATAAATAATAGTAAAAACTTTAAAAGTTATAAATTTTGTAAACCAAAAAGAATTAATTTAAAATGAAAAAGTTCCTAAACTACAGGGACCAAAGTTGTAAATATTTTAAAAACCCATTTCCCCCCCTCCCCCGACTTTCCGGTGGCCGGCCGGCCAAACTCCGGCGCGGCTCCGGCAACCACTAAAACACTTTTAAAAACCAATTTTAAAACCGCAAATCGTTCTAATCAGCTCGTGAATCAGTTTCCACCACAAAGGTGTGTGTTAGTTTTACTTTAAATGCGGTTGTAATGGTCTCGAACATGAAACCGAACCCCATCAAAAACCAAAACCCATTTCAACCTTTAAACTGTGTTATTAAGGTAACTAAACACAAATAAACGTTTATCTAATCATTTCGAAGTTATGAGCATAATTAAATCCACTAGAAACGGCCATTTATACACTGAATTCATCATGAAACACCCGAATCAAAAATTTGAGTCGTTGGGCACCAAATCGTTCAAATTAAAACTATAAATTAGGGGGCAAAAGATCGAAACACCTCTTTTAACCCCCTGTAACTTCAATTTCTCTAAAAACACACACAAACACTGCTCTCGATCGACTCCACAGCCGCGACCCTATTCGAACGTGTACCAGTCGATCCTACACCAAATCAGGTAATTCGAAAGGCCTACACACTCGATTAATCATGGGGAAGAAAAGCCCTATGGTTAATTCCATTAACATCAGTGAATTCAAGACCAATTGGATCAATCTTGAAACTAGGGTTCTTGGTGGAATTGGGGATTTCCGATTTAAGTATTTTTATGATTTTGACACGAAACCTTGACAGGCGCAAGCACCCTAGCCTGCTGGTTAAAGCGAAAGAGGGATGAACAGGTGGTCCCGGGTTCGAACCCGGGCACCTGCAATATTTTTTTTTAAAACACGATTTTTGCTATTTTTAATCCCAAAAAAAAATTCTAAAATATTATGAAAATCATATAAAAATCATTTTTATAACTTATACTAAACTGAGATTTAATTAGAAATATTTCCTTGTAAATTCTTAGAAATTATAAATTAAATTCTTCATTTTTATTTTGAAAGTTATAAAATTACTATAAAATATATTTGCAAGTTTTAAATTGTATAAAATTTATATATATATATATATATATATATATATATATATATATATAATTAAAATGTTTCATCTATTGTATTTAATAACTTTATTTTAGTACAACATCACTTATTATAAATTTGTATTAAACTACAAATTATTTACTATATCAAATAGCATTTCAATAAACTTTTTTATTTATTTATTTAATGAAATTATTACAAAAAATTTCTTATTTGGTTAGTTAAATTCTAAATAATTATTGTGTTTATTTTATAATTTATAATCATTGGCTAAACGGGTTATAAATTCTCAAATAAAATCGTTATACTATCAGGTTGTCACCTAAAACCCCAAATTCCACAAGAACCGTAGATTTCCGAGTAGCCCCTTTAAAACTATAATAATTATGGGTTCACTTTAAACGCCGTCCTCTAGGTTGAATTCTTAACAAACCTTCGGCGTTTAAGTTCAAGTCTCCTTATCTGGTCATCATAATCTTTCAAGTGAGTTTTCCATACCCCGTTTTACTTTATTTAACATGTTTTGGGGTGAAACATGTTACCCGTATCATAATAACACTTGTAAAGACGTTTGAATACTTGTAATGCATGTGCAATTCATCTTACATTTTGTCAAAGTTATTTGAGACTTGTGCAATTATTATGTGATAGACTCTTGTAAAAACAATCATTAACTATTGCTAGCCAAGCGACGTCATAGATCTATGGGTTTGACAAGCATATTTGGTGCTAAAGCCGAGGTTATTGCCGGCTCCTGATGACGTATTCTTGATCATCATGGGAACCAAGTACACTTAGCTAATCATATATTAATCGTTGTTGCCATATCTTTGTCAAGGTTTGATTGTATCATTATGCTATCGATATATTTTGCATTATCCTTTAACTTATGACTTGAATTGCCTTATTAAAAGATTTTATAAATGTATGTACAATCTATAGGAACTCACCAGCATTATATGTTGACCGTATTTTCTAACATGTTTCAGGATATACTCAACCTTAGTTGTTGCTCTTGAAGATATGAAATCATCTAGGATTGGACCTAGAAAACAATAAAGATCATGCTTTGAAATGTGATGTTTAAATTATACTTATGTTATGTTTGTTTGATTTGAGACTTATGTTTAGACAATGTTTGACATGAAATGGGTACTTAATAATATTTACACTTTGAAGTAGCGTTGTGTGGCATGAACAATCTTAACCCTCACATCTCAACGTTTCCACCGTTAAGGTTGGGGTGTAACAACGATGGTGCTTCATCAATTAGTTGTTCATTATGTGATTGTGATTGTGATTGCTGTACTTTTGAAGCTCTTATGTTTAAGCCATGCTTGATATTGTTGATAGTCTTCCAACAAAGACTGCGATTGTTGAAGATATGGGAATCCTTCGGGTTGTGGAAATTGTGAGAAGCCAGGTTGTTGAACATATGGGAATCCCCCAGGTTGTTGAACTTATAGGAATCTCCCAGATTGTTGAAGATATGGGAATCCCCCGGGTTGTGGGAATAGGAAGAACCCAGGGTGTTGATATTGGGAGAACGCGGTTGCTGATGTGGTATTCTTCATTGGTTTCATCATTTAACATTTGTGTGAAAGAGAATGGAGCTCTTAGATCTATTGAGAATTGAATTTTGAATTGTATTTAGAAGAGAGTTAGAATGTTAGAAAAGAGATGAAGTGTGATTTGAGGAAAAACTCTCAAGTGAATAAAACATATTTATAATAGGTAAACTAGCCGTTATGAATAAAACAAAAAAGTAGCTGTTATTAATAGAACAAAAAAACTAGTCCTTATGAAAAAACAAAAAAAGTAGCCGTTATAAATAAAATAAAAAAACTAGCCGTTATGAAAAAAATAAAAAAGGAGCCGTTATAAATAAAACAAAAAAGATTTTAAAAAATAAAAAAATAAACTCTAAAAAAATTCTTTTTATAAATGTAAAAAATTAAAAATTTTTATTTAATTAACACATTTTAATTAAAATACTATACTTAAATAATTATTTTAATTAAAAGATTTTAAAACATTTTAATTAAAAACATTTTAATTTAAAATCATTTTTTAATAGTGGGGCCCACCACCACCTCTCCCTCTCACCGCCCTTGTGGACGAATTACCCACCTCAAACCATCACCCCCCATTGCCGCCCCTCTGGCGGGCGCGGTCCACGTCGGCGACAGGCCGGCCATGGGCGCGCGATGGGGACCGTCTTATGGTAACTGTTTACTAAATAACTAGTTACCTATTAAGGCAATGCCTGGTGACTGAAAACTAGAACTCCTAGATTCAATGCTCGACCACCCTAGTCTCACTATTATGAAGTATCGATAGTGTGATGAAGTGTTGTTAAATCATATGAGGCTGGTGCAACAAAAACAATTCTTAGAACAATTGTGTGTACAAGTTGAAGAAGTCTTCCGAAGACAAAACTACTCTTCCGCAGCTATGTCAAAGATCTTTCTAAGCATTATGTCTGAAGAGCTTCCGGAGGAAAACTAAGTCTTCTGAGACTAAGCAGTTTTCCTTCCAAAGTATATGAAGAACTTCCGAATGATAGAACAAAGTCTTCCAAAGACCAAGCAGTTCTCCTTCCGAAGTATTCACACTTAGAAGATCCAAGATAAAGTCTTCCGAAGAATAAAGTCATAAAGACCTGTAGAAGATTCAAAAGAAGCTGTTTCTTCCGAAGTATAAATGGCCTCGGAAGAACTTATTCTTCCAAAGCCATTTAGCTTCAGAAGAATCAACTATGAACCAGTGAACAAAAGTATAGTCTGTCTGACAGACTCTGTTACACTGCATGGTGCTTTTCCTAACCCATGTAGTTGACCATACTTTAATCCACTGTTCACCTTTTCAACTTAGTATAGATACCATCCTTAGTTGGTGGCAAAAGGTAAGTCATGGACCTGTCATGACTACCTTATCTAGGATATTATTTTATCTTAGATATCTTACTTCTAGCAATGTAGTATTTGTCTAGTAGTAGATTCCAGCTGGTTTTCCAAGTATAACCGGCTGTAGATAGTAGTATATATAGTTTCTTATTGTAACTTATGTAGCATGTGCTTAAGAGTCTTGTAATACTGAGTTGAGAAGTAATATATACAAGTATCTTGAAAACCATTCTCTTGTTCATTAACTTCGTATATTATTATCAACTTTAGTTTGAGATTCTGTGTTTCATCATTCAAGTGAGACTTAGTGATATCTGTGTTTAAAGTCAAAACTGATCCTGCAATTGGTATCAGAGCTTCAGGCTCTTGATTGAGAGATCTAACCATCCCAAATCACCCTTGTTTCTTCACACTCACTCATCCACCTCGCTTTAATGGATCTTAACCAGAAACTTTCTAAGTCCAAAATGGGAACCATGACTAAGGCTCCTATCATCACTCCTGATGATTTTGGAACCTGGTGCAAACGTATTAAAGTGTTCATCAAGTACCAAGATAGCCGCATGTGGAAATCTGTCACTCATGGTCCTTACGTTCCTAAGGTAGCAGCCCCAGCGGGTAATGGTGCCATGATAGAGAAGGCCATTGAAGACTACTCTGATGAAGACTTCAAGAAAATAGACATTGACTGCAAAGCAATGACTATTTTTCTAACAACCATACCAAACTCCATAATGGTTGGCTTTCAGCAATGCGAGTCAGCCAAAGAACTCTTTGATGCTTTGTTGGTGAGACCTTGAGCCAACAATACTTTAGGTACATGAACTTGATCACCTCTCTTCAGTCTATGGGAGTGGATCTTTAGAAGAGAGACATTGTAAGGAAATTCATGAGTGCAATTCCTCATGAATGGACTTTCTATTGTGTTTCTATCAAGAGAACTGAGAATCTTAACACTCTTACCATGACTGAACTGTATGGAATCCTTAATGGATACCGTATGGAAATGGAGACTCAGAAAAGCCAACAGATGAACCGACCCTCAAATCCTGCTGTCAGCAATGCTCTACATGTTGCTGAAGGATCAAGACAACCTCAGTTGTACCTGAACTATCCCTAACAGCCATCATCTTCCTCTGGGCCATACATCACCTGAGACACCTAGGTCTCAACAGGCTCAACATACTCCTTTTCAGGATAATTGTGCCTTTGTCTAAGGAAGTGAACACTCCAGAGATTTTCAATTCTGCTTTGATGATCTAGAGTGCTTTAGCCCAGATGACATTGAGTACATGGACATTGTCCAACAGATGGCTCTCCTGACCTACAGAGCAAAGAAGTTATTTAAAAGAACAAGAAGGCAGTTCCATCAGAATCCAACCAACAGCAAATTTGGATTTGATAAAAGCAAAGCCAAGTGTTACAACTGTAACCAGCTTGGTCACTTTGCTAGGGAATGTAAAGCTCCAAGATCCAATCCTGGAGCAACTCAAGCCTCCCAACATCCTACCACCTCAAGGGCTGCACCAAAACCTACTGAGCAGCAAAATGCGGCTGTTGCTCAAGAAGTTGACTGGAGCTTCATGGTGCAAGATTTCACTCCTGCTCAAGCAATCATGGCTGGAACTAAAGACAACAAGGTATAGGAAAACCTTTGTACTCCAGCTTGTATTGCTAAGGTTAAACTTTATCAGGATTACAATAGGGAAATTAAATCCGATATTGAGTCCTTGGACATCCTAAAATCTGATTTCAAGAAAGCATAATCTGACTATAAACTCAATTGAAGAGTTAGAGAAAACTGTCTCTACTTTAAAACATGAACATACAAACTACAGGACTCAAATAAAGGATTTAATTTCTAAGTTGACTGAGGCTTAAGCCCAGCTAGTAATAGCTGAGGCTAAAGCAAAGAAGTATGCTATTGAAGAGCATAACTTCAACACCATCATTGCATCATCCTCCCACTCAAAGGTATGTTATCATAACAAAAGTGGGTTGGGAACCAATGAAATTGCTCCACCACACTCTTATGTGTCTGTTAGACAGCCAAGATGTGGCACTCATGAGCAACAGGTTCAACTGCTGACCCACTACCCAATGAGCAAAAGAATGATGCAACTATGATGACCACCACAGGGAAGGATAAGGTAGAAAACCTCATTCCCACCGCTGTTGTCCTACCCCTAACCACCAAAGAGAGAAAGAACAAAATCAAGGCAGCAAAGAAAACTGCCAAGAAGGTGACTGAGTCTAGGATGAAGATAGATCCCAGACAAAAGGGTGTATTCATTTCATCCAGATTCCAAGTGGTTGGAAACTCCAATCCAGGAAAGGAATGTAGTACCAGCATTCCTGTCCAACTGAAGGATTAGAAGTTAAAAGGGAAAGCTGTTGAAGAAAAGGAGTGCAAGAACCAACAGCCATCACGCTCCATCAGAGTAACATTGAGTGCATAATCTGTGGTCTGCATAACCACATGGCTAAAGATTGTTACTACAATCCTGTAAGCACACATAATGCAACCAATGTTAAAAGAGAAGGAGTCAAGGAAGGTTTCATATTTGGACCTTATCACATGGTCCAAGTGACAAGGAAAGGAAAACTTGTTTCCGAAGCTAAGTTGCTTTCAGAAGAAAATCATTCTCCCAAAGGAAAAATAGCTTTGGAATACAAGCAAAGAACAAACAAAGGAACAAAAGGAATCCTTTGAAATTTTTCGAAAAGAAAGTAGTCTCGGAAGAAGGTCATGCTGCTCAATCCTCTTCAGGATCATCTACACTGGTCAACCATAGGATGGTATGGAAGAACAAAATAGATGCTGCAGCCAGAACCTCTTCCTCACAAACACAAATTGAACCCACTTGACTATACTTTTGTTCAATTAAATCATCTACATTGGAAGAACCCAAGACCAACAAGGCTTGGGTTTCCAATAGTAACTAATCGTCTCACTTTATGTGTAGGGACATCCACATGACAAGAATGGAAATATATGGATTATGGACAGCGGATGCTCCAGGCACATGATAGGGAACAGATCTCTTCTTCAACAATTTGAACATTTTGATGGAGGTCCTGTTTAGTTTGGAGGTGAAGCCGGATGATACATTTCTGGTAGAGGTAGTGTATCCAATGGTAAGTTAAATATTGACAAAGTAAACTTTGTCAAACAGCTTGAACACAATCTGTTAAGTGTTTCTTAATTCTGTGACCAAAAGCACCAAATGCTTTTCATAGAACATGAGTGCATTATCCTCAAACCCGGGATGACAATTCCTCAGGAATTGGTGCTTCTTAGATCTCCCAAGAGAGGGGATATGTACAAGCTGGATATGAACAATGCTTCTCCACTGGGTGAAGTATCATGCTTTCTTTCCAAAGCCAATGGTGATGAGTCAATTCTTTGGCATAAAAGAATCTGCCATGTTAATTTTAAAACCATGAACAAATTGGTTAAAAATAATTTGGTACATGGTGTGCCTAAAAAGAAGATTTTCTGTAAAGACAACTGTATTGCTTGCCTAAAAGGAAAACAACACAAGGTCACTCACAAATCCAAAGAAGTTAACTCGATCACCACTCCATTACACTTATTGCGCATGGATCTTTTTGGTCCCACAAGTATAATAAGCATTGGAAGGAAATCATACTGCCTTGTGATTGTTGATGATTTTATAAGATTCACTTGGGTATTCTTTTTAAGAAGTAAAGATAAATCAACTGAAACTTTAAAATTTGTTATTCTTAAAATTGAAAATCAAAAGGATCACAAGGTGAAAATCATTAGAAGTGATCAAGGGACTGAGTTTAAGAATCAAGTTCTTGACTCATTCTGTAACTCTAAAGGGATTGCCAGACAATATAGTGCTCCTAGAACTCCTCAATAGAATGGTGTTGCTGAGAGGAGGAACAGAACACTTATTAAGGCTGCAAGAATAATGTTAGCTGATTCAAAGCTGCCTCTAACTTTCTGGGCAGAGGCAGTCAACACTGCATGTTATGTGCAAAACAGAGTTCTCATTGTTAAGCCTCATAGGAAGACCCCTTATGAGCTATAGAACAAGAGGCCACCGTTCATTGGCTTTCTTAGGTCCTTTGGTAGCAGGTGTACCATACTCAACACAAAGGACAATTTAGCAAAATTTGCTGAAAAGTCGGATGATTCTATCTTTGTTGGATATTCCTCCACCTCTATTGCTTATAGATTATATAATATCAAAACTCAATAGTTTGAGAAATCATCCAACATTGTTGTTAATGAGCACAATCCTTATGTTAGAGGGAATGGACCTGAATAAATTTTTTATTTAGAATTGTTTCCAAACTATTCTAAACCATCTTATGAGAATGTTTCTGCTGGAACAGGAACTCAAAGTAACCCATATGAAGATCAACTGTTTGAGCTACCCAGACCTATTTCCAGTTCTCCAAGAAGAAATAAAGAACAAGCTCCTACTACTGAAAGTCCTGAAAGCATGAGTATCTCAGAAAACAAAGGAGCTTCAACAAATTGTTAACTCACTGAGCCTCATAACCCAGAAGTTAACAATTCAAGCACTCAACACCAAGCTGATGAAGACAGTGACATGGAGGAACAGGCAACTGTTGATGCTGCTTCATAGCATACTGACATTGATGATGTCACTCATTCATTCAATCAGTCCTCATTGAATGAATGTGAGACATCAGCTGGAGAAGGTGTTCAAAGTTCTGAGCAAAACTTCTCAAACCTAGACCTATCTATGCAATTGGATGTGATTACTAGGCTCTGGATACACAACACTCATCCAGCTGAAAACATCATTAGGGATGTATCAGAAGGTATGAGAACAAGAAGTCAGATCCACAATGGGAATGTATGCTTGTACTCATGCTTTCTCACTCAAATGGAACCAAAGAAGGTGGAAGAAGCCCTTAAGGACAACAATTGGATTGAAGCTATGCAAGAGGAATTGCTTTAATTCAAGAGGCAAAAGGAATGGAACCTATGTCCTTTGCTACCTGGTCAAGTCCCTATTGGCACCAAGTGGGTGTTCAGAAACAAAGAGATGATAGAGGTTTGATCATCAAGAACAAAGCAAGACTTGTTGTTCAAGGATACGCACAGGAAAAAGGCATAGATTACACTGATGTCTTTGCACCTGTTGCAAGACTTGAAGCTGTGCGAATCTTCCTTGCTTTTGCAGCATCCAAGAACTTCACAGTCTATCAACTTGATGTCAAATGTCCATTTTTGTATAGGAATATAGACAGAGAAGTCTATGTGTGTCAGCCATCTGGATTTGAAGACCCCCAGCATCCCAACTATGTGTGCAAACTGGATAAAGCTCTTTATGGGCTGCATCAAGCACCTAGGTTGAGGTATGAGACTTTGTCTCAGTTTCTTCTCAAAAATGGTTACACCAGAGGCACCATAGGCAAGACATTATTCATAAAGAAATCTGGGAAGGACATGCTACTTGTTCAAGTATATGTCGATGACTTCATATTTGGTTCCTCAAATGACCAATTGTGTAAAGACTTTGAAAGCATCATGAGAAAGAAATTTAAGATGAGCTCCATAGGAAAGATGGATTTCTTTCTTGGGATTCAAGTGAAGCAGATGAAAGAAGGATTCTTTATCAATCAGTCTAAGTATGTCAAGGACATCTTATAAAGATTTTAGATGAAAGATTGTAAGACAGCCAATACACCTATACCCAGAAATCACAATCTATGTCCTGATTCTGAGGGGGAGGATACTGATCAGCATCAATACAGAGCAATTATTGGATCTCTGATGTATCTCACAGCCAGTAGGCCTGATATCATGTTTGCAACTTGCATCTGTGCAAGATAGGCTGCTCCTAAGGTGTCTCACCTAATTTCCATTAAAAGGATTCTTAGATACCTCAAAGGAGCTCCCAAACTGGGTCTTTGGTATCCTAAGAATAAGGATTTCAATCTCTATGTGTACTCTGACAGTGATTATGGTGGATGTAACATTAACAAGAAATCCATATCAGGAGGATGTTAATTTCTTGGTGGAAGGATTATTTTTGCAATGCAAGAAGCAATCATGTGTCTCTACATCAACTGCTGAAGCTGAATACATTGCTGCTACGAGTTGTTGTGCTCAAATGCTATGGATTCAAAATCATATGTTAGACTATGGATTCAACTTCATGAATACTCCTATCCACATAGACAACACGAGTGCTATTTCTATTACAGAAAATCCTGTCAGGCACTCCAAGACAAAGCGCATTGACATCAGGTATCATTTCATTCGAGATATTCATGAGAAACACTTGATTAAACTAGTAAAAGTTAATTCAAATGAACAATATGCTGACTTGTTCACCAAAGCCTTTGATGAACAAAGATTTAAATACTTAATCACAGCTATTAGGATGATTAACATTGAGTAGTTTATTTCTTTTGAAAACCTTTTTAAAATGTGTCTTGTTTATGTTGTCTAATTACAATCTAAGCCATGTTACTAAAGTTTTTCTTCTAATTTTAAATTCTTTCGAAAAGAAATTTACTCTCAAAAGTGATCTTTATATCTTCTGAAGGTAAATTCCTTCACTTTAGCACTCTCTTTTGAAGGTTATTAACTTAGTCTCGGAAGAATTTTTTTTTACTCGGAAGCAACTTTCCCTTCGGAAGAAAACTTTTACTATGTAACGGAAACCTTTGGGCCCCACTGTGCAAAGATTAAGATCTTTCCGGAATATTTTAAATTATCCACCTTGCCGCCGTACTCAAGTACTCTCCCAAACTGTCTTTTCACCTTATCGGCATGGTCTTTTATCCCCTATTTAAAACTTCTGACTCTCTTTCTTTACCCTTTTTACCACCACTAAAACCTAATACTCCAATTATCGTCTTCACTCTCTCTCAAATTCCTTCAATCCAACCATACTTTCTTACAATGGCTCTCAATCCTCAACATAATCAAGTCGCCATCCTTGATTCTTCTAAGGATGCTGACTTTGCCCCCATCATCGATTTTCTGTTTCACTCCACATACTTTACAGCCCTCACCGTAAACCCCACCATATACTCTAATCACATGACCGAATATTGGGCAAAAGGTCGTTGTGAAACTCTGAACGATGAGAGGGTCATCAGGTCAAGAATCAGTAGACAAGAGATCATCATTTTTGAATCAACCATCAGGGAGCATCTAGAGCTTCATGACGAAGGTGCCCCAACTGAATTCCCCAAATCTGAGTTAGTAAACACATACACTCAGATGGGATTTGGTGGTGATGTGCACAAGTCCACTGTCTATAAGTTTAATTTCTCTTGCAACTGGAAATTCTTGTTGCACATGGTTCTACACTGCCTATCCAACAAATCAAGGGGTTGGGATCAAATCCCATATGATCTGGGATGCCTAGTCCATGGAATGGTAAAAGGCCTCCGCTTCAACTATTCAAGGTTTATGCAGAACAATTTGCGAGTAAATCTTACCCGGGATTTATTTTTCATGTATCCCCGGTTCATTCAGCATATCATAAACTGTGAGCTGGACCAGAGCAGACTACAACATGAAGACACTCTCATGGTCCTACTCATGAGGCCAGGCATCTTCAAGACCTTGAAGAAGGTGTCCACCAATTTCAAGGGGAGATTCACTGATCTTCTCCCAGGTATGATTGAGCCATCGACTCCTGGTGACATCCCTGCAAGCCCAGCAGGCGATGAACCCACACCAGACCTCCCCACTCAAATGCCAACTACTTCTTCCCACCCAATAAAATTTACATACACCAGAAGCCCCAAGCAAACCCCTGATCAATCTACTCTGATTGATCAAGTCCACTCTGTTCACACCAAAAAGGCTCGAGTGGAACTCAGGGCTCCCGCTCAGCCAGAGGTCACACCTTCCTCCATCATCGACCTCAATATCAGCGTTGAGTCTCCTCAGTCTCAAACTGATGAGCCCAAAAACCAAGCCATTACCCAACATTCCTCTGAGCAACCAAAAAGGGACAGCCACATTTGTTAATCCAAGGATTGATCAGGAATTATCAAACTTGATTTATACAAGTATTGATCGCGGAATTATCAATACTTGTTGATTTAACGATTAACCAAACAAAACACACGAAAAATAATAATTACGCAAATAAATTACTGATACGATGATGCTCTTGCTCCGATCATGCTTGCTAATAATCAATATATTGCTGTAATACTCTATATTGCTCTATATTGCTTTTTGTGTTTCCAGAAAAATTGACTTCTGTTTTTTTAATGTTGTTGACCTCATATTATATATAAAGATCCTATTCTGTTCTGATCTATTGCTAACTTATCGCTATAATTAAGCTAACAATATTTATCCGAATCCTCAGCCACATTTATTGGCATGGGAGTTCGTATTTTACAATGATTCTAATAAAGATAAGATTGTTGAAGTGACGTGGAATATTCACTTGAATCATACGTCTTCAATCTTCATTAATGTTGTTGTTGCTTTGCCACGTTGACTTGTTGACTTTGGATTGACCACTTGATGATGTAAGTGTTGATTTGTCTTCCGTAAGAAAATACTCATCCGTAGGTGCTTTCACACTCTTGTTCCTTGTCTTCTCATCCAATTCCAGGACTTCTACCTTTGCCACTAGAGTATCTAAACCTATTGTTTTTAAGTCAATGGTGTTTTTGAACATGGACACTGTCTGTGTCCAACTCTCCGGTAGGGAGTGAAGCATCTTTTTGTTGAGCTCTTCGTTGCTGTACTCAAGCTCAAGGATGTTCATCTCAATAACAAGTTGCATGAATCTGTGTAACTGTTGAGCAACTGACTCACCAGGAATATGATGGAATGTTTCATATTAAGCTCAGAGAGTATCCTTTTTAATGCTTCTAATCTCGTCACTTCCTTCACACAGAGTGTGTAGGATTTTTCATAACGAGTTAGCAGTTTTGTAGGATTCACACCTTATCAGCAGCTCTTCTGGCAAAGCCATAGTGAGCATGCTATATGCCTTGATGTCAATCTTGACTTTCTTGGCATCATCAGGTGATAGATTCTTAAGACTTATGGGTTGATTTTTGTCCTTGTAGTCTGCACCCAATGCCGGTGGAATATAAGGACCTTCAGTGATTGAAGCCCATAGGTCTGAATCTGTGTAATTAACATGATTCCTGAATCTAATTTTCCATGTTTTGAAATCAGACTAATTTTCAAGTTTGGGAGGTTGATATGCACCAACTACCAAATTACTCATGTTAATTGGTGTAATGATTATAAACAGAATCGTTATACTCCAACCAAATTTGATAGATCAATTGATCTGGATCAATGAGCACCAAACTCTGATACCACTTGTTAATCCAAGGATCGATCAGGAATTATCAAACTTGATTTATACAAGTATTGATCGTGGAATTATCAATACTTGTTGATTTAACGATTAACCAAACAAAACACACGAAAAGAATAATTACGCAAATAAATTACTGATACGATGATGCTCTTGCTCCAATGATGCTTGCTAATAATCAATATATTGCTGTAATACTCTATATTGCTCTATATTGCTTTTTGTGTTTCCAGAAAAATTGACTTCTGTTTTTTTTTTTTAATGTTGTTGATCTCATATTATATATAGAGATCCTATTCTGTTCTGATCTATTGCTAACTTATCGCTATAATTAAGCTAACAATATTTATCCGAATCCTCAGCCATGGGATTGGCATGGGAGTTCGTATTTTACAATGATTCTAATAAAGATAAGATTGTTGAAGTGACGTGGAATGTTCCCTTGAATCATACGTCTTCAATCTCATTAATGTTGTGTTGCTTTGCCATGTTGACTTGTTGACTTTGGATTGACCACTTGATGATGTAAGTGTTGATTTGTCTTCCGTAAGAAAATACTCTTCCGCAGGAAACTAGTCTTCCGTAGCAGCTATTCTGTTCCGTGCTTCCGCAGCAACTTATGCTTCCGTAGGAGTTTATCCACGGATGTACAGTTATGTTCCTAAGAACATCTACGGAAGAACAATTTACTCATCCGCAGTTGTTCCAATACATATAACCATAAACATAAGAACTTGTAATGTTAGTTAATCATACAATGAATTTTAATAAAACATAATCATAAACAAATATATTCATTGTGTATCATTAAACACTGATGATATAATTATGACTACATAGAGTGATTCATCATCTAAACCTATACTTAGAGTTCTATCCCTAACAGTACTCCTCCTTAGGTTTAGACTCTAGTAATCATTGGTTTAAGACACTGAGCTCTTGTATTCTAGACAAAATCCTAGACTTAAAGTAATCTACGGCCTTCTGAGCCTTATGATCCTTATACATGATCTGAATTGGCCTTCTGTTTATTCTCTTCAGTGTCTTGTATTTCAGACCAAGGACATCCTCTTCTGTGGTGAGTGTTGCAACAACACTATTTTGGACAACACTTCCAATTCATCATCCTGATCTGAAATTCTTAGCTCTGTGATAGGTTTGATTTCTGATCCGATCAACTGACCAGCTTCATATCTTCTTTCTTTTATGTGCCTTGGCATGCAGTTTGTCAATGACTTGATGAGATGTACATACAAGCACAGGTCATTCTGAGATTGTTGATCTGCAGCTTTGGGATAATTTATCATACAAATATGATGTAGCTTGGGTGCATAAGTTTGATTTCCACAGGATCAATAATCTGATGCTTTGGCCCTTTTTCTGTGGATCATTCCTCTATAGCACCATTCCTTTGTTTTCTTAACATACCCCATTCTGTGATTGGGCAAGAAACTGATTTCCTTCTATCACTTTTTACTGATGCATTAACTGGGTCTTCAGCTCCAACTCTCTTCAAAAATTCTTTATCAACCAGTCGAGATTTGGGCTGAGACTTTCTTTGATTTCTCTTCAAGGGTTTTTCATCCACCATTCTGGCTTCCCTGAGAATATCTCCTTTGAACTCATGACTCAGTTTGGTCACAAGTCCGGAGAAGTCTCTCCCTCTTGGACTTATGGGGTAATTAATGATGGAAATGGTTCTCAATGTATACAGGTCTACATCAGGCAGTGCTAGTAAATGTTCTACTCGTGGAAAGTATTGCACCATGCCAGATGCCCTTTTAACCAGTGCACAATCCCATTCACCATCATATTTCCATCCAATGATTTGATTCTCTTGTGCTTCTTCAGGTTCTGTGATGAGATCAAAGAATTGTATTAATGTACATTTCTGTTCAGTAACCTCCCTCACAGCAGTTCCTAGAGGCCAAATCTTATGAGGAGTGAGCTCCCTTAGCACTCTAATCAATTTTTCCTTATCCTTGTACATGTCTGCTGCTGCTTGAACCACAGTAGGTTCAGCAGAAGTTCGTGATTGTTGCTTTTTGATATGCAGGGTTGGGGGCTCCGTTCTAAATCTGACTCGTGTTTCCAGTTCAGTCTTCATAGCATGTTCCATCATTGCCCTGAGTTCTCTAATGGATCTGCTTTTAAGCTCATAGGACTTGAGGTTATGACTCTGCAACTAGCAGGTCATGTTGTATCTTGTCAGCTTTGCTGTGTCATAGTGCCCCAGTCCTTTCTAATTCTCTCCATATTCTTGTATATGCTGAAGGTCTCATAAGTACAGACAGGAGCATCATCTTGCAGCATCAAATTCTTTGACAGTTTGAACCAACTCTGATATGTTCATCCTTTCTACCATGTCATATGGAATGTAAACCTGTTATTGAGCAGTTCCATAAACAAGGTAGATTGGGGCCTCTCTTCTAGTATGGTCTTCGGTTGTCAAGAGTTGTTCTTCTGCTGCTTCTTTTCCTTCATTTTTCTTCTTCTCAGATCCTCTTTGTCAACTCCTCCCATTCATCATCACTTTCTTCATCTGCTTCTTCAACTGTGGCTGCTTGCTCTAGAGAATCCAGTTTGGATTTCTTTGATGAGTCACCCCAGAGCACCAGCAACTTTCACCCAGAGCACCAGCAACTTTCCTAAAATATTTTCTCTTTCTACTGTAGGTGATTACAGTTGTATCACCTTTGCTCTATTTAGCTTCAGAAACCATCTTTTTTCAACCTCTCTACTTCATCATTTTTTGACTGCAGCATTGCTGATTGTTCATTCACCAAGTCAAGCATGCATCAATCACTTCATTGTTCATCACTGCATCTTCTCTTAATCTTCTCAGTCTCCTTACAGGCTATTGATTGTGTCATCTTTATCATCCAGAAGTGCCTCTTTCTCATTCAACTCTTTCTTCAATCTCCTCAATTTTGCTAGCTTCTTGTTTCCTTTAACCACCAATTTGTTGTACTCAGCCACCAAATATTGCTTACTAACATTGATCTCATCCTCTCTCAGATCATTCTCATCATAAGCAGTGATTTCAACATATTCACCCTCTTGGTGTACTTCTCCTTCAACCACATTCTCATCTTCAGTTTCCATACAAATCTCTTCTGTATCTTTATCATTGACAACCTCATAAGCATCCTTATTTAGGTTGATTTCCTCAGTTGGTGTTTGGGCTGTCGATGGTTCAGTGGGGTAGGTGATGATGATGGTTCGGTAGGTGTTGGGAGGAAATCCGTTCAGTTACAGTGGGTGAGTTGAGTGGTTCTGTTTGAGTGGGAGAGTTGAGTGGATCAGTGAGTATGGGTGAGAGTGTGACAGGTTCAGTGCCCTCAGTTTTAGCTGAAGAAGCTGATTGGCAGATGAGCTGGATTCACTTGAAGTGGTCAAGTGGATGGGTGACGGTGTGACTGTGACTCTTTTGGGGTGATTTGGGTGAGGTATGCATGGTGTTTGAGGTTGGGAGTTAGCAGCAAAGGGGCTGATGAGCTTGAACTTTCCTACTCCTCTACCCATCTCAATTCTTCAGGGATGTCTTCTTCCTCATCCAGAACATGAGGGACAAATCCACTCCACCTCCCTCATACTGTCCCTTCAGTTTGTTCAAGATGGACTTATTGAGGTGGCTTTGCACTCCTACGTCCCCTTCCTTCTCCACTTCGGGCATTTGCTCTTCGATTATCAGCTGAATGAACCTCGGGAACATGAACATTTTGTTCTCCTTTTGTACTCTTATGTGGTCGCAGAGGCAGTTCATTATGTATTTGGCATAATTGTACTTTCTGCCCCCGAATATTCCTATGATTCCTGAAGATATTGCCATGAGAACCTATCCAAACCAGACTTTCGGTTGGATACACACTTCAGATAGGTGTGGCACAAAAATCTAGGGTTTGCACGGTCTGCCCTTCTTGATTTCTCCATGTTGGTAATCTCTGTCATATCCCATCAACCCGAAAACTTTCTGGATGTATTCATGGTTGAATACATCCGAATGCCCTTCTTCCTCCTCCCCTAGTTCCAATGCACTCGAATTGTCTCTTCATTCACCCAAAGGGGTAAATTCCCTACCGTGGCTATAATGCTGTCCTCCATCGCCTTCTTCAATTCTGGCTGTGTTCCAGAAGTCCGTCATGTGTGAGAGATAGATGCTGGATCTGCGGAGAGTGCATAGAAGAGTCGAGACCTTCTTAGGTAGTGAATGATGGGTCTGCATTCATCTTCTACCCGGGGGTCTAGGAATGCACATACATTGTGGTCCCGAGAGAATCGATTAGTCATGATGAAGTAGTTAAGATCCTGAGGTTGATTGCGAGTCAAGGGATTTCTAGGTTTCGGTAATTTGTATGATAAGAGGTGGACAGTCAAACTGTGCATATATACCTTATCGGACAGCCTGTCAACCATGTGGGATCCAGTTGCACTTTTTCGAACAAGGTGTCTAATATGTGTGACCCGCTTACACTTTCTACTCTTCCGAGGATATTTACATATTAATTAATTTGTAATTATTACTCAACTAATTAATAAAGCAGTAATAGTGCAATTAATATCTAAGCATTCACAGGGATGTTTCTTCTGTATTTCATCTACGGAAGACTAATTTCTGCTTTTTATCTACGAAGACCAAGTTTTGTCTTCCGCAGAGAAAGTTTAACCTCGAATGTATCACTTATCCTACAACCTGCAGCTAAGTTAGTGCTCAGATTCCAATTTTCTTCAGCTTCAACTTAGAATAAATAGTGTTGGTTTCTTGAATTGATCACTCCCCCTAAATTTGTGATGAATCATGAATTTATCAAAAATTTATATGAGAAGGCTATGAATTCATAGTCATTATTGTTAACACAAGAGTATATGTTCTAGTATGTCATGCTAATTATCATGTTTTGGTGAGAATTTAAGAGCAACTCATATGGATGCATCATATAAGGGGGCATTAAAGTCTGTCCCTTCCAAAGGTCTTAATTCATCACTTAGCACCCTTAACCCATTTTCGTAGATTATACTCTATCTTAAGATTTCGTCAAAATCTTATTAATGCTGATATATAAGCTCTTTCAGTATGATATACTTGATCCTTTTTGAGATTTAGCATCAGGACACCAGTCTTTTACTTACGTAAAATAGAGGTGTCCATTGACTCAGGTCTTTGCTTACACAACAAAGAGTCAAGATGCGCAAAGATAGAGGTTATAAGGTGTTACAACATAGTACGTGTGCATGTGTAATTAGTTGGGCACTTCCGTAGTAGAGTAACTTATGTTTCCTTACAATGACTAACCAACTAAGTTATCTGAATGTTAGGTAGGCATGACGACCTTATCTTTCACTCAAGCTGAACCTATTTATATTCCAACACATCTGTTCAGTAGAGATACTAGTTAAAGTGAAAGTAGGGCATATGGAAGTTATAGCATAATATCATTTCCGTAGATTATCTGATCCTTACACAGGAGTTGGATATTTATATGAGAATAATTGCGGGCTCCTATGTCTGTTGTTTAGACGTTGGATTTATTCTAAGTTCATTCATTCCTAATGATGTCTATTAAGAAATTAAATCTTACCGAGTCAAAGGCCTCAGTGAATAAATCAGCAAGCTGTGTATTGTGTCTACTTTGACCAACTTATTAATCCCTTTTGAGCAGTCACTAAGAAAATGATATCTATTTCTATATGTTTTGTTTTACTATGTTGGACTGGATTCAGTTATAAACATAGCAGCTGAGTTGTCTATATGTATGGGAGTGTGAAGAAAATTGTACCCATATCAAGTAATTGGTTTTTTGTATCCATAAACCTGAGAGCAACCTCCTGAAGCAGCTATGTACTCAGCTTCAGCTGTTGATACTGATACATTGGTCTGCTTTTTGCACTGCCATGACACAGTCTTGGTCTAAGAATTGACATCCACCAGTAGTGGATTTCCTGTTATTGTTGCAACCTCCATAGTCACTGTCTGAGTATGAATACAATTTGAAGTCTCCTTCTTTAGGATACCATAATCGAGTGCAGGTTTTCCTTTGAGGTATCGAAATATCCTTTTAACAGCATTTAGATGTGACTCTTTTGGATCTGCTTGGTACCTAGCACACACACACACAGCAAACATTATATCAGGTCTACTAGCAGTTAAGTACATTAATGAACCTATCATAGATTTGTACATCTCTGTTAATAGACTTCCATGTTGGATCTGGTGTAATTTTGTCTATGGTAGAGGCTGGTGTTTTGCATGAGGAAGAATCGGTCAAATTGTATTTCTTCAGTGTTTGAAGTACATACTCTCCTGATTAATGATATGCCATCTGGTTTCTGATGAACTTGTAATCCAGGAAGAATGTCAGTTCTCCCATTGAACTCATTGGAATTCAGATTGCATTTAGTCTCAAACTCTTCACATAGTCTCTTGTTAGTTGATCCAAATATAATACTCAATGTATATTTGAACTACTAAGAGATCTTGATGTTCATGTTTTAAGAAAAGAGTTTGATCAATTGTTCCTCTTTTATATCCATGTTTCAGCAGAAACTTTGGATAGTGTCTCATACCACTTTCTTGGCGCTTGATGTAGACCATATAAGGCTTTTCAAGTTTATATACTCTATGAGGATAGTCAGGATCCTCAAAGATCAATCTTTCATATAGGAAAGCACACTTAACGCCATTAGATAGACTATGAAATTCTTGAATGAGGCATAGGCTAAGAAAACTCTGATTGCTTCAATTCTTGCTACAGGGGCAAGACTTCATCATAGTCTATGCCTTCCTCTTGTGTGTATCCTTGTGCTATCAACCTTGCCTTGTTTCTGATAATGATCCTCTGTCATCCAACTTATTCTTGAATAACCATCTGTGCCAATGGGATATTGCCTTCAGGGAGATCACCAGATTCCACACCTTTTGTTTTCTGAACTGCTGCAACTCTTCTTGCATTGCTTCAATCCAGCTGTTGTCCCTTCAATGCCTTGGTGATGTTTGGGTGGAACTACTTGAGACAGAAACATGAGTACAAACAACAAATGTTGCTGCCCCTTGTTTTTCTGTTGTCTGCTGTTCAGGTCGCCTATCATGTTATCAATTGGATGATACTGTGAGTTCTATAGTTGGGACATCTTAACTTGGATAGATGACTCCAGATTGCTGATGTTTATTTGTTGGGATGGAGTTTATTGAGATGGTGAGTTAGTGAAATAATCCAACTCATCTGGTACAGCCGACTGTGGTTTCCGTAGTCGAGTAATATCTTCCGTGGGTGTGGCATGCTGTCCGTAGGAGGTACAAGTTCAGCTGTAGCTCTGGTATGGGTATATCTGTATGTGACAATGGTGTTTGGATGTTTGTAAACACATTCTGATTTTGGGAACCTTTCTGTGTATCATCTGCGAAGGTGACACTTCTACGGATGTAGATGGTGGCAAGGAGGTATCATCACTACTTTTTGTGCTGATGTATCAGCTGTTAATGGTACACCCATGTTGGAAGAACATAAGGGTACATGTATCCATAGCATCTGTCACATAAGATAACCAGAATTAATGAGTTAGTTAAGCATCTATATCAAATAACCATGATGAGCCTTTTACTGATTGAGTAAATAAGGATTCATCAAAAGATACATTAGGGTTTCTTCCACTATGTTATCATGTGGAATGTATATTCTATATGATTTAGAAGTTGATGAATAACCAACAAAGAACCATCATAGGCTTTTTCAGAAAATTTTCCTAATTGTTCTTTTGTGTTTAAAACAGATACATGACACCCAAAGCTTTAAGATATCCTATAAACGTTTTCTTTTAAATAACAGTTCATAAGGTGTTTTGTTGTGTTCTTTCACTATTAAGGTTATTTTGAACTGTGCAAGCGTGTTCACAGCTTCTGCCCAGAATGTTATTGGCAGATGTGAATCGGCTAGCATTGTTCTAGCTGATTCAATTAACGTTCTGTTTCTTCTCTCAGCAACTCCATTTGTTGTGGAGTTCTAGGTGCACTAACTATCTGGCTATACCTTTTTCCCTGCAAAAAGAGTCTAAGACATAGTTAACAAATTCAGTTCCATTATCACTTCTTAATATCTTGATTCTTAAATCAAGTTGGTTCTCTATTTTAGTGATAACTCCATGGTAATTTCTGATGTTTCACTTTTATTCCTCAAGAAAAATACCCATGTAAATCTTGTGAAATCATCAACAATCACCAAACGTACTATCTTTTCCAATGCTTAACACTTAGTTGGGCCAAACAGGTCCATGTGCAGTAACTTGAGCGGTGTTGTGTTTGAGTTGATTGTTTTTATTATGAGAGACTTTGTGTTTTCCTTTGTAACATGATAAGCAGTGATTAGAACAAAAACTCCTTTTTCAGCATACCATGACTAAGTCATTTTTCACCAGTTTATTCATGTTCTTTATGTTGGTGTGTGCCATTCTTCTGTGCCACAAGTGTGACTCATATTCTGAAGATTTAGATATCAGACACGTTTCCTTGTTATTAAAGATGTGTTGTTCATGTCCCACATATGTGTTACCTTTTCTTGGTGCTTTAAGAAGAATGTAGTCTTCTGGAATTTTGAATCCTGGCTTAAGGATGTAACAGTTAGAATTGTCAAAGAAAGTTGTGTAATTTTGATCACATATTTGAGAGACACTTAGTAAATTAATTGCAAGTTTTCACAAAAGTTGACTTTCTCAAATTTTAGAACTCCATTTGTTACACTCCCTTCCCCAGTGATTTTACCTCCCTTCTTATCCCACCAAATGCTACATATGTAGCAGTCTTATGAGCGAAGTCCTGCAGAGAGTGCAGTTTCCTGTCATGTGTCAGGAACAGCCACTGTCAACATACCACTTGTTGTCAGCCCTCCTTGGATGTTCCTGCAAACAAAATGAGCTCAGTTAGACTTAGGAGCCCAAGCCTTTATGGTCTTGGGCTTGTTATTATGATCTAAAATAGAAACTTTCTCATGTAAGAGTCTTGCGTTTTCTATGTTGGATTTGTTTTCTATTTATTCATTGTGTTTTGCTTTGTATTTGTGTGACTTTGGGGATAATGATGAGGTTGTTTCATCTTGATTATGTGACTTGGTCAGTGTTTTCTTTCTTTGTAGACTTCCTTTTGTTGTAGATGATGAGGATTGTCCGAGAATGTTTCTGAATTATTTGATCTAGACTGAGGTACATGATTCCCTTTGTCAAAATGATCAAAGAAGTCATCCTCATCATTAAGTGCTACCTTTTGTGAGGAGTCTTTCTTTGAACTTGCTGTTCTTCCTTCTTTTTGTTTATTGGCAACATTGTGTCTGTTTCATTAATAACCCTTTGTTTTTCTGTTTGTTTCAGTTGTTTTCCTCTATTGGTCTTCATCTGATAACTGTGAAGTTGACTCAGAGGTATCTGCTTTCTTTTTCCTTATAATCTTTGTTTTGTTTTCTAATTGAAGAAACACTCCTGTGTAGAGTGATTGTTTTTGTTGCATATTGCACAATAGTTGTTAAAGTAACAATCACTAGTCATGTGATTATTCATGTTGCATATTGAACAGTAACTGCTGAAGTAGTAGTCTTCTGTACTGTGATTGTGCATGTCACACATTGCAATACATGTCTTCAACTTCACTATCAGATACAACTTTATCCTTAGACCGTTTCTTTGTACTGGCTTTATGCAGCTTAGTCTCTCTTTTTGGTTGATGATGATGAATTCTTACCACTCCTGGCAGATTGTCATATTGTTCTTGTTTACTCTGAATTTTCTTGTGCTTAGTTTTGAGTTTATCAGATTGTTGTCTGTTCAATATGATTTCTGTTGCTTTTAATGATCTTTTCCGTGGATGATTTGCTGAGTTGGCATGGTTTTCTGAGGTTTCTATTACTAGCTTCTTTTTTTTTGCTTGATTGTGCATGTACACCCTCATTTAATTGTTTTACTCTTGTTTGGAGTGTTTTTAGAGGTTTCTTTGTTTAGGTGGATAGGGTAAATTATATTCTTAAAAACCTTTGGAATTGAGTAATCTTTCACATCTGTTTTCCCTTATACAACTTTTATGTTCAGTTTCATCATTATCATCTAGATCATCACAGTTGTCATGATCCATTCTGATGTTTTTGTTATGAAAGTTCTGAGTCTGATGATTCAGAATTATTAGTGTCATTAGTTAAATTGTCATTTGACTTATATCAGACTCAGACATGTTACTAGACACAAAATGATTCGATAAACCATTTGTCATGGATTCTGGCAGAGAGGTATAATTATCGTTTATTGGTGGTGGAACTGCATGAAATCCCAGTCCAGTTTTGTCTTTAGCTTCAATATGAGAGTTTAACAACTTCTCATACTGTTGTGCTGACAGTTGGAATTTTTGCAGCTTCACCTCCGTAGATGCATGACCGACATGGATTTAGTTAACGATGTAGTCAAATGCAACTTGTGCTTTTAAGTTATAATTTTCAGACACAAGTTTATCCAAGTCCTTTTGTAACGAATTATTTTGACTTGATAATTTTATGTTCTCGTACATGAGATTCATTTAAAGTAAGGTTTCCTTTACTTTATCAGCCAGCTGTTGAGCATGTGATCTATATCTTTCTACCTCATCTATACAAGTTTGAGAACACAATCTTTCTCTTACCTCCGCAGACATGGTGAACTTTGTTCTCCATGTGGCATTAATGCTTGATTTTTAGGCAAAACTTCTTTCTCATATAAGCTCCATCACAAGTACCATCCTGCAAAATAATTAAACCAGTTTCTTTAGCATTAATTTACTTGTGTTATTGTTAGCTAATGGTGGGGATTCAGTATTGGTTAATTGAGGTAGTGAGAAACTTCTTTGAGTAGGTTGTCTTTGTTCAGCAGCCTGCTGTTGATGGTTATTGCACTCTTTGAAAAGTTCTGTATAGATTGCATTTAAAGCATCTACTTTGGACTTGTCTACTCCAATCTTAGTTGATCTTCCTACTGAGAGTCCTTTGTTTCTTTTCATATACATCTTGGCTCTATTCGTTTGTTTGTTTTTCTTTTTTTATTTGATTCATCGGTTTTGGATTGGATTTCCTCTGTGATGACTCTGTGTGCTTGGGCTAGAGGTCTTGGCAGCATAGAAGCTTGTCTTTTCATCTTCATCACTTTCATCACATGAGTTGTCTTCAGTTTCATTGGATATGAAAGCACTACCAGTGTTCTTCAATTCCTTAAATGATAAGGAGCTATAGGTGCTTTCACACTCTTGTTCCTTGTCTTCTCATCCAATTACAGGGCTTCTACCTTGCCACTAGAGTATCTAAACCTATGTTTTTAAGTCAATGGTGTTTTTGAACATGGACACTGTCTGTGTCCAACTCTCCGGTAGGGAGTGAAGCATCTTTTTGTTGAGCTCTTCGTTGCTGTACTCAAGCTCAAGGATTTCATCTCAGTAAGTTGCATGAATCTGTGTAATTGTTGAGGAACTGACTCACCAGGATATGATGAATGTTTCATATGAGCTCGGAGAGTATCCTTTATAATGCTTAAATCTCGTCACTTCCTTCACACAGAGTGTGCAGGATTTTTCCATAACGAGTTAGCGGTTTTGTAGGATTCACACTGATCAGCAGCTCTTCTGGCAAAGCCATAGTGAGCATGCTAATGCCTTGATGTCAATCTTGACTTTCTTGGCATCATCAGGTGATAGATTCTTAAGACTTATGGGTTGATTTTTTTCCTTGTAGTCTGCACCCAATGCGTGGAAATAAGGACCTTCAGTGATTGAAGCCCATAGGTCTGAATCTGTGTAATTAACATGATTCCTGAATCTAATTTTCCATGTTTGAAATCAGACTTATTTTCAAGTTTGGAGGTTGATATGCACAACTACCGAATACTCATGTTATTGATGTAATGATTATAAACAGAATCGTTATACTCCAACCAAATTTGATAGATCAATTGATCTGGATCAATGAGCACCAAGCTTTGATACCACTTGTTAATCCAAGGATCGATCAGGAATTATCAAACTTGATTTATACAAGTATTGATCGTGGAATTATCAATACTTGTTGATTTAACGAAACCAAACAAACACACGAAAAGAATAATTACGCAAATAAATTACTGATACGATGATGCTCTTGCTCCAATGATGCTTGCTAATAATCTATATATTGCTGTAATACTCTATATTGCTCTATATTGCTTTTTGTGTTTCCAGAAAAATTGACTTCTGTTTTTTTTTTTAATGTTGTTGATCTCATATTATATATAGAGATCCTATTCTGTTCTGCTCTATTGCTACTTATCGCTATAATTAAGCTAACAATATTTATCCGAATCCTCAGCCACATTTATTGGCATGGGAGTTCGTATTTACAATGATTTAATAAAGATAAGATTGTGAAGTGACGTGGAATTTCACTTGAATCATACGTCTTCAATCTTCATTAATGTTGTTGTTGCTTTGCCACGTTGACTTGTTGACTTTGGATTGACCACTTGATGATGTAAGTGTTGATTTGTCTTCCGTAAGAAAATACTCTTCCGCAGGAAACTAGTCTTCCGTAGCAGCTATTCTGTTCGTGCTTCCGCAGCAACTTATGCTTCCGTAGGAGTTATTGTCTTCCGCAGCAATTCCTCCAGCTTCACTTGGTCTGTTCTTGTTCAGCTGAAGTTGTTCTTCCGCAGGAGATCCACGGATGTACATTTATGTTCCTAAGAACATCTACGGAAGAACAATTTACTCATCCGCAGTTGTTCCAATACATATAACCATAACATAGAACTTGTAATGTTAGTTAATCATACAATGAATTATTAAATAAACATAATCATAAACAAATATATTCATTGTGTATCATTAAAACTGATGATTACAATTATGACTACATAGAGTGATTTATCATCTAAACCTATACTTAGAGTTCTATCCCTAACAACATCATTGGCACATTTTCTATTGCACAAGAGCCATTAGGTGCGGACCAAGGTCCCGGGTCATTAGAATTAACCTCTCACTGACCTTTTACTCCAACCTGATAAGGATATTATGTTTCGTCAGGGCCATGATGTTGATCTACAATACCTCTCTCAAGATCAACTGAGCCCCAGGGAACCTCTAATATCTAGCCATGTCAGTTCAGCCAAACTGAGGTGAGTCCAACTGGTGTGGAGGTGTCTCATGTAGGCTCAGCCGCCACTACTAAGAGTGTCTCACTGGCCTCTTAGGAAAATGGTGACATCAGTGAGACTGAGTCTATGGCAACCTTGCCAATTGATGTTTCTGGAAAGGACATCAGTAAGGAAGGGTATCCAGGGCGCAGAGAAACATAACTGGTGGTGATGATGAACATGCCAGGCATGTTATCTCATCTCCCTATGATTCTTCAAAAGAGATGAGGGTAGAGTGTAACTCATTATTAAAGACCTGATTTCTAAAGTCTCAACCTTGAATCAAAGGTTAAGACTTTAGAGGACAGGTCTGCCACTCAGCAACTTGAGATTGAATATCTCAAGGCTAAACTAGCTGAGACACAGATTGAGAAGTCTGTCAGGCACGTACCTATCAGGTTTATTTTAGTTCTTCTCCAGCTCATCTACTTCTCAAGATGATGCTACCAAAAAGGGGGAGAATGTACAGAAACAACATCATGAGGAACCCACTTACCCAGAGCAACAACTTCTCCTGATGCCTTATCTATTTTTACCCCCAAACCGCATCACCCTACAACAGTCTTCCCTCAACCAGCTCATTACCATTCAAGTGGACCAAAGATGCTCATAGATCCAATAGGTTTCTAACCAAATTTCTATTGAGCTCCTCTATTGAACAACCCTCCCTGATCTAGCTATCGCCTACTTTGGAGCTAAAGAGCTTCAAAGGCTGAATGCACCCCTACCTCTAAAAATAAAGTTGGTCAACCTAAGGTCTCTACTGAACCTAAGATTAACTTCGAAGGGGATGTACAGACTGATGCCCAACAACTTATTTGGATGGGACAGGTGATACAGTTCCAGTTACTTCTGAGGTAGAAATCCAAGCTGCCGAAGGAATAATTGGACTGTCTTCTTTGTCCAGTGCTCTGTTCATCACATAGGAAATCTTTGAACTAGCCTCTGAGATCAACAGAGAGGACTTCCTTACAACCCCTCTCTTACAAGAACCACTACTTCAAACACCCTCACTCCAACCTGAATCTTCTAAACCTGAGTTCCTAAAGGCTGAATCTTCTCTGATCCTAAAGGGAAAAGAAAGCTTACTGCTGAAGAACTACTAGAAGAGAAAAGATTGGAGAAGCTAAAGAAGAAAGGCAGACTTGATACTGAAAAGTTGTTGGCTGCAAGTAGCAAAGCAGCAACAGCTGCCCACGCAAGTCTCAACAATAAAAAAAAGGGTGGAAATCATTGACAGGCTCATCAGCCTGGGAGTAGCTAATGAAGAAACTCTTCTACTCCCAACTGATGAGATTGTGAAACTAGAAAAGGCAACCTTGCGGAACAAAGAAAAAGAAGAAGCAGCAAGGTTGGCCAAAGAGGAGGAAAGAAGGAAGAAGCCATGGAAAGGGAGAGGATGGAGAAAATAGCCTTTCTCTGCAATAGAGGCTATTCTCAAGAGGAGCTGGCACCTCACCAAAATGATATGATCTTGTTTCTTTTTCACAAAGAACAAGATCTAATCAACAAGGAGAGGAAGAAGGCTGCTAGGGAGAAGTTGAGAGAAAAGAGAAAGAAAGAGGTAGAGGGAGAACTTGCGGCTACCAAAAAGGAGGGAGACAAGGATTGGATGAAATCCTATCTCCGAGCTCACAGCTTCTCCGGCAAGCAAGTGGGTCCCATGTCGATCAAGACCCTACAGCGACATGTCAGTGACATCAAAGCTAACATTCGCTTAGGAAGAAGGCAGGAGGTTGCTCAAACTCCTAGTGTTCAGAGGATGGCACCCAAACCACTACCCAAAACACAACCTACACCTTCTCCCTTCTCCCTTCCCCATCAAAACAGAACCTTTCACCCCTAAACCTTCTCCATCAACCTTACCTATACCATCAACCACTACTTCCCACCAACCACCACCACCACCTATCGTATGACCCAAAACACAACCAAGAACCCTCTCAAAAACCAAACCATCCTCTGATCCATCAAAACCCCTGACCTTGGAAGAATTCAAGGAGATAAAGAAGAAGCTCATAAATTGCACAACACTGAGCGACATCTCTTGTGAGGAAGATTCCATCCAGCTGACCTTCATTGATGGCTCTTCCAGTTCCCTCATAAGAGATGCATTCCTTGATCTTCCTAGAAGAACACTGGACCAAGCTCTTCAACTTCTTGCAACAAATTCAGATACTCTTAATGAAGTAGAGAAGAAGTTAAGAAGAATGCTGGTGACTCTGCTGGACACTAGGAAAGGGGACAAACTACCAACAAAACCCCTCAATCCTAGAAAGCAAACTATCCAGTGGAGGTTTGATGAAGATTCCCACAGCTTTGCTATGGAAAGGGAGAATGGTGAAGTTACCAGGGCTGACACTTCATCTCTGCTACATTCCAGCAGATTTGACATTGCTGAGTTAGCAGAGAAGCCATTCTCCAATCCCTCCAACTTTGAGATAGCTGATCACATCAGAAATCATTTAAGCAGCCTTCATCTAGCCGAGCTCACAAAGAAGGCTAAGATTGAAAAAGAGTTGAAAAGGAGAGCACAGGATGCTGAAGAAGGCATAGCCATAAAAGGGAAGACCTTTCTACAGATGGTTGAGGGCTCCACTTCAGATCCTATAGTTAGATGGGAATATGACTACCTTTCCTATCAACTAACCTCTTCAGAGGGATGCAGCAAAGAGTACATGTCATTCAGAGCAATTGACAGGATTTATTATCTCGAATGACCTGTACAACTCCTCACCACCACATCAGGGAAAAAAAAGAGACAAATAGATACCTGCTTTCCTGGTGTTGAAGGCTTTGAAGAGCAGGAGGAAGTGAGTTTCGTAGCATCAGCTAGGGGGAGTTTGTTGGAATATGAGGCTAGTGCAATCAAAAAACACTTGAAAAATTGTGTGTACAAGTTGAAGAAGTCTTCGAAGACAAAACTACTCTTCCGCAGCTATGTCAAAGATTTCGAAGCATTATGTCGAAGAGCTTCCGGAGGAAACTAAGTCTTCTGAGACTAATAGTTTTCTTTCGAAGTATATGAAGAACTTCCGGGATAGAACAAAGTCTTCCGAAGACAAGCAGTTCTCCTTCTGAAGTATTCACACTTAGAAGATCCAAGATAAAGTCTTCCGAAGAATAAAGTCATAAGACCTGTAAAAGATTCGGAAGAAGCTGTTTCTTCCAAAGTATAAATGGCCTCGGAAGAACTTATTCTTCCAAAGCCATTTAGCTTCGGAAGAATCAACTATGAATCAGTGGACAAAAGTATGGTCTGTCTGACAGACTCTGATACACTGCATGGTGCTTTTCCTAACCCATGTAGTTGATCATACTTTAATCCACTATTCACCTTTTCAACTTAGTACATATACCATCCTTAGTTGGTGGAAAAAGGTAAGCCATGGACCTGTCATGACTACTTTATCTAGGATATTATTTTATCTTAGATATCTTACTTCTAGCAATGTAGTATTTGTCTAGTAGTAGATTCTAGCTGGTTTTCCAAGTATAAGCGACTGTAGATAGTAGTATATATAGTTTCTCATTGTAACTTATGTAGCATGAGCTTAAGAGTCTTGTAATACTGAGTTGAGAAGTAATATATACAAGTATCTTGAAAACCATTCTCTTGTTCATTAACTTCGTATATTATTATCAACTTTAGTTTGAGATTCTGTGTTTCATCATTCAAGTGAGACTTAGTGAGTTCTGTGTTTAGAGTCAAAACCGATCCTGCAAGTGCTACAAAGAATTACCTCTTGTTAGGGAGGCCTATTTCCATAACCAAAGGTAAGTTAATCGCTATAAAAACCCATTAACCATCTAAGAGTACTAAACAAACCTTAACCAAATCAATTTATTACTTAGAACCGCCTATACATAACCGAGAAGATGCACATTGCTTTCACGTAGCCTACAATTGACCCATGCAATGAATGTAATGATCCAAACAAATTCCTAGATCCTTTTATTCAAACCTAATCATATCACTTGGATTCAACCAATCATATCATTAAATTCATATGTTACCCTCTGTGGTCTCAAGCCCTAGATAGAAAAACTAGAAGTCACCAACCTAAAGATAATAACATTCGACATAGGAGCATAACTTTTACACAGGCATAACGATATTCAATATGAATAGAAACACAAACACATCATAAATAATAGAGCTTAAGATTCACTAAAAGTAACAAATACCATAATCAAAAGTCAAATCAAGACGTTAGAACGCGTCAACATTCATCTGAACCTGAATGATAAACAAAGTTTATCTAAACGTGAGCAAAACATAACAAAACTAGTAGGTATCAGATTTGAAATCAAACATAAAGAAGAATCAATGATAAAACCAGGCCAATTAACGTGAATACGCGTTAACCAGATGATAGATCTCAATCCAGGCTTCAAAAACGGCCTTTGAATATTTCTTGTGTTCTTCTGCAAGTCACTCAATACAGTCTGTATCTTTGTCATATGGTCCCTATACCACTTCATTGACTTTGACTTTTCAACTCTTTTCCACACCATCACAACTAACCTTCAAATATTTATACTTTTCTTCTATTCTTCAATAAATCCTATGGAAACACATAATGAAGAAAACAACTATCAACTCACACAAGATCAAATAAAAACTAACAAGAACATCAGAAAATGTTAAATAAAAATATATATAAGTTAATGCCTATCAATTCCTACACCATCATTCTTCATCCTCGTGTCATCTCGTTTGTCTAGTGTCATCTTCAACGTGTTTCTCCTTCCCTTGCATCGTAGCCTTTGCGTTGTCCTACATTGCATCCAGAACACTAGAACAATAACTAGTTTTAATAAACATATAACGGTTGAAAAAAATAACATCTAAAATTTGTATGGCATGTTTATTTGTGACTTTGTGTACCCTTCATGTGCCTCTTAAGTCGTAATGTTTTGGTAGCCTATTTAATTAAATTTTATTTGGCCACATGCGGGGTCAACAATAATCAAAATCTTATTTATTGTTGTGTTGAGTGTTGCTCGTAACCATTGACTATTATACATAAAGTGTCAATATTTCATAATGTAAATATTTATTGCATAAACTTATGCATTTCATCGATAAAAAATAATAAATAATATTAACAAAAAAAATAATATTTGTGTGATTTAAGGGAGGGTTATACATCTATCTACTTTAATTTATCATCTTTCTTCTCATGCGAATTTCCGGTGCTTCAATTGTCATCAAGATATGTACGCAACTTTTGAGGAGACCCCCGCCTCCTACTAGGGGTGTGCACTTCGCGGGTCGACCAACCGACCCGTGAAAACATAGACCGACCAGTGTATGGGTTAACGGTTCCGGTCCACGGTTCGGCTTTCCTTTTGTAAACGGTTATGGGTCGGTTTCGGTCCAAACCCACGGGTAAGAGCTCGGTTTCGGTCCGGCCCGATTACAATTAGGCAAGAAAAAAAGAGTTGGTTTTTGCTTTTTAGATGTTAAATGGGTTGCCTTTGAACACCAAAAATGTAAAAAAATGTTTTACTAGCATATAATAGAAGTGCTCAGATCAATAAACTTTTAGTCAGTTATAGATAAATACTATTGCACGCTACACCTAAATTAACTCATAAAGAGGTTATGACGACAGCTAATGTATGGTTTGTATTTTAATATGCTAACAATTTGTCTATGTTACAATAATGAGTTTAAGAAACAAATCAATTGATTGGTTTTGTTTATATTTTTAAGTTTCATTTTTCTCCCGGCAAAAAGCACGAGCCTAAAAAACATTTGTGGTCCGGAATTATGCTGAACCGACCCGTTTAACTCGGTTCGGTTCGGCCCAAACCGTATGCAAATGGTCCGGTTCTCGGTTCTTTATATAAACCACTTATCGGTTTCGGGTCAACGACGGGTCGGTCCGGTCCGGTTCGGTTCCGAACTGTCGCTCACCCCTACCTCCTACAGTGTGGAGGTTAAACACTAGTTTTAATTTATTTCACTAAAAACAACTCTAAATATGACCGTTTCTACCTTTATCTCTAATTTAAAATTCGATTCTTTGTAGTATCAAGATCCATAGATTTGAAATATTTCTATGCAAAACAGACTTTTTATGAGATTTAGAAAGGAAAAAAATGGGTCGGTCCGGTCGGTTTTATTTAACTGTCGCTCACCCCTACCTCCTACAGTGTGGAGGTTAAACACTAGTTTTAATTTATTTCACTAAAAACAACTCTAAATATGACCGTTTCTACCTTTATCTCTAATCGATTCTTTGTAGTATCAAGATCCATAGATTTGAAATATTTCTATGCAAAACAGACTTTTTATGAGATTTAGAAGGAAGGAAAAAAATGAATCTTTTATTTATCTTTCTTGAAATACAAAAATATGAACAATCTATCTATAACATTTAATAAAATAAGGTTTTTTTTACCAATTGTCATTCTTTTTCTTACTTTTTTGTCATTTGTCATTTTTCTAGACATACAAATATCAATTTTCTCTCAAAAATGGTATTATAGTAATTTAAATACTCATACATATTTCTCTCTTATTAAATTAAAAATGAATTTTATTAATTGTTATATTTCTCTCCCTTATCTAATTTTTTTAAAAAAAATCAAACTATCTTTTCATCTTTTAATTAAAATCTAAATAATGAAAAACTAAAGTTTTATATAATATGAAATTTTCTAAAACACTAAATATTTTTTAGACAGTATTTTGAAAAAAATTATAAAAAGGTGAAATATTTTAAAATAGTCTTATTAAGACAACCAAAATAATTACAAACTAGAGTTTTTAAAAAATAAGATTTTTATAAAAAATCTAAAAACAAATGTTTAAAAATGAAACTATTTAGATTAGAGAGTTAAAAAATGGTATAATTATTTTACTTCTTGAACTATTACGTAATATAATTTTAATTATATTTTACATTAAAATATTATACTGTAACTATTCATTTTTATTTACATATATATTTTATATTAAAATTTAATCTGTTTATTTAATGGGTTTTTAGCTTATCTCTCTATCTGTAAAAAAACTAAAATAAGTGTGAAACAATTGTAAAACCTCATTATACTTACTTTCTCATTTCTTTATATTATTAATAATATTATTGAATACTAATAATATTACTCTTACCATTTTCAAATTAAAAATTATATAATTTAATAAATTAAAAACATATTTTTTTATTAAAAACACTTTTTAAAAAAAATTTTTATAAAATACAGAATACAAAAATTTGTTTTAAAAAATAAATTTTCTTAAAACAATATATTTAAAAATCACAACTTTTTTTATAAAATAAACGTTTAAGAAAAATAAATTGTTGTTTATTTACTTAGTTATTTATACGTAATTATAATCATATTTTATATTTAAACATGATTTTGCAATGCATAAATTTTTATTAATAAATATTTAATATTTTATTTATTCAATCCGTATATTACACGGGTACTAACCTAGTTTTTTATATAACTTACACACAAGTCATGTGTAGGCACACATTCAAATTAAAAAAAAAAAAAAAGATATGAACATATTACGTTGGTGGTTTTATGTCATGACAAACACGTTAGTATGTTAAAGTGAAAAAAATAAAAATAAAAAGAGGAAACATCAATAAAAAGATAAATGTTCAAATAAAAATATATTAAATCTAAAAATTATAGCAAATAATCGTAATCATTATTTTTTTTAATAAGTGATTGAAGTTAAATTGTAAAAAAAGTTTGCTAGAGCATTCATATTAGCTTCATTATCCTTAATCTTATAACTACATTAAAATCATTATTTTTATACTTATTTTTTTTAATTAAATAACATTTTTTATATATTTTATCATTATTTTTTCTCTATCTTTCACTCACAACGATTAAAAAAATATTAAAAAACTAATAGAATAAACAATGTCTTATCAAATATATAGATGAACAAAAACATTTTCTTCCTTCTGCACTCACAATTAAAGCTGGTATAACTATTTAGACACGATACGATAAAATACGATGATCTGACATGCTAGACACGAACACGATAATATAACTTATCGTGTCATTTTTTTCAAACATAAAACATAAACACGAAACTGTTAAGAAACAGTTTACACGAAATGAATTCTAAAGAAACAAAAATAAACCAACACAAATATATAGCAACACAAATCGAGGCTCGCAAACTTGATAATATCACATATAGCAACACAAATCGAGGATCTCAAAACAACATTCTTGGCTTCCAAACTTGTAATATCACATATTTAGGTATGTGTTTTCCCTAAGAACATTGAATTGATACAAATTAATAAATGGGATGTCATAGCAAAATCGAGGCTTCCAAACTTGACAAAGAAGCCAGCATAATTTAGAGATTGCAGAAACAAGAAATAGAAGTGTCCACAAAACAAGAAATCAAAGTCTTGAATAATACAACTGTAACAGAGGAATGAGGATAACCGACATAAATTAGAGATTCAAAATGGTTGATTAACTTGAGGAATAAGGATAACTGAGAAATTCCGACTTCCTGAAAGGACTGCAATGGTCGTGGTTGTAGATCGAGTGATGGTGGTTGTGGCTATGATCTCTAACCGGACTATCGAAGGGTCTTTGGTGATGGTTCTCGTATGTGGTAGGGAATTATGTTGTGAACATGTTGTGAGCGGCGGTGTGTAAGGAGTTATGATGGTATGATTTTATTAGTAATTATATGTATATTTATTTATTTTTAAAAATTAAAAAATATAAAGAGGTTCTTAACAGGTCTTATCAAGTTAACATGTATTTAACCTATTTAGACATGATTTTTATAGTGTCTTAACGTATCGACCTGTTTAAGATATGAAATCTGTTTAGGCCAAACATGAGAACTGTTAATTTCGTGTCGTGTTAACAGATCCGTACCAGAAATTGTCAGTCTTACTGACAATCACTCACGAGAATTTCATATAATATAATAAACACACTCACAAATATATAAAAAAAAACTACTGTGAATCCTCTTAGATGAGTATTTTAAACATGATCATTTTGTTGACTTTTTTAAATTCTCTATTTTTTTAAACGTTCATATCTTTTATATACGCCCTTATTTATTTTATAAAAATTACACGATAATATGAGCGTGTTTTATCTTTTAAACAAAGACAATATCGTTATATAAAAAAATTCAAACATTTTTCAACTATTATGATTTCTACTTAATATTATGTTTTTAGTACAGTTCATTGTATCTTTTGATTTATTATTGTGTTTTTTTAAATGAAAAATTTTAAATAAACATAATACTAAATTATCATTGTTGTGTACTTCTACTATGTAAAACATAATGATAAAATAACAACTAATTAATTTAATATATTAAAACCAATGACAAAATAACACCAAATGATATATAACGTAAAACACAATAATAAATATTTTATTATGTTTTTCGAACAAATAAGTTTTAAAAAACACATAGGTAGAATAACATTATTGTGTACTTTCTTGTAAAATATAATAATAAAATAACAATAAATAATAACAAAAATAACATGAAATGATCTAAAAGTAAAATACAATGATGAAAAATAATAGAAAATATACTAGACACAATGACTTGACTTATTATACGTGATAACCAAAATGTCATCTCTTTAAAAACAACAAAGAAAGAGGCATGTAAAATTAATTTTTTTTTATATTTTTAAGATTAAATATTATTTTCATTATAACACTATTCTAGTGAAAATTATAGGATTTAGGTTTTTTTATTATCGTAATAAATTAGTGTTAAAAATAAACTTCACTCATTCAAATTGTACAATATTAACTGAAGTTTGAAAAAAGTTCCTTCTATGTTGCATATTAGGTTAGATACTTGTGTGTTATACGGGATTGAAAAAAATAATAAAATACATAAAATTATAAAAAAAATTTACCATTAATATAATTAAAATTATTGCGCACAACAATCCAAAATGAAAAGTCATTACAATATATTAAGAAAAGTTAGTAAATTTCAAGATAAAACTTGATAGTTTAATATAAGAATAGGTATTTTTATAGCGTTTCATAAATTTAAAAAGAATAATATGTACTAAAAAATTTATGATTGTATCTTAACTGTTTACGGATAAAAATAATAAATATAGTACTATTATTATTATTAATTAATAATAAAATAAAGATAGTGAATTAGATTTTGATGTATTGATAAAAGTAAAAGATTGAATCATTATTATTGATCTTTTAATAAACTAAATAAAAAATAGAATCAAAATATATAATATTTTAATTATTAAAATAAGGGTATATATGATATTTTGATTTTAATTTAGATATATATGATATTAGCAAGATTCTAGTGGTATTTAAATATTTAAATTCGGTTTGGACATATATATATTTGAGAAGTTATCTATGGGTGTCTATGATACTTAAATGTTTTTAGGGGTATATATGATATTATAATATAATATTGGTTTGTGTGTATATATAGTATTTGGAATTTTATTAGGGATATATTTGGTATTTATAAAGTTTCTAAAGGGTATATACGATAGTTTAAATTTTTTTAAGTATATTCGATATTTTGGAAGTTTGTATATATGAAATTCAACCTATATTTTAATATGTTATATGTCAATTTAAAAAAATTCAAATTCAAAAATTAATATTAGTTAGGAAAGTGTTGAAATACAAAATATTTTAAAATTAAAAGTGTAAAAAGTAATCTCAACCATCCATCTCATTAATCAATGGTTGAGATCAAAATTGCAGGAAAAAGTTTGTTAGAGTGCTATTTTATAAATATCCACTTTTGTTGACTTTTTATAAGTTTTCTCATTTTTTTAAAATGTTCATAACTTTTATGTATGACATAATTTTTTTATAAAAATTACATCAAAAAAGCGAGCGTTTTTCATTTTTAAAACGAGAACAGTATTGTTATATAAAAAGACTAACAAAAATTTACGTTATTAAGCTTATATCTCGTCATTATGTCTTTAGTATAGTTTATTGTGTCTTTTTGTTAGTTATTGTGTTTTTTGAATACTATTGTGTTTTTCTAAAATGATAAATTTTAAAAAATATAATGATGGAATAAAATTATTATGTATCTATAACATGTAAAACATAATTATAAAGTAACAACGAATTAATCTACTACATTAAAAACAATGATCAAATAACACAATGTATCATTATGTCTTTTGATCGTCATTGTGTCATCTTGAACACTATGAGTTTTGAAAAATAAATGGGTGAAATAACATCATTATGTACTTCTAATGGTAAAACAAAATGATAGATAACAAGTTTATATAATTTATTAAAAATAATAACAAAAATAACACATTGTGTTATCTTCAACAATATGAGTTTTGAAAAACACATTGATGAAAATATGTCGTTGTGTATTTCTAATTGTAAAACACAATGGTAGATAATAAGTTTATAATCTATAAAAACCAATGACAAAAATAACACAAAATGATCTAAAACGTAAAACACAAATGATTAACATACATAACAAATGATGTAAAATATATGACACAATTAACGTATATGACCAATGAGCTGATGTATTTGACACAATGACCAAAATACCGTTATCTTTAAAACAATAAAAGGACACGTGTCAAACTCACAATCCTTCTTAGCCTTTTTAGATTAAACATTTTTTTTAGTATAACCCTACCTTATTAATTAACATATTTGTTCCATATATAAAAAGTTAACATTATTAAAAGATGACTAAAATTCAAATACAGTTTTAATATAGAAATTTTATTGATTTAAGTTAAACTTTTATAAACAATTTAATTTGAAAACCGTTACAAAATCAAAAAATTAAAGGATTTAAAATATGAATGTTATGAGAGACAAATATATAAAACAACCCGTAGAGAATGACAAGTGGCAAAAAGTTATTTTGTTTTATTAGAATAAATGAGTCTTAGACTCTCTTCTAAATATAACAATACAACATTGTAATGTAAACATAACGTTAATTTACTAGAATTACAACATTCATCATGTTTAGCAAAAAAGTATTTAAGCCACATGAATAGGAATGTTAAATATATTCTAGTTGCGGAGCTTGAAGTGGTTTATAAATGAAGCAGGGCGAAAATAATTTTTTTTTAGAAATGACGAACTTAATATATATAAAAAAATTTATATTATCGGGCTAAAAATTGGCACTACTAACGAAAAAAAGAGAGAGGCCCCTCCCGACCCTAATGAAGCTCCGCCTATGATTATATATATATATATATATATATATATATATATATATATATATATATATATATATATATATATATATATATATATATATATATATATATATATATATATATATATTTCTAATCCATTTAAATTTTGGTTATATTGGTGTGCTTCCGTTTTTCTAGGTGATGAATGAGATTTTAAGTTTTAACTGAAAACAAACTGAAAATTTAGATTATGAGAAAATCAAAACCTTTCAACTTATCTTTGTATTCACAGGACTAAGTAGATATATGAACACTGCATAGATTACGAAATGAAATGTGTGATTCCATTTTAACTTATTTGTGTTACTTTGGCTTTGTTTCATGTTACTAGTGATGTTAAATCAATAGAGGATATGTAGTTTATTTAATTTGTAGATCTAATATCTCCCGAACAGTCATTGGAGATGTTCGTAATCCTTTTGTCATAATCTTCAGAAGAAACAAGAAACATTAAGCAAGAAACTACTAACTTTATACAATTTCTTGATTTATTTTCTAATAGTTCATGCTCTTATGGTGTTAAAAGAAGGTATAATTGAAGACATATCACTTGTTGTATCAAACTAGAATGCCCTAGATTCAGATTCTTGTAATTGAGTTGTTGTTTCTTGTTTTGATCATCATGTTATAGAAATTTAAGGGGAATCATATATTATATGCAAGTAATACGGATTGGTGAAGAAATAGCATCCTAATTACATGAATATGAATCTAGGACATTCCCGTCTGATACAACCCGTGATGGATAATTAGGTAACCAATTAAACCTTCTTTGAACGCGTAAGAGCATCAACGACAATAAAATAAAACAAGAAATTGTTTAAAATTACTAGTTTCATGGTACATGCTCATTGTTTCTTTAAAAAATTACAACAAAGATTACGAATACCTTTTATGACCATTCAAGACCCATGAGAACAACGAATTAAACAAAACTACATACATTTCATTGTTTCAACAACATCACTAATCGCAAGAAGAGGTTGCAAGATAACACAAACAAGTTGAAATGTAATCATGTGTTTCATTTACTCAATGTCACACAAGATTCCAAGAAAAACAAAATCATGAACATGAGAGTAACGCTTAACTATGAGTAATGTTGAGAGTAACTCGTAAAGGGAAATTAATAGAAAATATGAAATCATAGTTGGATGTCAGAGAAAAAAGATTAAATCAAGAAAGATCTTTTTATTATTTTGGATGATTTAGTTAGTTGTGGAAGATAACGTGGTTGTGAGAGAGAAGGTTGAGTTATTAATTTATTATTAAAAAATCATGAAAACAATTACCTTTAAACCTTCAGTTTACATATTTTATTTATTTTTATACTTGAATTTTCTTTTTTGTATTTTCGTTCAAGATCTAATGTTCGTTTATCTACTCGTGAGAAACTATTTATTTTTCTGCCTACCTATTTTATTATATATATTTTATTTAATTCATGAGTGAATCAAAGTTTATTTATGTCGGAACATTTCTACGATATGCGGAATTTAATAATCCGAAAAAATATTTCACGAACGTCAAGGTTATAGACTGGATGTTTCACGTTTGTAAAATTGATTTAGGGTTAATCAAATCTGAAAATTTTAAAATTGACTTCAAACTGGTTCGAGTTTAAATTTTGAATTGGGTTTGATTCAAATAACCCAAATTTTAAGAAAAATAAATGAAATATAATAATCTATTTTCTTTTAAATTCACTTAGGGATGCATTAAATTAACGGTGAAATTAATGTTACGTCTTGTTTAAATTTTTGTTAGATAATCTAAGAAAAATTAAAATAAAAAGATTCTTGAAAATAAAAAGTGTAAAAAGTAATCTCAACAATCAACCTATTTTAAGAATAATCACTTTTTTAAACTTTTTTTCAAATTCCTATAATTTTTTAAATGTTCATAACTTTTATTTATGACATTATCTTTTTATAAAAATTACACCATAAAAATACACGTTTTTTTATCTTTAAAACAAATACAGTATTATTATATAAAAAGACAATAATTTTTTAATTTTTTTAAGCTAATATATTGACATTGTGTCTTTATTGCAATTCATTGTGCCTTTTTGTTAGTTATTTTGTTTTCTAAATACTATTGTGGGTTTTTTAAAATGATAAATTTTAAAAAAATATAATGATGAAATAACATTGTTATGAATCTTTAATATGTAAAACACAATAAAAAATTAACAACTAATTAATTAAATACATTAAAAACCATGACAAAATAACAAATGTCTTATTGTGTTTTTTAATAGTCATTATGTTATCTTGAATACTATAAGTTTTGAAAAATACATTGATGAAAGAACATCATTGTTTACTTCTAATTAAAAAATACAATGATAGATAGCAACAAGTTTATATAATCTATAAAAAACAATATAAAAAATAATATATTATGTTATTTTTAACACTATGAGTTTTAAAAAATATATTAGTGAAAGTAGATCTTTGTGTACTTCTAATTGTAAAACATAATGATAGATAAAAAATTTCTATAAGCTATATAAAAAATGATAAAAATAACACAAAATGATCTAAAATGTAAAACACATTGTTTAACACATCTAACAAATGATGTAAAATATATGACATAACGAACAGATATTCGTCACAATGAACGTATAAGACACAATAAGCTGACGTATTTGACACAATAACAAAGTATCATACCATCTAAAATAATAGAAGGACACGTGTTAAATCACAATCCTTTTTAGACTATTTAGATTAAATACAGTTTTACTATAACACTTTCCAAATAACCTATTTGGCCTTCTATTAAGCTTGCTTGCAATTTTTGAAACAAAGAACACATGCTACTTTAAAATATACCATTACAATCTATTTGTTATTTACTTTAGGAAACTAGAGCGTGCACCCCTTCTATTAACATAAACATTAGTGTCATCAAACAAAGAGGTGTTGGTGGATTTTTTTATTTTTAAACTAGTAATCTCACCAGCCGCGCGTTCCGCCGGCGGCGTACGTGACATGATAAAGTATAAACTATGATTGACCCGACTCGTTTTCGAACTAAATTTACGTCGAAGCGTAGAATAATTCGAATTTATATCATCGAATGAAAACGTACTATATCTGACACGACCCTAAACAAAATTTACGTTGAAACATATGTGGTGACGCCGTATGTACATAATAATAAACACATGCGGTGACGCCGTATGTACATAATAATAAACACATGCGGTGACGCCGTATGTGGTGTGATAAAGTATATACTATAATAGTCGCGACTCGTTTCTAAACTAAATATATGTCGACACGTATAGTAACTCGAATTTATAACGTCAAATGGAAGCATATTATATTTGACCCTAGTTGTTCCCAAACAAAATTTATGTCGAAACGGAGTCCAACTCAAAACGAACCTAAAGATAAGTACGGAAACGTTTTATATTTGACCTGACTTGTTTTCGAATAAAATTTACATCGAAACTTAGACAAATTCAAAATTTATACCGACACGTATATAAATTAGAATGTAAAAATTAGTTTTTTCATATAAAAGTGTAGTGAAACTTAAGGAGGTTAAAAAGACATTTTAAAATTAGAGGGGTTTACCTCTACACGTGTCGCAGTTTTTATGAATTGCCTTCGTTCTCTTTTGCTACTTATACCCCCTCAATTATCAAAATTAACAAACGCATTCTTGTTTACTTATCTTTCTATGAATTTTAAGTGGCAAAACCCAAACAAAGAAAACTTTTGTGGCTAATACCACAAACCACAAAAATCTACTATTCATTATGTTTAGAAATTAATATATAGATAATTTTTCATGTATTTTCTTAGCTTATAAATGGTTTTACAATTGGCTTACAAGAAGGTCTGCTGCCCTGTGGTAGGCTCAACTTATTTTGTTTAAAACAAACTATGAAATCAAAATCTTTTTTGTATCATTAATAAATTATCTCAAACACGAATCTAATCATCTATATGTGTAACCACATTTTCTTCCTCAACAACACTTTTTTTTTCATTTGAAAAAAATTATGGGAATCCTATAAGTTAGCCTTCAATTAAATTGTTATATCTTTCCAATTCTTTCTAAAAACACAAAATTGATGGACCATTAAAATATTTTTTGCTTGAAACATAGATATAAGTTGTTTTTTTTAGTTTTGGAGGTTCTTAAAATTTACAGTCCTAAAACAATTGTTTTAGTTGCTTATACTGTATAGACGCCCCTGCGTGGTTTTTTCGATTTTTAGCATTTTATTGTTTTCTTCATTCATTTTTTTCTTTTGATTTTTTATACATTTTTAATCACCTTTTTTTTCAAAAATATTTTCTTTTCTTTGCTACAAGCTTTTATTAATGCGTTGACGTTTTAATGTTAGGCCTAGTTTACGTCGCAATATGTGATGTATAATCACGCTAGTGTCAAAGAAGGCGACAATGTAACAAATTTCGACATTGGTTTTGAAGTTTGCAAACACACTTTTTACCACGTTAACATCATCGCATGGTCTTACCGCATCATGTGGGGTGAAAATCTCGTTAGTACTCGATAAGTAACATTAATGTATCGATGAATGATAAGTGTATCCGTTCATGCTTATAATGAAAGTTTACCATGATTAGTTTATGCTATAATGTACATTTATGAGATGACGATAAATTATTTATTTTATAAACAAAACATTATTAAAGCCAAATATGAACTTAGATTATGGACTATAAACATTACACGATGGCTAAGATGTATAATTATGACATAAGTTAAATATGGTGTCTATATATTCCTTTCGTGTCCCCATCGAGAACTTGAATTGAGTAATCCTAAGACAAAATGATCAAGAAACTTGACGAAAATATTCTTGAACAACTTGTGACCAGTACTTTTTTTCGTAGATCATGAGGCGATCCATGAGAAATTGGTAACAAAAGAGGTGTTTCATATAGTAGACAAACAAGCCAACAAGGGATAACTAAAAGATGTGACTTTATGTTCGGGAAGATTGAAGTTGGCATTTGTAAGACGATATCGTTCATCTGTCATTGCCTATTTGGGATATCATTGTCAGCTGGTCTCGTGTGAAAGTTATTGATAGAATGTCGTACGACATATGTCATGATTTGATCACTTTACGTTGTATATTTATAAAAGGAATATTGTGTAATTCCTTTCATGTAAGGTTTCAATCAAATATGAGTTACTAAAAATAAAGGATATAAATAATGCGATGTCTAGTTTATTTAATGTCATGTGACAATTTAGAGGTGTTCAAAAATATCCAAATCTGAAATTTCGGATTCGAATTCGGATTCTGATAGTTCTTTTGAGGATTTTCGGATATTCGGATATCCGAATCATCCGAAATATTTTTCTAAAAATGATTAAATAATAAATATTAATTAAAAATTTCGGATATTTTTAGATATTTTTATAAAAACTTCGGATATCCAAAATTTTTTTAATAAAAAATATTATTTTTTATAAAAATTCTTAAATAATACATACTTTTTAGAGCTCGAATATCCGAAATTCAGATATCCAATTTTGAACACCCCTATGACAATCCTTAGACGTAATCACATGCTATCTCATACATAAGCAATGTTTTGAATGTTTTTTAAACAAATTTCCTTTTTTAGTAAAACTTGAAGTAATCGTTAACCTTTAGTCATTTATATCTTTTATGTAATTCTCACTTGATATTTTAATGTTTTGTAGTTTTATATCAACTCAAGGTCTCAAACCATCACTCTAATAATCTCACGTGGCAGGACCTTGGTTTTAAAATGCTTTGCTTGATGTGCTGTTATGAGTGCATCATAACACCCGATGTGTTACGTTTCCATGATGCGCTCCTGGTGAGCTGATGCGCCCCTGGTGAGCTGATGCGCCTTTGATACGCCGATGCTCAAGATGCGCTTGTGCATTATGCACACCTATGTTTTTTCTTCAATTTTGAATCTGGTTTGAACCTTTTCAATATGAATATGGGTCTAACCTCTCAACATTAGGGTAATTTGTTTTGTAATTGTGTTCATGCTATATATTTACACGTGTTTAACTATTGTTTCAATAGTTCGTGCATAGTGTAATAGTCATGAATTTGGGTTTTTACGTTAAAGTATGTTTTATGAGTGTGTTAATAAGTAGTTTTTATGTTGACATATTAATAATACAAAGCATTCTTTTTATAAATATTTTTTGGTAGTTTTAATAACTAGCACATTGCCTACGTGATGCGTACACATCTGGCATCAGGATTTGGGACCAAAGCGCATTGGAGCGCAACACGCAATTTAAAACCAAGGGCAAGACTGTTTATGTCAGTAACATGTAGTTATAGAAGTAAAGAAATAATCAACCTCTGCTGAATCGGAGAGAAGGGGGGTTGATTCAAGACGACACGTGGTGGTTGGATTGGTGGGGCGTGGTGGTGGTTGTGCAAGGGAGAAGGGCGAAACATGGGTTGGGTGTGGCCAACGGGTGGGTTGTGTGGGGTTTGGTTGTTTAAGAGTTAATTACACAAATCTTCCATTCAGTTTGTTAAATAGTAAAATTAGTCTCTTAAATGTGAAAAGAGTAAAATACCTTAAGCTTAACAAAAAAATTAAGAGAAGCTAACCTTAGACCCCAAATTCGTTACAAAATTAAAATCACAAGCCTCAAACTTGTTACTAACAATGTTAGTACCTAAATTTGAAAACTACGCTAAACCATATGGATTATTTGTGTAACTAACTCTTTTTAAGTATATACTAGTGTTTTGCCCGCGCGTTGCGCAGGCTCAACTAAAATTTATATTGAAAATCACATCATAACAATATATTTGAAATATAGAAACAATTACGATGTTTTGAAAAGAACTAGAAACATATTATACTTGGATAACGGGTTTTGGTCGCACGTTGCGAAGCTTGGTTTTAAGTAAAATTTATATCGAAATGTACTTAGAGATAATCACGTTGTAACAATATTCTTGGAATTTCTAAAAGCATTGCCTTGTTGTCAAAAGAATTAATAATACATTATATATGATGTCAATCGATATTGAACGAACTTACACCGAAACGCAGATAAAAATAATCACGTCGTTACGATGTATTCGAAATTAAAAAAATATAAAACAAGTTAACTAGAATAATAAAACAATAATTTGACTTTTGCAGCCATTTCAAACGCATAGCAATTATCATGCTTTTTTTATTTGTACAATAAGCATTCATTGTATGTTGTATGAGTTTTAAAGTATTAGTAATGTGTGTTTGCAAGTATTTTTTTTAAATATAACATCAGGGCCGGCTCTACGGCTTTTAGGGCCCCAATCGAACCCAAAAAGAATGGACCCTTTTTTAAAACAATTTGGCATTTTAATTCATAAAAACCACCAAATTAATTAATTAAAAAGCAATCTAAACACCAAAAAGTAGCCTACTGTCTTATGATTTGCCTAAATATCTTAAGCCTAAAACTAAGATACCAAAGCGAAAAAAAAGAAGCCAAAATCTAAATTCTAAACACCAAAAAGCAGCCTAACTTAAAAAGTAATTAAACAATCAAAAACAATTAACCAGACAATTCGAAAGCAATGAATAATTCTTTGAACAAAAGCAGCATGCCAACAAACCAAAGAAAAACCTTAAAACTAACCTTGATAGTTGATTTATTGAACAAAAGAAGGAAAAAAAGAGGAGATAAATGACGATTGGTCGTTCGAATTCATACCATCTCTGTTGTGACCTCACAATTCTCAACCTCAACTTTTAATTAATTGATTATATTCATGGTCGATGATTTCTAAATACTTCATTTCTGTTGCGGACTAGGAAAGTATGAATTATAAATAATTGGATCAGAGCATTGGAACCGATCAATCCTAAGCCCAATATAAAGCTTTTTAAAAAAATTTGGGGGCTCTTATTTTTGAGGAGCCCCAATCTCAATGAGTCATAAATAATTCTAGCGAGTCGGCCCTGTATAACATGATATATGTTATTTAGTATTTAATCATCTTTCATATAGGGTGCTTATATTAGTACACCACCATCGTTCAACAGACACCATCTGTACAAGTCATATAGGGCAATGTGACCTATATAGTCACACCCTGCTCGACAAAGTTGCAGCCGGTCAAATCAATCAATTCTTGCTCTACACACTACATATAGCATTATACAAAACATATGTTATGTCACATATAAAAGTCGTATGAACCCATGATTGTGCGTGTTAGTTGTTTGACTCAATATAAGATTTCTCATTGCCCACACTAATTATTTAACGCGACATAATATTCTTTCTTATACGTGCTAATTATTTGATAAGACATAAGATTATGTCAAAACTTTTTACTTTATTTCCTTCATTTCATCACTTATTTCATGATACATACTAACAATTTTATTTAGGAAACTCATTGCGATGTCGAGTTATGATAACAACTACGGACATGAGATGGTGGATCTCGTAGCGAGATATCATCGTTTTAAAAACATTTATTTATTTGTCATTAGGTTTGTAAAACTCAATTCAATTGAAGCTTTATAAATCAATATTAGTAGCTAACAAAATGACTTGTTAGTTAATTTATACACAACCTCATACAAAAAATTTTTGAACGACGTTTAGAACTACCTACAGTGACCCGATAGGCATTAATAAGACAGAATGTTAACCGTTCATATCGATTTTAACACTCAAAAACACCATAAATGAGAAAACTTATCAACATAGAAAAACCCTCTTGAATAAAAAATCAAAATGTTAAACATCACAAGATCAAGTTATCATTGTCTTGCGATAGAACTTATACAGTTAGCAGTTAGCAGTTAGCTGTGAAAAGAAAACAGAGAGAAGACGATGTAAACAAAAGGCCTAACTTTTCAAGTTTTAAATGCCATGAAAGCTACAAGGCCCCACTTTCCAAACCACCCTTCTCTCTCCTTGCACTTTTTACCCTTTTCACAATATTATATTTTCGTATTTTGTGTTTGTAAAGATATCTTCTTGCACATGACACCAGTAGAACCAACACCCACCTCACAACACCCACACACACATTAACAAGAAAAGAAATCCTCGATTCTCCCACTTTTTAGGGTTTTCAAAGCCGGCAACAAAACCCATCTGAAGTTACCAACTTTGGTAAGTTTTCTCTGGGTTTTCTTTGATTTTGATCTACCCAAATGGGGTTTTCTTCGATTTGTTTGATTCTTTATAATCTTGAAGTTTTGGGTTTGATTCATGTGTCTTTCATCTTGAACATTCAGAATCTTGAAAAATCAGTAATTTTGGTAAAGTTTGGATCTTTATATGTGTTTTGCTTGATTTTGATGGAAATTTAATCTTGATCTGATTGATTTCCTGTGAATTTCTGTGGTTTATTTCAAGTTTCTTGATGTTCATCCTGCAAAACATGTGTGTGCTTGTTGAATTGTTCAACTTTAGTTTGGATTGTAGATGCAAAAAGTGACAAAACCCTGTTTAATCTTGTTAAGATTTGTTAAAATAAGTTGTATGTTGATTAACTGTTCTTCAATTTGATGCAGAATCAATAAAGTATGTGCTTTTTAGCCAAATTGTCAAGATTCTATGTTCCTAACTCAGTTTATTATTTGTTTTAGATTGCTTCATATCATTTATCTTTACTAGATCTTGTTCACATAGGGATTACTGGTTGAATTAGGGGTTTGCAAGAAATGGGTTACACCTGTGATTATTGTCGTGAGGCTAGATCGATGGTGTACTGTCGATCGGATGAAGCTTACTTATGTTTATCCTGTGATCGCAATGTTCATTCTGCTAATGCCTTATCTAAACGCCATTCAAGAACACTGGTGTGTGATAGATGCAATGCACAACCAGCTTATGTTAGATGTGTTGAAGAAAAGGTGTCACTTTGTCAGAATTGTGACTGGGAGGGTCACAACGGGTCCAATTCGGCTTCTGGTTCGCACAGTCGGCAGACAGTAAATTGCTACTCGGGCTGCCCATCTGCTGCTGAACTATCTTCAATCTGGTCATTTATGTGTGATTCACCATCTGTCATTGACTCCACTTGTGAGCAGGAAATGGGGTTAATGAGCATTGCTGATAACAAAAACGATAAAGATTTATCAGTACCAACTGAGAATGACAGTCTGCAAAATGTAATACAACAACCAAATCCTAGAGATTCATCTGCATCTAAGGTAAATTAGGTCAGGTGTTCAAATATTTGAGTCAATGAATTCGAAATTGTGATTGTACACTTAAAGTGATTGTTTTACATTCAGAATTCAGGTGCAAAAGGGGGTGAACAGTTCATCGACGATGGGTTCTACGATGACTTCAATATGGATGAAGTTGACTTGAGTATCGAGAAGTATGAAGTACTCTTTGGAATAGGAAATAACGATCCAGAAAATCTTTTTGCACAAGACGGGATCGATAGCTTATTTGGTACTAAAGACACTTCTGTTGCTGAATCCGTTTGTCAGGGTGGATATGCTGCTAAGGTATCATAGTACAATTGTTTTTTAATCGTATAATGTTGATTATCTTAACGTATAATAGTATGATGGCGCTTAGTAATTAGTTAAGGCATATTACAATGTATTTTCAACACATAATGCACATGTTTGTTCCCGTCTTTTTAAATATTTTGATCGGGATTAAAGGAGTCTTCAACTGGAAACGGAATTGGAGTTCAACCAGTGTGCAGTAATGCTGCATCAGGTGATTCTATAAGGAGCTGCAAAACAGAACCAAACCTGTGTTACGGGAAACAACTTTCAAGTCTGACTGGGGAGAGCAATGCTGGTGATTTTCAAGACTGTGGTGCTTCGTCTACGCTGTTCATGGGTGAGCCACCCTGGTGCACCCCGGCTTACGATAGCACCACTCCTTCTGGTATCAGGAACGATGCTGTCCTTCGTTACAAGGAAAAGAAGAAGACCCGCAAGTTAGTAACTAAGACTTGTTTTTTTATATCAAATCTTGAGGTGGAAAGATGGAGGGGTTGGTCAAAATGGGTTCGGTTTAAAACAGGTTTTTGGTAGTCAAAACACCCTAAACGGTCTCGGCCTTGTTGTCCCGAAACACTATTTTTTTGTTAACGTTTTTAAAAATATTATCAATAGTTAACGTGTTATTTGTTATTAAAAACAATATTGTTGTAATAATGAGTTTAATTTTTTAAACTAGAAACGATTTTAGGAGGTTGTATACGTTAAAGATATATTTTTGGGGTTTTTCAAGAAACATCATTTCTTGATTTGACCCATTTGAGATAAAACATAACCCATTTCTAAGTAAATGGGTTGAACTAGCCAGTTCTAATTAGATCTCTCATATATATATGCGGTTTTTGTTTGTCTTAGATTTGAGAAAACAGTAAGGTATGCTACCCGAAAGGCAAGAGCGGATGTAAGAAAGCGAGTGAAAGGGCGTTTTGTGAAAGCTGGTGATGCTTATGACTACGATCCCATGAGTCAAACCAGAAGCTACTGAGAGTAAACTCGTTTCTTGATCATATATCATGCACGTGGAAAGTAGTTATATATAATCTAATCTAAAATAGATTACTTTCCTTAAGCAATGAAAAACACTTATCGTTATATGGTTGTCTCCCAGGGTGTTTGCTTGCTGGTCAACTGGATTATAGATGGAACGAACCACACCAACTGACCACCCGAAAGTCAAGATTTTTCATCAAAGATCGGATCTTGACATGATCTATGAACAGAAACACGATGTTAATCAGTTTCTGTTCATGGATATCGTTTTCAATGGTTAAATCTTGTTCTCTGAAGAAAAAACAACCATCAAAGGCGTTTTGGCGTGGCTTAAGCATGTAACTATTCATGGATTAGATAGGAAAGATGTAGTGATAAAATATTCTGCTGTTTGTTGGTATGTACAAAATGAGAGATTTCTGTAAACTATCGGACGTTTTTGTAGTTTCGTGTTTTGTAGTTTCTTGAAGAAAGTTGGTCGTTCTGATATGGTTTTGTGCTTAGTCTTTTCCACCATCCTCTAATGTTTTTATGGTAATAACAGAGATGTTTAAGCCTTTTAATATAATCATTTGTGATGTTTGATTTCTAGCTATTGTCTTGTTGAGCAAAATAGCATTATACACCGGTTCAAGATTGGACAAAACCTGGAACTGGAGTTGAGAGGAAAGGGAGACCGAGAACCAGACACTAGTCGTGAAGAGGTGTCGATTGTAGCCATTACGTTCAAGGTTCAAACTTGTCTAGACCCGTTCATTGAGTTAAGGGTGTAGGTAGTGTTTATCGGGCATATAGAGGTGTGGAAACTTGTGTTTTTCTCACCAGGTCATCAGTTTGTAAGTGATAGCTTTAACTATAACCTCAGCTTTATTTATTGGTCTGAGCAAGATACGACTTATTTAAAATTAATTGCACAATTCATAAAAAGAAATCTTTTCGCCGAACTTCCGTGTATTTTTAGTTACTTATCATGTCAATTACCAATTCTTAATCATTGAGATTCATGATAATTCGGATTAATATTTAGGTATAGATATTACCTCTTTTTTCTCCTTTCAAACAAATTGAAATGATTGACGTTTTTATATTTGGAATCGTGTTAGGTCTAATTCCTATTAGTTTGGCTGGATTATTTGTAACTGCATATTTACAATACAGGCGTGACGATCAGTTGGGTTTTTGATTAATTAACATCCTTTTTTTAATTGACCTCCTCCTTTCTTTAATATCCAGGAGGTCAAATTATCCGGTTCCAGTTAGTGTTTCAGTCGAATTCGATCGAAGAAGATCCGAATCACACTCTGTAGGATTTGAACCTACGACATCGGTTTTGGAGACCCGCGTTCTACCGAACTGAACTACGAGCGCTTTCTTATCATAAAAGATAAGACTGTAAAGAAAAGGATTGGTCCTAAGCCATCTTGTATGCATACTATATAGTATCATAAGAATGAAAGATTTTATATGATATGTTCAATGTGAGTTGAGCTCAAAAAATCTCTCGTTACTACTCCTTTGAATAGTAATAGGTAGGGATGACAGGATTTGAACCCGTGATATTTTATACCCAAAACAAACGTGCTACCTAGCTGCGCTACATCCCTTCCATTGGGCTACAGTGTCATTGCAGAGAATTCCTCTTTTGTTTTCCACATGTTTATCTCCTCTATAAAAATCTAGAATTTTTATTTTCATTTCGTCTTTTGGTGTCATTTAACATATAATAATAGTAAAATTTCTATCTATATGAAATATGGAACGGAATCCCAAGAAAAATAACTGAATCTTTTTAGGGAATATTGGGGAAGAAAATGACGTTTTTTTTATATTTAACAAAAGGTCAACCTTATTTACTTATTTACTAGATCATTGTACATTTCAATATGTATTATCTTATGTATTACAATAAAATGAATGTGGGTTTTTAATGCGAGATCTAAAAACATATCTTTCCGTGGCATTGGTACTAAGTACTCTATGGTTCGGTTCTTTGGCGGGTTTATTGATAGAGATTAATCATTTTTTCCTGGATGCGTTAACGTTCCCCTTTTTTTCATTCTAGTTATTGACGCGGGAAGGAATAAAAAAGATTAGAGATACAATTAAATATCAGCCCCCTCTTTTCTTTTTTTCTATTTTTTAGAATAAGGGAGGAAAGAGAAAGTGCATTTAACAGCTCCGAGACTCAAGGTTAGGTTGGAATTAAATGAATATGAAATTTCTATGTATTTAATTTCTATGAAAGTCGAATACAAATAGTAGTTCTAGGGAAAGAATATTATACAAGATACTTATATGAAATGCTGTACTGTGATTTGAAAGGTTATAAATATTTCTATCTTATTTCCTATATTGATTGTAGTGAAATCTTGCATAAGAGGATAGTAAGTTACAAATTCTAGTTTGTTTTTTCCTTCCTTTCTTCTTTTTCGTTTCGGATTGAAAGAGGAAGAGTTGAGTAAATGAAAAATCCAAAGAAGGTTCATGGCCAAGGGTAAAGATGTGCGAATAACGGTTCTTTTGGAATGTACCGCTTGTGTTCAAAACGGTGTTAATAAGGAATCAACGGGCATTTCCAGATATATTACTCAAAGAACCGGCACAATACGCCTAATCGATTAGAGTTACGAAAATTCTATCCATATTGTTACAAACATACGATTCATGGGGAGATAAAAAAATAGATTGAAGTGAACACTTGCGCCCTTATCTTACAAGGAAAGGGAAAAACGGCATTATATATATATATATATATATATATATATATATATATATATATATATATATATATATATATATATAACATATTTAATATAGTTAAAGATAATTATAAACTAACCAAACCATGGATAAAACCAAGCGAACTTTTCTTAAATCCAGCGATCTTTTCATAAGCGTTTGCCCCCGATCCAATCGGGGATCGAATTGATTATAAAAACATGAGTTTAACTAGTTGATTTATTAGTGAACAGGAAAAAATATTATCTAGACGAGTAAATAGATTGACCTTGAAACAACAACGATTAATTACTATTGCTATAAAACAAGCTCGTATTTTATCTTTGTTACTTTTTCTTAATAATGAGAAACAATTTGAAAGAACCGAGTCGACCACTAGAATTCCCAGTCTTAGAGCCAGAAAAAGATAGGTTTACTTTTTATTCACTTGAATACAAACCCCCATCCGAACTCAAACGTGGATTGAGATTTTGTTGGAAAAATCCAAGAATCCGGATTGAATTCTCGTGTCGTAAGAAAAAAAAAAAAAGAATAATCTGGGAAGAAGAAATTTTTTTTATCCTAATTCATCTCGAAACTTTATCTGCTAATGAGAAAGCGAACCATGCGCAATCGGACACAGCAGAGAGTGATACCATGTGTAATTGTGTATTGATCATACGCTAAAGAGACCAACACCATGTGTCTTGTTACAATCTTGTAATAACCCGATTTTTTGAAGTTCAGTAATTACGAACAAAAAAAATTGTTAGAAGTTCCATAATTTTTTTTATTTTTATGTAGCAAGTTAAATAAACTTTAAACTATAAGGTAATTATTAGATTAATTAGGTGTATTGCAATTTCAAATCAGAAAAATATGAGAAGAAATTAAAACATAAACTCTAGAGGTAATTAAGCATTGATGCGAAGTTAGTTTTTGGATAATTTGTTGTTTCTTTTCAATATTTTGTCATGTACATGGTTAATTTTTCATTTGTATTTTGAATGTATTTAAACATAAGCATGAATGTATAAGTATAAATTTGTCGTGAAGTATAAATTTGTCGTGAGAGACTAGTTGAATGAGCGAAAGGATGAGGGTTAAAGATGATCCTCTAACCTAAAGTGGAAGCCTTACTTTATGCTATTGGTGTTCAATAATTGAGTTGTGTTAGCTTTTTGAGAAAGCTTGTGGTAAACATTTGCAATGGGTTTTCTGGTGTTACTAATGCAATTTGTCTGTATTAGTTGACATTGGCTACCTAGCATATGCTATCGTTTTGTCGTCGCTCAAAGGTTAACGGCTAAACTTGCAGTCTTGCTCTAGAACAGTATTCAACGATGACTGCAATACTGGTCTTCGTAGCTCCTACTCCATTTTAGTTGGTTCGTTTATTCCCTGCTCCTGCTCCATTTTAGCAACTTGGTCTTATGCTCCTTCATGTCGCGACTGAGACCGATGTCTCCCAAGTCTTTCATTTCATGGCTAGATTGTTTACCCTTTGTCTCCTTTCGTGCCTCGACTAAGACTTGTATCCTATACATCCTTTATGTGGCGTTACCCATCAATAAGTTGATTCTATAATCGTCTTTGTTTCTTAAACATCAGGCTTTAGAACAACTATTAATTTTGTTTTATAACCTTGAGATCCTAAGTTTAAATCGTAAAAACTTCCTCTTACACAAAGTGAAAAATATTGTTACAGACATCAGACAAAGGAGCGATCCGGCCCTCCTCAAAACCTACGCAACTAGGTATTATTTAGTTAAGTCAAACATCTTTTTTCGAAAGGCAAATTTTATTAAAGAAAACAAGCCACTAGCAAGATGCTAGGACGCTACAACAGACAACATTACACCGGAAAGTTAAGGAATGGAAAATTACACCAAGATTTTCAATCAAGATTGCCTAATTTCACTCTATGTCTCAACCATAAAAATGACTTCTACTTCATTTCATCCATCACTCTTGACATCGATACGGGTTTTGAGTAAATATTAGACTGTTTCTCGTGTTCCAAATACTCCAAACGGATGCTAGAAACACCACATACATCTAATTAGTGATGAGCTCGATACCAGTACCAAATCAAAAGTACTGAACCCGAAAATTACCAAATTTGGGTACCGATACCGGTGCTGAATATGCTCGGTACGGTACATGTACCAGTACGGTATTCGAAGGTAAAAGTTGGTAAATACTGGTGGCATACCGAACCGAACGTACCGATCCCGAAAACACCTAAAGTGAGTACCGAATTGGTACCGAAAATATTCCGATACGGAAAATTCAATACCGGTATCGATACGGTACGAATTCGGTTTCGATATTTGATACCATTTGCTCATCTCTATGTCTAATACGTCAATTGTTCTCTCTTTGTTTGCCACTTTTTATCATGTTACAAACGAGTGGTTCACTTCTTACAAACTTTACACTTCCAATTCATCGAGGCACAACATACACGCATAAAACGCCCTATCACCCTATCGCACACCACTGGCTTAAAAATTCGATTCCAATATCATCATCATCATCATCATCATCATCATCAATCAATCAATGGCGATGGCGAATCTGACAAGACGTAAGGTCACAAGCCTCTTCAACAGCACCATAATATACTCCGATGCACTCAGGTATTCATTCTCTCTGTCATCTACACTCTCCAGAGGATTCGCATCGGGATCTGACGAAAACGACGTCGTCGTCATCGGCGGTGGCCCCGGCGGATACGTGGCGGCGATCAAGGCCGCTCAGCTAGGGCTCAAAACCACATGCATCGAGAAGCGTGGGGCTCTCGGTGGTACGTGCCTCAACGTTGGTTGTATACCTTCCAAGGTAATGATTTAATGAATGATCTTCGTTGACATTTGTTGATATGTGATAGAGTGATGGATCAATATGTGGTTTGTTCGTCGTGTTGATGGATGTTGTGATTTTGTTGGGAGGGGGAAGGTATGTGTAGAATTTGGGAGTGTGGAGTGATTGGTGGATTGTGATGTTTGATAAGGTGATTTGGGGAACTGAAGGTTGGGATGGGTGGAAAATTTTGGTTTTGATGTTGTGATTTGGAAGGTTGAATGATTAGCGAGGTGAGTAGGTTGTGATTGTGATATTAATACATCTGTGTTAGGGCTGTTTGTCATTAATTGGCTTGATTGAATAAGAGGTAGAGCCTGAATCAGTCTGTTATGTTTCTAAAACTTACTCATTAAGAGGCTCCAAGAACCTTTAAGACTTGTCTTTTAAGCGAATAAACACGCTCTACCTTTTAGTCTTGCAAGAATCTAAAAGATTCTTTAAACTTACTCTTGACATTAAAGTTGAGTAAATCCACCTACACGTCTTGCTTTCTACTGCTATACCCGGAGTTACTCCATGTATTGCTTGACGTAAAACGTATAGTGGATTTGTTTCTGTCTTTTGTTGAATCTTTTTCACGGCTCGATAGATAATTTAGTAAGCCAATGGGTTTTTTCCGTGTCAACATGTTAAATAATCGATTATGATAAATTAGTGTCGTATAATTGAACCAAACACACTCAAACTTTTACTTTTGCAAGAAACTAAAAGATACTTTAGGCTTGGTAATGAAGACATCAGTGACTGAAGGTTACTGGTAGTTTACACTTGATCCCTATTTATTCATGTAATGTTGAGTTTATTATAGCAATGGTTTTTATCACAGTAGTTGATGAGTGGCATGCATTCATGTTGTATCTTAAATGTCAATTAGTCATGACTCATGCTGCGTCTGGTTTGACAGTTCAGCAGATCTTTTGTATGGTACTATGTTCCTAAATGTCGTAAACAAGTGGTTTTTATTAAACCTATAAAAACTAAATGCGTTCGCTGGCCCAACTGAACCTTTATGTGTGTTAACCACTGGTTGTGAGTTCAAGACTTTCGACTAACAATTTGCGTGAAACAATATAAGCTTATAGGTTGAATGAGATGGCTATTTATTTTGCGGTTAAATAAGACTATTATCTATTATGATCAAGATGACATTTTACACAAGATATTTGTATGATAGTAGAGCAGTGAGCCTGACATATGATCCTATAATGAATTAATGATCTGTTTTGGGTGAGCTTTTGGTTCCAGAATGAGCTTGTGCATCGTTTATTAGGTTGTTTCTCTGAAATTGTTACAAATTGGTTATTATGATGTCTTTATTTATTTACTGAAATATGGATTTGATGTCCAGGCACTCCTCCATTCATCTCACATGTACCATGAGGCCAAAACTAGCTTTGCGAAGCATGGTGTGAAGTTTGATAACGTTGACATTGATGTTGCTGCCATGATGGGCCAAAAAGATAAAGCCGTGTCAACTCTCACAAAAGGTATCGAAGGCCTTTTCAAGAAAAACAAGGTGACCTATGTTAAGGGCCATGGGAAGTTCCTCTCCCCATCTGAAGTTTCTGTTGACACCATTGATGGTGGCTCCACCGTAGTCAAAGGCAAGAATATCATTATTGCCACTGGATCTGATGTCAAAGGACTGCCAGGGATCACAATTGATGAGAAGAGGATTGTATCATCCACAGGAGCTTTAGCTTTAACAGAAGTCCCAAAGAAGTTGGTTGTCATTGGGGCCGGTTACATAGGCTTGGAGATGGGTTCGGTTTGGGGCCGCCTTGGCTCAGAGGTAACCGTGGTTGAGTTTGCACCAGATATTGTCCCTTCAATGGACGGTGAGGTCCGCAAGCAATTTCAACGCTCCCTGGAAAAGCAAAAAATGAAGTTCAAGCTTAAAACTAAAGTCGTAGCAGTTGACACTTCAACCGATGTTGTGAAACTTACCCTTGAACCCTCAGCTGGTGGTGATCAATCTGTACTCGAGGCTGATGTTGTTCTTGTTTCCGCGGGTAGAAGCCCCTTCACATCTGGACTTGGTTTGGAAAACATTGGTGTTGAAACCGACAAAATTGGTCGAATCCCTGTAGATTCAAGATTCTCAACAAATGTAAAGGGTGTTTTTGCCATTGGTGATGTTATTCCGGGGCCCATGTTGGCTCACAAGGCTGAAGAAGATGGTATTGCTTGTGTGGAATTCATTGCAGGGAAGGAAGGGCATGTAGACTATGATAAGGTACCTGGTGTTTGTTACACCCATCCTGAAGTGGCATCTGTTGGAAAAACAGAGGAGCAGGTGAAGCAACTGGGGATTGCATACAAAGTCGGGAAATTTCCAATGTTGGGAAACAGCAGGGCCAAGTCAATTGATGATGCAGAAGGACTGGTGAAGATTATAGCTGAAAAAGAGACTGATAAGGTTATTGGAGTTCATATTATGTGTTCAAATGCAGGGGAGCTCATTCATGAGGCAGCCTTAGCACTAACTTATGGTGCATCAAGTGAGGATATTGCACGCACTTGTCATGCTCATCCTACTTTGAGTGAGGCCGTAAAGGAGGCTGCCATGGCGACTTATGATAAGGCCATTCACATTTAGGCCATATTTTCTTCTGTTGATTGATTTTTTGTTATATTTTTCCATTGGGATGTTGGATCCTGGTTTTCTTTCCTTTTTTCTTTCTCAAGTTGATCTGCTACACTTTATATTTAATTGCTTTCCTTCTAATTTCTATAATCTATTTCAAGTTGCTTCAATTTCTTGTTGTGCATCTTGCAACATATGTGACTGTGTGTTGATACTCTGTTATTCAGTTGACCCATATCAATACGTTCGATCATACCCAGATTGTAAGGTATGTGCTTCTTTACTCTAATTGTCAATATTCTTAATTCTTAGCATAGTTTCTCATTTGTTTATGTGGATTGCTATTTCAGTTGGGATTTTGCAAGAAACAGGTTACGATTGTGGTTATTTCCGTGAGGGTAGACTGATGGTGTGTGGTCGATCAGTTGAAGCTCACTAATGTTTAACCCTAATTGCATTGTTCATTCTACAATCGCTTTATCTAAACGCATTTAAGAACTCTCGTTGCTGAATCTGTATGTCAGGGTGTATATGCTGCCAGGGGATCATAGTATTGATGGTTAAAATGTTGATCATGTCATCATATAATGGGATGATGGCATTTCGAAAGTAATCGTGGCCATATTACAGTATATTTCCAACACAGTGCTCACAATTATTGCCTTCTTTTTACGTTTTCTTCTCTGATGGGGTGTTTCAGGAGTGTTCAACTGGACATGAAAATGAGTTCAACCTGCATGCAGTAATGCTGTTTCAGGTGATTCATCAAGGAGCCGTAAAACAGAACTGAACCCATATTTTGTTTTCAAGTGTGATTGGGAAGAGTGTGCTGGTGAGTATCGAGGCTCTGCAGCTTCGTCTATGCTTCTCATGGGTGAATCACTCTGGTGCACCCCGGCTCATGATAGCACCACTTGTGTTATTAAGAACGTAGCGGTCCTTCATTCCAAGGAAAAAGAGAAGCCCCACAACTTAGCACCTAAGACTAGCTTTTATATGTTAAATCTAGAGGTGGAAAGATGGTCGGGTTTGGCGAAAATAGGCCTTTTAGTACTGATTCAATAGGCTGGGCTGGGTCGTCTGAAACACTTTAATATAACATCTTAAGAATATTATGCCTAATTTTAATAGAAATGGTTAAGATGGTTATATAAATAATACATTTAAGAAAGATTTTTTAGGCAACTTTCAAAGCGTTCGAGCCGTTCTTTCATTATTTAATGATAAAACATAACCCAATTACTTAGCTTACTTCTTTATCATTAGATCAATTAGGCATGAGTAGACTATGTACTAACCTTCTCTTCTTTCTTTTTTTCAATCCCTTGTCACGATTCTTAACTTTAATGGCTTATTTAAAAGTCATTTTATAGAGCAAGAGTGCAAGACCATTAATAAGAATGAAAAAAGCCCCCATCTCGTCCGACAATAAGCCCAAGCCCTTCACCTCAAAGAGCACTAGTTGCCTTCAATTATCAAAAATCCAAAAGGTGTTCTCCAAGCCACTTTTTATATGCTTTGATTTTATTCAAAAGAATTAGCTTTCTCTACTCTTCAAAAAACACAAAGATTTTAATTCTATCACCGGATTGGTTTTCAATTCAAGAGTCCCCTGTATTTTGATGTCCCTATTTTCAAAGATTGAAGATAGATAATCTAATGTTTTGAAAACAAAATAACTCTTTTGTAACTAAATAGGTCCAACTTGCTATTTCTAATTAACTCTTATATTACTGATTATGTATGTGGTAGATTTTAGAAGAGGGTGTATGCTACACGAAAGCTAAAAGGAGATGCAAGAATTCCAGTGAAAGAGCATTTGTGAAAGTGATGTAAGCTTATGACTAGGATCTAATGACTCATGAGTCAAGCCAGAAGCTACTTAGAATATATGCCTCTCTCAATCATATCTCATTCAGGAGGAAAGTAATTATGGCACGATTTCATATCTGATGTATAAAACAATGACGTACACTTGTATGGTTGTCTCTAGGGTGTTTGCTTGTTGGTTGTTCTACAACAGATTGCGCTTGGCGGTCTGAATGTCTTCACCTGAGACAAAGACCATGGATGTTTAATATATCTAGAGGGGGACAGTACTGGATTAAATGCAGCAAAGGTAGGGGCATACCTAGGGGCTTCATGTGGGGTTACCTGCACTCCATGAATTTTTTTTTGGTTCAGTATATATGATTCAATCTAGATCGACCACTAAGAAATTTTTATACCGACCCCAATGAGATCTTGACTCCAGAACTTTTGACACCAATCCTCAAAAAATCAATTTGTGGCTTTAATATTATACAAACATGAACCTATGATAAACTATTTCCAATAATTATTTGAACCTATGATAAATTAATTGACCCCTAATAACTATTTTAAGATTTAAAGCCTATTACTCATCAGCTCAACCATTAAACAATTAACCTAATATTATTAAAAATAACTCAACAACAGTTTATAAAATTATAATTCTAAAATTTAGCGACAGTTGTTAGCCATGATCTCCAAAATTTGTTTCTTCGAAACTGCTTTGTCAGTTGCCCCTCTATCCATGGTTACAAACCCATCTCTCATATTTGATTCTAAACAATCCAATATCCTAGATTTAAGTGTTTCTTTTTAAACTTATTTTCTAAATATTGCTTTCTTATTTAATTATTTGGTGCATGATTATTAGATTAGTAATTAGTAAATTAATTTATTTGATTTATTAGTTTTTTATTTGCTTGAATGCTAGAATATTTAAACATACTATGTGTGTTAATGTGCTTTAACCCGACTTGAATTAAATCGGACTGAAAAATTATAATATTTGACAATACATAGCCGCTCCACAAAAAATTCCGACCCCTATAAGAAATTTTTTTTGGGATCGTCACTGAGCAAAGGCTAATTAGTAAGTGAATACCTATCTCCATGATGAGAGAGTTTAGAAGTCAAGAGTTTACCACCACTATGATATTGTTTCATACTGAATTAATGTAGTTACTGTAGTGTAGTGACAAAGGATATATAACCGCATGTTATAATGTCAACGAGTTGTATCTTGTGTCGTACGATGTGTCTGAATGGCCAGTGCATACAATGCTTGGTATTGTTACGTCTTATCCTCTGGAATTCGCCCATAGGTCTAGACCTACAGTGGTACGAATGATTGTTGATACTTTTTGAACGAACACTGAATTACAGTCATTGATCGTACCTTGACACAACTAGTCACACCTACAGTGGAATTCCACCATGATCCCAAATATCAAAACGCGAACACTAAAACAAGTTGTAACGATGGTCATTCCGACGTAAACCATTAGGCATCAAGAAACTCGATTACGAAACTTAAGAACTTAAAACAACAGGAAAACACCAAAACAAACAAAACACACAAAAATCTAGACTGGGTGCAGCCTTGAATCCGAGCATTAACAACAAGATCCTAAATATTAAAACGCAAATAAAAAACATGTCCTAAAAGCCATCAGTACACTATATAACTCTAAAGCGTGCTTAGTCGTAAAGTGAGCTTCACGCGGTCATAAAACCCGAAAGTGTAATCTGTCATAAAAACCTTTCTACATTGTAAAATTGATTGTCACTCCGTAGTAAAATTTGAAAAGGTACTCTGCTATAACTATAACAGCTAGCGTGAAAAGCCCAAAGACTAATGTAGATGCAATGATAAACATAATATTAATAAAAGTAAACCTAAAACTGAAATATAAAAAAGAAAAAAAAGTTGAAAGAAAATTTATGACAAAAATGAAAATAATTAAAGTCTTTTTTGGTAAAATTTAAAAAAAACAAAAAACTTTACTATTGATAAAAGTGTACTTTTAATTTGTGTGTATATATAGTGGTTAAAACTTTTTCTAGCAAGAAGAAACAATCATAAAAAAACATTCATCTAGTGATAGATCCATGCATCTATGTGCTTTTTCTTTTCTTTATTATTATTTTTAAAATTTTTAAATCTATGTGCTTATTTATGGGGAGTAAGGTTTTCTGTGCATCATATCATATAGAACGTCTAGTTATTACATTTGTGCACACTAGCTTACGGATATATGGCTTTTTTAGATCATTTGAATGAGTGACATGTGCTAATTATATTTACTTTAATTTGGAGCTTTGTTTGGATTTCAACCGGCAAAAAAGGAGTATATAATGGACTAATTGGTGGTTTTTATGTAGTTTATTATTTTTTTATTATGGGTTGTTTTTTGGTTTCCTTACCCTCTAGGTCGTTGCTAGATTAATAGGATTCACATGTTTAGTGATCTTTTTATGAGATTTTTTCTACCTCTAAAAGAAGTTATATATTATTTTAGTGGTTTGTGTTATTGCAACACTTAGGCCAAGTGGATGTGTTTAGTACCACCTCTTTATTTAATTATTTTAGATAATAGTATTTCAATTAATATAAAAGTGCTACAATCCTTAACAGAAATACATTTTACCTATTTTTATTCTGGATTTCTTTGAAATCAAACTTTTTTATAATAAATCATCCTGATACATAGCTGATCAGTTTTTTTTTTTCGACTCACGTTGATTAGAAGAATGAATTCCAACCATTCTATCGTGTATAAGACGTTTAATCTATCTATACTAATAAAAGAACGTTTTTTGAGACACATGACATGATTCTAGAGCATCTAATTCTAACTTTCCGCTTCTCTCTCCTATTAAATAATTATATTAATTACTAAGTAATGATATTATTTAATTCTTTTTCGTATTTAAAGTATTTTTAATAAATTAAAAAAAGTTTTTTTTTATAAATGTAATTTCTAAAAAAATAATTTTTATAAAATATTTTTTTTCTAAAACAATAAACTTTTAAAAAGACACGAAATAGTTTAAAACCTAAGTTTTAAAAAATATTTTTTATGAGCCAAAAATAATTAAAATTCGAAATTGTAATAAGAAAAATTTTAAAATGACTCTTTTAAAGAGAGTTGGTTTGAAATAAAGTGTTTAACCTTTTATAAAGAAACTAAAGAAATTAAAAATAAAATTTTAAAAATAATATCATCTTTTTATTATTTAAAATTCTTACTCATACCTAATTTAATCCTACTTAATCTCAAAATATTGTTTTATAATTCCTAAATTTTAATTACTAACTGTAATTTTTTTATTTATTCAACCCGTGTATTACATTGGATTCTAACCTAGTATTTTATCTATAAATGATACACACAGGTTGTAAAACCATTCTCACATTGTTTCCTATTTGATTTATAAACTATTACTGGTTGTTTCATCGTTGATCTAAAAACTCATAAATATAAACCATTATAAACAATTGTTTGTCGTTTATTTTTTGATTCAAAAACTAATGAATACACTTAAATACTTAATATAGTTTATTAATAACATTAAACTATTGTTTGTTGTTTCATCGTTTGATTCAAAAACCGATGAATACCCATGATATAGTTTATACGTCACTTTCAACTATGTTGATACTTGATAGTTTCATCATCTGATTCAAAAACCAATGGAAACCCTTACTATAGTTTACAAATCATTATAAACTATTTTTGGCTGTTTAATAGCTTGATTCATATAACCAATGAATATCTTTACTATAGTTTATACTTTATAAATCACTATAAACTATTATTGGTTGTTGCATTTTTTGATTCAAAAACTGATGAAAACTCTTGCTAAAGTTTACAACTCACTCACTGCAAGCTCAATACTCGTAGATTCATCATTTCATCATTGGCTCAAAAACCGATAAGGCGATAATATATAAGCCAATGTTTTTATCAATATACAAAACATGATTTTTTTAACGACAAACCTATTTAATTCCTACTGCTAAATTATATCACATTACATCATGACCGGGTCAGAACCCAGCTTTTAAGGGGCTCGTGGGGGGGGGGGAGTATCAGCCCTTCTTTTCGCCTAAAAGTGAAAATTTATACGTATTTCGTTAAAAACTTTTATACTTATTGAATTCGGCCTCCCTTGATTTGTGTCCCGGCCTCCTACAATGGTTCAAGCTCCGTCACTAGATTCCAGAATCTTATCTGTACAAGGCAAAAAACCTCTATCAAGTGGGTTAGCTTCGAATCGACACAAAACTTGAATAAAAATTTGTTTGTTTTCTTAGTTTGAACGGCCCATCTCTCCGTTTCCTAACCGGGACCGCACCCCCAACCTTCTCAGAAAAAAATTTATTACTGAAAAAACTTTCTGTCTCAATACTCAGAGTAAAACTTGAACCTATAATCTTATTTTATTTACATGTCAAAAGATCATTGATTGTTAGTTTGTCCGTTTCATCGTGACTTTCGATGTTTGTCTCATGCATTGACCAACACCGAAATGTAAGGACGACACCAACGTGAGATCCTAGCGAACCTATGACTCCTTTTGTGGCTATTTGAGTTCTCATCGTATCAGCGACTGACACGTGGGGAACAGTACATGGGCCGTCACGTGAAGTTGATATGGTCTTCTACACCTTGGGCCCACTTCATACATTCAATGAACTTACAACCTTCGGCTTATTTATTGTTTTCGTCTTTAGTTAGTTATATTTATTTAGAAAAAAAAAACCTAAAACTTTTCTTATTTTAGTAAAGTATCTTGCATTATCTTAAATCTAGTTATATATTTCGTCTTTAGTTATGTTTATTATAGAAAAACTAAAACTCTTCGTTATAATTTGATTTTAGTAAAGTATCTTTTTTCATGTCAATAACCAAAAATTAAAATCTTTGTTTTTATCTTTATATTTTAATAAAAAAATAAGTAAGAGAGACATATATTACTGCTCATCAAAATTTTCTTGTTTCTTTTTATTATTAAATAGGATAAGGTTTTGTAAAAATAAAGTAAAAACTAAAAAGTGTGACAATAATTATTATCTATTAGATCTTAGATATAATGTATAATAAAATCTGGTGTCATAATGGTAAATAATTGAAACTTTAAATGGTAGGCAAATGGTATTTTGTCTAAACCACATTTTCAAGTTTCATCTTTTTCTTAAACGTTCGTAACTTTTACATACAACATTATTTTTTTAAAAAAATTACACCATAAAAACAAGTGTTTTATAATCTTTAAAACGCCTATAATTTTGATACATAAAAATAAAGTTTTTTTCACGTTATTTCAGTTCATTGTGTAATATTCATCAGTTTATTGTGTAATGTTCGTCAGTTCATTGTGTAATATCAGGTCATTATGTAATATTTTCATCAAATTATTATGGCTAGTGTTAACTATTTTGTTATGCATTGTGTTTATTAAAATGATGATTTTCAAATAACATAATGCTAAAAATATATATTTTTTTAAGTTTTTTAGTTTATTGTGTAATTCTGATGAGGTTATTACGTAATCCTCATCAAACAGCTCATTGTGTCTATTGCTAATCATCTAGTCTAGTACTAGTCATTGTGTTATCCATTGTGTCTAATGTTAACCATTGTGCTTTTAAAATGATGATTTTCAAATAACACAATGCTAAAAATGTAAAATTTTTACGTTTTTTCCAGTTAATTGTGTAATCCTGATCAGGTCATTGTATAATCCTCGTCAAGCAACTCATTGTGTCTATTGCTAATTATCGAGTAGTATTGGTCATTTTACACATTGTGTCTAATGTTGACTATTGTGTTATGTATTTTGTTTTTTAAAATGATGTTTCCAAATAACATATTGCTAAAAATATAATATTTTTTTACGTTTTTTAGTTTATTATGTAATCTTAATCATGTTATTGTGTAATCCTCGTCAAAGCAACTCATTATCTCTATTGTTAATCATCGAGTCTAGCACTGGTCATTGTTTTACCCATTGTGTCTAATGTTGATCATTAAGTTATGCATTGTGTTTTTTAAAATGATGATTTTCGAATATGAAACCATCCTTGACTCCTTCTTTCTTAACATTGGTTGCATAATGTGTGCTTGCTGGATTGTAGTAAGAATCTTTAGCCATGTGGTTGTGCAGACCACAGATTATGCACTCAATGTTATTCTTGATGGGGCATGAGGGTTGTTGTTTTTTGCACTTCTTTTCTTCTTCAACAGCCTTCCCCTTTAATTTCTGATCTTTCAGCTGGATAGGAGTGCTGGTACTACACTCTTTTCCTGAATCAGAACTTCCAAGAACTTCTAACCATTTGGAATCTAGCTGAGATGAATACACCCTTTTGCCTTGAGTCTATCTTCAAATTAGTTTCAGACACCTTTTTGGCAGTTTTTCTTGCTACCCTGATTTTTTTTTCTGGCTTTGGTGTTTAGGGTTGATCAACAACTATGGGGATGAGTTTTCTACCTTATCCATCCCTGTGGTGTTCACCATTTGTTGTATCATTCTTCTGCTCATTGGGTTGTGGGCCAGCAGTTGGAACCTTTTGCTCGTCAGTACCACATCTTGGCTGTCTACCAGACACATAAGAATGTGATGGAGCAATTTCATTGGTGCCCAACCTACTTTTATTTTGATAACACACCTTTGAATGGGAGGATGATGCAATGATGGTGTTGAAGTTATGTTCTTGAATGACATACTTTTTTGCTTTAGCCTCAGCTATTATTAGTTGGGCTTGAGCCTCAGTCAACTTAGATATTAAATCTTTTATTTGAGCCCTATAATTGGAATGTTCATGTTTTAAAGAGGACACAGTTTTCTCTAACTCTTCAATTATGAGTTTGTAATCAGATTCTGCTCTTTTAAAATCAGATTTTAATATGTTTAAGGACTTAATATCAGATTTAATCTCCATGTTGTAGTCCTGATACAACTTAACCTTAGCAATATATACTGGAGTACAGAGATGTTCATATACCTGACTGTCTTCAGTTCCAGCCATGAGAGCTTGAGCAAGAGTGACATCTTGCACCATGAAGCTTCAATCAACTTCTTGAGCAAAAGCTGTAGTTTTTTGTTCAGTAGGTTTGGCTGCAACTTTTAGGGTAACAGGGTGTTGGGAGGCTTAAGCTGCTCCTGGATTAGATCTAGGAGCCTTGCATTCCCTTGCAAAGTGACCAAGCTGGTTGTAGTTGTAGCACTTGGCCTTTGACTTGTCAAGCCCAAATTTGATGTTGGTTGGGTTTTGAGGGAATTGCCTTCCAGTTCTTTTAAAGAACTTCTTTGCTCTGTAGGTCGGAAGAGCCATCTGTTGGACAATGTCCATATACTCAACATCATCTGGGCTAAAACACTTTAGATCATCAAAGCAGAATAGAAAATCTCTAGAGTGCTCACTCCCTGAAACAAAAGCACAACTATCCTGGAAAGGATTTTGTTGAGCCTGTTGAGTCCTGGGTGTCTAAGGGAATATGATGTATGTCCCAGAAGAAGATGATGGTTGTTGGGGGTAGTTCAGGTACAACTGGGGCTAAGGAGTTCTTGAACCTTCAGCAACATGTAAAGCATTGCTAACAGGAAGGTTTGAGGTTCTGTTCATCTGATGGCCTTTCTGAGTTTCCATCTCCATACGGTATCCATCAAGGATTCCATATAGTTCAGTCATGGTGAGAGTGTTGAGATTCTCAGTTCTCTTGATTGAGACACAGTAGAAAGTCCACTCATGAGGAAGCACACTCATGAATTTTCTCACTATGTCTCTCTTCTCAAGAACCACTCCCATAGACTGAAGAGAGGTGATCAAGTCTATGTATCTGAAGTATTATTGGCTCAAGGTCTCACCAACAATGTATGTGAAGTTCTCAAACTTTTGCTTCAGCACATCTTTCTTGGTCTCCTTGGATTCAGTAGAACCAGAGTACATCAGCTTTAAAGCATCAAATAGTTCTTTGGCAGTCTCGTATTGCTTAAAGCCTACCATTATGGAGTTTGGTATAGATGTGAGCAACACAGACATGGCTTTGCAGTCAATGTCCATCTTCTTGAAGTCTTTATCAGAGTAGTCTTCAAAAGCTTTCTCAATCATGGCACCATTACCAACTGGGGATTCCACCTTTGGTTGGTAAGGACCATGAGTGACTGATCTCCACATGCGGCTGTCTTGATACTTGATAAATCCTTCAATACGTTTGCACCAGGTTCCAAAATTATCAGGGGTGATGATAGGAGCATTGGTCATGGTTCCCATCTTAGACTTAGAAAATTTCTGGTTAAGAGCCATTTGAGTGAAGTGAGTAAGTGTGAAGAAACAAAGGTGATTTGGGATGGTTAGATCGCACAATCAAGAGCCTAAAAAGCTCTGATACCAATTGCAGGATCGGTGTTGGTCTCACAACATAAGATATTCTCACAAACTCACTTAATATCACTCGGGTTGATGAAGCAGAAACTCTCCTAGGTTCACAAGTAATATAATAAGTTAATGAAAGTACAAGAACACAAGAATAGTTTTTCAAGATACTTGTATATATTACTTCTCAACTCAGTATTACAAGACTTTTACAAGCATGGTTACAAAGTTACAATGAGAAACTATATATACTACTATCTACAACCGGTCATACTTGGATAACCAGCTCTACAACTAGACAAATACTACATTGCTAGAAGTAAAGTATCTAAGATAAATCATTATCCTAGATTAGGTAGTCATGACAGGTCCATGACTTACTTTTTGGTTATCAACTAAAAGTGACAACTGTACTAACTGATAATGGGTGAACAGTAGATAAAAGTATGGTCAACTACATGGGCGTGGGAAAGCGTAATGCAGTATATCAGAGGTTGCACCGGATGTCAGACAAACCATACTTATATCTATTGGTTCATAGTTGGTTCTTCCGAAGCTAAATGGCTTCGGAAGAATAAGTTCTTCCGAGACCATTTATACTTCGGAAGAATCAACTTCTTTCGAGTCTTCTGCAAGTCTTCAAGACTTTATTCTTTGGAAGACTTTGTCTTTAAGATTGTAAATCAAAATCTTCTAAGTGTTATTTTGGTTGCACCAACCTCATATGATCCAACAACATTCGTCTAAAATCTTGTTAGCATAAGCAATTACATTACAGAAGTTAAATGAACCGACTTATATTATGATGAAAAAAATTTTAAAGTTAGCTAACAAATAAAGAAGGTAAAACATTTAATTTAAAGGTCAGAGAAAAAAAATAGATCTCATTTTATGTTAGTAATATAACGTATTCTAATAGTAAAATTCACCTGTAGCGTTGTTAAGACATGTAATTGTGATGACTAAAACTGTAATTTATTGTAGTTTTTAAATTCAGCTACATTGTTCTTATTGTAGGCAAATACATACATTACACAACTTGGAATGTATCTAGTTAAAAAAAAAACATTACAACAGAGCACGTAAAAATCTACATTAGTTACGTAAGATGACTAAATAAACATCACATGACACTAACTTGCCATCAACTAACAACAGTATATACAATACAATTAACGTATCAAAGAGAAGTGTTCCTGATGAGGAGATCAAAAGTATCATCACTAGCACCTTCTTCAGCCAAATCTTCATCCACAACGTCTCCCTGTCGTAAGGGGGAAGAAATATTAACATCAACCCCACCCATTATTCTTGTAGCTTACCATGTGCACTAATGATAATTTAAAGATAAAGAAGAAGGAACATAATCAACATACAACTATTGCAGCATTCACGGTATCACTATATTTATGTGAGTGTATTTTTTATATTTTTGAGTATTCATAGTGGATTATTTATCACTATCCATATAATTACACTAAAATGTATTACTTTTTCTCACTCATTTTCAATTAAATAACACTTTTATATACATTTATCATTACATTTTTTCTCTCATTCACTCATAACCATTGTCAAAAAAATCAAACTATTTATAGGCACTGAATAGTGATTCCCCAAATATACAAATAAACTGTAAATTTTCTCTTTGCTACACTTACAATCATTTACAACCATTCCCTATAATATAGGAAACACAATTACACATTTATACGAAATCCACTATGAATACTCTTAGAGAACAACTGTAAGTGGTTGTAAGTAAAGGGATAGAAAATGTTACTGTTTATCTGTATATTTAGGAAATCACTGTTCAATATTTATAAATTTTTTAATATTTTTAAAAGTTGTTATGAGTGGAGAAGAGATAAAAATAATGATAAAAATATAAGAAATATAATTTAATTAAATATAAGAAAAAAAATAATTTTTAGTATAATAATAATAATAAGAAAAATAAAAAACATGATGTGAATTCATTTAAATAAAAAAAGTATAGGTGAAAAAGTAGTCAATTTCAAATAGTACAAAAGCTTGGTGTGGTTATCAACATCAAAATAGTACAAAAAAATGATTATAGGTTATAGAAATAACAAAAATACATGTTGAGTGGAGCAACATATAAACAAATTATACAGACAAAAATATAAAAAATAATAGAATTATTACGGGTTGTATAATCGTCGAGACGAAAAAAGGTGAAGGCTATGCATGTTGAGTGGAACAAAAAAAAGGATTTTTATTAAATTTGAAAATACATGTTTAGTGAGAAAAAATAATAATAAATGATTTTATTGATGGAATGTAACGATTTAATATATATGTAAATGCATGTTGAGTATAAATTGATTTTTTATAAGATTTTTAAAAGTGGTTTACGAAGAAGTATGGATACATGTCGAAAAGAAATAATGGGATCAAGGAATGTGATAAAATTTTGGGAGCTAAGTCTGATACAATAGTAAACTACGTAACACTCTGTAAACGACAGTTTACTCTTCAAACGGCAGTTTATATTTTTAAACGGCAGTTTACAAATATGTGACTAAATCAATAATTTTTTCAATTTACACTAAATGAATTTATATTAATTAAACATGTGTTTAATATTAATTTATACTAAATAAATATAAAAATATTTAGCTTATATTATATAATATAAAATAGAAGTTCAAATTGAATTAATATATTTATATAAATACATAATCTTTAATATTTATAAATTGGGAATACCGCTTACGTCAACGTGCGTGTATTTGTGGGGTACATATGTTAGCCACTAGGTTCGAGCCTTAAAAATCCTAAATCCGTAGAATTTTTACATAATATTTCACTATTTGCACGTATGTTATCCACTATCATGGAAGTAGTATTCTATTATAATTATCATAAATTATACATTTAATATAAACATATTAATTTCTATTTGAACCTTTATTTTAATTGTTTAAATATAAAACTATACATAGTAATTACATAATATTTAAAAGGCAATTGGAATGAATAGTGGGTTTAAAAAAAGCAAAGATAATAAACAATGTTTTCAGGGGTATTTTGGGTATTTTGGAGTGCTTTGGGTTTCGTGTTGTGCCCTTTTTATGTGTTACACTCTTTGTTTCTTTATTCTATGGTGGTGGGGTGCAGAGGCGGTGGTCGTTCGACTGTTGATGTCCTTTCGTTTTTACCGGTCTTCCATGCTCTTTAAACGCTAGCGGCTGTCGGTGCTGGTGTTGGTGTAGGCGATGGCAGCATCGGCTACCCCGCTGTTTCCTCACCTTCGTGTGTTGTCTTGCTTTGATAGGGTCTTCCGATGGGGCTTAAGGTCGACAGATCTGAGGTTTGACGGAAAGAATAAGGCGGTGATGGTGGTGGTGGTCCCCTCGGCCGGATCCCTGGGTTTTCTGCGGTGGTGTCATGCTTCCACCGTTGCCCGCCATCCTTAGTCGGCTCAGAGGCGGTGGTCGGCCCATCTCGGCTGGTGTTTTACCGGTCTCCCCTTAGTTGTTTCTATGGATTTTTTTGCAGTGGTGTCATGCTTCCACCATTGCCCACCTCCCTTAGTCGGCTGGTTTCATTTCCTAGAGGCCATCGCGGCTGGCGGTGATGCGAATGTGACTGTCGACGATGACAGCCCTCTTGCCGCCGCTATTTGTTCAATGATTATGAGCAAGCCTCATCTGTGAACCCATTTGCTATGTTTTGCTGTATTTGTGGGGCTTGCTTTCAATGTTTCAGATCTACACCCAAATGGTTTTATAATTATGTTGTTGCTCGCATCTGAGAACCTATTATCTATTATATGGGGCTTTGAATGTTGTTGACGCATATTCTAAGTTTAGTTTAGTGATGACGAGCATGGACTCATCTGAGAACTTCCAGTTGCATTTGTGGTTTTTTTTTTTTTTCTGATTGTGTCTCTATCTTTTGGGGTTTTCTTTTGAACTTTCCTTGATCTTAATCTTAACATTAGCTCAGTGAGGATGAAGATGATCTCATCTGAGGACTGTTGCATTTGGCTAAAGGGTGCAACCTATGCTGATTTTGGAAATGTGTGAATTAGTAACCTCACTCACCAACGTGTTTTAATTAGGGTTGTTATTGTGGTCTGGTCATACTTATAACTGTTAGTTTGGGAACTTAGACGATGAAGATAATTGGGGTTGTTATTGTAGTCTGGTCATGCTCATAACTTTTAGTTTGGGAACTTAGATGATGAAGATGTGATTGAACATAAGTTTTTTATTGTTTTGGGTGGTTAACACAATTGTTGCAGTCACAATGAATGAAATGTTGCTTTCAAGTATTCAAGTTCAGGTATACAACTCACATTCAAACACATTCAATTTGAAGGGTTTTCTTTTAGATAAAACCCCAGCGTGAAGCGTGGATTTGATAACACTAGTAATATTTAAAAAGCAATTGGAATGAATAGTGGGTTTATGGAATATAGTTTTTTGGCCATATGACTTTTTTGATTTTTCATTTTTGCTTCTCCATCTTACCAAGTGTGTAAACAAAGAAATGAGGTTTTAGGCTTTGTTTACCCCTTTAATTTGTTTATAGAAAGAGAAAGTAGGGGATGCACCGTCATGTTCGACCTAAGCGGCTCCGCCGTGGTGGGTGGCGTTTGTGTCGTTTGTGGTTTTGATTGTTTGATTGTTGTAGAGAGAGGGTGGAATTAGTGGTGTTGTGACTCTACCACCGCCGGTGGTTGTAAGTCTGGTTGGCGTTGTCTCTGTTGCCGCTCCTCCTCCCCTCTGTGGTTGAGGTGGAGCTGGCGGAGGTTGTCGCTTGATAATCTTCATCCAACCCGAGACCTTTTGCGATAGCCATCACCAGGTTGCCCCGTGGTGTGGTTGATGTTCACCGGTGAGATGGTGATGGTGGGGCTGCTATTTCTATGTGAAAACCTTAGGGTGTTTGGAGAATGTGTGTTGGTGCTCCTACCGATGGCGCCATCCGTCGCTCTTTAGGGTTTGCGGATATGGTTGTGCAGCGACAACCAATTCGATTGTGCGAATTTGGTTGGCTTTCGTTTCCGGCATGTAGGCGCAACCGAACCTGACTGTGTTTCAAGTCTTTGCGATTTCGTCTAAGCTTTAGGTTCCCAAACGCAACGCACGTGATGAAAAAAAAGCTAGTTTATCTATTTAATATGCATTAATATTAATTGTATATTTATCTTATATAACTAAAAGTAATAAATTAGTGTTTTGGATAAATGTTTATAAACTGCAATTTACAGATGTCAGTGGTGTAAACTTTCAATTCAGTGGTGTATGAATCCAGACACCGTAGAATTTTAGATTGATGAAAGATGTGATGAGACATAATACATAGATGTTGTCAGGTGCAAACAGAAGTAAATGAGATTGTCATGTCATAATTTACATATACATCCCTACTTATGTTTTTTAGTTTTTATAATTTGCTACGATTTTATTTGTTGAAGCGACTTAAAGAGTTCTTGTGATTATTTGAGGTTAGCACGTAATCCAATTTCGATGTAGTTGTATGTAGATGTTCCATATGCGTTTATATATAGTACTATGTACGTCCAAACTATTTTTATTTTATAAAATTTTTTAATCCTATAGCATGTAGGATCGATTGAAATACCTTTCAATTTGAGTAAATTACACGGATAGTCCCTATGGTATGTTCAAATTACGGTTTTGACCCCCAAGTTTGGAAAACTACAAACTTAGTCCCAAATTATGCAAAAAACATAGCATATTTGGTCCTTGATTTGGATTGGGGTTTACTTTTCTTTTAATTTTTTATAAAATGACCAAAATACCCTTAAGTTAAGAAAATAAAAAATAAAAAATTTGATTATATTAGACATAATTATTTTTAATTAAAACTTAACCTAGATCCACTCTACACCTCCATCACTGTGACCTCTCGTATTTTTTAGTTAACGTTTGTTAAACGTCGTTATCTCTTGTAAGGGTTTGTTTTGTTATTAATGCAAGTACGAGGACTTATTTGTAATTCCTTGAAACCATTACAACTTGGTTATAATTAAATAATAAAAAAAATTAATGATAACCATAATAATAAGTAATAATATTTATAACAAGCACAAAAAAAGAAGTTAATATTAATATTAATAATGAAAATAATAATAAAATGATAAAATAATAATACTAATAATAGTAAATAGTTTTAATAAGTGTTAGTATTATTATTAATAAAAGAAATATAAGTTTTATATTTTAACAACTTGTAAATAATAAGTTTTGGGAATGAAATAATAAACTTTAATCCGCAGGGACTAAAGCTGTAATTTGTTTAAACTCGAAACTAAGTTTTGGGGGGTTATTTGATTAAAGCTTAAACTATAGGGGCCTAAGTGTAATATTTTTTTTAAACCCAACCCCCATCCCGATTTCCCGATGGGAGCTCCGGCCACACTCCGGTCGGCTCCGGCCACACCCAAAATCCATGAAATTCATGGATTTTAATCAAATAAAACCGTTAATTGCTTACTCACATCAGTTTCGAACTCGGGGATGGGATCAATTTGAGTTCAACAACCAATTGCTAATCATTAGAACACGAAACCGAACACCATCAAAGTTCAAACCGTTTATGCACTTAAATGGTATTAACAACCAAATTAAATGAATTTACACCCTCTTTTAATCATTTCGAAACCTATAGTGCGATTAAACCCATCTGAAACAGTTCTATACCCATTTAATTCGACCTGAAACGGCCGACTTCAAGCCTATAGCCGTTGAGTATCAAATCGTTCAAATTGACCCTATAAAATAGAGGGCAAATGCCCTCAACACTCTCTTTTCATTATCTGTGCACTCAATTTCACCAAAATATACACGCATCAAAAATCGAATCAAGAAAACAGTCGCAGGCTTTGTTCGAACCTATAATCGACAAGTACAACATCAACCAGGTAATTAAAGGGGTCCTTACACTCGGTTTGATGTGAGGAACAAAATCCCTAACTTTAATTTCATTATCGAGTTTGTTTTGCGGATCAATCAGATCAAATTGTAATTAGGGTTCTTGGGTGAAAAATTGGGGATTTCTGAAAGTCATGTTTTAAGTAATTTTTTTCGGGAATTTAATATAACCTGGGCTCTGGCCCAGCGGTTTGGTCATGGCATTGCTTGGCAAGGGATCCGGGTTCAAACCCGAGTCCCTGCCTTTATTTTTTTAAAAAGGTTTTGTTAACTTTTAAATTCCAGAAAAAAATCTAAATATTATTATTAATCATATAAAAATTATTTTTACTCAGAAATTAAATAAAATCATTTTCTTTTTAATTTTCTTAGAAATTCAATTAAGAAATTCTCAATCTTTTATTTTAAAATTTTTAAAAGTTATTACAAAATACCATTTATTTTTAATTTTAAATTGTAATGAATCCCATTTAATTTTTAATAATTTCAATTTAATAAATTCTTTATTATTATAAAACATATTTACAAATTTATTGATATATTTAAAAGAAAATAAATATATATGTACATATTTAAAATGTATATTTATTGTAATGAATTGAATTATTTTACCCCTTTAAATCTACAAATTTACTATTTTATTAAATAGTAAATAATAACCATTTGATAATAAAAGTTTAACTTTTATTAATAATTATAGTCACCAAAGTTCTTATTTAATCATTTAAATATTAAAATAATAATAAATTGTATCTATTTAATAATTTAAAAATCATGGGTTAAATGGTTATTAAATAACATCATCCCAAATTTAAACCATGAATTCCCGTATACCGTTAACACTATAATCATCATGATTAAATTAACACGTCATTCGTTTAGGTTGAACTTTAACGAATCGTCGGCGTTTAATACAAGACTTTCTTATTTTGCTCATCCTTATAATCCATGTGAGTTTTCATACCCCTTTTAAACTATTTCACACTTTTGGGGTGAAACATGTTAATCGTATTATAAACACACTTGTAACCACGTTTTTAATCTTGTAACACTTGTGCAATTCATTTTATTTTGTCATGGTTGTGCAATTTATTTTATTTTGTCATGGTTATTTGAACTCTTGTAACTATCATGTGATGACTCTTGTAAGATACAATCATTAACTATTATTAGCCTAGCAACGTCATTGATCTATGGGACTGACAAGCCTATTGGTGCTAAAGCCGAGGTATTGCGGGCTCCTAGTGTCGTATTCTTGAGCACTATGGGAACCAAGTACACTTAGCTAATCGTTTAATCTTGTAATGGCCATATTTGTCAAGGTTTGATTGTTACATTTGTTCATCCATCTTTATTTACTTTATTCAATAACCTATGACGTAAATTGCCATCTTTGATATATATATCTATGTATGAAAATCTATGGAAACTCACCAACATATTGTTGACATTATTTTTAACATGTTTCAGGAAATGATACTGCTTAGCTTGTTATTGAAGACTTGCTTACATCTAGGATTGGACCTAGATTAAAAATAAAAAGATAATTATTATCACATGATGTTGGAAATCTTATGTATTATTGAATGTTTGAACTTATGTTATTTCTTAGATGTATGTCATGAATATTGCTATTTAATAATATTGTCATGTTTAAGTTAGCGTTGTGTGGCATGAACAATCTTAACCCTCACATCTCGACGTTTCCGCCGTTAAGGTTGGGGTGTGACAATCACCACCACTACCGGTGGAGCACCACCACCACCACTACCAATAGACCGCCACTACTGCCATTATCACACAAACCTCCACCACCACCCCTTTTGAGAGTCCACCACCACCACCAAAAACCACTCCTTTCTCTCCCTCTTTCTCTCTCACACACACACAACAAACACATCTCCTTTTCCAATCTATAATTCTACACCACCACCACCACAATCGTTTCTACCATAACCCATCGCCACCTCATCGACTGTCGGGCCCACCTATTGTTGCCTCTTTATGTACTTTTGTTGCAGATGTAGTGTTTGTTTCAGACATATTACAGATGTGATGGTTAGTTTTCGATCTATTTTCAACTCAAGCGAAGATGGTGTTGGATGCGGGGGCAAGCGATGGAAGATGGAGTTTTGGTGTTGTGAATACTTAGGGTTAATAATGGGTGGTGATGGTAGAAGATTAGGGGTAACAATGGAGATGGTGGTGGTGAGCATTGGTTGTGACTAGGGCTGCAAACGAACTGAACGTTTAGCGAACAGTTCGTGAACCGTTCGACGGGAAGTTCATTTATGTTCATTCGTTTGGTAATGAACGGACACGAACAAGAAAATTTCATTCGTTTAGTTAAACGAACGAACATGAACACAAGCCGCGTTCGTTCATTTATGTTCGTGAACGTTCGATAATATGTTTGTTTATGTTTGTTAATGTCTGTTCATGAACATTCGATAATGTGTTCGATTATGTTCGTCAGCCATGAAAACATGGTGGTAATGCTTTGTATTTTATGTTAAGGAAAAATGCACAAATGAAGGAGATGAAGTTTTTGACTAAAGGGTAATGTTGTACTTTTACACCCGGTTAACGGAATTTATTAACGAACATTTAACCGAAGGACTAAATGTGTTACGTTTTTTCAAGCCTTAGGACCAAACCTATAATTTTTCAATTACAGAGACGAAAAATAAAATTTAAGTAAACATCAGAGACGATCTGTGTAATTTACTCATATAAAAATTTTAGATGTTATATTATTATCGTTTATTGTTTAAGCCTTTAACCTAGTGAGAGCATTCACAACCCGTTCCCCATATATGTGTAAGTGAGTATCCTATATTATAAGGGATGGTTGTTAGTGATTGTGAGTGAAAGAGGTAGAAAATTTATGGGGATTGTACCGTACTTCCCTAAATATGAAAAAATACGGTACAACCCCCATAAATTTTTTAATATTTTTGAAAGTGGTTGTGAGTGGATGAGAGAGAAAATGTAATGATAAATGTATGAAAAAATATTATTTAATTGAAAAGAAGAGAGAAAAAATAATGATGTTTAGTTTAATGGTAGGGTTATACTAAAAAGGATGTTTAATCTAAAAAGCCTAAAAAGTATTGTGACTTGACAAGTGTCCTTCTATTATTTTAAAGAGAATGACATTTTGGTCATTGTGTTAAATACGTCAGCTCATTGCGTCTTATACGTTTATTGTGTCAAATATTAGTTTATTGTGTCATATATTTTACATCATTTGTTATGTGTATTAATCATTTCATTTTATGTTTTATATCATTTTGTGTTATTATTGTCATTATTTTTATAGATTATAAACTTGTTATCTATCATTATGTTTTACAATTAGAAGATACAATGATATACTTTCACCAATCTAGTTTTCAAAACTCATAGTATTGAATATAACACAATGTGTTATTTTTGTTATTGTTTTTTAATACATTATATAAACTTGTTATTATTCATTGTGTTTTACTTTTAGAAATACACAATGATGTTATTTCAACAATTGATTTTTTAAAACTTATATTATTCAAGATAACACAATAATGATCGAAAGACACAATGAGACATTGTGTTATTGTGTCATTATTTTTAATGTATTAGATTAATTAGTTGTTAATTTATTATTATGTTTTACATGTTAGAATATACAACAATGTTATTCCATCATTATATTTTTTTAAAATTGATCATTTTAGAAAAAACATAATAATATTTAAAATTAACACAATAACCAATAAAAAGACATAATAAACTGCACTAAAGATACAATGACGAGATATAAGCTTAAAAACATCAATTTTTTATGTTTTTATATAACAATACCGTACTTGTTTTAAAGATAAAAAAACGCTTGTTTTTATGGTGTAATTTTTATAAAAAAAATAATGTCGTATATAAAAGTTATGAACATTTAAAAAATGAGAGAACTTGTAAAAAGTCAACAAAAGTGGTTATTTCTATAATACACCCCTAACAAACTTTTCACTACAATTTGATCTCAATCAATAATTAAAAAGGTAGATGGTTGAGATTACTTTTTAAACTTTTTAATTTTAAAAGACTTTCTATTTGAACCTTTCTATTAGTTTAATTATAAAAATAAAGATGGGGGATGAATTATGAAGGGTGTTATGTTTCATACACCGTTGAGTTGACTAGTCGTTGTAAACGGTCGTTTACAGGTACACAAACGGTCATTTACTCAGTCATAAACGGTCGTTTACAGCTAAACAAATCGTAGTTTAGCTTTTCCAGAATTTGAAATCTCGAGTTTTCTTTTACAGGTTATTCTCGATAAACGATAGTTTTCTTAATTACAAACGGCCGTGGTCGTTTACAGAGCTGTAAACGGTTGTTTACCTCTTGATAAACGGTCGTTTACAGCTTGAAAAACGATTCTTCATCTTCTTTGGTGTAAAATGTCAAACCAGAAGTGTACGAAACAACGACCGAATAGAGTTGTTGGCTCTGTAAATATCATTCGAGGTCAAATCATTAAACCTACAAAGGTGATTAGGTTGAGTAAAATATTATTGTTAAAATATTCTTATTAACCAATCATTATGTAAATACTCTCACCCACTCACCTATATATACACACACCATAAACACTATTTCAACAGGCGGTGTTATTGAGGTTGCCCATCATCATCATCATCATCCATTATCATCAGTACCCTACCTCTCCCCCTTCTCCTATCTTCTCCACTTAATATTATTTCAAGAACCCACTTCAATCTTCCATTCATATTCAATATTTGAATCACTCACTCCTTCTATGAACCTCACTCTGCCTCTAGGTATGCCTTTATTATCTCTCTTAATTTCTTTATGTATAAAGATTCAATTTTGATCTGTCACAGATCTCTTGTTTTTACAAGTTTTTAAGTTGGATCTCTTGTGGATTTTGATTTGTGAAGTGGATCTTGGTTTATGTTTCATGAAAATATAGGGTTTTCTTTTGTTTTTATGATGTTTTGATCTTTGTGTTGATATGAATATATACCTTTGGGTATGTTTGCTCTTCCCTAATTTAACCATGTTTCCTTTGATTTGAGATTAAGTTTATGGTTCTTGGAAAGAACAAGAACAATTAGAAGGTTTTAGGGTTTCAAAATCTTGTCTTGTTCAATTTTCCCTAATTTGATTATGATTTTTAGGGTTTTATAAAGACCCTTTGTAGGTATCTTTGAATTTGATAAATTTCAGGTGTAAATCTTTGAATTGGGTGTGTTGATTCAAATCTTGTGGTCTAATCTTGGGGTGGCATCTTTGCAGAGCAAAGAAGTTGAAGGTTTCTGAAGGACATCAAATTGATCATTTTTATCCTCTTGTTTCAAGATTTTTGCCTGTTAAAAGGTAATCCAAGTGAAACTATGTCGATCTTTATGCGATTAATTACCTTAAAAACATAAAAGAATCTAAGCGATTACAAGTTTATAAGGATGCTAACTTTGATAAGCTTCATGTCATGTATGCAGGTTAACAACAACATGGGTCTTTCACCATACCAAAGCCCATCAGATGCAGGTGTTCTCTGTGTCATTCTGGTGAACACAGCGATGTCGATATCCATTATGAAAGAACTCGTTCGATCAATCCTTCATGTAATTGGCATCCATGTGGCATCATGGGAAGATTACTCGAACCAAACATCAACAGATTCAAGTGAATGTAGAGGAACCCCTTCAGAGACTTACATGGAGGAGTTCAGAAGGCGAACACCATCTGTCCTTTATGACTCCCTGTGTCGCCGAACCAAACAAGAATGTTCAGTCTGTTTGGTTGAGTTTAAACCCGATGCAGAGATCAATCGGCTTTCGTGTGGGCATGTGTTTCATAAATGTTGTCTTGAGAAATGGTTGAAGTTGTGGAACATAACGTGCCCGCTTTGCAGGAACCACATTATGGTGTCGAAAGAGGTTGAAGAGAATACTTGCCCCATGTGAGGTTTTTGGTGGTTTTAGTGTAGTGGTGTGGTGCACAGGGGTTTTGTGACATGTTCAGACTCCATACTCCGAGCTTTTTTGGTGACTACACGACGTGTTGTAAGTAGTGTTGGTGTCGTTGGCTTGAAATTTACTTGCTTTGTATATAGAAAATGTGGTTTCCGGTGTTGTGTATGCACCTGAGAAACTGTTAGCTTTCAGTTGATGTTTGCTGCTTATCTGGATTTTTGGTTTTTGCTGAATTGGATGGTCTTCAATGAATCAATGTGACTAGCTATAAGCTGCATGAACCTTCTGCAATTTTGATTACATGATTTCCTAATGTCACAAAGTCTAACAAACAAGTATATATGAGTCGGTTACATGCATATATCATGACGAGTCGCGGGGTGGTTAAACCTTGTGTTTAAGAACACATGAGCGCTCTGAGGCCATGAGGTCGTCAAAGCCGAGATGGTAGGCAAAGATGTACACATCTAAGCGAGACGCCCTTATCTTTGATTTAACTAACGTCAACAGGAACTCTTTTATAGGTACACTCGTACCTATTCTTGATTCTTAGCCAGTTTAACATATCATCAAAACTAATATTAAAGAGAGTAACATGTGTATATACAAGCTCTATGTATGACTACAAGTTGTCAGGAATAAAAACCAAATCTTTTTATCTAAATTGTAGAATAAGAAAAAGAAACATCAAAATATCAATAAAGTTATATAAAACCATATCTTTTTGATCTAGGTTATAGAATAAAAAAAAGAAACATCATAGTATCTATAAAATCATATCTTTTAATTTCTTCGTATAACGATACAAGTTGTACAATCCATTACTTTGATGTTGGTATCATATTAAAAATGGAAAATCGGAAACAATTGAGAATTAAACCATCAATCATTATCACTGAAAATGTGAATTCTTCACAAAGAGTCAAACTGGAAGTTGGTAAATCGAAGATGGAGCATGTTCGTATACTCACAGTTTCATGAATTTTATTTAGTTTTTTAATCGGAATGAATTAGGCATCACTAGAACTGAAACTCGTACGAAGCTAAAAAGAAGACAAACAAAGTGTGGCTCTATAAATCTACCTATCAGTATGGAAGTGATGTAATTGAATTAGGTGATTTTTAACCAAAACGACGTAGTTTTGTTGGTTTCGCATGTAAGCTTAGGTGTTTAATAACATCATATTCACTTTTCCCTTATTTCTATGTATAACTATATGGGCTGCGTATGCAATTGTATATACTTTGACCTTAGAGTTAAGTTTAATTTTACTCCTCAAGTTCTGTTAAAAATAATCATTTTCCTTCAAAAGATTAAAAACATCAATTTAGCTCCAAAAGTTTCATAAGTTGTTTCAATTTCAATCCAAAAGTTTCATTAGTTGTTTTAATTCTGTCCAAGATAATAAAACTTTTGAAGTGAAATTAAAACAACATATGAAACTTTTGGAGGTAAATTAATGTTTTTAATCTTTTGGAGAAAAATAATTACTATAGTCAAACCTTAAAGAGCAAAATTGAAATTAACTCTTGACCTTGTTATATCCTATTTGTGACATTTGTTCTTTACACCGACACAATATTTTCATTTTTCTTTCTCCCTTTTTCTCTCAGAGAGAACAAAAGCAAGGAGTCTTGTCATTTGAGAGATAAAGACTTGGGGATAAAGAAGAAAAGGCGAAGAGAAGAAGTTGGACCCGATTATTGATTTCAGGTCAAATAACACGATGTGTGGTAGAGCCCTAAGTCGTGTCATATTGTAAAATGCAAAAAACGTCGACTCCTAAGTATCTATTGCCTGAAGCGACCTTATCGACTTGTTGCATCTTAGGCGCGCCTTAACTAGAGTCGACCCAAGTGGTACTCATCTGTCTGGTCATTGGTTTAAGAAATGGATATAAATTGGTTCGGACCAGTATCAGTTCTAAACTTGTTTCAACCCCTAATAAATGTTGGAAGTATTTATTATCACATCTTATAGTATAAAATCATTGTTACCAACAAGTCCTTGTTAGATTTTAAGTAAATATAAATACTGACATGTAATCATTGTTACTAACTAGTCCTACATTACAGGCATCAACATCAACTAACCCTAGAGTTTTTTTTTGTCATGCTAACAAAAACCGATCGACTCCGTAGGATATCAGATGATGCCACTACAAGGAATATGCGTGGTAATATACTAATATGCAAGGATGATACATGGTTGGAGCGGTTTACCATGTCACTCTTCAATCAGGATCACGTAACGTTTTTGTTCTTTCTTTCTTTTTTTTCTCTCTTTCTTTCTTTCTACGGGCTCTTTAAAATAAAAGGCTGCAGATTTTAAATACTACCAAACTACTATTTGTGGCTTTATATCGATATGATAGAGAAAGGGGAGGGGAAAACTGGAATTTGGTATGTACTTTCTTTTTATCTTGGGCACCAAACAGTCTTTGACTCTTTGTAGTTTGCAGGTGTTTGTTTACATTTAAGTGTGCATACCTATGGTATCATAAATAGATCTTTGCATCTAATTTCTCTTACTTTTGTAGTTTCATTTACATTCACATTACCTTTTGTGCTATTGGTTATGTCGTTATGAAGTTTCTTGGAGGTGTGATGTATCATTTTATTCGTGTTGTAATTGTTTTTAGTTGGAGTCCCACACAACTTGAACAAGAGAAGTCAGTTTGTAAATCAAATTGATAGTCATTCGCGGTTCAAAAGAAAAAAGAAGCAACAACCGTCCAATGAGAGTTGCTTAGAATGGTACTAACATGAGGAAAAACAGTCTTCAAACATAAGAGCTTAAATCAGAAAGACATTAGCATCTAAAAAATTGTAATTGTTCAACAATTTGCATGTATACATAACATGATAGCATATGCCAAGCATAAATACTTAGATGCCAAGCTTATGAAAAGGTTTGGCTAAACATAAATACTTGTATGTTTAACGTACATCCCCTAATGAGTAAAGCAGAAAGAAAATATGATTGATGAGCCCGCCAAATGTGTAAATTAAAGAAGTGATATGACTAAACTAGTAGGGGATATGCTTAGCACAACCCTTTTTAAGGCATTCGGTAAAATCTACATATATTAGAACCAGCCACATTCAGTCTAAAACCGGTCTCTATTTAGAACTGCCCGGCCTAAACTGAAACTGACCAAGCTTTAACTTTTCAGTTGATCATACCTCATTTTTTGGTCTCGGAATCTGACCAGTGACCACCCCGAATTGGGTCCTAAAGTTTACTGATTTGGTTCATGGCCACAACTTTCAATTGCTTCCTAGAGTCCCAAATGAATCTCCGGTGGCAAGTTTGGCTGCAACTCAAAATGAATGCTTAACTGATAGAAGACAAAGTATACTACAATATATGGTGCGCAACAACAGTGAGTAGACTTAACAAAAGACGAAACGTGTCGCATAATATTACATTAATGAACATCTGCATTTGGGAAAATAAATAAAACTTCTTTTTATGTAACGTGCTGCTTAACTTTAAACTATCGGTTTGAGAATAAACTTCTAAAAAGTGACTTTTTTTCACATACAAACACAGGAGAGATTTCAAAACCTTGGTATGAGTATGAGATCAGCTAGCTGAGGAACTGCATGTATTGATGCCATCCTTGCAGTCTTGGGTGAGATCATTGAAAGTTTCGATTTGCTTTTTGCCCCTCAAGAACACCTCTGTATCAACAGACGCCCTCATATACCCATCAAACTCGACTGCAACACCGTTGTTCAGCTTTGTCATCTCACTATACCACTCGCTGTTCTCATCCCAAAGACTACTGTACTCATCAAGAAAATGAGTGGAATATTTGTCTTTCAAAGGGTCAAAGAAAGACGTGTCTGGTTCATCTGTTGCAATGTACAGATTCCTTCCATCGTCAACTTTGTCTTGTAAGGTGGAAAGAAGAGCTTCAGGTGAAGTATCCGCTGCAAGGTTCGGCCATTGTTCCCGATTTCTTGCTTTCTCTCCTCTCACAACATGAACAGAGTCAAAATCCCAGTTCATTTTTGCTGCTATTGCTGAAACAATGTCCATCAATCTTCGGGATTTCCATATCAGGTGCCATGGTCTTTGAATAACAGATTCTGCTTCACCTTCACATACTCTATACCAGTAATTATCGGGCTCCACACTCCCAAACTTTCTCATAATCAATGTATCCTTCACCCCAGCCATCTTCATTGGGGTGACCCTGAAATCCTCAACGAGTGAGATACTTAACCCGTCTTTCTGATGCCACTTGTTCCAATCTGACCAAAACTGACCTTGATCCAAGACAGAAGCCGACTCCTTCAAATGCTCAAAATCAAAGTAAAACCTGAAATCCTTCCCGTCTTCATTTCGACCCGACTTGGTATAAACATATGACAAGCAAATGCTCAAGTCCATCACAAGCGTTCGGTTCAAGTATTGAGCTTCACCTAAAGCACACATAAAACTCCACAAATAATGATCCATACTCTTACATCTATCCCCACCACCATTGTACAACAAATACCTCCCTTGATCAAAAGACTTCTCAGATTCAACAACAGGAAGAGAATCGTTCACGGTTTCACCAACCACCTGAATACCACTATTCTTATCATCTTCACCCGTCGGATTCTTCTCAAACCCGGGCCTCTGGTGCTTCTTTCTCTTCCTTGCATTCCCACCCGAATGGTAATCACCTATCCTAACAACACTAAGGGTACAATTCCGCGACCTAGAGATCACAAAGCTACGATAATCCTTATACATCGCCGCAGTCTTCCCTTCCTTAGGCCTGAACCGCCAAGCCATGTGACAAGAACTATCATTCATCCCACGAACCGGCTTCCCAAACCTATAGAAATGTATATCCTTAAACTGCTCAATAGCAGCAGACATCATGAGATGAAAAACCTCAGGATCAGTACAATCTATAGCCTTATCAATCTCACCACTACAATCACGAGCCTCTGTCTCTGCCTCCTTCTCTTCACCCTCTCCAACCGCCTCGAGCGCGACATTACTAACAATATCCGACGCGTTTATCACGCTACCAAACGCAGTTTCATTGGCGGTCATGAAATCCTCACCGGTTTTTACAACAGTGCTATCGGATACAAACGTGGCATTGGAAGTGGAAGTGAGGAAGTTCGTGATCTTCGTCGAAGGATGAAACAACGGATCTTCAGGTTCGTATGTAGCGGCGATAATCGTGAAAACTAACACACCGATTACAAAAAACGTGAAGAGCAGGTTTCCGATTATAGATAACGCATTTTGACCTAAATTCTCCGGCCGGAAACCACCGGATCGCGTCGGAAAACTCCGGCCGAGCATCGTTTCCGATCGAATCAAACAAACAGAGTATTTCACGATTCAAGTGACGAATAGCTACGGTTTTTACAGATCTAATAAGATATACAGCAATCGGGATGTATAATTTCGAGTTACCTTATATAATTGGAGGAGTTATTGGATTAGATGTTCATCCACATGATGTATGTGCTTCAGATATGCATTTTGTTATGAGATTTTTGTGATTTTGAGTGAGTGTGGAAGTCAATTGCGAATTGAAGATTTTTGTTTGTGTATGGAGTACGAGTATCGGTGATGGCGCACGCAGGACACGGCGCATGTTTACATTTGTGGGTGTTGTGGAGCTAATGTACTCGCGTGATTAGATCCACCGACATTGAGAGATTTGAAGAGGTCCCACACGGTAATCGTTGTTTCTTTCGAGTTTTAAAAGCATTAATCAATGATGTGGTATTTAACTATTTATACTTTGTCTTCGTCTTTTTATTTTTTTGAAAGGCAGAGATTTTATTCAGCACACAACTACCAAGATAATAAAATATTATGTGGTTTCGAGTTTGAGTTTCACTTAAACTGAAAATGCTCTAAATTGAAGCTCGAGATTTTCTCACTTACGGTTTCCACGACGAACTTCCACTTTGAAAGACAATTACTTCTTTGAGCCCATGTTTCATTTTGAATTTTTAATGTTTCTCTTGATTTCATTCAATCGTTTATAAAGGATATATATGCAAATTTTGTCTAACAAACTCTAGAGCCAATAAAAGAATATAATAAACAAATCTACAAGATAAATACAACATATATATTTATTCTAATACGCCCCCGTAGTTTGAGCATCGAGTTGTTGAATGCGAAGACTAGACTTAAATCGCTGAAATAATAACCGTGGTAGGCCTTTCGTGAAAATATCTGCATATTGATAATCAGCAGGGATGTGTAAAACTCGAATAGATCTTATGCGAACTTTCTCGCGTACAAAGTGCATGTCAATCTCTACGTGCTTGGTACGCTGATGTTGTACCGGGTTTCCCGATAAATATACCACTGACACGTTGTCACAAAAAATAAACTTGGAGATGTAGCTCAAGTAGAAGGTTGTGCAACCATGAAAGTTCAACCGCGGTATTTGAAACACCCCGGTACTCGGCCACGGTGCTGGAGCGAAATACTGTAGGTTGGCGCTTAGAGGACCATGAGACTAAATTATCTCCCGAAAAAATACAATATCCCGAGGTGGAGCGCCTAGAATCTAGACATCCCCCCCAATCGGTGTCTGAATATGCTGTGATTTTGGTAGAGCGAGAAGGGGTAATGGGAAGGTCGTGAGATGTAGTGCATTTCAAATATCTTAAGATGCGTTTAAGATACTGAAAATGAGGTTCTCTAGGGGCATGCATAAAGAGACATACCTGTTGAACAGCATAAGCAATGTCGGGACGTGGTATAGTGAGATATTGTAAGGCGCCTACTAAACTTCGATAAAGAGTGTCATCAGAAATAGGATTTCCAGCCTTTGCACTTGTCACACCCCAGCCTTAACGGCGGAAACGTCGAGATGTGAGGGTTAAGATTGTTCACAACCACATAACACTACCATAAATTGTAAATATAAAAAAATTCAATAGTTGAAATAAACATTACAACCAAATATCTCAACAAACAAAAATAAACAAAGTTCAACTTTCAAGTCTCAAGTTATTTTATTTATTTTTTTCTAGGTCCAAATCCTAGGTGTAAGCATGCTTCAAAAGATAATCATCAACCTTGTGCATTTCCTGAAACATGTTAAAAATAAAAGGGTCAACTTTAAAAGTTGGTGAGTTTCCATGGGTTAAGCATACATATATATATATATAAAAGTTTACAAGTAGCAATTCATGTCAATGGTTACGAATAAAGCAAGTTTATAGATAACATATAGCTACAATCAAACCATGACCAAGAATATCATTTACAAGTTTAACGATTAGCTAAGTGTACTTGGTTCCCATGATGAACAAGCATACGTCATCAGGAGCCGGCAATAACCTCGGCTTTAGCACCAAATAGGCTTGTCAGGCCCATAGATCTATGACGTCGCCAGGCTAGCAATAGTTAATGATTGTCAACATATAATGTTCATCATATAAGGCTCACAATATTACAAATAACCATGACAAAGTTTATAAATGAATTGCTCGTGCATTTACAAGTAGCAAGATGTTTACAAGTGCAAGTTTATAAAGATAACATGTTTCACCCCAAAGGTGTGAAATAAAGTAAAAGAGGGGCATGAAAACTCACATGATATAAGTTGGTGTTAAAGGTAATATCAAGTAATGTAAATGGTGCTGCAACGATTTCTTTTACAAGATACCTAAATGTATATATTCCAAGATTAAATTTAACAACAAGATTAACGATTAAACGTGAACTAGGGTTTCAAGTGAGGTTTGGGGTTTTTGATATAGATAAAATTTAACAATGGAATCACTTATATTTTATTTCAATGAAAAGTATTATACCATTTAGATAATTTAACGAAATTAAAGCATTTATAATAACGGAAAAATTAAATATAAAGTGTAAATAATTTCTATGATTATTTAAAATAACACGATTAAACTAAAATTAACGTTTGGACCAATAATAATTTATTAATTTAAACTATCATTTTAAATCCATTTTATAAGAAATAACTAAAAATAATTTTTGTTATATTGTTTTATTAAAAGATTATATAAGTATTTAATTTTTAGAAAAATTGCAGAAAATAATTTGGTCACTTTTAAATTAATTAAAGTTTACAAAAAATGATTTTTATAATAATTAAAATTTTCTGTAATTAAAATAATTGCAGAAAACCCTTTAAAAAATAGGTTGAGGGTGCCCGGGTTCGAACCCGGGACCTCAAGGATAGGGTAACACGCGCTTAACCAGTAGGCTGGGTAGCCTATGCCTGCTGGAATCCGGTTCCCCTATTTTAAAAGACATAAATCAGATGAAACCCCCAAATCACATAAACCCTAATTTCAATTTGATTCCACTTGAACACGAATTCAACTATGATTCTCGTAATAATCATAGGGCTTTTGATCAATGGGTGAAATCGAGTGAGTGTGTGTGTTTAATTACCCGAATGAAGATGAATTGATGATGATCAAGACGAAGAACAGTCGCGGCTATGTCGTGATTAGTTCAGATTGCAAATAAGGTTAATAATCAAATTTGTTGCACAGAAAGCTTCTACTGGTCTCAATGATCGAAAGCCCTCTGTCAAATTCTATTAAGATCGCTCGGAAGTTGACGAACACCTCGGTTGGTGGTCGCGATGAAAGGTGTGAATTGTTCGAGAGATTCAAGTGTGTTTCAGGTGAAATTGAGTTCGATAATAGCTTAGGATTAGTTAAACGTTCGATTATGATTCATTTAATTTGATTATTATTGAATTTTAATGTTCGAACGGCTCAACGATTAATGGCATCGGTTACACGAGTTGTTTGGGTTCATAACCGATATTTCAACCCAATTAAAGTACATAACCGTGTTCGATTCGTGTTCACAAACCGGTTAGACTGGTTTGCAGTCGAAATTTGAACAGTTTAGGGCCGTTTTGAAGCTCGCCGGAGTCGACCGGAGTTTGGCCGGGGTTTGACCGGAGAAACGGGGGAAAGATGCGGGAGGGGGTTTGGGTTTTGATTAATTACAGTTTTAGTCCCTGCAGTTTTCAAATTAATATTTTATGTTTAAAACTTTCATTTAAAGTTTCAAATTTGTCACAAAGGCCCCCTCAACTTAATTAAACTTTAAGTTTTAAATGATTTTTATAACTTATCAATTGTTTAACTTTTATAAATTATTAAATTTTATTATTATTATTAATTTTATTTTATTTTGACTATTATTATTATGTTTATTATATTAAAAAACAAATTATTAACTCTTAAATTAATGAATTAATGCACAATAAAAGAAACATTCATAAACAACCCATATAGTTTCTTAAATGACATAAATGGTCCTTACAAGAACATAACAAGGTTAACTATTAATTAACGAAAACACCGAAAGGTTACAGCACTAAGTTTGGAGTTTGTGCACAGGGAGTGGAGCTAGGTTTGCAGTTCAGCATATTTGCATGCTTCAATATATTTGTGGTATATGACTCTTGTGATAAGAACAAGCCCGGTGAGGTATGTTTGACCTCAATACCCAAAAAATGATGCAATCTGCCGAGGTCAGACATGGCAAACTTCGTAGATAATAGAGAAATAATATGATGGAGTTTGGTGTCAGAGGCGGTTAAGAGTATGTCATTAACATAGAGCAGCAGGTAGGCCATCCTATGGCCTTGCTTGTACACAAAAAGTGAGGAGCCGGAGGACATACTTCAAAATCCACATTTAGTAAGATAAGTGGCAAACCGATGATACCAGGCTCGGGGGGCTTGCTTGAGCCCATATAAAGACTTCTTTAACATGCATACATAAGAAGAATTAGTACGATCAACAAATCCCGGGGGTTAGGACATACACACTGTTTTCTTTAAATCACCATGCGTGAAGACGTTTTTGACATCTAATTGATGGACAGACCATGATCTAGAGAGAGCAAGGCTTAGAACCGTCCGGATGGTGGTCGGTTTAACAACCGGACTAAACGTTTTATCGCAATCAATACCAACCTGCTATCGTTTCCAATTGACAACTAGTCGAGCCTTATATCTTTGTAGCGAGCCATCTGCATGAAATTTATGTCTATATAGCCACATGCAGGTAATTATATGTGAGTTGGCAGGTCGTGGTACCAAGTCCCATGTGTTATTATCTATTAAAGCTCTAAAATCATCGGTCATAGCTTGGTGCCAATGGGGGTCCGAAAGGGCAACATTGTAGTTTTTAGGTAGTGGGGAAATAGGGGAATTGGCATTGGTATGAAGATTTAGAGGTGGGTTAGGTTTGGTGATGCCAGCCCGTAGGCGGGTGGTCATGGGATGGGTAGATTGGTTAGGTGGAGGTGGGGGAGGTGGTGGTGGAGGCTGGGCAGAGGGTTATGTGGGTTGTGGGGGTTGGGAGGTAGGGGTAGGAGGGTCGGGTGGTTGATCAGGGTTGGGGCTGGGGGCTAGTGGGTCGGCAGGTGGATTGGGTATTCGGTTGCGACGGGGGTAAGTATGTGTATAAGGGGTGGTGGTTGGGTTTCGAGGGTTGGTGGCGGGCATCGGTGAAGAGATGGGGGTTGGTTGTGGAACAACCGATGGAGAGGGTGGAAGACTAGAGGGCTGAGGTCGGTATCAAGGAAAGAATAGTCGGATGGGTGTGAAGGTGGTTGGGAAGCAAAAGGAAAAGATGTTTCGTCAAAAGTGACGTGTCGGGACAATATTATTTTACCGGTGGTTAAATCAAGACATCGATATCCTTGATAGTTGGCGGGATAGCCTAAGAAAACACGTCGAGAGGACCGAAGGGCGAGTTTACAAGGGCGTGTCACTGATTGATTTGGATAGCACGCACAACTAAAGAATCGAAGGTGGTCATAGGAGGGGTGTTTGAGGTATGGGGAGGCCATTAGGGTTGAATTAAGTAGCACCTTGGTTGGGAGAATATTGTGAAGATACACGGCAACGTGAAGTACATCAACCCAATAAGAAGGCGGAACGGATGCGTGGGTGAGAAGACAAAGCATAAATTCGTTGAGGAATCGAATCATACGTTCGGATGTCCCGTTTTGTTGGGAGGTATGAGGGCATGAGAATCGAAATTGAAGGCCATGGGTGAATGAGAACGCTTGGAATTGTTCGCCACCCATGTCATATTGAAACCGTTTAATGGTACCGTTAAACTGAGTTTTAACAAATGAATAAAATTGAGTAAATTTGGAAAATGTTTCAGATTTATATTTAAGTGGATAAATCCATGTATATTATGTGAAATCATCAATCAAAACCATGTAGTATTTATAGCCTGTTTTACTAAGTATAGGAGAAGTCTGTAAGTCACGGTGAACAATATCGAATGGCAAAATAGTCATAGATGTAGAAGTATGAAAAGGTAAACGCTTATGTTTTGATAATTGACAAAAGTTGCAAACATGAGTGCGATCGTCATACAAGAAAAAACTTTTAAAGAACTTAAATAATTCATAACATGCCCCGGGTGGCCAAGGTGATCGAGGTGAATCAGTAGTGGCAATAAAAGAGGAGGCGGAAGCTTTGGATGTGTGAGTGAATGGATAGAGATGGCTGGTGCTATCATGCCTGCTCAGGATCGTCCCAGTCGTGTAATCCTTCACAAAGAAACCAAACGGATCAAATTCACAAGAAACCCAATTATCAGTGGTAAATTGTCTAACAGAAATAAGGTTTTTGCCAATATGTGGTGTGTATAATAAATTGTTAATTTGGAGGGGTTTGGAATGGGTAGGAAGGGTGGTGTGGCCGGATCCTTTGATTGGCACCGACTGACTGTATCCTACGAAAATAGATTTAATAGATGAAACAGATGGAATTGAAACCATACCTGGATCGGAGGTTAAGTGGTTGGAAGCTCCCGTATCCATGTACCATTGATCATCGTGACCAGGTTGTAATGACATAGTTTCAAAAGCATAACCAAGATCAGTAGGCTCCATTGGATTAATTTCAAAAAGATGTACCTGAGGTGAATTATGCGGCTAAGCAGAGGTACGGTTGGGCCTATTTTGCTGCATCTGCCATGGTTGGGCCCACCCAGGTTGGGTAGGAAAAGGGCAAGGTGGCGGAGCAGCCTAATAGGGAGCCCAATAAGGAGGATAATTGCCTGAAGTAGACTGCCAGAGGGTAGGGCCAGGTCGAGAACCAGGTGGGCCAGGCCGAGAACTAGGTGGGCCACTAGATAGAACAGGTGGTGTGGGCTGTTGGCCACGGTTTTGTCAACTGTCATTAAGAGGGGGTCGCGGGGAGCCAGTATTGCGGGGGTTGGATTGGAGTGGCTGATCATCACGATGAGGCAGCGGTTCAGTGGTGGCAGCGGCTGCAATGGGTTGTGCCTCACGAGCAATTTGGCGGTGTTGTTCGAGACGAAGCATATCACACGCTGTGTCCCAAGTAGGTAGACTTTGGTTGATATATGAGGCAACGGTGTCATATTCAGCCTGTAGCCCTCGAACCAACTGTAGGACAAGTCGTTTGTCGGTGACCGGACTTTCAACATCGGATAATTGATCAACAATTTCTTTCGGGCGTTGGCAATATGCATCAAAAGAGGAAAGGGCAGACAGCTTCAAAATCGTGAACTCCTGTTCCAGGGCGGCAGCCTGGGATCCTTTGTTGTTGAGAAACAAATTTTTGATACGTAGCCACGCTTGATGAGCAGTAGAGTCCGGTGTAAGCACACGAACCAATAGCTCATCAGAAAGAGTGTCGTAGATCCATTGAAGAACCACGGAATCGATTTCCAACCAGGAATCATATTCAGGGTCGGTTTTGGCAGGAACAATTGTGCCATCGATGTGAGATAAGACCCGGTATCCTCGGGCGTGGAGAGTAAAGAGTCGAACCCAAAAGGAGTAAGAGAACTTTAACTCCGTCGAGAACCCGGACTTTCTGTTGGATGTTTGTAACGATGTATACGGGATGGAGGGAAAGTGGTTTGGAGGGGGAAGGTGGTGATGCTTCTTTTTCAGCCATGGTTGTTGCAAAAAAAAGGAGAAAATCAAAGCAAAGAAGGATTACAACAGGATTTGTGATCGGCTAAGGCAGCCAGGGACCGAAGTCGGGCTGGCAGCAGCGGCGATCGGCTAGGGTATAGAACAGAGCTCTGATATCATGAAATTTCTAATGTTTCTCTTGATTTCATTCAATCGATTATAAAGGATATATATACAAGTTTTGTCTAACAAACTCTAGAGCCAATAAAGGAAAATATAAGAGATAATAATAAACAAATCTACAAGATAAATACAACATATATATTTATTCTAATACATTTTTGGAGTTTGGTATCTACTATGCAGATGTTACCTCAAGTGCTTGCAGAGTTTTTCATGCATAGAATGAATTGAAGCATTTGATTATAGCTAGGGATGCAATTTGTAACTTTTTTTCACAGCGGGTTCTCATCATTCTTGAAGCGCCACCACCACTTCAAGGGGAGGCTCAAGTTGACAGATTTTAAAGACCTGATGCCCAGCCCACCTTTAGATTTCGACTCGCAAACCATCCCACCTTACCTAGTTGATTTTGCTATTGTTCCCCTCACCACCCCAAAACAACCACGTCGTACGGCGAACAAGAAGTGTAAGATGACCGGACTGTTGGATTGAAGTTATGTGCCCTTGAAGATACCTACACTACTGGCCTTGTTTATCATCCAGTTAAGAGCCTCCATGCCCCTAAACAGGAAGGAGCAACTGACGAGGTACTTCAACAGGTGATGAGCAGAAGCACGCCATGATCACTAGGGAGGCAGCAGAGATGCTTTGTCCATTTTCCCTCACAAAACTGAATTAGTTTTCAATATGGTCAGACGCGTTCTTTTCCCCTTCCCCCCTCAAAACGACTTCAATCTCTCGTGACATATGACTGGCTGACCTAGGTCATCATGACTGATGGACCTTGGTCCACCATAACCAGAAGAACTCCCATCTCCCAAGAAGGTCATTTGGCCATAGTTGCTAATTTAGTAAATTACATAACAGTCCTTGGGACTTATAGCAACCTGCAGGTTTAGTCCATCCAGTTTTTTTCATTTGCAAACCTTCATCATTATACATTTTACATCAATATACAATTCAAGTATCATCAAATCAGAAGTAACATTGGCCTACAAAAGTAAAAATGAAAAAAAGAACTCAGACTTCTCACAAGGGTGGATGAGTCAAAATGGAGCGTCATGTTAGCAATTTTGCGTAAATCATATTCCCATTACAATATCCCCACTCATTTCACTTTACAATCCCTATAAGGTTAGTTAAAATCACCTCATTTCAGGATGTGCAAGATGAAGCCATGTTCATGCTTCTTTGAACCATGTCCTGCAGCAATATCTTTGCGGTCTCCACTGTTTTTTCGGACCCATCAACTCGTGCTGCAATTTCATGAACCATCTTTTCCAAAACCGATGAGCTCAGTCTCTTTTCAGGAGTAGAATCCCTAAGCAAGTCCAGTAGCAATCTAGCCTTGTTCTGGGCTTCATGGGTTCCATCCACGGTTAACCGTAACAAACCTGGGATCGCACCCACATTAAGAATAAGTTCCCTGTATTTACTTCTAGAGCTCATACACAATTCAAGCAGAACACTAACTGCATGTTGTGTGCTAACCAAAGATCCATCTTCAACTGTTTCTACTAATGTTAGTATCCCATCTTCTGCTTTTGTGATGGCGAGTATTCCTTCTTGAGATTTGGATATGATCTCAATCAAAGCAGTGGTTTTTTCAGCAAATTTTGAGTATTTTTTGCATTCTTTTAGGAGGTTAATCAGCGGCAGGGCGGCAGTGGCATCAAGAACTATGATCGGTTCTTCTTTGGAGGTGGTTAGGTTGTGGAGGGCGGTGACTGCATCCACTCTTCCTTGAATGCTGCCACAGCTGAGGATTTGAATTAAAAGCGGGATTGCTCCTGAATTGGATATTGCTTGTTTGTTGTTTGGTGCTGCTGATAATGTTAAAACTGCAGCAGTTGCTAATTCTCTTAGGTTGCTTGTGTTTTGGAAGTTGAGAAGCTTTACCAGAGGCGGAATGGCCCCACAAGTCACTATTTGTTCCTTGTTTCTGTAATTTAACATGGATAAAATTATTAGATATTAGACCAGCTATGTAATTATCATAGTCAATAAGGCATCTACGTGTAATATTATACTCTATGTAATCCTGTTATACGCACAATCAATAGGGTATCAAAGCCAAGTTGCTACCATTAATGGGATGTGGCGCTTCTCACGATCAGTATACAATTACATTTCATGGTTTATCTTTAGATGATCAGTTCCAAAATACAAATCCATACAACCCTAAAAGAGATCATAATGCTGATGTTCAGATTATTTTAACATCATAATCAATCCATCTCTTCTCATCAACAAGTTTCATATAATCTTTGGCATCAAGATTGATTCAGTTTTTCAGCTACAATAACAACCCTTTCTCACAATTAGATTAATACTCTCTAAAACCCTAACGGACGTCTGATGAGAAGCTCCTAAACCAAAGAGTTGTGATCTATATCACCTGCTACACCCAATTTCATAATTTAAACAGCAATAACCACCATTTCCAATCTTCAATTTATCATTTAAACTACAAAATTCACAAACCCTAACTTAATTAACATTCTATACACCCAATCCCACAATTCAAACAGCAATAACCCCCATTTTCACTCTTCAATCCAACATTTAACCTACAAAACTCACAAACCCTAACTCAATCAACGTCCCATACACCTCAAACACACAAACATTCCATCACTCCGATCAAAATCACCACAACAAACACAAGAATCAAACACTAACCCTTCATTTCTCGACGCAAGATTAAGAATCGCAAGCAGCGAAACCTCACGAGCCTCATGGTACTGCGAGCAGAGCATAAGAACAAGCGGCTGAATAACCCCAGCAGCACCGAACTTTTCTCGAATCTTCCCAGACGAATTACGATTACGAATCATACTCCTGATCTCTCTCGCAGCTTGAATCTTGATCGTGAGGTCTCCTTTGATCAATCTATCAGCGATTTCATCGATTAAGGTTTGTTTCTTCTGATTCCATCTTTCCTCTTCTTCTCCCATCGATTTTGACCTATCTTGATCTTGATTTTGTGGTGGGATTCAACTACAGTTGGCCATTGAATCGAGTCTGTGTAGATTGAAGGTGTTGATTCGCAGACGCATGCTTACAAACGCTATATGATGAATGAGGGTCGTTTGATAGTTTCCAATATTGCTGATTGCAATATACGTTTGGTGTTGTATCAAATTGACCCATTTTTGTTAGTTATTGTACGAGTGTATTGAATATTGGTGATTGAAAAGATATTTTAACCCGATTGAAAATATTAAAATTAGGTTTTGTTTAGAGTAAATTATATTTTTCGTCCTTTAGGTTTATAGTAATTTTCAGAAATCATTTTTAAACTAAGAAAATTACAGTAAACATCTTTTATGTTTAAAAATATTTGTACGTTTCATCCTATCCCCTAAGCTCGTTAATTTCTGTTGTTAAATTAACCCACGTGACTTCCACGTGAGGCTAAAATGGTCTTTTTATACCCCCTTTCTTATTACCCCTGTTCTAATAAAACCTCTCTTTTTCTCCCTGATTTCATAGCTAGTGGATCAAGCTAGGGTTCTTTATCACCAATCGTTCATCAAGAAGAATGGTTTTTTGCTCTTGTGGTAAAGAGGCGGTGATCCAAACCTCATGGACACCTCGTAACCCAGGCTGTCGCTTTTATGCGTGTTCAAAATGCAGATTCTTTAGATGGTTGTAAGGCCTTGTTCCCGGAAACCTCACAGTTGGTCAACCACAACATTATTTACATAAAATTACGTACATTTAATAAAACATCGCAGCGGATTAGATTACCAAAAACCATTCATTGCATTAATATTTAATGTTGCCAAATAATATATCAATGTATAATAGGAGTTACAAAAGAAACGTTTAGTTGCATTACAAAACAACATAATTATCATGCACGAATGGATGCCAGTCTTGCCCGCCAAGTAGCTTTCCCCGCGTGCCATCCTCAGCGATAAGTTACCTGCCAACTGAAAATGCATAAAAGTCAGCGTTGCTGAGTGAGTTCTAGTTTTACAAAAAAAAAAATTAAAGTCCTTTAATTATATATATAAAAAAATATCATTTTCTTAAAATGCTTCCTTTTCGCGAAATCCATTGCTTCCGTACGTGATCACACATCATACGTACAACAATATAATTTTTCATCATTCTTCTCATTCATTTCGTATTTTCATTATTATCTTTCCTTTTCTACCGAACTGGTGTGCAATACCCCGAACGTTGTGCACGAAGCGGGTACTGGGCCGAAGTCTATAAATAGACCCCTAACATTGCGCACGAAGCCTGACCCAGTACCTAGGGCATGCCATAAGGGTCCCGTCAATCTCAAAGATTGACACTGTGTGCATCCTTCGGGTTAGCTAAACCGCACACAGTTGAGCTAACGACAACATAGTCGTGCACCTCCATTCAATTTGCTTGCAAGACTTTAATTCATTCGTTATGTTTCACTTTTCATTATCATTAATCTTTCGCTTCATTTATGATAATACTTTACGTATACGAGCGTAAACACACCACGTAAAGTCACGTAATAATACGTAATATGGAACATAAAAACATGCCATAAACAAGCATAATACCAACAAACATGACCACCAAAACATCCAAGGGTTAAACCCTAAAATTTCTATTTCTCAAAATTTCAGAAATTTTTCTAAGTCTTTTAGGTGCATGAGCATTATGTACGCGCATGAGTACTATGCAGGCGCACCAACACTTAGGCGCATGAGAAAACTTAGGCGCATGAGCACTGCTTGGGCGCATGAGCCTTACTTAGGCGCATGAGCACTTAGGCGTCTGAGCAGTAGGCGCATGAGCTGGTACTATTTGGGCGCATTAACAACACTTAGACTATTGAGCAAAATTTCTAGGCGCATGAGGTACTGTTTGGGCGCATAAGAAAGGACTTAGGCGTCTGAGCTAAATTTCAGGCGCATGAGCCCTATTTGGGCGCATGGGCAGCAGACATACGTGTTTCTAAATTATTTCCAGTCCCAAACATCATTCTAACATGCTCATAACTTAAATCTATCATTCTAAGCACCTAAAACAAGCATAAATCCAAGAAATATAACCAACCAAACACAACATACATACGGTTATCATACATACAAGTTGTAAAACATTTTTACATGCATTTTCAGCCCCAAAGAAGTTTAAAAACATAAAACCGGGGATCTAGAACTCATCAATTGCAGCCTTCAAGCAAAACTCCACCGAACTTAAGGGCACAAAGAGTTCAAACAACCTAAACACACCAAAATACACAACCAAGCACAAAGAATACATAAAATCAGTCCCCAAGCTGAAAACTCAGCTGAAACCGAACCAAATACACAAGAAAATACTCACCTTAGCAAATCAGCTTCTTTCTCTCTCTAGAACCGAGAGAACTTCTATTCTTCTTCTTCTTTCTTGTTTCCAGCCGAAAGCAGATGAAAAAGCAGTAGCATGGGCGGCCATGCCCTTTTAAATAATAAAATAATAGTGTTTTGTACTTTGTACACTTTACCCCCTCCACTTGTGTCCATTATCTTTTCTTTCAAGATACTTTTCTTTTCCTTTCCTTTTATTAAAATTTTTGGGTGTTACAATGGTTTGATCCTTAAATATGTCCAAGATCTGTTGATATCACCCCTGGTCTGATTAAAGCAAAGAACAACTTGGAAGAAAATATGAAAGCATTCGAAGCTGAAATAATGAAACTGAAAAAGCTGTTGATTCTTAGTTGGATAGGTTTCATCTTGATTGTATCTTGGTTAAGTAGCAAGTAGTTTCAGTAATGTATTTTGTAATGCTTTATGCATAATTGTAATGTAATGTTGTTTCAGTGGCAATATAAATTAGCCTTTATGGCACTGTTTGGTTAATTAATGTATTATTCTAGTAGGCAATAATACACAAGTATAACCGCCGGCACACAAACAAAATACATTACATATTGTTCAACTACCTGATAAACCAAGGTTTTAAAATTCAGTACATCATAATTTTTCCAAATACATACTAAAAGAAAGACCAAAAACAGTTGTTGTTGCCAATGTTCCAAACACATTCTATGGTTGTTGCCTCTGCCCCTTGCATGACCTAGAATTATGGCCCTTGTTTCCACACTTGCTGCATGTAACTGTAGTATTCTTCTTTGACAGCCTTCCACCCTTGGTGATGTCTTCCATTTCTACTGCTGACCTCTTCCTTGCTTTTTTGGGTCTTCCTACTTGTTTGTGATGATTTGATGGTGTAATGGTTGTAGGAACTTCAGACTTTGCCCAGAAAGACCTGCCATTCAATGGATTGATTTTGTAACCATAAACTTGCTTCCACCTTTCCATTGTGTAGACTAGATGAACCCAACTCTCTAAAATCCCAACATTGTCCATTGGTAGCCATGAACCAAATTATTGCCACTGCATGTTTGCAGGGCATTCCAGTGATTTCCCATCTTCTGCAAACATAACATCTTGTACCCATATCCACCACACATTGATCACTGCTTGGACCACTAACTTGATATTTATCATCTCCATTCCAAAGGACATTGTATCTAGTTGCTTCTTTCTTGATACATTCAAACATTTTGGTAGCAGTTGGTGTAAGGATCCCTTCACATCTATCAACAAGCTTTAAAACCATCACAATCCTCCTCATAAGGTACTCCCATATGTATTCAAGTGCTGATATGATAGGCTTGTCCCTACCTTCAACTATTTTGCTATTGTAAACCTCACACATGTTATTCAGTAACACATCTGATAATGCCCTACCTATTTACCCATAAATAAATCAGATACTAGGCTCCCTAATCATATTTTAAAACTGAATATGAATATTAGATCATACCTGAGAAGTGTGATCTAGACCAATGCTTTGGAGGTAGTTTGACAACCAAGAGAAGGCATTCTTGTTAAACATTCTCAAATCATCCATTGCCTTTTGAAACTGAACAACTGTGGTTAATGATGCACATTTTCAAAGCATATCTTTATAAAGTTTCCCTTTAAAAGTTGCCTTCATATTCTTATGAATATGACTGAGACAGAATCTGTGCTCAGCACATAGGAACACCCTTGTTATAACAGCAAGAATGCCCTGTTCAAGCCAATAAAAACAGGTTATAAAGTTTAAAAGTGTAAATTAAAGTAATCTTCAAATTAAAACACACACCTTTTGTCTATCACTAATGAAAGTAAAGTTTGAGTTTCTTTCTAATTCCAAATCATCACCCAGGAGTTGAAGAAACCAAGTCCAAGAATTGACATTTTCTGCTTCCATAATTGCAAAACAAACAGGGTATATCCAATTGTTTGGGTCAACACCAACTGCACTTAGAAGTTGATCGGGGAATGGACCTTTCATGAAAGCCCCATCTAAGCCTAACAGATACCTCCCTAATGCCTTAAACCCCTGTTTTAAAGCTCCATAGCAAACATACATTCTTTTGAATTTTCTGGTTGTATCATTTGGATTAATTGTTGGTTCAACCTTAATCTTGATAGTTGTGCCTGGATTTGCAGACAGAAGTTCATTTACATAATCCCTTAAAAGAGCATATTATGAAATGTAATCCCCCTCAACTTGTTTCTTAGCTTTGCCCTTGGCCCTATATGCTTTCATTTTATCAACCCCAACTTCAAATTGTCTTTGAAACTGTTCTTGAATTGCTTTTCCAGGTATTTCTTGGTTTTCTTCAACTTGATCTAACATCCTTTGTGATAAGAAAGTGGAGATGCAAGCATTAATGTTTCTTGTTTGAAGACATTTATGTTCTATAACTAAAGTCTTCACCATCCAAGATTCTGATCCACTTTCTTTTGATAGTAACAACACCCAAAGGCATTGATATTAGTGAGGATTTGTCTTTTTCCCTCTTCCACCAACATTTTTCACTTTTGGCACGTCTAGCCCTTTTCTTTTGTCCTTAGTCACCACTGATCCCTTACCTTTATGTTGACTACTACTGCATGACACATGGGTTCCATCTTGTCTAATTTCAAAATTTGGTAAAGAACCATGACAAACTGCCTTAACCCTTAATTTATCAGCCTTCACAATTTTGATAAGCCTTCTAGTTTCAACCGAATGTGCTTTAATCAACCTCTTCCCTTCTTCTTTACTGCCAAATAGTTGACCAAGATAAAAGTTTGTATTCTTTTCATTTGACCTCCTAAGATAGTTTAATTTGTGTCTTCTTATGCTTGTAGTATTCTCATCAGAATCTGACCCACTCTCAAATATGTCATTGTTTAACACATCTATTTCAACATCTTCTTGATCACCCCTAACATTATCCTCTACATCTAAATCAACATTCAACTCATAATCCCTCATATCAACTTCAACATCTCCCATACTATTACTTTCATCAACTATAAAATCACTATCATCCTTATCACTATCATCCTCATTACTATCATCACCAGACCCGTCCTTTTGAAATTGATCATACTCATTATCATCCCACCTTGTATAGTCATGAAATTGATCACCTACAATAACATATCAAATTGCATTGTCTTGAAAGTGATCACTTATAATATCATCCCACATAACATCTATATTTTCATTATGTTCAACTTGATCATCTAAATGGTCATCCTCATTCAGATCTTGAACAGCTTGATCATCTACATGGTCATCCTCATTCAGATCCTGAACAACTTGATCATCTACATGGTCATCCCTATTTTGTTCTTGTTCAACTTCAGCATCTACATTGTCATTCCCATTTACATTAACACTTGCATTCTGATCCTGTTCAGCTTGATCATCTACATGGTTATCCCCATTCTGATTTTGTTCAACTTCATCACCTACATTGTCATTCCTATTACCATTATGATCCTGATCAGTTTGATCATTCACATGCCCATCCTGATCTTGTTCAGCTTGATTAAACACAACACTACCTTCCCCAACACCACTAAATTGTCCCACTTCATGCCATCCCAGTGCCAATCTTCTTAAAGTTTTCCTTTTTACCGAAACATCACTACCACCTTCATCACTAACCTCTTCAATAGTAAGCTTTGCTGGTGAGCAAAAATATGTATGTAGGTTTGTTATATAAATTTCAGTGTACACACTAATCACTTTATGCACAGACACAAATTTGGATAAGTTTATATAATCTGAGTCACTACCTAGGGCATGAAGACCAAAATCTAAATCACCTCCAGGAAGTAAGAAATGATAATAGATAGGCTCTACATCAACTAGATAGTCTAACTCACCCATTATCAAATCCATCTCGTGCTCTGAGAAAAAGTCAATATCAATCAAATCCATGTAGTTAATCTTATCTCCTATGTAGGTACGCCCTGGAAATCGAGTAAAGGAACCACCATGATGCAACTTGATGGAAAAAAGATTGGAGAATCCAACTGCATTTTGAACAAAAATATGATTTAGTAACAACTCAAACTGCCAATTCTATGAATATAGTGAAAAATCGTACCGTATAGTTTACCAACTTCATCCTGGGTCATTTGCTTTCGTATGAAGAAACTTGGGGTTGCCATGATCACATATAAAAATGAAGCTATAGAGAAGAAGATGAAAATGGACAGGTGCAAGAAGGTTGGGGGGATATCTAGGGAGATTTTATTAGAAGAGGGGGTAATAAGAAAGGGGGTATAAAAAGACCATTTTACCCTCACGTGGGAGTCATGTGGGTTAATTTAACGACAGAAATTAAAGGGCGTTAGGGGATGGGATGAAACGTGCAAACATTTTTAAACATAAAGGATGTTTACTGTAATTTTCTTAGTTTAAGGTTGATTTTTGAAAATTGCTATAAACCTAAAGGACGAAAAGTGTAATTTACTCTTTTGTTTATATATTGATGGATTTATAGATAAAGTGGTTCAAACTTGAATAGCTGGTCTAGTGGTATTAATGTGATTGGAAATATTAATTTGTTGTGAGTTCGTGTTTTATTATGAATAAATAATGTAGATTTGGGAGTAGTTATAGTGGACGTGTGATTTGCCGTTCAAAGAAATATAGTTCAAAGCTATATGTTTGCACTTTTTAATTTTTAGAATGACAACTCACATACTTATATAATCTACTCTTAAACTACATCATATTTTAATACTTTTAATTTGATTTTTAAAATTTTTATTCGAATTTCTAATTTGATTTTCTGTTTTTTTTTAATTTTAGAGAAAGTTGCGCAAATGGTCTTTATGGTTTGATCATTTTGCAAGTTTAGTCCTCACATGGTAAAAAACTAATCGACGCTAACGGTGGTGACTAAATTTGCAAATATTTAACAAATGTTTGGATTAAGTTTGAAATTTGTAAAACCTAAGGACAAAAATTGCAATATGATCATACCATGAGAATCGTTTATGCTGTTTTTTTTAGAACAAACTAATAAAAAGTTAGGCTACACATATCTTCCTTTCCTACTTGTCATACCCTCCCCTCTCTAAAAAAATCATATTAAATTTTGTTATACCCACTGAAAAATTCATTATTTTTAAAAAAGCCAAATAAACGCATTATAATTTAGATCTAGCCCGTGAAATACACAGTAGTCTACCCCTTTTATTGTTTAAATCATAAAACAAAAACATATTCCTAATTTTTATAGACTAGTGTTCCACCTGCGCGTTGCGACGGAGTCGACTGTTTGTAGTGTTAGTATTATTTTTCAGTTAATTATTGATTGTTTCATTTTCTATTATGTTATGAACCACTTAAAAGAGTTTGCATACCAAGTTAAATTCCATTTAGCATATTTATGGAACTTATTACACTCTGTGTATGAGCTGACAGTGACTAATTCAAGATTTTGTGCTACAATTCAAAACACAAAATATTAACATGTTATATGATTACATACCATTATGTGATTATGTGTTTTACCAATGTTTATGTCAGTGTGTGTTGTTTTTGACGCATCGCATGAGCACCCCTTTTAGGAATACTATATCTGAATTAAAGAATAAATGTTTGTTTTTATGATGTATTTTTTTTTTAAAAAAATTAACGTATGAAAAAGTTATGATTGTTTAAAAACTGTGTTGATCGTTATTGTTGTTGCTGTTTAATGTGAAAGGTTAATGATCATTTATTATTAAACTAATCACACATTTAGCTATTGTTGTTGTTTAATGTGAAAGATTAATGATCATTTATTATCAAAACTAATCTCATATTAAGCTTTAAAGAATTTTATCATATGTAATAAAAATGTGTAATCTTGCATTAGTTGACTGTACCTTAACTTATAGTTGATAGTACCTTATGCTTATACTACTTGTATCTCATTTGAATGGTAATTTTGGTATTATAAAAGTTTTATGTAAATTTAGCCTTATGACATTTCATATGGGTGTCTTAAAAATAAATGAAATTACCCTTTTGTCCCTCACTCAATCTGGGCGTTGCGCCACACTAAAACGGAAAAACTACGTCACCGAAACTTTATATAAGAAAACCAAAACTTTTTCATAAACTCACACGTTGTAACGATTATACATGCAAGATCTGTTTTGCAGACCTGTATATGTCATACAATTTAAGTAAAATTGCAGCTTCTTTGTTCTATATGCTTATAAGATTTCTATTAAAAGTGAAAATCACTAGTCAAAAGACAACTAATTCAAAGGTCTTTTAACTGTTCAGCCAAAAGCCAAAAAGTGTGTTGAGAAGTGGAAATGGACACGAAGTGCTAGTGTGGTTTCCTTCCTCTTTCTAAAGAGATGCAAATTCTAAATTTGAAATGAAAGTCTACATATAAAAAACACACAAATCTATGGGTGAAAACTTCTTGCATCATTTTTTTTGCATATTTCGAGTCACCGTAGTTAAGAATTTTGTCAAAACCATATCAAAATTTTGGCTGCATTTTGGTCAAATTATAGTTCAAGCAAAAAAAAATTACACCTTTTACACTCAAGAAAGGAGAATCCTCAATTAAGATATCAAAGGACACTATACCTGCAAAACCTCAACTCCCTCGTACTTAATAGGCTTGAGCACATATAAATCAGGGTCATCTACAAATTCCAAGAAAGTACGATAAGTCGATTTGCATATATCCTTTATTGCTTGAATTCTCTATGATGACAATTGGAAACAAAAATTCAGCACTCTTTAGAAGGAAAAAATAGGTACGTTCTGGACAGTATCAGTACATAAAAATTACATTCAGATTGACCACAGTCAGAGAACAAAAGTAGAACTGTACACAGTGACGGATCTAGAAACTTATTTAAGGGGTAACGTAATTTAAAAAAAAAATTACCGTACATTAATATAAATAAATAAAAAAACATGATAATAAAGATAGTTAAAGAAATACCTAATTGATCTCAGAACTCTCCTCTTCGGTTTTTCATAGCTTGAAAACGAAACATTACATCCTCATTTGTTACTTCGTCAAACGTTTCCCTTTCAACCTCACATACTAGAGCATTGTTCAAATATTCCTCCCCCATTCGATTCCGTAAATCCGTCTTGATAAGCTTCAGTTTAGAAAAACATCTTTCAACGGTTGCGGTTGCAACCGACAAAATCAATGCTAGCTTCAATATCCGATAAAACAAAGGAAAAGATAGATTTTTCCGGTTTCCACCATTAGCCGAGCAAGATGACACATTCCATTCAAGTTTGTAAATCTATCATCTTCTTTTACCAAGTGATAAAACACCTTAAGCTCACCCAAAATACATCCTCTTTCATTCATATTAAAATCAACCGGATACATCTCAGAAAAAGCCACTATCTTAGATATGTCAAACTTTGAAAATCCATTACAAGGATTTAAACCCGACATATTTTCTACCAATGTAGTTGATACCTCATTAAATCGATTTCCCAATTCTTGAATTTGCATATCCAAAACCGTATTAAAAATCTCAACCTCAAAATGATGTCGATTAGTAATGACATTCTTTCGATTTCTTGGGTTACCATAACTTTCCATCATATCCAACACCTTAATATGATTTTTTTCACAAAAACAATTTACTTTTTCTAACATAACATCAAACTCCTTTTGCATTAAATCATTCAATGCTTGTTTTGTTTCATTTATTAACTTACTCGCTTCTAATAAGTCTTGACTTTTTTTTAAAGATGTTTAGATAAAACATTTATGTGTCCCAAAATATGTTCCATCAAATGTGCATAAAAAACAAACTCAAGTTTCTTAAAATAGGATAGAATACCTTTTGCACTAGTTCGTTGTTGAGTGTTATCTCCTTCTTCTTTAACATAACGAAGCACGTCAACAACTTCCGAAAATAATTTAAGCACACTTATGATTATTGCATGATGAGAACCCCATCTTGTATCTCCGGCTCGTACTATGAAACTCTCTTGATTTAATCCTTTTCCGGTCTTAATTTCACCAGAAAGAATTCCTTCCTCCACACTCTTTCTTTTTGCCTCCCGTAACATATCTTTTCGTTTGCAAGAAGCAGAAACCGTATTAACAACCATGTTAAGATAATCATAAAACTCTTTAACACCTTCATGCTTTTTTGCAACCACCATAATCACTAGTTGTAGTTGATGAGCAAAGCAAGGTATATAATGTGCGGATGGATTATCTTTCAAAATCATAGCTTTTAAGCCATTAAACTCTACTCGCATATTGTTTGCACCATCATAACCTTGACCCCTAACCTGTTTTAAAAAATAAACAATTGCACAAAAATAATTAATTTATATTAAAGTTTAATTATAGAAAGTATAAAATTTATTACTTACCTGATCAATACTCAGCTAATTATTTGCTAACAAAGAAAGAATAGCTTCTTTAAGAGTAGCAGAAGATGTATCTTTCACATGAGCAATTCCAATAAAACTTTCTTTAACAACCCTGAGTTTATCTACATATCTCAAAACTACCGCCATTTGTTCTTTTAACATGGTGACTGTTAACTGATCCAACATGGTCTTTTAAGGCACCTGGTTTACTCCAATTACAAAACCCTTGACTTGAACTTGAAAAAGTATCTCTTCCACCTTGATTGCCAACATTTTCTTTAAACAAATAACAATATAAGCAATACGCTTTGTCCACTTTAGTACTATACTCTAACCAGGGATATGCATCAAACCATTTTACATTAAAACGTCTTTGCCCACTAGAATACTCTTTGAATGGAAACTTATGATTTAGTGACTGAAAAGCCTTTTTAACAAGATAGTGTCTTCTTATGTCATTCATTTAATTAGGATGATAACTAGCAATAGGAGGCCTATCAAAGGGGTCCGAAGGAAGATCATTCAAATCAAATCCATTTGGGATCGAAGGAATTGAACCCAAAGGAATTGAAACCGAGGGAATTGAACTCAAAGGAGTTGTTGATCCAATATTATCATCATTATTAGAACTAATATTTTCCTCTTGAAATTTTCTTTTAAAAAAATTGCCTATAAAAACTTGTTTTTTCATCTTCCAAATCCCTAATTCAATTTCAAATAACACAATAAGATTACAAATTGCAATTACAAATGACACAATTCAAATTCATAAATTTCAAATCCCTAGTTTCAAATCCCTAATCTTTAATTCATATAACACAACTCCAATATCTAATTTCAATACAAATCCCTAATTGTCAATAAAACCTAAAAATTAAACCAAATAACAAATAATCAATCTTCTACTCTAAAAATCTTACAAATAACACTTAAACATAGAATGTAGATTGTAGAAAGTACAACACCAAAGGGGAACCGAGCAACTGAGCAAGTCTTGAAGAGTTGAAGTCGAGCAAGCAGCAGCGGCAGGAGGCTCGTGGGGCGTGGGGCGTGGGCCGTGGTCGAGCAGATTCCCAGGCGCAACAGCAGATTCGCAGGCAGGAGGCAGCAGCACTGGGGAACCGTCTAACCGAGCAACTGAGCAAGTCTTGAAGTCGAGCAGCAGCACTGGGCGTCTGGGCCGAACTGGCGAACTACCGAAGGGGACTAGGGGAAGTGCCGAACAGGAACAGCCGAAGTGGGGAACTGGGGAAGTCTTGAAGTCGAGCAGCAAATTTTTTTATAAAATATTGGGCTTTTTAAAGATTAATTAGGTTTTAAAATAAATTGGGCTTTTAAATTAATTGGGTTTTTTTTTTTTTTAAAATTGGGCTTTAAATGTTAATTGGGTAATTGGGTTTTATAATATTTTTATAAAAGGTAATATCTTTTTATAAAAGATTAGATTAAGTTTTATAAAATTAAAAATTTTCTATAAAGTTTTGAGTTAAAAATTTTTTTAGGGGTAACGTAAAATTTTCTCAGGGGTAACTTAAAACCGTAAAAAATTTTTTTGACATAAAAACGTAAATTTTTTTTTTTAACACTACGCCTAAAAAGTTAAGGGGTAGCGGAGGCTACCCCTCCCCCCTATATAGGTCCGCCCCTGACTGTACAAAACAGATATACACATAGGAAGAGGAGGTTTGTGACCAGGTGATTGTACAAAATTTCTAGTAAAAAAACATTAGCAAAACATCTGATGTGTATCCTTAGATCTAGCAATTTTTAGAGTAGCTTCATGTTGCATTTTTAAGTTTAAAGAAGGAAATGTTAACACTTCAAACGTCCCTAAAGTGAACATGCATAAAGGTTTTTGGTCATATGATGAAGTAGGCAGGTAGGGTTATTTAGCAGCAGAAAAAAGAAGGAAAAACACATAAATATATATATTTAATTTAGTTTCCTAACTAATGCCTAAGGTTCAATTTAGGTTCATGTTTTATCTATAACCGGTCAAACAAGTGTATTCAAAAAAGCTAAAAGCAATAAGTGAAATGGGTTCAAAGATATTGAAGTGTAATTTTTAATGTATATAAACCTCTTTGTGGAAAATTGATTAATTATTAATTTGTAATTTTTGATGTAATTTTTAATGCTAAAATTTACCATTTTGATTGCCGGTCTGTTGGCGAAACAGTCTGACTTGGTCATTTTTGTTGGCTATTATGGGTAGTTTGAGTTTTGTTACGTTTTTATAGTTTCATAAACTAATTGTAGAAGCAATTTAATGAGTTTTTTCCTAAAAGGGTGTAGTTGATAATTTTATTTACCAAAATGGTGTAGTTGGTAAAATATTTACCAAAATAGTGTAGTTTTAATTTTTTTTTGTTTCTCACTCCTATTATTATTGGCTACTTATTAAATGTTGTTTAATACTTATAGGATAATATTTTTAAATTTTAAAAATAGTTTTTTTTTAAATTAATTTTTTTATAGTCTTCCTGAAGTTCTTTTTAGTTTTTTCTAAAACTCTAAGAATCTTTTCTAAAATGTTAGATTATAGTATTAATTTAGAAATGTTAGATTATGTGCAAAGTATAATATCTATAAGAACGTTTTATAAATTGTTACATGAATGAAAAAAAATTTCTGGAAAAAGAGTATAATAGAAACGATAAAAAGCAAACGAAACTTAAATAAAATTATATTACATCTCCGGTTAAAATGTTGCATGAAATAAAATACATTTTTATATTAATACAATAATTTAACATTTGGATTATTTTCTTATAGTTTTAGAAAAAAAACTTTAAAAAATTTCTTTGAAAATTATAAAAAAAAAGTTCAATTTAAATAAAAAAACAATTTTTAATATTTAAAGATATTATGCTATAAGTATAAAATAACATTTAAATAAGTAGCCAATAATATAAAAGTGAGAAACAATTTTTTTTTTAAACTATACTATTTTGGTAAATATTTTACCAACTATACCATTTTAATAAATAAGTTTTTAAATTACATCACTTTGGAAAAAAACTCGCAATTTAATATAGTTGTTTATCTTGTACCTGATGAGCTGAACAGTAACCTCTTAGCAAATGGAGGCATTGTACGAGTGGCAGGAGAAGGTATAAGTGGTTTTAAATTTGGAGTTATGGTGGTTTATTGTTGTTGTTATGTTAGGGACATAAAGGCAGTTATAGGTTATATGAAAGGTATTTGCATAAGTAATCGAAGTTGTCCATTTATGATCCATATAATAACCAAGTAATTTGTAACATGTTAATAAGAAAGGAATTTTACTAAACATAAATAATATCAAACAACATAAGGTCATATGGATAAGCATCACAGCATTTACGTTAAGGATTTAATACTATTAAACCACTAATTGAACATGACCATGTGAAAACCTCCTTTTCTTAACAACTTAATCAATGTCGCATTAAAATTATGTTCTCTCATACCTCAAATTTATAATACATCTTATTAGCACACAAGCCCTAATCTTAAATTATTATCATAAGTTTACAAGTACCTAAGATCATAAAATAGTTAGCAAGAATCATATCAACACTCACATATATAAAAAAATCAACTTTGCAATTTATATAATACATTTCAAAAATCTAGAGGATGAATGATCCGCCCAAACCTGTAGCATTTTGCTTATTTTCTATATATTAATCCCTTGATCCAACCACATCAAACTCTTGTCAACCAAACTATCAAATAACATATTGTTTGATAATCATGTATTACAACAAGAAGCTCTAATACACTTTTATAGCAGTTAATCTTATCATTTACGGATTATGAAAACGGGTCACACTTATCATTTAATTTTTCAAGTAAATATGTTATACTTCAGAAAACAATACTTCTTATTGACGTATAACACACCATTTTACAACACTTTCCATACAACTATTTAGTAACTATTTTACAACACTTTCCATACAATTATTCAGTAACTATATTTAGAAAAATTTCAGCAACTTCAATGCCATTTTTCAACAGTTATGTGTGTTGTATGTGAGATCTTTAATTAAAACTTACCGCCTAAATGTACCCAGAAACTATTAAAGGACAGCTCACAAAACCCCAAACATATCTTAAATTCATAAGCTATTATTAATCCATTACAACAATACATTTTCAAGTAGTGTACTTGGATCAATATTTATTATATAACCATTAATGAAATATCCGATAAATAATAATAATAATAATAATAATAATAATAATAATAATAATAACAACTATTAAATTAATAAAAAAATGATAAGGATCATTATCCATTAAATACAACACGTGCAAATTCACCCAAAACCCTTCTACCTTATATGTACTACCATATAATACAGGAAAGATGGGTAGATAGGTCATTTTGCACATCTTGTAAGACGCGTCTGTTCCCCTACCCCTTCTTCGCCCTCACCTCTGCGTCTTCCGGTCGTTACGCGTGATTGAGGGAAACCTCCGGCCTTACCACCCTTACCTCTTTCCACCGTTACCGCTGCATTCACTCCTCACAATCGCATTCATTTGATGGTTGTGTAAACGTCTGCTCCAAAATTGGTTTGCATTCACTTTCCCTGTCGCATTCTATAGCATTCAGGTTCGCACAATTGTAACGATTGAGAGAAGGTTCGATTCAACCTTCCATTCAATTACAGCAGTAACTTAAATGGCTTTCGTTTTCAGATCCTCACCCCAACACACACACACACACCCCTTTATTTATAGTCAGGATGCAAGCTAGGTTTACCACCGTGCCATCGGTCTCAATTACCTTACCTAGGCATATGAATTTTGCTCTTCTTCACCTCCAATCCTCCCTGCCAATTACGCACACTTTAGTGTTGATTGATTTCATACATCGGCGACCTTCAATCGGAGCCGCAGCTGCCGCTGGGATTTTCTGTCTCAGGTGCCAAATCTGGTCTCCTTTTCTGTCTCATGTCTTTACCTATGCTTTACTATTGTGATGCAAATAAACAAAGTTCATATACAAATTAGAGTTCATATGCGTTTTGGTTTGTTTATTTTGTTTGGCATAGGATAGCATTTTGGTTTCAACAATCTGAATATGATTTTTAAGGTTATATATGAGTTGCATATCATGGTTCTGTATGTGTGACTGATAAAATATTAGGTTATTTCACTATCATAGTCTATGCATTTGGACTGCACTTTAGATCACCAGGTGCAACTCCTAGAGGTTGTTTTCTTTTTTCCATTAGAGGTAATGCTGTTTGTAGAAAGCAGTGATTGATAAGTAAGCTTACAAGCTACATATAGCGACATATAACTTTAAATTTTCATTACAAGAAGATAAACAACTTTGAGTTTTCGTTTGGGAATCCAACTTTCATAATTTAATAATGAATTGATATACTGAGTAAATAATGTTACTCCATGACTTCTGGAAGTAATGGTGTTAGATAAAGTTTTTGAAGTGTGTTTCATTTCTAAAGATCATATTTTCGTTGGATAAACAACTTCTGTCCATTACGAAAATTGAATTAATAAGGGTAGATATGATATGATGGATGGGGCAATTTTATAAAGTCTATGAAAGTATGACATTATCCAACAAATTGAAGTCTGAAGTGTTGGCATCTAATTTCCTAACTCAAAACAATTTATAATTGTCATTTCTGATCAACCAATATGATAGCATTTATACATGGTATAACAACATAAGAACAACTTATTTGATCAAAATTTCCTTTGACAAATAAAAAATATGTATAGCAACTATCATCAAAGTGAAAGATTAAAAATGGTTAATAAATCATAGATGATTATTGTAACTCATGCTAGAGTATTGACCAAACTTTGTTATCTTTACTTCTATTAATCAGAAAGTCAAAAACATATTCAATTTTCATAACACTTGTTGACTTATTATTTGACAGCAAATCACAAACACAAATTCAAACACACTTACATTATGTAAATAAGGGAGCACTTCATTTGTGAGATTAAGTGAGATTAATTTGCTAATCATTAAAGGGTTGACGTATAGTAAAGTACTGATGTCAAGATCAAGTCCTAAGTGTTATAAAATATTGGTGATATGCTAGATTCTACTAGAACTGCTGGTTCATTTATACATTTAACATGTGAAGCTGCTTTGATGTCATTTGTAATGGATATCTAACAAAGTCAGGTTACTTGCACTTTTAGGTTATTTGATTTTAGATTTTGAGTAGTAACAGCTTAGAATTGATGGTTGCTTATTTGAACATCAAAAGTGATGGTATGAATTGAACGTGTCAGATCATTATATTTATAGTTAGATAATCGAACAATCATTTTTAAAATGCAAAACCAAGCATTACCCGTATATATGTGCTTTTGTAACCCTATCATGGGTTCTAAGCTATCTTATGTTTTCCCATGTGTCTTTAAATGAGTGTGTTTTAAGGTGTTTTTCTATATGTCTAAGGTGTAACCCCATTAAGGGTTCATTAATAAATTAACTTACAAGTCCCTTTCTGATTATCCAAATTTAATAATCTTTACTATAAATAATCAACAAGTCAAAATCAAATCCATTTTTCATAAACTACTTGTTGACTTATTAATTGACAGCAAATCAGACACAAATTTAAACATACCTGCCTTGTGTAACAAGGGAACACTTCACTTCCTTATTTTGCTTTTGAAAGATACATTGGAATTTTGTTGAGTCAACTGTTGAGTTTATGTTAGTACCCGTATTTTGGTCATAACTTCATTGGTCGCAAACTCAGTTGGTCATAAACTGATATGTTCATAAACTCAACTGGTCATACGCTGATCTGCTCCTAAACCGACTTGGCAATGAACTCAAATTATCATAAAGGGACCTGGTTACAAGCTCAATTGGTCATAAGGTGAACTAGTCATAAATTGATATACAGATCTGGTTGTAAACATAAATGGTGTTTGACTACATCTTTTTGCTACATTTTGGCATTTTGGCTGCATATTTTAACAGGTTAAATTGTTAAGCAAGGTTCCTCTAAGTCACAATAGTGAAAGGGAAAAGTGGTAAAATGGCCAGTAGAGGTGTATTGTGCTTTATTCAAGGTAGCGTGTGAAAACATCAACCATTCGACCACTTTGTTTAGTTTTCATCATATGTAATAATGCCTTGTTCTTGAATTTTTATCTTTTTAGTTGCTTATCGCTCAAGTTGGTGGATTTAAAAATAAATAAATAATTTGTTTTATTTTGAATTAAGGTTGAATTTGTATGTCACAAAACATGTCATGGGGTACGGTAGTTTTGAACTTTGAAAGATAAGTTGTCGTATACAATAGATACCATACTAAATTTGAATCTTGTCAATGTGTGTATTGGACAGGAGTTCATGCCTATTTGCAATGTTATGTTGGTTTTGGGTTACATAAGATTTATCCTTGAATTTTATGAATGGAAGCCCATACACTGAACTTGTTCATATTTTATGTGTTTCAGTCTCTTGACTCACCTGATAGGCTTTAATTTATGATAGGTATTACGAACATGATTAGCTAATTGACTCTTGAAGTACGCCTTAGTTTACTGTAGGTATTAAGAAACCTTTTCAGCTTAGTTTCCAAATCAGAGCTTTTGAGAAGTCAAGCCTACCATAGAGCAGATAAAATTATATATTTCATAAAAGCCCTATTTTTTGCATAATTATTTTTAGGTTTCTATATTGAGTTGGTATACTTGAGGATTGAAGTAACGCTCACTATTGTTTTATTATAAGCAGCTATAATATCAACCTCTCTCTATCCTTACTTCTAAGAATACTATTAACCGCCCATATACAATTTCTTTTTAAAATAAATAAAAAATAATTAAAAGACATTACAGTTTGTCGTGAAATCTAGCATGTCACCTTCAACAATTAGTTAGTAACCACACCACATGACTAAAGTTGTTAAGTTCACATGGTTGGGCTATCTTAGAAGCTTAACATCTATCCTTTGAATCTTCATGTCATATTCCCAGCACACCATCAAACTAAAAACCATTTTTTATCATTTGTAATTATTCACATGTGTTGCAATATCTTAGCCTTGTTGCTACTCAAATGAGATAGGCATTTTTAACCTTTCATTGGGCAAAGTTGGATTGTTAATTTGATAATTGCTTAGACCATTTCATTGTGGAATAAGGATGCAGGGAAGGCATATAGGTAAAGCAGTTTGTAGCTAATTATGAATTAAAAAGTAATCCACATGTGTTGTAATATCTTAGCCTTGTAGCCGTTAAAATGAGATAGGGATTTTAACTTTTCACTGTGCAAAGTTGAATTCTTAATTTGGTAATTGCTTAGACTATTTTGTTTGTGGAATAAGAAAGCAGGGAAGGCACTTTCTGGCATAAACACTCATCTGTTTTTTATTTTGGTTTCTATCAATGGTTATGCCTCCAACAATATGAAGAAATGACTACATGATGTCTATGATTATCAGTTGCTTGATATATAACGAGCTGCACTGGTACAGTCAATTAGCTATATATGTAGCAGCAATTGAATAGCATTTGCCAACTCCTGCTTGTACATTCTAGGTTTTCTTTATGTTTTTATTGTTTTACATTATTAGTTTATTAGGAGAATAATGTATTACCATGATCTTTGATTTTATGCAATATGGATGTTTACATAGAGTCAAATAGCTTACTAACATCTGTAGAAACACAAGTCCTTAAAGTGAGACCCCTTCCTGCACATTAATGAACTCTTTACATGTATTTTCAGATATGGTTGTTCAACCCTTAGGAGGTGCTTAGGATAAGTTACTATAAACATTTCAACAAAATTGATAAATAATTTTATGAGTGTTTAGGAAGCTTTTAAATTGTTTAATTCTACTTCAATTTTAAACAATATTTTGTGGGGTGTGAATTCTAGAATATTTGATTGTATACTAAATTGTTTAACATCAACAATTTGCCGTCACCAAAATTCGGTTACTACAAATGGTGTACTTTTGGTGACATTGCTTTCGAGAGTGAATTGCAAAAAAGGATGAGTTTTCCCCATAATTTTTTTTCCTATTTATAAATTGTACTCATTTGATTTGTTAAAGATAAAACATACCTTGAACCGATAATTCATCTCTTAGTTTGTTTATGATGTTTTGCATCAACAAATGGCTTCATATCCGTATTTTGTAGCTTATCATTGTATTGAAGTCACCATTGGATAGGTCATATGAAAGAATTCTTCCATTAATTCATATCATGATATCTCCTGAAAAGAAACTAGCTATCACTTCTCTTAAAAAATTGAATCCATGACTCGAACTACATATAATAGGCTATAATGCAGCAGCCATACGGCATTTTTTTTAAAGATTACACTTAAACTTTTAAAAGCATTCACATTTCTTACCCGGGTATATATATATATATAAAGATATGATGGATGAACGGTGAACTTCTATATTTAAGGGATGAGAATGTTTTTCTCTAAAATTATGGGGACCGGGTATAAAGATAAGGAATGAAATAAAATGAATATTTTGTAAACTTTTGTTAAATATGATTATACGGATAAGAGATGTGATGAGAATACCATAAGAAACCCTCTTCATCAGGGTGTCATTGATTTCACTATTTTCTATGTTAGTTTGAATTTAATGTAATGCATTGGGTTTTCATATAAACATCTTAATTTTAAAATCTAAATTTGATGTTTCTTACAACACAATGCCTTGAGGATTCTGTGCATAATGACGTGACATTAAAAGAAACCCGTCGCAACGCGCGGGGTTCCTACTAGTCTTATATATATAGACTACGTTAGAACCCGTGTACTATACGATTGATGAAAACAAAAAGAAAATCTTTTTAACTTTGTTTAACAACATAGTAAGCAAAACTATTAGTCTAACACATCAGTTGTGACGGTCAATAAAAGACAGTAACTTTAGACAACAAAAAAGTTATCTTATAGATCTTTAAATAATTCTTTGTAACAACATTTTTTGTTTCTTTACAACATTACCATCTTTATCTAAAATTAGTAATTTGACTTGATCTATATTCTTAACTCTTGATAATACGACATATAACTATTAATGAGTGAAAACCAATTCTTTGAAGATGATAAACATGATAAAAACAATGAGTGATAAACGTTACATAAACATTTGATAGCATGTATAAGATGCACACATGTATATATACTAGTGGAAATGCCCGCGCGTTGCGGCGGTACGGCTGTTGCACGATTTTTTGAGGAATTCGATTTTAGTCAGTATCTGCTCGGTGCGTTATGATGTAAACTAAAAAATCAAATATAATTATTGAAAAAATTGAATTAAAGAAAACAATTACGTATATTACAAAAGTCTTTAAGACAACTATATTATCCCAACAAGATTAGTAAAAGCATGGCTGGTACTTGTGGTCGAAAATCACTTATTACCTAGATTTTAGGGGGGTTTCGTTTTATAAATGTAGGTTAAAGTTTTATGATCATCTGAGGCAGTTTTAGGTGGTAATTTGTATAGACAGAAGAATGTTAATGGAGAAATTATCACCGCAAATTACCATCTTGATTGTTATTGAGCTATTAACAACCAACATGGGAAATGGGAAGAGAGATTAGTGCTCAATCGCAATGAATGAACATCATTGAAAGTAAATGGAGATTTTGTTTGGCCACGTGTATATGCTTTAGCATTTGTATTATAAGCATAAGATGTTATACTTTATTGTAAGGGCATAAATGGAATAAAATGATTAATTTTTTGAAATTTAAGCATGACTTTTCATATGAGTGTATTAATCTATATGTAAAATTATCATTCTATCCTCCTTTAACTTTTATTATAAAATATATAGATAAATATTAAAATTATTAAGCTCATAATATGCCACTAGAAAAATATTATTATTATAGTTATTATAAATATGAAAATATATAAAAGTTATATACTTAAAGATTTAAATAAAATAATACTTAATTTAAAATAGTATTTAGTTATAAAAATATAATTAGTAAATATAAGTTTAAATGTTAATTTATAGTATTATAAATAAAATAAAATTTAATAAAGTGAATTAAATAATATCATATTATTAAATAATGTATTAAAAATATTTATTAAATACATAAAAGAGACAAAGGCAAAAATGTCAAAAATTTAATGGATAAATTTACCATATTGCCTCTAAAATGTCTTAAAATCTTAATCAATTTCCTATTCTACATCTCTTAAATATCTTGCACTCCTTTGTACATGTTGCTTTAAAACTTGTATGTTTGGCAAAATTACATCTCTATCCAAAGAGATGTATTATATAGTAGTATAGATATAGATATAAGTATTTAAATTAAATAATACTTAATTTAAATAGTATTTAGTTAGATAAAAATGATTAGTAACTATAAATTTAAATGTCAATTTATATTATTATAAATAAAATAAAATTTAATGAAGGAACTAAATAGTATCATATTATTAAATAATGTATTAATAATGTGTATTAAATAATATAATAATTTGAACAAGTTAATTAAATGGGGGTAAAAGTAAAAATATTACATAAAACACTTGTACTCTATGCTTAAAATGTTATATAGGTGTCTTACACTTTTAATACATTTAATATTTTATCCTTTTAATATTTATTATATAATAGTATAGATAATTATGTGTGAAATAATGGTTATATTTCAAAGTGACATGTAACATGTAATCAATACGGAATTTAAAAGTCAATGGGGAAGGTAATAACACAACTCACCATAGGATTGATCTATCCTCCATAACCATGTGTTCCAATTGCATACTCAAATGCAACAGCAACATCCTTGGGTATCATATCTTTCGAGCACCGGTATGCATATAATTCAAACTAATCCATCCATTTATATAATGTAGCAACCTTTCTTGAAACTTAATACACAAGTTCAAAAAAATTAATTGAAATTAGATTGTGAAAATATATTTATATTCTTTCTTAACAAAAAACATTTATCACCAGTCGATCGGTGTGCTTTTCACACATCTAAGCATATTAAACTTAAAAAGGTATAAGATATTTTTATTTTTGTTTCATAATTTGATTGGTTCATAAAAAAGGTATAAGAACGTTCGAGAATTCATAGTTTAAAGTATTTAAATATGAGATTCTTGGAAGAAGCATCTTTTTGGTAGTTACAGTTGGATTCAAATTTATAGTTGTATCTTTCTCATTCTTGCACATAAAAGTGCTGAATTTTTATACCTAAACTAACAGATTTGTTTTTCTTTATTTTAGCAAATAAAAGTGATAAATTTTTTTGCACCCAAGTGACACAATATAATAGTTGTGTTTCTAGTTATTATAAAAGTGCTCTATTTCTATAACCAAGTGATCCAAAATCACAGCTTCATTTCTTCTTATTTTAACACATAATTATGCTGAATTTTTTATACCCAAAAGACTAAAAATCACAGCTATGTTCTCCTTATTTTTAACACATAAAAGTCAATTTGTCCAGTATTAGTAGATAAAATGATTTCTTTCACTTCTAAATCCCAAAATATTTGATTTTATATCCAATGATCCAAAAATCACCGCTGCGATTTCTCCTTATTTAAGCACATAAAAGCATTGGATTGTTAAACCCAAATAATCAAGATTCACATATGCGTCTATACTCATTTCAATAGATAAAAATGCTAAATGTTTTAACCTAAATTCCATGAAGTTAGTGATGGAATAATATCAACACTTGCTAATAAATGAAGTAACTAAAGATAAATTTTAGCAATCCAACAACATAAAATATATCGTGGATTCACTTATCTCTAATCCATGATTCATCTTCCAATATAACACAACACACAACAATAAGTATTTTAGTCAATTCTTATCAAAATCTTTAACATAAATTAAAGCAAGGTAAACTACTTTGAGACGGGGTACTTACCTTTACGTTGACTTGATTCACTTTGTCTTTCTTCTTTAACACGGTATGGCCTTCTTTGGTTGACTTCCTAAAGTCAATATATACCACATGTAAATCATAACCCCAAATTCTAATCAGTAAAGAAAAGGCTCCAATTTGACAATGATGATCTTTTGTTGTTGTGACTTTTATAGGTTGACTTCCTAAAGTCAATACATATGTACTCACATTGAAGATCATATGTGGTTTATGAAAAAAAAAAGCTCTTGCATTTCAAACATGAACTTTCAACAAAAAGTTCAAACCTAAACTAATGAATATAAGAATCACATATCTACATGTGCATATGGTTCCATCATATATGTATGCTAATTGACCTGTAAACTTATATTTAAGAGAAATGTGATAAAAGCTATAGCAAATTAAACATTTGAACTCAAATTATATGCCATGACTTATGATTTACTTGTCGCATTACAAGCTCACGCAGCATAAACTCAACATGTTTCTTTGTTAAAGATGGCAGCACCTTAATAACAGTGTTAAAATGTATGCCATGACTTACCGCACACGCACACACACATACATCTATATAACCAAAGAACAACAAAGAATATTACATACTCACAGCAATTACAACCTGATTCATAACCATGTATTAGTCAAACTTCATATTAATCTTTTTAAGTCATACCATTCAATTCAACAAACATAGATGCACGAATCACAAAAGAAATGAAGAAAAATGAATATTTATTGCTTAGCCCCTTTGATACAAAGAATTTGATTAAAACCCTATCCACGGGCACTTCTCTCGTGAATATATGTTTTATTAGAGTCGATAGATATAAAGAAAATCAATTAGTTGACTACTTCTCTTATCAATGTAACAAACTCATCGAAGTTGAAGGATGTAATTCTCATCACCTACGTTAGTTTAAAAGCTCTATTTAATATGCGATTGAACTTCATGAAACCTACCCATAGTCACGATTCTCTCTATTGTGTTCAATCCTATTATCAGATATTCATATTCGTTGCAATAGCCCTCAACGATCACACACTAACCTCTTCTAACAACCAACGTTGTGTCACCGCCCAAGCCATCGCATAAACACCTCATCACCGATCGGCTATGTTTGACTAGATTTCTTCATACGTCACAAGGTAACCACCAAATTATGTATTCTTGTTAACATACATGCCTGGACAGTTACGATTATTGATTATGGAATTTGTTGTCTTCGGTTTGATTCGAACGGTTCTTACCACCAACATTAACATGGATAGGAAAGACTTAACTACGGCAACAACGGTTCTTCATACGTCACAAACTCATCGAACGGTTCTTACCACCAACATTACTAGTTACAAAAATCATAAACCCACTTATACCTTTGGTTCAAGCTTTAATATATTTTAAAGATATAAAAAAAAACATCAAAACTAAGATGACTATATTTACGAATCAAATACTCTAGGCAAACTTCAATGAATCTGATTTGGAATAATATTTATGTGTAGGCCCTCGTCTTAATTAAGGACGCCATTGAATTTCGTATTAACTATAGATAAGCTAAAGTACGGATTCCGACCCTTCCTCTCTTGTAGCATGAATACCTCCCATTTGTAATCTCTATTTTTGAATTTGTGACTTGACATGTAATTATTGAAATATATATTGTTGTTACAAGTATTGAATCGTATAGTTGACATTGTTTGCATACGATATGATTTAATTGCTTTGTGTTCATTGTCTTATGCTCCCTAAATTATTGATTACTAGTATGGCTAGTGATATTGATTAAGGGTTATGAGTCTTATTGTAACTTATTGTATTCTTTCGACTTGATTGTATTGTATTATTGACCTCCATACCCAAGCACATCCACCTATGGTGACATAGGGTGTCATTGTGGCACAAGTGACGTGCTCTATCTGCAGAGCGATTAGACCACAGTGTCTTCAAATTCTTTTGTTTTTCTCTCTTATATTTATAACAGGTACTTAAGGGGCTCAAGGGAACAAGTAAGGAGAGTTAAATAAAAAAGTTAGAATGAGAGCATTTGAAATAAGAAAACCTAATAATAGTTTATTATTATTATTTTTTAGATTTTATTTAATTTATTTTGACTCATGTAAGGACTTGAATGTTGCTTAGCACCTTAATTTTATTGTTCTTGAAACTCTGATTACTGTTTGTGTGACATGTCAGCCCTACTCGGGTTGGGGTGTTACAATTAACCTCATCCAATCTTTTTAAGAATAACAATGCTTTGCATCAACAAAAGATTAGTGATAAACCCTTTTCAACTTGCATAAATAAAAAGCTTAAACACATGAAAACAATCATTCGAACATAAAATACATATTTCAAGTTAAGTGAAATTAACTTACCATGTCCATGAGATCTTTGATCGTTTCTTGATGTCCTCAATCGGCATGTTGATAGTACATGTCAACACGATTGCTAGTCTTGCAGAATTTAACACCATAAACTTAGCATACTGAAATCAAGGTTACTTCAATAACAAAACTCATATACTACGTACTCCATGTAGGTTAATATTCCATTTTATTTGGTTACATCAGAGAATGGTGTTTCTCATGTGAAGGTTGTATGAAATCCTTTTTAAAAAGGACTATTCTTTCTTGGGGAAATCACTCTATACTTTCTAATTAGTCATGTTCTTCTTTGAGGCATTTCCTCAAACACCTACCTAATGTGCATCATGAATCATTCAATTTGATATCATTTCTTCTTAAACCTAATTTACCATTTAACAACATAATAACCTTTATTTTATAAAATGAAGCTATTTAACATACACACATCACTTTTTATCAGTCAAAATCTTTAAAGTATATCTATAGAAATCCAAAACCATCAATTTAGTTTTAGAACCCTAACCTCTAAGTTCTAACCCAACCCCAGTTCAAGCAAAACGATCAATTAATGGTTTCCAATTTAGTACACGCATAAAATGAAGTGTTTCCATGTCATATAACCCTATATAAGTTTAAATTTTCAGATTACACACATAGCCCATATTTGGTCATCATCGTTTTAAACATTAAAAGAAAAAAAATTTACAAGAAAAAAACCCGGGTTACGTATTTGTGAATCTAATCCATTTCAATTGTGGATCACGTCATTAGTAATAAGTTTATTATTTGCTCAGACGATTTTTTACAATTCTTAAAGCCTTATTTTCCATAAATATAGAAACCGATTTTGCAAAATTCCAAAATCTAATTTCATCAATTCTAGAATGTATGTTTTCAACAATTTATGTCTGTTAATTATTTGAATTATTAGATTCAAACAAATTTAAATAATTATTTTCAACTATGCTTCATGTTAGCAGCAAACGGCTTGTTAGCCAACTTTAGACATTGCATTTGTTACATAACTCTCTGTTGCTAATCTTACATTTTTTAGTTTTTTTTTTTTGTTCTAACCTATTAAATCTTAGATTCAAACTCTTTTTTTATCTCGACCCGTATGAATAATAACTAGCTTTAGTTACCCGTGTATTAGACGGAATTGTGAAGAGTTAATTATTAAATAACGTAAAAATAAAAATAAAATCAAATGTGTTATATATTAAATAAGACATAACAACTTTTGATTATAAGGTCACAAATGAACAAAAATATCCTTGTAAACTAAATTTGTAGTAACATTAGTAGGTTTAAACTCATTATCTAAAGCTAAAAGCTTCAATCCATTTTTACTCTTAACTTGTGACAAGATGCCATAAAGCTGATCATACGTAAAAATAGGCATTTTCAAGGATAAACCGACACTTGATAGAGATTGACCTTAACTTTTGTTTATTGTCATAGCAAAATATACAGTAAAAAAAAACTGTCTTCTTTTAGACTTAAAATGAATACTTTTGACGGGTCAAATCATGAGCTAGATATTGAGTGGGTGTGAGAATATCAGTATGAAAAGATTAAGATTTGAATAATATATACTGAAAAGTTATATGCAATAATTAGATCAATTTCGAATTATTTTGACCCTGTAATCAAATATATATATATATATATATATAGTATTGGATCGGGCTATAAATGTTCATAATATCTCTGATTAGTTGTTGATTATTATTTATTTAATACTAACTTTAGTAAACACGTGTATTATACAGGTTGAAAAAATAAAATATTAAATATAATAAAATTTTATGAAGTATAAAATGATAATCTAAAATACGATATGATTAAAATTACATATGAGTAATACTATAAGTAACTTTTGTTTTTAAACTTTCTTTCCAAAAAAAAGTTAAACATTTTTTCAAAACAAACCGTATTAAAAATATTATTTTTTAAAACTTTTTGTTATAACTCCTAATTTTAATTATTTTTACTTTATAAAAAAATTACTTTTTAAAAATACCAATTTTAAAATATTTTATATTTTAAAAAAAGTTAGATGTTTTAGAAAATAATTTTAATTGTATAAAAATTGTTTTCTAGTAATAACAGTAATAAAAAGACATATTTCTTAATTTATTAAAAAAGTTAATCTAAAAAAGAATTAAAATTATTTAATATTTCTTAATTTAGGTAATTATTTAAGAGGAGAGAGAGGCGAGAAAAATAAACTTAGGGGGCCTAGAAATATGCCAAGTGCGTCCCTAAGTTACTCTTTAAGTATTATATATAGATATAGATATTCAACAACTCATAACACTCGAAATAAAATCTACAATTTAAATAAATTTGAATATTAGATTTTAAAGAACATCCTAACATTGATGTAGAAATTTATTATCATCATCATAATAAACACAATAAAAAAAGAAAAATTAGTAAAGACTTGAATTGTATTTATCCTAGAACTCGAAGGGGAGGGGGTATGACCATAAGTTCAGCCAAAATAATGTCGGGAACCTAGAGCTCAACGATTATGGACTGATTTACTTCAAGAGCAAATACTGCTAGGAACCTAGAGGTCAACGGTGCTTTGCCCAACCTATATCCATCCAAAACTTATATCATCTTACGTTCCTATCACCCCTTTAATATTGGTTTCGATGTTGATATTGTATTTGATAAGTTCAAACCTCCCAATTGAGATTGATTTTTAGCTATCCATGATGGCATTTCTAACTAGGGTAGAGTATCAAATCTATGATTGATGGTGGATGCAAATATTACCTTGTGTCAATGACTTTTTTTCTTTTGTTTGAAGCACTAACACCTTTTTGCTAGCAGACTAAGATTTGTTGGTTTAAGGGATCCCACCACAAGACCACTAGTATCCTTGCGGGAGACAAGTAATTACCCCCCAGCTGGGTGGTATTGGGGTGGATCCTTAAAGCAGCCAATCTTACTCTGTTAGCCAAATGGTGGTAGTGCTTCAAACAAGTGAAAAATAGTCTTTGGCGCAAGGTTATTATTTGCATCCCTCATCAATCATGAATTTGGCATTCTATTCTAATTGGAAATGCTATCATAGGTTTCTAGAAAACAATCTCAATGGTGCGGCATGAACTTATCAAATACAATACTGACATCGAAACCAATATTAAAAGGTGGTGGGAATGGGAAAGGATACAAAGGGTGGATATATGCTTGGACACGACATCGTTAAGCTCTAGGTTGCCGACATTTTTTGCTCCTGAAGTAAATCAATCAATAACGACAGACAGGTGCTTTCATAGAACCACATCGGGTGTTATTTGTAAATGGCGGTGGAAACAGAACCTTTTTAACTCGAAAGAATCTTAAGATCTGGCTAGGCTTTCTTCATTGCTTACCGGTTTAAGGCCTTCAAATATGTTGATGGATAGATGGGTTTGAAAATAACACTAAAGAAGATGATTTCTCGGTTAAAACATTTAGATCATGTGTAGATAATTGGAACCATACATCACATGGATCGACCACATGATTGAATTCCAAAGGAGGTAAATATCCACTTTTAGAGAACTAGACTTTGTAGATTACCAACTCGGTTTGCTTATCATTATAGAAAGTCAATTTACCCAATATCCTATGCTCTATTGTGATGAGGTACACGAAAGTGTAGACCATATAGCTAATCAAGTTTGGTGTTTCATTGCACTTTGGTGCAAATTCACACCAAAGTCCTCATTGTTTGTGTTCTCATGTAGAGACTTTTGGGAGCTTCACAAGGTGGTATCAAACAATAATGACAATAGGAAAATATTTATTGCAATTCTTATGATAACTATTTGGATTATTGGCCACAGACGAAAAGGTCATAACAACCGTGGTACAAACATCATCGATTTGGTGGAGGAAATCAGGAAATCAAGACATTATCCTTGTTTTGGATCAAGAATAAAGAAACTAAGCTCACGGTAGATCGGTATCATTGACGCTCTTTCTCTTTCGATAATTATTAACATTGTATTAATCGTCTTCTATAAACTTTGTGCTTGTATTCATTCTTCTAGTCCTTGCTACTATTTGGTTTAATAAAGTTCTTTGTCATTGAAACATTAATAATAATAAACATTAACAAAAATTAATATTGTCACACCCTCGCTAGAAGCAGAAACACGAGGATGCGACGAACGAGATCGTCATAATACATTGGGGGTCTAAGAGAATCACTAAAGGTATTCTTCATAAATGGGTCATGACGTCGCCCAACACATAGGAACACGTGTCAAGTACAGTCAATTCCAAAACGTCATACCATAAATGCATAAATAATCCAAAGTTTCATTCAGGAACAAATACGCACACGTACCAAAACAATCCCAAGTACAAAACCAACAATTACAATTCAACAAAAACAAACAAGTCCAAATAGTCCCAAAAAATATCTATTGCTCCCAAAAGAGCGGTCTTGTCTAAGTCCACAGCCAAGCACCTAAGCCTCATTACCTGAAAAGATATGCTCTAAAAAGTCAACATACGTTGGTGAGTTCACAGGTTTAAAAGTACAAATAGTTTGTCGTGTATAACATGTACAGAAAGTTGTAAGTGAGTAAGAGTACATAGCAGTCAAGATATCATCACAAGTTAAGATCAGTCCAAGTCCAATTACCCGGATTATATTCACCCAAGGGCAAGCCTAGGCCAAGTCAGTCTCGACTAGTATACCGACGACAAGGGTGGGGGTGTCAACCCGTTAGTACTAACAATACCTCTCCATGACGTCCAAGTCACAAGAACAAGCACAAGTCCAAGCACAAGCACAAGTACACACTCATGAATGATCATCTAGACTCAACCCATGACCCAAACCACATACATTGTTCCAAAATAGTCTTTAAGACACGGCACAGTCCAAAACCATGAGCATGCTTTTCCCCCAAGTAAAATACATTAAAAAAGGGTTGTGAAACTCACCTTGAATTGGTATAGTCCAAATCCCACAATATGCAAACAAGCACTAAAAGTACAAATCACAAAAGGATTACTAAAGAACAAAAATGACGAAACGGGTGTAATCCTTGTAGCCCAGTCCTTAACGCCCATCAAGGTTTTTATTGTCATAATTATATTAATTTATTAACTTATTCATACAAAACTTGCCTTTATTTGATTATTTAGTTTCAAACCTTATTTTTAAGTTTATCAAAATATTTTAGCACATATATATGATTGCGCACCAGTTTTGTATATACTGTTTGGAGATCGAAGCGGTAACGAATCGTTGCATAAAATGTATCATTTGAAAGTAAAGACTTTAAATTAAACTCCAAAAAGAATCATCTCCATTGGATAAAATATGAGAAAGATATGACTCAATGAATACAGACCAATCTGCTGTCCAGATTCGTCAGTTTTGACCTTCAATTTTGTTTACCACGTTTAGAGGACCAAACGATGTCGAAACGACACGAGACCACTTGGGTTAGTTAGAGAACTCATAGAAACTGATTTTAGATGCAAAGTTTGCCCCATTTAGTCGTTTTATGACCATGTTATGACCTGTACAAAATGTCCCATTTTCCTGACAGCAAGCTGTCCAGTTCATTAATCTTGTTCCTTTGCATCCCAAATTTCAATACGTGACCATTATCAACCCGAGTATATAAAGAACGTTTATTAGGTTCTAGTTGTCCAAAACTTTGATTAAACACGTAGGTTATTCCAATTTTCAATCCCAAAACAGCTTTTTGGATTTTAATATCCTGGCTTGCAACATTAATTAATTAATTCGTTGTTTTGATTGTTCAACATGTCTAACCATTCAAGAAACAAGATTAATGATTTCAAAAACAATTTGTAAGTCAAGATGTTGATTATGAATAGGTCATCCAAGATTACAACCCAAATTTGATAGATTCAAAGGATATACAAAGTCCAAGAATTAGGGTTTTACCGGTTAGAGAGTCCAACACTCGTAACACCTAGATTTTCACGATCCAACGTCCAAAACAAAGAATATAAGAATATTAGATGATGATTTTGTGTTTAGATGATGAATATCATCGAAATTGAAGTAGATAAAGGAGTAAAATTATCAAGAAACGATTTTTCTTACAAGAGATTAGAAGATGAACGAGTCTTGCTTAGAATGAGATCTTGAATGTCTTGATTATCACAAAACTCAATAGAATGGCACAATGAGGCAGATTTTCGATTGGAATAAGGGAGAAACAAGTGAAATTAGGTTGTGGTGGCTAGGGTTTGCAATATGGAGTAGCTTGGAGAACAATTTTTGCAAAAGTGAGGAAACAAGGGGGAATCCCCCCTTGTCTAGATTCGGCCGCAAGCAAGGGAGGGGCAAGGGCCTTCGGGCCCTTGGCCCGTCTCGTCTAATCTGTCTCGTCTCGAATCGCGTGTAGATCAATTTTTACGTTTTTAAATTCCGCGTGTTAAAACGGTTCCAACGAGCTATTATACACCCAAGAAATCGATTAATTTATATTTTTGAACTAATTCATGTTTATTTACTGAACTTTAGGCAAAGCTCATGAATGTATGTTTAATTGAGTTTTAACATAGATTTTTGTGTTTCACCTTTTAGAAAAATCCTTGATTAGGCTCAATGCACAGGATTTCGTACGATGACAAGCCCAATGATCATCTTAATGATAAAAACCCTAGGCCCAACATTATGACATATGCCCATTAAGCTAAAATTTGGGTACGATGTAATGAACAATTAATTAAGACCAAACCCAAATATGACAAAATCAAATTCAAAAGTCAAAGTCAAAGTCAAAGTCAAAGGTCACTACATCTATTTTGATGACAGATGTCACATAATATGTCTTTCTTTTCCCATCATTTCTTTTTTCTTTTGAACTTCCTTCTAACCTTTATTCTAAAATGGAAGGAAATGCAAATGAAAGAAATGAAACACATAAAATACTTACCTTTTTTTTTTATTTTTTTCGATCTCAGGATACGAAATTTTAATATACTTTTCATTTTTTTCCACTATTTTCTCCCAATTTTTTTCTCTTCATTTATTTTCTCTCATTAATTTCATTTCACTATTTTTCTTTTCTTTCGTTTATTAAACTCGATGACGCAACGTTAAAATTACCCCAAATAAAATACACTCATAAATACATGAGTAAATTATACGTATAGTCCCTGAGATTTACACGTATTGCAAGTTCAGTCCCAACTTTTCAAAAATTAAAGACGCGGGTCTGAACTATACAAGAGTTCATACTGACAGTCACTAACACTAACAAATGTTAAGTTTCTCTGTTAGTTTATTTTAAAAAAACCAAAATACCCATCCTTTTCATCTTCTTCTCCATATTGTAGTTCTTTACATTCAACACCTACCACCGCCGCCTATACCCTCAACCCACCATCACCGTCCCCGCCTGTACCCTCAACTCACCATCATAGCGGCCTCTACCCTCAACCCACCACCATCGTGGCTGTCTACACCCTCAACCCACCACCACAGCCGCCTATACGATCAATCCACCACCATCGTGGCCGCTTACACCCTCAACCCACCACCACAGCTGCCTCTATCCTCAACCCACCATAACCGTGGTCGCTTGGACCCTCAACCCATTACCACAGCAGCCTCTACTCTTAACCTATCATCATCGTCCCCGCTTGCACCCTTATTCCACCACCACTGTTGTCGCATGCCCCTTCAACCCATTACTACCGTCGCCACAACACCCTCAACCCACCAACACCATCGTTGCTCGCACCCTCGCCACCACGCAATCAGACAACCATCAGTGGCTACCACTGAACACAATGACAACCTAGTTCATTGGATTTGAAAAGAGAGGGGGGAGCGTTATGACCGATGGTGTTATGAGTGTGAGAGAGAGAGAAAAAGAGAAAGAGAGAGAGAGATAGATAAAGATAGACTTAGCAAGTAGTGATGCTTGATTTCTCACATGGTAATGGAGAGGTGGTGGTGATGGAGATGAAGATGGATGAGGAAGACGAAGACGAAGGGAGGGGGTGAAGTGTGATGGGTGGTGTAAGTTAGGCTTTATTTAAACATTATTATTTTTTAAATTTAGGGGTATATTGGTAAATTTACATTGTCTTAACAGAGAAACTTAACCTAAGTTAATGTAGAGAACTATGGGTGTGCATATTATGCAAAGTTCAAGCCTGCGTTTGTAATTTTTAAAAAATAAAGCCTGAACTTTAGAAAATTATATATATACTAATTACCAACTTTGTTATGTATTATGAGTTGTATCATATGCATTAATAGGTTGCACCCATCTTTTGTTATTTTTTTAATCATTAACTTTTTTATTTAAAACCAATACTTATACATCTTATACAATTTAGCTTAATATATATTTTTTTACTTTTAACTTTGATCCCTATATTTTATAAATTTTATAATTTTTTCGTTTTACGTTTCGGTCTAAATTCCGTTAGTTAACAAGCCGCAGTGTGCGTGTGTGGTCCAACGTTTTTACGTTTGTTTTTCCTGTTTAATGGTCCCAACGTTTTAACACCTACTTTTCGTTCGGTTTTGTTTTTTTCACTTTTATTTAATACGAATTTTTTCGGCGTTGATGAGCACCGGTAATAATATACCAGTGATGCTTCTTGACATGATATTACGTCTCCAACTACAACACGAAGGCTTAATACTAATTTACTTTAGATACATAGAACAAGATCTTTTATCTTTGTGCTCCTTTTATTATTCTTCTGCACCCTCTAACTCCCCATCTATTTGTAGAGCCCTAACCCTAGCTCTTCACACTTTCACACTCACATCATTCCTTTTAAACCCCATCAAGAACACAACTTTAAACCCCCAAATTGCTGCAGAATCATCAATTCATCAAAATCATCTCCAATGGGCTCCAAACGACCCGACTTCGGAGACGGTGCTAGCCCAGGGTTCGTCTTCATCACTTCTCTAAAATCATTCGTCTTTTAGTTTTAATCTCTTTCTGATACAATTGATGATATAAACTTGAAATCTGTTCTTTGAACTATTACAGGAAGATTTTCATCGGGGGTTTAGCGAAAGATACCACCATAGGTTAGTCGCTAATTGGGTGTGTTTGTGTGAGGTATTAAAACGCCATTTTTGGTGTCTGATTTGATGTGTTTGTGTGTAGATACGTTTGTTAAGTACTTTGGGAAGTATGGAGAGCTTACGGACTCGGTTATCATGAAGGATCGGCAGACGGGTCGGCCGAGGGGCTTCGGGTTTATTACTTATGCAGATCCTTCTGTTGTGGACACTGTTATTTCGGAGACACATGTTATCAATGGGAAACAAGTGAGTAATTTTTAGTTTCTTTAGGTTATTTTGGCTTAATGGGGAATTAGAATGTGACTTTATGAATTTCATTGTGTGCTGCGTTTTCAAGCAAAGTTGAATGCAATGGCATATCTGTTGACTGAATACATGTTGTGTTGGACTACAATGTAGAGTAGGGCATCACTTAGTTTTAATAGGTTGTACACTGTTAGTAAATTTAGAGGCCCTAAAATATCATCTCACACATTCTCAAGGTCATTGGTAAATAGTAAAACTGTGTCTATGTGAATGTGGGTAGGGGAAGACTAAAGAGTGCATTAACTTCCATGACTGTTTAAACAATTTGATCAATGGCGTGATTAATGTCAAGTTTGGTAGTTTTGCGTGTTTGTCGGTTTTATTGTTGTAAAGCAAATTACGCTGTCTTTATTTGTCAAGTTTATTAGTTTTGTGTATCTGACAGCTGATACTGAAATCTAGTTGACTATCTTCGAGTTTGTGAAGTCTGAAGTCTGGAATCTATAGTATCAGGGTGTCTAATTTGCTATATTGAGGCTGTTGGTAGTTTAGTCAATCAGTTTGGCCTTTGGGTTTTGTAAGGCTGTTGGTACTTCACGTAGACTCTACTTCTAAACTATACACAAAATTTGGTTATAACTAGGCATCTTCGGTTTCATATTGCCATGCATAGTTTCATAGATCTAGGTTTTGTGCCGAGTTTTTCTATTTGTTGTGCATTGTACACTTGCTGCTGTCACTTATAAAGATTAATGTATTGACAAATGACAAGCTGAAAACATTTTGTGTTTTAGTGTCCTCACATGTGTGTGCGGCCATGTATTTTTTGTAGGTTTTGAACAATAATATTGTAAGCTTGTTTTTATATAAATTACTGTACTTCCTTCGTGTTGGTGGTCTTGTGTAGGGCTGTTTTTGTTTTGAGTTGTGTAACAGACTAACAGATCTGATTGAATGTATGTGAGAATTTATGGTTTTTGTGATAATGTGTATAAATAGAACATGAGAAATACAGTGTTGTTAGTGCTCAATCTTCAATGTTTTGTATACATGATTAGAATTCAAAAAACTCTGTGTCAATTCTCACAATAACTCTGTGGCTTGACGCGTGTTGATTATGCATTTTCTGTGGTAATGACTATAGTTCATTTCACACTTTGCAGCTTCAGTCTGTGTGTGAGTTTATGACTTTATGCTTATGAAAATGTTTAAATCTTTTTATCCAGCATATTCTTTGTTTTTTTAACTATCTTTTTCTTGTGATAAGTTAAATGTCTCATGTGAGATTCCAATAGTAATCGTGTAGACATGTCCAGAGTGTTAGGAGGAGTAATTTAGTTTTGTTCGCCAGATCAATAAAACTATCACAACAACCTATTGAACATTATCCAAAGTCAGTAGAGTTAAATTTCGATAGTATTAAGCTTAGAATTTAGCTCTTCAAAGTTTTGTTTGGGCAAGGCCTTTGTATGTCTGCTGAATTTTGCTTTGATGGAACATACTTCAGCTCTGGCGTTTCTAGTTCTTTTTTTCGATGAAGTGTGTCAATTTTCGCGTTCTTGGTTCTATCATGGTGAGCGGGTTTGTTTGCTATTTCAATAGCCGCGTCGCTGTTGTTGTGGAGGTCCTTTATTGATTACCTTTAGTTTAACTGATATCTTTTTTGGTCAAATCCCTTCACATATTTTGTGGCACATGGCCTGAGATTTTGTCTGGGATGTATGAGCAATAACCTGTAGTGGATCTTTCATTCACTCGAAACTGTTTCTAATACCTCCACATGCCTTTTTGGCTATGTTGCGAAAGAAAAAACCCTTTCTCAGGCATTATTTTAGATATCGAAGAATCCTAAAACTTACTCTTAATAATCTTCCATTGCTTGGTAAGTTGTTTCATATACCTATTGTTTATACCACTTCAAGCTTAAATCTTGTCTTGTGTATGATAATTTGGTAATAAATCAGCATCCCAAGCTAAGCAGTCAATAGCGGCGCTATAGCGGTGCTATAGCGGTGATATAGCGGTTAGCGGACATACGAATCCATATCGGTTAGAATATCGGTCCCGCTAATAGCGGCCGATATGTCCGCTATTTTGCCGATATTTTGGTTTCATATATCGGTTGAAAAAACCGATTTTATCGGTTTGTTTTATTGGGCCAGGTTTGTTAAAAAATCTCTCAAAATCCAACTACTAGCCCATCTGTGACTTTGTGATCCATGTCAATAACCCAAAAGGCAAACCCTATTTCCCTGTTGCTACTCTCGCGATTCGCTAATTTGCTTGCAGCTGTGAGACTGTGACTGTGTGAAACCCATCTTCCATACGCATCGATCTTCAATTAGTTCAATCTTCAATCATCCATAGCTATCGCCACTCTTCAATCGACCGGGGATACACATTTTATTGAGCTACGCAGCAGTCTGTGCATCGATCTTCAACGATTTTAGAAATTTCAGACCACAAGCTACAATCTCTGCAATATTATATTGTTAGATTTGACATTTGATAATGGATGAGCAAAATCCATCTTCATATTTGGATTCTATTTTGTTAAGAGACGTAGTTGGGAATGATGATTGGGTTGTCCCAACAGAAGTTGAGCTTCAAGAGTTTGTTGATGGTAGAGAAGGTGGTCTTCGTTGGTCGGTTGTGCGGGAGGCAATGGAAGGAAACGAAGAAGTTGGGCCAAGTACAAGGAGCAAAAGAGAGCGCTACAGATATGATGACGATGATGAAGTAGTAGTTGAAGTGGAAGATCTTGATGAACAATTGAATTGTTTGGGTGATGTGGACTCGGAGGAAGATTTTGAGTCTTTTGATTAGATTATGTCATGTTTAAATACTAACTATTGACTTTTAGTTTTTAAGTATTTTGACTATTTACTTGACTATCTTAGTATCTTATTATTAATATTATATGGGTTTTAGTGTTTTATATTCAATATATATATATATATATATATATATATATATATATTATGCAATTACCGATATCTCATCGATATATCACCGCGAGAACCGATATGTCAAATACCGGTCATTGACCGATATTCGATATTTCACCGATTTAACTGCTTAGATCCCAAGTAATCTTTGACACCTTATCTTGTCAGATAGTTTGCACCCTCCATTTGATGTTGATAAGGATCTACGGGTCGACCTAGCTGTTATGGGGCAGACCCAGGTGGGTTAGTGGGTAATTGTTGAATCGATCAAAAGGAGATAGTGGGATATAAGGGTTAGTGGGGTAGTTAGGTTTTTGTTTTACTATTTATTCATGTTCACGTTGAGAAGCAGGGATGAAGAGTTAGTATTTGAGTAGTCCTTTGTAATTGGAGTTTCACCCTACTTGAATTGGGTTCTTGTTCGTAATTTCTAGTAATCAAGCAAGCCGACTTTTGTGTTCTATCAAATGTTTACATTATGGATCGATGGGTGTAGAAGTTGACCCTCATCTTGGTATTTTTGTTTCTTTTTGAAGTTTTATGGTGTACTCCGCCACTATGTCAAGAGAATTCCTTGGTGTCTGCCACTTTTATTTAGAAAGTACTTAAGTTTTTCTAGGTCTTTAACCTTAATTTTCTTAGCTAGTACTTCCTTTAGGTGCTTTAGTTCCTTAACATGACCACCTATATTATGTTATTCACATATAACATGAGTCATATTTCTTGTCGAGTTGTCACTCGTCCTTAGTGAACATGGTGTGGTCCAATTGACATTGAATAAGCCCATACGGTTTCACCACACAAGTTGGTCTCTTGAACCATGCTTATGCTGATTGTTAAGCCTGTAGCATGATTTCTTGACCTCCACACTTTCCTAAGTGTTCCATTTCTATCAACCGGGGTGGCTTGTTCTTATACACCTCTTATGCGTCTCCATTTAAGTAGGCATTCTTCGTATCTAGTTGATGCAAGGGCTGGGTGAAAGCAACATTGTTATAGAATTGAGTTTGGAACTGGTGCGAAGGTTTCTTCATAATTAGTTCCATATGAATGTGGGAATCCCACGGCCACAAGTCTTGCTTTAAAAGGTTAATTTTACATAACATTGCATTTCACCGAGAACACCCATTTGCAGCCAATCATTTGTTTTCCAACACGTAGCTTCACGTATTCCCATATGTTGTTCTTTTTAAGGGTCTGTTTGGTATGGGGTAATGGAATGAACAAAGAAATGAAATGAATGAGGGAAAGGAATGGATGAGAGAATGAAATGAATCATTACATTCCTTGTTCTGTTTGGTTACCCTTTAGGAATGAAATGAATTATTACTTTGTCTTGTTTGTTAGGTATGAAAAAACGAAAGAATGAAATGTAAAAGTAGTTATGGTGGTGATGGCCGGTGGTGGTTGCCGGTAGTGGTGGTGGTTCTCGATGGCTGGTGGTTGGCAGCTATGGCCGGTGGTTGGCGGCGGCGGTTGGTGGTGGTCGATGGCGGCGGTGGTGGCCGTGCCTAGTGGTGGTTGCCGGTGACGAACAATCTTGGTGGCTGGTGGTGGTTGTGGTGGGTGAGTGGGTGGTGTTGGTGACAAGAAGGGATGGAATGAAAAAAAAAGAAGGGGGTGGAGGGAATGAATTTAAGGTATGTAATGGTTCAATCTATTACCTTCACCAACTCAACATGTCTTTTTTCATTCACCCTCAATGGTTCATTCCATTCCGCCCCTCATTCCTACGTACCAAACGCTACCTAAAGGTATAAGATCATAGAAATCATTAGGCTATAAGTTCATGAGGGTTTGGTGTGGTTTTTGTAACTTGAGAACTGTAAATGGCATACGGTTGAGAAGATCTCAAAAATGGATTGAACCAACTTGGTTTGAACTAATATGACCACATCTACTTACCCCCTATTGTGCTTTGATCGTGGTTTGCTAGCAATAATATGGTTCTCATTTAACTTTTGTTATGTAATTTAAATATACAATGTTATATTATAATTTTGTCACCCACTGTTAGAATAAATGCTGTGCAGGTTGAGATCAAGAGAACTATTCCAAAAGGTTCTGGTGACTCCAAGGATTTCAAAACCAAAAAGATTTTTGTTGGCGGGATTCCAACATCAGTAACTGAAGGTTAGCATTTGAAAATTTAAACTTTGAAAAAACTGTGATTGTTATATTTACTTTACTTTCATGAGTTAACGAACCTCTCTAATTATTTATTTTTATTTTTGTGTGTGCGTAGATGAGTTCAAAGGTTTCTTCTCAAAGTATGGGAAAGTGGTTGAACATGAGATTATCAGAGATCATGCAACTAAACGTTCTCGTGGGTTTGGGTTTATTGTTTTTGATAACGAACAAGTTGTTGATACTATTCTTGTTGATGGAAATATGATTGACATGAACGGTACAAAGGTGAGTTTAATCCGGCTTTTCCACTAATACTATTTGATCAGTTTATATTTTATCTACGTGGCAAGTCGAAGAGTCTTGTTTGTGGTTTCTTGCTATAAATGGTTTTCATCAATGTAGGTTGAGATCAAGAAGGCAGAACCAAAGAAATCATCAAATCCGGGACCTATGTCATATGGTGGTGAACCTAGGGGACGTGGGTATGCCGACAGTTACGGTGGGTATGGCGATTCTTATGGTGGGTATGGTGGTGGTGGCGGCGGTGGTGGTTATGGCCCTCCTTACAGGTCATCACTCGGAGGACTCTCAAATAGATACAGTGATTATGGTGGATATGGACCCAGTGGTGGTGAATTCAGCAGCCGTTATGGTGACTTTGGCGGTGACTACGGTGGTTACAGAGGCGGCGAGCCTCCACTTGGCGGATACTCTAGTCGTTTCAGCTCTTTTGGCAGTGGTGGGTATGGAGGGGGCGGGCTTGGTGGTGGGTATGGAGGGGCTGGGCTTGGTGGATACGGTCGTGGAGGAGGTGGAGGCTACGGGGGTTATGGCGGTCCAGGAAGCGGTAGTTATGAACCTGGTGCTGGTTCAGGTTATGGCGGAGCAGGTGGACCGTATGGAAGCAGGGGTGGTTATGGTGGTGGCGGCGGCGGCGGCGGTAGTCGTTATCATCCTTATGGCAGATAGGCGCCATCTTAAAGGTGAAATAGAAGGATTTATGAAGGGCCTGTGGATGTGTAATTTCTGTATGGGATTTTCTTATTTGTGTAAGATGTTTGTTAATTCGTTATTATGATCGACAAAACGATTTTTTTTTTTTTTTTCTAATTTTTTAAAGTTACTTGAGTGTTGAAAATTTCTTTTAGGATCCTTAATAATAAAAACAAACACAGAAATGAGTATTTATTTGTTTTATTTTTTATGTTATAAAATAATGTAGATGTAAATTCACACACACGTTTAATAAGAAAAAACATTTTAAGTAAAGAACTGTGTATATATAACTGAGCAAAAGAATGACATGCATTTAAATCAAACGATACTTGTTGAACATGAGGTGGTTGTTGAGGTGTTATCCTTGGTAAAGAATGGAAAACAGTCTTTTTAACTTATTTCTCCTTTTTATAATACCTTAAAGCAAGTTAAAAATAAAATTTTAGTAACTTGTAAGAAGTTTGTATATATTTAGACTTGCCATAGTGGCGTTAAGCCCAAAGCTTCACGCCAAATAACGCGGCGGCGTTCTCCACTACTCCTGAAGTTTGTTGCAACTTTCTAGAAACTAGCCGTTGCTAGTGAACGTTAGGGACTATTATTTTTTCTTTTTCTTTTTTGTTTTGTTTTTTCCTTATAAAACTAAACCCAAACTCAACCTCTACTTCTCAAATACACAACAATTCATTCTTCCAAGAGTTTCTTTCAAAGTGTTCAAAAAATGAATAGTTATTCATCATCATCAACTAGTGAAGATAGTACGTCTTCGGATTCGTATGAGATCGACGAGACAATCAAAAGTGTGATTGATCTCACGGCAGAGTTTTTGGCTTATGTTAGTCATCCTTCACGTCCGATCATGAAAAGAAAAAGAGTCGACTGGGACCGTCATGCAGCCAACAAGCGGTTAATGAACAATTAAATTTTGTGATAAACCTCTATACGGTCTTAAGGTTTTTAGACGTCGTTTCCGGATGAGTAAACGTTTATTTTTACGTATATCTCACGATTTGGAACGAGAGTATGAGTATTTTCGACAAACACCCGACGCAAGAGGACTACTAGGATTCACGGGCATACAAAAGTGTACATCTACAGTACATGTGATGACATACGATAACGCAACCGGCATGTGGGACGAGCACTTAAAAATGACAGATAAAACATCGAGAGACGCTTTAGAACATTATTGTCAAGGTATAATTTATTTATCTAATTTCAATAAATTATTGTAACTTGTATAATTTATTTATTTATTGTTTTACTTGTCATTTAAAGGTATAATTGAGTTATACGGTAAACGGTATTTAAGAAAGCCTACATGGAATGATCTACAATGCATATATGATGTACATGAAGAGGTACACGGTTTACCTGGGATGATTGCTAGCATAGATTGCATGCATTCGTCAAGGTCTAACTGTCCAACTGCTTGGCGATGTCAGCACACACGAGGAGACTAGAAAGGACCATCAATTATTCTTTAAGTTGTTGCATCATACGATCTCGGGATATGGCATGCGTTTTTTGGTGTCGCCGGATCAAACAACGACATTAATGTATTTGAACAGTCACCAATCTCGGAGGATCACATATCCGGTAACGCACCCGTGGCTTCATTTTTTGCTAATGGAAATGAGTACCCACACGGCTATTTTTTGGCGGATGGTATTTATCCGAAGTATTTGATTATCGTAAAATCGTTTAGAGAGCCCATTGACGAAAAAAGAATTTATTTTAAAAAAGTACAAGAATCCGTAAGAAAAGATATCGAAAGGGCTTTTGATGTTCTTCAGGCACGATGGCATATTGTGAAAAATCCATGTTGATCATTGCAGAACCGGTAAAGGGTGTAATGCAATAGTTTCACAAGGTTAGAGAGAACAAACAACACTTAATAGATCAAATAGGGAACTGGTAAATGAAACAAAGAACAAAGGTAAGAACACAAGCAGAACACAAATATTTGGTTTTCAAGAATGATGTATATTGCTCTCAAGTGTTTTACAATTATTACAAGGCTTAGTCCTAAGGACTGGTTACTTTAGATATTTTATACTACATCCTACAGCCGACCATACTTTGAAGACCAGCTGGAACACTAATCTAGACAACAAGATCAAGGTAAAGTCAAAAGATAGATTTTCTTTTGAATAGTGACTATGACATGTCATAGCTCACATCCTTATTTATTATAAAAATAATAAAAATACAAAGTAGAAAGTTACAGACTCTAAGACTTTAATCTACAGTTGATAAAAGTATGAGGATATCACCAACTTGTATAAATTGATGAGTCTTCAGAGATGACAGAAGAAAGTGATTCAGCTTTTGTCAAAAGCATGTCAGATAAAGCATGTCTTCTTTGTCTTCGAAAGAAACCAATCTCTTGGCTTCGAAAGACTTTGTCTTGAAGCTTCGGAAGACTTCATCTTTGGCTTCGGAAGAAATGATCTTTTGCTTCGGAAGAAATGCTCTTTGGCTTCGAAAGATTTGACACTTAGAGAATTTCTTAGTGCTTTTCTCAAATCTTCTGAAGTAACTTCCTTTGTACTTCAGTATGCATACTGAAAAAACTTTGGTTTGCATCAGTCTTTAAGTCAACTCTAACAAACTCCCCCTAGGCTGATGCTACCAAAACTTAAGGATGACTTTGAGTCTTGATCTTTATTTGTTGACAGTCCTCATCAGAATCAAAATCATTCCATTCTTCATCAGTTGGTTCGGATTCTTCAAACTCTTAAAGTACCTCCTCATGTCAAAAAGATCATACAGAGGAAGGTCAAGCATATTTTGCCATAAGTATACATCTTGACCCCTTGATCTCTTGTGACATACCATCTGTCTGGGTTTGTAGAGAAAGCCCAGGAAAAGATGGGTCTCTCAGCAGTAAGAGGCTCTACTTGAAGTGGAGTTGGTTGAACAACCTCTTCTTGTTCACCCTCAGGATGTTCTGACCCATCCTGAGGTGCAGAGGTGGATGCCTTTGACTTTTTCTTCTTTTTCTTCTTCTTCTTCTTCTTCTTCTTCTTCTTCTTCTTCTTCTTCTTCTTATCCCTTCTGATGGCCATGCTCTTCCTCTTTCTATGTTTCAATTGAGAAGGTTGGTCTTGAGTACTAGATGTTCCTTCTTTATCCTTCTCAGTTGGGTTCTTTCCCTTCACATGTTCAGAAAGAGAAGGTTTAGGACCCTACTGTGTGTCATAAGATGAAGTTGGCTGTGATTCAGCACTAGGCCCAGGTTGTGTTATCTCTTGGGGTTCAATCTTGATATAAGCTTTAGGTGCAGCCTGACTTGGTGGAGAATGCAAGTCTATCAGCTCACCCTTCTTAATCTTCTGCTTGATCACTCTAATATGCACATCCATAGTGGATAGAGACATTGGACCAAGTCTTCTTTCGAAGAACTCATACAGCTTCAAGAAGCTCACCATCTTCATTCTGTCAGCAGACTTCTTTTGATTGGCTCTGATGGTGGCTCTTGACTTAGCAGCCTCTTTCCTCATCTTCCTCTTAGCAGCTTTCTTTTCTTTTAGCACATCTTGCCCTAGCTGCTTGAGCTACTCAAACTTAATATATTCATATGAAAAGGGAAGTAGGTCTGCTACCTAATAGAAACCTGTGGCACTCTTGTAGGTTATTATCTTTTGTCTATCTTGTTCCCTACCTACCTGAGTTTTCTGTTCAACTACCAGTACTTTCTTGAACTGGAGAGAGAACATGGACTTTATACAATCTTTTAATTTTTTCTTTCTTCCTTTATCTTGAGGAGCAGTTTTGCAGCCTTAGCCTCCTTCCTCTCTTTTGACACTTCAGTGTCAGCCAGTTCATTCAACTCATCCAAGGGAAGTGATATTATTTCATCAATATTGTAGTTCCCAAACCCTAAATAATTCAATCAGTCTGTCCTTAACTCATCCTCCTAAGTGTTTGGCCTAGGAGCAGCCCTGATTGCAGCTTGCATAAAGCTGGGGGTCTCTCTTGTTCTCTCTCCCGTTGCCTTCCTTTTCCTCTCCCTCTTTTCCTCCTCAATCTCCTCAGAGGTGAGAATCCTCTTCCTTTTATCAATCATTGGTATGTGTGACTCAGGGTGGAGAGAGCTTTGGCCTTCTTCACTTGGTGTACTTGAGCTCTAGCCAGGGAGAGGCTGTGAGACACCTTCACCAGCTAGTGTCTCACTGGGGGTACTAGGTGCTAAAGCAGTTGTAGTCTCAAGGTTTATAGGTTCTACTACTAGGCCTTTAACTGAGGTTTCCCCTTTGAAGCTAATCTTAGGGTCTGCCTCAATATACAATTGACCAACAGTTTTCCCTGCTAGCCTTTGTCTATATAGCTTTGATCTTCTCTTGAACTCTTCAAGCATCCTCAGCTAGGTCCTCTCAGCCAACCTATCAACTTGCCTGTTATGACTTGGGTTGGTAAGTGTCAGGTTAACCAGAGGAAAACTCTTATAGTATCTCAGGGTATGAAAACTAAACACTTCTTGTTGACCCTGAGATCTAGAGAGTACCATGGCTCTTTTATCATTATCATACCTCCATCCTACTATTAGGTTGTTAGCAGGGTAGGATGGGGTAGACATAGCCCTTGGTATTCCCTCCTTAAATAAGCTTTGAATCAAGGCATCGACATTGATGTGGGCTTGAGGTGGTTTTTGAGTATGGATAACCACAAGTAAGGATGGTAAGGCCCCAATGTCCATACTCTGGGCAGTGTTCTCAGGTTCTACGACTCTAGTTAAGACTTTCTCTCCTTTTTTGGTAGCATCACCCATTTGCATAGGTGAGCTAGAGGTTAGGTCCACCATATCCACAAGTTCTTGTGGACCTAATTGAACACACCTGGCAGGCCTCTTGGCTAACTTGCCCTTGATATCAGTGATCTCAAGTTGCTGATTAAGGACCTGCCTTTGTAAGGTAGCCACCTGAAATTCCAGGTGACTTACCTTTGAAACCAAGTAGGTGCATGTTTTGGATAGTTTTTTGCACCATTAGTTGTAGACTCCCCTCATCTTAATAGAATAATCATGGGGGGGGGGATGAGAGAACATAACCGAAGTCATCTCCCTCACCACCAGATATTGGTTTTTGGCTTTTGGATTTCCAGTGCTCCATGATAGCTTCAAGAGAAGTGTCAAGTGGCTGGGTTGTCATGGTTGAGGTCTTAATGATGTAATCACTTTCTAAAGTGAGAACCTCTTCTATATGGACCTCTTGAACATGTTCAGGGAAGTCTAACTCAGTTAGGAGTGGATGATGTGGACTAGATACGGGGGTATCTGGAGCACTCATTTCTTTTTAAGTAGGTGAGGAGAAGAGAGACTCATGGTACTCACTGAATCCCATATCCTCATCATCATAGAATTTGAGGTTAGGGATTTGTTAGTTTAAGTTTAGAGGTTGGGAATGGTAACTATACCCTGAAGGTTGATCACCTAAGTTTTGAGACTCAATGTGAAGGCTTGTAGCTTGGGTAATAAGCTAATCAGGCTGAGCATGAGTAACCTCCACACTGATTAATAAAGTAATAGGAGTGGTTTGCTCCTTAGGGGAAGTGGGAGTTCATGGTTCCACTTCCTCCTGCATGGGTGAGTGTACGGGGGCCTGATCAGTCTAGCATGGGTTCGCTTGGATTTTCTGTGGTAGGTGATAGTTATTTGTGGCTATGTGGGTGGTGAAGATGTAAAAGATGTGGGTTCAACATTGACTGGTGTTGCCAAGTTATCACCTTGAGCAATGAGCTCTAACATTTTTAGGACCAGGGCTATTTCTACCACGTAGAAACCAACAGTGGTTTTTCTTATGATTTTGAAGATGTCGGGCTTCATGTGTCCCAGTTTAAAAGCAGTACCTATTCCCCACAACTGTGAGCCCAGTTCATAATTGAGAATATGCTGGACATATCTAAGGAATATGTAGTACTGAGAGTACTTGAACTTGACCCTTTGAACCATCCTATAGACTATATAGGATAAGTCCTCAAGAATTTGATCCCATCCTCCATGTTTGTTTGATAAAGAGTGGATTATAACATGGAGGAGGTACTTTCATTGGTAAGAGACCTTACCATTCTTGAAGGTCCTCACAATGAAGTCTCCTTCATAGCCTATCTGCCTGAATGATTCATTGATAGCTGTTTTGGGGAAGGAAAGCTCGCCTTCTTCATCATACAGCCTGATATGAGTGTTGATTGTGGCTGGGGTGATGAAAAAAGTCTTCCCCTGTACTAATGCAATCAGTGCCTTCTTATCATCTAAGATAACCTCTTGGCAGGTCCTCAAGAACTCTAGCAGTTGTTCTTTGTATAATGGAGTATCTACTGTGAGTGTGATGAGGTAGGATGATTAAGTTAGAAAGCGGCAAATGTTTGAGAAACCAGGATCTTTCTCAGATGACAACAGAGCAACCTGGTTGTGTTACCTGTGTAAGTGCATGGAGAAATCAGGCTAGTTTTAGGGTTCAAGGTTGGTCATTTGATAAAGTTTTAGCAAGAAGAAAGCTAAGAACAATAAGGGTTTGTGGGTGAATTTAGGGCTAGAAGATTGAAGATGAAGAGGAAGAAGAAAGAGGGGGAACCATTGTGAGGCTATATATATGGTTGGATGTAAGACAAAGTTAATGCTAAAGGATAAACTTTGAAATCCAAATGTCGGTCCCACCTCTGAAAAAGTACCCAAAAAGATAGTTATCTTGAAAGTAGAAAATCTTTTGAAGGTAATTTGTAATAGGAAGTTTTGTCCAATTTGACTTCGAAAGATATTCCTTAGTTTGAGAAGAATTGCTTCGGAAGGAAAAATACTTAGAGAAATTTTGCTTCCGAGGCATATTTGATTTCGGAAGATATTAAACTTTAGAAGTTTTATTTAAAGAATGAATAAAGCTTTCGAGGCTTAATTGCTTTCAGAAGAAAATTGTCCTTCAAAATATATAAGTACTTAAAAGCATATTTAAGTTTCGAAAAATATTTCAGAGTTCTTCTGAAGTTAAATTTCTTAGTAAGTAGCTATTAGTTTTAAAGACATAAGTTTCTTCCGAAGTCAATTTAATGTCTTCCAAAATAAAATATATCTTTAATTTTTAAAACTCTAAGGAATATCATTTAGAAAAATTTTCTTCCAAGGTAATCAGGGCTTATATGAGCGATAATTTAGACAACTTTAAAGACACACATATTTGGAAAATAATCTTGAAAGTAATTTAAGAAAATCTATTCAAAGTTAATTATTCCAATAGCAGATACATGATATTTAAATCTCTATTCATCAAAAGCTTTTGTGAACAGATCAACAGTGTTAACTTTAGCTAGTTTTATTAATCATTTTTCAAAATTATCTTTTATCAAATGATACCCGATGTTGATGTGCTTTGTCTTTGAGTGCTGCACTAGATTCTCTATGATACAGATAGCACTATTGTTGTCTATGTGGATGAGAGTCTCCTTGAAGTTGAATCAATGGTCTAGCATCTGATTCTGAATCCAAAGCACTTGAGCATAGCAGCTTGCAGCAACAATGTATTTAGCTTCAAAAGTTGATGCAGACACATAGGATTGTTTCTCACATTGCCATGAGACTATCCTTCCACCAAGGAATTGACATCCCCCTGATGTATACTTTGCAGTCATGTTGCAGCCACCATAGTCACTATCTGTATATGCATACAGATTCAAGTTAGAATTCTTTGGATACCAAAGTCCCAGATTGGGAGCTCCTTTGAGGTATCTAAGAATCTGCTTGACAGCAACCAGGTATGACGTCTTATGATTTGCTTGATATATTGCACATATGCATGTGGCAAACATGATATCAGACCTACTTGTTGTGAGGTACATAACATACCTAATCATAAGGGTAAAGATGTTTATCACCACACTCCTCCTCAAGATCAGGTCCTAGGGAGTGGTTTCTAGCTATAGGAGTCTTAGCAACCTTGCACTCAGTCAGATGAAATCTGGTTAGTATGTATTGCACATACTTTGATTGGTTTATAAAGATAGCATTGTTAGCCTGCTTTACTTGAATTCCTAGAAAGAAATTGAGTTCCCCTATGACACTCATTTCAAATCTATTCTTCATCAGTTTCTCAAACTCTTTGCAGAACTTTTGATTAGTTGACCCAAAGATGATGTCATCTACATAAACTTGAACCAGCATCAAGCCATTCCTTGTTCCTTTGATGAAGAGTGTGTTGTTAATAGTACCTTTCTTGTAACCACGTTGGACTAGGTAATGTGACAATGTCTCATACCACTTCCTTGGAGCTTGATGCAGCCTATAAAAGCTTTGTCAAGCTTGCAGACATAATCAGGATGATCTAGGTCTACAAAGCCAGGTGGTTGCTTGACATAAACTTCCTCATCTATCACTCCATATAAAAATACACACTTGACATCAAGTTGGTAAACCTTGAAATCCCTGGATGCAACAGAAGCAAGGAATATCCTAACAGCTTCAAGTCTTGCCACAGGAACAAAAACATTTGTATAGTCAGTCACTTCTTCTTGAGTGTACCTTTGAACAACTAGTCTTGCCTTGTTCTTGATGACAAGTCCTCTATCATCCTTCTTATTCCTAAAAACCCACTTGGTACCTATTGGTATCTTCCCATGAGAAAAAGGACATAGGTTCCAAACCTTTTGTCTTTTGAACTGAAGTAGCTCCTCTTGCATTGCTTCAACCCAGCTTCCATCTTTCAAAGCTTCATCAACTTTCTTTAGCTCAATCTGGTACAAGAAGCAAAGAGTGAAGACAAATATTTTTATCACGGGTTTGTCCTTTTGTTCTCATCCTAGTTTCAACATCTCTAATGATGTTTGTGGTGGGGTGGGACTTGTGGATTCACAGTTGAGTAATCATAAAAAGTTGGTTTGATAGATCTAAATTAGTGAAATTTAGATCTGGTGAGAGTATCACCCACCACATCAGCACAATTATCAAGTGTAACTTGATCCAATGAGTGTATGACATCATTGATGTTGTCTTCAGTGGAGTGGTTATCAGCATCATGAAATTCTTGATCACAACTTTCACCATCTCCATCTTCTCCTATATCAAAAATCCCTTCATTTGAGTTTTGTGCCTTATTGCTGGAATTGGTAGGCACCTCAGATGTATCAACTGAAGAATTTGTCATGGTTGTGCTGACAGGATTTCTACTTGAAGGGTTTGTTACCACTGGAGCTGAAGGGATTCTGTCATTTGGTGTTCTCAGCTCAAATCTTGGATCAGGATCTCCTGCTGATGTGTTACCTGTAGATCCTGAAACATTTTCACAAGATTTGTTAAAATAGTTGGTAACTATATCAAGATCAAATAGCTAATCAGAACCAGAACCTTTCACACTGGGAGTGTGCTTATTGAAGGTCACATTGGCTGACTCCTCAACTACTCTAGTTCTGAGATTGTATACTCTATAAGCCTTAGCTTGGGAAAAGTATACAATAAAATGTCCATAATCTGATTTCTTAGAAAATTTAGCTATATAATCTTTGGTATTCAAGATGGTGCATAGACATCCAATTAACCTGAGGAAACTAATGAAAGGTCTCCTTGTGTGCCATAGTACATAAGGAGTCTTACCATGAGTTTTGACTACTAAAACTCTTTTGCACATAGCAGGCAGTGTTGACTGCCTTTGCTCAGAAGGGGATGGGTAGTTTAGAGTCAGACAGCATGGTTCTTGCAGCCTCAATAAGTATCCTATTTCTCTTTTTAGCAACACCATTTCGTTGAGAAGTTCTAGGAGCACTATATTATCTTCTAATACATTTTTCATCACAAAATGTATCAAGGATTGGGTTCTTGAATTATCACATCTTATGATCTTGACCTTGTGATCACATTGATTCTTAATTTTCAGAATGAAGTTCTTCAAGATTTCAGGGGTCTTATCCTTAGTTCTAAGAAAGAAGACCCAAATATATCTTATGAAGTCATCTGTGATCACCAGGCAATATGAAGTTCTTCCTAGACTCATTACACTGGTGGGACCAAAGAGATCCATATGTAATAAGTGTAGGGGAGTAGTGATGGAGTTTTTTTCTTTTGGCTTGTGAGACACTTTGTGTTGCTTTCGTTTTAGACATGCAACACAATGGTCATCACTTATAAACTCTTTCTTTGGCATTCTAGTTACCAAATCATCTTTAATTAATTTATTTTTGTTCTTAAAGTTTACATGGCATATTCTTTTATGCTAGAGAAAAAACTCATCACTATTGGCTTTAGATAGAAAGCAAGAAACGTCTCCTGAAAGGGAGATTTTCTGTAAATCCATCTTGTACATGTTTCCTTTTCTTGGGGCTTTGAGCAGGATATGCTCTTGAGGAATGACCACCCTGGGCTTGAGAACAATGCACTTATACTCAGTGAAGAGCATGTTATGTCTCTGGTCACAAAATTAAGATACACCTAAGAGATTGTATCCAAGCTCTTTGACAAAGTTTACCTTCTCAATGCTGAGCTTACCATTTGTGACTCTGTCCCTTCCTATGATGTAAACACCTGATTCTCCTACCAAAAGAAAATGGCCCTTCATTGATTTTCTCAAAGTTTTAAAGCAAAGAGCCATTGCCTCTCATGTGCCTTGAACAACCAATATCAATTATCCATACATTTCTCTGTGTCTTAAGATGCTCCTACACATGAAAAAGAGATGGTTAGTTACATTTGGAAACACAAGCCTTGCTGGTCTTGGGCTCATCAAGATGAACTGAAGATAGTTCAATAGTTATTGATCCTATATGCAAGCTTTGAGGATCCTGGCTGTTATTGATGAAGAAACTTCTGTCACATGGCCTTCCTTAATCTTCAACACCATCTTTGGAAGATTGGACTTGGCCTTTAATACTTCGGAAGTTTTGATGACTTTGGAAGTTTTGGAGACTGAACCTTTGGAAGCTTTTGCATCCACTGTAGCAGACTTCAATACTTCGGAAGCATTCCTTTCTTCCGAGATCAAATTTTCTTCCGAAGACAATTTGAAACCTTGTTCCGAAGGAAAGTGATTCCCTTTCGAAGCTATTTTCTTCTTCCTCTCAGAAGTCTTCCTTTTGTTCATGCGGATGGTACTCTTAGGATTATAGATTCAATCCTTAGCAAAGTGAGTAGCATCACCACACATGATGCATTCAACATGCGTACTTTTGAGGGTCTTCTTCTGAGGAGAAGGTTTAGATTGACCTCTTTCCACTTGCTTCTTTATTTTCATAGATGATGCAGCAGGCTTATAAGGGTGAAACTTGCTCTTGGAGCTAGATGATTCAGGCTATGCAGCAGTGGTGCATATTTGTTTAACCTTTTTCTCTTTACTAGGATGGTTTGAACTTGAACTAGGACTCCTGGTACTAGAGTCCATAGTTGAGTTTTCAATCTTCACCACTTCAAATCCAGCAGAGATAAAGACTTATTTTTGCTTGGGATTGAAAGTGGGCTTGATCTCTTGAACTTTCTTTGATTTTCTTTTAGCAACCCTGATCGGATTCTTCCTAGCTGACTTGGCCTTCCTTGGTTCTTTCTTCTCTCTAGGAGTATAGTGACCCTTTTTAGGATGATACTCCTCACTCACTTCTGGTTCATCCTTCACTATCTCCTCTTCATCTTCATCCTCTTCTAGGATAGGGTCAACGAGGGGTAGCTCATCTTGACTAGTTCAACACCTTGAAAATCTTATAGATAGTAATGTGTATGGAGGAGCTATCTCACTTGAACCCAGTCTTTGCTTGTTTTGATAACAAATCTTTGCATACAAGGATGAGGATATGATGTTCTTGAAGGTTTCCTCTTTAAGAACATACTTTTCTGCCCTGGCTTTGCTGATCACAAGCTCAGCCTGGTATTCAGTTAACTTGGTAATGGGATCTTTGATTTGATTCTGTAATTTGTGTGCTCATGTTTAAGAGTTGAAATTGTTTTCTCTAAATCTTATATTTTAAGTTTATAGTCATTTTCAACTCTTTCAAAATCAGCTTTTAAAATATTCAAAGACTCAAGGTTAGATCTCACTTCCAAGTTATAGGACCTATACATGTTTACTTTAGTAATGGATTCAGGTGCACATAGATGTTCTAATACCTTGTCTTCTTCATTGTTAGCCATCAGTGCTTGATTTGGATGTAACCTTTCGTGTTTTCGTTAATTGATAGTTAACCTTGTTATGTTCTTGTAAGGACCTTTTATGTCATTTAAGAAACTATATGGGTTGTTTATGAATGTTTCTTTTATGGTGCATTAATTCATTAATTTAAGAGTTAATAATTTGTTTTTAATATAATAAAACATAATAATAATAGTTAAAATAAGATAAAAATAATTATAATAATAAAAATAATAATAAAATGACAAAATAATAATACTAAAAATTGTAAATAATCTTAATAAGTGTTGGATCTTGAAAATAAGTAAAAAGAAAATAAGGTTAATATTTTTAAACTTGTAATTAAATGTTTTATACATAAAATAATAAGTTAAAAACTGCAGGGACCAAACTGTAATATTTCTTTTAACTAAAGTATTAACTTTGGAATGTAATTGATCAAATTATAAACTACAGGGTCCAAAGTGTAACTTTTAAATCAAAATTCCCAAACCATTCTTTCCCCCCCCCCCCCCCCCCGTTTTCCCGGTGACCCTCCGGCCGAGCTCCGGCGGTCTCCGGCCAACCCCAAAAACCCTCGAAAACTCACCGATTAACTCAATTAAATCACCCTTTACACTTGTACAACAGTTTCGAACCCCACAACCGAGTTAATTTGAGCATTAAACTTCGAATTCATCACTCTCAATCGAAACCGTAGCACATTCAAAGCGTCGGTATCAACAGGCTCGAAACGGATTCAATCATACTCAATTAAATGAGGTTTAACCATTCTAGTTAAGTTTCTAAACTAAATACACTACCAATTTCACCTGAGTTCATCATATGCAACGAATTACCACTTGAGAAACATCGACCCTACAACTCAACCGAAACCCAATTCTTGTTCATCTTCAAATCGAAATTGGCATAGGGCTTTCAATCATAAGCCTCATTAGAAGTTACTGGTGTAGCGAATTTGATTATAATCAACCCAAACCTCTTGAACCGAAGTCACCCCGGCCGCGACATTGTTTGAATCTGTTTCAATCGATCCTGCATCGAATTCAGGTAATTAAGAGTTGTATTACACTCGATTAATCATAGGGAATCAAAGCCCTATGGTTAATTTTGTTATTAACATCAAATGGATCGAATTGAAAATTTAGGGTTCATGTGAATTTGGGGTTTTACCAGGGTTTAGGTTTTAAACAAATTTTTTTGTTCCTTGACCCAAATTAGGCTATGGCCCAGCGGTCAAAACATTACTTGGTGTGGCAAAGGGCTCGGGTTCGAACCCGAGGCCCTGCCGCTATTTTTTTTAAAGGGTTTTAATAATATTTAAAATTCAGAAAAATATTTAAATATTATTATTAATTATATAAAAATCATTTTTAATCGAAAATTATATAAAATCATTTTTTTTTCTTGGAAAGCTAATTCTTTTATTTTACAAATTATAAAAAATTACTACAAAATACCATTCATTAATAATCTTTAAAAATTAGTGAATCCCATTAATAATTTCAATTTAATTATTATAACATATAGTCACACATTTATTTATATATATTTTATAAACATATGTACATATTTAAAATATACGCTTATTGTAATTAATAGAATTATATTAATCAATCAAAATCTACAAAATTACCATTTTATTTAGATAGTAAATAATAACCTTTGGAGAATAAAAGTTTAACTTTTATTAATAGTGTTCAATCACCAAAATTCTTATTCAATCATTTAAAAAGTAAAATAATAAATTCTATCTTATAATTTAAAAATCACGGTTTAATGATTTATAAATAACATCATTACAATTGTTATACAAAATCACAAGGCTAAACCGCAAATTCCTGAATACCGTTAACATCATAATAATCGTGATTAACTTAAAACGATGTTCATCTAGGTTGAACGCTACCAAATCCTCGGCATTAGATACAAGACTCTTTTAATTGCTCATCTTTATAATCCATGTGAGTTTTCATGCCCCTCTTTTACTTTATTTCACACCTTTGGGGTGAAACATGTTATCTTTATAAACTTGCACTTGTAAACATCTTGCTACTTGTAAATGCACGAGCAATTCATTTATAAACTTTGTCATGGTTATTTGTAATATTGTGAGTCTTATATGATGGGCATTATATGTTGACAATCATTAACTACTGCTAGCCTGGCGACGTCATAGATCTATGGGCCTGACAAGCCTATTTGGTGCTAAAGCCGAGGTTATTGCCGGCTCCTGATGACGTATGCTTGTTCATTATGGGAACCAAGTACACTTAGCTAATCGTTAAACTTGTAAATGATATTCTTGGTCAAGGTTTGATTGTAGCTATATGTTATCTATAAACTTGCTTTATTCGTAACCATTGACATGAATTGCTACTTGTAAACTTTTATATATTTATATGTATGCTTAACCCATGGAAACTCACCAACTTTTAAAGTTGACCCTTTATTTTTAACATGTTTCAGGAAATGCACAAGGTTGATGATTATCTTTTGAAGCATGCTTACACCTAGGATTTGGACCTAGGAAAAATAAATAAAATAACTTGAAACTTGAAAGTTTAACTTTGTTTATTTTTGTTTGTTGAGACATTTGGTTGTAATGTTTATTTCAACTTATGAAATTTTATATTTACAATTTATGGTAGTGTTATGTGGCTGTGAACAATCTTAACCCTCACATCTCGACGTTTCCGCCGTTAAGGTTGGGGTGTGACAGATTGGTATCAGAGCCCATAACTATAGGGATTTAGGTTATTAGAAATGGTGACCTAGACTATAGTTGATGCATGAACCTCATAAGAAAAATCTTTATGATCTTGTGATATATCTTGTTGCATGCTACATAATGCTACTTGTTAAGGAGGGCCTCTTGATGTGCAACTTGATGCCTTTAGTTAGGATTGCCTTATAATTGAGAAACTTGGTTGCCTTGTCCTCTCTAAAACTTATTCTTAATCCTTTATTCTCTCGACGATGAAATATCTTAAACTTATTCTCGACGACACGGGGGAACGTAAGCTTTATATCAAAAGGTTCAAATCTTTAGACTTTATGACTAATTTATGAAAATCTCATCAAGGTTTTAATTCCATGAACCTAAAGAAATATTGTGTGACACATAGACACCTGTATTCTGGATTTCCTGGCAAAAAGCCTTCGGGCTAAGGTAAGCATTTCGCATAAATCCCGTGGGACTAGTTATGCTTACCTGGGGATTTCTGGGATGAGTGATAAACTATGGTCAATATACACAAGTTTCTAAGGCAATTGGAGTTAACTCACCTTGACGTGTCAACGTTTCCAAATGGTAATGCGTACCAAATGGAATCATTCCATGTCTGTTTTACAAGTCTTGAAAAATCTTTGTTGATTTATTATCTTTTACCCCTAAATTTCTGTGACTAACTTATTTTATATCCAGCATGTCTCGTCATCATGGAAAGCGTGGTAGCTCCGACCGCAAATTAGCCGCCATGATTGCCCGTCAAATGGCTGCAGTCATTCCGACCATGGTTGCCGAACTGAGTAGCACCTTGATGACCAACGCTAGTAACAACACTAATGGCAATGGGCAAGGAGAGAATAGTGCAAATCAAGGAAGAAACAATCAACCCTGCACGTTTAAGCACTTCAACTCGTGCAAACCCATTAGCTTTAGTGGGAAGGAAGGAGCCACTGGGCTTCTCGAGTGGTTTGAAAGCATGGAGAACACCTTCATCAACTGTGAGTGTCCCGAGGCACTCAAAGTCCGTTATGCCACAAGTGTTCTTCAACAAAGAGCACTTACGTGGTGGAATAGTGAGAAGAGGAATCGTGGTGCTGATGCTGTGTTGGCACTCACTTGGGAAGAATTCAAGAACATTGCCATCCAAAAGTTCTGCCCGAGAAGTGAGTTGCAAAAGCTGGAGGAGGAGTTTTGGAATCTCAAGCAAGATGGTGGAGATCATTTGGCCTATTCAACTAGGCATCATGAGTTGAGCATTCTGTTGCCTCACATGGTTGACACTGTTCCTAGGAACATTGAGAAGTTCATCAAGGGGGTGCCACCTCAAATCCAAGATGCCGTGGTGGGAAGTAGACCCACAACTTTGGAAGATGCCATTACCATCACCGCTCAACTCACTGAAAACCATATTCGAGCGGGCACCTTGTCTGTCAAAGGGGCTAAAAAGACTGAAAAGGCGGTCCCTGAAGTAGCTAAGGAGAGTAAGAATGAACCGTCTTACAACAACAAGAAACGCAAGTTCACACCGGCGCGTAATTTCGCTGTGGCTACACCCAAGGTACCTCAAAGACAACCCGCTCCTGTCACACAAGCACCTGCTGCTAGAACCTATGCTGGTCCTCTACCATTGTGCAATGTCTGTAAGTATCATCATGCGGGTAATACCCCGTGCCGTATCTGCACACTGTGCGGTAAGTATGGACACTTGGTGGCTACTTGTCACCGTGCACCAAACAATGCCGCGTTAGTTGCTAATCGTGCTTGCTACAACTGTGGGGAACCTGGTCATTTTCGCCCACAATGCCCTCGTCTTGCGGGTAACGTACCACAAGCCCAAGGACGTGCCTTCAACAACAATGCAAACCAAGCACAAGCAAACAACGATGTGGTGAACGGTATGTCAAATCCAACCCCAACTTTATGATCCAAGTTCTTTTGTTGCTTTACCTGTATCGTTAAACGTCTTTAAAACTAAACAGGTATGTTCCTTATTAATAATTCTTATGTCTACGTTCTGTTTGACTCTGGAGCCGATAAGAGTTTTGTCTTGATAGAATTTGAGCCTATACTTGCTAAGCCACATACGAAACTAGAAAGACCTCTTACTGTCGAAGTCGCCGATGGAGAACCCATCACCGTTGATGTCGTTATTCGTGATTGCATTTTGAGCCTAAACGAGCATGATTTCTTTATCGACCTTATTCCTATGAAACTTGGAAGCTTTGACGTTATCATTGGCATGGATTGGCTAGCCAAACATCATGCGGAAATTGTTTGTTTCGAGAAGTGCATTCGAATTCCTTTGCCTTCGGGGGATACATTGAAAGTATTCGGCGAAAAATCATCCAAAGGACTCAAACTCATGTCGTGTACTCAAGCCCGAAAATGTCTAAGCAAGAATTACATGGCTTTCTTGGCTTACGTGGTCAACACGAAAGTCAAAGGGAACGATCTTAAGGATGTCTCGATTGTACGAGACTTTCCTGGAGTGTTTCCCGATGACCTTAGCGGTTTACCTCCCGTGCGTGAAGTCGAGTTTAAGATCGATTTAATTCCGGGAGTGAACCCTGTGGCTAAATCACCATATCGACTTGCACCGTCAGAAATGCAAGAGCTAGCTAGTCAACTCCAAGAACTGTCCGACAAGGGCTTTATCCGTCCTAGCTCATCGCCTTGGGGTGCACCTGTTCTGTTCGTGAAGAAGAAAGATGGATCATTTCGTATGTGCATCGATTATCGTGAGCTTAACAAACTTACCATCAAGAACCGCTACCCTCTTCCTCGCATCGATGATCTTTTTGACCAACTTCAAGGAGCTGCTATTTTCTCAAAGATTGACTTACGTTCTGGCTATCATCAATTACGAGTTCATGATGATGATATCCCAAAAAACTTCGTTCCGTACCCGATATGGACACTATGAGTTCATGGTGATGCCCTTTGGTTTAACGAATGCTCCTGCTGTCTTTATGGATCTCATGAATCGAGTATGCAAGCCGTATCTAGACAAGTTCATGATTGTCTTTATTGACGACATACTTATCTACTCCAAGTCCAAAACCGATCACGAACATCACCTGCGACAAGTTCTTGAGCTATTGAAGAAAGAACAACTATACGCAAAGTTCTCAAAGTGCGAATTTTGGCTTGAGGAGGTCCAATTTCTGGGACACGTGGTGAATAGTCAAGGAATTCACGTTGACCCTGCAAAGGTGGAAGCTGTGAAAAATTGGTGTGTTCCCACAACTCCAATCGAGGTTCGTTCTTTCCTTGGTCTTGCTGGGTATTATCGACGTTTCATTGCCAACTTCTCTCGAATCGCGAAACCGCTTACTTCCTTGACCCAAAAGAATAAACCATTCGAATGGGGGTCTGAACAAGAGGAAGCCTTTGAATCCTTAAAGCACAAGTTGTGTAATGCTCCTATCTTGACTCTTCCCGATGGAAACGATGATTTCACCGTATATTGTGATGCATCTAAACAAGGCCTTGGTTGTGTTCTCATGCAACGAGGAAAGGTCATAGCATATGCATCGAGACAATTGAAGGTCCATGAGGTGAATTATACGACACATGATCTTGAACTTGGTGCTGTGGTTTTTGCCTTAAAGATTTGGAGGCATTACCTTTATGGGACGCAATGTATAGTCTACACCGATCACAAAAGCCTACAACACGTCTTCAATCAAAAGGATCTCAACATGAGACAACGACGTTGGGTTGAGTTGATTAGTGATTATGATTGTGACATTCGTTATCACCCTGGAAAGGCAAATGTCGTAGCCGATGCACTAAGTCATAAGATTCATAATAAGAAGGTCTCGTTTCAAGAAATTCGCGATCGACGACAATGGTTTGATACCTTGGGAGAATTTGATACTGAGATTCGTCTGGATGTTAACGAGACTACGGTGCTGCTACAAAATTAGAGGATTGAGAATGACATCGAGACTTGTATCATGGAGACTCAACAAGCAGTTCAAGAAGGAGGAAAAATGGGAGAGGAATTGGAGTACAACCTTTGAGCTCAACTAGAAACGAAAGCCAATGGGTTGATGTATTTCTTGAATCGAATTTGGGTTCCAAACCGTGATAATCTTCATACCTTTATCATGAATAAAGCTCATCAAACTCGTTACTCAATTCATCCTGGTTCCGATAAGATGTATATGGATCTGCGTGGTCAATACTGGTGGCCTGGAATGAAGAAAGACATAGCAACTTACGTAGCTAAGTGTCTTACGTGTACAAAGGTTAAAGCTGAACATCAACGTCCTAGTGGATTGCTTGAACAACCCGAGATTCCCATGTGGAAATGGGAACACATATCCATGGACTTCATAACCAAATTACCTCGCACCTCTCGTGGTCATGATAGCATATGGGTGATCGTTGACCGATTGACCAAGTCGGCACATTTCATACCCATACGTGACACTTACAAAACGTCAAGGTTCGCTCGTATATACATTGATGAGATTGTGAGTCGTCATGGCGTACCTTTGCACATCATATCCGACCGAGACGCTCGTTTCACTTCGCACTTTTGGTCGTCTATGCAAGAACTTTTGGGTACTCAACTGGATTTAAGCACGGCTTACCATCCTCAAACGGACGGTTAAACCGAGCGAACCATTCAAACCCTAGAGGATTTGCTACGTCTTTGTGTCCTTGACTTTGGTGGTGACTGGGATACGCATTTACCTCTAGCGGAATTTTCGTATAATAATAGTTACCACTCGAGTATCAAAATGGCACCTTTTGAAGCGCTTTATGGTCGTAAATGTCGTTCCCCGATCTGCTGGACTGACATTGGTGAAAATTTCATCACTGGTCCTGAGCTCATACAAGAAACAACCGATAAAGTTTCCATGATTCGCAAGAACCTTGAAGTGGCTAGAAGTCGACAAAAAAGTTATGCCGATAAACGACGCAAGCCGTTGGAATTCCAAGTTGGGGATATGGTTCTTCTTAAAGTCTCACCATGGAAGGGAGTCGTTCACTTTGGGAAGAAGGGTAAATTAGCTCCACGATTTGTAGGACCTTTCAAGATCCTGAAAAGGATTGGAAAAGTGGCTTATAAACTGGAACTACCTTCCGATCTTAGCGGGGTTCATCCTGTTTTCCATGTCTCAAATTTGAGAAAATGTTTGGCTAATGAAAGTCTGTATGTCCCGTTAGATGACATCCAGATTGACGAGTCATTACATTTTGTTGAGAAACCCGTTGAAGTCATGGACCGCATTATGAAGAAGACTAGGACCACTACTACCCCAATCGTCAAGGTTCGTTGGGAGAATAAGCGTGGACCTGAGTTTACTTGGGAGCGTGAGGAGCATATGAAGAAGAAATACCCGTATCTGTTCTTTTAGTTCATTCTTAATTTCGGGACGAAATTCTTAAAAGTTGGGGAGACTGTAACCTTTCGTGTTTTCGTTAATTGATAGTTAACCTTGTTATGTTCTTGTAAGGACCTTTTATGTCATTTAAGAAACTATATGGGTTGTTTATGAATGTTTCTTTTATGGTGCATTAATTCATTAATTTAAGAGTTAATAATTTGTTTTTAATATAATAAAACATAATAATAATAGTTAAAATAAGATAAAAATAATTATAATAATAAAAATAATAATAAAATGACAAATTAATAATACTAAAAATTGTAAATAATCTTAATAAGTGTTGGATCTTGAAAATAAGTAAAAAGAAAATAAGGTTAATATTTTTAAACTTGTAATTAAATGTTTTGTACATAAAATAATAAGTTAAAAACTGCAGGGACCAAACTGTAATATTTCTTTTAACTAAAGTATTAACTTTGGAATGTAATTGATCAAATTATAAACTACAGGGTCCAAAGTGTAACTTTTAAATCAAAATTCCCAAACCATTCTTTCCCCCCCCCCCCCCGTTTTCCCGGTGACCCTCCGGCCGAGCTCCGGCGGTCTCCGGCCAACCCCAAAAACCCTCGAAAACTCACCGATTAACTCAATTAAATCACCCTTTACACTTGTACAACAGTTTCGAACCCCACAACCGAGTTAATTTGAGCATTAAACTTCGAATTCATCACTCTCAATCGAAACCGTAGCACATTCAAAGCGTCGGTATCAACAGGCTCGAAACGGATTCAATCATACTCAATTAAATGAGGTTTAACCATTCTAGTTAAGTTTCTAAACTAAATACACTACCAATTTCACCTGAGTTCATCATATGCAACGAATTACCACTTGAGAAACATCGACCCTACAACTCAACCGAAACCCAATTCTTGTTCATCTTCAAATCGAAATTGGCATAGGGCTTTCAATCATAAGCCTCATTAGAAGTTACTGGTGTAGCGAATTTGATTATAATCAACCCAAACCTCTTGAACCGAAGTCACCCCGGCCGCGACATTGTTTGAATCTGTTTCAATCGATCCTGCATCGAATTCAGGTAATTAAGAGTTGTATTACACTCGATTAATCATAGGGAATCAAAGCCCTATGGTTAATTTGGTTATTAACATCAAATGGATCGAATTGAAAATTTAGGGTTCATGTGAATTTGGGGTTTTACCAGGGTTTAGGTTTTAAACAAATTTTTTTGTTCCTTGACCCAAATTAGGCTATGGCCCAGCGGTCAAAACATTACTTGGTGTGGCAAAGGGCTCGGGTTCGAACCCGAGGCCCTGCCGCTATTTTTTTTAAAGGGTTTTAATAATATTTAAAATTCAGAAAAATATTTAAATATTATTATTAATTATATAAAAATCATTTTTAATCGAAAATTATATAAAATCATTTTTTTTTCTTGGAAAGCTAATTCTTTTATTTTACAAATTATAAAAAATTACTACAAAATACCATTCATTAATAATCTTTAAAAATTAGTGAATCCCATTAATAATTTCAATTTAATTATTATAACATATAGTCACACATTTATTTATATATATTTTATAAACATATGTACATATTTAAAATATACGCTTATTGTAATTAATAGAATTATATTAATCAATCAAAATCTACAAAATTACCATTTTATTTAGATAGTAAATAATAACCTTTGGAGAATAAAAGTTTAACTTTTATTAATAGTGTTCAATCACCAAAATTCTTATTCAATCATTTAAAAAGTAAAATAATAAATTCTATCTTATAATTTAAAAATCACGGTTTAATGATTTATAAATAACATCATTACAATTGTTATACAAAATCACAAGGCTAAACCGCAAATTCCTGAATACCGTTAACATCATAATAATCGTGATTAACTTAAAACGATGTTCATCTAGGTTGAACGCTACCAAATCCTCGGCATTAGATACAAGACTCTTTTAATTGCTCATCTTTATAATCCATGTGAGTTTTCATGCCCCTCTTTTACTTTATTTCACACCTTTGGGGTGAAACATGTTATCTTTATAAACTTGCACTTGTAAACATCTTGCTACTTGTAAATGCACGAGCAATTCATTTATAAACTTTGTCATGGTTATTTGTAATATTGTGAGTCTTATATGATGGGCATTATATGTTGACAATCATTAACTACTGCTAGCCTGGCGACGTCATAGATCTATGGGCCTGACAAGCCTATTTGGTGCTAAAGCCGAGGTTATTGCCGGCTCCTGATGACGTATGCTTGTTCATTATGGGAACCAAGTACACTTAGCTAATCGTTAAACTTGTAAATGATATTCTTGGTCAAGGTTTGATTGTAGCTATATGTTATCTATAAACTTGCTTTATTCGTAACCATTGACATGAATTGCTACTTGTAAACTTTTATATATTTATATGTATGCTTAACCCATGGAAACTCACCAACTTTTAAAGTTGACCCTTTATTTTTAACATGTTTCAGGAAATGCACAAGGTTGATGATTATCTTTTGAAGCATGCTTACACCTAGGATTTGGACCTAGGAAAAATAAATAAAATAACTTGAAACTTGAAAGTTTAACTTTGTTTATTTTTGTTTGTTGAGACATTTGGTTGTAATGTTTATTTCAACTTATGAAATTTTATATTTACAATTTATGGTAGTGTTATGTGGCTGTGAACAATCTTAACCCTCACATCTCGACGTTTCCGTCGTTAAGGTTGGGGTGTGACATTGGAGAAATGTCCTCTACCTTAAAGCTCCAGTCAAAGCCTCCCTCTTCAACAGCAACAACAACTTGTTGTTTTGGTTGGCTTGGCTTCTCAGATCTGGGAGCTGCATCAGTGTAGCTTGATCTGTATTATGTTTGTCCACCATTTGTCCTTGGTGCCTTGTAGTATCTAGCAAAGTGTCCCATCTGGTTATAGTTGTAGCACTTCACTTTGCTTTTATCCAGTCCAAACTTTCCACTAGTTATATTACTAGGAAACTTTCTTCTGGTTCTTTTGTAGAACTTCTTGGCTCTATGAGTGAGAAGATCTATTTGCTGGACTATCTCCGTATACTCCAGGTCATCTGGATGGATACAATCCAAGTCTTCAATAGTGAAGGGAAAGTTGTCACAACTTTCATCAGAAGACACAAAGGCTTGAGATGAGCTTCTCTCTTAGAATGGGCTTCCTTAGATGTAGCTCTCCCTTGGTGTCTCTGGGAAGGTGATGAAAATGCACCTTTATGAGTTGTTAGGGTAGCAGATGAGATGATGCTATGGTTCTCTGCTATCCCTGTCAAACATATGGAGGGCTGAACTCTGTTGATTGCTGGAAGAGCTGCTGGATGGATTCTATATGTTCATCTCCATCTGGTAACCACTTAGGATACCATACAACTCTGTGAGAGTTAGGGTGGAGAGGTTTTCAGTTCTTTTAATGGCCACATAGTAGTGAGTCCATTTTATGGGAAGAGAGAACATGAACATCCTCATAATGTGCCTATTCTAAAGTTTAACTCTAACATCCATCAGAGTATCTATAATCTCAACATACCTAAAGTATTATTGAGTCATAGTTTCACCTGATTTGAAGGTGAAATTCTCAAATTGCTGCTTCATAAGGTCCTTCTTGTTTTCTTTAAATTCATCAGACCCCTCATATATAAACTTCAGTGCATCCCAGAGCTGCTTTGCAGTTTTGCATTTCTTGAAGCCTTTATAGATAGAGTTGGGAAAAGCAGCTTGTAGAGCAATCATGGCCTTCTGATCTATATCAATCTTCTTCCAATCTTCCTCAGAATAGTCAGCCACTTCCTTTGGAATCATCCCACCACCAGTAGTAGCTGAAGTGGTGCTTGGGATGTGAGATCCTGAGACAACATATCTTCACATCCTGCTGTCTTGAGACTTGATGAAGCCTTCCATTCTTTGGCACCAAGTATCAAAGTCATCAGGAGTGATCAGTCAAGAGTTTGTCATGGTATCGGTTTCCATATCAGCCTTGGTGAGAGCTGCCATTTGAGCTGGTACATGTTTTATGAAACTGAAAAGATTTAAGATGGTGAGATCTTACAATCAATAGCCTAAAATGCTTTGATACCAATTGCAGGATCGGTAAAGGGTGTAAGGCAATAGTTTCACAAGGTTGGAGAGAACAAACAACACTTAACAGATCAAATAGGGAACCGATAAATGAAATAAAGAACAAAAGTAAGAAGACAAGCGGAAAACAAGTATTTGATTTTCAAGAATGATGTATATTGCTCTCAAGTGTTTTACAATTGTTACAAGGCTTAGTCCTAAGGACTAGTTACTTGAGATACTTTATACTACATCCTACAACTAACCATACTTTGAAGGCGAGCTGCAATACTAATCTAGACAACAAAATCAATGTAAAGTCAAAAGGCAGATTGCCTTTTGACTAGTGACTATGACATGCCATAGCTTACATCCTTATCTGTTACAAAAAGGATAAAAGTACAAAGTAGAAAGATACAGACTCTAAGACCTTAATCTACAGTTGACAAAAGTATGGAGATATCACCAACTTGTATAAGTTGGTGAGTCTTTAGAGATGGCAGCGAACAGTGGTTCAGCTTTTGTCAAAAGCATGTTAGAGAAAGCATGTCTTCTCTGTATTTGTAAGAAATTAGTCTCTTGGTTTTGGAATACTTTGTCTTGAAGCTTCGGAAGACTTCATCTTTGTCTTCGGAAGAAATGGTCTTTGGCTTCGGAAGATTTGACACTTAGAGAATTTCTTAGTGCTTTTCTCATATCTTCTGAACTAACTTCCTTTGTACTTAAGTATGCATGCTGGGAGAACTTTGGTCTGCATCAGACTTTAAGTTAACTCTTACAATTATGGACAAAGGATAAAATAAGAGACATTATGTATGCTAGTATCATCATGCATAATATAATTTTAGAGGACGAGGGAAATGCCATTTGCTAGGATTATGATCCATCGTATGTAGAAACACAATCACAAACGGTGACAAGTATGGAACAAAGATTAGAAAATATGGCGTCAATGCATAGCAGAGAAGCACATAGTTGTCTAACCACGGAGTTGGTCGAGCATGCTTGGATGAGGCGTACAATTGAAGATGATTAATTTATATATTTTATTATTGTTGATTAATATTATGTACCTTTTTTGAAGTATTAATATAATAAGGTTTCAAGTTTTTATTATCATTTATTTTATTTAAAAATTGGTAAAATAAAAAATGACTAATTGATAATTGAATGAGCATTAAGGGGCATCAACCATTACTTATGTATTTAACAAAAAAAGCAATGATGACTTGACGCTGATGTGGCAGAAAATACCCCTTAAGGGGCATTAACCATTACTTATGGTCTTATAATGATTTATATTATCTATAACCACTTTTAAGAACTTATAAAATTTGTAAAGTTTTAAAAAATTTATAAGTTTCATGAAGTTTGTAAAAAAACTATAAATCTGTAAAAAGAATGTTTATTACAAAATTTATGAACTTTTAAATACGCTCTTTTTTAGATTAAATAATATAATACCAAAAGTAAATAATTATAGCTATGAAAAATAAACATAAAACAAACACAATTTCATATATTCCCTGTAAAGTTATAAATTATATATCTTTTCAAATTATATCTTGAAAACTTGTGTTATAAGAAATATGTAATTTTATCGGTTTAAAAAAACAAAATATGTAATCGCCCTAATAAAATAGAATGATATTGTTAAACTAATGTAAAAGCAAGAGTCCAGCAAGGTGCAATGATCCTACTGAAGCTCCGATTTACAAGATGGAAATCTTTAAAACCTGTTGAGCTTCTGGTCTACAAACACTCAAACAACGTTACAACACCAGTTAAGACGCCACAAGAAGGGAATTCCTCCTGTAACAACAACGTAAGAATAAGTATAGATCCGATAAAGTAATTGAGAGAGCAAGAGAGAGAGAGAGATTTGTTTTTAGAGAATTCATTCTTTTTTACCTCATATTTATAATATTTATCGTGTTTGATGATGTATGGATGATAGTCATGACGATTGGGAGTGATCCCAAAAGGTTTGTTATGCATGTGGGCTTTGTGCCTCACAGAATGGAGATATTGTATTTTAACGGTTCAGATTGGTGATAATTATTGTGCTTTAAATGATCAAACACGTTTCCTTGATTTAGTCCTGGCCCTAAGATTACTACGTCCGGGTTGAGTCTTTAAGTACCCTACGTTCACAACTATATTAATCTTTGTTTTTTTTAGAAAACTCATATAACTAAACCTACGTCATTTATTTACAATAACCATTTAAAAAGATAACCATTCCAACACTTTTACACAAGCTCTTTGGTAATGTTTATAAAAGATAATAAATCAGAGAGGAAATAACTATGTGAGAGATTAAAAATACTCCTACGCTAACATGTTCATTAAAAGTAGATAGATGAAATAACTAATTTAACAAGTATTTACTTATTTTACATAAATCTACCATACTTTTAAATATTATATTTTATATCATGTTTGGAGTTGAACCTAAGGTATCTAAGACATCCTTTTTAAAAACAGATTTATCAAGTGGGCTAAACTCATAATAAGAGCATTCACAATAGTTTCTCCTTTCTCATCTCGTGTAGTTAATAAAAAACCATCATTTTCTCCTTATAAGTTAGGTTCCTAATATTATGACAATCAACCTGATAAATTAACACCGACCTATACGCTGCGTATAGCACCATACGCGACACATAGGTCCCAATAATTAATATCCTACATTTCAAGTTAAGTCAATCTATTTAAAAAAAACTATATGTTGTGTATAGTACCATACATAATGTATAGTCTTTTCTGATGACAAAACTGTAAATCAGTCATTCAAAAGAGCTATACGTGGCTTACAGTACCACGTATAGCTTTTTTTAAATGGCTGATTTGACAAGCCAGAGTTTAGGCCATACGCTGCGTTTGTTACTATACGAACACAAAAATTACAACCATTTCAAAAATATTAAAAATTTATAGGATTGAACAGTGCTTTTCTCATATATATATAGATAAACACTAACATGTTCTCTTTCCTACACTCACAATAACTTACAACCATTTCTTATAATACAGAGAATACACTCACAATAAAATAGGGAATTACTGTGAGTGGTCTAAGAGCATTCACATCCCATTTCCCATCTTCATCCATATAATTACATTAAAAATTATTATTTTTCTATCATTTTTAATTAAATAATTTTTTTATACTTTTATCATTATTTTTTCCCTGTTCTACACTCACAACTATTTAAAATATATTAAAAAAATTATAGTGGTTTGAACAGTGTTTTCTCAAAATACAGATTGACATAGTAATATTTTCACTATTTTTCACTCACAACCACTTGTAACTATACCATATTTTTAAGAGCATTCACATTGGATTCCTTATCTCCATGCTTATTATTACACTAAAAATCATTACCTTTCAAAAATATTAAATCACTTCTAAGGGTTGAACGATGTTTCTTTAAATATAACGATGAACAATAATATTTTTCTCTCTCGCCCGCTCATAACTATTCCTTTTTATGTTTGTTTGCGTTGATTGATTTTGGGGTGCTGATCGAAATTCGATTGTGTTTGTGGATGATTAGAGGTGTTGTTTGAGGTATGAAGTGCTAATGCTGTGTTTTTGGATGATTGCTGGTGGTTTTGATTTGGAGCAATGGTGAAACATGAGAATTTGAACAAAGAAAACAATTGTTATTTTCAACATTTCAATTTATAAGCTGCCTATCTATCATCTTAACCGTCCGTTTTTGCTGTTGTGTATTCAAATTGGCACATTGTAGAAGCCTCTCGAAGATTAACATTTAGTCTTTTGTCTTTATTAATAGTTTTGTCATAGTTTAGGGACTTATTTGTAAATATATGTTCTTTTTTTTGTTTTCTTTGATAGTATAAATAGCATAGATTATGTATTGTGTAGGTAAAGCACAAAGACTAGACGAGTGCACCTTAGAATCAGTTGAACGAGTTGTAATTGTTCTCTACCCTTGTATTTCTATGCTTTCTATCAATGAAAAACTATGAATTTTTCTGATATGTTTGCATTGATTTGATTACTTGTGTTTGTTTTGATTCAATTACGTCACAATATGATCACAGATCGATCCATTTTGATCCTATCAAATGGTATCAGAACTGTTGGTTCAGTGATTTGAGCTTATCGACATTTTGAGCTCTCTGAATCACTTGAATCTGTGATTGATAAGAAATTTGATCAAATAATTGTTGAATTCAGTTGTGTTTCATCAATAGAAATATGATTTGAATCATAATTTCATGTTCAATTCGTTCAAATCTGAGAATTTGATCAAACAAGTTGTTCGAACCTGTTCTTCATATTCGGACTATATTTCAATTAGAAGATTGAATTGTTGTTGTTGTTTGGTGAAATTGAAGGTTAAGGATTGATTATCGACCTATAAGCTACCTAACTGGAAGTTTTTAGATCAATTCAACAAGTTTTGAAGATTTTCAGAAGATTTGAGTTCGTTTGAATCTGTTTAATTAGGAGCATTAGGTTAAAGCACTGCTGAAAATTGCTTGAGTGTATAAGCACTTGACAACTGTTTAGGCGTTTGAACACTATTCAGTCATTTTTAGTCTAGGCGTTTGACCACTGTTGTGGCGCATTACAACTGTTTGGACACTTTGGAACTTTTCAGAAACTAAGTAATTCTAGGCGCATAACCACTGTTTAGGCGCATTAGAACTGTTGGCGTTCTACAACCCAGGCGCTTGACAACTGTTCAGGTGCATTACAACTCTTCAGGCGCACTACAACTGTTCAGGCGCATTATCAGTTGGGCATTTCAGAATTCTACTAAGGCAGTCCCTTAGGCGTTTCTACATCAAAGTTGGGTGTTTAACAACTGTGTGGGCGCTTCATCACAGTTTAGGCGCATCAACTCAACACTTAGAAATTTTTTCAAAATTTAAAAATCCAAAAATATTTTCAATTCATTGTTTTAATTCAAAAACTTAAAAAAAACAACAAAAACAAATCTTTTTCTTAAAAACAAAAAAAATTCAAAATGGTCAAATCTGAAAATTCTAAGAACAGAGTTCCTAAGTTGAAGAACAGAGCTGATTTTAAGAACTGGTCTCTTAGATTAAAACATCATCTTAATTCTATTGACACTAACTTGTGGAAGTCAATAGAAAAAGGACCTCATATCCCAATTACATCAGATGGTCCTAATAGAGGTTTTGTCTACACAAAAGACTCTCCAAAACCTTATCCTGAAGATGGGTTACAAGGTGATGATCTAAGAAAAGTAAAGAATGACATTAAAGCATATTCATTGATGTGTAAAGGATTACCACTAGAAGTCTTAACTAGACTTTATGGATATCAAACTGGATATACTATGTATAAAGCTTTGAAGATAATATATGAAGGTCGTAAGGAGATTCAAGATCTCAAGAAGCAGAAACTGAAGAGGCAGTTAGAGCTGTTTGAGCATTTATCTGGTGAAACTATAAAGCAAATGATGAATAGATTTATGTAACTTACAATTGAGATGTCAACTACTGGCATCAAAAATGATCTCAAAGATCTAAATTTCAGACTTTCAATGGTCTTCCATCCTCATGGAAACAAACAATGACATTGTTGAAGCACCCTGAAAAATTCCGTATGGATCTTGATCTATTGATTGCCAAAATTGAGTCAGCTGAGATTGATGAAAGCTCAAGAAACAATAATAGAGCAGCATCAATGTCTCAGTACAAATATGTTGCATCTCCAGCTAGCACAGTGGAGAATGCCTATATGGCAAAGAATAAGAATTCACCAGAAGAAGAGGGTGATCTGTTTGTTGGAGCAGGGTTCTTTACAGATTCTTCATATACAAGTGCTCCTGCTTATGCAACTCAACCACAACCTCAGTCTCCTCCTAAACCTCAAAACTCTAAACCTCAAACTGAGACTCCATCTTCTAACTCTGCTAAAACTAGCAAAGTTAAAGATATTATTAACATCCTATTACAGGATGAGGAATCCAAAACTGCTTTTACTGCTTTTATGGCTAGTTTTCAAGCTTATCAAGGTAGTCATTTAACACAATTAGATCTTGTTTTGCTTGACTTGTTTGAGATGGATCCAGACGATGTAGAAGAGATGGACTTAAACTGGCAAATGGTGATGACTACATATAGAACCCAGAAACATTCTTATGTCAACAGGAACTACAAGCCAAGTGCTAACAAGACTGTTGGATTTGATAAATCTAAGTCAAGGTGTTTCAACTGCAATAGCTATGGCCACTTCTCACGAGAATGCAACGCTCCCAGAAACAAAGGATTGAATGATCAAGCTAGTTCAAGCAATCAAAGATATCCATAATAGTCTCAGAAGACATTCCAAAAGCCATATCAAAGTCTACCAATGCCTAAATTTAAAGATGAATCTAAGTCTTCTGAAGAGCCTAAGAAAGCTCTTGTCGTGAGCATCAAGGATGGATATGACTGGAGTGCGTACGCGGAGCAGTTTACAGCTGACTTAACCTCTAGTTTATCTCTTATTGCAGAGGTTCAAGGTGAATACTGGTCAGAAGACAGTGATCCAAAGGCTGAAGATGACTCTGAAAATGAAGAAGAAAAGTACGACCGGAGTGATAAATCTGATCCTAAAGAGGATTCAGAAGAAGATGCATTAATGGCACAGTCAGATCAACCAAAGGTACGCCCGAGAAGACCTATCAACACATGGTATGTGGATAGTGGGTGTAGCTGGCACATGACAGGCAATCATGCCTTACTTCAGGAATTTAAGTTAAAAGATGGTACACACGTCGCCTTCGGTGGTGATGCAGGAGGAAAAATTACAGTCGAGGGAACAGTATCCAACGGGATAATAAGCTTTGATAAAGTCAACTACTGCTCACAGTTGAACTTTAATTTGTTAAGCGTTTCCCGAATTTGTGATAAATCGTATTCTATTCTTTTTGATGATTCCTTTTGCTACATTTTGAAACCAGGTTTTCAGATTAGCAAAGACTGCTTGGTTGTTAAAGCTGTTGAGGATCGAGATGTATACAAGCTGGATATGTCTCAAGTTGATCCATCTACAGAAACAACTTGTCTTATTTCTCGAGCATCAAATGACGAAAGTCAGCTTTGGCATAGACGTCTCGAGCATTCCAACTTCAAGAATATGAACAAGCTTGTAACGGGAAATCATGTTATCGGCCTTCCATCAAAGAAGTTTGCCACTACTGATCTCTGCTCAGCATGTTTAAAGGGGAAGCAACATAGAGCGTCTTATAAGCCCAAGCAAATAAACTCAAATTCCAAACCTCTCCAGATGTTGCATATGGACCTTTCTGGACCAACAAATATGAAGAGTATTGGAAGAAAATCTTATTGTTTAGTCATCATTGATGACTTCACAAGATTTTCATGGGTTTTCTTTTTGAATGCTAAATCTGAAACGACTGAATTATTAAAAGAATTCATCACAAAAGTTGAAAATCAATTAGAACAAAAAGTAAAAATAATAAGAAGTGATAATGGAATGGAATTTAAAAATATAACTATTGACATGTTTTGTGCAGAAAAAGGAATTGCTCATCAGTTCAGTGCTCCCAGAACTCCTCAACAAAATGGAGTTGCTGAAAGGAAAAACAGAACTTTGGTTGAGGCTGCACGATCCATGTTAGCAGGTGCGAAAATTCCTATCACTTTCTGGGATGAAGCCATATCTACTGCGTGTTTCGTACAGAATCGTACTTTAATTGTGAAAGACAAACTGAAAACTCCTTATGAGTTGATGTTTGGCAGGAAACCAAACATAGATTTTCTTAAATCTTTTGGTTATCCGGTTTTAATTTTAAATTCAAGTGATCATCTAGGAAAATTTGATTCAAAATCTGATAAAGGATTTTTCATTGGATATTCATCTGTTTCAAAAGTCTATCGAGTTTATAACTCTAGGACAAATGTTATACTTGAAACATTCAAAGTTAAATTCCTTGAAAATTCTTTTCCATCAGTTTCAAATGGTCCAGCTTGGTTATTTGATTTAGATTCATTGTCAAACTCTTTTCAATCTAACTTGTTTAATCAATCTAACTTGCTTGATTCTACAGGTGAGAAGAAACTTCAAGGTGATCTCGATTCTTTCAGTAATGATTCAGATTCTGATGATATGGATGACTCAAGCCCATATTATCCATTTTTTTCTTTTGTCAAAGATTCAATAATTCGATTTAATAATAATGATCAATCTCATCAAGATGAAGATCATTCAGTTTCAAAAGATCAAGATGTTTCACAACCTATTCCTAATGATGGTCTTGAAATTATACAACCTGAGTCCGGAACGTCAATGATCTCTAATGATGTAGCTGTTACAGATAATCTTGATTACTTTATCAACTCACCGACTCAAGTTCCTAATTTCAATCCACATTCTTCGAACTTATTGCATCAGCTTTTCGACTTGAACCAATCTAATCAAGATGTTCATGTTCAAGTGAATGAGATTCCAACATCTCGTGTTCACAAGAACCATCCAACATCTCAGATTATTGGTCCGTTGAATGAGAGAATGATGAGAAGTAAATCAGGCCAAGCAAACCTTTGCTTATACTCGTGTTTTCTATCTCAAATTGTTCCTAAAAACGTCACTGAAGTGTTAAAAGGACAATGGTTGGATTGAGGCAATGCAAGAAGAATTATTGCAATTCCGCAAACAAGAAGTATGGAAGCTTGTGGATTTACCTAAAGGAGAAAATGCCATAGGCACAAAATGGTTGTTTAGAAACAAAACAGACGATCGAAGAATTGTTGTTCGCAACAAAACGAGACTCGTTGCACAAGGTTACACCCAAGAACAAGGAATAGATTATGATGAAGTATTTGCTCCAGTTGCAAGACTTGAATCAATTCGTGTCTTCCTGGCTAATGCATCATTCATGAAATTCAAGGTGTACCAAATGGACGTTAAAAGGGCTTTCTTGTATGGACCAATCACTGATGATGTGTATGTCAAGCAACCTCCGGGTTTTAAAGACTCAGAATTTCCTTATCGTGTGTACAAGCTTAGCAAAGCTTTGTATGGTCTACATCAAGCTCCTAGAATCTGGTATGAAACATTATCATAACACTTAATCCAACATGGATACACGCAAGGGAAAATCAATCCTACTTTGTTTATTAAGAAGGATGCTGATGATCTCTTATGTGTTCAAGTGTATGTTGATGATATCATATTTGGTTCTACAAAGTCAAAGTTGTGCAATGAATTTGAAGAAATCATGAAGTCTCGTTTTCAAATGAGTTCTATGGGAGAAATTAACGTTTTCCTTGGTCTTCAAGTGAAGCAGTCTGTAGACGGAATTTTTATCAATCAAGAGAAATTCGTTGATAAACTCTTGAATAAATTTAAACTGCAAGATTGTCAATCCATAAGAACTCCAGCTGACGTAAATTCCAAAATTGAACCTGATTCAAAAGGAAAATCTGTTGATCAAACTTTATACAGATCTATGATTGGATCTTTGATGTATCTTACTGCATCTAGACCTGATATAATGTATGATGTTTGTGTCTGTGCCAGGTATCAATCTGACCCGAAGGAATCTCACTTAATTGCTGTTAAACGAATATTCAGGTATCTCAAAGGAAAACCTGCTTTAGGGCTATGGTATCCCTATGAAGGTAACTTCGAGTTACATGTATATACAGATAGTGATTTGGAGGATGTTGTCAAGATCGTAAATCTACTATGGGTGGTTGTCAGTTTTTAGGACCCAGATTAGTCTCATGGCAATGTAAGAAACAAACAAATGTCTCCGTTTCAACCGCAAAAGCTGAATACATAGCTGCTTCAGCAGGATGTTCTCAAATCCTTTGGTTACAAAACCAACTGTTGGATTACGGGTTTAATTTTCTTAAAACTCCAATTTACATTGATAACACTGCTGCTATGTTCATTACAGCTAATCCTGTCCAACATTCAAAAACAAAACATATCGAAATTCAATATCATTTTCTCAGAGATAACTCTGAAAAAGGTTTAATTATTTTAATCCAAATTGCAATTGAAAAACAGTTGGCGGACCTATTTACAAAAGCATTTTTACCAGGAAGGTTTGAGTATTTGGTAGAGTCAATTGGTCTTATTAACTATGTGTAAAAACTGGTTTTTGAGCATTTCAGTTACTTGAGTCTTAAAATGATCAGAACCATCCCTTAACTGAATAGGAAACAACAAGAGAAACTGTCAGAGTTAATTGTCTGATTGTATATTGTGTGTGCATGTTTCATAGAAAAACAAACCAAAATACAAAAATAGAAAATTGAAAAATCAAAAGATAAAAATATAAAACAAAAACTACAAAAATAGAGTTTTTCTTTCTTAATTCATTTTTTTAGGAATGAATCTATCTTTGCAATATGTGAGAAATGATAGATACATTAGTTTGATCAATTGCATACTTTGCTTACGACTAAAGTCTGACGTGATCAGATATGATGTGCAGGTAAGCTCATGTAATTATACTAAAAAAGTAAACTCTTGTGATCAAAGTAAATTAATCATGCATTCGTGTTTGTTCATTTTAGTACCCATAAGTAGTGTTGACTTCTCAAATTGATTGCTTGTAAAGTTACAAACTCACACCTGATGGCGATATAAATAACCATGAGATATGTTTATATCATTAATTTAAAGCATCAATTCACTTCTCTGTTATGAGTCATCATAGACCTGAAGTGACGAGATATCCTTTGTTGTAAGTCATTACAGACCTGGATATTCTCATCTGATGCAAAAAGATGTCAATGTGCACAAACTAAACATGAGATCTGGTTATAAGTATATGTCAGGTTTTCAAGTTGAGAAAAGTGGTTTCTTGCAAATCTTGACGAGGGTTTAGCTCTCTAAGTCTAAGTGTGACTTACATAATGTCATCTAATCGTACCTTAAGCAATCCAAGAGTTGAAAAAGTAAGTGTGCTGAGTACCTTGCCAAAAGCACTCATTTTCTGTCCTTAGATCTCGTGTCTCCTTTGCTGCAAAAATACTGACCTGGAACACACTTGATCAGGATTTATTCACTGTCTATGACTATCCACCAATTTCTTTTATTTCAATGTGCTGATCTTAACTGATATGATCTCACTGCAGACATATGATTCAATTGTATATAATAGATTTTTATTTTGCTTTAATTTTGATTTTTGCATGTTTTCTTATGTGCAGGCATATTAAAAATGATTAGTGTGCTCTTCCTGTGACTTTCACGAAACTTCTAAGTTTAATTAAACTTAAAAGTTTAGGGGAGTAAAAAGTAAAAGTGTCAAAGAGAAAATTTTTAAATTTCAAGATATGAAAAATTAAAAATAAAATGTTTTGGATGGATAGGATGAAGCTAAAAAGTTCAAGCATGTGTGTGCTTGATATAATGTAAAAATGAACCTGATGAAAATATTTTAGAGTGGAAAAGCTTCTTGTAACATTTTAATATGAGACTTTTTGCTAAAATTAGAAACTAAAATGACGGGAAATTATTTTTAAAAAAAAATTTAAAACAAAAATAAAAAGGTCAAAACATAATATATATATATATATATAATTTTAAATTAAAAATAAATAAATGTTAAAAGTACAAAATGAGGGTCAATTATGTAAATTTTGGGTGAAAGTCAAAATTTGACAAATTGTTTTAAAAATTAGTATATGAACAGTACTAATGCGTTTAAACAGTGTTCAGGTAGAAGATTTGAAAATTACAAGTGTTAGACTCATGGAAGTAATCTCATGCGCCTAAACAGTGTTCAAAAGTCCAAAATAGGAGCATTTTTTTTTTTAGAAATTTGTACAAGTGTTGGGCGTTTTAGGCAACCTCATGCGCCTAAAGTTGTCATATGTCTGAAATTTGTGATTAAGTGTTGGGCGTTTCATCCATACTCATGCACCTACACAGTACCAGGCTTTCAAGAGTTGGGCGTTTCAAGTGAAAAATTACCAAGTGATGAGCGTTTCAGTTAGTCCCATGCGCCTGAACAGTGTAAAAGCGCCTAAACAGTGCTTATGCGTCTGAACAGTGCCCATGCGTCTAAACCTCATGTGCACAGACAGTGCTCATGCGCCTAAATACTTAGTGTAAAAATCAACCCATGCGCACAAACAGTGCTCATGAGCCTAAATTCTTTGTGTAAAATTGAGTCTCTTACGCACAAACAGTGCTCATGCGCCTAAAAATTTACACTTAGTATAAATACAACACTTGTGATTTCAGGTCTCTCATTCACTCTCAAATCCTCTGATCTTGCACCCGACTATCAAACACCCTTGATTCACCAGCTCATCTTTCTGATTGTTATTTGTTCAATACTTGCGATTGATAGTTTGTTTTTTAGATTCTAAATGTAAGTTCATGAACAAATTCATACAATTTCAAGTTTATAGTTTGAGTTTGATTGAGCGTTTCATAGCTATACGGGCGTATGAACCCTAGTTCGACTAAAATTTTGAAATCTATGACCTTAATGTAAATGTTTAACTGAAATTGAACATTGATTGATGATATACACTTGATTTCGAACATATTGTGATAATCAAATCTGATTTTCATTAAATTTGTTCTTTATGATGATGTTCATGTTCATCAGTCAAAGTTTTTGAATATGAACAGTCACATTCATGAATTTTTAATAAAAATGGAAAATAAATCACAAATTCATTCTTTAATATGTTTTTTGAGAAAATTTAATGAATTGATATGTTTGAACTCATTTACATTCTAACTTGAATGTATTTTGTTTTTTTTAACAGAATACTTGAACACTTAGAAAATTTTCAAAGTGCAAGTTAGGTTAACAGAATTAAAATATAATAATTCATTTAAATTTCTATAAATATCAATTTGATTCAATATTGCAAATTCTTAAGTGTCTAATTCTTTTTGTCTTATCCTTTCAGATGGCTGAATTTAAGTTTGAGCCTAAACACGATGTAGCAGCATTTCTAAACGAAGATGTTCGAGATGCTACAGGCTATGAAGAGATGATTAGATTCCTATTAAGGACTAAGTATGTTTATGCTATGTGTTACCAACCAGTCATCTATGCTAGACTGATAAAGAAGTTTTGGAACACTGTAATTGTTGAGATCAATAAAGAAGGGATAAAAGTTTTGAGAGGATTCATAACCAATGAAAGAATGATTGAAGTGTCAGAAGAATCCATTAGAGAAGCATTAAGGCTAGGAAACAATGACCCTGAAGACTTAGCAGAACTCTCATTTAATGAATGTAGAGAAACCTTTATTGCTATGCGTCATCCAGATAATTTTCCTAAGAAACAATTTTTCAGAGCCCGAGTGTACAATCACTGGAAATTATTATGTTATATATTCCAACACGGTATGTCCAAACGAAGTGCGGGTTGGAACTCCTTTCCAGTTGATATAGCATCTCCAATTGTTGCCATTGCAATAAACAGAAGATTCAACATGGCTCGTTGGATTATGAATGGATTTATCTTTAACTTGGAGAAAGGAATCAGAAATAAGTATCTGATGTATCCCAAATTCCTGCAGATGATCATAAATGAAGCCAATCGGATTATCATGCTTATGGAGTGGTGGTGAAAGATTGATTCTTGAGCATATGACAGAAACTTCATCAAAAGACTATCAATGATTACTGATGCTCCTAATGTACCAATGTTTGACTATATAAGGCGATGTGGCTCAGATGAGGTGAACATAAATGAAGATCATTTTTATTTACTTGAGGATGAACCGGTTGATCCAAACGACCTGATTGAAGTAGATCCTCAGAGTTAGTTGATGAAGATGAAGATGATGATAATGATGACAATGTTGATATGATAGCTTCGTTCCACATCTGATGATAGTGATGATGGCAATGACATGGAACAATTAAATGAAGATGTTCATGAACTAAACAAGTTGAAGATGTTCAGGAAGTTGATCAAGTTGAAGATAGAAAGAAGAAAGTCAAACTATTGAGGAGATAGTTAAATGATTGAAGAAGCACTTGAAACAGAAGAACAAACTGAAGTTAATAAGATGTTCAAACTTTGAAGATTTGAAGATGTGATACATGATGATCAGTAAGTTTGAATCAACAGGATACACATGTGATGGAAGAAAAAAAACTTCAGTTGATTATGATGGATTAAAAGAAGAAATGCTAAGCAAGTGAATCTCATTGAAAAGTTAAGAGAAGAAAATGAGAAATTGAAGGAGGATTACAAAAGAAAGATAAAGTGATTGCTGATTTGGAGAAAATAAAGAAACAAATTTGCAAAATTTTGAAGTCATGATGAAGATTATGACCTAATGGAAGAAAGTGTTCAAAAAGTTGAAAAGAAAACAATGAGGTTTTAAAAGAAGAATTGGAAAGAATGAAAGATAGTCTAAAATCTCTGTCTCCTGAAGTTATGATAGTTTCTGAAGTTACTCCAATTGATGTTGAGAAGATATCTGAGGTAGATAAAGGAAAAGAAAATTGATGATGTAGACATTTAAGTCTAGCTGAACCATCAACAAAAATACAAAAGATTATGACTGAAGGGAAAGTAAAGAAGGAGAGGAAACAGATGTATATGAAAAAATTGAAGCCTTGATGATTTGAAACTTGAATTTGCTATGATGGTATAATGAAGTTCTTGAAGATGAAGACATAAGTTGAAGTCAACTACTCACCAATCCAGGAAAAACTGAAGTCATACCTGTTGATATTGAAGATAAGTACAATTACTTGATTAGAATGAAATACAACAGAGTATTTTTGGGTGGATGAACTGTCTCTCAAATAAATGAAGAGTATGAAAGTGTATAAACGCTGAGTCTGTGGCACCTGTTGATCCGGATGAGATAGTAGTAGAGCATGGAGAATGGAATTTTGGCTTCAAGAAAGTATCAATGTTAAAGAACTTTCAACTTCTGAGTTACACCATCCTGATCCAGATGATATGAATGTAACTGCTTTAAGGATATGGTTACCTCACGTAACTATCCTAGGAAGAAATTAACAGACTTCAAGCAGAATCTTTGAGGAACTTGGTGAGAAAGTTTCCAAGAACAGAGAAACAAACAAACAGAATGATAGTCCTCGACATGGACAACCCACAGTATCTTGAGATCCAAAGAGAACAAGAATTCTAAAGCCTCAAGAGATCAAAAACATGGAGTGATAAGAAGTGGACATGAAAGACGAAGGGAGCTAATGAAGTTGTTTCCAGAAAATGAAAAACAAGCGTACCAAGTGTCCATTGAGCAAAAGCAGCTATGGAACAAAAGCTCGAATAGCAGGAGATTTGGTAAGAAATGTTTTACAAAAAGGACAATCAATTTCAGAACTGCTTAATGCAATGATTGTTCTCTGATAAAACAAAGAAGTTAAATAGTAGCTTGGAAATGATGAGTCTTGATGCCTTTTTGATCAAGAGAGTAAATTCTATATGTGATGTTTATCACTTTTACTCAAGCATCATTGAAAGTATCCTGTGCAAGACTTGAAAGAGCTGAACAAACTTCCTTTGATTAACCCAACAAAAGCTGGTCGCCGGTGAAAAATTTTATTCAATTGCTAAACGGGGAATATCAAGGATGAGTTCATTTCTTAAAACGAGATGTGATCAGGAAGATAAAGAATACTTTCAATCATTGAAAAGCAATAGAAAACTTGGAGAAAAAGGCGTAGAAGAAGATGTATTTTAGATGCTTTTAGTGAAATACTTTGATAAAGTGAACAATCTGGTCTGAAAGTGATGATGGCTCTCAAACGACAAAACCAATTCTACAATGGTTTATAATGTTGATACATTTGAGTTGAGCTTGTTAGAAATCTGGATGATTGGGATAAAGATATGATTTCTTTATTTGGAGTATTTGAGCTAAAATTGGCTTCATCCAAGTTACATTTCTTTCTTATCAATTCAAAAGTTTGAACGGGTGTCTTCTGAAGTTGCTGAAAATGACAAAAAATACTTCTTGATGATCATTAAAGTCATGAATGTTGCAATGGAACGAATTGCATTACGTAAAGCGTTAGCGTATGCAGACATTGTTAAGAAAGATATTAAGTCAATTGAGTTTATGAGGATATCAAGTAAAGGAGTGCTAGAAGTTGTTCTCAAGATTATTCAAACCTTGGAATTCTATGCAACATTGATATTGAGTTTGTCCCAGGAGACATTGAAAGAATGGAAAAGATGGAGATAAAGACAATGAATCAAAGCCTGAGCAAGCTATTCTGGCAGAAAAATTCAAGTCAGCAATTACAAAAGCATTGAGAGAACTTGAGCTGTACAAGAAGAAGCCTATGTTTAAACAAAAGAAGAACCAGAAGATTTCTTTGATGTATGAAGAATGAAGAATGAAGGTTAAGAAGAAGATGAAGATTGAAGAATTTTGAATACCGAAGACCAAAGATTGAAGATTTTGAAGACTGAAGACAATGTCAATCTTAGGGGAAGAAGATTGTAGAAGCCTCTAAAAGATTAACTTTTAGTCTTTATTAATAGTTTTGTCATAGTTTAGGGACTTATTTGTAAATATATGTTCCTTTTTGTTTTCTTTGATAGTATAAATAGCATAGATTATGTATTGTGTAGGTAAAGCACAAAGACTAGAACGAGTGCACCTTAGAATCATTAAACGAATTGTAACTGTTCTCTACCCTTGTATTTCTATGCTTTCTATCAATGAAAACTATGAATTTTTCTAATATGTTTGCATTGATTTGATTACTTGTGTTTGTTTTGATTCAATTATCGGCCAATCTCATCACAATCAATCCATTTTGATCCTATCACACATGAAGTAAGTAATAAGTAAATTTGTTTTAGTGGATGAGAGAGTAAACACTGGATATTAATAGTAGAGGATTATGTATTCATGTGTATGAATGATCTTATACAAAGTAATAAAGATATTATGACAATTGACTATTGAAATTGACTTCCTAAGGTAGCATGTGTGCACTGAAAATCCCTGGAATTATGAGACTTAATTGCTATAATTAAGGGAAGATAAATGGCTGTAATTTTGAGTTTTGGAAAAATGCAAATCGAGGCTTTAGATGATGGAATTCTGGGCATGAAAATCGGCTGAAGTAGCATAGCTCTTTGCCTTATGTAGTGTCGTTGAGAGTTTCGTGTTATCGATACAATCCTGTAAAAATTGCATAGTTGATTTGTCTTGACAAGTATCATGTTTTAGGTGGACTGCTAGAATGCAATTTATATGATTATTAGTAATAACATGGTACTGGCAGTATGATGATACACATTCACAAGAAAGGATAGAGAAGAAGATACAAAATGCTCCACCTGGTCAAGGTACTGTTGGAAATTTACGATTAGTATATGGTGCTAGTTGGCATGTTTACATTTATCCCATATTAGTGGGGGAGAGAACTTTGAGTGGTTTATAAGGGGCTTTCCCTTATAGGTTATCAAAACTTAGTTGAGCCAAGAAGGGCTAAGCCCACATGCACACCGAGCCAAGATGAGACGGAGATGCAAGCTCGTGTTTGAGGCGCACGTATGCATCGTTTGAGTCGATCGGTAAGAAATTCGGGTCATCTGCGTAACCGAATTCGCAAACTGGTAGGGGTCAACCCCGTCCCTTTTTTTTCTCTGATACGGTTATGGTTTAAGCTATAAATACAAGCCTCCTGCTTCTAGTTTAGCACCCCAAACCGCAGTTCTCTCTGCTTCGCGTTTTCACTACAAAGAGTTTCTCATGAGCTTTACGTTGATCTAGTTCCGTTGATGTTGGAACACAATATTCATTCTGCATTGAATCCTGAGAGTTTACGTTGTAGCTTACAGCAAATAGAGCGCGTAAAATCCTTTAAGGACAGGAGTATCATCCGTGCGTTTCATCATTCGAAGAAACACCGATTAACAGGTTGGTTTTTATATTATTGTGTGTTTAATTCGTCGATAACAGGACACTCTCCTACCTTATAATCAGTTTCGATCACGTAGGATCAAACTGATTCAGCCAATAACTTGGTAATATTAATAATAATTAATTAATCTCTGTTTGATCCGATCTGTTTTCAACAGGAACGGTTAGGATGCTTACTAGAGAAGAATGGGAAGAATTTCGGGAAGTAAGGCGAAGAACTCCGTTTGAATCAAAGCTTACACGCTACTTATGCTTTTAAATTGTTCGTAAAGGGGAATGTTCTTCCCTGTTATGTTTGAAACTAAAACTGTAACTGAAACTTTGATAGCTTTATATATGACCTAGCATCTGTTGAGAAGGTAGAGAACTGGTCTAATCATTTTCTCCTTCGTAACATAACTTGTATGTTTTGTCGATTGATCTGTTAATGGATTGATATTGGTAACAACCGTAATATGAATATTTATGGAAAGACACAACAATGCTTTCATCAATCAGCATTCATCAGGTTTAAGTGTTTAACTAGCATTTCTATGGCTTTTTTTTCTCACCCTTATGAGTGAAGGACTGAACATTATACATGCTATATATACTCGTTTAGTTTGGTGAAGGGTGCCTACCTAACAAATTACTTGCACAAAGCCAGAAACTAGTTCATTATTTGTGTATCCAGCTTTTTTTGAAAAATAACCAAAAAAGATAAGATTAACAATCACAATCTGATGAAACAGGGTTTTGTAATCACTAAGTGTGATAATAACTTCTTATCTACAAGCATACAATAGCATAGTTGTAGGATTGTGATGCTGATTAATAACTTTTGTGCATTTAATCTGCAGGAGGATGTGAGGGTTTGGACAATAGATGTGCTGACCGATGCTCTTACAAGAGCTGAAGAATGCGTCAAACAGGGATCAAAGTAGATTTAATCCCCAATTAACTAGAAACAGATAGCGCAAGGGGTCATGAGCATGTAAGTTTTTAGCATATTCGGGTCAAAACGCCATGGGTTTTAGCCAAGATGTTATATGTTAGTGTCATAGAATGAAGTATGAAGGTTGTAGATTATGAATTCCAAATCATCTAACATAGGATCAACCTGCGGGTCAAACAGACCAATAAGCGGTTACAACTTACAACAATTCATCTTTGTTGTATTATTCTTTCATTACAATTTGACTTTTTTAGCTAGATCATTTTATGCAAATTAAACACAAACATACATTATGTTTTGAAGCTAATGTATTATGTTTTGAATTTTAGAAGTCAAAGTGGATTTTTGTTTCTTTGAGTTTAAACTTCAAAGGTAATGTACTCAAAAGGCTCTAGAGATGAACATATGAGTGACTTGCCAGAAGAATTGTGGGAAATAGAGTTTATGTTTCAGAAGAAAGGTGTAATAATGCATATCCTAATTGAATGTTACTATTTCTGTTTTCTATAATGTTTATAGAAGAGTCAAACTTATTTGACTGCTGAAGTCAAAGCTTGTTACTTGGTAACTATATTATTAGTGACATGAATTCTATCTTGTACTACTATAAACTTGATAAAAGATTTTGATAGATTTATAACAAGTCGGGCAAGCCGGTCCGGTGAAGTTGGGTCGGGTTGGGTAAATGGTCAAAACTAGATTACTAGCAAAATGAGTTCACGTCAAAACAGGTTTTTTTTTAAAAAGATATCAATTTGGTTCGGGTAAAATAAGCTTAAATATAATGGACCCCACTAGAAATGACTCTTTTTATAGGAAAAAAATATCAACATTGTTCGGTCTCTAATTTTATATAACGGCTAGTGCAGACCGGTGAGGTGACAGCAATAATGACAATGGTGGTGGACAATGACAATAGTTAACGTAAGCATCGACAACAAAGTGGAGATGAGTTGTGGGGGTAGCAACAAACAATGGTCGTTGGTGGTGCGGGCCCATAGAACCTTTTTCAGGTTGGCAAATTTTATGGAAAGAAGACTAGAAAAGTAATTATATTTATTTCAGTTCTCACACTTTTAGATGACACGTCTCTTTCCCTTTTCTAAAACATTATAGTATGTGTGTCATGGCTTCACAAAGCCAATTTCCTTTTTCCCTTTGGTTCTCACATAGGTGGGGTGGTGCTCTCACGCTTCCCACATGCGACACCATCCTTCCCTCCCCGTTCCCACATCCCGCTCCACCCTCTCTTATAAGAGTGACTTGTTTTGACCATTATGTAATTTGAGTAGACCCATATTAGAATGGTGTATAGCTTGAGTCAACTCAAATAGACACAATTATTTATTAATTATCCTTTATTTTCAAATCTACTCATTCGGTAAAAGATGGATCATGATATTCACCCCTAAATTATTAATATACAGTCCAGACAATAATAGGGTTGGGTAACATAGTGTCATAGTGGCTCTAAATCCTCCGGGTCATTATCCTTTTATTTTCAAATCTACTCATTCGGTAAAAGATGGATCATGATATTCACCCCTAAATTATGTAATATACAGTCCAGACAATAATAGGGTTGGGTAACATAGTGTCATAGTGGCTCTAAATCCTCCGGGTCAACATGGAGCATTTACAAAAACTCACATTTGAAGATGTATAAAAGAAGGAAAAAATGAAATGGTTGCAATTTAAATAATTGAAAACCATGTAGAATCTAAAGTAAGAAATGCTTTTACTTTTCTAGTTGGATGCAAGTAAGAAATCGTGGCTTAAGAATTCAGAGCCATCGGTTTTGAACTCATGTTTTGAGAATTTTAGATTAAAAATCTTGCGCTAAACCATTAAAGTTAGCCTCTTACTGGACGTTATTATATGACTCCACGGGACAGAATTTTATAGTTTCAAACTTGAAAACTTGGGTTGATCTTAAAAGCTTAAAGCTTATAACTTCAAGAGGAAGAACTATGTAATATCGACTTTAGAGAAAAGACAACTTCAAATTAAGAGGGAAAAGGGGAAAAATTTTAGCATTACATATTACTAGTTTGTTATATTAAAAGGATTAAGGAAATGATAATATAATATGACATAATAGTTTATCATATACAAAAGGAACATAGATCATATATCATGTACATCTCTAACACACCATAAACTGTTGTTACAACAAATGTTGTAACAGCCTTTGTAAACAACAATTTGCCACTTGCAAACAGTAGTTTAGTTTGGGCTGGTGCATGAAACTCATGTCCCTAAACAAATCCACTCAAGTAAACAAAACCCCTCAAATTTAAACCAAAACTAAGGGACCGATTTGACGGGATCATGAACAACACTTGCTGGATGTGTCGATAATTGATGATAAAGTCCCTTAACATCCATATGAGCCAACTTAAAAGAAATCTATTTTCTTTTGAGTTAGAAAGCATCATTATAGAGAGCAACCACAAGTTCAAACCAAAATCTCTCATTACTTCTATGACATGCAGCAGAACCATTTTTTCTGCAAAGAAAAAAAAAATCTTCCCAACATCAGTGAACGAATCTTAGAAAACTACAGCAATTATTGACTTGTTTATATGAAAAATGAACGGGTTAATTCGGGTTATGTTTTATCAATAAAAGGTCAAATGCAAATCATAAAAAATTTAGCTTAAAAGGAAACGTGTCACAATTTGCTCAAAGCGCATTTTGAATGCATAAAATCTCCCAAGACAGTCCACTCAAAAGATTAGATTATGTTCGATGCATAATATAATTTCCTTTATTGAAATGATTTAGGAGACTGTATTAGCCCGTATATGTACATGTATGTGTTAGGTGTGTGTGTATCCATTAAAATGTGATCCAAGCGCTAAAAGTGGTTCCCTGCTTGATAACTTCAATTGGTTGCCATTTGAACTCGTCCCTAGACACATACACACTATGTATGTAGTCTAATTACATGCATTTGATCCCATTAGCAATGCAACCCGAATCAACCCATTCATAACTAAATGGGTAATCATATTGGACATGCTAATATTAAAAAATAATATAATCTAAAGTTTTGGACAGAATTTCTCTCATTTGGCTACCTTAATAAAAGGCCTACAAATAAAAACTATCTACAAATGAAGGGACAAACATGCATTGCTACATTTTGGACAATTGAGAGACATGCATCGTTAAGAAACGATAATAGAATCCAAAACCATTCATTCAAAATAGTTGGTAAATAAGGTTGTACGCTAAGCAAGTAAAGAAAAGGCATAACAGCTTACAGATTGAGGCTTCCCAAGAGTGGCCGTCCCAGGCTTATTATATGTGGGATCGTTTTTAGGTGGAGTCTGCTGTGCCACCTGTCTTTTTCTCATTTCTAGCCTTGTTGAAAATAACTGTGAATCCCTCAGCTGATGCAGGGTCGTTCACATCCCAGTCACCAAACTTGGGCAACGGTGGACCTTTTTCCTGTAAATATTAAACCTTCAATTGACAGTGATGTATTTCCAAATATGGAAGAAGAATATCATATTACCATAAAATGATCTTGCTTGGCATACCCTGTGAGTATTTATGAGAGCAATGTTAAATGTTTGTTAAGAGCACTAAGGAATTAATGGCAATGCACCAATTTTGTTAGAGCTGGACAGATGATCAAGTAAGGGTTTTGGTTGAACAGGTTGTTTTCTAGTGTAGGTCAAACAACGCCGGGCAAGGTTGGCCCTTGAAAGAACTTACTGTTCATTTTTTAGTTTTTTAATAAAAAATCATGTTGCCAGTTAGATTACAAAACAATTTCACAGTAGTAATCTAGATCTTCAAAAACAAAACCATATAGGTGGTTGAATGTGCTAAAAAGACATTGGGCGATTTAACCCGTTCTTCTTTCAGCTAATTAGGCCATTTGAGATATAAGAGAACCCAAATCAACCAATTCATAAGTAAAGGGACCCAATTACCAATGATAAATGTTGTATTTGGGAGAGAACATGCTAAAATTCGACTTGCCAACCCTACATGCTAGCCTCAAGCCACGTGAGAAGTAATTTACCTGATGACTTGACAATGGGTAATTTTGTCATTAAAATGGTTTTTAAATTTTAAGTTCAATATACATAGAAAAACAGATAGGTTTGGGATGCCTCAAGTAAGCAACATGAGGAGTGAGTTAAACAACTAAAGAAAATAGTTTGGCCTTATTGAAAATGACAGCCATGTAAATAGAATAAAAAAAACCTTGTATCCCAAGGTAGTTAGTGACAGCTAAAACTGTAGTCGAACAAACAAGTAAATGAAACATTTAAAGTGCGACGTGCCATGTTTAGTGATTATATCATTTGGATGTGTAGGACATTCATCCAAACATTCAAAGTTGATTACAGTTTAGGGGTTGTGATTCATTGGCCCTGTTGTCAATAGAGGCTATAGCGACCGCTATAGCGCGCTATGTAGCGTAGCGCCCCTCCCTCGCTATTTGTAAATAGCGACTGCATAGCGGAATTTTTTATTTTTTTATTTTATTTTATTTTTGGTAAATATGAGATTTAGATGATTAGTAATAGAGTGTTTTAGCTATTTTGGGGGTGTTTGCTTAGATTTCCTACTACTTTATTGCTAAAAATGCTTATTTATTAAATGCAAAACATTCTTACATATATCCTACTTATTATGGAATGCGAAAAAACAACAGTAAAGATTGGTGCTCACAATGTAGTAGAGTTGTAAATTGTAGTGCCCTTATAAGAATAAGATGACAAAACAAGGGAGGTTTTAATAGACCAACTGATGGCACACGTAGGACAAGCCATGCGTTTGGTATTTTGTCATGCAGAAACAAAGGCAATCATGCAATGAGATCATTTGAATAAATTTATTGGTGCTGGTAATTTATGAGAAGTCATAAAAATGGTATAACTTCATATCAGATAAAATGATAAATCATAACTTAGAAGAATGATTGTTCCAATTTACTGCAAGTGTGCAGGAATCCCAAATGCTGGCATTTGTAGAATAGGAGCCAATAAAAGCAACATGTTCAAATGTGTGTACATCATAGTTGTCAATAGCGAATAGTGGTAAATAGCGACAAGCCACCTATATGCTACGTAGCGAAGAGTGATAAATAGCACCCATTATTTTGTGTTTAGCGATAAGGTAGTAGAAAATTTAAGAAATGTTTTACATTCAACAAACTAACATTTATAGCGATAAAGTAGTAAAAAATATAAGCAAACATCACCAAAATAGCTAAAATACTCTATTTGGGTCGATTTTATATTTATAAAAAATAAAATAATAAATAAATAAATTAAAAAACACTACAGCTCGCTATTTGGTCGCAAAACACAAATAGCGGGAACATAGCTATACGCTATGTAGCGCGCTATAGCCACTATTGAAAACAAGGGTGTACATGTACTGATAGTACATATAAAAGAGTAGCACTTGTGGCAATCAGCTTAGAGTTACTCAAGATTACAAAATAAAATAAAAATAAAAGAAGTTGAGGATCAACTAACTAATAAAGCAAAAACAATTTTACTTTGATAAGCAAACAAACAAGGGACACTACACAATTCTAAAGTAAACTATGCCATTTAGGTGGACCAGAATGATTAGGGAACTAACCAAGTGAAAAAAATATAAACAACTCTAAATTGTTGTGAAAAATTCCGTAAAAGGTAAGTACACAACTTCAGAACTAAAATGGTTCCTATTTAATTCAGAATACAAAATTACAGGTAGCAACCTTGATGATAAATTAAGGGCCAGTATGAGTGGTCACTATAAAAGCAGTAGAAGCTAGAGTCATGAGTACAAGGTGGCACAGATGGTAAAGCATGTTTTTGTTATATTAAGTTTTTGGCACATTCACCTTGTTTTGTTTATCATAACAAGGTGAAAGAACCCAACCAAAAGGTTGTGAATAAAGTAAAAAGTGCACTAGAGCTTAAACTCATGCACATTTTGGCTTTATCAATGGAAGTGAGACCAACTGACCCTACACTCAACAAAAGAGTCTATTCAGCATATTCAGTGTCTCAATACTAGCAACAATGGAGAATTTTCTCCATTGTAAAGCCTTAATTTACTATCTTATGTGTTGAAATAATTAAGATGATAACAGAACACAGTCCAGCTGTTGTAATCACATGCAATGACAAATTTATGACAACGCATCTTAATAGTGTCAATCCTTACTTTTTTTCTTTGTGGGGGGTTTAGTGGGTGGGTGGTAGACCAGGGAAAATACTGTTTTTGAAATATCCAAAGCAGTCCCTCACAAAACCATTAAAGATAATATATCGCTAGTCACTAGCTTTTGCTACGAACAATTTCATTTTCTTCATAGGAAAACTTGAATAAGTTATGCTTAGTAATAGAAAAATCTGTTCCTATATCACCAGGGAAAGATCCAAACTATGAAGCAGCAGATCCCTTCTACAAAACCATTAAGATAATACTATTCCGCTAGTCACTAGATTTTGTCTGACGAAACAATTTCCATTTTCTTCATAGGAAAACTTGAGATTGTATGCTTAGTAAATAGACAAAATCTTGTTCCTATATCATAGGCTCCAAAAAGAGCCATACAATAATTCAGAACTCAACAATGAAGGTTAACAGATAAGATTAGCATATCAACACCAAAAAATTTAAATCAGTTCTTAATAAAAACAGAGCCCAGATATTACTTTCTTCTATATAAACAACCAAAATCAGCAACTTCAATTAGGTCAAACTGTGACTTAATAGCACCAGAGCCCAGATATTACTTTCTTCTATATAAATAACCAGTTCTTAATAAGAAACAACAAAAGAACACATTCAAACTCATTACATCCTACACATGTAATCGATTTCACTTTCTCATAACACGAAAACAAAATCGATTAACAACCAGCAACAACATCTTCATCAAAATCACACAGTTACAACTAGCACCGTAAGTCGAAGATCAAAACGAACGAATCTAAACAAGCTGTAATAAGCACAATCAATGGGCAAAAGATGCGAGTTATACAGTGAGATACAGATGATTAGGGTTTAGGAAAACAGAGAGATTGAAGCATTCATACCGCCATGATCTGAACAGAGGGAGATGAATCAGATGATTGAAGAGTTGACGTGTGAGTGCTTGAGGTTTAAACTTCGATTCGATTCGATTCGATTCGATTTGATTTGACTGAAACTGTTTTGCGAGTTTTCGATTTTGAAGAACAACTTGATACCTAACTTTTTAGGGAGAAAATACAGCTGGAATTTTAAGGACTCCTATTTACACAGGTGAGTGATGTCTGAATGTTTGTTAGCGATTATGATTGAAAAAATTATAAAATTAATGGGGATTGTATTGTGTTTTTTTATATATGGGAAACACGGTATAAATATCATAAATTTTTTAATATTTTTGAAAGTGATTATAAGTTAATGAGAGAGAAAATGTAATAATAAATGTATGAAAAAATATTATTTAATTAATAAAAAAAGAGAAAAAATAATGATATTTAATGTAATTATAAGGATCTGGATAGGCCGATAGGGGATGGATTGTGAATGCTCTTAGGCATGGCATAAAGGGATAAAAGTACCAATGATTTTTAGTCTAACTGGTTAAGGTGAGATACTTATGACATGTAAATATTAGAAGGTTATGGGTTCAAGCCTTACTCTAAACAAAATGCTCAGAGTTGAGCCAGAAAGTTTCTCAGCAATGGGTTTCCTCCTGAGGGGGTTGGGGATGCGATCCCGACTGGGAAACGAATAGGTGAGTCCGATTAAAATAACACATATCTTCCGAATCAAGGTTGCATATTTGCCGTTAAAAAAAAGTGATAAAGTAAACTAGTAAATGGTTTTGTTAAAAGAAAAAAATCTCTAAATTACCTTTGTGTTACCTTAAAATGTCTCTTTTATTTTTTCATGTCACGAATATTCTTAACATGTGGATGCAGACATCCATGTTTTGAGTTTGATTGTTTGTATTGATATACAGTGATTTTCAAATGTGTCTAACATGGGCGGAAACATTTATATGCTTTCTAACGCATCCAATTCCACCTGTATGTTTTATTCTGGTTAATTGCACGAGCATCGAAGTTTTGAGGTTGGTTGTCCATGTTTTGAGTGCTTTCGTTCGTGTTTTGAGTTCGGTTAACGGTAAAACTGAGAGTGTGCGTCAGCGCCAGACCGTCAGTATTCTGAGGTCGTTCAACTATTTTGGGGAATCATTTTGTGAAATGAAAAAGTTAAAATAACAAAATCAAATAAATCTCTTGTAAGAAAGACATTTTGTGAATTTTTATTATGTCAATTGTATCTTAATCGTTTGATATTTTTACCAAATGTATCCATGGTTATTTTCTCTCTTTATTTTTACTCGATAGGGTTGTCCGTTTCAAATTATATATACTTACATTTAGCAAATGGGTCTATAGTGTATTACAACCTAAGATGCATAAGATACTATCTTGAAGCTGAAGCTTTAAATACAAAGCACCAAAGCACTATCCCTTGCAATTTGTATTACCCTATTGGTATGATTAAATAATAAAAAAGTTAACTTACCACATCTATATATGATACTAAAAGAGTAATTTATGGGAACAATTGATACATTTCTAGGTCCCTTAAGTTTATTTTTCCCGTCTCTTGCTCCTCTTAAATAATTATCTAAATTAAAAAATATTCAATAATTTTAATTCTTTTTTAGATTAATTTTTTAATAAATTAAGATATATATCTTTTTATTAATGTTATTTTTAGAATATAATTTTTTATACAATTAATTTTTTTTTAAATCATTTAACTTTTTTTTAAAATATGAAATATTTTAAAATTGGTATTTTTAAAAAGTAAATTTTTTTATGAACTAAAAATAATTAAAATTAGGAGTTATAATAAAAAAATTTAAAAAATAACATTTCTAATACGGTTTGTTTTGAAAAAAAAAACGTTTAACTTTTTTTTGAAAAAAAATTTAAAAATAAAAGTTTAAAAATTGATATCGTTATTTTATTACTTACATGTAATTTTAGTCATATCTTATTTTAGATTATCATTTTATACTTTATAAATTTTTATTATATTTAATATTTTATTTTTTAACCCGTATAATACACGGGTTTACTAAAGTTAGTATTAACTAAATAATAATCAACAACTAATCAGAGATATTATGAACATTTATAACCTGATTCAAACCGATTCAATACGATATCTCTATATTTGATTACAGGGTCAAAATAATTCGAAATTGATCTAATTATTACAATAATTTTTCAGAGTATATTATTCAAATCTTAATTTCTTCGTACTAATATCCTCACACCCACTTAATATCTATGTCACGATTTGACCTGTTAAAAGTATTCATTTTAAGTCTAAAAGAAGATAGTTTTCTTTGACTATATATTTCGCTATGACAATAAACAAAAATTAAGGTCAATCTCTGTTAAGTGTCGGTTTATACTTAAAAGAGCTTATTTTTACGTATGATCAGCTTTATGTCATCTTGTCACAAGTTAAGAGTAAAGATGGATTGAACCTTTTAGCTTTAGATAATGAGTGTAAACGTACTAATATTACTACAAATGTAGTTTACAATGATGTTTTTGTTTATTTGTGACCTTATAATCAAAAGTTGTTATGTGTTATTTAATATATAACACACTTGATTTTATTTTTATTTTTATATTATTTAATAATTAACTTTTCATATTTCCGTGTAATACACGGATAACGAAAGGTAGTGTTATATATTTACTTAACCTAAAAAGGCAAGAAACTTTGCTACCCGCCAAAGCAGGCCTTAACTTTCTTTATATATCATTTTAAACTCTAAGTTTTTTATAAAACTTTAAGATATGTGACCATCTTGAGTTTTACAAGCTTTGCGTTTACCAATTGTATTACATCCTTAATTTTATGCGCGTGTTAGTGTAAATTTGAGTTCGTCTATGTTTTGACATAAATTTGATTTGGATACGAGTTGGGTCAAATATAAAATGCTTTTGTGATAATATTGTTGTATAATGTGAGTTTGTATACATTTCGACTAGATTGTGTTTGAAAACGAGTTAGGTGCGCTATAATATGTTTTAGTTCGAGGATAATTCAAGTAATTATATGTGTTGACGTAAATTTAGTTCGCAAACGAGTTAGGCCAGATCTACACTTTATCACAACGCGTGCAGGTCCGCCGCAACGCGCGGGTATATTTACTAGTATACATACATAAAGTAAATGGCCTCTAATTTTGTTTTTCTCAATTCTTCCTTTTTTTAAGATTTAGAGTTAAATACACAAATTCGTTATAATTTAACAATAACATGTTTGGTGTCTAATTTTTAGTAGGATAATAATTTGGTGTTTCTAGTTTCAAGTTGTCGCACTTTCATTGTTTAATGCTAACTTTTGTTGAAAAAAATTAAACAATATATGTAAAATGGCTATTTACCTTTTACTAGGCACGCCGCACACGAACCATTTGAGTAAATTACTAGAAAAATAAAACTAAAAAACTAAACAGTAAATATCATAATGCTTCTCAAGCTACTTATATCTCAAATGGACGAGACAGAAAGTTTTCAATTCAAGAACAAGATGCTCCTTTCTATTAAATTTTTATGAAAATCGTAACCAAAATTAGACCAAATATTTCTTTATATATCGGTATAAACATTGCAATGAACCATTACAATCTTTCATAAAGAAGACATCACAGTTTATGATTATAACTACTCATAGTTATATCAATAAAAACATCATCGGTAGAAACTAAGTTATTATCGGTTATCAGTAGTATAGAGTTACTATTGTCATCAGTAGTAACAAAGTTACTACCGATCCCTTTACCTACTAACTTTCATATTTGCTACGGATTCAGTTATAACTGGTATGAGTGTCAATTGTTTAAAGTTACATAAGTAAAAGTATCATAGGTAGATACTAAGTTGGTTGCAACTTACTACTAAAATATTAGTTCATTTGATCATCAATCTCAAGAAAATCTTCATCATGTGAATTCTAAGCATCTTTTAGTGCATAACTAAGTAACTAGCAATGGCCATTAGAGCGTTGTCCCTTGAACCCGGCTAGTGGCTAACGCCCTTAGACCCTTTTACCAATGGTCTTGTTGTCGAGGGGGCTACATCCTTTTATACTATCAAGGGTTCTTAACACCAGAAATCAGAATAATCTTGATGGAATGTGTAATTTATATCTTTTAAGTTGATGCATATTCTATATTCTCATTTGGTTTTATTTAAATTACAACCAAAATGGCCTAATGTCAATAAAATCACCAACATATATAGCCTTATAAAGTTTAAAAATCTTGTTTATGAACTTCATTTTATAAAGCAACTAGATTAGTGCCCCGTGTATTACATGAGTTGAATAAAATAAAATATTAAATAGTTTGTAACGAAAATTTATGAACTAAAAAACAATATTTTGAGATAAGATTTGATTGAAATTACGTATGAGTAAATAGTTTAAGTAATACAACAACGATATCATTATTTAAAGTTTCATTTTTTTTATTGTTTTGGCTCTTCTTAAAAAGTTGTTATTTTAAACATTTTGTTTGAAAAAACCATTTAAAAATAAAGGTAATTTTAAAATTTTCTTATCACAACTTCAAATTTTAATTACGTTTGTTTCATAAAATTTTTTTTCAATAACAAGGTTTCAAAATATTTCAAATTTAGAAAGTTAGATGTTTTACAAAAAAAAATCTATTTATACAAAAATTATTTTTAATATTATATTTATAGAAAAATCTCTTTTTTTAATTTATTAAAAATAGGAACAGGAAAATTAGATTTAAAAGTTCTAAATCTGTTACATGTGTCCCACCGAAAAGCTTTTTTCTATTAATACAGATAGATACTGAGATTATAACATTTGTACTTAGCTTAATCATTACAAGTTAATTATATTTAACATGACCATGGATGCTTAATTCAAGAAGATTAACTAAAAGAAACCTTAATAGATATCACTGTTTTCCAAAATCACAATACTGCAATTCTTAAAATTTAAATAGTTTGTGGACTAGATCACACCCTCTGGGCTACGTAGGTGGGCTGCAGCCCAACAGAAGAAATAGGTAATCTTGTATTAGGCCCAATCAAAATACATTTTTTTTCTTGTATTATAAGGGTTTTCTTTTTCTTTTTATTTTATAACTCTCAAGGAATTAAAACATGTATGTTTCTAGCATAGGGTTAGGGTTATTTGAGAACTTGTAAATATCTTAAGAATCACGAGAAATAATATCAATAGGTCATACTTTTTTAAATTTGATACTTTTTAAATATGGTTGTGTATGTTTGTATACATTAAAAACTATAAACAACATAAAAACCCATCAATCTAATGTTTGTATATGTTTTTAAGACTTTTAGTCATTTAGCTACACATGTTTAGATGTTATAACATATGTATGACTTACACATAGCAATGTAGATTACAAATTCGTTCATTGTTATCGTTTTGAACTTCAAGAGAGACGTCTAAATATTATATTTCAATCATTTTTTTATATAAAACATAAAAAAACTGTGTGTTGATAAGAGTTCTTGCGGTTTTGAAGATATTTGTGAGTTCTCAAATGATCATAACCCTTCTAGCATATCCCCACATCAGTAACAAAGCATATGCATTTAGTTTAATCTAAAATCTTCCTTTTGATTTAGTGTGAAAACCAAATAATCAAATATTACACATTATGAATGACCTTAATCACAAGAAAATAATTAAAAACTCAAGTAGTCAATTAAAGAAGAACTCTTTAATTGTCTTTCCTCATGTTAGTTATTTGCTAGCCGGTAGTGGTTTATAAAATCCTTTTCCGTTCAAAAAAATTTCAAAAAGAACTCTAATTTGAGTCAACACTTAATAAATGAGACCCTCTCTAGACATGATTGAAAATACGAAACCCACATCAACCTGGAGTTTGCTCCGGTTGAATAATGTCTCTTTAATTTGTTAGAGATCATCAACACAAATGTTTCACTTAGCAAAGAAGTGATCATCTTACGTTCTCCAGGGGCGGATACATTCAACTTTTGGGGGCCCTTGGGGGGGGGGGGGGGGGGGCTCCTCCCCTCTCTTTTATACACTAGTGAGCACCCGCGCTTCGCCACGATTTGATTTTAAATGTATATATGAACGTCGCAATGATAGTTTTTTGGATTATCATGATTTTAGTCAGTTCAATGGTATAAGCGCTCGGATTCTCGTGGATATCTACACATGCTTTAGTAATTCGTTATAATATCTTCATGATAGTATTACTGAACATATGATATTTAATAAGTCGTGGATATCAATTAAAACAAATACTTTAAAAGTATTTAAATAAAAACTATCATAAAATATAAAACATTGTATCATAATTAATGATATATTATTATTAGATTGTTATAGATACAATAACATAATAAAAACACACTACTAAATTTTAACACAATATTGTTGTTGTTGTTGTTATTAACCTTTTAATAAAAATAATCATTACTATTAATATCATTATATTTTTTTATTATATTTTTTAGACATATTAAATAATATATCATTTACTAACACATTTAGTCATAAATACAAAAGTTATCAACTACCCAAAATACCCCTAGAAAATATAACTATTAATTATTATAAGTATGAGTTCTATACTTAATTATTTAAATGGTATTTAGTTAGAAAGATATAAATAGTAAATATAAATTTAAATGTCATTTTAAAGTATTATAAATAATAAAATATTTAATGTATTGAATTAACTAATATCATATTATTAAATAATGTATTAATAATATGTATTAAATAGTGTATTAACTAAGAGAGTTTATTAAATAGGGGTAAAATTGAAACTATTACATAAAACATTTGTACTTTATGCTAAAAATATTATATTAGGCATCTTACAATTTGAATAAAATTACTATGTTGTCCTCCTAAAATGTATTATATAGTAACTAGTGGGTAACCCGCGCGTTGCAGCAGAGTGAACAATTTACAAGTCTGTACTTGTTATATTTCACTTAATTTATCAATTATTTTGTTTTATGGTTTAAATCTTTTATACGACTTATGATTATTATCATATATTAGAGCTAACATATTGTTATAAAACTAATTAGCATTAACAAGAATAGTTGAATGACTCAACTTTTAAATAAACATAAGCGTTGAACATGATTAAGTTTAAAGAATATTTTCAAGAAAATTTACATGCGACATAGTATAGGTTAAATTTTTTGATACAACAATGAAAAGGTTTGTTATGATATTAGATATTAAAAATAGATATATTAATAGAAAATCATATGGTATATTTCTTTGAAGCAGAATAAGTGTATAATAGTAAGATTTCTTATAATATTAAATATTAAAGCTTGCAATTTTTTATATGTTATCTTAAAATTATTGCAAAATTACAATCTTGTCTTAAATAGATGTTTTATAGATAGTAATAAATAATAGATTATATAGATATAGATTATTATTATTATCATCATTATAAAAGTATTTAGTAATTATATAGTTAAGTATTCAAATAGAATAATACTTATTTATAAGTTTATTATTATTATATTATTATTATTATTATTATTATTATTATTATTATTATTATTATTATTATTTACTATTATAAAAGTATTTAGTTAAGTATTCAAATAAGGTAATACTTATTTAAAAATTTATATGTTAATTTAAAATATTAAAAATTATATAATATTTAATGTAGTGAATTAAATAATCTTACAATGTTAAATAATATATTAATCAATGTATTAATTACAAGTGTGTTTATTAATAAGGGGTAAAATAAAAATGATTGCATTGAACACTTGTACCTAATGCTTAAAAAGTTATATTAGGTGTCTTAATTTTTTTGTAAAATTACATTTGTATTCTAATGTTTTACTTTATATAGTAGTATAGTGAACACTTGCGATTCGCCGCGGTTTGATTTTAAATGTATATGTGAGCGTCGCAATTATATTTTTTTGAGATTATCATGATTTTAGTGAGTTCAATGATATAAGCGCTTGGATTCTCATGAATATCTACACATGCTTTAGTGACTCGTTATTATATCGTCATGATACTATTATTAAACATATGATATTTAATAAGTCGTGAATATCAAGTAAAACAAATACGTTAAAAGTATTTAAATAAAAACCATCATAAAATATAGAACACTGTATCATGATTAATGTTATTTTATTATTAGATTGTTACGGATACAATAACATGACAAAAACATAATATTAAATTTTATCACAACATTGTTGTTGTTGTTGTTGTTAACCTTTTAATAAAAATAATCATTACTATTAATATTATTATTTTTTAGACATATTAAATAATGTGTCATTTACTAACAAATTTAGTTATAAATACTAAAGTTATCGACTACCCAAAATACCCTATTAGTTATTATATATATTAGTTGTATACTTAATTATTTAAATAGTATTTAATAAATTTAAATGTCATTTTCAAGTATTACAAATATATAATATTTAATGTATTGAACTAAATAATATCATATTATTAAATAATGTGTATTAAATAGTGTATTAATTAAAAAAAGTTTATTAAATAGAGGTAAAAATGAAACTATTGCATAGGATACTTTACTTTATGCTTAAAATATTGTATTAGGTGTATTTCAATTTGAGTAAACTTACTATCTTATCATCTTAAAATATATTATATAGTATAATTATTAACATATAGTATAATTTGGGTATTAAAAATGTTAGGCCCCTTTACGTTTTTGTCTAATCCTTTTATAAGGCTCCTAAATAAAATATAAAAGTTATTGAAGTTCTATCTTGTTATAAAGTCAAAACCCAATAAAGTTTAGGCAAATTGGATTTTAATAATTCAAACTATCACATATTGGCCGATAATAATTCACCTATCAATTTGGCCGTTAACACTCCCAACTTTCACTTTTATTACCAACAACAATCACAGTGACATAATTTTCAAATTTTTACGCTCGATCTGGACTCAATTCGGTTCGCAACAATAATTATGAATGAAATGAAGAAACATACAAGCTAAATTGAGATTAAAATAGATACAACGTAAAAATTTGAAAATTATGTCACTAGGATTACTGTTGTTAATAAAAGTGAAAGTTGAGAGTGTTAACGGCCAAATTAATAGTATGGATTATTATCGGCCAATAGTTAATAGTTTGAATTATTAAAATCCAATTTATCTAAAGTTTTACTCATAATTGAAACCCACCATCCCACTATCTTTTCAGGTTCACCCCAAAGTCTAAATCATAGCAGATACTACCAAATCATCGACCATCGACATTCGTTTCAATTCGGCATATTCATCTATCCGTCTTTCTTTGAAATTTGTTGAAGGCTCAAAGTTGTTCATCAATATATTGTCAAATGTCTATTTGCATTATTGTTCGAAATCGTCACTCGAAGCTGTTAAAATCCCAATTTGTAGGTTTACAATTATTTATCTTTTTTGAACTTGTGATACCTTTTGTAGATCACAATTAGAGGTTTTGTATTATTCTTATTCTTAAACTTTGAATTTGTATTACATATTTTAATACAGTTTTGATTTACTTTTGTAGATCACGAAATTTGATTTAGGTTTGTAAGCTAGAAATTTTTGTCATATTTCATACATCCTTCAAGTTCATTTCAAAGGGTTGAAATTTATTTTTATTAGTTTGAATTGTTATTTGTTATAAGATTTTAATGAAATTAACATGAAACTACTTCAAAACATGATGGCTTTCAATCCATATGATTATTTTTTTAAGTTTGATGTATCAAAGCTATTGAGATTGTGTAAATTTTATCTAGATGATTTTGAAAATGTGAAAAAAATTGTTCTTGCCCTTCAACTTGACTTATACATTGACAATCTGTGAAAAGATGATAGATTTGGTAACTTGAATGATATGGCCGATCTTGCTAGAGTTATAATGGAAACAAGAAAACATATCTCATTTTCTTACTAGTTTTACCTGTTGCAACTACAATAGTTGAGAGATGTTTTTCGATAGTGAAGATTGTAAAGTTAAGTTTGCGCAATAGAGTTGGTGAAGATTTTTTGAATGCTTGTGTAGCTTCTGCCGTAGAGAAAAAGCACTATGTAGTGTTATGGATGAAGCTGTAATTATACATTTTCAAAAGATGAAATCACGTAAAGAACAATTGTAATATGCCTTTCATTTTACTATATTTAGTAAAGTTTATTTTTGCAATTTATATGATGTTTACTTTTATCATGTTTTTCGCCCCCATCGAATAATAATCCTGAATCTGTCACTACTCGTCTCACTTAGCGAGGAAGTGATCACCTAGCCATAATCGTGTCACTTAATAAGGAAATAATCACCTAGCAACAACATCAAACTATACGGTGATAATGATCACCACAAATACAAGACATTAATAAGCAGTGGTGGAACCAGGAATTTTTTTCTAGAAGGTCATTATATTTTGATGACTTAATTTGTTACAAAACAACAACAAAAATTTTCAGGTCGTCTGATAGGGTCGGGTCGAGTCGGGTCGGTATAGACATAATTAAATTGTATTGAATATGTTAACAAAAATAAATACCAAAACAAATTCAATAAAACTTACATTTTATAGTTGTTATCTACAAAATGTCAAAGAAGAAGACAAATGTTGAAAATGATCCGATTCTTTAAAAATATTCCGCTCATTTTATTCAATGTACTTAATCCACAATATATTTTGTTTCAAAACTTAAATAATTGCATATGCTTAAAATCCATACAAATAATGAATTCATGGGTTGAAAATGCTTATCAAACTATGAAATATGATGTTGAATATTCACAAAACCATTTGATTTCAACGAAATACGAGTACATATTACCAAAATCCAGATTGTCATAGTGTGGTTAGCAACTTCAACCGCAAGCAGGCAACAATCTCTATCCATCAACTAGATCCAAGCAAAAACATAAACATGAAATCGATACATTTAAACTAAAATTGCATAGAACAATGATTGATAAAAACAAAAGATACCACAAGTAATACCTATAAGCAGGAACAATCGGAATACCAACCGATCAAACACCGGTTGATATTTTAACCATCACCAATAAATAAAAAAATTAAACCAACTTGGAATGAAATTAAAGCTTATACAAGGTTTTAGATAACTAAGCTTGAAACTTGAAAGCTTAAATAGTTGAAAGAATTGGAGCTTGGTAAATGATAGTCGGTATCCAATAGTCGCCGGCGTGCACAGGGGTAGTGGCGTAGTGCGACGGTCGATCTATGGGGAGAGGGTGTTTAAAAGGTCGTAAAGTGTGCAGCGTAGGGGAAGAGTTTGGGTTAGGGTTTTAATGTATATTAAAATCAAGGGTAAAAGTAGTTTTACAAATTATAAGCAGTGAAAAAAAAAACTAGTCGCAAGGGTCAAACCCATGTCCTAATTCCTGGTTCCATTGCTCGTTAAACTAGTGAACCGAGTCCAGATGTTAATTATTTTATGAACCTAAAAATACTAATGGGTTCACCCCCTGAAAAACTATGGGTTCACTCGCTTAAAAATCAATGGAGTCACTTGACCCATAAAATTAGGTGTAGTTCGGCCCTGCTAATAAGCATAATGATGAAGGTTTGACCACAAAATTCCTGTTTCGCTATTTTTCTTTTTTTTACTTTTATATTTGACATTCAACCTCTCTTAAAGTATGAATTTATGATGTTAGAGAATACAAAATAGAATATGTACATAAAATTGTTTATGAGCAAAGAAAATGTTTAAGCAAGTCAAATTCTATTGTGGCAAATACAAAATGTACAAGAATTTCTTTTATTTGACTTAGTATAGTGTAAGAGATGTCTCATAATCATTTATTTTCCATTGATACAATTTAGAAGAAAATGAATCAATGTACATAGAGGTGAAACGTTAAAAATAACAAGCGGTAACAAGTAAAAAAGTAAAAAGTAAAATAAACAAGTGAGGTAAAAAAAGATTTATAGAGAGCAAAAACATAAGAGAGAGATAGTAATAGAATAAGCTTTATCAAAGATAGAGGTTTATGCACAACGAGAAGGTAAAAGAGACTTCTTCTTTTTTTAATATGAAGTAAAATATGAAGAACAATGGATGAAGCTAAAAAGTTGGAAGGTCAGGCTAGGAAGTGTCGAAAGAGATTTAGTGTGTCATTGGTGAGGCTGAGAAAATAATTTTTTTTTTATTAAGTTCTTGGGATGCCCTTACAATGAAGGGTAAGCCCTTAATTTATAGGGTTACAAACAAATTTATTATTAATAAAAACAAAAAGAAATAAATAAAATTGAAATAAAACAAGTGTATACACACACGTACTAGTATAGATTTGATATTCTAAGTATTAAAAAGGTCATGTGCATACTTAGGGCTGCAAACGAACAGAACGAACACGAACAAGGCTTTGTTCGTGTTCGTTCGTTAAGAAATATACTTATTCATGAACTGTTCACGAACACTTACCGAACGAGATTTTTTGTTCGCGTTCGTTCATTAAGAAAATGAACATGTTCATGAACTGTTCACGAACACTTACCGAACGCAAATTAACACAATCAAAAGCAAACAAATACAAATAATTGTTCATGAACATGACGAACACCAAAAAACTCATGAACATAAACGAATACAAATGATTATAGATTTATTTTATAATAAATTTATATTTTTATTACAAACATTACACAAAATTAATAAAAAATAAATAAGTACTTAACATAAATATCAAAAAATACTTGATATAATAGTCATAAAAATAACTGACACAAAAATAAGAATATAAACGAACACATTATCGAACGTTCACGAACGGACATTACCGAACATAAACGAACACATTATCTAACGTTCACGAACATAAATGAACGAACGCGGCTTATGTTCATGTTCGTTCGTTTAACTAAACGAACGGAATTTTCTTGTTCTTGTTCGTTCATTTACTAAACGAACGAACATAAACGAACTTTTCGCCGAACGGTTCACGAACTGTTCACTGAACTTTCAGTTCGTTTTCAGCCCTATGCATACTCATTAGGGTGGGGGAGTCATAGATGGGTGTGGGATGTGATAAAGAAGTTGAGGTGGAAGGTGAGAGAGAGTGAAACGACATAATGAGATAATTAAAGGTGGAAGGTTGGAAGTGGTATGGTGGGGATGGAGATGCAATGAAGGAGAAGTAATAAGAAAGAAGTGTGGTGAAAACAAAGCCAAACCAAGATGAAAACAAAGCCAAAGCAAGATGAAAATCTAACATATGATGGTATTTCCAGCAGAAACACCAGCCCACCTACGATACCGACTAAAATGCTTCAAGCAAAATGATATATACACCGCAACGACTCCCCACCCTTATGTGATTTAGAAGTATGAATATATTTCAGCTTTTGGCTTGTAGATTTTCTTTCATATTCTTTGCTTATAAACTATGTTAATACAACTTTAATGTCTTTATGCCTCCAATGTGTTTTGTGAGGTATAAATGAGTGAAAGAGATCGAAATTATGTTTCCCGATGTAATTTAGATGTAATAAATTTTTTTAATGGTTATACGTTTATTGTTGGTTGTTATTCCATATGTAATTTAGATTTGACATACAATTTGTCATAATCTGAGTGATTCTTAACATTATAAAGCTATTCATGGCTATTTTTCTAAAATAATAACTTATATATATATATATATATATATATATATGAAAGAGTTCCTGAGAAAACCAATAGTTATGTGAAAACCAAAGAAAATCACGGAAACCAATAACATAATTCAGAAATTTTTTGTTATTTTAATTGTTAAAATGTTATTTAAGTATTTGGTACATATATGTTGAGCATACATACGAGAATGAAGAGTCTTACGTATACGTAACACTATGTCGAATGAAAAATGGTTACATATACGTAACCTATGTGTGCGTATATGTAAAACCATGCTACGGTTTTCATTTGATTCATACCTTTATTTATATATACTCACACATATACATAGAGGGTAGTGATAAAAAATTATTATATTATATGATCGATTTCATTGGTTTTCTCTAGTTTTCTCATAACATTGTGGTTTTCTTAGAATCCTTCCTCTCTCTCTCTCTCTCTCTTCTTTCTCTCTCTCTCTCTCTCTCTATATATATATATATATATATATATATTATATATATATATATATATATATATATAGGGTAGGGTTATCTTGAGAAACAATATTTTTTGTGAGAACTCTAAGGACCAATATAAGTCACACATTTTAATCACATGAAAGTCAAATGTCATTTCCACTTTTTTTTAAAACGTTCATAACTTTTTTTACGACATTATTTTTTCAAAAAAAATTTCACTTTTTTTTAAAACGTTCATAACTTTTTTTACGACATTATTTTTTCAAAAAAAATTTCACCATTAATTTGTGTATTTTTTTATCTTTCTAACGCCTACCATATTGATATACTTTTTTTAAAAAAATCATCCATCTGTTATTTACTTATGTGTAAATCTGGTTATACACATGTATAATACCGGATTTACACACTTTCGTAAAAAAACGAGAATTTTTTATATTTTTTATATTTTTTTATGAAAGAGGGAAACGATGGAAACATTTTCGTGTTTATATTTTTATGTTATTTTTTGTTTTATAAATTTTTTGTTATGTTTTGTAAATTTTCTATTAAAAACTAGTGGCTCACATTGATTCCTAGAGTTCTCACAAAAAAATGAGTTCTCATTTGAACCTTCCCCTATATATATATATATATATATATATATATATATATATATATATATATATATATATATATATATATATATATAGTTTATGGTACAAAGCCTATAATTCCTGCGAAGGGTACGAAGTAACGAGTACCATTGATATAAAATATGAACGATTCAGATTTAAGATGCAATAATCACGCAATGAAATGTGGCTAAAGGGGTAGAATTGTAAATAAACTACAATTGTTGACTTGTTTTAAATTCCCCCCTTTTTTCAAACATATATAACTTTTTCATATGACATTATTTAAAAAAAATACATATACATATATACATATGTATACATATACATATATACATATATATATATACATATATACATATATACATATGTATATATATATATATATGCATATATACATATGTATATATATATATATGTATATATATATATGCATATGTATATATATATATATACATATATATATATATATATATATATATATATATATATATATATATATACCTATACATATATATATATATACCTATACATATATATGTATATACATAGATATACATATATATATATATATATATATATATATATATATATATATATATATATATAATTTTACTTTTAAACTTGGTAAAATTTACTCTATTCAGATTTTGAAATTCAATCTTCTCAACACATTTTTAACTTTCACTACTAATCTAGTGATAGATAATTTGCTACTCATGGATTTGCTTATACATAAAGTTTATGAACAAGATATGGATAATTAAATGGCTTAATCTTATTAACTCAATCCGTCAAAGTTATCTATGATAAGTTAATTATGTGTCTCTCTCTTACACGTAAAACAAAAATAAAATATTTCTTAATTAGGACATTAAAACGTCATTGAAAAAAGGAAAATCAATAAAGAAAAATATAAATAAGAAGCCAACTAGGCACATGTCCACAACCAGTACTCCAGTAGGTAGATTTTTTAATTCTTAACGTATCCATGAGATCTAACTTTTATATTTAACGGTTCCGTTCATAATATTCCAATATAACTATTATGTTTTATAAATAGTTAAAAAAACTAATTGGTTCGAAACTTGCTTTAAACTTCACAGTTTAAATATTAAAATTAAAACAAAAAGAGAGAATTATAATTTTATCATATAATATATGATTAAAAAATTTGTAGTCACAATCCAAAAACTGAAAAGACTCGTTATTTTTCTTTACATAAGTTAAGATTTGCAAACCAAATAAAATCTCTACAGAATTAGAAGAGATTGATTAATTAAACAGCTTTTTTTGGTTTCTATTGTATTATATTTTTTCAATTGTATTATATATTAAATAAAAAAAAGATAACCCGACAGAATTCAACCTAAGACAACTATTTTTTTTGAACGGCAAATGACGACCCTGCTTCGGAGGATAAGTGTTATTTTAATCGGGCCTATCTATCCGTCTTCCAGCCGGAACCACACCCTCCAACCCCCTCAGAAGGAAACCCATTGCTGTAAAAACCATATGTCTCAACTCTGAGCATTTTATTCAAAGTAATACGTAAACCCATGACCTCCTAATATTTATATGTTATGTGTATCTTATCTTAACCAGTTGGACTAAAGATAATTGATCAAGCTTAGAGCATTCACAGCAGGTTTGGTATATTTATGTGAGTGTAATCCTTAAATTATATGGAATGGTTGTAAGTGATTGTGAGTGGATGAGAGAGAAATATTACTGTTCAATCTGTAAATTTAAGGAATTACTGTTCAAACCCTTATTATTTTTTAATATTTTTAAAAAGTTGTTGTGAGTGTAGGAGAAAGAAAATGTAATAATAAAAGTATAAAAAAATATTATTTAATTAAAAAGATGGAAGAAAGAATAGTGTTTTTAGTGTAATTATATAAATAAAGATAAGGAATGAACTGTGAATGCTCGACAACTATAATTCAAGTTGATATATATTTAAAACACATAAAACATGACAACACTAATAAAAAAAATTCCTAAATCAACCACCGGTATATCATACAAATCTATACATCAAAATAGTAATTACAATCCAAAAGAAAGACTCATTATTTCTTTTTCATAAATAAACCCAAACAAATATTCTCAACCATAAATTAAAAAAAAAAAACCATTTATATCCTGCATGTGGAGATCTCGTGGGATACCCATGATACCCGCTGTCACTTTACCCCACCGACAAAAATAATAAAATCAAACAAAAACCAACCACCAACAACCCAACGCCATAACCACCGACGCCGCCACCACCCTTCCGCCGCCACTAGCCGTCTGATCCGCCACATCACCGTCACCATAGTCGTCGGAACCATCCGGCCCCGGCGCCTCCGCCTCTTCCTCCGCCTTGTCCCCCTTCTTCTCCGCCTTCTTCTTCTTCGTCGCCGCCTTTGGTGCCGCCGCGGGCTCGTCCGCCCCCACCGTACCTTTGAATATTATTTTAAATAAGATTTTGTGTTTTGTACCATGATTTGTGAGTATATTTTAAAAAGTGTTTATATCATAAATGTTAATTAAGAAAGTGTTTACGTGACAACCGGTAAAAATTCTTTTACAATAAAAAGAATCGTAAACACTTCCATAATTAGCATGTATAAAACTACTACTTCCCTAATGACATTTATACTAGAAAATTCATTTCTTACCAAAAACAATAAGTATATCCAAATAAACTCAATTCAAACAAAATTTTACCTTTGAATATCTCCTTAGGCTTCAACACCTTATCAATGGTGTAAATCGCTATCGGCTCTTCATCAACCACCGTTCCAGTGATCGTCGCCGTGACGATTTTCGTCCTCAACGTCACGTCGTTACCGTCGTTCTGCACCGTGAAATCGTACTTCTTCTTAGCCCCTTCGGTCGCTAACGTGTTCATCAAGCCATTGCTAGATCTCAACATCCCCATCGAATTATACACCGGTACGCCGTGGTAAAGCAACAATGACATCTTCTCCGGGGCCGTTAGGTTCTTATACTTTGGCGCGAACGCTGAAATCGCATCGTCGTCGGGACAAAACACCGTCACTCCGCTTTCTACGTTGCTCATAAACGTTCCGATCGCTCCTGAGCTTGTGAGCAGGTCGTGGAACGCTTGACATCCGTCACGTTGTAACAAAGAGGTTAAATTTAGATCTGGGGCCGCGGTGGGTGCTTCGGCCTCGGGCGACTGTAGCATCGCGCTTATTTGGATGACGGAGATGTTGTACGGCATCTCGAGGATCGATTTGACGTAAACGGTGTCGGTTTGGGTTGGATTGTCTTCCGGAGTAAAACGGACTTTTCCGCCTTTGGCGTCAGTGATGTGGACATATCCGGCAGTTCCTACGTAAGATGGTAAAAGAATGAATTAAATTATTATATATTTTATTATTTTGAGTAGTTGTGTTATAATAAAGTAATAAATTAATAATATATCGACTTATTATAAGGAAGTTTAATTAATATTGTGGTTGCGTAGGCTCCGTACTAGAAACTCTAATATGATATATTTTAGTACCTGGGGCTTCACCGGTGGCTTGGTACATGGTGGCGGTGGAGGTGGAGCCCTTGGTGACTTGGTGGAGCTTTTTGGAGCCGAAGTAGTCGGCGAATACGTGGAGAGAGAGGACATTTTTCATGGTTTGAAGAGAGAGGTGTTTGGAGATTAGCGATGACATGTCGTCGTTATCCACTGCACAGACAGTTATTGTCTGACGGCGGTTGATTTCGTTGGCGAGGTGAGTGATGGTGAGGTAGTGGTTGAAGGTAGAGAATTGGGGGTGTTTCGCTAGGATGCGGGTAATGTTGTGGGCGCGAACGGTGGCGGTGAGCGAGAGGAGGAGGAGGAACGAGAGGGAAAGCGGCAGCACCGTCTTCATTGGTGGCGGTGCAATGGCGGTGATGGTGGTGGCGGTGGTGATGATGGTGGTGGTGGAATTGAAAGATAAAGCTAGTGGAGTGAGTGGCTTGTGTGTTTAAAGTGTTGTTATATACACGCAGATAACAATTAATATGTCCACGTTGAAATGTAGTATACGAGATGGCTTTTTTACAATATTTTATTAGGATTTTAATAAATATATGTAGGTTTATATTTAGAATTTTAATTACTTAACCCATGACTCATTTGCTATACTAATTCCTAGTGAGAATTTAATTAATAATAACTTTAGCTTTTACTTTTATTGAATTTTAATAACTTAAACCAATATAACACATAGTGATAATTTGATTAATGATATTTTTAGCTTTTACTTTTGTTATTAGTAACAAAAACACACTTTCTTAATATTATCACACTTAGATTTTCATTTAGGAAAGATTTTTTCTCATATCACCTATAATAACTGTAAATTTATATTAGTATACTAGTAAGATTGTTTTGAACTTTTGATAACAAATGTAGAAATTAAAAGTGTCGAATTCTTAAATATATAAATTATGACCAACCAATGAATTATTAAATTATATAATAGTTTTCTTGTTTGAATGTAGTTATGGCATGAACTCTATATTCTTAAATATCGACATTTAAGAAGTTAAGGGGTAAAATTTTGAGTTTTATTTATTTTTCTAGTGGGCTTAAATGAGTGTCGGTTGCACTATTTGAAAATAAAGTTTTTCTTCTTTTAAATTTTTCGTTACCAACTCTCACCAATTGCCAGCCTGTACGACCAACCGTTAGCATAAAAAGCCAAATTTCAACGTTCGATGGATACTTTCGTTGTTTAAATACACATAAATAATTTTTTAGTTTGTTTGTTTCCGTTTGCACACACCTTATTTCTTTTTCATACCGACAACCTTAAATAAAAATAAAATATTATATTTGTTGAACGGCTAATTAGATCACTGACGAGCAACATGCCAACCTAATCATCTTCATGACTCGAGTACGGAACTTTAAGGCACTAAGTTGGCACGTCCTCGAATGGAAGCTCATGTATCAGTCTATTATCATCTGTCCCGTACCTGAAATCATAATTAGAAAAAAAATCTACCGTAGGTGAGAAAACTCTATAACCCAATTTGAAACTCCCTATTTATTTTGCTTTATGTGTGACTTGAACCCAACACTTACCTTATTTTAAAATACTTTTTATTTGTCACTTTAGCATATAGAAAAGATAAATTTTATAAAAAATTTAGTTAACGAGTTAAACCATCGAACGACTGCCACTTCCTTAAAACTTTTATGCCACTTCCAACTTTGATTATAGTATCTCTCCAAATCAAATATAATTTATATAAAAACTCTTAATCTATACTATTATTAATCATATGTCTACATGTTGCAAAATTTATATCCCTATCATTTGATAAAGATGCGATACATTAAAACCAAAATATCCTCTTGGGGACAAACATAATATAAATGTTCAAGTTTTACCTCTACTTCAAATGCCTCTTTTAACGATCCTCACACTACTATTTACCTCGAGATGCAACTACCGACAATTCTATACAACGAGAACAACCTGTCGTCTCATCTCCTACAATTTTTAAAACATATGTGCAAACCTTGCCCCTATGTTCTCCAAATCCTAATGATATCCTCTCACTTGTTATTGCACAAAAATTTCACTTGTTATTGCACAAAATATTGCCAACACGACCTCTACAGACTAATAATGACTATAGCATGTAAAGACTTAATCTTCAATTGGGACCTCTACCATTATTTCCCAATCAAATCGTACTTTTGAGCTATAAACAATTTTTATATTCAAACCACATGATTCGATATTAGCCGTTGCTTTTGATCACTTGGCCCAAGTCATTTTCATATACTCACTAAACCTCAGCCCCACCAAAAGAAGTGTGTTTGGTGATTGTGGTTCCATCAACATATTTTAATGTAGTCACATTTGCAAATAAAACTAAAAGAATTAACTCGAAGTGAAGTACATGTTTTGTATAAACTTGCTTGAAATTAAATTATTAAAATAGAAAGAATTACATATATCCTCTTAAAAACTTGGTAAATTACATATTTTTCAAAACACAAGTTTTCAATGCTGATGTCTCCATCCCTCCACTGGAGATAAAAGGATTAGGAATCGTTTTTGTTTTGTTCTTCGAGCGTAGACCATCATCATTATCTTACTCCTTTCTTGCGGCCAGACCCTTAAAGAGGTTAGTATAATCATCATCATCGTCTTTTCTTCTTGAGCCGTAAGCCATCATCCTCAATGTTCTGGGTTGTGATCAGACTTCATAACTGATTAGTTGCTTCGGGTTGTTGTATTTGGTGGTGGTTCGCATCAACAGTTGATTTCAAGCTAAATTCAAGGTTATAATTTAAAATTTTAATCGAGTTACATGCATTTTTGTGTTCCATATTAGAGGCAACCAACGGGTGGGGGACAATGTCATCAAGATTAAGGTTTTTTTAATTTTTTTATTGTATACTATGTTATAACCCCGTGTATTACAAGGGTTAAATAAGAAAAATACTTATATTTATTAACGAAGAGTTAGTAATTGTAAAACATTAAATATGAAAGTAATTTGATTAGCGTGATTTTGAATTTATTTGTATATACAATTGCAAGCTATGTTTGGGGTTTTATATATGCACTTTCATGGCATTAGTTTATTTTTTTTTAATTAATTGTTTTCCTTTTTAGATTGTGCTTTTCAACAAATAACAAAAGTAGAATGTTTATTAACAGATGGATCGTTGTTGTTGTTTATTTTATTCAGCAAGAAAGGGAACTAAAACTGTTTGATCAAGGTAAAGTTGGATCTCTTTCTAAACGGTGAGATTAAGGATGATGAGTTTGAATACGTAAAAATACTTTTCAAATGCTATGACTAATAAGATATATAAATTTTAAATGAAAATATGGGGATATATGTCCATGAAAGAACATGATGTTGTGAAAGATGCATTCTTTGTTATTACAATCACATTTTATAATGTTACTATTTGGAGAAGCCTAAAGGTACTATGTGAAGATGCATGCCTTGTTATTAATACATTTGATAAGAATGTTAATTTTGCAAACATTAGATCTTTGGAAGTACAACTTTCAGGTAAGAAACTGGTAATTGCTGCTGTGTTTTGGAACGTTTTGAGAGGACCAAAGTTGAATTTGTGGTTGTAAAAGCAACACAAAAGAAAATCATCAACTCATAAAGAAAGTTTAAACAAAGGTGTATTATTTTTCTATGATTTAGTTTGAGTATGTTATAATCTTTAATAATAGGTATATTAAAGTGTAATTGTTTAAGAGTTGTTAGGATTAAAAATAGAATTTGTACCAATGTCATAACCTATTAAGTATACATTCTTTATTAACTAAACGTTCTGAACAATATGGTTTAAATAATCCTATTTGCAGGCTAATCATATTATGCAGATGGATTCATGGTGGCACAAATGCTGCAGTTGAGAGATCATGGGATAACCGCAAGATACTGTTGTTCATAGGATTTGTTGGAAAATTCAGGCTATTGCTAAGGTATTAAATATTGGTGATTACCACTATTGTTTTGTATATATGTAGCGTTTAACACAAAAACAAGGTAGACATAAAGGTAACAATAAATACAACTCTTTTAAGAAAAGATTTACCAAATCTTTAGAGTTATAATCATTTAAACTACATATGCAAACCACAGTTTTCCAACTAACTACACTTCTTGCTTAATGCAGGTGCACAACTGTTAGATTAATCAATAGTCAACTCAAGTAGAGTAGTAGGATCATCAACACCACATTGAGATCTGATTTCCCTTTATTTTGGGATTTAGTCAACGATGGACTCCTTGGAGAGCATTTGAAAACGGGATTACCTTCGTCTAGTATACACTCACTCTCATATGAACTTAGTAGTCAACACACTAGTGAATGGGGAGTTAAAAAGGTTTACTAGCAAGTTAGTTGTTTCAGAAAGTGCCTTGCACGAGACCCACAATGGTCGAGGTAACAACACGAGCGCTAACGTCGCGGAACTCTGCGCACAACGCGCGCGTGGGGTAAAACCTAGTTTTACATTAATTTTATACATTGATAACCTTATCAACCTTTAAATTGGCTTCAACGAAAGTGTTGAGATTTGTGTAACTTTAATAAAACAATTAACTCATAAATATAATAATCATAAACGACACTTATGTCAATTAGAACTATTTTTCATACCAAAAGTGAAATTGGGATGTAACTAACTACAAAAAATTTTCATAAGTAGTTATAATGTTATTCTTTGGCTAAAAATGCCCACGAGCTAAGTACTTGTACCAACACAACAATCAATCAAAACTTAAAATTTGTATTGTAATGTATTTGTGACACCTAAATGCGGATCAGGGGTGTGCATGAGTCGGTTTGATTTGCTTTTGGCTTAAAACCGAAACAAAAAAACGGTATTTCGGATTTTGGGTTTTCAAAACCATTTGGTTTTGACTTTTTGGTTTTTGGTTTTGGGTTTTCACTTCGGTTTAGTTTTGGTTTTGGTTTTTTTGGGTTTCACTTCAGTTTTGCTTTTAGTTTTAGTTTCTAGATTCTAAAAGCGATACGTTGTTAAAATACTAAAAATAATCTATGTATGTTTATAAGTTACTTGACATTTGAATAACTAGAATCCATAAAATATATACAATTTTTTATATATTATTAATATAATATCATATATAAACACTTTGGTTGGTTTTGGTTTGTTTTTTTTTGTTTTGGTTTTGTTCGATTGGGCTTGGTTGTAATATGATCCGGTTCGGTTTTTCTAGTTTTTGATTCCGTCAAAACTAATACCGAAGCAAAACCAAATATTTGGTTTTTGAAAAAATTCAACCCAAATCATCGGTTTTTGTTAGGGTTAGGTTTTTAGGGTTCTGTTGCGTCGGTTATTCTAGTTATTTTGGTTTCATGCACACCTTCGACATACCTTAATGATTTGCTTGCAACTAACAGTAACCCAAACTGGACACACATAGTCATTGCATGTTACATCACAAGAGACAATTTAAACTTGCAACCATATACACATCAAAACATTTTATCCAAACATTGAACTAACTCGGATACAGTCCCAAAAACAGTTATGAAAAGGGGAAAATTATACTCACAACGATGAGCTATCTGATCAGGTCCGTACACCAATCGGCGAGTTCCATAAACACTTTACAACTCTGTAACAATTAACCTTCACATCAAGACATTTCCTTATTGACCGTGAAATCCCTCAAGTCATCCTACCATATATAATATCACCCAACTTGTCCTACTCACGTCCGTGACCTTAGGCCGAAGTCCTCCGCCTCAAGTCGATGTTTCTATCACCACTCTTGATGAACATGCGTCAAAGAGTCAGGGTTTACGCACACTCTCGACACAGTGATCAGATGGACTCAAACACCATATGCAATCCCTATCGTGCAAATTCTCGTGACAACCTCACGGTTATAAAATGACACTACATTATTCATTTCATACTTATGCCGGATCATGTCCCGTGAAAAATTCGTTTATCCAAAAGTGATTGTTTTCCTTATCACATTAACCATATGCATTCTAACTACTTAGATACCAGTTTGGTTATTTCTAAATCCGCGATTTACCAATTAGAACCTTACCACGACAAATCTGAGCTCACAACTTGTCGTTGACTTCCAGGAAAACGCCACCTCGTGATCTAACGTTACGCCGGAATTTCACATGTCACACTTGCATTCATATATGGCCATAACTTCGTACTTCCAAGAGTTTAAGGCTTACTAAAGAGAACCAAGCTCAAAACGTCCATTCTAAGCCAAAACAATCACCACAGACGCAACCGCACGGTTCGATCGTCACAACGAGTTCTCCGACACGTCTAAACTGTAGAGAGAGTTGAGTTCGGGTAGAGAGAGAGAGAGAGAAGACCAAAATTAAAAATTATGAAGTGGTGAAAGTCAGAATATTGGGTTTTTATACCATTTTTGCCCGACAGGGCTCTTTGGGTAATCGCTGCTCAAACCTTAGCAGTCAATTACCGCCTTAAAAAGGCATATTCGCATATTCCAAATGAGATGTAAAATTTTTCGTGGAGGTTAAGCCACACCATGACGGTCCGCAATCACCTTAACAATACCATGTTTCCTTAACGATTCGTTATCAGACCTTGTGGTAGGATCCTGAACCTTTTCCCCCTTTAGCCGTCCGTTATGGCCGTCCTTCGCAACCCATAGCATAGAAGGTTTCACCATCAAACTGCTTTCTTGCAAAATAACAAAACATAGCCTGATCAACATTTAAGATAGGAATGACTTGACTTGAGAAGATGTACCAGAAGGGTGGCCGGATCGGAATTGTATGAAGGCGTGGACTGGCTAACGATGGAAAAAACCTAAAATTAAAGCAAAAGAAGTAATGTAGATGAACGTTCAATGAGAGGATGAGCGATTGTTGAAGAACAATTTAGGGTTTTTCGTTAAAGAATATGGAGATTTAGGCAAAATAGGAGGATGAATGTGGTTAAGTGATGGATCGGGTTTAGGTCCGCATAAAAGTACAATCAGTTCATAGGGGGAATTAGGCGGGAAACACAAGTTGATAGTAAATGTGAGCTTGACATGTGTACCTAAATCTAAATGATTATTAGAAGTAAGATCACATGTAAACCCAGAGCACCATCGAATTGCAAATGTTTGATGTTGTAGAAATAAAAATTTTCAACAAGAAGTTTGAGGTGTTTAAAGTAATCAGCCATTTGAGAGGCTGACACAATGGGTTCATCCTGGTAGAGCGACTAACAATGTCAATATAGATAATGAAATAGTGATGCTTAGATCAATACACATTGGACGCATGTCTTCATAAATCACACAATACATAATATGTAAATGCAAAATAGAATAAGTAATAAAAGAATGCAATGACAATATGGTAGATTCAGATATGATACAAGAATTACAATTTTGATTTAAAGATTTATGTGACCTGTTTAGAAAAAAGGAAGAATTACATATATCTCTCTATAAACTTTATTAATTACGTATATGCCCAACTAAAATTTTTAACTACATATATCCTTTTATAAAACTTAGTTAATTACATATATACCCAGATTAAAATTTAATTACATATATCCCCTTTTAAAACTTAGTTAATTACATACATACTCAAACTAAATGTTTAATTACATATATCTGTTTTATTAATCATAAATATTACATATTTAACTATTTTATTACTTTTATTAAAAATAACTTAATAATTAGTATTTTACTTTTATTTTTATTAAATTATGTTTTTCCTTCTTTACTTGCTTTTCGAGTTTTGATTATTTATTAATATTTCTGTACTAATGTTTTTTACGTTCTTTTTGTTTTTTTACCGTTTTATGCTAATTTTTTCCGTTACTTGTAGAAAACACTTACAGTCTCATTATGCAACATATAATTATGTGTTCGGATCATGTTGCATAACGAGATTAGAAGTGTCTCATACAAGAAGCAAAAAAATTAGCATCAAAAGTTAAAAAGGCAAAAAGAACATAGAAAACGTTAGTATAAAAATATTAGTAAATAATCAAAACTCGAAAAGCTAGTAAAAAGAAAAAAACATAATTTTATAGTTTAATAATAAAAGTAAATACTAATTATATAAGTTCCTAAACCCTAAACCCTAAATAATCAAATGGATAAATATATAATATTTATGTTTAATAAAACGGATATATGTAATTAAACTTTTAGTTTTTCTTAGAAGGGGATATATGTAATTAAAATTTTAATTTGGGTATATATGTAATTAACTAAGTTTTACAAGGGTATATATGTAATTACAAATTTAAGTGGGTATATATGTAATTGATGAAGTTTATAGGGGGATATATGTAATTCTCCCTAGAAAAAAATACGAGAAAACACGAAATCAAGATGTCGGGAAAGAGAGCTAACAACATGACTAAGGGGCTGTTTGATTACCGCTGACTCAGTAAGATCTGACTGAGTCAGAAGCTGACCCAGTTAGAAGTTCTGACTGATTCTGCATCTGATTGAAACTTGGCTGTTTGATTCAGTATCTGACTGACTCTGCTGAATGATAAAAATAATCATATTGCCCCGAAGTTCTGACTAGTTTGTATTTAACTGGTCTTGTATAATCAATAAATCAGATTGAATTCATAAATCAACACTAACTTCGCCATTAATTAAAGATTAACATATCAGAATCATCATTGAACAACAGATAACTTCATATCCTAGCACGGGTTGCCCTAATTTTGAAGAAGGGCAGTGGGTACCCGAAGCATAGAAAGCAATCATATCACTTACCGGTGACGAGGTGGGAGTCGCGAAGTGCAGCAGCGGAGGAAGGGAGGGCGGGAGTCGCGAGGTGCAGCAGTAACCGACACCGACGGGAGTCGCGAGGGCGATGAAGAGGACCGGGAGGGCGATGAAGAAGATGAAGAAGATGAAGAGGACCGGGAGGTGCAGCAGTAACCGTAGGGTGCAGGGAGGGCGGAGGGCGATGAAAGGCACGGGAGGGCGATGAAAGGCAGGGGAGGGCGGAGGCCGATGAAGAAAAAGGGGGCATCGACCCGGTCAGTGATTAAATGGGAGAGGACTGGGTCAGTTAAGTCCGACTGGGTCAGTGCCATTTGGAATGCAAAACAAACGGGCTGATCGGGCTGACTGAGTCAGCCGGTCAGGGTCAGCCCCGGTCAGAAGTTATCAAACACAGCCTAACCTTCGTTAACTTTTCTGTTAAATTGATGTAAAATAACCAAAATACCCTTTCATAAACAAAAGGGCCATTTATGTAATTAACTTTATTCTAATCAGGGACAATTTATGAAATTATTCTAAATTAAAACCCAACCCCAACCCTGTCCTCCGACTAAGAAGAAGGCTGTTAAAAGCCAGTTACCGGCGGAATCAACATGGTGACCAAGCACACCATCACTACTGCCTTCTTCATCTCCCCTTTGCTTTCCCGACAACCACCCTCCCTGAAATCACCGCCTCCTACCAAATTACGAACATCATCATCATCGGTGACCAAGCTCACCATCACCGCCGCCCTCTTCATCTCCATTTCTCAACTCTATGTTCTTTGATTTGGGCAACCTAGCTAGCACTAGTGCAACCACCACCCATACTCGCCCACTATGTCGCAACCCACCACCTGTTCTCATCGGATTCAAATTTTCTTGTAGAGAAAGCGATGATGATGGGGGATTTCAGATATGATTAGCGAGAGGGGCAGATCATGAGAGCAAGAAATAGATGGGGGGAGACAAATGGGTTTGAGTAGATTTCAGGGCGATGGAGAGTTTTTCACGTGTTGTGAGGTGGTGGACTAGTGGTGGTCGGAGAAGTTCAGGTGTGTTGGTGCCATGGTGGTGGATCGGTCGTTGTCGGAGTAAGCAAGGTCTGATGGTTCCATGGTGGTGGCCGATGACAAATGGGCAACTTTATTGGAAAGTTTAAACAATATGCAAATATGGCTACTTAAATAGAACTAATTACATAAATAGTCCCTTTAGATTAAAATAGAGTTAATTACATAAATGATCCCTTTAGTTAAAAATGGTATTTTGGTCATTTTGCCATGATTTAACAAAAAAATTAACGGAAGTTAGTGTTAATACCCAATCTCATTGTAAAATTGAAATCATAAAACCTTAAGTTGTTACTAGAAAAAGTTAGTATCCAAACCTGTTATTTTCACCAAACCACAAGGATTATTTATGTAATTAACTCTAGTTATATCTATAAAATTGTAGTAAACAAATTTACTACACCCTAAATACAAATCTTGATGGGTTTATATTTATTCTCTTGAAAAGAAAAGTTGGCGGCATTTGTCATTGGTCATTCATCCTCACTTATTTTTTCATCTTTTGTACTTTCACTTCTAACATTTTAAATTTTTTTGTAAAATTTCATTTTAACCCCTCAGGTTTCTAAAATATTAGATCTACTCATATACAATTTTACTTAAAAAACTGATTTCTTACGTTTGTATATTTATGTACGTGCCGGTATAAATTCAAGTCCGTTTACATTATGACGTAAATTTCGTTTAGAAACAAGTCAAGTCAAATATAAAAACTTTTCATGCTAATTTTTATATACGTTTAAGATAATCTATGTTTCGGCGTTTGTCTATGTTTTGATGTAAAATTTGTTTATAAGTGAGTCGGGTCAAATATTAAACATTTACTTGCTTATTTTTACAAGCGCATTGAGTTGTTCTACGACTTGACATAATGTAGTTTGGAAACGCTTTGGGTCAAATATAATATATTATCATTAAATGGTATCAATTTAAGTTACTCTATGTTTCAATGTAAATTTAGTTCGGAAACGAGTCGGGGAGATTGTAATGTTTACTTTATCACGCCGCATGTGACGCCGCTGCACGTGCTTTTTCATGTACGTTTTGAGTTTCTCTACATGTCGACATATATTTTGTATGGAAAACGTTTTCATTTAACGGTATAAATTTGAGTTATTTTACGCGTCAATGTAATTATAATTCGAATACAAGTCATGTTGATTGTAGTCTATACTTTATTGCGTCGCGTACGTCGCCACAACAGACACGGGTAAAAAAACTAATTTCTAAGTAAAAAGAGTGAGGTTTAATAATTAAAAGAAACTCGCGTTGTACCCAGCTGATAATGTTGGATACGGTAACATGATCAGATGTGTTTACCAAAATTATTTCTCAAATCGTTATCGTCGCTGTTTCTATCAACTTACAACTAAAACCACTTCGATCATCATTTAAGGGCAAATGTTCATCACTGTTGTGACACAAATTAACCAAATCAGTTGGTTCATAGCAGTAAGCGGTGGTGTAAATGTTCCATCGAAGGTAAGTCAATTTCACAGGTTTGATTTGATGTTGTTTTTACCATTTTGAGTTACAATCTCGCAAAACGCTGTTTGTTGTTCCGTTCCGATGAATCTCCTGATATGGAATATTGGAATGTTGTTGATAGATTGATGGATGATTGTTGAACAATATTAGTTTTAATCTTGTTGAAAAACAGGAGAAGAAGTGATGCACTGTAGATCTTGAATCAAAAGTAGAAAAGATGATTTAGATGTAGAAGAATCAGAAGAAACTAAATCCTGTTGTTGATCATGAACAAAGCAGGGTCTCATACCACAATAACAGGATAATATGAGGTAATCTCTCAATCTGTCTACGATGAATGAATGAATCAATAGTACATATGATCTACCATACATAGAGAAGTGTAGGAGATTGAGAGTACAACAAACTAAGCCAACTAACTGTAACAAACCAGCTAACTAACTATATGCATGAAACTGAATATAAGCTCTTGTAAGTAACTTATCATGTCATGTATTTGAGTCTTTGAAACCGAATATAAGCTCTAACAAGTTGGTCCCAAACGCAACATTAACCATAGAGCATTGATGTCTGCTTGTGTTAGTGTAATTAGTTGAAAACTAAGTATAAGTATGCCATAAACCTCATAATTGAATAGTAGTATGGCAAACCAATTGGCAGTTTGGTTAGTTATGGCATATTTACTCAACCTATGCTTTGGTATCATCTCTTCTTAAAAGGATGGCCCCAAACATGAAGTAATTATACAATTTTCTGATCAGAGTGATGAATGTGAGATTTTGATGTTCTATCAAGTTGAAAAGTGGTAAAAATGTAACCCAGGAATGGAGAATGGATGATTTAAAAAGTGGCAAAGCGGTAAAACTATGAAGGGATGAAATTTACAAGTTAATTATAAAGATAATTTGGTAAATATAAGTTTTTAGTTTGATTTGTTTTGGTTTATGTCCTATATTTTAGAGTTCGCTTTAAGCCTCCAAAAAGGTTGAGCCAAATCTATGACTCTATCTCTTACATAAGATAAGATGAAGGTGTAGTCTCACTTAGATTGCCCAAAATATTACATACAATCAGCTACAATCTTGTGCTACATATCCAAAAATAACAATCATGTTATTATCTCTCTTTGAATCTCTAAGTATTATATACATTATAGCTTGCTCCGAATCTATACACAATATACAATGAAGCAATCAAGCTATGATCTCGCTCCAGTTGATTGAGGAAACAACACTCCTATAATATAGACTGACCTCGCTCACATTAAAACGATAAATTTTGTCATATAATTTGGTCATTCAGCATTCTAAAGAGGTCTTTAAGGTTTGGTCCTCTATTACACAAATTCACTTCTAAAAAAGTGTTTCACTTACCCGAACTTGGCCATTCAAGTACAGTAGGCTGATTGTGTTTATGTGTTGAACATTTTTCAGCTCATCACCTCGCAACTTTTCAATCAACTCTGCAGGCATTTCTTCCAGGTGTAACTTCTGAAGACTAGTAAGGTGTTGGATGCCTTGTAAGGTTGATCTCATCTCTCGACATCGAATTAAGTTCAATTCCTTGATACTTGGCAATGTACCCTTCTCCAATCTCAAACCAACGAGCTCTGCAAGCTCCAACAACCGTATTTTGTTGAGCTTCAGAAAGCCACCTGCTGAGAAATTCAAGAACCTGCATTTGCTAGCATATTTGAGTTCTAAATATGCTAAAATGGGTAATTTCTGGATGGATGAAAGCATATCGATATCTTCGCCTAAATTTGAGCAACCCAAGTAAAGATGAGTTAAATTTGATAACGACTCAAGCCATGGAGGCAACCTGTTCAACTTCCCAACTAGTGCCAGCTTCTGGAGAAACAAAGGAGGGTAAGATAATGTTTCGAGTACAAGTTCTTGGCTTTCTGTACAGGCGGTAATGCTTAGATGCCGAAGATTTGTCATCTTTTCGACTGAACTGCACAGGTTCGCCCCATCACCTTCTTTCACTTTTGTTATATCCAATCTTTTGAGCTCGGTCAAGTTTCCAACTTTCTGGATAAGTTCTTCCTCTGCTTCAATCGATGCTAGAGTTTGTAAACTTTGTATTTTTGTTAATTCTGCAGGTACCCGCAAGCCAGAATGAAGATTGGATGCTTTGGAGCGACCTAGAAGCAAGTGGCGTAGTCTTGGTATATTTGATACCCCACTTGGTAACTTGTTTAGGTAAGTGTTTCGGACATCAAGTGTTTGCAGATTTCTTAGTCTCTGGATTGACCGTGGAAGCCCGTTGATTTTGGTTTCTCGAAGGTTCAAATACCTCAAGTTGAATAAACCACCAACAGAATTCGGAATCGATCCAACAGATACTTCCTCAAGATTTAGGACTTTTAAAAGCTTAAAGCTAGACAAGATTCCATTTATGGAAAGAGAGGAATTTGTCTCAACTTGAAAGACAAAGAAAGCACGGAGATGGCGTGACAATGAGCCACATAAGCGAACATTTTCACCTCTGTTGTAAACTGAAAGCCGCTGTACTTTACTTCCAGTTCTGGCCTCTGTTGCATCATATGTTGAGCAAAAGTTGTCTTTTTTAGATGTTGTCATTGCGAGTTCCCGCATAACATCATGGACCCGAAATGTCTTCACCCTTCCAGAATCATTAGTCTCCATGACTTGAATCATGCTTCGCAGAGTAAGTTCCATAAGGTACTCTTCTGCTACTTCCTCCATTGTCATCCCCTTTCTTTCTAAGATGAACCCCTCTGCAACCCATAGTCTTATAAGCTTTTTCCTCTTAATAGGATATCCATCACGAAAAACACAACAATACAAGAAACAATGTTTTAAGTAGAACGGAAGATCATTGAAGCTCAATGACAAGACCCCTTTAACACTCTCGAGCACAGGATTGTTGCTCAACTCCCAGTTAAGGCTATCATATATTTTCTTCCACTCCACAGCGGTTTGGTTTCTCGAGCATAGAAGTCCTCCAATTGCCACTATTGCAAGTGGCAATCCTTCACATTTCCTAGCAATTGCCTGAGCTAACTCTTCTAGCTCTATCGGACAACGATGACCTGAATCACTCCAAAAAGCCTTTCGGCAAAAGAGAGTCCACGAATCATCTTGTCCAAGAGGCTCCAGGTGAAGAATATGCTTTCCAGGTCCTACTGATTTTGCTATGTTATCATTTCTAGTTGTGAATATAACTCTACTTCCAAGGCCATTTTCAGGAAAGGCGCTTCTTATTCTACTCCAAAGAAGTATATTCCAGACATCGTCTAAGATAATAACATACCTTTTCTTGTGCAGATAGTCGATAAGCATCTCCACTAACTCTCTGTAAGTCATCAATCCCAAATCACTACGACCCGTTTCATGTTTTGTCCCCAACAACCTCTTGATCATGGATCTTAGCAGCTCCTCGACCCCGTTAGTTTGAGAGACAGATACCCACGCCCAACAATCAAAGCAATGTTGAATCATCTGGTCATTGTAAACTTTGGTAACCAGGGTTGTCTTTCCTAACCCACCCATACCCACAACGGATATAACCATACGTCTAGGATCATCCTCCATTAACCATTCGATGAGTTTGTCTTTGTTATCATCAATTCCCACTATCTCATCTTCATCGACAAACACCGACATCTCTTCTTGACGCTGCCACCAGTCTATAGAAGCATTCCTAGCACTTCTGCTTTCGTCTTCTATTTTCTTTTCAAAAGCGTATCGTTTTCTTCTTTCACAGACCTCTTGAACTTCTGCTTTAAGCTTTCGAAGCTTCACAGAGATTTTACGCCTTCGACTCATATGTATTGGAACCTTGATCATGTCTTGAACCAAACTCCTTAACCCTTTTCTATCTGCTTCCATATCTTTATAGTAAACATACTCATCCAACACATCTTCTACCTTCTGAACCACTTCTCTCACTTGTCTTACCCATGTTTCCACCAGTTCACTCTTGAACCGTTTTCTTTCTGCATCCCTTATGCAGGATCTCATGATTTCTATCTCCAGTTTTATTGCTTCAACATCACTCTGTGAATCTCCCAATAATGATGCTTCTTGCATCAGGATCATTGTCACCTTTTCCAGTAAGAAATTCACTGCACCATCTGCCATTTTTGCTTCAAGAGGTGTGCACGCGATAGCCACTGGTGCAGGGTCAGTGGTAATAGGCGGATGTATGTGAAATCAAGAAATGTTCAGGAAACAGCAAGGAAGCTCAAGGGAAAGAAACAAACCAAATTGACTTGGTTAACGGTAAACTCTAAGACTTTGACATGAATTTGTCTGTATTGCCTCATACTTGTAAGCTTTTAAGACTTGGTCAATAGTTATATACACTATCATCTAATGCTTATTTTAACCTCTCTGGTCAAGCAAGAAAGGTTGACTAATATCATAAAATAGTAATTTAAACTAATGAAGAAAATTTGATTTCATGGAATGTATGAGTAAAGTAAATAGTTAATCATATTTAGCTAGTGATATTTTACTGTTAGTGTTCTGGGCCATCATATGTTTAGAGGGATAGGTACATAGTGATAGCTGGGATTGTCAAGTAAGAATAGTAGAATAGTATACAACATATATTCTTAAGGCATCTTGTAGACCCAATACCTGTAGAAATTGGATATTTTGATAACGAGTGGAAGACAGGAGCCAGATGCCTGGATATCGGGCGGGAAGGTCATGTCATTTATCAATGATAATTGTTACTTCATTATAAGTTCTTAATGTGATGATTTCGGAGACCGGTCGCTCTTTATGATCTCACCATTTTGAAAGGATCGTTTTAGTTTGTTGTCTTAAAATTTAGAACTTAAAAGCGTAAGAAATGTATTTTAACATGCATATCAGGAAAAGGTTTAGCATCTTGTATGAAAAGATATGAAGATTTGAACGAGGCGTTTGAGTGGACTTGCTAACCGTAATAAACAGATATCTGACACAGAACTTTGATTCTATAGCTTTTGTAAGACATATATACTTTGGTTTTAAGAAATCCTTACATCCACTATGTATGTAATTGAAAGGCTTAGTTTTTATGTAAATATGACTGTTGGTGACTAAATTGGATTTCAAGGTGGCAAAATAATGGGAGACATATAATCAATGGTTGAGATATTAGGAGAGTGCAATCTGTACAAGTGAAAAGAATTAAATGTTTGGGAGGGGTAATATGGGAAAAGGCAACATGGCTGACTTTTTAATAGTTTCACCAGTTTTAAACTCAATTAACTTTTACATACTCCATTATTATCTAAGAAAATTATACTATATATTAAACCAGTTGGTTGGTTATTACAGAAAAGATTTGGGTTTTTCATTTTTGCCACAGAAGCTTTTCATTTTTACAACTATGCAAAATTGAATACATGGGAGCGTACATCAGAGGCTGACATCACAACCTTTTAAATATGTATTTGAAGCAGGCGATGGAGTTGTGGAGCAACCTGGTGTTACAGCAAGCACAATGATACCTATTGGACCCAATGGACCAGAACTTCTCTCCTAAAGGCCCTCTTCTAATTGAGGATGTGGTATGTTTTTTGTTAGGACTAGAATAAATGTATAGGTTTACTTGACTTGTCAACTCTTGTAATTAATCATTGTAATTCTCTTTTTGATAATATAATGTAATGCATGAATTATATGGTAACCCATATTATTACGTTTGTTAGTTTATGTTATTACAGGAAACACCAGACTTTGTCAATTTGGAAAAATTGACTAAGTGTTAGAACAACCTACGGATGAATAAGTTTCTTCGGAGCATAACTGAAGTTTGTGCTTCCGTAGATCTCATACGGAAGAACAACAACTGCTGAACAAGACCAAAGATCAAGTGTAGCTGCTGAAGGAGAGCTTGCTGCTAAAGAACAAGTACAAGAACTCCTGCGAAAGCACAACCACCGAAGAACAAATGCCGAAGACAAAGTGTTGCTGCGGAAGACTAATTGCTGCAGAAGAAGAACTTCCTACTGAAGAACAATTCCTACGGAAGATTAACAAACTTGTATTGTTTCAAATCATCAAGTACGTAACAAAAAGTCAACAAGTCAACATGTCAGAGCAATATCATCAAATCAATGACGGCGAAGGATAATTAAGTCAACAGAATATTCCACATCACATCAAACATTCTTTATGTAATTTACAATTTCCTATGTAAATTGTGAACTCCTATGCCGATAAACAAGGCAAGGATTTGCACATATAGAAACAGAATATCAAAACAGAATAACGATATATTAGCTAGAAAATAGGCACAGAATAGAGAGATATCTATACAAAATTAGGTGTATATATTGATTGATGAACATTGATTAACAGAACATTAACAATATAGCAATATCAAGCATCAAGAACATATAACATTATAATCAATTGTAATCGATTGATTGTGAATGAAGAGCAATTAAAAACAATCTTTGTATTGCATTATTACGTTTAATTTTTTTTAGTTGTTCTACTCTGTTCATCGATTTCAACTTTTGATAAACAATCCGTTAAACAGCAGGTATTGATTATTCCGCGATCAATACTTGTTAAAATCAAATTGATAATTGCTGCAACTATTCTTGGATTAATAGGTGGTATCAGAGCCACGTGCTCATTGATCTAGATCAATTGACCTATCAGTTTGATTTGTTTAATTGGTGTTTATTTAATCAAGTTAATTAACATGAGCAATTCAGTGGTTGGTGCTTATCAACCTCTGAAGTTGGAAAATAAATCTGATTTTAAAACTTGGAAAATCAGATTTAGGAATCATGTTAATTATACAGATTCTGGTTTATGGGTGTCGATTACTGAAGGTCCTTATATTCCACCTGCTTTAGGACCGGACTATAAAGACAACAATCAACCCATAAGTTTAAAAAATATGTCACCTGATGATGCCAAGAGAGTCAAGATTGACATCAAAGCATATAGTATGCTTACTATGGCTTTGCCTGAAGATCTCTTGATCAGGTGTGAATCATATAAAACAGCAAACTCGTTATGGAAAATCCTGCACACTTTGTGTGAAGGAAGTGACGAGATAAGGAGCATAAAAAAGGATACACTTCGCTCACAGTATGAGACTTTTCATCATATTGTGGGTGAGTCTATTCCTCAACAACTCCACAGGTTTATGCAACTTGTTACAGAGATGAATATCTTTGAACTGAAGTACAGCAACGAGGAGTTAAACAAGAAGATGCTTCATTCATTACCAGAAAGCTAGACCCACACTGTGTCCATGTTTAAAATACTATTGATCTGAAGGCAATTGGGTTGGACACTCTGGTTGTAAAGGTAGAAGCTTTGGAGTTAGACGAGAAAACCAGAAACAAGAGTGTTAAAGCACCTATAGCACTGTACCAATTCAAAGAAACTAAGGGTGTTGGAAGTGCCTTTATCTCTAATGATGATGTAGATAACTCTTGTGTTGAAAGTGATACTGAAGAGGAAACTGGCTTCTATGCTGCCAAGCCCTCCAAGTTGAACTCTCAAAACAATAAAAACAAAAAAGCAAAAGGAAAGTCAGATGACTCCAAATCCAACTAAGCCAGCAATCAAACAGAACCAATTACTGTGGTTCTGGAATCAGAAGAACAGAAGGCAGCCTTTGTAGCTTTCAGTTCAAGCTTTCAAGCCTACTTGGGAAGTACCTTGACTCCTGCCTACTTCTGTCAGCAAGACCTTGAAGAGCTTCATCCAGATGAAGTAGAAGAGATGGATCTGCAATGGCAAATGGCCATGATTGCTTATAGAAACTGGTTTGATTATTTTGCAGGATGGTACTTGTGACTGGTACCAATAATTCTAAAGAAACTGGTTTGATTATTTTGCAGGGTGGTACTTGTGACTGGAGCATGTACAAGAAGGAAGTACTAGAAGAAAATCAAGCTTTGATGGCTAATATGAAAAACAAAGTTCCACCAATGGCCAGAGAGGTAAGAGAAAGGTTATGTTCTTCCTTATGTGTTGATGAGGTTGAGAGATACAGGGCTCATGCTCAACAATTGGTTGATAAAGTCAAAGAAACTATGCTTTTAAATGAATCTCATGAAAGAGAACATAAACTTTATCAAGTCAAAATAAATTCGCTATAAAAGGATTTAGACAAACTTATGTCTGAAAATTATAATTTGAAAGTACAAGTTGAGCATTTGACCAACTCATTAACAAAGTTCATGTCAGATCATGCATCAACTGAAGTAAAACTTTAGAAATTCCAACTATCATCACAGCAATATGAGAAACTGTTAAACTCTCATATTGAAGCAAAGAACAATCCTGGGTTGGGATATCATAATGTTGCTCCACCAATTAATGATAATTACACCACCCTACCTAAGTCCATGACTAACAATTTGACAAATCATTTTGTGTCTAGCACCAAAACTGAGTCAAAAGTTAAAAATAATGAAGTGATAAATGACAAGGATTCTAAATCCATTGAAACTGATTAATCTGAATCAGAATTCTCAAAACAAAATGGCTTAAAATTTGATCTTGATAACTGTGATGATCTAGATGATAGTGATGAGCCTAATGAACAAGAAAGTGCTGGTTTGGGTAAGGGAAAACGTGTGGTAATTGATTCTATAACTCCCAAAATCCTTAATGAGATAAAGTTGTCCTATCCACCAAAACAAAGAAATATGCTAAAGACCATTTACACAAGGATTGGTTAGTTAAATGAAGGCATTCATGAACTCAACAAATAGCACAAAAGTCAGGCAGCAAAAAGAACTACGGAGGAAGAAGATAGTCTCACTTCAGCAGATTACCTGTGGAAGAAGAAGACTGGTTCTCACACATTCGTAGAAAAACAAAAGGAAAAATGTTCCAAAGTCAGCTGTAGAAGATCTACGGAAGAAGACAAAACAGTCTTACGTAGAACATCCGCGGAAGAAGAAATCATCAGAACCTAAACAGTCATCCGTAGAAGATCTACGGAAGAAGAAAATACCTGAGGATTCAACTGCTAATCAGAAAGGTAAACAAAATGATCCTTCAGATGCAAAGATTGAGAAAGAACCGAAGAAGCAAAAGAAGATACTGATGAAGAAACTGACAAAGATAGAAGCTGACACTGATAGTGAAGCTGAAGAAAAGTGCTGCAAATGGTGTGATATGCACAACCACAGCACAGAAGAGTGCTACTTCAGCAGCTATTGCTCCATCTGCAATATGAACAATCATATGACCTCAGATTGTTACTTCAACAAGCATTGTGCCATCTGCAACAAGCACAATCATTCCATTCAAGAATGTATCTTCAACAAAAAGAACAAATTAAAGGTCCCCAAGAAGCAAAAAGCTAAGACTTCTGAATCAAATTCAGAATCTTCAGAGAATGATGAATCAAAAATACCAAAGCAAAAGAATCAGCAACAAAAGCAGAAGAATGCAAAGACAAAGAAAACATCTGCTAATAATTCATCAAAGAAAAAGAAGGATATATAACTATCTTAAAGTAAGACACCTCATAAAAAGATAGTGTTGCAAGAAGATAATGCCTTCTTTGATCACTTTGAAAAAGGTAATCGTGTACCCCAGTCAAGGACAAAGGATACAGAAACCTTTTTAGAAAGAGCCTCAGCCTTAAGTTCAAAGAAAAAGTTAATGAAAGAAGATGTGAAAAAGGAAGTGAGTGTGAATCAAGATGATAGTGCTTCATCTTCATCATCAAAAGAATCATCCTCACCCAAAACAAAACATAATGAATTAATGGAATCTAAAACCAATCTAGAGTCATCTAGACTCATTCATAAGAGAATAACAATATTAGATAACAATGGCAAGCTCAAGACCATCAAGGCTTGGGCTCCATGGTCTAACTAATTTCATTATTTTTGCAGGAACATCCAGGGAGGACTGACAACAAGTGGTATGTTGACAGTGGCTATTCTAGGCACATGACAAGAAACTGTTCTCTCCTTCATGACTTCAAACATAAAAATGCTTCCTATGTAGCATTTGGTGGGGATAAGAAGGGAGGTAAAATCATTGGTGAAGGAATGGTAACCAATGGTGTTCTAAAATTTGAGAAAGTTAACTTTTGTAAAAATTTACAATTCAATTAATTAAGTGTTTCTCAAATTTGTGATCAAAGCTATACTACTTTCTTTGATACTAACTATTGTTACATTCTTAAGCCAGGTTTTAAATTCCAGAAGACTGGATCCTTCTTAAAGCACCAAGAAAAGGCAACACATATGTTTTGGATATGAACAACACATCTATAACAAGCAATGAAACATGCTTGATTTCTAAGTCATCAGAAGATGAATCTCAGCTATGGCATAGAAGAATGGTTCACTCTAACTTGAAGAACATGAATAAGTTGGTCAAAAATGACTTAGTCATTAGCCTTCCAAAGAAAGAATTTTATTGTTCTAATCACTGTTCATCATGTTTCAAAGGAAAACAACATAGAGTGTCTCATAAATCCAAAACAATTAACACAAACACAACACCACTCAAACTGCTGCACATGGATCTTTTTGGTCCAACCAATGTCATGAGCATTGGAAAAAGACAATACTGTTTGGTGATTGTTGATGATTTCATTAGATTCACATGGGTCTTTTTCTTAAAACATAAAAGTGAAACATCAGAAACATTGATTGAGTTTATCACTAAGATTGAAAATCAACTTGATCTAAAAATTAAAATCTTAAGAAGTGATAATGAAACTGAATTTATTAATCATATTTTAGATTCCTTTTGCAGGGACAAAGGCATATCAAGACAATTCAGTGCACCAAGAACACCATAATGGAATGGAGTTGCTGAAAGAAGAAATAAAACTCTTATTGAAGCAGCAAGAACAATGCTTGCTGATTCACAGTTGCCAATCACATTCTAGGCAGAAACTGTGAACACAACATGCAATGTTCAAAACAGGGCATTAATTGTCAAAGAACATAATAAAACACCATATGAGCTTTTGTTTAAAAGAAAACCTTTCATAGGATATTTTAGAGCTTTTGGGAGTCATGTGTCCATATTAAACACAAAAGATCAATTAGGAAAGTTTACAGAAAAAGCCTATGATGGTTTCTTTGTTGGTTACTCATCAACATCTAAATCATACCAAGTCTATGTTTCATACGAAAACATTGTGGAAGAAACTCCTAATGTATCTTTTAATGAATCATTGTTTTCAAAATATGTAAAAGGATCATCTTGGTTGTTTGATATAGATGCATTAACAAACTCATTTAACACAGGTTACTTGAATGTGGCAGGTCCTGCAGATACATGTTATCCTTATGTTCCTCCAAACATGGGTGAAGTGCCATTGACAGCTAATCCACCAAGAGTAGTCCAGTCACTTACTCAAAATGTTACTGATCATGTCCCTTCAATTCAAACAAGCAAAGATCATCCTGATGGAAATAATAGGTCTACATCCGCAAAATTTCCTTCTACATCCGCAGAAGTTCCTTCTACATTCGTAGATATTACTACTTCCGGAGATGACCCATTGCATTCAGTTGAAGTTCACAATTCAACAGAAAACATTCAACAACCACCACTCACACATGTAGTTCAACAAACTACATCATCTGTAGTTGTACCTGTAGCTGCTGCGGATGCTATGCCTACATCTGCAGAAACACAAGCTGATACAGATGGACATAATTCAGCATCAAAAGATCAGCCACATGAGAATTTCGACTACTTTGTGGATTCCCCATCCCAGCTGACTCTATCTCCATCAATCAACATCACTAACTTGGATTCATTCATTCAAGTTGAATCAATACCAACATCCAGAATTCACAAGTACCATCCCACTGAAAACATGATAGGTGATCTTAATGATAGAACCACATGAAGACAAGGGGGAGCAACCAACATTTGTCTTTTCTCTTGCTTTCTTTCACAAGTGGTTCCTCCCAACATCACTGCAGCATTGAAAGATAACAGCTGGATTGAAGCAATGCAAGAAGAACTTCAACAATTCAGAAAACAAAAAGTCTAGAATCTAGTTGATCTTTCTGAAGGCCATTATCCAATTAGCACAAGGTGGCTATTCAAGAACAAACTAGATGACAGAGGCATTATTATGAGAAACAATGCTAGGCTGATAGCATAAGGTTATACTCAGGAAGAAGGGATAGACTATGATGAAGTCTTTGCTCCTGTTGCAAGGATTAAAGCCATTAGATTCTTTCTAGCCTATGCATCACATAAGAAGTTCACAGTTTACCAGATGGATGTAAAATATGCCTTCTTATATGGTAAAATTGATGAAAAAGTCTATGTTGCTCAGCCACCAGGCTTTAAAGATCCTGATGATCCACACAGGGTATACAAGCTTGACAAAGCTTTGTATGGACTTCATCAGGCCCCAAAAAAGTGGTATGAAACATTATCATCTTTTTTACTCAAGCATGGTTACAAAAGGGGAACAATTGATCAGACTCTCTTCCTGAAACATGAACATCAAGATCCCTTAGATGTCCAAGTATATGTGGATGATATCATATTTGGATCAACAAACAAGAGATTGTATGAAGAGTTTGAATGTCTGATGAAATCTGAATTTCAAATGAGTTCCATGGGAGAACTAACATTCTTCCTTGGTTTGCAAGTTCATCAGAAACCAGATGACATCTTCATTAATCAGGAGAAGTATGTGAATCAAACTTTGAAGAAGTACAACCTTGTTGATTCATCTTCATGCAAAACACCAGCATCAATAATAGATAAGATTGTACCAGATCCTACATGGAAGTCTGTTGATCAAAGATTATATAGATCTATGATAAGATCATTAATGTATTTAACTGCCAGCAGACCTGACATAATGTTTGTTATATGTGTTTGTGCTAGGTACCAAGTAGACCCAAAGGAGTCACATATGAATGTAGTGAAGAGGATTTTCAGATACCTTAAAGGGAAACCAGCTCTTGGACCCTGGTATCCTAAAGAAGGAGATTTTAAACTCTACTCATATTCCGATAGTGACTATGGAGGCTGCAACAACAACAGAAAATCAACCACCGGTGGATGCCAATTCATAGGACCAAGACTAGTTTCTTGGGAGTGCAAAAAGCAAACAAATGTCTCAGTATCCACAGCTGAGGCCGAGTACATAGCTGCTTCAGCTGGTTGCTCTCAAATCTTATGGTTGCAAAACCAATTACTTGATTATGGTTACAATTTTCTTCAAACACCAATACATATTGATAACTCAGCTTCTATGTTCATCACTGCTAATCCAGTACAACATAGTAAAACAAAACATATTGAAATTAGATATCATTTTTTGAGAGATTGCTCAGAAAAAGATTTAATCAAGTTGATTAAGGTGGATACAACAAATCAGCTTGCTAATTTATTCACTAAAGCCTTTGATTCAGTTAGATTTAATTTTTTAATTGAGTCATTAGGCATGATCAATTTAGATTAAGTCTTAATCAACATAATGAAAAGCATGTTCTGTCCATTATGGTTTTAATATGAACATCTACGGAAGAACAAACTTGTTCATCCGCAGATTGTTATTAATATGAAAAAGCCAAAAATATTCTTAAAACATATAAAAATACTAAACTATTGTCTTAATTACATATTTTATTGAATAAGCAGTTCATATAATGGGAAATGATAGTACACTATACCTTTGCTTACTTTTCTCATTTATCAAACAATTCATATAGACTAATCAGATGTGATTTGATATGTGAGTAGGTTCAGCTTGAGTTGAAAATAAACAAGTCATGCATAACATAACGTCAAGATCACAAACTGTGGCTAATTCCATTTTGAGGAGCAAGGAAGTAAGTCTTATCCTGCTGTGATCAACTTACTCACCTAAGCATACTATGTTGTAACACTTTATAACCTCTATCTTTGTGCATCATGAACTCTCTGTTTTGCGTAAGCAAAGACCTGAGTTCCTGGGCACCTCTATTTTACGTAAGTAAAGACCTGGTGTCCTGATGCTTAGTAACAAAAGATTCCAAAAGGAACAGCTCTAAAAGAATCTATGGTGATCAACTGTATACTAATTCAGAGCTCACAAATCATATCAGTATTAATAAGATTTCAAAGAAATATTAAGATAGAGCTATAACTAACGGAACATAGTTTTAAGTGTGAAAAAGTGATAAATTGACTCATCTACGGAGGATAAACTTCAATGTGAATTGAATGTGGAGTCCATACTTGTCCATCCTTAAACAATTTTAAAACATGATAAATAGCATGACAAGTTGAATATACACTCTTGCTTGAATTTATGAGGATCAATATACTAGCAATCAACACTAGATCTGTATTCTATCATCAACCAAAACTGTCATTGGGAAGTTTCTTAATGTTATAGTATGATCCCATTATATGATGTCAATGCTTGTAAATAATTTATAGTTTTGTTCTTTTCTTTGCTAATTAGTTGGACAGATAATATTTTTCATGCTATTCTTTATAAATTTTTGATAAATGCATAATTTTATGATTAATCACAAGTTTAGGGGGAGTAGTAAATCAGCATGAAAATCTGAGTATCAAATGTGTTATATCTTTTAATGAAGAAAGTTAGAACTTGAGCACTAACTTGGCTGCAGGATATCTGAAGGTTTTAACCAAATCAATTTTGCATAATTGCCATGAAGCAGAGTCAACAAGGTCCTATAGCAAACAACAAATGATCTAACATTGTGTTTGAGATCATACATCAAAAAGAAGAAAAATTGCCTTTCCGTAGATTGGTAACCTACGGATAAAACAACAAATTCATAACAAATTTTGTCTTCCATTGATGTTCCTGCGGAAGAATTAATTTGTTAAGGTTAAAACAGCAAAGTTTTTGCCTTTCGTAGATGTTCTGCGGAAGAATAAAAATTAAATCAAATCAAAAAGGAAAATTTTAGCCTTCCGTAGATGTTCTGCGGAAGAATAAAATTAAATCAAATCAAAAAGGAAAGTTTTAGCCTTCCGTAGATGTTCTGCGAAAGCATAAACTTATGGATAACCTCGGAAGGGTATAAAGGAAAATGAGTCCCATAATATTAGATATTTTTTAAATTGTCTGAAAAGGTATAGAAAAAGATATCAAGACCGTTGGCCTTCCTACTCACTCTCAAAAATCTTCTCAGCCCTAGAAAATCTCTCAAACCCCTTTCATCAACAATCGCTGAAATCGTTCATTCCACACAAATAATCCACACATCAGTCAAACATTGAAGCCAGTATGACTAATCAATTCGTCAAAGATCATAACATATGCGCATTTCTGAATCCAGAATTGGAAGATGGATGCAGAGACATCATCCGCTATCTGAGAAGAAGTAGATTGTTTTATGCGCTAACAACGGATCCTATTATCTATCAATCACACATGATAGATTTCTGGGACTCTGCGAGGGTTGAGGAAGAAAATGAAGAACAAGTAATTTATGCTTCAATCAGAAATCAACAACTGAGAATTGATGAACAAACAATAAGGAGGGCGCTAGAGTTCGGAGAAGGTGAAGAAGGTCACCCTGATGTATTTGATCATGAATACATTCAGAAAGTTTTTCAGTTAATGGGGTATGATAGAGACTATCAAAATGGTGAGATCAAAAAGGGGAGGTTGTGCAAGCCGTATAGATTCCTATGCCACACCTATCTTAAGTACATCTCCAACAGGAAGTCCGGTTTTGACAATTCTCGAGGCACATCTCATCGGGAATCATTGGCATTTTGAGGGAAGAAAGTACAACTACTCCAAGTACATTCTTGGTTGCCTGTGTGACCACATAAGAATGCAGAAAGACAACAAGATGTACATGTTCCCAAGGTTCATCCAGCTGATCATAAACGAATGTATACCTAACGTTGAAAGAGAAGGTGATGCGTTTATGCAAACTCACCTAGGAAGATCTCTACTCAACAAATTGACTGGGTAGTATCAAGGAGAAGAGGTGGAGATGTTCCCACATATGATGGATGAAACTGCTAACATACCTCAGAAACTCATATTCCCTGACCAACCACAACAACAAACACCTTCAACCGAATCACCTGAACCACCACATCATGAACCCAATTCTCCTTCACCACCATCCTTTACCAACATACCCGTATCACTACCTGTACATACCATCTAACCACCAAGTGAACACACCCAACCCTTATCACCTGTACTTTCTCAAACATCAATAAACTCTGCTTCAACTGAAGTAGTGTCACTTGATCAAATCCCTCAACCATCACCACAACAATCACCACCACAACCATTATCTCAACATGAACCATACTTTCCATCACCAGCTACTGTGATAGAATTATCAGAATCATCTTCCAGTGAGCATACCCAACCTATCTCACACATCCAATCTCAATCATCACTGCACTCTGGTGCAACAGAACCCATCTCACCACATCTCACTCAAACACCTACACCTCCACTTCAAACTGAACCAACCACCTCACCCACACCTACTGAACCCATTGATAGCCCAAAATCTACTGAGAAACTCAACTTTGATGAGGATGAATATAAAGCTATTAATGATGGTGATACTGAGGAGATATGTCTGTAGGTTGAAAGGGAGAAAGATAAAGAAATTGAACAAGAGGAGGGTAGTTATGTTGACATCATTGCTTATAATAAGGATGACTTGAATGAAGAAGAGATTGATGTGAGTAAGAGCTACCTGATAGCAAAATACAATAATTTGATCATTAAAAGGAACAAGAAGTTAGAAAAGTTAAGGAAAATGAAGAAGGAGCTGATAGAGAAAGATAGACTAATATCTGAGAAAGATGCTACAATCACTCAACTGGAAGGACGAATCAAAAGGTTGAGAGAAGATATTGAGACTGATAACGAGGTGATTGATGCAATGAATAAGCTAATCTCTGAGCAATCAGAACAACTGAAAGCAAAAGATGATAAGAATGAGAAGTTAAAGAAAAAGTTCTTTGAACGAGAAGTGAACAAAAATAAAGAAGCTGATGTGAGTTCAAAAATGAAGGCAAAGGAACCCAAAATCATGTACAACAGAAAAAGAAAATATCTGGGTAAAACTCAAGATGAAACTGCTGAACCTAAAGATGCAGAAAAGAGAACCAAAAGTAATTGCCAACTTCACATTCAATCAGCTGATCCTCCAGCTTTTCAACCAATTGAAAGCATTAAAGTAAATAGTGATGATGAGTGGGAAGAATTAACAAAAGAAGAGCGAGCTAAAGCTGCTAAAGAAGCAAAGGATGATGACTTGTTATCCACCAAAGACATACTTGAAGAAAGAGCTCAATTTGCCATGTTCATGGACTTAATCAACAATGGCTTTCCCTATGACTTAGTAGAGAAAATGAATATGCCTGAAATGATTCAATTTTTGAAAGAATTTGATGCTGTAAGACTGATGCTCCCAATTTGCAATTATGAAACTTTTTCAAAGTTCAAGGTCATCGAGCAAATAAGAAAAGACTTGGGTCATGGTGACACAAAGAAGCTGACAAGGTACAACATGACTTGCTGGTTACAGAGTCACAACTATAAGCAACATGAGCTTAAAGGGAGAACAATTGGTGAGCTCAGAGCTATGATGGAGCATGTGATGAAGGTGGAGCTAGAAACAGGAGTGAAATTCCGGACTGGAGCTCCCAATCCTGCCTACAAACAAGCAAAACAAACTCCTGCTGAACCAACTATAGTTCAAAGCAAAGATATGTATAAGGGCAGAGAAAGCATGATCAAAGAACCAAGAGACATCATTCCCAGCAAAGTATGGCCCTTGGGAACTACTGTGAGGGAGATAACAGAAGAAAAGACTACATTGATATAACTCTTTTATCAGATGACCACTCCAAGAACAGCTGAAGAAAATAAAATAATAGCTTGAAAATATGATTCAGAATGGGATTGTGTTATGCTGAAGAGAACATCTGGAATGATTCAATACTTTCTAAGGGTGGAAACACTCCTTACACTTCCAGATGCAGACCTCACTACTTTGCAAAACATTCCCATCACAAACTACCCAATCAGTCCAAGGGGAAGAGACTTCTCTGGATTTGTGGCTAAGTTGAGTCATAAGTTCAAGGGAGATGTGCTTAAAGAAGCAAAGAGAGAAGATGCAGAACACAACAAAAGGAAGTTGAAACTGAAAAGGTCTCATGTCAGTTCTTCTTAAGCTTTAGATGATGAATTTTTACAAAGAATTATTTATGAAGACAGATCTAAAGCATCAATCAAAATCATAGAAGGAAATCAATTTTTAATGCCTATCACAGAATGGGGCTATGTAGAAAGAACCAAGGAGTTGGTGTTGCAAAGAAATGATCCATAGAAGAAGGGTCAAAGCATAAGACTGTTTGACTCCATGGAGATCAAACTGCTTCATCTAAGCTACACTTCATATCTACATGACAAGTACTTTCCCAAGTTGAATGACCAGGATGCTCAAAATGACCTGTGCTTGTATGTACACATCATTCAAGTTATTGACAAGCTCCATGCCAAGGCCTACAAGAGAAGGAAGTTTGAGGCTGGTCAACTGATAGGAGCAGAAATAGAACCAATAACAGAACTGAGAATTTCAGAACAGGATGAGCTGGAAGTGGTGTCCAATAATAGTGTTATTGCAACATTAACCACTGAAGAGGACATCCTGGGCTTGAAATACAAAACATTAAAGAGAATAGGAAGAATGAAGATAAAGTATTTGTATGAAGATCAAAAGAATACTGTGGGATACTTCAACACCAAAATTTTGACAAGAGTTCAAGAATTGAGAGACTTGAACAGATGATTACAAGAGGCTAAACCTATAGGGGGAGTATTGTTAGGACTAGAACAAACGTATAGGTTTAGTTGACTTGTCAACTCTTGTAATTAATCATTGTAATTCTCATTTTGATAATATAATGTAATGTATGAATTATATGGTAACCCATATTATTGTGTGTGTTAGTTTATGTTATTACAAGAAACATCAGACTTGGTCAATTTGGAAAAATTGACTTAGTGTTAGAACAACCTACGGATGAATAAGTGTTCTTCTGTAGATGTTCTCCGGAGCATAATTGAAGTTTGTGCTTTCGTAGATCTCCTACGGAAGAACAACAACTGCTGAACAAGACCAAAGATCAAGTGGAGCTGCTGAAGGAGAGCTTGCTACTAAAGAACAAGTACAAGAACTCCTACGAAAGCACAACCACTGAAGAACAAATGCTGAAGACAAAAGTGTTGCTGCGGAAGACTAATTGCTGCAGACGAAGAACTTCCTACGAAAGATTAACAAACTTGTATTGTTTCAAATCATCAAGTACGTAACACAAAGTCAACAAGTCAATATGTCAGAGCAATATCATCAAATCAATGACGGCGAAGGATAATTAAGTCAACAGAATATTTCACGTCACATCAATAACATTCTTTATGTAATTTACAATTTCCTATGTAAATTGTGAACTCCTATGCCGATAAACAAGGCAAGGATTCGCACATATAGAAACAGAATATCAAAACAGAATAGCGATATATTAGCTAGAAAATAGGAACAAAATAGGAAGATATCTATACAAAATTAGGTGTATATATTGATTGATGAACATTGATCAACAAAACATTAACAATATAGCAATATCAAGCATCAAGAACATATAGCATTATAATCAATTGTAATCGATTGATTGTGAATGAAGAGCAATTAAAAACAACCTTTGTATTGTATTATTACGTTTAATTTTTTTTTTTGTTGTTCTACTTTGTTCATCAATTTTAACTTTTGATAAACAATCCGTTAAACAACAGGTATTGATAATTCCGTGATCAATACTTGTTAAAATCAAATCGATAATTCCTGCAACGATCCTTGGATTAACTTTTTTTCACAATGGTCAACTTATTGCTTACTATTTGTCAAGCTTTTACTTACTTTCGAAAGTGGTTCAGATGTTTTTGTAGGTTGTACTTGACCATTTAAGATTTAGCTTTTTACTAATTAAAATTATGAGAGTTAAAGTTGAATAGATTGTAGCAAAGTGGTTATAATTTCAACCATTTACCAATGATAGAGTTGAATGGGTTATGTTTAATCTTAAACAGTCAAATAAAAGACAGCTAAATGAGGAATGTCTAATATGGGTCAAATTGTTGTGACTGGGTGAGAGTCACTGGTAACATATACAATATCATATATCATCTTTTTCAAAGGTTTATATTATTATTGTAATGATAATACTGTTTTTATGCATAATTTGTGGGTATCTAATCTGAAAAACAAGCATGAATGTTTAGAGGTGCAAAATCTTATTATTCCATATGATTGTAATTTATGCTTGCACCTTTAAAAACGTGTCCAAGTTGTTCTAGAGAGCAGCAAAATTAAAGGAAAGTACAAGAACTATTGATTGATTGAATTTTACTTTATTTCTCTTGAGAAATAAATTACCAATTGATCATTCCAGGTGGTAAATTAACCGAGTCAGTTGGTTTGTTGTAAGGCCCGTTTCCGGAGACCTCACAGTTGGACATTCACAGCACTATTCATAAAACATTTCATAATTCATTATCCATTGCAGCGGAATTTAAACATTAAAAACCATTCATTTATTTATAACGCTGTTGCTAAGTAATACATGTTTGATACAGTTACAAAAGATCATTAGTTTGCATTACAAAACAACAATGTTATATTCATGAATGGATGTCAGCCTTGTCCCAACGAGTAGCCTCCCCGAGTGCCAACCTCAGCAATGTTACATGCCAACTGAAAACGCATAAAAGTCAACTTTGCTGAGTGAGCCCTGGTTTTAAAATCATAAAAATATCTTGATATATTTGTATACAAAATACTTCTTAAAGAAATATCTATCTTTCTTTCGGATGTGCTCACACATCATACATACAAATCATCCATTACATCATCACCATTCTCTTTCTTGCTATTATTATTATCTTTCACTGTCGATATGGACCAAAGTGCTATACCCCCCATAAATACGCATAAACCTGGTACTGGGCCTTGAAGTCTATAAATAGACTCCATCCGTGGTGCACATATGGCTGGCACCAGTACCGGGGCAGCAACAGTGGTCCCCTCAATCTTAAAGATTGACCCTGTGTACATCCTTTGGGTTAGCTAAACCGTACACAGTTGAGCTAACGATAACATGGTCGTGCACCTCCTGTAAATTTTTTTACTTGCAAGTCTTTAATTCATTATGTTCCACTTTTCGTTAATATTAATCTTCCACTTGATTAATAATAATACTTTATGATCATAGGCAATCCACATAAAGTAACATGTTAATATCATAATAGGCACATAAGGACAGCCCATAACATGCATAAGATAATCAGATACAAGCATCAAGTCAACCATGGTCAAACCTAATCTTGATCTTCCAAAATTCCAGAAATTTCTTAATCTTAAACTAATGCGGATGAACAAAACCAATGCGGATGAACACTTGCAAATGCGGATGAATAACTTGCAAATACGGATGAACAAATTGGATGAACACTTGCAAATGCCGGATGAATAACTTGCAAATGCGGATGAACAACTTGCAAATGCGGATGAACTTGCAAAATGCGGATGAATAACTTGCAAATGCGGAACAACTTGAAATGCGGATGAACACTGGCAAATGCAAATGCGGATGAACAACTTGCAAATGCGGATGAACACTGGCAAATGCAAATGCGGATGAACACTGAACACTGCGGTTGAACACTTGGTAACTATTCTGTCGTAAAAGAAATGCTGATGGACACTGTAGTAAATGCGCATGCATAAAAGAAATGCTAATGGATACTGTAGCAAATGCGCATGCATAAAAAGAAATGCTGATGGATACTTAGCCTGAATTTAGGCAATTACGGGTGAACAAACACTTAGGCTATTATCACGGTGTAAATGCGGATGAACCATCAGACCTGTAAATGAGACTTATGCTATAACCAGTCTAAAACCTCATTCCCATACATTCTTAGCTTAGATCAATCATGCTAAACCCTTAGAACAAGCTTACAACCTCATAGAACATAGAAGTTCATACACATACACACACAGTTATCATACATAACGGTTGTAAAACATTTTAAATGCATTTTCAGCCCCAAAGACGTTTTAAAACATAGAATCGGCGTCCTAGAACTCACCTATTGCAGCAAACAAGTGACTTCCTCCCAACTTGCGTGCACAAGAGTTCAAACACCTAGAACAAGCCAAACAAACACCGAAAACACATAGAAATCAGTTTCTAAGGTTGAAACCTCAAAGAAACCGAACCAATCAATCACAAAAACCTACTAACCTTGAATATTCTTCTTCTTCTTCTTCTTCACAATTCGACCGAGGAAACACAAAAACCAGCTTTCTTTCTTCGGAAAGCAGCAGCAGAAAGAGCATTGGCGACCATGCTCTTTATACACCCTTTGACTTTTTGACTTTTTACACAAAGCACCCCTCAACTTTGCCTTCTTTTTTTTTTCTTCAAATTACTTTTCTTTCCTTTTACTCTGACGAAATTTCGGGTGTTACAAGTCTACCCCCCTTAAAGAGGTTTCGTCCCCGAAACCTGTCATTCTTCAGATAACTGAGGGTAGTGCTGCCTCATCTCTTCTTCGGTCTCCCATGTAGACTCGGATCCTTTTTAGTGTTTCCACTGTACCCGCACAAGTGGAACCACTTTATTTCTCAATCTCTTCTCCTTTCGGTCAATGATTGCCACTGGTTGCTCCACATAATTGAGCCGTTCATCCACTTCAATATCATTCAATGGTACAATCATATCTTCGTCAGCTAAGCATTTTCTTAGATGAGATACATGGAATGTCGGGTGAATCCCATTCAACTCATCGGGGTAATTCTAGTCGATAGGCCACCCCTCCTACTCGCTCAAGAATTCAGAAAGGCCCTATGTATCTTGGACTCAACTTGCCCCTCTTCCGGAATCGGATGATCCCTTTCCAAGGAGAGACCTTTAGCATGACTTTATCACCCACGTTGAACTCGATGGGTCTACGCCTCTTATCGGCATACGACTTTTGCCTATCTTTGGCTGCCTTCATAAAGGCTTTGATATTTTCCAGCTTCTCAGTCGTAGCCTCAATCACTTCGATGCTCCCCAATTCTTTCTGCCCAATGTCTCCCCAACACACGGGAGTTCTACACCTCCTACCGTACAACATCTCGTATGATGGTATACCAATGCTGGCATGATAACTATTGTTGTACCAGAACTCTGCTAATGGTAGGTGATCATCCTAACTTCCTCCAAAGTCGATCACACATGCCCGGAGCATATCCTCGAGCGTCTGAATCGTCCGCTCAGACTGACCATCTGTCTGAGGATGGTAAGCCTTGCTAATGTGTAGTCTCGTCCCCATGGCATCATGGAATTTCTACCAAAACTTTGATGTGAACCGGGTGTCACGGTCTGACACAATAGACACCAGCACACCATGGCGAGCTACAATCTCTTTGATGAACAGGTCCGCCAGTCTCTCGGAGGAATACGTCTCGCGGATCGGTAGGAAGTGAGCACTCTTTTTCAATCGGTCAACTATCACCCAGATGGTATCGCACCCCTTCGCAGTACGGGGTAGCTTCGTTATGAAGTCCATGGTGATGTGCTCCCACTTCCACTCGGGTATATCCAACGGTTGGATCTTCCCGTATGGTTTCTGATGTTCTGCCTTCACTTGCAAGCAAGTAAGGCACTTACTTACATACTCTGCCACGTCCCGTTTCATACCCGGCCACCAGTAGTCTTTCTTCATGTCTTGATACATCTTGGTAGCACTGGGATGAATGGAGTATCGAGTTTTATGAGCTTCATCCATAATTCGCCCACGTAGATTCCCATATCGAGGAATCCACATTCGCCCAAAGCGGGTTTTAACACCGTGGGTATTCTCCCCCAATTCTGCTACTAGACCTCTCATTCGTTTGGAGTTGAGGTGATCTTTTTTTAACGCCTCATTTTGAAAATCTTTAACTTGCGTTATCACATCTGAGGTCATCACCAACTGATACGCCTTTACCGGGAATCGGTTCGGGTCTCTCCTTCCGGCTAAGGGCATCGGCCACTACGTTGGCCTTGCCCGGATGGTAATAGATCTCGCAATCATAGTCTTTGATCAACTTCAACCACCTTCTCTGCCTCATGTTGAGATCTTTCTGCTCGAAGAAGTATTTCAAGCTCTTGTGATCCGTGAAGATTGTACACTTGGTCCCATATAAATAGTGCCTCCAAATCTTCAACGCAAAGACCACCGCAGCCAATTCTAAATCATTAGCGGGGTAATTAACTTCGTGGGTCTTTAACTGTCGGGACGCGTAGGCTATTACTCTCCCACATTGCATTAACACGCAACCCAGTCCCGAATAAGATGCATCTGAATACACCACTAAGTCTTCACTTCCTTCGGGCAATGTTAAGACAGGAGCTTGAGTTAATCTTGCCTTTAACTCCTCAAAAGCATCCTCTTGTTCCCGACCCCACACGAACTTCACATCCTTACGGGTCAACTTAGTCAAAGGTGAGGCTATCTTGGAAAAGTCTTGAATGAACCTTCGGTAATAACCCGCCAAACCCAAGAAACTACGAATCTCGGATGGCGTCTTTGGAGACTTCCATTGCATTACCGCCTCAACCTTTGCCGGGTCCACCATAATTCCTTCGGTATTCACCACATGACCCAGAAATTGAACCTCGCGTAACCAGAAAGCACACTTAGAGAATTTAGCATATAACTTTTCTCTCCTAAGTGTCTTCAACACTTCACGTATGTGGTCGGCATGTTCTTCTTTCCTCTTTGAATAAATCAAGATATCATCAATGAACACAATCACTGATTTATCCAACATCGGCCGGCACACTCGATTCATCAAATCCATAAAGGCTGCTGGCGCATTAGTTAAACCGAACGACATGACGAGAAACTCATGATGTCCATAACGCGTGCGGAACGCTGTCTTCGGATATCTTGTCCTTTACCTTCAACTGATGATCCCGATCGGAAAACCAACTGGCACCTTGAAGCTGATCAAACAGGTCGTCAATCCTTGGTAGGGGGTATCTATTCTTCACTGTCAACTTGTTCAACTCCCGGTAGTCTATACACATTCTCATACTACCGTCTTTCTTCTTTACGAATAATACCGGAGCACCCCAGGAGAGATACTCGGTCTAATAAACCCCTTATCCATCAATTCCTGTAGCTGATTCATCAGTTCTTTCATCTCGGTCGGAGCTAACCGATACGGTGCTTGGCAACGGGTTGCGCACCGGGTATCAGGTCGATCTGAAATTCTATCTCACGGTCGGTGGCACACCTGGTAGATCTTCGGGAAACACATTCGGGAAATCACGTACCACTGGCACTTCTGATAATTGTGGTATCGACACGTCCACATATTTCACGTATGCCAAGTAGGCACAGCATCCGCGCCTCATACACTCTCTGCCACTGCCATCGAAATCATTTTCGGAACCGTAGCGACGCGATCACCATAAACTATCACTAAACTCCCATCGGGTGCAACTAACCGAATCATCTTCTTCCGACACACGATGTTTGCCTCATAGGCTGCCAACCAATCCATCCCCAGAACTACATCAAACCCACCTAGGGCATCACAAATAGTTTTAGCGGAGAACCTATGGCCTTCTAACTCTATGTCGCAGCTTTCCATAATATCAGAGATTCGGGTAGACTTACCAATAGCAGTTTCTACGTCAAACGGTTCATCGATGCTCCTACTACTAACAGGCAATTTAGCACAGAAGGCAGCAGCTATGAAACTCCTACTAGCACCAGAATCAAATAATACAGAGGCACAAGTTGGTTTACTAGAAAACACACTGACACGACGTCAGGGTCTACCCGGGCTTCTCTCGGGTCATCGTGAAGGCTCTTGCACTTGCCTCTGCACTCCTTCTCTGGCCTCTTCTTCAACCTAGAACTTTCAGCCCTTGGCTTCTTGCAGTCCTTGTTCATATGGCCGATCTCACCACAGTTAAAGCACCGTGGGGCTCAACATCTTTGAAATATGACCGGGCTTGCCACATTTGTAGCAGACATTCATTCCTAAGCGGCATTCCCCGCTATGTTCCTTCCCACACTTATCACCCCGCTTCAACCCCGAGCTTACAGTAACCACTCGACGATCATCCGCCCTCGACCTCTTACTGTTCGAGGTGAAACCACCCGCCCGAATCTCTTCCCGTTCTAGTCTATCACCCCCACCAGTCCTCTTCACCTCAACTACAATTACCTCTCGTTCATCATACAATCTTCCCGCCAAGTCCACTGCCGACCTAAAAGTGCTTGGTCGAGCAGTGATCAAATGCCTGCGAATGTCAGCTGGCAACCCCTGAATATACCGGTTGATCTTCCTTGAAGCCGGTGTAACTTGTTCGGGCACCAGTCTCGCCATCTCGTTGAATTTGGTAGTATATTGCTGGTGGGTCATGGTTCCCGCCTCAAGCTGTAGGAACTCTCTCTCTATATTGTTGAGTTCTCGATAAGGACAGAATTCCTCAATCACCAACTTTTTCAGTTCACTCCATCTCATCCTCCCGACAACCCTGTTGCCCTCGGCCTGGACCAGATTGTCCCACCAACACAGTGCCGAGTCAATGAATGAGTGAGTGGCAAATTTCACCTTCTGATCCTCCCTGCACTCACTAATATCCAACACTGCCTCCATCTCTCTAACCCAGCGGTGGGCAGCAGCAGCGTTACCGTTGCCGTCAAAAGTAGGGGGTTTACACCGTTGGAATGCCCCGTAGCTGCATCCCCTCGCGGTTTCCCGCAACTCTACATCTTCTTCATCACTGGAGGCTCCCCTTTCAACATTCATCTCCTCCTCATCATCATGATCTCTCTCATTCTCCCTTCTCCCAGCAGCAGCCCTTCTCTCTTCCTCCTTTTCTTTCCTCTCATCCTTCCTTATGGCCTGGATCACCTCAGTCACGACAGACGGTAGGATCGTCTGCATGACTTGGTGAACCTCCTCCACCACTGCCTCTTTCACTGAGGCCCTTAAATTGGCACTCTCATCCACTCCCTCCGGGTGATGAAGCTCAGGCTCAGCAGGAGCCGTCTTTGCAGTTCTCGTCTTGTTCTTTGCGGCCCGGGGTCTACCAGCACGACCACCCCGTACACCACCTCGAGAAGCCTTAGATGATCTACCTCCAGCCATCCTCTAACACTATAAGATCCAAACACCAACACGGTCATTCAAGGTAATAGCTCAGTTAATGTTAAGTATAGTAAGTCCCTAATTACAGTGGCCAGTTGTGATTAGCCACTTACTTTACTCTTCGTTCCCCGAGCAATTCCTATCCTGACTACATCAGTACTCAAATCTACTAAAGCACATAAATCAAATAGCATGCGCACATAATACTGGTTAACATAATGAAAAGAAATACCTGATGGCACATAGCTACTCGGGCTGGCATCCTTCCATTCGGTTCCATTTTCAGTTTAAGTTTAGGTTTTTTTTTTTTTTTTTTTTTGAAAATATTTACCCATTTCTCTTAAACTTTGGCTCTGATACCAACTTGTAAGGCCCCGTTTCTGGAGACCTTACAGTTGGACATTCACAGCACTATTCATAAAACATTTCATAATTCATTATCACATTGCAGCGAAATTTAAACATTTAAAAACCATTCATTTATTTATAAACGCTGTTGCTAAGTAATACATGTTTGGTACAGTTACAAAAGATCATTATTTTGCATTACAAAACAACAATGTTATATTCATGAATGGATGTCAGCCTTGTCCCAACGAGTAGCCTCCCGAGTGCCATCCTCAGCAATGTTACCTGCCAACTGAAAACGCATAAAAGTCAGCTTTGTTGAGTGAGCCCTGGTTTTAAAATCATAAAAATATCTTGATATATTGTATACAAAATACTTCTTAAAGAAAATATCTTATCTTTCTTTCAGATGTGCTCACACATCATACATACAAATCATATCAATTACATCATCACCATTCTCTTTCTTGCTTATTATTATTATCTTTCACTGTCGATATGGACCAAAGTGCTATACCCCCCATATAATGCGCATAAACCTGGTACTGGGCCTTGAAGTCTATAAATAGACTCCATCCGTGGTGCACATATGCTGGCACCAGTACCGGGGCAGCAACAGTGGTCCCCTCAATCTTAAAGATTGACCCTGTGTACATCTTTTAGGTTAGCTAAACCGTACACAGTTGAGCTAACGACAACATGGTCGTGCACCTCCTGTAAATTTACTTGCAAGTCTTTTCATTCATTATGTTCCACTTTTCGTTAATATTAATCTTCCACTTGATTAATAATAATACTTTATGATCATAGGCAATCCATATAAAGTCACATGTTAATATCATAATAGGCACATAAGGACAACCCATAACATGCATAAGATAATCAGATACAAGCATCAAGTTAACCATGGTCAAACCCTAATCTTGATCTTCCAAAATTCCAGAAAATTTCTTAAGTCTTAAACTAATGCGGATGAACAAAACCAATGCGGATGAACACTTGCAAATGCGGATGAACACTTGCAAATACGGATGAATAACTTGCAAATGCGGATTAACAACTTGCAAATGCGGATGAACACTTGCAAATGTGGATGAACACTTGCAAATGCGGATGAATAACTTGCAAATGCAGATGAACAACTTGCAAATGCGGATGAACACTTGCAAATGCGGATGAATAACTTGCAAATGCGGATGAACAACTTGTAAATGCGGATGAACACTTGCAAATGCGGTTGAACACTTGGTAACTATTCTGTCATAAAAGAAATGCTGATAGACACTGTAGCAAATGCGCATGCATAAAAAGAAATGCTGATGGATACTGTAGCAAATGCGCATGCATAAAAAGAAATGCTGATGGATACTTAGGCTGAATTTAGGCAAATACAGGTGAACAAAACACTTAGGCTATTATCACGGTGTAAATGCGGATGAACCATCAGAGCTGTAAATGAGACTTACGCTATAACCAGTTCTAAAACATCATTCCCATAAATTCTTAGCATAGATCAATCATGCTAAACCCTTAGAACAAGCTTACAACATCATAAAACATAGAAGTTCATACACATACACACACAGTTATCATACATAATGGTTGTAAAATATTTTAAATGCATTTTCAGCCCCAAAGAAGTTTTAAAACATAGAATGGGGTCCTAGAACTCACCTATTGCAGCAAACAAGTGACTCTCCTCCCAACTTGCGTGCACAAGAGTTCAAACACCTAGAACATGCCAAAACAAACACCGAAACACATAGAAATCAGTTTCTAAGGTTAAAACCTCAAAGAAACCGAACCAATCAATCACAAAAACCTACTAACCTTGATAATCTTCTTCTTCTTCTTCACAATTCGACGAGGAAACACAAACCAGCTTTCTTCTCGGAAAGCAGCAGCAGCAGAAAGAGAATGGGCGACCATGCTCTTTATACACCCACTTTTGACTTTTTGTTACTATTTACCAAAGCACCCCTCAACTTTGCCTTTTTTTTTCTTCTTCAAATTACTTTTCTTTCCTTTTTACTTGACGAAATTTCGGGTGTTACATTTGTGTAATAGGTCAAGCATGTAACTTTTTAATGAGGCAAAATACGATTGACCAGAAATATTATCTTCAATAATTTTTTGATATGAATAGTAAGCGCCTGAAAAATACTTAAACTCGTGTGTGTGAAACTGATCTTCTTTTCTTTCTAGAACACCTTCTAGATGTATCTCCAGTTAGTAGGCTTTATTACTATAAATTTCATTTAGGTTACAGTTGCAGATGTGTCATTCAATTGCGTTTCTCATTCGGTCGACGCTATTGTTTCCTTTGGGTTTCGCTTTGTGATTTTCAGGAACAAGTTTTCTTTTTTGCTAGCACTAATGTTGCATCATATTATATTGGTTTGTAGGGACGCTTATTGCCAAATAAATATGACTTTCATGTTGATTTTGACTTCTAGGACTTGCTGTCCGTGCAGCAGACTTATCACTAAAGGTAAATTCTTTGACTCAACTTGTATTGAAAGAAGAAGACGCGTGTTCGCGAAGCGGAGTCTAGCTTTTTATTGGTGTTTACAGGGTCCTAGAAGCAGGCTTCTGTCTTCTTCCACAAGCAAGCAGTTTGGAACGTTTTACCTGAGAGCATTTATAGTAAGCAAATGTCGAAACCAATAGCATGCTACCGTGTATACTTCTATATGTTGTTTAAAAGGTTTATGCTATATTATTACTCATTAACGGCTTGCATGTATATGTCAGCAAACACATCTGATCATGTTACCGTAAACACTATACTTGCTTTTGCACGTACACAAATTCTCCACGGCAACACGCGGCTACATCTTCTAGTTACACTATAAAATTGAAAATTTAAATAATTTTAAATTGAGTTTGGTATTGCTATATGATTTTTATAAGAAGAATGTTTAAAAACGTCATTTTTAAGGCCTAATACGCAACTAAATTACATGGCATGGTAATCTATGTAGTGTAATAAGTAGTGTTGTAGTAACCATTTGGATCAACCCGAAAATATATGTAAACACACATATTTGAAGTAACATACTTCGACTTTTTTCTTATTGTTGAACTCGACTTATAAAACCGAATACAAAACCCTATATTTATAATAGACATAAATTAATCATAATCCAATTCAAACACTATTTAAATAATCAATTAGATAAACTAATAATTATCTATACCAAATAACTAGAAAATTTCTAATTATTTAAATCAAACTTTTGGTTTCATTCCTTGATCTCTTTTACTTTCTTCAAATTAAACCTTCAACTATAAACATATCAAGATTATATTCTTCATGATTATACACGTAACGTAATAAGTAACATGATTATGTACGACGACACAACATAATAAGTAACATATTATAGTGTAAATTATATTTGATGCAAATACCCATTCCACTAGGACACAAGTTGCATGCGGTGGTTTCTTAGGCTTAGCACAAGAAGCAACTCTTTATACATTAACACACACACATAGAGAGAAGGGATCAAATAAAATCCTCCGTTATAATTGAAAACCATAAAAACCACTTTCAATCAATCATAGATTTTTAATATATATTTTTATATTCTACTTAAAAGGGCTTTTATGTCATTTAACAATTAACCTAATTATAGTACTCTATTCTATTCGACTAAATCCCTAGTCTTTCTCAATCTCAATTTGAATTGATTTATTAAATCTTCTAATTTTGAATTTAAATTTATCAAATGGGCTTGATTTAATTGAATTTTGACTATTACATATGCTCTCATGAAACACCACCATTGGTAACGCCTAGTCACCACTAGCCGGCTTGAACTTTAAAGATTTATCCATCGACGACACAATCTGAACCGGCTTGTGTCGTATACATTTTGTGGAAGTTTGAACCAACATTACCACCGTCGGTATCCCTCCTGTGGTTCCAATCAGTCGTCGAGTACAACAATGAAGACACAAATCTTGTGTAATCAACCCAATTAAACGTTTAGGGGACGTAAAACTATTCAATAAAGAAGAATTTTTCCATCGTATCATGTCATAAACATGATAATGAACATGTGATGTATGAAGAATGTGATGATAATGATGATGATGATGAAAAGATGAAGATTGATACGTATATGTAACCAAGATGAAGATGGCAAAGAAGTGGATGAAAAAAAGGTATTAGGTACAAAGAATATGAATTGTAGAAAACAATGGTGAATTCAAAAGATTTACATATATGAAAGCATATAGGATACATATATGTAAGCATGCCAAACATAAAGAACATGAAAAGATAGGGAAAAGATAAACATCATGAAAATGAAGATTTGCAATTTTACTATCAGAACATATATGTAAAATTGTCATTACGTTTACGTAACTCTGGTATTACATAAATGCAACTCGGTTGGTACGTATACGTACCACTGCTGTAAAAATATTATGTACCTTTGTTATTTCAATGATTATATAGTTTTACTAGTGCATCTATAAGATCGTTGTTTATATTATATAACTATTCTTGTTAGATGTATTTAACTTTAATATGTCATCTCATTTATATAAATATTTTCAATTTTCTAGTGGTTTTGGTTGTTACATATATATACTCTTTTTGTTACATATATGTAACTATGTTAATACATATATGTAACCCCATTATTCAATATATCTACTCTAAATATCAGTTTTGGCAATGGAGAAAATAAAATAAAATGATAAAAATATTTTTAAAATATTAATATACACCGGAGAGGAAAGGAACATTGTTTCCATTTTTATAGGCATAATTCTAGAAACAAAAAAAAAAATAATATTTGTCTATTTTACCCACACTATTAATAATTTCCATATTAAATTAGAAAAAAATTACAAAACTGTCATTTGTAATCTTGACCTTCGATTAACAATTATCAATGGTTAAAAAGTAGTTTTCATGGTTTTTTATTATAATATAGTTTTCAATAGAACCCACCACACCACACACACAACAACATATATATATATAATATATACATATATATATAACATACATACATACATTATATATATATATATATATTAACATATATATATAAACATATATATATATATATATATATATATAATATAATATATATATATATTATATATATATATATATATATAACATATATATATAGGGGCATGTACTATACAAAGTGTAATTTTCGTACGAAGCGTACGAAGTCACCAGAGCGTGACACGTGTTTTTTAGCGGAGGGGTATTTTCGTCCGCGCTACAATTACGCATAAAATGTACATAATTACGTAGTTATATTCATAATTACGCAAGTTATATAAAAAATAATCACGCAAGTTATATTTATAATTACGCAAGGTTATATGATAATTATGCAAGTTATGTTGATAATTACGCAATGAATAATCACGCAAGTTATACGCACAACACATAGACGTTTTCTTAAAAAAATATTGTTTCTTTTAAAAAAAAGTATAGCAATACTATACTTATGTTAAAAAGGATAAAATGATTGTTTTTATCGTGTATTTTTTTTTAGAATAATGCTATATGAAAAAGTTAAATGTGTTTAAAAAAATGAGAGGAAGTTAAAAAAGTCAATAGTTGTAGGCTATTTCTAATTCTACCCCTCTAGGCACATTCCTTGCGTGCTCACTCTATCTTAAATCTGAACCGTTGATCTCTTAAATCAATGGTTCTTGTTGCTTCATACCTGTTATGGGTGAAAATCTTGTGCAGTATTCTGCTTAGTATTTTGGTGCTCAGGATATGCAGAAAGATTTGGTATCCTGAACCTTATTCCCAGCAAATATCCCTGACATATTTCTTGCAGATATTGCCATTTTTAATGGAGGAAATAATTGCATGACTTGGTCCAAGCTAGAAGATCGGGATTTGATTAAATACATGAACGTTGAACACATATGAGAGACTTCCAATGGTCATTTAATGAGTTATAATGAATAAATGGTTGTTGTACCAGCTAAAGACTTGGTCAATGCTGAAGACCTACATTTATGGTTGTTAGAAACGTGTAGCAAAGATTTGTAACGGTTAAGAGGTGAAGAAAACGTGTTCAATTGGCGGGATAACGGCTAACTGGTCAAAGTAATTGCTGAGGATCCCGGAAATCTCACTGAATATCCCGAAAATATCACACATTTTATTTATTTCATGTACTATATATAATGAGGCTTAGCTGATCATTTTAGGTCACTTATTCACGTTCACACACCAGATCTCTGCTCATAAACACTTAAACACACTCAAATAATCATTGTAACACTTAGATACGATCATTCAAGCTCTTGAGTTGTACTTGTTTTTCGTTACTAATCAAAGAACCGGCCGCTGACGTTTTGTCAGGCGCCAAGGGGTTTTTATTGCCGGAGATCACTTTGATCAAGGGCTTTTTCCCCTTCAAAATTCGTTGTCTTGTTCTTATTTGATTTGATTGTTCATTTCTATAATATCTTGATCGATATTCCGTTGTTGGGAAAATATTTCAGTTAGTATTCTGATATAGCACACTACCTCACTTGACTAATTTATTCATTAATTACCTTGTTAATTTTTGACCAAAACAATTTGGCGCCCACCGTGGGGCTAGTGTCGCTATAATCTTCGAAATCCTTCCAAACCTCTTTCGTTTATTCAAGTCTTTCATTCAGTTTTGTTTTTAAAAAAATGGCTTCTCAATCAAAGCAATCTTCATCTCTAGCTCCCTCTTCTTCCATCTCTGCTGCTTTGAATGCGCCTCTTCCTCCTCACCCTAGTTTTGAAACATTCCAGAGGAGTACAGATAAGGCTATCACCAAAACTGCTACCCCTGCCTTTGAAATTCCTAGGTCTAGGAATACTGGTGGGGATTCTGCTCCAGTTTCTGGTGAAGAATTCTACTCGGTAGTGTCCATTATAAAGCAGCATATGGAGCAACAACAATAGACCAACAAATTGGTGATGAGTCAACTTATAGAGTTGAAGTCAGCATCCAAAAAGCCGGCCCAAAATGAGGAAACACCATTGCACCCTAGGATACTTAACTTTTATTCTGCAGGATCCTATAGGATGCAGGATGATGATATAATCCCGATGCAGAATAACGTGGCTGGACCATCTGTTTCAACCAAGACTACAGCGACAAGGGAAATGGAATTTTCCTCAGGATTCTCCTCAGGACTTACCTTAGGATTATCCTCAGGATATCTCACAGGATCTTTTCTGGAACCTTTACCGATGATATTCTTACAAATAAAAACCCTTCAGGTACTAATAATTTTCAAACTGTGCAGGATACGGGGATGAGTACTGCTATTGCTAAAGAAATCCAGAAACTTAAGGATATGATCTTTAGTGTGTCAGGTGTGATAAAGCCTATCCCTGAAGTATCTGATGCTAGTCACAGGTTATCCCGCTTTGCACCACCAATTTGTGATGCTGAAATCCCGAAGAGATTCCAAACTCTTAGCATGAAGCTCTATGATGGTTAAACTGATCCTGAGGAGCATATTGCCCAGTATAAGGAGAGGATGGAGATTAACCCTATCCCTGCGCACATGAAAGAAGCATGTTGTGCAAGGGATTCGGATCAACATTGATAGGGCCAGCCCTGAAATGGCTGCATAATCTTCTACCTTATTCTATTACCTCCTTTTCTTATTTAATCAATTTGTTTAACAACCAATTTTCTTGTAGTAGAGCATTTGAAAGACTAACAACTGATCTATACAGGGTGGTCCGTAATCGATGAGCATCTTTAAGAGATTATGTCAACAGGTTTAGTAAGGAGGCTCTAGACATCCGAACCTTGATATGCTGATGGTAGTGCAGGCTTTCAAAATGGTATTGCCAAAGGATTCTGCATTCTACGAGGGATTGTGATGAATCCTTGCAGGAATTTGGATGAAGTCAGAAACAAGGCTCTAAGTTTATAAGACTCAAGGAAGATAGAAAGATCCAGCAGAGGATCGATGGATCCTCAGAATATGAGAATCCCAATAGGAAATCAGATCCTCTTCAAAATATTACCGTCCAGACATATTCCCGCGATGATGGCAAGAAAGTAAACTTTGTTGAGATGATGAGGATGATGAGGAGTATCCTAAACTTGTGATTATGTTTCTCAGTGTCTACTTCAGAATTAAATATGCTATGCAGGGTCTCAGAGAGAAATCTAGGTAGCGTTGGAAGAATGAGAAGAATCCTGGCTGGAAAGACAAGTCTAAGTGGTGTGCATTCCATGAAGACTTTGGGCATATCACTGAGGATTGTTGAGTAAAGGACGCCTGAAAGAACTGCTGGGAAAGAAGAAGAAGGCTAACACCAGGATACTGATAGGAATCTGAAAGAACTGCTGGAAAGAAGAAGGCTAAACACCATGCATACATACATGCATGCATACATACATGCATACATGCATACATGCATACATGCATACATACATACTACATACATACATACATACATACATACACTACATACATACATACATACATACATACATACATACGTACGTACGTACGTAGTACGTACGTAGTTGTACATACATACATAGGGTCAGGATAATTTTAGAACCACTTTTTATTTTCAGAACCAAAAGAACCATTAATTACATAAATGTAAATTACGAACCATTGATTTACATATATGTAAGTTAAAACTGGTGATATTTAGTTGTGTTACATATTTTATTGTTTATGTCTTATATACTCTATGTAAAAACAGCTCACGTATCACCAGACTTTATTTACATTACGTAAATCAATGGTTCTGTGGTTCTGAAAATTAAAATTGTATAGTAATGATCCTAACCATATATATATATAATATATATATATATATATATATATATATAGATTATATATATATATATATATATATATATAGTGGCCGGTTACTATACAAAGTGTAATTTTCGTGCGAAGCGTACGAAGTCACCAGAGCGGACACGTGTTTTTGGCGGAGGGGTAGTTTTTTCGCACTATAATTACGCATAAAATGTAAATAATTACGAAAGTTATATCTATTATTACGCAAGTTATATTTATTATTATGCTAAAAAAAATTACTCACGTTATAAAAAATAATCACGCTAGTATATTTATAATTACACAAGTTGTATGATAATTACACAAGTTATGTTCAAAATTTCGCAATTAATAATCACACAATTATACGCGTAACACATAGACGTTTAAAAAGATGTTGATTTAAAAAAAAGTATAGCAGTACTATACTCATATAAAAAGGATAAAATACTGATTTTATGTTGTATTTTTTTAAAAATAAATCATATAAAAAAGTTATAACGTTTAAAAAAAAGGGAGAAATTTAAAAAAAGTCAAAAATTGTAGGCTATTTCCTAATATACCCCTACAAGCACATTATTACGTGACGATTCCATCTTAAATCTGAGCCGTTTATCGCTTAGATCAATGGTTGTAATCACTTCGTACATTTCGCACGCATTAATCACTTTGTACCGTAAACTTTCTCTCGTCTCTCTCTCTCTCTCTCTTATATATATATATATATATATATGTGTGTGTGTGTGTGTGTGTGTATATATATATGTATATATGTAAGACTAAATTACATATTTTTCATATATAATTATGTGTGTATGTATACATATATATGTAAGAGTAAATTACATATTTCATCCTATAAGTACAAGGAATTATACATTTTGTAATTAAGCTTGTAAAATTACACAAAACATCTTTTATGTACATTTTTGTCACATGTTTGAAAGGTCCTAAAGCATGAGGGTCTCAAAGTTAGACTTATTCATAAGCACACAGTTCTTAGACTGAAAATTAATTCATAGCAGGGTAAAACATTCACAACGTAATATCATTGTATAATGCAAATTTTATAACATAAGTATCGGTTTAATAGGAAACTCGAATAACATGATGCTAGGCTTTAGCTTATGTAGCCTTCCACTCATACTTGTAAGCTCTTCTAAATATTACTACACTTTAATCTAATATGCATACTAAAATTTAACTATGCTGAGTGAGTTTTAGGGTTTATAAATCATCTAAAACATAAAGTCTTCTCATTCTAACATGAACATTCACATCATAACATAATATTAACATAACTATATACTATAATGTATACTATAATCGTAATATGTTATCTGATCATTCGCCATTAATTAAACAAAGTAGTATTTTCATTCAGGTACCATAGCTATCATTTCCAATATCCCACATCCTAGTTGTACAATCGTTGGCGTGCCATAAAGCAGCTAGCCCATCATTAATTCTATGTGAGGCTGGTCATGGCCATCATTCCCATACAAGGGATGTTCATTATTTTGTTATGACAACTTACTTTGTTTGCCTTCATTTAATCATTCCATTCATTTAGAAACCATTCATTCATTCGTTTAGAAAACATTAATGCATTCATTTGCTTAGAAAACATTCATTCATTCGTTCATATGGAAAACATTCCATCATTGTTTCTTGCAGGATTGGGTAAGGGAGCTTAAGTTTGCAATTAGCTTCACAGGAGGAGAGAACTTTAGATCACTTAACAATTCAAATAGGGAACTGGTAACTATTCAGAAGATACTAAGCCAACACAAGTAATGTAAGTGAAACAAGAACAATATCATAAGAACACAATATAAAGTTTTCAAGGAAGTTGTATAATGATTCTCTAGTTCTATTACAAGTGTGTTCAAGTATATCTTAGTTACAAGAACTTGAGACTCTTATATACTACAACCTACAACCTTCAATATACAAAAAGATAGTTAGGATTTGACTAATCTAGACAACAAGATCAGTCTACAGTCAAAAGGCAGATTGCCTTTTGACTAGTGACTATGACATGCCATAGCTCACTGACTTTATCTAATAAGACAAGTCTACAGGAACAATTATGGGAAGTTACAGGCAAAGACCTTTTTCTACAGTTTGATAAAGTATGGAAGTTTCACCAACTAATGAAAAGCAGGTGAGTCTTCAGAGCAGCAGCGGAAGGTACAACAACTTTATCAAAAAGTAACTCAGAGAAAGCATATTTTCTCTGTCTTCGGAAGAAATCAGTCTTCTCATCAAAATGGTTTCAGAAGACTTTGTCTTGTGAAGCTTCGGAAGACTTTGTCTTATGAAGCTTTGGAAGACTTCATCTTTGGCTTAGGAAGAAAGGGTCTTTGGGTTCGGAAGATTCACACTTGTAATATTTTTCTAATAAGTGTGAAACTTTCGAAGCAACTTCTTCTGAACTGTTGGCTTCGGAAGATCTTACAATTAGACTTATTTATGAGTGTAAGAGCCAAAGCTAGTTCATCCTTGTTCCTTAGTACAGTTAGAAGACTTGGTTGTTATGGTATCATTTGGTTGCATCAGCCTTTAATCTTCAGATGTTCCTTACAAACTCCCCCTAGGCTGATGCTACCAAAACAAAAAAGTTCTTCAGATTTTGATAGTCCACATTAGGATCTTCAGCATTCCTTTCTTCATCATAAGATCTGGATCCTTCAAAATGACTGAAACCATAGTCAATTCTCATGTCAAAGAGATCATGCAGAGGAAGTTCAAGCATGTCATTTATGAAGTAGACATATTTTTCTCCCTGATCTCTTATGACATACATCTGTCTGGATCTTCAGCAAAAGTCATGATAGAATTTATATTCCAGTAGCAAGAGGCTCTACTATGATGGAGTTTGTGAGAGACCTCTCATGCACTCCCTTAGGATGCTCTGACTCATCCTAAAGTTAGGAGGTGGATGCCTTTCTTCTCTTCTTCTTTGAAATGGATCTTTTCTGGCCATCCTTTTCTCTCCAGATTTCTTCAACTGAGAGGGCTAGTCTTGAGTACCAGTTGGTTCTGTTATGTCCTCTTAGTGGGTCTCTCTCTCACAGGTTCAGAAGAAGAGAGAAAAGGACCTGTTGTGGGTCAGAAGAGAAGATGAAGTTGGCTCAAATGCAGCTCAGGTTCAGGTTGTGTTGTCAGTAGGTTCAACTTCACCTTAACTTCAGGTTGAGCTGGACTGGTGGAGAATGCAAGTCCACCAGCTCTCCCCTTTTATCTTCTGGTTGATACCCTAATATGCTCATCCATTGTGGATAGAGATATAGGACCAACTCCTCCGGAGAACCATACAGCTTCAAGAAGCTCATCATCCTTTGTCTGTCAGTAGAATTCTTTTGGCTTTTATGGATGATGGCCCTGACTTTACAGCTTCTTCCCTTAATCTTTTCCTTGCAGCTTGCCTTTTCTTTTTGGTTTGTTCTTCTAGTTGCTTGTTGGATTCCAAACATTATGTACTCATATGATAAGAGAAGAAATGCACCTGCTGACTGATATGAGACCTGTGGCACTCAGGTAGTTGATCATCTTTAGTCTTTTTTCTTCACTCTGCTGATTGTTGGAGTTACCAGATGGATTTTGCATGTTCATCTCCATTTGGTAGCCACTAAGGATACCATATAACTCAGTAAGAGTAAGGTTCTTGAGGTTCTTAGTCCTCTTGATGACCACATAATAGTGTGTCCATTGTCTGGGAAGAGAGTCTGGGAAGAGAGGACATGGACTTCCTTACAATGTCCCTATTGTCAAGAGTTACTCCAAAATCCATTAGAGTGTCTATAATATCAACATACCTGAAGTATTGTTGAGTCATGGTTTCACCTGTTTTGAAGATGAAGTTCTTAAACTGCTACTTCAAGAGATCCTTCTTGTTCTTTTTTGCTTCAGTGGACCCCTCATACATAATCTTCAGTGCATCCTATAGTTGCTTAGCTGTCTTGCACTTCTTGAAGCCTCTGTAGATAGAGTTTGGAAGAGTAGTTTGGAGAGCAGTCATGGCTTTCTGATCTATATCTATTTTTTTCCAGTATTCTCAGAATAGTCAGCCACTTCCTTTGGTATCATACCAACACCAGCAGGAGCTGAAAAGGTGGATGGTACATGAGGTCTAGAGACAACAGATACCCACATCCTAGAGTCTTGAGACTTGATGAAGCCTTCCATTCTTTGGCAACAAGTATCAAAATCATCAGGAGGATCAGTGAAGACTTGGTCATGGTATCGGTTTCCATATCAGCCTTTGTGATAGCTGCCATTGAGTTGTAAGTGTTTTATGAAACTGGAGGGATTTAAGATGGTGAGATCTTACAACAAGAGCCTAAAATACTTGATACCAATTGCAGGACCGGTTAAGGGATGGTCAATACAACCAGTCTCCAATGAGAAGAGTGTTAGAAACACTAACAGATTAAATAGGGAAACGGGTTTGTATGAATGATACTACGAACACAAGTAAATAATAAGACAGAACTAAGAATAAGAACAAGATAAGTATGGTTTTCAAGAATGCTGTATTATTACTCTCAAGTTCTTTTACAAGTGTTACAAAGCATAAAAAGAAATACAAGAACCACCTGAGATACTTATACTACATCCTACAGCAGCCATACTTTGAAGGCCAACTAGAAACACTAATGTAAACAACAAGATCAATGTAAAGTTAAAGGCAGATTGCCTTTGACTAGTGACTATGACATGTCATAGCTCAAATCTAATATATTACAAAAAGGATAAAGGTACAAAGTGTAAAAGTTACATACTCTAAATCATAATCTACAGTTACAAAAGCATGAACCTTTTCACCAACTCATGCAAGTTGGTGAGTCTTCAGAGTTGTAGCGGAAAGTTGGTCAGCTTTATACAAAAGTAGATCAGAGAAAGCATGTCCTCTCTGTCTTTAGAAGAAATCAGTCTTCACTTCATTGGGTTTGGAAGACTTTGTCTTTGAAGCTTCGGAAGACTTCATCTTTGGCTTCGGAAGGTTTGGTCTTTGGCTTCGGAAGATTTTACACTTAGAATAATTTGCTGTGAGAAGTGTAAAACTTACGAAAGTAACTTCCACTCTACACAATATGCATGCAAGCTGGAAGCTCCAGTTGCTTTGGTTCATTAGCTTTCAGATAACCTTACAAGAACCAAGCTCAAAATGTCCATTCTAAGCCAAAACAATAATCACAGACACAACCGCACGGTTTGATCGTCACAACGAGCCCCCCAACACTTCCAAACTATAGAGAGAGAGTTGAGTTGGGTTCTATATATATATAAATATATATATATATATATATATAATTTATATATATATATATATTATATATTATATATATATATATTATATATATATATATATATATATATATATATATATATATATTAATATATATATATATATATATATATATATATATGAGTAGGACCAAGAGTAAAAATTGTGAAGTGGTGAAAGTTAGAATTCGTTTATACCATTTTTGCCCGACAGGGCTCTTTGGCGGACCACTGCTCAAACCTTAGCAGTCAACTACCGCTTTAAAAAGACATATTCGCATCTGAAATGGAATATTTTTTGTGGACGGTTAAGCACACCATGACGGTCCACGACCCCCTTAAAATACCATGTTTCCTTAACGATTCGCTATGAGACCTTGTGGCCGGATCATGAACCTCTCCCCCCTTTAGCAGTCTGTTATGGCCGTCTTTTTCAACCTATAGCATAGAAGGTTTCACCATCAAACAACTGATACGAGTGTGTTGGAATAGTGTTTTAAGTGTCTAAACGTTAAATATTACGTATGATTATTCGTTTTTATGCATGTGATTAAGTTGAATAGGTTAATTATGAGTTGGAAGTAATTTTGTAGGTAAAACAAGCAAGTAGGAAGCTTACATGGTGAAACAAGTCAGTGGATAGATCAAGAAACAAAGATTCAAAGTGCAGCGGAAAGGCTTCCACCGTAGCCTACTGTAGACACCGTAGGCTACGCTAGCTCAAGAAAAAAAATCAGCAGAATCACTCCAGCGTAGGCTACGCTGGCTGGCGTAGCCTACGCCAGGGCCTCCGTGGAACACCTATAAACCGTTTTTGTTTTTGTTAGTTTCACCCAACACTTGCCCCCATTCAACCTAGAAACGTTTGGGAAGAATTTTGAGAGTTCTTAGGCATTAGTTCACCATTCCAACTCTCAAAAACAATATACAATCATCAGGAATGCATCAACATGGTTTTGAAGATCATTCAAGAATGATGAACGGCTAATCTTCTCGTGATCTACTTCGGGTAATAGGTTTTGTGTGATTAGGTTTTTGTTCGGGTTCAACTTGTCTTGGGATTAAACTTTAGAACTCGTTAAGTTCTTTTATAAGTTTAACTTATGTTTTGATTATTTAAATAACTGTTTTAGTTAACAATTTATTGAATGTTATATAATCTTGCGCGGAGTTATATGGTTGCATAGTTTGGGTTATAATGAATTGGTATTGTCTACTAAGACCATTAGTCTTGATTATCAATATCACTTAATCCTTACACGCATAGAATCCACGTTAAAGATTTCCACCAAGTTGACTAAACAATTACTGAAAAACCAACCATTGATCCCGGGGTGGATTACTATTTCTTATAGTTGTCTTCTTAATTAATTTTCATTATTTGCAATTTGTTTTCCTAGTTCACTTGTTAATTATTACAAAATCCAATTTTCACAACCAAGAGTCAATAGTATAAGTAGTTCTATAATTTAGTTTTAGTTAAGTAACTTAAATAAATAATCAAACGAATCGTGTAACCTAACCATATGCTCCCCGTGGATCTGGATACGACCCGACTTACCCTAGCTATCTAGGTTGATTAGGTTTTTGCATGACCCCTATGATAGGTCATCAACTACTTTCTTGCAAAATAACAAAACATAACCTGATCAACATTTAAGATGGGAATGACTTGACTTAAGAAGATGTGCCAGAGGTTGTCTGGATCGAATGTACGGAGGCGTGGACCGCGCTAACGATGAAAAAAAACCTAAAATTGAAGCAAAAGAAGTAGTGTAGATGAAGTTCAATGAGAGGATGCGTGATTGTTGAAGAACAATTTAGGGTTTTTCATAAAGAAATATAGAGATTTAGGTAGAATAGGAGATGAATGGGTTAAGTGATGGATCAGGTGAGGTCCACGTAAAAGTACAATCAGTTATAGGGGGAATTAGGAGGGAAACACAAGTGATAGTAAATGTGAGTTGACATGGGTCCCTAAATGTAAATATTATTAGAAGTAAGATAAGATCACATGTAAGCTCAGAACACCATCGAATTGCAAGTGTTTGATGGTTCAGAAATAAAAGTTTTCAACAAGAAGTTTGAGGTGTTTAAAGTAATCAGCCATTTGAGAGGGTGATACAATGGGTTCATCCTGGTAGAGCGACTAACAATGTGAATATAGATAATGAAATAGTGGTGCCTAGATCAATACACATTGGGCGCATGTCTTCATATATCACACAATACATAATATGTAAATGCAAAATAGAATAAGTAATAAAAGAATGCAATGACAATATAGTAGATTCGGATATGCTATAAGAATTACAATTTTGATTTAAGGATTTACGTGACGTGTTTAAAAAAAATACGAGAAAACACGAAATCAATATGTCGGGAAAGAGAGCTAACAACATGACTAATAGTGAATATAGCTAATGAGATTTTTGGAAAAGTTTGTGGCGAAAGACCAGCCTTGCTAAAGTCCGAAAAGATAATTCAAAATAGTCGATGTCGTTAGACTCAGCTTAGACTGGGTAGTTTGACCAGGATTCGGTTTTGTCACCGGTTCAATCCACCCCAACTCATTTTGTTCTCCAAGAACTGTCCGGTTCAAACCGATTTTAATTTTTTTATTTTGGATTTTAATAGGTTTATAGGTTTAGTGGGTAGGTCAGACGATAAATTAGAGCATTGGACATATTATTATTTTTGAGTTTATATATAACTAATAAAATAGAAAATTATATATATACATATATAGTTGTGACATCATCAAGTTTAAATTCGATCCGACTAGCAGACCAATAAATTAATCAGTTCATTAATCGATCCGGATTTAAGAAGGGAAAATGACAACAATAAGATAGTCAATGATAAGCGAGTAATAGACGTATTGTTTAGCTAATCTAGAAAACAAGAACATTTCTAAGTAAAAAGAGTGAGGTTTAATAATTACAAGAAACTCGAGTTGTACCCAGATGATAATGTTGGATACGGATCTGACCCGGATCCGGTTTGTATTACATGCGGATCCAGTGGAGAATACTATCCATTAATGGAGATTTTCTCAAATTCTACCCCTCTAGGCACATTCCTTGCGTGCTCATTTTATCTTAAATCTGAACCGTTGATCTCTTAGATCAATGGTCCTTGTTGCTTCAACCCTGTTATGGGTGAAAATCTTGTGCAGTATTCTGCTTAGTATTTTGGTGCTTAGGATATGCAGACAGGTTTGGTATCCTGAACCTTATTCTCAGCAAATATCCTTGACATATTTCTTGTAGATATTGTCATTTTTAATGGAGTAAATAATTGCATGACTTGGTCCAAGCTAGAAGATTGGGATGTGATTAAATACATGAACGTTGAACACATATGAGAGACTTCCAATGGTCATTTAATGAGTTATAATGAATAAATGGTTGTTGTAACAACTAAAGACTTGGTCTATGCTGAAGACCCAGATTTATGGTTGTTAAACGTGTAGCAAAGATTTGTAACGGTTAAGAGGTGAAGAAAACGTGTTCAATTAGCGGAATAACGGCTAATCGGTCAAAGTAACAACTGAGGATCCCGAAAATCTCGTTGAATATCCCGAAAATATCTCACATTTTATTTATTTCATGTACTATATATAATGAGGCTTGGCTGATCGTTTTAGGTCACTTATTTACATTCACACACCTGATCTCTACTCACAAACACTCAAACACACTCAAATAATCATTGTAACATTTAGATACGATCATTCAAGCTCTTGAGTTTTACTTGTTTTTCGTTATTAATCAAAGAACCAGCCGCCGACGTTTTGTCAGGCGCCAAGGGGTTTTTGTTGCCGGAGATCACTTTGATCAAGGGCTTTTGCCCCTTCAAAAATTCGTTATCTTTGTTCTTACTTGATTTGATTGTTCATTTCTGTAATATCCTGGTCGATATTCCGGTGTTGGTAAGATATTTTAGTTAGTATTCTGATATAGCACACTACCTCACTTGACTAATTTATCATTAATTACCTTTTAATTTTGACCAAAACAATTTGGGCCACCGTGGGGCTAGTGTCGCTATAATCTTTGAATCCTTCCAAACCTCTTTGTTTATTCAAGTCTTTCATTCATTTTTGTTTTTTAAAAAAAATGGCTTCTCAATCAAAGCAATCTTATCTCCAGCTCCCTCTCTTCATCTCTGCTGCTTTGAATGCGCCTCTTCCTTGTCCCCCTAATTTGAAACATTCCAGAGGAGTACGGATAAGGCTGTCACCAAAATGCTACCCCTGTCTTTGAAATTCCAGGTCTAGGAATACTGGTGGGGATTCTGCTTCAGTTTCTAGTGAAGAATTCCGCTCGGTAGTGTCCATGATAAAGCAGCATATGGAGTAGCAACAACAGACCAACAAATTGGCGATGAGTCAACTGATGGAGTTAAAGTCAGCATCCAAAAAGCCGGCCCAAAATGAGGAAAACCATTGCGTCCTAGGATACTTAACTTTGATTCTGCAGGATCCTATAGGGTGCAGGATGATGATATAATCCCGATGCAGAATAGCATGGCTGGACCATCTGTTTTAACCAAGACTACAACGACAAGGGAAATAGGATTTTCCTCAGGATTCTCCTCAGGACTTACCTCAGGATATCCCACAGAAACTTTTTTGGAACCTTTACCGATGATATTCTTACAAATAGAAACCCTTAAGTTACTAATAATTTTCAAACTGTGCAGGATACGGGGATGAGTACTGCTGTTGCTAAAGAAATCCGCTTGCACCACCAATTTGTGATGCTGAAATCCCGAAGAGATTCCAAAATCCTAGCATGAAGCTCTATGATGGTTAAACTGATCCTGAGGAGCATATTGCCCAGTATAGGGAGAGGATGGAGATTAACCCTATCCCTGCGCACATGAAAGAAGCCTGTTGTGAAAGGGATTCAGATCAACATTGATAGGGCCAACCCTGAAATGGCTGCTTAATCTTCCACCTTATTCTATTACTTCTTTGCTCATTTAATAAATTTGTTTAACAATCATTTTCTGTAGTAGAGCAGTTGAAAGATGTAGAAGCTTCTTTTAAAGATTAACATTGTTTGTATGTCTTTTATGTTTTGTCATAGTATAGGACTTTTATTGTAAATATGTTCCTTTGTTTTCTGATTAGTAAATAGGCTGAATATGTATTATGTAGGGAGACATCGAGACATCTAGACATTCAGACATCTAGAGATTAGAGTTTCAGTTAGATGCTTTGTATCTGTACTTACACTTTGTATTCTTCTCTACTAACAATGAAAACTCTATGAATTTTGTTGATTCATGTGTTGAATTGAATACTTCTGTGTATTAGATTGAATTGTGTCATATCGTCACAGATCGATCCATATTGAGCTCATCAAATGTATCAGAGCTTTCGGTTCAGTGATTGAAGCTGTTTCAACTGTCGAACACTTATAATCACTGAATCTATGATTGATAAACAATCAGTCTTAAAATTGTTGAATTAAGATCTATTTCATCATCAGAAACATGATTGATCACAATTAGCAGTACAATCGTTCAAATCTATGAATTTGAGCAAAAAGTCTTCGAACTGTTCTTAGTTTGTTCGAACTATCTTTGAATCAAAACATTAATCTTGTTGATTAATTGATGAAATTGATGTTAGAGGATTTTTAATCAATCGATTTCAAACTAATTGGTGAAATTTAGATCAATTAATCAAGTTTTGAAGAAATTGAAAGAATCTAAGTTTGTTGAAGATGATGAATGTGGGCATTAGGTCAGAAAACCTTGAACATCGTCTAAGTGATAGGCGCATAACAACTGTTTAGGCGCTTTACAACTGTTCCGGGCGTTTTTCAGTTAGGGTTTCACACTGTGTGGCGCATTTAACTGTGGGACACTTTGGAAGTTATCAGACCAAGTAATATCAGGGTTTTTCAACTGTTGAGGAGTATTTGAACTGTTTGGGCGTATCATAATTTCAGAGCATCTCAACTTGGGCGTTTTTTGAAATTTTTCTGAGGCAATCCTTAGACGTTTCAGGGTCAAAGTCAAAGGTGTACTCCAACTGTTTGGCGTTTCACTATTGTTTGGACGCATCAGCTTTCACACTTAGAATTTTTTTTTAGAATTTTTCAGAAACTTTAAAATCCAAAAATATTTCATTTTATTGTTTTAATTCAAAACATTAAAAACAACAAAAACAATTCACCTTAAAAATCAAAAATTAAAAATGGTAAAATCAGAAGACTCAGAGAACCGAGTTCCCAAGCTGAAGAATAGAGCAGATTCAAGAATTGGTCATTGAGATTAAAACACCATCTGAATTCTATTGATACTGATTTTTGAAATCAATAGAAAAGGTCTTACATTCAATCACATCTGATGGACTGATAGAGGATTGTGTATACAAGAAATTACTGAACCTTATCCAGAAGATGATCTACAAGGAGAAGATCTCAGAAAAGTTAAAAATGATATTAAAGCATATTCCTTAATATGCAAAGGTCTACCTCTGAAGTTCTGACAGGCTTGATGGTTATCAGACTGGATACACATGTATAAGGCCTTGAAAATATATGTGAAGGTGGAAAAGAGATTTAGGATCTAAAAAAGCAAAAGCTAAGAGACAATTAGACTTTTGAACATGTGTCTGGTGAACAATAAATCAGATGATGAAATATTTGTTCAACTGACTACAGAGATGTCGACTGCAGGGATCAAGAATGATTTAAAAGATCTTAACTATAGACTTCTCAATGCTCTTCCATCTTATGGAAGCAAACAGTCACTCTATAAAGCATACTGAGAAATTTCCAATGGATCTAGATCTCTTGATTGCTAAAATAGAATCTGTCGAAATGATGAAAGTTCTAGAAACAACGACCGAGCAGCTTCGATGTCACAATATAGTATGTTGCTTCTCAGCAAACACTGTGGAGAATGCATTCATGGCTAAGATGAAACTTCACCAGAAGATGAGGGTGATTTATTTGTTGGTGCGGGTTCTTCACTGATCTACTTACACAAGTGCTCCTGCCTATACAAATCAGAATAAACTCAATCTCCTTCTATGCCTAAAAGTTCTAACTCTCAAGCAGAGACTCCATCTGTTAACTCTGCTAAATCTAGCAAAGCTAACGATGTAATAAACATCTATTACAAGATGAAGAGTCAAAAACTGCTTTTACTGCATTTATGGCAAGTTTTCAAGATACCAAAGTAGCCATTAACTCAACTTGTTTTGTTTTGCAGGATTATTTGAAATGGATCCAGACGACGTTGAGGAAATGGACTTGAATTGGCAGATGGTAATGATAGCATACAGAACTCAAAAGCATTCCACATCAATAAAAACTATAAACCAAGTGCAAACAGAAGTAGGTTTTGACAAGTCAAAGTCAAGATGCTTTAACTGTAACAACTATGGTCATTTCTCTAGAGAGTGCAAGCTCCAAGGAATAAAGGAGGAAATGTCAATTAAGCTCAAGTAATTAAAGGTTTCAGCAATCGTCACAAAAGACATTTCAGAAACTTATCAAAGCCTACCAATGCTAGAATTGAAAGATGATTCAAGCAACAGAGGAACCCAAGAAAGATTAGTGTCAATATTACTGATGGTTATGATTGGAGTGCCTAAGCTGAACAATTTACTGCTGATCTAACCTCCAATTTATCTCTTGTTGCAGAAATACAAAGGAAGATTGGTCTGAAGTAAATGATCCAAAAGTGATGGAAACTGAGAATGAGGAAGAGGATTATGACTGGAGTGATAAGTCTGATCCCAAGGAAGATTCAGAGGAAGTTGCTTTGATGGAAAAATTGTCAGCCAAAGGTTGAAAGCTCTAACTCTAAAACGTCTCCTCCTAAATATTCTGAAATTCCATTAGAAGTCAAAGAAAAGTTATGCACAAAGTCTTGCTTCGAACATGTCGATACTACAGAAATTATGCTTATAAGATATGTGAAAAACTTAAGCAAGAAGAACAAATGCATAACAAGCTGAAAAAGATCATAAAACATATGATGACAAGATTATCTCTCTTCAAAATTCATGGAACAAAACTCTAAGAGAACTTGAAATGTATCAAAACAACTCGAAGAGATGACGAAAAATCTTGACTGGAGAAGATCGCTCATCCAGGCACTCAAGTTGATCTAGCTAAAGTTAAAAGTTCTAAAACCATTGTGTAAAAGCTAGGAAATGAACTTAAAGATAAACAAAAGGCAGGATTGGGTTTCACTCATGAACAATGCCTGAATCAATAACGAATACTTTACCAGAAAACTTACACTCACGATCACTCTCAGAAAACAAAGCAAAACTCAAAGCATATCAGAACAAGAACAAGATGTCTGAAAATGAAGAAGAGAAAACTGTCACACCCTCAAAATCCGCGTGCGGGGTTTTACCGCGAAGCGCGTGACATACAGGATCTTAGTATTAGTTACCAGAACGACTCTATATGATTCATAAACAAAACCGAGTTAACGTTTAAAATACTGCGGAAGCGTTTTTAAAACAGAAACCCAAAACAAGTAGTATGTAAAGAGAATGCGCAAAACATACACGCCCAAACAAAATGTTTAATATGAAAAAAATATCCCAAATTTGTAAACAAACAAATGTAGACAACTCAACGATGCTGGTGTGCGTGCTCCTAGCAACTGGCAACCTTAACCTGAGAATAGCATACTAAACAAGTAACACATGGTTGGGAGTTCAAGAGTTTGCGTTAAAAATAAACCAATCAACAGTTTCCAGAGCAAAGTAGTGTATTGAAATAGATAGTAGTCTATAACATAAAATATTAATCATAGTGATTTCGCGATCGAAGCTGACTGGTTACGTTTGTTGCCTCCCGTCACGACTTACCGTGTCGTGACGAATATGGTTAGGACAAAATTGCACCCGTTGACTCGAGTCGCACAGGTGGGGCTGTCAGACCCAGTAGTACTACCAAGATTCCCCGCTATTCAATATTAACAATCCGAAAGTGTGAGGACTTCCATGGTAACATCACTATATCAAATATACACACTCATATAAAAGCGTTTGTGATCAACAGTATGCTATCTCCCCCAAAAGAGATGATGTAAAATAAGTGGGGCAAGAACTCACCTGACGCGCGCAAGAATTAACCTAGAGCTTAACTTGAAAGAAAAGAGGGAAAGACAACCTTCAAAGGTCACCTAGAACACAAGAGTACATAAGTACGTGTACACAGAATCAATATGAAACCCTAAGTGCTCTACAAACCAGGAACTCAAAGTTTTAGAAAGACAAGACGCATTTGACCCAGTTGACCCGTTGACCCGTTGGTGACATTATAGGTGATAATTCGTTAATACTAACACAACAGTATGTCATACATGATCAACATACAACTTGATTACATATAGCACATCATTAACCACATGTACTACCTAGATCATCATACAACCATTATCATACAAGTCATGCGAATTACAACAGGCCAAAACAGGTAACAAACCAAACCACCATCATATAACCAACAAACATTAATCACCTTAGAAACCATCCATGAACACACTAGCATGGTCCTAATATCCCAAACATGCTCAAATAATCCAATTCAAGGATTGCACAATAAAGTTTCCCTTTTGGGAAAGTTCATCCCAAATTCATCAAACTCACACTACATTCATGAATTCATCAATTATATACCAATTCAAGTCCATGACAACATTTAAACATGATCAACAACACCTAATCATCATGATCATCAATTTCATACCCAAAGTTACTATCTTTAGTAAGGTATGAACTACAACATGCATTCTTGAATCCTAACATTCATATCAACCATCTAGCATTAAACATCATTACAAACACATCCATAACATTCATACATCACCAATCATCAATTCATCAAAATAAAGTTACTATTATTAGTAACCTATGAACAATGTATCAAAATCATAGCTTTCTTGAAAGAAACACGAATTTACCTTCTAAATCGCGAAAAGGAACGAGATTGGATGGCTAGTGCGATGTATGCCTTGCAATCGGTCGAAAATCGCAGGTTTGTGCTTGATCTCAATCGATTTTCGCAAGGGAGAGGGGGAAGAGAGTTGGTCGCGGCCGAGGGGGGGGGGGTTTAGGGTGGGAATTTCATTTTGTAACTTAATTTTCACAATTACACTTTACACCTTGTAATTTGTATTTTTTTATCAAATTAATCTTTTAAATACTTTTTAAAATAGTTTTTAACTAATAATGTAAACATTATTAGTCAACAATACTAATTTTATAAATTATCTCACTAATCACAAGATTCACGAAATGATGCACACGTTTCCTCTTTACGCGAAACGTTACAGTTAACATTTAAATCACATAAGCATAACTAATAATCACCTTGTTAACTTTATTATCATCAATTTAACATACTGATTATTGTTAAGTCACCAACGTTCAACGACAACTAGTGTGTGCTCCCGACACGTGTATGCAAGACTTAACGGAACAAACGGAGTTTGGTAACGGAAAATTACGGATGTCACATTATCCCCATGTTGAAAGAATTTTCGTCCCGAAAATTGCGTTACATGGTGAGTGTTCCATCACTGGTCTACTGCATTGGCACAAGGAAATCGAAATCGTGTGAGTTTTGGATGAGTTGTCACATCATCCCCATGTTGAAAGAAATTTCGTCCCGAAATTTAATCAATACCTTCGCCGGCTGGCATCGTCCTTTCGAATAGCTGAGGATACTTAAGCTTCATTTGGTCTTCACGTTTCCACGTGAATTCTGGTCCACGTCTTGAGTTCCAACGAACTTTGACGATGGGTATCTTGCTTTGCTTAAGCGTTTTCACCTCACGATCCATCACTTCGACCGGTTCCTCAATGAAACGTAACTGTTCGTCTACTTGAACTTCATCCAGTGGTACGACCATTTTTTCATCCGTTAAACATTTCTTTAGATTTGAAACATGAAATACATCATGGATTCCACTCAATGAATCAGGTAAGGCTAGTCGATAGGCCACTAGACCTATTCTTTCCAAGATCTCAAATGGCCCAACGTATCTCGGATTTAGTTTTCCTCTTTTACCAAACCGAACTACGCCTTTCCACAGTGAGACTTTTAATAAAACCTTGTCACCTGTCTGAAATTCCAAAGGTTTTCGTCGTTTGTCAGCATAGCTTTTCTGTCTGTCTCGCGCAGCGGCCATGCGGTTTCTTATCTGAACAATCTTCTCAGTTGTCTCGTGTACTAGTTCGGGACCCGTTAATTGACTATCACCAATTTCAGCCCAGCAAACTGGTGATCTACACTTTCTCCCATATAAAGCTTCAAAAGGTGCTGCCTTTATGCTAGTGTGATAACTGTTGTTGTAAGAAAATTCCACCAATGGTAGGTGAACTTCCCAGTTATTCCCGAAGTCAATCACACAAGCACGTAACATGTCCTCCAAAGTCTGTATAGTACGCTCGCTTTGACCATCAGTCTATGGATGATAAGCAGTACTCATATCCAATCGCGTACCTAAAGCTTTCTGCAACGACTGCCAAAAGTGTGATGTGAACGAGAATCGCGATCAGAAATGATTGAGATTGGTACTCCATGCCTCGAAACTATCTCCTTCAGATAAGTCGGGTTAATTTCTCCATCTTATCTGTTTCCTTTATCGCTAGGAAATGAGCAGATTTTGTCAATCGGTCCACGATAACCCATATTGTATCACAACCCGTAGAAGTGCGAGGTAACTTAGTAATAAAATCCATTGATATTTGATCCCCACTCCACATAGGGATCTCGGGTTGTTGTAGCAGACCAGATGGTTTCTGATACTCCACTTTAACCTTCGAGCAGGTCAGACACTTACTCACATAAGTAGCTACATCTGCTTTCATGTTAGGCCACCAATAGTGCGCCTTCAAATCGTGGTACATCTTGTCAGATCCAGGATGTATAGAATACCTGGACTTGTGAGCCTCACTCATCCAAGTCTCTCAGGTCTCCGTGTAGAGGTACCCATAGTCTATCCAGAAGTAACGAATCCCATCCGCTTTTACTTCCAATTGTTTTTCCATACCCCTTAACAATTCAGACCCAATGTTTTCTGCTTTCAAAGCTTCTGTTTGAGCCTCTCGGATTTGTTCAGGTAATTGCGTACTAATCGTTAGTTGCAGAGCTCGCACACGTCGAGGGTTTAGCAGTCTCTTTTCTACTCAGCGCATCAGCAACTACATTTGCTTTCCCCGGGTGGTACTTAATAGCACAATCATAGTCGTTTAACAATTCCACCCAGCGTCTTTGTCTCATGTTCAACTCCTTTTGCTCAAAGATGTGCTGAAGACTCTTGTGATCGGTGTAGATGGTGCATTTGGTACCGTACAAGTAATGTCTCCAGATCTTTAAGGCAAAAACTACCGCCCCAGTTCCAAGTCATGGTGGTATAGTTCTTCTCATGAATCTTCAATTGTCTAGAGGCGTATGCTATCACTTTATCCCGCTGCATCAGGACACATCCAAGTCCTTGAATAGACGCATCGCAGTAGACTACGAAGTCATCACTACCATCGGTAACGCTAATATTGGTGCGCTACACAATTTATGTTTCAGCAACTGAAAAGCAGATTCCTGACTCTCACCCCATTTGTACGTCGCTCCCTTGTGAGTCAAGGCTGTGAGAGGTTGTGCAATCTTAGAGAATCCTTCAATGAATCGTCGATAATATCCCGCTAATCCAAGGAATTGTCGTATCTCACTTGGTGTCTTAGGAACAGACCAATTCTTTATCGCTTCAATCTTAGCAGGATCAACATGTATTCCCTTCTCGTTGACAATATGACCCAAGAATTGTACCTCACGTATCCAGAAATCACACTTAGAAAACTTTGCATACAGTGTTCCTCTCTAAGTAATTCAAGATCAGACGTAAGTGCTCTCCATGTTCTTCCTCAGTCCTTGAGTATATCAGTATGTCATCAATAAAGACGATAACAAACTGATCAAGATAGGGTTTGCACACGCGATTCATGAGGTCCATGAATACTGCTGGTGCATTCGTCAACCCAAATGGCATGACCAAAAATTCATAATGACCATATCGTGTACGGAAAGCAGTTTTCGAGATGTCCTCTTCTCGAACTCTCAGCTGATGATACCCAGACCTCAGATCAATCTTGGAGTAATAGCTTGATCCTTGCAGTTGATCAAATAAATCATCGATACGAGGTAAGGGATATCTATTCTTGATAGTAACCTTGTTCAGTTCCCTATAGTCAATGCACATTCGAAATGTACCATCCTTCTTCTTCACAAAAAGAACTGGCGCTCCCCAGGGCGACGAACTCGGTCGGATGAACCCTTTATCCAACAACTCTTGTAGTTGGGCAGATAATTCCTGCAGTTCGTTCGGAGCTAACCGGTACGATGCTCTCGCAATTGGAGCGGCTCCTGGAGTCAACTCAATCTGGAATTCAACTTGCTGATGAGGCGGTAATCCAGGCAGGTCTTCCGGAAACACCTCGGGAAACTCACGAACTATGGGAATATCCTCTATCTTCTTTTCCTCAGTCTGTTTATCTATGACGAGTGCCAATATGGCCAGTCGACCCTTTCGTAACAACTTTGTGCTTTCATAAACGAGATGATGCCTATCACCGCACCACTCCTATCACCTCTGACCGTAAGGACTTCTTCACCAAGGGGAATCCGTATGATCTTCTCGTGGCATATGACTTCTGCTTGTTTATCGGAAACCAATCCATGCCTACTACCACATCGAAACTTCCTAGTGTAACAGGCATGAGATCTAGGTTAATGTATGACCAGCAAGCTCTATCTTGCAGTCTCTAAGAATATGCGTTACGTGAATCTGTGTACCGTCAGCTAACTCTACGGTGTATTTGATTCTAAGGCTGAGGCATATCACTTAAAGACTACAGAACCTAGTGGACACGAAACTTCTATCGCTCTGGTATCGAATAATACAGTAGCAAAACAACCATTAACCGAAAATTTACCAGTTACTGTTGTAGGATCGTTTAGAGCCTCACCTGAGCCAATGACGAAGGCTCTTCCTTTGGCTCCATTATTGTTTCCACCATTGTTGTTTCCATTACCATTGTTGTTATTATTGTTGCCATTGTTATTGTTGCTGTTGTTCCCATTGTTGTTGTTACCATTACCATTCCTCTTAAGCTGGGGACAGTTGCGTTTGTAATGGCCTTCTTTCCGCACTCAAAACAACCTTTCGGAGTTTCTTGTGTTGTTGAGGCTTCTTCATCAGTTCACCCGACAGTCTTTTGGCTGCATGACCAATCTTCCCACAACGTTGGCACTTGAAGTTATCACATCGACCCACATGGTGGTAGTTACACCGGTTGCACTTCGGCAGTCTTCCACCATACCCGCCGGGTCCTTGATTTGAGGGAGTCGTCTGGTTGAAGCTTCGGTTGTTATCAAACTTCCGTTTGCTGTTGCTGACTTTGCTGCTGTTTGGGGTTGAGATTGGCTGCTGGATGATGATCCCTTGTTGCTTGAACCATCCCACTTGCGTTTCTGGTCGGGCACGCTTGCCACCGCACCCCGTTTGGGTAACCGACCTTGCTCAACTGCCTGGTCAGTCAGCCTGTGGGCTGTTCGAATTGCTTGTTGTATGGTAGTGGGGTTAGAAGCAGTTAACCATACTTTGAATTTCAGGCACCAATCCCGTAATAATGCTCCACCCTCTTGTGCATTTCATTCACCATCCCTGGGCATATAAAGTGGCTAACTCATGAGTACGAGTCGTGTAGGCTTCAATTTGAGCCTTGCATTTTGAGTTGCCAGAACTCAATCTCCAGTTTCTGCACTTCATTCGGGGGCAGTATTCTTCGTCATGATTTCTTTGAATTCATCCCAAGGTAGTTCATTGGCCACGACTTGACCCAGCATTTGTACCTGGGCATTCCACCAGGAAAGTGCTGCGCCTTCCAATGTCCCGGTGGCATACTTCACCTGATCAGCAGGCGGGCAGTTGCATTTCGCAAAGACAGACTCTGTCTTTCAAACCACCTTACAAGCCCTACAGCTCCTTCCGTCCCGCTGTAGGTATGAGGTTTACAATCCATGAAAGACTTGTAGTGCATGGTGGTGGTCCTGTTTTGACAACCCAAACATTAGTCAGATATCCTAGACAAATAACTAGGATAATCAGTTTAACCTCTTGTTATCATTACCTGCTGGTTGTCCCGGTTGGGCAGCAGCCACTGCCGCCGCCTGAACATGTTCATTAATTAATGCCGCCAATTCCGCAGGCGTCATGTTTATGGCTCCGGCTCCACGGCCTCGGCGCAAACGTCCACGACCACGCCCACGTCCTCGTCACGCGCGTCCATATTTCACTTTAAAATTCACAATTACATAATGAGTAACATCCAACACATTAATCTCATCAAGGTACAGTAAACAATAAGAAATAATGCATTCACCACAACCACAACATTTATAACAGAAAATAATCAAAGATAAATAATTGCAATTGAGTCACAAAATATTCCATCAATGTCAAAATTTAAGTTTGTCATTGGGTGGGAAACAACCCTTCCCACATAGGTTTCAAAGAAAAGAAACACTACATAGTCTAAGTCATTTAAAAGGTAGGATCAGTCCAGTACGTCAGATCCATCACTGTCCTCATCCATCTCTACTGGTCTTCTTCGGGGGCTTCCTCGGGTTCTTCTTCTGGGGCTTCCTCATCAGGTCCACCAAAGGTGCAGGGGCTTCAGCAATCTGGAGTGCTGCTAGCTGTGCCTCCAAATCAGCAAACCTATCATCAACCACTATGTTATGGTGATCTTGTGCGTCCTACGCTCACTAAGTGTTACCACGTTGCCTGCCAGGATGATGTCCACCAATGGCCATCGAAAGTCGCTCCTGAAGCGTATCTACCTGGTACGCAGCTGACGCATCTCAGATCGTAATGCAGAGTTCTCATCAGGATGACCTAGTCCTACGTCTTGTAGTGCTACTGGTGGTACGCGTTCTCTATAAGCCATACGGTTTATGTAGTGGGGTAGAAATCCCAGTTACGCAGAGGATCGAGCTCAGAATATGAAAGGCTGATCCCAGTCTATCTCGCTAGGAGGATAAGGATGTCAGGCCAGTTAAATCCCCTATCCGGTACAGGAGAAGTAGGAGTGACTCAGATCGTGCAGGTCTCTTGCCTAAATTCCTGGACGACGATGCCATGCTGCGAAGTACGTGTTGCGTATGCCAATGAGTATACAGTAAGGAGAGTAAACGATAAGTAACTAACAACTGTGCGTTATAGTCTAGTGTGTGTATGCAACCTAGTTCCCTATAACCAATGGCTCTGATACCAATCTTCACACCCTCAAAATCCGCGTGCGGGTTTTAACCGCGAGGCGCGTGACATACCAGGATCTCAGTCATTAGTTACCAAGAACGACTCTATATGATTCATAAACAAAACCAGAGTTACGTTTAAAATACTGCGAAAGCGTTTTTAAAACAGAAAACCCAAAACAAGTAGTATGTAAAGAGAATGCGCAAACACACACGCCCCCCCAACACAAATGTTTAATATGAAAAATAATCCCAAATTTGTAAACAAACAATGTAGACAACTCAACGATGCTGGTGTGCGTGCTCCTAGGCACTGAACCTTAACCTGAGAATAGCATACTAAACAAGTCAACACATGGTTGGTGAGTTCAAGAGTTTGCGTTAAAATATAAACCAATCAACAGTTTCCAAGCATAAGTAGTGTATTGCAATAGATAGCTAGTCTATTAACATAAAATATTAATCATAGTGATTTCGCGATCGAAGCTGACTGTGTTACGTTTGTTGCCTCCCGTCACGACTTACCGTGTCGTGACGAAGTCTATTAACATAAAAATTTAATCATAGTGATTTCGCGATCGAAGCTGACTGTGTTACGTTTGTTGCCTCCCGTCACGACTTACCGTGTCGTGACGAATATGTGTTAGGACAAATTGCACCCGTTTGACCTCGAGTCGCACAGGTGGGGCTCGTCAGACCCAGTAGTACTACCCAAGATTTCCCCGCTATTCAATATTAACAATCCGAAAGTGTGAGGACTTTCCATGGTAAACATCACTATATCAATATTATACACACTCATATATAAAGCGTTTGTGATCAACAGTATGCTATCTCCCCCAAAGAGATGATGTAAAATAAGTGGGGCAAGAACTCACCTGACGCGCGCAAGAATTAACCTAGAGCTTAACTTGAAGAAAAAAGGGAAAGACAACCTTCAAAGGTCACCTAGAACACAAGAGTACATAAGTACGTGTACACAGAATCATATGAAACCCTAAGTGCTCTACAAACCAGGAACTCAAAGTTTTTAGAAAGACAAGACGCATTTGACCCAGTTGACCCGTTTGACCCGTTGGTGACATTATAGGTGATAATTCGTTAATACTAACACAACAGTATGTCATACATGATCAACATACAACTTGATTACATATAGCACATCATTAACCACATGTACTACCTAGATCATCATACAACCATTATCATACAAGTCATGCGAATTACAACAGGCCAAAACAGGTAACAAACCAACCACCATTCATATAACAAACAACACATTTATCACCTTAGAAACCATCCATGAACACACTAGCATGGTCCTAATATCCCAAACATGCTCAAATAATCCAATTCAAGGATTTGCACCAATAAAGTTTCCCTTTTGGGAAGTTCATCCCAAATTCATCAAACTCACACTACATTCATGAATTCATCAATTTATACCAATTCAAGTCCATGACAACATTTAACATGATCAACAACACCTAATCATCATGATTCATCAACTTTCATACCCAAAAGTTACTATCTTTAGTAAGGTATGAACTACAACAGCATTCTTGAATTCCTAACATTCATATCAACCATCTAGCATCTAAACATCATTACAAACACATCCATAACATTCATACATCAACCAATCATCAATTCATGCAAAATAAAGTTACTATTATTAGTAACCTATGAACAATGTATCAAAATCATAGCTTTCTTGCATAATCGACGTTAACTAGCATATATACAATCCAACTAACATCATTACAACATCAAACAACCAACATTCAACATCCAATTTGATCCAAACTCGCCTCAAACTCACGGCCAAGATGATCATATGAACACAAACCAAAATCCAAACTTTCTTGCATAATCAACGTTAATTAACATGTAATCTATCTAACAACACATTAACAAAATCACAGGTTTGTGCTTGATCTCAATTGATTTTCGCAAGGAGAGGGGGAGAGGGAAGAGAGTTGGTCGCGGCGGGGGGGGGTTTTAGGGTTGGGATTTCATTTTGTAACTTAATTTTCACAATTACACTTTACACCTTGTAATTGTATTTTTTTATCAAATTAATCTTTTAAATACTTTTTAAATAGTTTTTAACTTAATAATGTAAACATTATTAGTCAACAATATAATTTTATAAATTATCTCACTAATCACAAGATTCACGAAATGATGCACACGTTTCCTCTTTACGCGATAACGTACAGTTAACATTTAAATCACATAAGCATAACTTAATAATCACCTTGTTAACTTTATATCATCAATTTAACATTACTGATATTGTTAAGTCACCAACGTTCAACGACAACTAGTGTGTGCTCCCGACACGTGTATGCAAGACTTAACGGAACAAACGAGTTGGTAACGGAAATTACCGGATGTCACATTATCCCATGTTGAAAGAATTTTCGTCCCGAAAATGCGTTACATGGTGAGTGTTCCATCTGGTCTACTGCATGGCACAAGGAATCGAAATCGTGTGAGTTTGGATGAGTTGTCACATCATCCCCATGTTGAATGAAATTTCGTCCCGAAATTTAATCAATACCTTCGCCGCTGGCATCGTCCTTTCGAATAGCTGAGGATACTTAAGCTTCATTTGGTCTTCACGTTCCACGTGAATTCTGGTCCACGTCTCGAGTTCCAACGACTTTGACGATGGGTATCTTGCTTTGCTTAAGCGTTTTCACCTCACGATCCATCACTTCGACCGGTTCCTCAATGAAACGTAACTTTCGTCTACTTGAACTTCTTCCAGTGTACGACCATTGTTTCATCCGTTAAACATTTCTTTAGATTTGAAACATGGAATACATCATGGATTCCACTCAATGAATCAGGTAAGGCTAGTCGATAGCCACTAGACCTATTCTTTCCAAGATCTCAAATGGCCCAACGTATCTCGGATTTAGTTTTCCTCTTTTACCAACCGAACTACGCCTTCCACGGTGAGACTTTTATAAAACCTTGTCACCTGTCTGAAATTCCAAAGGTTTTCGTCGTTTGTCAGCATAGCTTTTCTGTCTGTCTCGCGCTGCGGCATGCGGTTTCTTATCTGAACAATCTTCTCAGTTGTCTCGTGTACTAGTTCGGGACCCGTTAATTGACTATCACCAACTGATTTATGCTCAGCATGTTTAAAAGGAAAACAACACAGAGCGTCTTATAAGTCCAAACTAATAAACTCAAATTCCAAACCACTTCAGTTGTTGCATATGGACCTTTTTGGACCAACCAACGTGAAGAGTATTGGAAGAAAATCTTACTGTTTAGTTATCATTGATGACTGTACAAGATTTTCATGGGTTTTCTTTCTAAATGCAAAAACTGAAACGGCTGAATTAATAGAAGAATTCATCATAAAAGTATAAAATTAACTAGATCAAAAAGTAAAAATAATTAGAAGTGATAACGAGACAGAATTCAAAAATCTAACTCTTAACATGTTTTTTACAGAGAAAGGAATAGCTCATCAGTTCAGTGCTCCTAGAACTCCTCAACAAAACGGAGTTGCTGAAAGAAGAACCGAACATTGATTGAAGCAACACGATCCATGTTAGCCGATGCTAAAATTCCGATCACATTTTGGGATGAAGCAATATCAACTGCATGCTTTGTCAGAACCGTTCATTAATTGTTAAAGAAAAACTGAAAACTCCCTATGATTAATGTTTGGAAGGAAACCAAACGTAGATTTCTTTAAATCTTTTGTTGTCCGGTTATGATTCTGAATTCAAGTGATCATTTAGGAAAATTGAATTAAAATCTGATGATGGATTTTTCGTTGGATATTCATCTGTTCAAAGGCTATCGAGTTTATGACTCTAGGACTAATGTTATAGTTGAAACATTCAATGTTAAATTTCTTGAAAACTCTTTTCCATTGTGTCAAATGGTCCTGCATGGTATTTGATTAGATTCATTGTCACTCTTTTCAATCAACTTGTTTAATCATCTAACTGCTTGATTCTACAGGTGAAAGAAAATTCAAGAAGATCTCAGTTCATTCAGTGATGATTCGGACTCTGATGATGCAGATGATTCAAGCTCAAACTATCCCTTCTTTTTTTTGTTAGATTCTATTATTCAGTCTAATAATGAAGATCATCAAGACATTCTCATTCAGTTTCAGAAGACCAAATGTGTCTAAACAAATTCCTAATGATGGTACAGAAATTGTACAACCTGAGTCTGGAACGTCATCTATCTCTGTTATATAGTTGATTCCGGTAATCTTGATTATTATCAACTCACCGACTCAAGTTCCCAATTTCAATCCACATTCTCAAGCCTTTTGCATCACTTTCCAATCTGAACCAGACTATCTAGATGTTCAAGTTTAAGGAGATGAGATTTCGACATCTCGTTTCACAAGAACCATCCAACATCTCAAATATTGTCCTTTGAGTGAGAGAATGACGAGAAGTAAATCAGAACAAGCAAACGTTTGCTTATACTCTTGCTCCTTTCTCAAATTGTTCCTAAAACGTTACCGAAGCGTTAAAGGACAATGGTGGATCGAGGCTATGCAAGAAGAATTATTACAGTTCCGCAAACAGAAGTTGGAATCTGGTGGATTTACCTGAAGGAGAAATGCTATTGGCACAAAATGGTTATTCAGAAATAAAACTGATGATCGAGGAATTGTTATCCGTATAAAGCAAGATTAGTTGCACAAGGATACACTCAAGAAGAGGTATTGATTATGATGAGTATTTGATCCGAAAGGAAAATTAGTAGATCAACACTATACAGATCGATGATTGGTTCTTTGATGTATCTCACTGCAAAGAATCTCACTTAATTGCTGTCAAAAGAATATTCAGGTATCTCAAAGGTAAACCGGCTTTAGGGCTATGGTATCCTTACGAAGGAAATTTTGAGGTACATGGGTATACTGATAGTGATTATGGCGGATGTTGTTAAGATAGAAAATCAACAACGGATGGGTGTTAATTTTTAGGACCCAAATTAGTCTCATGGCAATGCAAGAAACAAACAAATGTCTCTGTTTCTACTGCAGAAGCTGAGTACATTGCCGCTTCAGCAGGATGTTCTCAATCCTTTGGTTACAAAACCAACTACTGGATTACGGGTTCAACTTTCTTAAACACCTATTTACATTGATAACACAGCTGCTATGTTCATACAGCTAATCTTGTCCAACATTCTAAAACAAAACATATCGAAATTCGATATCATTTTCTCAGAGATAACTCTGAAAAAGGTTTAATCATTCTGATTCAAATTGCTACTGAAAAACAATTGGCCGACCTTTTTACTAAAGCCTTCTTACCAGGACGGTTGAGTATTTGGTTGAGTCAATTGGTCTTATTAATCACACGTAAAATTGATTTTTGAGAATTTCAGTAAATTGAGTTTAAATATGATCAGATCCCTCCCTTATATGAATAGGACACTGTTAGAGAACCTGTCAAAGTTAATTGCTTGAATTTATTTTTGTGTGCATGTTCTTTATAAAAACAAAAACCAAATACAAAAATAGAAAATTGAAAAACAAAAGATAAAAAATATAAAACCAAAAATCACAAAAATATGTCTTTCCTTATTAATTATATAGGCATGAATTGTTTTGCAATATGTGAGAAATGATAGTACATTAGTATGATCAGTTGCATTCTTCGCTTTCGTTTAAAGTCTGACATGATCAGATATGATGTGCAGGTAAGCTCATGCAATTATACTGAAAAAAATTCTTGTGATTAACTAAATCACTCATGCATTCATGTATGTCTATCTTAGCACTAATGAGTAGTGTTGATTTCAAATTGATTGCTTGTTAAGACATAATCTCACACCTGATGGCGATATGAATAACCATTGAGCTCTACTTATTTAATGCATCTAACACTTCTCTGTTATGAGTCATCATATACCTGAAGTGATGAGATATCCTTTATTGTAAGTGATTACAGACCTGGATATTCTCATTGATGTAACAAGATGCCAATGTGCACAAACACCAAATGAGATCTGGTTATAGTATATGTCAGGTTAACAAGTTGAGAATAGTGACTTCTTGCATATCTTTATGAGAATTAACATCTCTAAGTCTAAATATGACTGCATAATGTCATATCTAATTGTACCTTAAACAATCCAAGAATTGAAAAAGTAACTGTGCTGAGCCTCTTACCAAAAGCACTCATTTTCTATCCTTAGATCTAGTGTCTCCTTTGCTGCAGAACTGCTGACCTAGAACACACTTGATCAGGATTTAATCACTGTCTGTGACTACCAATCATTTTTTTTTCAATGTGCTGATCACTACTAATATGATCTCACTGCAAACATGATTCATTGTGAATATTAGATTTTTATTCTGTTTTCACTTTAATTTTTTTTTGCATGTTTTCTGTGTGCAGGCAATTTAACAATGATTAGTGTGCTCTTCATGTGACAAATTCAAGAAACTTATAAGTTTTATCAAACTTAAAAGTTTAGGGGGAGTAAAAAGAGTTTAAAAAAAAAGACTATTAAATTTCAGGATATGTAAAATCATGAAAAATCAAAAACTAATGTTTGGATGGAAAGGACAATGCTATAGATGTTCAAGCATGTGTGTGTAACAAAATGAAAAATGAACCTGAAAAACATTTAAATGAAAAGCTTCTTGCAAAAGTTAAATGAGAGTTTTTGTTAATTTTAAAGACTAAAATGACGGAAACTAATTTTGAAACATTAAAACAAAAAAAAAAAGAATTTCAAAATTTAAGGATGAAAAATAAAAATAAAAAACAAAAAACTTTTCAAAGTTAAGGTTATTTTGAAAATTTTGGGTAAAAGTCAAATTAACTTATTAAGTTCAAATTTGAAAATTGTTTAAATATTAGTATGTGAACAGTGCTAAATGTCTAAACAGTGTGCAGCTGGAAGATTATGAATTTACAAGTGTTAGACACATGGAAGTAATCTAATGCGCCTAAACAGTAGTCAAAAGTCCAAATGTAGGAGCATGATGATTTGTTCAGAATTTGTGCAAGTGTCGGACGTTTGTGACTACTTCATGCTGACAAACAGTAGTCATGCGCCTAAACAGTTGTCATGAGTCTGAAAATATTGCTAAGTGTTGGGCGTTTTACAATCCCATGCGCCTAAACAGTTCTAATGTGTCTGTGTAGAAACTAAGTATTGGGCGATTCTCCTTAGTTCATGCGTCTGAACAGTGCAAAAGCGACTGAACAGTGCCCATGCGCCTAAGCTCATGGGCACAAACAGTGCTTATGCTTCTGAACAGTTCTCATGCGCCTAAGCCCATGCGCACAAACAATGCTCATGCGCCTAAATTTTTACTTAGTATAGACAACACTTTGTGTTTCTCAAATTCATTCTCAAATCTCCCCTGAACTCTCAGTTTCTCAAAACCCATACATCCCGATAAACCATAAATCCTCATTCTGATTGATTTTTGTATTGTTGTTGCACTCGAAAGTGATAGAAATCGATTCTAACTGTAAGTTCGAACTCAAAATCACACAAATTTCAGATTTTTAAGCTGATTGATTTGGGCGTTTCGAACCTGTTTAGGCGTTCGAACCCTAATGATTGGATCTGTTAAAATGTGATTTAACAAACGATATTGAATGAAAATTGATGATTATATGATGAAATGAACTGGATTGCGAACATTTGTGCATTCAAATCGGGTATTCATCAAAGTTGAATGTTTGATGATATCAAGCAGTCGACTTGAAGATGAACAGTCAAGAGAAAATAATTTTTTTTAACAAAAACATAATAATAATATAAATAAAATGGAAAATAAATCAAAATCTATATTGAAAATTGTTTTGAATAAAAGTCAAAATGTAAAATGGTAAATCATCTAAGAAACAAACTGTTTGAACGTGTGAAATTCATCAGAATATAAAAATCTCAGCAAATTCAAGCTTTAAAATGTTAAAGTCAAAAAACTTCAAATTGAATGAAAATATAACTTTCAAACTCTAAATTTCTTTGTTTTTCTTTGCAGATGGCAGATTTAAAATTTGAGCCCGAACATAATGTGGCTGCTCTTCTCAATGAAGAAGTTAGAGATGCCATCGGATACGAAGAGATTATCAGATTTCTGCTGAGAACCAAATATGTATATGCTATGTGTTACCAGCCTGTTATATATGCTCGTTCGATTCGAAAGTTCTGGAGCACCGCATATATTGATGCTGATAATAATGGAAGGAAAGTAGTTAGAGGGTTTATAACCAATATGAGGATGATTGAAGTATCAAAAGATTCTATAAGATATGCTTTGAGATTAGGTCAAAATGATGCTGAAGATTTATCTGAACTGACATTTGATGAATGTAGTCAAACATTCATGGAAATGGGTCATCCTAATCAATTTCCAAAGAAACAGTTCTTCAGAGCCCGTGTATTCAACCACTGGAAACTTCTATGCTATATATTCCAACATTGTATGTCTAAGAGGAGTGCAGGATGGAACTCTTTCCCTGTTGACATTGCTTCTCCGATAGTAGCACCGGCAACAAACATGAGATTTAATATGTCCAAGTCGATCATGAATGGGTTTATTTTCAATTTAGAAAAGGGCATAAGGAATAAGTATCTGATGTATCCAAGATTCCTTCAATGATCATTAATGAAGAATATCCTGACATAAGGGTAAATGGTTTTAGTGGAGAAACATTGATTCTTGAACATATGTCAGAGATATCATACAAAAGATTGTCTATGGTGACAGGTGCTCAGAATGTTCCTCTTTGATTACATCAGGAATGTGGCAAATGACGAAGTTGATATCACTATAGATCACTATCATCTAACTGAAGAAGAACCAATAGATCCAGCTAATCTTATTAAAGAAATTCCAGCTGATGATGATGAAGATGATGAACTGATGATGAAAGTTCTAGTTCATCAGATGATGACAATGGAGATGATGGTAATGAAGGTGATGATAATGTTGAAGATATAGAAGTGATCCATGAGCAAATACAAGAATTTGAGCATGTTGTTAAAGAGGCACATGAAGAAAGTCATGATGCAGTTGAAGAAATTGCTGAAATGATAGAGGAAATGATTGGTGGTGAAGAACAGATTGTATTAACTGAGTTTGTACAAGAGTCTATTCATGAAGAAAATGTGAATAAGGAAGAAGAGTTACAAAAACAAATTTATGAACTTAAAAAGGATAATAAGAATCAAGTTAAGAGAATTGAAGAGCTGAAAGATGCTAATAAAAAGTTAATTGAAGAGATGAAAGAGAAAGAAAAATTGATTGATGAGTTGAGAAAAGTAAAGAAGAAATTTAAAACTTTTGAAGTTATGATGGTTGATTATGATTTGATGGAAGAAAAGTTAAAGAAGATGAGTGAGAGAATAATGTTGAAAGATGAACTAAATAAGTTGAAAGAAACTCAAAAGTCTCCATCTCCTGAGGTAATAATTATGTCTGAGATTGCTCCAGTTGAGGTAGAAAAGATTCAATCTGTAGATAAAGGGAAAAGAAAAGTTGATGAGATTGATGTTTTAGTTTTACCTGAATCATCGTCTAAAATGCAAAAGGTGAATGTTGAAGAAGGCGAAGCTGTCATTCAAGAGACGATCGGAGCTCTAGATGACATAGAGTCTGAATTTGATGATGATTGGTACAATGAAGTACTTGATGATGAAGACATTCATGAGGCTAATGTGATGAAAATTTATCTCAAATTGATTTGTGTCATGATGATGTACCAGTTGATGTTGAAGATAAATAATTACTGGTGAGGATGAGGCATAATCGTGTATATCTTGATAGCTTGACAGTTTCTCAGATTCATGAAGAGTATGAAAATGTATTACAGCTGAATCAGTTGCTCCTATTGATCCAAACGAAATTGTGATTGAACATGGTGAATGGAATCCATTGAGTAAAAGTATAAATGTTGAGGATATTCCAACATCAGAATTGCACCATCCTAATCCTGACAACATGAATGTAACCGTGTTAAGGATGTGGTCGCAATCTAGGAACTATCCATGGAAAAAGTTAAAAGACTACAGGCTGAATCATTGAGAAACTTAGTGAGAAGTTTTCAAGAGACTGAGAAGCAAACAAACAAGATGATCATTCTAGATACTGACAATCCACAGTATTTAGAGATAACTAAAAGAACAAGAATGTTAAAGCCTCAAGAAATCAAATCTATGACTAAGAAAAGTTCAGCTTATGAGAAAAGGAGAGAGCTGATGAATATGTTTCCACAAACTGAACCACAAGGATATGAAGTTCCTTTAGAACAAAGACAGTTATGGAATAAAGCACGATCTGCTGGTGATCTTGTATGAAATGTTTTACAAAAAGAACAATCTATCTCAGAGTTATTAAATGCTATGATTGTTCCTGACACAACAAAAGAGGTCAAGATAGTAGCTTGGAAATATGATGAAGTGTTTGATGCGTTTTTGATTAAACGAGTTAATGCTATATGTGACGTGTATCATTTTTTCTCAAGCATTATCAAGCTGCCAGTACAAGACCTGAAAGAATTAGCAAAGTTGCCTTTGATAAACCATTCAAAAGCTAAGCGTGAGAGATATTTGTAGAGCTACTTCACCGAGGAATAAACAGAATGCCATCCTTCTTGCAAACACGTTGTGATCAAGAAGATACAGAATATTTTCATGAGTTGAGAAAGAAAAATAAAGGAGTTGATAAAGATATTGGTGAAGAAAAAATCTTAGATGCATTCAGTGATGCCTATTTTGAGAAGGTTACAAACCCTGGGCTGAAGGTGATAGATGGATCTCAACAGTCCAAACCTATCTTGAGATGGTTTTACAATGCTGACACTTTTGAAATGAAGTTAGTACAGGATTTAAATGATTGGGACAATGACATGATTACTCTATTTGGAGTGTTTGAACTCAAACTACTTCATCCAAGTTATATCTCATTTTTGTCCATTCAGAAATTCGAGAAGGTATTTCCAGAAACTGCAGAGAATGATAAAAAATACTTTTTATCCATCATAAAAGTTATGAAGGCAGCAATGGAGAGAATCTCATTAAGGAAGGCAGTGGCTTATGCTAACATAGTAAAGAAAGATCTCAAAGATATTGATTTCTTGAGATATCAAGTAAAGGTGTATTGGAAATCTATTGCAAAGATAATCCAAATCCAACTGAATGCTATGCAAATCTGGATATAGCAGGATTATCTAAGCAAACCTTGGAAGTAATGAAGTCCATGGAGATAAAGACCAATGAGAAGAAGCCTGAACCAGGAGTGCTTGCTGAGAAATTCAAAGCTACGATTGCAAAAGCTATAAGGGAGCAAGAGACTTACAAGGAGAAACCAGTATTCATGTCAAGGAAGAACCTGAAGACTTCTTTGATGTTTGAGACTGAAGATCAAGCTGGAGACTAAGACTTGACTGAAGATTAAAGGATGAAGATCAGATTGAAGATTAAAGATTGAAGATCTAAAAGAACGAAGATTTGAAGACCGAAGACATGTAAATCTTAGGGGGAGTATTGTAGAAGCTTCTTTTAAAGATTAACATTTGTCTTTGTATGTATTTTATGTTTTTGTCATAGTATAGGGACTTTATTGTAATATGTTCCTTGTTTAGACATTCAGACATCTAGAGATTAGACTTTCAGTTTAGACGCTTTCTATCTATTACTTACACTTTGTATTCTTCTCTACTAATCATGAAAACTTCTATGAATTTTGTTGATTTCATGTTTGAATTGAATACTTCGTGTATTAGATTGAATTGTGTTCTTATATCATCACAGAGCGATCCATTTTGAGCTCATCAAAAGACTAACAAATGATCTATACAAGGTGGTCCGCAATCGAGGAGAATCTTTAAGAGATTATGTCAACAGGTTCCATAAGGAGCTCTAGACATCCCGAACCTTGATATGTTGATGGTAGTGCAGGCTTTCAAAATGGGATTGCCGAAGGATTCTTCATTCTACGAGGATCTTATGATGAATCCTTGTAGGATTTGGATGAAGTCAGAATCAAGGCTCTGAGGTTTATAAGACTCGAGGAAGATAGAAAGATCCAGCAAAGAATTGATGGATCCTCAGAATATGAGAATCCCAACAGAAATCAAATCCTCTTCAAAATTTACCGTCCCAACCGTATTCCGCGATGATGGCAAGAAAGTAAACTTTGTTGAAGATTATGAGATGATGAGGAGTATCCTAAACTTGCTGATTATTATTTCTTAGTGTCTACTTCAGAATTAATATATGCTATGCAAGGTCTCGAAGAGAAAGCTAGGCAGTGTCGGAAGAATGAGAAGAATCCTGGCTGGAAAGACAAGTCTAATGGTGTGCATTTCACGAAGACTTTGGCATATCACTGAAGATTGAATTGCTCTGCGCAAAGAAATAAGTTACTTGTTGAGTAAAGGACACTTGAAAGAACTGCTGGGAAAGAAGAAGGCTAAACACCAGGATACTGATAGGAATCCTGAAAGAAATCCTGAAGGAAATCCTAAGAGAGCTGCATCTCCTCCCCCAGATGCTTCAATTGTTTACTTTATTTCAGGTGGATCTGACATATGCGGAACATCATACTCTGCTGCTAAGAGACATGCGAAAGAAGCCAAATTAGAGAAAGGAGATAGGCAGAACTCTAAAGCTACTTTGACTCAAGGAAAAACCATATCCTTTGATGATGATGACATGATATGTGTAGGATCCTCATCATGAGGTTTAGTTATAACTTTATATGTTGCTAACCATTTTGTACGTAGGATATTGATAGATGGTGGGAGTTTCGTGAACATTATCCAGCTACAAACTCTAAAGAAGATAAACATCCCAACTCAGAATCACCATAAAATCCTCGATCCTTGTAGGATTCAATGTGAAACAAAGAGTACTATTGGAGAAATCAAGCTTCCAGTCTATGTAAAGGGAGTAATTCTATGCAAAAATTTGTGTAATGGATTGTTTTTTGTCTTGTTATAACATCATTTTAGGTAGGCCTTGGATCCAAGATAGCATTACAGAATAAACTTTGGGATGTGTTAGAGAATACTGAGCAGGATATCCAGCAAGATGTGAAAGAAGTAGCCTTAGATCCCGAAGACCCAGAGATAAAAGTGTTGATAGGAGCAAATATCCCTCAGGATATTGAGCAGGATATGATCTCCTTCCTAAGGAAAAGAAGAAGCATATTTGCTTGGAGACATGAAGACATGACAGGTATCTCTAAGGATATTATAACTCGTAAACTTGGTTTGGATGAAAATTGCAGGCCAATACACCAAAAGAGGAGGAAGTTTGCACCCGAAAGAAATCAAATCATCCAAGAAGAGGTGGAAAGACTACTAAAATCCAGGATGATTAGAGAAGTGAAGTTTCCAAGGTGGCTTGCAAATGTGTTAGTGGTCGAGAAAAAGAATGGAAAATGGAGGGTGTGTGTGGATTATACCGACCTTAATAAAGCTTGTCCAAAAGACCCATTCCCATTGCCAAACATTGACTCCATGGTAGATGATACTGCTGGCCATGAAATGCTGACTTTCATGGATGCTTCATCAAGATTTCAACAAATCCAAATGGAGCCCTCGGATCAAGAAGACACGGCCTTCATGACCCCAATAGGTATTTTTTGTTATATTGCCATGCCTTTAGGTCATAAAATTACAGGTGCTACATACCAAAGGCTGGTCAACAAGATGTTCAAAAGTAAGCTGGGGGACACCATGGAGGTCTATATTGATGATATGGTAGTCAAGTCAAAGAAAGCTGAGGATCACCTCTAAGATGATAAAGAAGCTTTTGATATCCTGGACCAATTTAATATGAAACTGAATCCTGCCAAGTGTTATTTTGGTGTGGGGCAGGAAAGTTTTTGGGATACATGGTCACCTAAAGGGGGATAGAGGCCAGCCCGGTGCAGATCAAAGCTATCATGAACCTAAATTTCCCAATAATTCAGGATATCCAAGGTTGACCGGAGAGTTGCAGCCTTAAATAGATTTATATCAAAATCCTTCAAGAGATGCAAATAATTCTATGATATCCTGAAAAAGAATAAGAAGTTTGAGTGGGGATAGAAACATGAAGAGGCACTTCAAGCTCTTAAAGAATACCTTGCCTCAGCCCCTCTATTGATGAAGCCCGAAGATGGAGAGCACTATCATTGTACCTGGTAGTATCCCGGACCACTGTAAGTGCTGTTCTGTTAAGGATCATGATGGAAATCAGCATTTTGTGTATATGTGAGCAGAAGTCTACTTGATGCTGAAACTAGGTATTCTCATTTGGAAAAACTTATTTTAGCTTTGATAATGGCTTCTACTAAGCTTAGGCATATTTTAAAACACATAGGATATGTATTAAACAAGTTATCCGATTAAAAATGTGCTTAGAAAACCTGAAATTTCGGGTAGGATGGCTAAATGGTCTGTAAAGCTTAGTGCCTTTGATATAATATATGAGCCTAAGACTGCTGTAAAATCCCAAGCCTTAGCTGATTTTGTGGCAGATTTTAGTTAGGATATCCAGCAGGAAGTAGACTTAGAAGTTTAGAACTTGGAATTTAATAATGACATATGGACCTTGCATACTGCTGGAGCATCCAATATAAGACGAATAGGACTAGGAATCATTCTAAAATCGCCATAGGGGGGCATACTACCCCAAGCCATTAGATGTGAATTCCAGGCTACGAATAATGAATCGGAATATGAGACCCTTATAGCAGGATTACAAGTAGCTAAAAATATGGATATCAAATGCTTGCATGTTTATGTTGATTCCTTATTATTGAGTAACCATTTTAATGGATCTTATGCTGCAAAAGGGGATAAGTTAGTTAAATATCTCCAAATTGTTAAGAGATTAGGAAAATATTTCGAAATATTCTCCATAAAACAGGTACCAAGAGAAGATAATGCTAAAGCGGATTCTTTGGCCTATCTTGGATCGACTATCAGGATACCGGAAGAGGTAAAGATACCTGTCACCCATATCCTGAAACCAGCTATAAATGATGATGTACTTGTTGCTAAAGATGTCCAGGGGGTGATGAACACTAAGGATGAAGAGCTTCAGGATCCTGGTCAAGATACCAAATCCTGGACTAGTCCAATCTAGAACTACATAAAGAATGGGGACATCCCGAAGGAAGTAAACCCAAGAGTCTTCAGAGCCAAGGTGTCCCGATACACCATTATTAATAATATACTATATAAGAAATCTCTTGCAGGTCCTTATCTGAGAAGCTTGGAGGATCCCGAAACCAATGAAGTGCTTAAGGATATCCACGAAGGTGACTTTGGGAATCATTCTGGAGGCAGGTCATTATTCTTGAAGGTATTGCAAACAGGGTATTACTGGCCTACTATGAGGAAGGATGCCATGATATATGCTCAAAAATGTGATGCTTGTCAAAGTATAGTAACATTCTTCATCAACCTACTGAGCCTATGTACCCATTGTATCCCCATGGCCTTTCATAAAATGGGGAATGGATATTGTGGGAAAGTTGTCGAAAGCTTCAGGAGGAAAAGTGTTTATGCTTGCAATGACAGATTACTTCTCCAAATGGATAAGGCAGAGGCATTTGCTCAGGTTATCAAAAGAGAAGTGGTCTTTCCTCAAGAGAAATATCCTGACAAGATTTGGAATCCCGGCCGAGATAACCTGTGATAATGGGTCCCAATTTATAGGCAATGTACAAAATTTCGATGAAGCTGGGGAATAAGATGATAACTTCAACTCGTGCATCCTCAGGCTAATGGACATTGAAGGAGAGAAAAAAGGCAAATGGGCAGAAGAATTACCATTTATACTTTGGGCTGATAGAATTACATCCAAGAATGCAACAGGCCAAACCCCATTCTTATTGGTATTTGGGGCTGAGGCCATGATCCCAATTGAAATGACCATCCCGACAACAAGATCCAGCATGCAATCCACTCAGGATAATGACCAGAATATGATTAATGATTTGGAAACCCTAGAAGAGCTTAGAGATGCTACTAAAGTCAGAATAGCAGCTCATCAGCAAAGAATTGCAAGAGCCTACAATAAGAACTTGAGAACCAGAAGATTCCAAGTAGGTGATTTGGTGTTAAGAAAAGCATTCTAGAATACTACTAAGGCAAATGATGGGAAGTTGGCACCAAAGTGGGAAGGCCTTTACATGATTGATTCTGAGGCTGGAAAAGGAGCATATTGGTTGGCTACCTTGGAAGGAGATATTCTGCCCAGATCTTGGAATGCAATTCATCTTAAAGCATATTTCATGTGATGTAAACCAAGATTCCTTGAAATCAAGACTAGTACGTTTGCTATCCCTACTAATATTCTCAATCATATTCCTAGCTATATCCTGATGTATATTCTGTTTTACTTTTTGATTATTATTCTCAAAATCATTAATGACTTAAGCATCAAAGGGCTAACACCCTCCTCACCAAGGTTTGAAGTGTTTTGCAGAAAACTCCTAAGGATTTTGCTCAATATACCGATTCAAAAGATTAGAGGATTGGCCCCCTCTCTACGTTTAAGATATCATGGATATCTTCTCAAGGTTTAAAGGTTTTCACCTTTCTTAGAAATTGAGTTTAAACACTCCGCCTGGAGCGCACAAATATTTGGGTATATTTGAGATTGTGGAATTAGTTCACGCTTTAGTGGCTGGAAAATTCATGATCCTCACCTATATTCCGAATCACACGAATAACGTTTGAACACGTTATCTATTGGTTTTAACACTTACGTGTTAACTTATGGTTTAAAGGTATCCACCTTTCATCCGTGGCTTGTCCCAAGGAAATTCTAAGGTTTTGGCATATACATGTCACTCAAGTGGTTTATCCCAAGTTATATCCAAAGCGATATCCTAAGTCTGGCTTGGACCACGTATTTCTGGCTTGGCCCATGATTTAAAAGGCATTTCCCATGTTTAACCACTTAGGAATGGTTTTTATCCATTCACTTATGTTTTTGCAGTTACCAACCTATATCCTGAAGCAAATTCCTAGGCGATATTAGGGACAATATCCCAAAGGATATTCGAAGACTTAAAGGTTATGTTATATTCTAGAAATAGACTAAGTCAAGAAATTCTAGTTTGACTCTCCAACTCGTTTATTTTTGGGTACTATTAACATCTGAATGGAAGATATTCTCAAAATTTTCTAGGTATGAAACTATTTTTTAATTTTTTTTTCAGGATATCAAATCTCAAAGTCCTTTTAATAACCAACAAACAATTTCAAATATTAACATAGCAGAATAAAGATAAGGGTAATATATATCAAAATAAGGATATCCGGGCTTTACCCTAAAACAGGGCCCATCCACCCGGGATACCAGGCATAAAATGATATCCCTGTCGGGATATCCAGAGTTATCTTAAATATTATTCTAATTAAATTGGGCTTCATCCTGGAACCCAGGATCCTTCCACCTTGATTTTTGTTCAAAATGCAAGAAATTAAAATTGTCAGTGCGGGAAAGTTAAATGATGAAACACGAACTTGACTTCAAGATATCTATATCCCGGATTCTGGAAAATAGGTATCAAGATTTTCTTCAGCAACAGAAGCCTCAAAGGCGGGATGTTCTCTTGATAATAGGGATCTCCTGGAACTGGTCTATCATGGAGTTTTAGAAAAAATTAACAGTTGTTAATGGTTATAACAATTGTCAATTTTTGGCGACAATTGTTGTGGGTGAAAATCTTATGCAGTATTCTGCTCAGTATTTCGGTGCTCAGGATATGCAGACAGGTTTGGTATCCTGAACCTTATTCCAACAAATATCCCTGACATATTTCTTGCAATATGTATTTTTAATGGAGGAAATAATTGATGACTTGGTCCAAGCTAGAAGATCGGGATGTGATTAATACATGAACATTGAACATATATGAGAGACTTCAATGGTCATTTAATGAGTTATAATGAAAATGGTTGTGTAATAGCTAAAGATTTGGTCTATGCTGAAGACCCGGACTTATGGTTGTTAGAAACGTGTAGCAAAGACTTGTAATAGTTAAGAAGTGAAGAAATGTGTTCAATTAGCAGGATAACGACTATGTAAGGCCCCGACCCGGAGACCCCACAGTTGGTCATTCATAGCATCATTCATTATTAAAACATTTAAAATATATGAACATAAGAAAATATTACAGCGGAAGAATTATCAAAACCATTCATGCATTTATAGTTACTTTTGCCAAGTATACATCGTGATTAAATCACAAAAGAGTACTTAGTTGTATTACAAACAACAACATTATTCTTGCATGAGATGGATGCCAGTCTTTGCTGCCAAGTAGCTTGACTCCGTGCCACCTCTTCGTACTTATTATCTTTCACTTCTATCCAGATCCTGCCATGCCCCTCTTTGGTGCACAAAGCGACTAAAGTCTTGGGAGCAAGTGGCAAGGACCCCGTATCGCACGTTGCCATCAGTCACAAAGACTGACGGTTAGGTGTGCACTTGGCACACTATCGAGGTGGCAACCCATAAAGAGTTGTGACCCCTTTTTATGCTTGCAAGACTTTAATTCATTCATTACGTTCCACTTCTCATTATCTTTATCTTTCACTTTCATTACAATAATACTTTACGTACAAGAGTATTAACACACCACGTAAAGTCACATACTAATACGTAATATAGAATATTAACAACAACCCTCAAACATACATAACATCAACAGGCATAACCATCAAAACATTTTAGGACTTAACTTAACATTTACTTCCAAGATTTCAGAATAATTCTAAGTCCTAAATGTCTATAAGTATGCGGGTGAACAATGCGGATGAACAAGTCCAATGCGGATGAACAAGTCCAATGCGGATGAACAAAACACTTAACTATGGAACATAAAACCAATGCGATTGAATGCTTAGCAATGCGGATGAAGAACAGCAAATGCGGGTGAACACTTAACAAATGCGGATGAACACTTAACAAATGCGGATGACAAATGCCCACAGCAGATAGTCTAAATGCCTAAGTGTCCATAGCGGACATGCAAAGTCCACAGCGGACATGAAAGTCCACAGCGAACAGTCTAAAGTCCCACAGCGGATGACTTAAAACATTCTAAGTGTCCACAGCGGACACCTTATCCATGCACATGTGTCCACAGCGGACAACTAGTGTCCACAGCGGACACTAAGTCCAGTACCTGTGATGCAACTTATGAAATTTCCAAGTCCAAACATCATCTTAACATGAACTTAGCTTAGATCTATCATGTTAAATACTTAAAACAGAGCTTACAACTACACAACATCAAAGAAGACATAAAAACACACACATCGCATACACATCAGATGTAAAAACGTAGAAAACTCATGCTTCAGTTGTAAAAATTCAGTTAATATGTATTTCAGCCCTAAACAAGTTTAAAACAAGTAAAATAGGGGAATCTAGAACTCACCTCTAACTGCTTTCGAGTAAAACTCCTCCAAACCCAAGAGCAACCTGGAGTTCTAGCACCTAAACCACCAAAACAGCAGCAACATAAGAACACGTAAGAATCGGTCCACAGCTCGAACACAGCTGAAAACCGAGCAAAAAACACAAGAAAACCTCACCTACAAGCAGATCTTCCACCTTTTCTCTCTAGAAACCGTTGCACTTCTTCTTTCTTCTGCACCGAGAGCAAGATCTGTAAAAGAAGAGGTGTGGTCTGCCATGCTTCTTTAAATCCCATAATGGGTAAGTTTGCCACTTGCACACTTTAACCCTTTGACTTGGGATATTTCACCTTTCTTTCTTTGTACTCTTCTTTTCTTTTCCTTTTAGTAAATTTCTGGGTGTTACAAGTCCACCCCCCGTATAAAGGTTTCGTCCCCGAAACCTGTCACTTCTCGAACAGCTGTGGGTAATGCTGCCTCATCTCTTCCTTAGTTTCCCACGTAGACCTAGATCCTTTCCTGTGCCTCTACTGTATTCGCACCAGTGGAACCATTTTATTCCGTAGCCTCTTCTCTTTTCTGTCGATGACAGCCACTGGCTGCTCCACATGTTGAGCCGTTCCTCCACCTTGATGTCCTCAAGTGGCACAATCATATCCTCGTCGGCCAAGCACTTTCTTAATTGAGATACATGGAATGTCAGATGGATTCCACTTAACTCATCGGGTAGCTCTAACTTGTAAGGCACCTCTCCAACTCGAGCAATGATTTGGATAGGCCCTATATACTTCAGGCTTTGCTTTCCTCACTTCCTGAACCGGATGATCCCTTTCCAAGGCGAAACCCTCCACATAACTTTATCTCCCAGCTTGAATTTGATCAGTCTATGTCTCTTGCCGACATACGATTTTGTCTATCCTTTGCTGCTTCCATAAGGCCTTGATCTTCTCCACTTTCCGGTCGTAGCCTCGATCACCTCAATGCTCTCCAACTCCTTCTGCCCGAAGTCATCTCAATATACGGGCGTTCTACACTTCCACAGTATAGCATCTCGTAAGAAGGTACACCAATGCTGGCAGGATAATTGTTGTTATATGAGAACTCGGCTAACGGTAATGTTCGCCCCAACTTCCACCAAGGTCAATGACGTATGCTCGTAGCATCCTCCAGCGTCTTGTCCTTTTCGACTGACCATCCATCTGGGATGATAAGCCATGTTGATATGTAGCTTCGTCCCCCTCGCATTCATGGAATCTCTTTTAAACTTAGATGTAACCGAGTGTCATGGTTAGACACTATAGACACCGTACACCATAATGAGTCACAATCTCTTTGATGAACAAATCCGCCAATCTCTCAGATGAATACGTCTCGCGGATCGGTAGAAAGTGAGCACTCTTTGTCAGGCGGCCAACTATCACCCATATAACCTTCTCATCCTTACGGGTCGACTTAGTCAATGGTGAAGCTATCTTCGAGAAGTCTTGGATGAATCTTCCGTAGTAGCCCGCCAAACCCAAAAAACCACGAATCTCAGACGGCATCTTTGGAGACTTCTATTGCATCATCGCCTCAAACTTCGCCGGGTCCACCATGATTCCTTCAGGATTAACACATGACCCAGAAACTGAACTTCGTGTAACTAGAACGCACACTTAGAGAACCTGGCGTACAGCTTCTCCCTTCTAAGCATCTCTAGCACCTCCCGAATATGTCCGACATGCTCTTCTTTGCTCTTCGAATAAATCAGGATGTCATTGATAAACATAATCACTAATTTATCTTGCATAGGCCGACATGCCCGATTCATCAGATCCATAAAAGCAGCTGGTGTGTTGGTTAAACCAAAATACATAACGAGAACCTCTAGTGTCCGTAATGCATACAAAATGCTGTTTTGGGAATATCCTGCTCCCTCACCTTCAGTTGGTGGTAACCAAATCGGAGATCTATCATCGAGAACCAACTAGCATCTTGAAGCTAATCAAACAAGTCATCAATCCTCGGTAAAGGATACCAATTCTTCACAGCCAACTTATCCAGCTCACGGTAGTCGATGCACATCCTCATGCTACCGTCCTTCTTCTTTACAAACAAGGCTGGAGCACCCTAGGGAGAGATACTCAGTCGGATGAACCCTTTATCTAACAACTCTTGCTGCTGAGTCATCAATTCCTTCATCTCAGAGGGAGCGAGACGATACGGCACCTTAGCAACAGGTTGGGCACCTGATATCAAATTGATCTGGAACTCTATCTCACGGTCCGGTGGCATACCTGGCAGATCCTCCGGGAATACGTCTGGGAAGTCACACACGACATTACGTCGAACAATCATGTACTGACGCATCCATATCTTTCACATAAACCAGGTAGGCACTACATCCCTGTCTCATGCACTCTCGGCCACCACCATTGAAATTACCTTCGGAACCGTACTGACCCTATCGTTGTAAATCATCACCGAACTCCATCAGGCGCGGTCAATCGAATCATCTTCTTGCGACACACAATATTTGCCTCATAAGCTGCTAGCCAATCCATCCCTAGAACCACCTCGAATCCTCCTAGGGGCATCACGAATAATTTAGCAGAGAACCTATGGCCTTCCAGCTCTATGCCATAATCCTCTATCAGATCATAAATCCTGGTAGACTTACTAATGACAGTTTCTATATCAAAGAGCTCATCAATACTTCTACTTCTAACATGTAACTTAGCACAGAAGGAATAGAAATAAAACTCTTACTAGCACCAGAATTGAAAAGCACAGAGACACAAATTTGGTTTACTAGAAATGTACCTGACACCGCATCGGGGTCCACCCTAGCCTCCACCCAAGTTATAGCGAATGCTCTGGCCTTCGCCCTCCGCCCGCCTTCTCAGTCCCCTTCTTGTTATTTTTGACCAAAACAGTACCCTTCACACGAAAACAACACTTTGTACTGTAAACTTTCCCTACATATATATATATATATGTATATATATATATATATATATATATATATATATATATATATGTATATATATATGTATATTATATATATATATGTATATATATATATGTATATATATATATATGTATATATATATATGTATATGTATATATAGTATATATATTATATATGTATATATATATATATATATATATATATATATATATATATATATATATATATATATATATATATATATATATATATATAATATATATGGGCTAGTTAAAATAAAAAAATACATTCGTCTAAAAAGCCTAAAAAAGATCTTAACCCTCTATTTTATGAATCAATGGTTAAGATCAATTTTTAGTCATAAAGTGGTCCCAAGAGTAGTATAGAAAAAACCAGTTTTGTTGACTTTTTTTCAAATTCCCACACTTATTTAAACGTTCGCAACTTTTTTATACGATATTAATTTTTAAAATTAATCAAACCATAAAATCAAGCGTTTTATCCTATTTAATTTGAGTACAGTATTGCAATAATTTTTTAATAAAAAAATAGTTGTTACGAAAATATGCTATTTATGATAAAAACAACACATTATGTACTGTTTTGTCGTAAGATAACACTTTTGTGCTATTTAACGTTATGACAACACGTTATGTGCTGCTTTAGGGTGAAACAACACATTATGTGCTGTTTTAGGGTAAAAACATGTTATGTTCTGGTTTAAGGTATAATATAATGTTTTGTGTTGTCTAATGTTAAAACGTCACTTAATATTATTCTAAAATTGTGTTGTTTTACGATAAGAGGGTGCATTCTGTGTTGTTCCATGATAAGAAAACACCTTATATATTGTTTTAGGTTATATATTGTTTTACGGTAAGAGATCGTGTTTTGTTTTGTTTAGTGTAAAAGATTATATAAAACAACATAAATTTATGTGTTGTTTACAGTAAAATAACAAGGTAAAAGATCACATCATGTGTTGTTTTATAAATAAACAGCACGCTCTATATGGTTTCAATGTAAAACAACACATTCTTTGATCGTTTCATGTGTTGGTAGTATGTAAAATAACATGTATTATGTTGTTTTCACGTTCTATGTTGTTTTCATGTAAAACAACACATTTTGGGTTGTTTTCATGTAAAACATTATGTTATGAGCTGCTTTCATGCTAAAAAGCATGTTTCGTGCTATTTTCATACAAAACAACACATTATCTGATGTTTTCACATAAAACAATATGTGATGTGCTTATTTAACATAAAACAAGATGTTTTTAGCTGATTTAGGGTAAACAAGCACATTCTGGGTAAAACGGCAGAAAACATGTTGTGTTTATATGGTATTTTAACATATAACAAAAATGATTATATTACTGTTAATTTTAAAATCCGTGATCCTGTTTGAAGACATAGTATAAATTACGAAATAAAAAATTGTACAGATCAAAGTGATTCTCGAGAAAGAAAATGCTCTATTGTATAATGATGTTTCAGACTCTAAATATGAATAAAATTAAACAAAATCTATATGAAAATATTATATATCTAGGTTTCGAATAAAAAAACGAATGCAATATTAAACTACCTTTGTTCTAAATTGATTTTATATTAAAATTAGAATGACTTTTGATCAGAATACATAGATCTTGAAGAAGAAACTGATTTTATATTGAAATTGAATTGAGTTTTGATTGAATGAAATCAAAATCCTAAAGAAGAGATGAATAAAATCAATTGACATTAGAAACAGATTGAAGAAAATAAAAGAAACTAATTTTGGTATTGTTTACATATTGCTGATTGTTAAAGATAATATTACCATTCCTATTAAATACTAAATATTGCCTTGTGTCAATCTCATATTGCTTCTTAGGTTTTTTAGGAAAATGAGTTTTTTTTTATTTGAACCAACCCCTATATATACATATAGGGGATGGATCAAATGAGAACTCCTTTTTTTTTATGAGAACTCTTATAACCAATGTAAGCCACTAGTTTTCAAGAGGAAAATAGTAAATAACAAAAACATAATAAAAAAATTATAAAATAAAAAATAACATGAAATAAAAAAATAAATACACAAAAATGTTTCTCTCGTTTTCCTATATCATAAAAAAATAAAAAAAAATAAAAAAAAAATAAAAAAGGTCGTTTTTTTCGAAACTCGTTTTACACATGTGTAAAACCGGATTTACACGTGTAAAACCAGATATACACATGTGTATAACAGGATTTACACATGTGTAAATAACAGGTGGATGATTTAAAAACAACATATTAATATAGTAGGCGTTGGCAAGATAAAAAAATACTGATTTTATGGTGAATTTTTTTTTGAAAAAATAATGTCGTGAAAAAAGTTATGAACGTTTAAAAAAAAGGTGAAAATGGCATGTGATTTGCCTATGATAAAATATGAGGCTTATATTGGTTCCTACGTTTCTCATAAAAAGATGGTTCTTAAGATAATCCTACCCTACCCCATACATACATACATACATACATACATACATACATACTACATACATACATCATACATACATACATACATACATACATACATACATACTACATACATGCATACATACATACATGCATACATACATACTTGCATACATACATACATACATGCATACATACATACATACATACATACATGCATACATGCATACATACACATACATACATACATACATACATACATACAATACATACATACATACATACATACATACATACATACATACATACATACATACATACATACATACATACATACATACATACATACATACATACATACATACATACATACATACATACATACATACATGCATACATGCATACATACATACATACATGCATACATGCATACATGCATACATACATACATGCATACATACATACATGCATACATACATACATGCATACATACATACATGCATACATACATGCATACATGCATACATGCATACATACATACATGCATACATACATACATGCATACATACATGCATACATGCATACATGCATACATACATACATGCATACATACATACATACATACATACATACATACATACATACATACATACATACATACATCCTACATACATACATACATACATACATACATACATACATACATACATACATACATACATACATACATACATACATACATACATGCATACATACATACATACATACATACATACATACATACATACATACATACATACATACATACATACATACATCATACATATAGGGTCAGGATAATTTTAGAACCACTTTTTATTTCAGAACCAAAAGAACCATTAGTTTACATAAATGTAAATTACAAACCATTGATTTACATATATGTAAGATAAAACTGGTGATATTTAGTTGTGTTATATTGTTTATTGTTTAATATGCTCTTATGTAAAACAGCTCTCGTATCACCAGACTTTATTTATATTTACGTAAATCAATGGTTCTGTGGTTCTACAAATAAAGAAGGTTCTGTAATGATCCTAACCCTATATATATATATATATAGTGGTTGGTTACTATACAAAGTGTAATTTTCGTGCGAAGCGTACGAAGTCACCAGAGCGTGACACGTGTTTTTTGGCGGAGGGGTAGTTTCGTTCGCGCTATAATTACGCATAAAAGGTAAATAATTACGAAAGTTATATTCATAATTACGCAAGTTATATCTATTATTACGCAAGTTATATTTATTATTACTTAAAGAATAATTACTCACGTTATAAAAAATAATCACGCTGGTTATATTTGTAGTTACACAAGTTGTATGATAATTACACAAGTTATGCTAATAATTATACAATTAATAATCACACAAGTTATACGCATAACACATAGACTTTTTAAAAAGATGTTGATTTAAAAAAATATATAGCAATACTATACTCATAGTAAAAGGGATAAAATACTGATTTTATGGTGTATTTTTTTAAAAATAATGTCATATAAAAAAGTTATATACGTTTAATAAAAGGGAGAAATTTGAAAAAAGTTAACAATTAGTCTCTTTCCAAATTACCCCTACACGCACATTATTGCATGACGATTTCATCTTAAATCTGAACCATTTATCGCTTAGAACAATGGTTGTGATCACTTTTACATTTCGCACGCATTAATCACTTTGTACCGTAAACTTTCTCTCGTTCTCTCTCTCTCTCTCTATATATATATATATATATGTATATATATATGTATATATATATATATATATATATGTATATATATATTGCAGGACCGGTTAGGTGTTAACCATATTTAGTTTCACAAGAGGAGTGATCTTAGATCACTTAACAGTTCAAATAAGGAACATGAAACTTTAAAGATACAAGAAACACAAGTTACAATGAGACAGAACTTAGAACAATAGCACAAGTATTAGTTTTCAAGGATGTTATATATTGATCTCAAGTTCTATTACAAGTGTTCAAAGCATAAATAAAATACAAGGACCTGAGACTCTTTTATACTACAACCTACAACCGTCAATACTTGGAAAGACAGTTGGAATTGACTAATCTAGACAATAAGATCAATCTAGAGTCAAAAGGCAGATTGCCTTTTGACTAGTGACTATGACATGCCATAGCTCACTGACTTTTCCAAGTACAAAAAGTCTAGAGGAACAAAAGAAGAAAATTACAGACAAAGACTTTATCTACTATTCACTAAAGCATGGAAGTTTCACCAACTCATACAAGTTGGTGAGTTATTAGAGTTGCAGCAGAAAGTTGGTCAGCTTTATCAAAAGTAGATCAGAGAAAGCATCTTTTCTATATCTTCCGAAGAAATCAGTCTTCACAGGAAAGTTGCTTTTTAAGACTTTGTCTTTGAACCTTCGGAAGACTTCATCTTTGGCTTCGGAAGAACTTGGTCTTTGGCTTCGGAAGTTTTTACACTTCGAATATTTTTCTTGTTAAGTGTAAAGCTTCTGAAGTAATTTCTTCTGAACTTTTGGCTTCGGAAGACTTTACACTTAGAGTTTTCTTTAGAGAGTGTAAAGCTTCTGAAGCAAGTTCATCCTTGTTCCTTAGTGCATTGGTCCTTAGTGCATGTTGGAAGATCTTTGGTTGCATCAGCCTCATAATCTTCATATAGATCCTTACAAACTCCCCCTAGGCTGATGCTACCAAAATAGACAGATTCTTCAAATGTTGATAGTCCTCATTAGGATCAGCAGCAAACCTCTCTTCATCATATGGTTAGGATCCTTCAGACTTTCATAGAATCTTCTTATGTCATAAAGATCATGTAAAGGAAGGGCAAGCATGTCTTGCTGAAAGTAGACATCCTGACCTCCTTGATCTCTTGTGACATACCATCTGTCTGGATTGGCAGCAAAACTCCAGGACACGATGGGTCTTCCAACTGCAAGAGGCTCTACTCTGATTGGAGTTGGTTGAGCAGCCTCTTCATGCACTTCCTTAGGATGTTCTGACTCATCCTGAGATGTAGAGGTGGATGCCTTAGTTTTCTTTTTCTTTGTAGGGGTTCTTCTAGTCATTCTTTTTCTCCTCTTTGATGTTTTCAACTAAGAGACGGTCTTCAGCACCAGATGGTTTAGTAGTGTCCCTCTCAGTTAGGTTCTCTTCTCTCACAGTTCAGAAGGAGAGAAAGGACCCTGCTGTGGATCAAAGATGAAGTTGGCTGAGATGCAGCTCTAGGTTCAGGTTGTGTTGTCTTAGTGTTCAACCTTTACCTCAACTTCAGGTTGAGCTGGACTTGGTGAGAGTGTATGTCCACAAGCTCTCCCCTTTTGATCTTCTGCTTGATCACCCTTATATGCTCATCCATTGTGGATAGAGACATAGGACCAAGCCTCCTTCCGAGAATCCATATAGCTTCAAGAAGCTCATCATCCTTTGTTATCTTTAGACTTCTTTTGGCTTTTATGGATGATGGCCTTTGAACTTGCAGCTTCTTCCTTAGCTTTCTCTTAGCAACTTTTTTTTCTTTTATGGCTTTTTCCTCCAGCTGCTTGAGATATTCAAACTCTATATAGTCAAAGGATAAGGGAAGAAGTGCAAGCAGCCTGATAGAGTCCTGTGGCACTCAGTAGTTGAACATATTTATTCTTTCAGCTTCCCTATCTACTTGAGGTTGTGCTTGTGCCACAGTCTCTGTCTCAGGACTTTCTTGAGCTGGGGAAAGACAGGATCATGTTTGTAAAGTCTTTTTAGTCTCCTTTCTTCTTTAATTTTGAGGAGCAATGCTGCATCCTTTACCTCCCTCCTCTCCTTTGATAGCTCAGTGTCAGCCATCTCATCAGTTCATCTATATTATAGTTCCTGGTCCCAGGTAGTTTAGCCTGGCTGCCCTTAACTCATCTTCTTAAGTTTTTGCCTATGGACAGCCCGGATTGTAGCTTCTATGAAGCCTGGGGACCTACTTGAACTCTCTCCCCTCAGCTTCCTTTTCCTCTCTCTCTTCTCCTCATCTAACTCCTCAGGAGTTAATTTCCTTTTCCCTTGCCAACCACAGGCCTGGGACTCAGGATGGAGAGAACTTTGGCCTTCATTGCTTGGTTAAGCATTCAACTCTGGCCAGAGAGAGTTGTGAGACACCTTCACCGCTTGTGCCTCACTGAGGGTGCTAGGTGCAGAGGAGATCCTGTCTCAAGGTTCACAGGCTCAACCTCTGGGCCTTCAGTCAAGGTTTTCCCTTCAAAGCTAATCTCAGGTCCACCTTAACATCCATTGACTAAAGATCTCCCTGCTAGCCTCTGTCTATAAATTTTAATCTCAATTTGAATTCCTCACCCTATCTTGAATCCGGTCTGCTAATCTCTTAGCTTTCTATTGTGGCTTGGGTTGACAGTGAAGATTCACCAGATGATGCACTCATAGAACTCAGGTGTAGAAGTTGAATATTTTCAGTTGACCTTGAGCTCTAGAGATCAAAGAGCTCTTCTATTTGTGTCATACCCCGATCCCTGGGATTCTCAAGAGGGAGTAGACATTGCTCTTGGAATTCCCCTCCTAGCAAGCATTGAATGTGTTGAATGAGTAAGTCTATGTTCATGACTTGAGGAGGTTGCTTAGTCTGGACAATTGCAAGAGAGGTTGGTGACTCCTCTATGTCCATACTTTGGGAGGAACTCCCAGGTTCTGTGGTTGTGAGGGCTTTCTTCTCTTTTTTGGTAGCATTACCTTCTTGAATAAGTGAGCTGGGGGTGTCATCCATCACTTCCATAGGTTCTTGTGGACCTGGTTGAGTCCTCCTTAAGGATCTCTCAGCTAACTGGCCCTTGAGATCGGTGATCTCAAGTTGCTGGTCATTGACCCTTTGTTGCAAGATAGTCACCTGAGATTCCAGGTGAACTATCTTTGAAACTAGATAGGTGCATGTGTTTGTCAGTTTTTGCACCCTATGTTTCAGACTCCTCTCATATTCAGTTGAAAAATCACTAGGGGATGAAAGAATTGGACCTAAGTCTTCTTCCTCATCACTAGCATAGTGTCTTTGGCTACTGGATTTCCCCTGTATCATGACAGCTTCCAGAGAAGTGTCAAGAGGCTAGGTTGCCATGGTTGAGGTCTTACTTATGTAATCACTTTCTAAAGTGAGAGCCTCTTCTATATGGATCTCCTGGACATGTTCAGGAAGACCCATCTCAGTTGTGGGTATATGATGTGGGCTAGACCTGGGTGAGTTAGGGGTACTCATTTCTCCTTGAGTGTGGGAAGAAAGGAGAGACTCATTGAACCCACTGAAACCCAAGTCCTCATCATTATAGAAATCAAGGCTAGGAATAGGGTGATTTAAGTCCAACGGTTGGGGGTGGTAACTATCCCCTAAAGGTTGATCACTTTAGTATTGAGACTCTGAGTGATGGCTTAAGGCTGTTAGGGATGTGAGCTCATCAGGCTGAGCATGAGGAACCTCAGCACTGATCATTTGAAAGATGGGAGTGGTCTGTTCCTTAAGGGAAGTGGGAGCTTTAGATTCCACTTCCTCCTATCTGGGTTGTGATATGGGGACCTGCACATGCTCAGTAGCAGGCGCAGGGGTTCGTTTGGTTTTTCTTTTATAGGTGATGGTAATTTGAGGCTGTAGGGGTGGAGTTGAGGTAGAGGGTGTGGGATTAACACTATCTGGTGCTGCTAGGTTGCCACCCTGAGCAATGAGCTCAAACATTTTTGGAACCAGGGCTGTTTCTACCCCCTGAGAAGCCAACAGTAGGCTTTCTCAGTATTTTAAAGATGCTTGGCTTCATCTGTCCCAATTTAAGAATATTACGTGTTCCCCTTAATTGTGAGCCCAGTTCACAGTTGAGAATGTGCTGGACATATCGTGGGAACATGTAGTATTCTAAGGAGTCTAAATTAGCAAGTAAATTTCTATAGACAAATTGAGAGTACTTGTATTTGACCCCCTGAACCATTCCATGGACTATGAAGGAGAGGTCCTCTGGAACTTGATCCCATCCTCCATGCTTGTTAGAGAGATTGTGTATGATGACATGGAGGAGATATTTCCATTTGGATGAGACCCTCCCCTTCCTGAAGGTTTTGACTGAGAATTCACCCTCATAGCCTATCTGCTGAAAAGAATGGTTGACAGCAGCTTTCGGAAAGGACAAGTCACCTTCATCATCATCCAGCTGAAGATTGTCCTCTCCTGCACTATAGTAGATAGTGCCTTCTCCCCATCCATGGTGACCTCTTGGCAGGTCCTCCAGAATGCAAGTAACTGATCCTCATAAAGAGGAGGATTAATAGTAAGGGAGGTGAAGCAGTGAGACGCTGAAAGGTATCGACAAACTCTGAGAAATGAGGATCTTTCTTAGAGTCCAATAGAGCAACCTGATTGTGTTGTCTGTGAAGGTGCATGGTAAATCCCGATTGGTTTCGTCGATCAATATTGGCCATGAAGGAAGTTTGTTGGTGAAGAAGAAGGTTAATTTTGGGAGAATTTTAGGTCAAGAATTTATGGAAGAAGGAAAGAGTGAGAAGAAGGGGAACCATTGAGAATATATATATAGAATGGATTAAAGACAAAGTTAATGCAAAGGATAAACTTTGAAATCTGAAAATAGGTATCACTTTTGAAAAAGTGCCCAAAAAGGTAGTTTTCTTGGAAGTTGAAAATCTTCCGAAGGTAGTTTTTGCTTCGGAAGTTTTAAGAAAAAAAGCTTCTGAAGCCAATTTGGCTTCGGAAGGAAAATTTTAGAGAGTTTTTCTTCCGACACATATTTGATTTCGGAAGATAGAAAAATTTCTTTTGGAAGATATTTGTCCTTCAAATATATGCAAAACTTAGAAGCATAGTTAAGCTTCGGAAGATATTCTCAGAATTTCTTCCGAAGGTAAATTTCTTATAAGTCGTTCTTGATTTGAAGACATAAATTTCTTCCGAAGGCAACTTGAAATCTTCCGAAGGAATATGTTTTTTAAAAAATTTTCAAAAATCTAAGGAATATCATTAAAAAAAATTTCTTCCAAAATAAACTGGGCTTATGAAGGTAATAAAATAGACAACTTAGGACACACAGTTTTTAGAAATAAAGTTGATTTAAGTTTTTAAGAAAAAGTTACTCAAAGTTAATCATCCCAATAGCTGATACAAGATATTTGATTCTCTGTTCATCAAAAGCTTTAGTGAACAGATCAACATATTGTTCATTTGTGTTAACTTTGACTAATTAAATAATCGCTTCTCAAAATTATCTCTAATCAAATGATACCTGATGTTGATGTGTTTGGTCCTTGAGTGCTGCACAGGATTCTCTGTAATAGAGATAGCACTGTTGCTGTCTATGTGGATGGGAGTCTCTTTGAAATTGAATCCATAGTCCAGCATCTGATTCTGAATCCAAAGCACTTGAGCACAACAACTTGCAGCAGCAATGTATTCAGCCTCAGCAGTTGATGCAGAGACACATGATTGTTTCTTGCATTGCCATGAGACAATCCTTCCACTAAGGAATTGACATCCCCAGATGTAGACTTTGCAATCATGTTGCAACCACCATAGTCACTATCTGTATAAGTATACAGATTGAAGTCAGAACTCTTTAGATACCAAAGGCCAAGCTTGGGAGCACCTTTAATATATCTAAGAATCCTCTTGACAGCAACCAAGTGTGACATCTTGGGGTTGGCTTGATATCTTGCACAAATGCATGTGGCAAACATGATATCAGGCCTGCTGGTTGTTAGGTACATAAGAGACCCAATCATAGCCCTGTAAAGATGTTCTTCCACATACTCCCCCTCAAGATCAGGTCCTAAGGAGTGGTTTTTGGCTATGGGTGTCTTAGCAACCTTACATTCAGTCATGCTGAATCTTGTAAGTATGTCTTGCACATACTTTGACTGAATTATGAAGATGCCATTGCCAACTTGCTTCACTTGAATTCCCTGAAAGAAATTTAGTTCCCCCATGGTACTCATTTCAAATCTGTTCTTCATCAGCCTCTCAAAGTCTTTACAAAGCTTTGGATTAGTTGACCCGAGGATAATGTCATCCACATATACTTGAACCAGCATTAAGTCATTCCCTGTCCCTTTGATGAAGAGAGTTCCATCTATAGTACCTCTTTTGTAACCATGTTGGCAGAGATATTGAGATAGTGTTTCATACCACTTCCTTGGAGCTTGATGCAACCGATAAAGAGCTTTATCAAGCTTGCAGACATAATCAGGATGATCTGGGTCTGCAAAGCCAAGTGGTTGTTTAACATACACCTCTTCATCAATCACCCCATACAGAAAAGCACATTTGACATCAAGTTGGTAGACCTTGAAATCCTTGGATACAACAAAAGCCAAGAATATTCTTACAGCTTCAAGTCTTGCACAGGAGCAAAAAAATCTGTGTAATCAATTCCCTCTTCTTATGTGTACCCTTAAACAACTAGTCTTGCCTTGTTCTTGATGACAAGTCCTCTATCATCCTTCTTGTTCCTAAAACCCATTTGTTTCCTATGACAGTCTTCCTTGAGGAAGAGGACGTAGGTTCCAAACCTTCTGTCTTTTGATTTGAAGTAGCTCTTCTTGCATATCTTCAACCCAGCTTCCATCCTTCAAAGCCTCATCAACTTTCTTTGGCTCAATCTGGGACAAGAGAAACAGAGTGCAGACAAACATTTTGGTCATGGGTTGTCCTCTTGTTCTCACCCCAGTCTCAACATTTCCAATGATGTTTGTGGTGGGGTGGTGACTTATGGATCCTTAGTTGAGGACCATAACAAGTGGTTTGATAGATCCAGATTGGAGAAATTCAGATTTGGCAATGGAGTGTCACCCACCACATCAGCACATTTATCAAATGAGACTTGATCCAATGAATGTGTGATATCATTTATGTTGTCCTCTATGGTGTGGCTATCAGCATAAAGAAATTCTTGATCACTATCACCACCTCCATTTCCTCCTACATTTTAAGCTCCTTCTCCTGAGTTTTGAACCTCTGAGTTGGAATTTGAAGGCACCTCAGATGTATTAGCTAAATTGTCATGTTGTGCTGATAGGATCTTCATTTGCAGGGTTAGTCACCAAAGGAGCTGAAGTAATAATCTTGCTTGGTCTTCTCAGCAAATCTTGGGTCAGGATCTCCTGTTGATATATTATTTGTAGATCCTGAAACATTCTCACAAGACTTGTAAAACAGTTGGTAACTAAGTCAAGATCAAATAGCCAATCCGAACCAGAACCTTTCACACTAGGAGTGTGCTCATTGAAGGTCACATTGGCTGACTCCTCAACTACTCTAGTTCTGAGATTGTATACTCTATAAGCCTTAGCTTGGGAAGAGTATCCAATAAAGTGTCCATCATCTAACTTCTTATCAAATTTGGCTACTTGATCTTTGGTATTCAAGATGGTGCAAGGACATCCAAATGACCTGAGGAAACAAATAAATGGTCTCTTTTTGTGCCACAGTTCATATGGAGTCTTACCATGAGTCTTAACAACTAAAACTCTATTCTGCACATAGCAGGCTGTGTTAACTGCCTCTGCCCAGAAGGTGATGGGTAGTTTAGAGTCAGACAATATGGTTCTTACAGCTTCAATAAGTGTCATGTTTCTCCTCTCAGCAACATCATTTTGCTGAGGAGTCCTGGGAGCATTATATTGTCTTGTAATACCCTTTTCATCACAAAATGTTTCAAGGATTTGGTTCTTGAATTCTATTCCTTGATCACATCTTATGGTCTTGACCTTATGATCAGATTGATTCTCAATTTTCAGAATGAAGTTCTTCAAGATCTCAGGGGTCTCATCCTTAGTTCTAAGAAAAAGACCCAAGTGAATCTTGTGAAATCATCTGTGATCACTAAGCAGTAAGAGGTCCTTCCTAAACTCATTACACTAGTGGGGCCAAACAAATCCATATGTAATAGGTGTAGAGGAGTAGTGATGGAGTTCATTTCCTTTGGTTTGTGAGACACTTTGTGTTGCTTCCCTTTCAGGCATGCAACACAGTGGTCATCACTTGTAAACTCTTTCTTTGGCATTCCAGTTACCAAATCATTCTTAATCAATTTATTCATGTTCTTAATGTTTACATGGCATATTCTTTTATTCCAAAGGAAAGACTCATCACTCTTTGCTTTAGACAGAAAGCAAGAAACTTCTCCTGAGGGAGATGCTTCATGTAAATCCATCTTGTACATGTTCCCTCTCCTTGGGGCTCTGAGCAGGATATACTCTTAAGGAATGGTCACCCCGGGCTTGAGAACAATGAACTCATGCTCAGTGAAGAGCATATGGTGTTTCTGATCACAAAATTAGGATACACTCAGAAGATTGTATCCAAGCTCTTTGACAAGTTTACCTTTTCAATGCTGAGCCTACCATTTATGACTCTGCCCCTTCTAGAAATGTAACCACCAGAATCCCCTCCAAAAGCAACTGGTCCTCCATCATTTTCTCAAAATTTTAAAGCAGAGAACCATTGCCAGTCATGTGCCTGGAACAGCCACTATCAATAATCCAACGTCTTCTTGGTCTTTAGCTGTTCCTGCATAAAAAGAGGTGATTAGTTTACACTAGAAACCCAATCCTCATTGGTTTGGGCTTATTAAAATGAGTTGAAGACAATGTAAGTAAGTGATCCTATATTTAAGCTTTAAGGATCATTTACTGTTGTTGATGAAGAACTTTTAGTCATATGGTCTTTCTTCATCTTCCACACCACCTTTGGAAGATTGGGCCTGACCTTTAAAGCTTCAGAAGTTTTGAACAACTTCAGAAGTCTTGGAGACTAGACCTTCAGAAGGTCTTGCTTTCACTGCTGCAAGCTTCAGTACTTCGAAAGCATTCCTTTCTTCCGAGACCAACTTTTCTTCCTAAGGCAATTTTTCACTTGTCTTCTTCTTCATTTTGGAGCTTCCGAAGGAAAAAGATTTTCATTCCAAAGCTGTTTGTTCCTTCTTCTTCTTCTCAAAAATGTTCTTCTTGGTCATGTAGATGGTACTTTTGGGATTGTACTTGCAATCCTTAGCCAGATGAGAAGTACTACCACACATGACATAGTTGAGTTCCTTCCTTCTGAGAGTCTTCTTTTGAGAGCAAGGCTGAGTTTGATCACTTTTCTTCTCCATCTTCATCTTTGTAGATGATGCAACAAGCTTCTTAGGGAGAGACTTGCTATTGGAGCTGGATGGTTCAGGCTGTGTAGCAGTGGTACACAGCTAGTCAGTCTTTTTCTTCTTGCTGGAATGATTTGGAACTAAACTATAACTCATGGTACTAGAGTTCATAGTTGAGTCTTCAGTCTTTACCACTTCAAAACCTACATAAATAAGCACTTGTTTCTGCTTTGAGTCAAAAGTGGCCTTGATTTCTTGAGCCTTCTTTGATCTTCTCTTAGCTCTTCTAATCAAGTTCTTTCTCTTTGACTTGGTCATTCCAGACTCTTTCCTCTCCTCAGAAGAATAATGACCCTTCTTAGGATGACCTTCTTCACTCCTCTCAGAGTCATCTTTCACTATCTCCTCTTTATCCTCTTCAACAATGAGGTCTATGAGGGGAAGCTCATCTTCACAAGTTCCATACCTTGGAGATCTTATAGATAATAGAATGTGTGGAGGAGCTATCTTAGAAGATCCCAGTCCCTGCTTATTCTGATAACAAACTTTTGCATGTAGGGATGAGGATATTATGTTCTTGAAGGTCTCTTCTTCAAGAACACATTTTTCTACCTTGGCTTTGCTGATCACAAGCTTAGCCTGGCATTCAGTTAACTTTGAGATGAGATCTTTGATTTGAGTCTGTAGTTTGTATGCTCATGCTTAAGAGTTGAAATGGTTTTCTCTAGATCTTCTATCTTAAGTTTATAATCATTTTCAACTCTTTAAAGTCAGTTTTTAAGATATTTAAGGACTCAAGATCAGATCTCATCTCTAAGTTATAGGACCTGTATCTATAACTTTAGCAATGCATTCAGGAGTACAAAGATGTTCCAATACCTTGGCTTCATCATGATCTGCCATTAGTGCTTGGTTTGGAGAAGCATCCTCAACCTGAAAGCTCCATTCAAAGCCTTCTTCTTCAACAACAACTACAGCTTATTGTCTTGGCTTCTCATTCTGGTGAGCTCCCTCAGTGTAGTTTGGCCTGGATTGTGCTTGGCCACCATTTGACTTTGGGTGCCTTGCACTCCCTGGCAAAGTGTCCCATTTGGTTACAGTTGTAACACTTCACCTTGCTTTTGTCAAACCCAAAATTTCCACTGGCTGCATTGCTGGAAAGCCTTCTCCCAGTCCTCTTGTAGAACTTCTGGGCTCTATGAATGAGTAGAGCCATCTTCTGGACTATTTCCATATATTACAATCTCAACGTACCTGAAGTATCGTTGAGTCATGGTTTCACTGTCTTGAAGGATAAATTTTCAACTGCTGCTGCTCAAGAGGTCCTTCTTGTTTTCTTTAGCTTCATTGGACCCCTCATACATCAGCTTCAGTGCAAACCATAGCTGTTTGGCGTTCTTACACTTCTTAAAACTCTGTAGATGGAGCTAAGAAGAGCATTTGAAGGGCTGTCATAGCTTTCTGATCAATATCAATTTTCTTCCAATCTTCTTCAGAAAAATCATCCCTTTCCTTTGGTATCATATCACCAGCAGTAGCAGAAGTGGTGCATGGTACATAAGGTCCATTGACAACAGACCCCCACATCCTGGAATCTTGAGACTTGATGAAGCCTTCCATTCTTTGGCACTAAGTATCAAATTCCTCAGGAGTGATCAGTGGGGACTTTTTCATAGTTCCAGTTTCTATATCAGCCTTTGAGATAGCTGCCATTTGAAAAGTTAAGTGAAGTATGAAACTAAGAGGATTTAAGATGGTGAGAGCTTACAATCAAGAGCCTAGAATGCTTGATACCAATTGCAGGACTCGTTAGGGTGTTAAACACAATTAGTTCACAAGAGGAGATCTTAGATCAAATAACATTTCAAATAAGAACATGAAACTTTGAAGATACAAGGAACACAAGTAACAATGAGACGAACTTAGAACAATAGCACAAGTATTAGTTTTCAAGGATGTTGTATATTGATCTCAAATTCTATTACAAGTGTTCAAAGCATAAATAAAATACAAGGACCTGAGATTCTTTATACTACAACCTACAACCATCATACTTGGAAGCAGTTGGAATTGACTAATCTAGACAACAAGATCATCTAAAGTCAAAAGACAGATTGCCTTTGACTAGTGACTATGAATGCCATAGCTCACTGCTTTTCCTATACAAAAAGTCTAAAGGAACAAAAGAAAATTATAGACAAAGACTTTATCTACTATTCACTAAAGCATGGAAGTTTTACCAACTCATACAAGTTGGGAGTTATCAGAGTTGCAGCAGAAAGTTGGTCAGCTTTATCAAAAGTAGATTAGAGAAAGCATCTTTTCTCTGTCTACCGAAGAAATCAGTCTTCATAACAAAGTTGCTTCAGGAGACTTTGTCTTTGAACCTTTGGAAGACTTCATCTTTGGCTTTGGAGACTTGGTCTTTGGCTTCGAAAGTTCTTACACTTGGAATATTTTTCTTGTTAAGTGTAAAGCTTTCGAAGTATTTCTTCTGACTTTTGGCTTCGGAAGACTTTACACTTAGAGTTTTCTTGAGAGTGTAAAGCTTCCGAAGCAAGTTCATCCTTGTTCTTTAGTGCATTGGTCCTTAGTGCATGTTGGAAGATCTTTGGTTGCATCAGACTCATAATCTTCAGTAGATCCTTACATATATATATATATAATATATATATATATATATATATCTATATAGATATTATAAGACTAAATTACAATATTTTTCATATATAATTTAATGTGTATGTATACCTATATATGTAAGAGTAAATTACATATTTCATCCTACAAGTACAAGAATTATACTTTTTGTACTTAAACTTGTAAAATTACACAAACATCTTTTATGTACATTTTTGTCACATTGTAAAGGTCCTAAAGCATGGGGTCTCAATTAGACTTATTCATAAGCACATAGTTCTTAACTGAAAATTAATTCATAGCAGGGTAAAACATTCACACACATATATCATTGTATAATGCAATTTTATAACATACGTATCGGTTTAATAGCAACTCAAATAACCAATGCTAGGCTTTAGCTTATGTAGCCTTCACTTAATGCAACTCATACCTTGTAAGCTCTTCTAAATATTACTATACTTTAATCTAATATGCATACTAAAATTTAACTATACTGAGTGAGTTCTAGGGTTCATAAATCATCTAAAACATAAAGTCTTCTCACTCTAACATGAACATTCACATCATAACATAATATTAACATTACTGTATACTATAATGTATACTACAATCGTAAAACGTTATTTGATCATTCACCATTAAATAAACATAGTACCATAGCTATCATTTCCAATATCCCACATCATAGTTGTATAATCGTTAGCATGCCATAAAGCATGTGGTCCATCATTAATTCTATGTGAGGCTGGTCATGGCCATCTTTCCCATACAAGGCCTGTTCATTATTTCATTATGACAACTATACTTCGTTTACCTTCATTTAATCATTCTATTCATTTAGAAACCATTCATTCATTCGTTTAGAAAACGTTAATGCATTCATTTGCTTAGAAAACATTCATTCATTCGTTCATATGGAAAACATTCCATCATTGTTTCTTTACTATGTATGCACATTGCCCCAGGATGGATAAAAAAGAGGGCTAGAACTCAACTGAGGTAAATAACTACTTCTAATCATAAGCTTATATAGTTTAATCCTAGTAGAAAACTCGTATCACTTAACAATCTGATAAATAGTTTACATGTGAACTAGTGTAACTTTCACATATATAGGACATCATAACCGTGCTTGGTTTCACATGGACTTTCATGTGATAATATACATTCAACGAAACTACACTTTCCGATGAAACAATACTTTTGGACGAAACTACATTTTTTTGTGGACTTCTATTTGGAAGTTTTGGACTTTCTGTCACACTTTATGAGGGGTCAGTTGTAAGTGAATGAATGATATTATATAATACAACAGAAACTAAATTTACATTGTAATCTTAAATGAATTAATTGACTTCACTACTTTGACATTATAGTTCAAAAATATACCATGATGTTACTATGCTACATCTAAATTGTGTGACACCCTACCTGGAACCCAGGCTAGTGTGCACAATTGATACAACTTACGACGTAAGCAAACTTATCATAAACCAAACTTATTTACCTTTTGGTCTTCTAGATCCTCTATCTTCGAGAACTCTTAAGCCTTTAATTGGCGTTACATGTGATACATATACTTTAAAAGACATCAGCATTAGCAAGTGAGGTTATGCTATATAGTTTATAAAATTAACTTTGACATGCATATAATACGAGTTATGATATTTGGGTCCATAAGCAAAGTGTCTTCTCTGGTTTTACCACATCCATCGCCATCGGGCTTGTTAGACCCTCTTGGCCGTCAAATAGATATGAGCGTGTGCATGATGCACACGTGACACCTTAGTCTCTTTACATGCCTTGTGATTGATCTTTGGTTCTTAAATACAATAATCATTCTAAATTCAATATATTTACCAGTTGCAAGTGATTATGATATAGTTTATAATAACTTGAATGCAGAGTAAATACGATTATGATTGGGTCCATAAGCAAAGTGTTTTTGGTTTACCAATCATCATTTGTTCTTTGGGTCATAGATTGATTGTGATGCCACGGACACAGTTTTTACATGCCTTGTGATGTTCTTTTTTATCCATAATCTTCTTTCCATACATATTGCTACCTTTGTGCTGTGATTATATTTATGAGTCCTCAGATCATTCTATTGCCAAGTGAAACTTATATTATGCTTGAGATACTATCACTTCTAATTTTAATAGTTTTTATTTACCAAATCATTCATTTATTCTTAATGTGGATTTCCATCACAGAGTTTTATTGTGTATTCCAATTCGGTCTAACAAGTTTATATTAAAATATTTATAGATGTACAAAATTTTTTATGATTAAGTCTTTTTCTTTCTATAGAATGCATCTGCTATTACCTTTTTTTTTCTGGATGATATCATATCTTAATTGTAGTCACTCAAGAATCCCTTCTATTTCCATTTGTGTTAAAAACTTGAATAAATCTCTTTAATACCTTTAAAACCTAAAAATCTTCAAAACTTTATTGGATTTTTTTTTATTTTTTTCATTTCTTAATTGTTTTATCTTAGTAGTGCTACTTGTATACCTTATTTATTGATCATATGATCTAAGAATTAAACTTTCCATATCTAAAATTCATTCATCGAGAAGTTTTGCATATATGTTTCTTTCTTAAGGTAATTTAAGAATTTCTTTGAGACATTCTTTGTGATCTTTTCTATCCTTAGATTATACCAGAATTCCGTCGAAACAGAGGATCTTGAGTTTATCAAGACAAGGTTTATAAACTCAGTTCGTGGATGCATGAATACACTAGGTGCATTGTTCAATCTGAATAGCATTAGCAAGAGGTCTTAGTTACTGTACCTCTCCTAATAAACTCTTAGATACATCTTCAATCCTTTGTTTCTCTAGAGTGTTCAAGGCATAAGATAGTACAAAAGGTATTTCTTTTTTTTTTTTTTGTTTTAACATTTACGTCCTTTAGTTACTAAGATGATGTTTCTTGTCTTTCCTGATCGTTCGCCCGATACCACTAGCCTCTTACTTCGGGAAAATGTAATCGTATTAATTTCCTATCACATACAATTTCTACACGAGTCCATTCCTGTAACTACAATGCATTCTCCAAGTTCCATAGGCGTTAGGTCTATAGGGATAAAATGGTTATTTAGTTCGATTAATCAATTCTTAGTAATGTCAACTATCTTCTTTTGTCTTCTATTATAAATTTTATTTATGAAGGTATGGTTTAAAGCTTGAGACTCTTAATTCAGATAGGGTCTAAAGATAATTGTTACTAATCTTCTATTCACACTAATGTAATGCTTTGGATTAAAATAAATATACTGCGAATCAGACCTTATTGCTTTCTTGTAGTCATAAATTTCTAGGCAAACTTTATTTGCCTTAAGCACTTATGTGCCTATATAGATCCTTCGTTTTTATCAAAGGTTGGAGGGTTGCACGCCATGAAAGATTTATAAGCACACTTTTATTCTTACTTTTCTATTTTCCAATTTCTTTGTCTACAATCTTAGTTTTACATGATGAAGAGTTTTTGTAGCTTGTTTCCTAGTTTCTCCGCATTAGTTTTTGGTTGAGTGACAATGATAATCTTGACTACCTTGAGGATAAATTTATGTATTTTTCTTGTTATCTTATTGTACTTTTATAATTCCTTAGGTTCTCACATTCTAAGCTAGAGTTTTAGTTTTTGAATAAACATGGCTTTGGTTGTTAACACAACTTTCATTAACGTTTCCAGCCATAACGTTTGTCTTAATATTATTTTTCATTTATGATGTACCAGAATGTAAACTAATCTTGTCAACTAGAAGATCACATCATACACAATAGCATGTGCTCTAAGTTGGTTATTATGGCTTAGGATGCGACTATGCTACATAATGTAGCATTTTTCTGAATTTAACCATCATGATTCAGCAATGTCATACATGTTGTTTCATATACACAACCACATTAAACTCAACGGTATGCTCCTATTTTTCCCACAACTTAAGTGCACGACCCCATCATATACCACAATATACACTCTTAATTATGTCGTCACTTTATAAAGATCTATACTTGTATGATTCAGACGTTAGGAGATTAGACACATTTACATTGACCTAGTATTAAAGAGTATAACGATCATTCTTAATAGTCAAATAAAACCTAATTGCTATAACTTATAGCAATATTCTTAGCAAACCCGTCATATCAAGTCCCATTGATACCTATTGGGCATAATCCTATCAAGCAGGCTTAAAGATTCTATTTCATATAGTTAAGTATTCTTAGGACAACCGGTGAAATCAAGTCTTAGTTTCAGAGTTTGTCGTCTTGGTTTTGATGATGTCATGGTTAAAGCTTAGGTACTAAAGGTACCTAGTTTACTAAAACCTTAGGCTTTGATACCAGGACACCCCACCCGAAGTGGACGGGTGTGCACAATTGATACAACTTACAGCGGAAGCAAATATAAGTTTTGTTACAAACTATAGTATCCTCTCTTTGTAACACTATTATATACAATAGTATATAAAAACAACCTAAAATAAAAACTTCTTGGTCTTCTAGATTTACTATCTTTGAGAGCTCTTAAATATTTCCTAAGCTGTTACATGTGATACATATACTAAAAAAGACGCCAGCTAATGCCGCTGACTTATAATATACAGTTTACAAAATTAACTTTGACATGTATACAATATGGGTTATGATATTTGAGTCCATAGGCAAAGTGTCTTCTCTAGTTTTATCACAACCACCGGCAATGGGCTCGTTAGACCTTCTCGACCATCAAATAGTTATGAGCGTGTGTTGGATGCACACGAGACACCCTAGTCCCTTTTCAACCGGTATGACACTCCGCATTAAATATATCAGGATCCTCTATACCCCTACCAACTATGCATTCTTGTAAGGATTATAATTAGACACAACGAATATATTATCACAGTTTTGAAAACAGTGATGATAACTCACCTTTTTACAGTAGGTTAACAATTGTTAATAGTTGTTAGTACGATTTGGTAATATCTGATGCAGTTTAAGAAATCATAAGTTAGGTAATGATATAAGTAACTAATCATTATTATGGTTGGATATTAGTCAACGTCATCTTGTTTAATCATGGGTGATCAATCTATACTAATTCTAGGCTATTCAACACCTACCTCTAACAATAACCCTAATACCTAACAATAACAATACTATTCTAATAATAATAATACTAATATTAATAATAATAAACTACACATAATTTAAATAAAAACATACCTTAAAATCATCTGTGTCAGATTGATGTAGAGTCTCAATACCCGTGCCCATACTCTAGCTCTAAAACGACTACTAACAACATCTCGAAGAGATATTGAGGACTCAAGATTCTTTTTATAGTAGAGCATTCCTAAGAAAAATTTGTACTTTAAAAAAACTTATAAGTTTTTAGTTATTGCAAGCAGATAGACTGCTTAATTATCAGGCTGAGTCAATGTGTTAATGTGAGAGGAAAACAACCAGTCCGCTTGTTTACGTGTATAATTAATTCAGTTACTTTATTTGTTTTTCTCTTATAACTTTTAAAATATAATGTTTTATAAAATTTCAAATATGTCGTTGAAACGAGCTCATTTTTCTCTATAAGTCGACTTAAGTTTAATTAAAACGGAGAATGGTCAAAAATAATATATTTTATTATTATAAGACGATTTCTTATAACAATAAACGCTAAATATCTCTTCTTTTAAATACTCATTTTACTCGTTACTTATTCGTTCGACGATATATACAATGCAAGTTTCATATTTTATACATTTGTAACTATTACATTAAGATTTAAGTTATTACAAATTATATTTAAAGTGAAAGGTATGTCGTAACATCCATCAAAGTCATATTTTGTATGTGGTATAAACTTCAGCTCACGCATTTCTTTTATAATCAGTGAGCCATCTCAATTAATCTTGTAACTCTATGTGTGTAACTTCGCAACTATATATTCTCCATTTCAAAGTACTAAAATACATGTTTAAAATATCATGTCAATCAATGTACTTTACACATCACCACAAAATACAATAAATAACTAATACTAATTCAATTATGCCCACATAATATTGATGAATAAGACTTATGCAGGATATTTGTATATGATCTATACAATCTAAAAGGGTTCAACATATGGTTGTATATTTTCCCTCTGCGGTAGGGAGCCATGGTCAAAATTGTCATTTTATGCAAGACTTTTTAAATCCAAAGTCAATTATGTAACTTCCAAGCAATTGTTTCTTTTTATATCTAGATAAATTTACAAATTAAGATATAAAGGTTTTATGAATTGACAATAATATCAGAAACAATAAAGGTTTTGTAGATTGACAATAATACATACGGGTCGTATTCGAGTGCCGATTGATAAGAACCAAAACCTTTTTAAAAAGTAGTTTAGGAAGAGTGTATATTTGTCGGTTAAAAGAATTTAAGAAAAAATTGAATATGTGACAAGCTTAGAAATGTTATTTTTCATTAAAAAAGAAAACTCAAACTAGTTATACATTGATTTATTGGTAACTTTACACCTTATATTTATTAAAATCTAACTTTTACTCCTATTAATAATTGAAAATTTCTTGCTTCATGCATTGTAAATTTTGTAACATTTAGTCACTTTCATTTAGTAAACTTATTTCTCCTATTAACCACCCCTACACTACCATTCTTTGCACCATAAAACACCACGAAGAGACCACAATAAACCACACTTTCACCACATAGACTACATTTGATTAGGAGTAATATCTCGACAATCAAGAGCAAATCAATCAATAAATGTTGAATTAGCACATATATACACGATACTCGTCAACTAAAAATAATATGTACATAGTTTTGATGATATGTCAACATATGAGTGGTCAAAAGTTTGTAGAAAACAAAACTACATAATCATACAAAATTTATATTGCCATAGATACATGGTATGACTTGTTAACGTCTCATTAAGCCGTATCTCTTAAACGTTTATAAACATCCTATCACATAATTTTCACAAACATCAAAGTCATAATCGTATGAATATTACACGTGTTAAAATTTTATTGGTTTCCTTTTGTTTTATCACATGATTCTCCGTCATTTTTGTACACGCATCGTTTTCATACATATACCTTAAAGCATTCATAGTGGATTCCATATATTTATCCATATAATTACATTAAAATTTACTATTTTTTCTTCATTCTTTTTAATTAAATAATACTTTCATATACTTTTATCATTACATTTTATCTCTCCTCTACTCACAACCACTTTCAAAAATATTAAAATATTTATAAAAACTGAATAGTAATTCCCAAAATATACAAATAAACAGAAAAAATTTCTCTTTCCTTTACTGACAACCATTTACAATCATTTTTTATAATATAAAAAACAAAATTACATATTTTTTGGGAATCTACTGTGAATGCTCTTATGAAAGCCAGCCATGTATTAACTTTTATTAAAGAACTTTTTTTGATGCTTTTGTTGGTCAATGTATTATGGAAAATAATTCAAAACTATTGACTATTGATCACTGTTAATCCAAACTTTCGATTTGTTACTAATAGCAGTCCTGGTCTAATTGTTCGTTAGCTCTCTTAATTTTTTATGACGTATCATGTATGTGGCGTATAACATAGTTATAATTAAAAATATAAATATATTATTCAATTATTTTTTATAAAAATGATTTTATGAAGTTATTCAACGTAACACTTTTGTTGCCGCTTGAGTAGTTTGGAGACAAACAAACGTAAAAATTGAGTGATATATTTATATTTTTTTCAATTATGTAATACGTCAAGTCATAAAAAAAGTAATGAAGTTAATGAACAGTTAGACTGAGATTGTCATTGATAACGAAATCGAAAGCTGTGATTAATATTGGTCAAATTATTAGCTATCTTAATACCAACCAATACTTAATAGTTTGGATTATTAAAATCTTATTTTCCATATATTAATTACATTAGCCACTTAGCTACTTTTAGGATTTTGCCACTTAAAGAAAATACATCATAATAAAATGTTACTGATATTAAATTACAAACATCGACTAAATCCTACTTATAATAATATTAAAAAGTTGAATCTATTTTGGTCAGCGCGAGTCAACTTATACCATGGAACGACTCAGCTTTCATTCTTTCTCTCATTTTTCTTATAAATTCTGCACATTTCTTGTTCAATTCCTCTGTTTCTTCAGCATCTTCTAATTCCTCTGTTTCCACCGTATTATCTTGAACTTGAACAATCGAAAGCGCGTAATCATCACCATCTTTTTTGATTTTTTCAACTTGTTCTTCCATGGATGATGATGCCATTATTAGATTTTGATGTTTGATTTCACATGTACTCACTGATTGATTCTCTTTTGGTGAACAAACTCGGGTCGAATTATTAAAGTTAATGAACAGGAAAGCGAGGATTCCGTTGCAGAGGAGGAAGAGGAAGTTTCTATCGTTGTAATCGGATAGATGTTTTGTGTATGAATATAGAGATACAGTAGATGTGAAGAAGACGATGAAGACGAAGATTGAGAATACGTTGTTGAGCTTGCGGAAATGGGTTTTCCGTTGCGATTTGATACTCTGAGTATCGATTTGAAATGTTAGTTCCTCCATTGTTGTAGAGGTTTGAAAGCAAAGAGGGAGATGAAGGATGAAGGATAGTTAGTGGTGGTTGATGAGTTGATGTCTATATATAAGTTCTAAATAGGGTGGTTTCCCAAAATTACCCTTTTGTTTGTTACAAATTTTAATAGATAGGAAAAATTAGAAGTAGATTCTAAATTAAACAAAAATAATAAAAAAATATATCATTATAAAGTTAAAAATTTAATGATGCATACTAGTTCATCTAACAAATTAGAAAGAAATAAAACTGGAGGTTAGTAAGAGTATGTGGACTATGGAAACATGATTCACAAGATCCTTTTGTGAAAGGTAGTGAGTTTTTTTACTACGTTCTTCCTAGTAAAACTGAAAAAAAATACAAGAAAAAATAAAAAAATATCATTAAAAGGTTGAAATTACATTAAAAGTTCAGAAAAATATGAACAAACTAGTTAGTTTGTTGATTATGTTATTCCAAAGCTTGCAATTTAATTGGTTTTCGTTTTGAAATTTTGCATTTATGTTTTAATTTAAATACTGTGATAATATAATCCATAACTATAAAAATGTTTATGTAGTTCGTAAGATGCCTTTACTCTTATTTAACCTACTTGATCGGCTTGTGAGACATTGCAAGCCCCCTTCCTAACCTAATTATTATTCCTTTTATTTTTTCTCTTCTAAATCGTGGTCTATTTAGAGAAAAAAAAATTATCTTTTGTTTTATCAACTTTATAAAACAGTAAAATTAAAATATATAGACTTTTGTTTTTTACGTTTTACTTTTTCTAGATTTTTAACTTTTACTTTTAATAGATTTCAATTTTTGTAATTAAATATTGACCTTCAATTATTGTAAGTATCACATTTAGAGGTTGATGCAACCAAATAACTCTCAGCATGCACATGTGAAGTACAAGCAAGTTACTTTGGAAGATTTGATACAACTCAATGAATTACTTTAAGTATCAAATCTTCCGAAGGCAAAAGACCAAATCTTCCGAAGCCAAAGATAAAGCCTTCCAAAACTTCAAAGACAAAGTCTTTCAAAGCCAAGAGACTGATTTCTTCCGAATACAGAGACGACATGCATTCTCTAACTTACTTTTGACAAAATCTGAACCACCTCACTGTCATCTCTGAAAACTCACCAACTTATATGAGTTTGTGAAAAGTCCATATTTTTATCAACTGTAGATTAAGGTTTTGAGTTTGTAACTTACTACTTATGTACTTTTATACTTTTTATAATATATTAAGATGTAAGCTATGCCATGTGATAGTCACCAGTCAAAAGACAATCTGACTTTTGTCTTTACATTGATCTTGTTGTCTAGATTAGTATTTCCAACTGATTTTCAAAGTATGGCCGACTGTAGGATGTAGTATAATATATCTCAAGTACTTGTCATTTGAAATTAAGCTTTGTAACACTTTGCAAGAATTTGATAGTAATATACATCATTCTTAAAAACCATATTATTGTGTTCTTGTTCTTGTTCTATCTTTACTTGTGTTCTTTATTTCACCATAACCCGGTTCCCTATTTGATCTGTTAAGTGTTCTAAGTCTCTCCAAACATTGTGAAACTGTTGCATTGACCCCCTTCACCATTCCTGCAATTGGTATCAAAGGTTTTTAAGCTCTTGATTGTAAGATCTCACCATCTTAAATCGCTTCAGTTTCACAATACACTTACCAGCTCAAATGGCAGCTCTTTCAAAGGCTGATATGGTCGATACCATGACAAAGTCTCCATTGATCACTCAGATACTTTGATACTTGGTGCTAATATATGGAAGGGTTCATTAAGTCTCAAGACAGTAGGATATGGAGATCTGTTGTCACAGGACCTCACATCCTAAGCACCACTTCAGCTATTGCTGGTAGTGGGATGATACCAAAGGAAGTGGCTGACTATTTTGAAGAAGATTGGAAGAAGATAAACATAGATCAGAAGGCCATGACTGCTCTCCAAACTGCTCTTCCCAACTCTATATATAGAGGCTTCAAGATGTGCAAAACTGCTACTCAGCTCTGGGATGCATTGAAGCTTATGTATGAGTGGTCTGATGAGGCTAAAGAAAACAAGAAGGACCTCATGAAGCAGTAGTTTAAGAACTTAACTTATAAGATAGACAAAACCATGACTCAACCATACTTGAGATATGTTGAATATGTAGATACTCATTTTCCTATCACATACAATTTCTACACGAGTCCATTCCTATAACTACAATGTATTCTTCAAGTTCCATAGGCGTTAGGTCTATAGGGATAAAATGGTTATTTAGTTCGATTAATCAATTCTTAGTAATGATAACTATCTTGTTTTGTCTTCTATTATAAATTCTATTTATGAAGGTATTGTTTAAAGCTTGAGACTCTTAATTCAGATAGGGTCTACAGATAATTGTTACTAAGCTTCTATTCACACTAATGTAATGCTTTGGATTAAAATAAATATACTATGAATCAGACCATATTGCTTTCTTGTAGTTAAAAATTTCTAAGCAAACTTTATTTGCCTTAAGCACTCATGTGCCTATATAGATCCTTTGTTTTGATCAAAGGTTGGAGGGTTGCACACCATGAAAGATTTATAAGTGCACTTTTATTCTTACTTTTCTATTTTTCAGTTTCTTTGTCTACAATCTTAGTTGTACATGATGAATACTTTTTTGTAGCTTGTTTTCTACTTTCTCCGTAATAGTTTTAGGTTTAGCGACAATGATAATCTTGACTACCTTGATGATAAATTGATGTATTTTCTTGTTATCTTATTGTAATTTTACAATTCCTTAGGTTCTGATATTCTAGGCTGGAGTTTTAGTTTTTGAATAAACATGGCTTTGGTTGTTAACACAACTGTCATTAATGTTTCCAGCCATAACGTTTGTCTCAGTACATTTATTTTTCTTCTATGATGTACCAGAATGTAAACTAATCTTGTCAACTAGAAGACCACATCATACACAATAGCATGTGCTCTAAGTTTGGTTATTATGGCTTAAGGATACGACTATGCTACATATTGTAGCATGTTTTATGAATTTAACCATCATGATTCAGCCATGCATACATGTTTGTATGCTCTTATTTTAGCCACCATGTTTCATATACACAACCACATCAAACTCAACGGTATGCTCTTATTTTGCCCACAACTTAAGTGCACGACCCCAACATATACCTGTAAGGCCCCGTTCCCGGAGACCTCACAGTTGGACAATCATAGCATTATTATATTAAACAACACATCTTTCATAAAATATTGCAGCAGAATTAGGTTAACACAAACCATTAATTCTATTAATAATTACTGTTGTTAAGCAATACATCATTGTTTTCTTGAATAACAGAAGACCTTGTTTAATTTCATTACAAAACAACAATATCATTAAAGATAAATGGATGCTAGTCTTGCCCTGACGAGTAGCTTCCCCAGCGTGCCACCCTCAGCAACATTTACCTGCCAACTGAAAATACATAAAAGTCAGCGTTGCTGAGTAAGTTCTAGTTTTAAAACGTTTAAAATACCTTGTATGATTTATATGAAAATATCCTTATTGAATAAAATACATTACTTTCGTACGCGATCACACATCATACGTACATCCAGGTATTAATCTTTATCATTCATCATTCTCTTCATTATTCGTTCATTTCGTACGTTTAGAACTTTTATTCTTATCTTTCACTTTCATCCAGACCCATGTGCAATACCCTAATCATTGTGCACGAAGCGGGTACTGGGTCGGAGTCTATAAATAGACCCTTAACATTGTGCACGAAGCCTGACCCAGTACCAAGGCATGCCACAAGGGTCCCGTCAACCTCAAGGATTAACCCTCTGTGCATCCTTCAGGTTAGCTAAACCGCACATAGTTGAGCTAACGACAACATGGTCGTGCACCTCTAATCAATTTGCTTGCAAGTCTTTCATTCTTTCATTATGTTCCACTTTTTTCATTAATATTAATCTTCCACTTGATTAATAATAATACTTATGAGCATAATCACACCACATATTGCCTCATAACAATACATAATAAGGATCATAAGCCAGGACAAAAACATGCATAAAATAAATAAATAACAACACCAAGTCAAACCAGGGTCAAACCTTAAAATTCTATTTTCCCCAAAATCTCAGAAAATTTTCTAAGTGTTCTAGGCACATGAGCACTATGCAGGCGCATGGACCCTGTTTGGACGCACCAACACTTTGGCGTATGAGGGACTTAGGCGCATGAACACTATTGGGGCGCATGAACTAACACTTAGTATACTTAGGCAAATTTCTGGGCGCAGGGGCACTATTTGGGCTCATGGCCCTCACTTAAAATTTTTCTAAGGCAATATTCCAGGCGCATGGGCCCTGCTTGGGCGCATGGCCAGCACTTAAACATTTCTAAGTCAAAATCTCAGGCGCATGGGCCCTGTTTGGGTGCATGACCACCTGTTGTGCATTTTTCAGAATCAAATCATTTCAGACCAGCTTTTGCACCTGTTCTAAGCCTAAACTTAACATTCTACACAACCACAACACAAAACAAGCATAGAACATAAGCATGAACATACATAAACATACGTATAACATTAAAATAGTTGCAAAATCCTTTAAACATGCATTTTCAGCCCCAAAACAGTTTTAAGCACATAGAAATCGGGGACTAGAACTCACCTATTGCAGCAAACAAGCAAAACTCCACCAAACTTGCTTGTGTAAGAGTTCAAACACCTAAAATAAGCAAAAACAAACACCCAAACACAAAGAGCACTTAAATATAGGTTATAAGGATGGAAACCTCATCAAAACCGAACCAATTAGCATGAAACACTTACCTACGAAGATTTCAGCCCTTCTTCTTCTTCACAAAACGAGAGAAACAAGGTTTTCAGCTTCTTTTTCTCCTTTTTGGTCGAACAGCAGCAACAAGTAACAATATGGGCGACCATGCTCTTTTATTATTATAAAATTTGACTTTTGTACCATTTACACATAGCACCCCTCCATTTTGGTTCCTTTTTGCTTTCTTCTTGATACTTTTCTTTTCCTTTTATTTGACAGAAGTTTCGGGTGTTACAAGTCTACCCCCCTTAAAGAGGTTTCGTCCTCGAAACCTGTAACTCTTCGAATAACTGTGGGTAATGCTGTCTCATTTCTTTCTCCTTCTGGTCGATGATTGCCACTGGTTGCTCTACATAATTAAGCCGTTCATCCACTTCGATATCTTCCAGTGGTACAACCATGTCTTCATCGGCTAAGCATTTTCTCAAATGAGATACATGGAAGGTCAGATGAATTCCACTTAACTCATCAGGCAAATCTAAGCGATAGGCCACCTCTCCTACTCGTGCGATGATTCGGAAAGGCCCTATGTATCTTGGGCTTAGCTTGCCCCTCTTTTGGAACCGGATGATCCCTTTCCATGGTGAGACCTTTAACATGACTCTATCACCCACGTTGAATTCAATCGGTCTACGCCTTTTGTCGGCATACGACTTTTGTCTATCTTTCGCCGCCTTCATAAAGGCTTTGATCTTTTCTAACTTCTCTGTCGTAGCCTCGATCACCTCAAGACCTCCCAACTCCTTCTACCCGATGTCTTCCCAACACACGGGCGTTCTACACCTTCTACCGTATAGCATCTCATATGGTGGCATACCAATGCTGGCATGATAACTGTTGTTGTATAAGAACTCCGCTAACGGTAGGTGATCATCCCAACTCCCTCCAAAGTCGATTACACATGCCCGGAGCATATCCTCGAGCATCTGAATCGTCCTTTCAGACTGACCATCTGTCTGAGGATGGTAAGCTGTGCTGATGTGTAGCCTCATCCCCATCGCATCATGGAATCTCTTCCAAAACTTTGATGTGAACCGGGTGTCACAATCTGACATGATAGACACCGGCACACCATGACGAGCTACAATCTCTTTAATGAATAGATCCGACAACGTCTCAGATGAATATGTCTCGCGGATTGGCAAGAAGTGAGTACTCTTTGTCAGACGATCAACTATCACCCATATGGCGTCATACCCCCTTGACGTACGGGGTAATTTCATTATGAAGTCCATGGTGACGTGCTCCCACTTCCACTCGGGTATATCCAACGGTTGGTTCTTTCGTATGGCTTTTAATGCTCTGCCTTCACTTGCAAACAAGTAAGGCACTTACTCACATACTCCACTACATCGCGCTTCATTCCCGGCCACCAGTAATCTCTCTTCATATCTTGATACATCTTGGTAGCACCAGGATGAATGGAGTATCGATTCTTATGAGCTTCATCCATAATCCGCTCTCGTAAACCTCCATAATGAGGGATCCACATCCCCCCGAAGCGGGTTCTAACTCCATGGGTATTTTCTCCCAATTCCGTGACTAGACCTCTCATCCTTTCAGAGTTAAGGCGATCTTCTTTCAATGCCTCATCTTGAAATTCTTTGACCTGTGTCATCACGTCAGAGGACATCACTAATTGATAAGCTTTCACCCGGATCGGCTCGGGTCTCTCCTTTCGGCTAAGGGCATCGGCCACTACATTGGCTTTGCCCGGGTGGTAATGGATCTCACAATCATAATCCTTGATCAACTCTAACCACCTCCTTTGCCTCATGTTAAGATCCTTTTGCTAAAAGAAATATTTTAGGCTTTTGTGGTCCGTGAAGATTGTGCACTTCGTCCCGTACAGGTAGTGCCTCCAAATCGTTAGTGCGAAGACCACTGCCGCGAGCTCCAAATCATGCGTGGGGTAATTGACCTCGTGAGTTTTCAATTGTCAGGACACGTAAGCTATTACTCTCCCACGTTACATTAACACATAACCCAGTCCTGAATAGGAGGCATCCGAATACACCACTAAGTCTTCACTCCCTTCGGGTAATGTCAAAACAGGAGCTTGAGTTAATCTTGCCTTTAACTCCTCAAAAGCATCTTCCTGTTCTTGTCCCCACACAAACTTCACCTCCTTGCGAGTCAATTTAGTCAAAGGTGATGCTATCTTGGAAAAGTCTTGAATGAACCTCCTGTAGTAGCCCACCAATCCTAAGAAACTTCGAATCTCGGATGGCGTCCTTGGAGACTTCCATTGCATCACCGCCTCAACCTTCGTCTGGTCCACCATGATACCTTCCGAATTTACCACGTGACCCAAAAATTGAACTTTACATAACCAAAAAGCACACTTAGAGAACTTAGCTTATAGCTTCTCCCTTCTAAGTGTCTCCAACACTTCGCGTATGTGGCCAGCATGTTCTTCTTCGCTCTTTGAATAGATCAGGATATCATTAATAAACACAATCACTGATTTATCTAACATAGGCTGACACACTCGGCTCATTAGATCCATAAAGGCAGCTGGCGCGTTAGTTAGACCGAAGGACATGACGAGAAACTCGTAGTGTCCATAACGTGTGCGAAAAGCTGTCTTAGGGATGTCTTGCTCCTTTACCTTCAACTGATGGTAACCAGATCGGAGGTCTATCTTTGAGAACCAACTGGCACCTTGGAGCTGGTCAAACAAGTCATCTACTCTTGGTAAAGGATATCGGTTCTTCATTGTTAACTTGTTTAGCTCTCGGTAGTCTATGCACATCCTCATACTACCGTCTTTCTTCTTAACAAACAAGACCGGAGCACCCCAGGGAGAGATGTTCGGTCAGATGAACCCTTTGTCCATCAACTCCTTTAGTTGAACCATTAGCTCCTTCATCTCCGCCGGAGCCAATCGATATGGTGATTTGGCAACGGGTTGAGCACCGGGTATAAGATCAATCTAAAACTCAATCTCGCGATCCGGTGGCATACCTGGTAGATCTTCTGGAAACACGTCTGGAAAGTCACACACAACTGGTACCTCGGACAATTATGGTACTGACGCGTCCACATCCTTTACGTAATCCAGGTAGGCACTACATCCTTGCTTCATGCACTTCTCTGCCACCGCCATCGAAATCATCTTCGGAACCGTAGTGACGCTATCACCGTAAATCGTCACTGAACTTCCATCGGGCGCAATTAATCGAATCATCTTCTTACGACACACGATATTTGCCTCATAGGCTGCTAACCAATCCATCCCTAGTACTGCATCAAATCCGCCTAGGGGCATCACAAATAGTTTAGCAGAGAACCTATGGCCTTTTAGTTCTATGTCGCAGCCTTCTATCATATCAAAAATTCTGGTAGACTTATCAATAGCGGTTTCTACATCAAATGGCTCATCAATGCTTCTACTACTAACAGGCAACTTAGCACAAAAAGCAGCATAAATAAAACTTCTACTAGCACCAGAATCAAATAACACAGAGGCACAAGTTTGCTTTACTAGAAACATACCTGACATGACGTCAGGGTCCACTCTGGCCTCTTCCCGGGTCATCGTGAAGGCTCTAGCGCTTGCCCTCTGCCCTTCTCCCTCCGTCCTCTTCTTCGCTCCCTAGCTCTCGACCCTCAGCTTCTTGCAGTCTCTGCTTAGATGACCATCCTCACCACAACTATAACACTTCATCACCCCACGATCTTTCGCCATGTGACCAAACCTCCCACACTTGAAGCAGACTCTCGATCCCCATTTACACTCTCCAGTGTGCTCCTTCCCACATTTATCACACTTCTTCATTCCCGTGCTTGATGACCCAGCCCTTCGGTCATCCATTCTCATCCTCTTGTTGTTTGGAGTGAAACCACCACGTTCAAACCGTTTCCCTTTCCAGTTCTTATCACCACTACCCGTCTTGCTCACCTCAACCACAGCCACTTCCCTCTCATCATAGAGTCTTCCCGCCAGATCCACTATTGACCTAAAGGTACTCGGTCGGGCAGCAATCAGGTGTCTGTGGATATCAACTGGCAATTTTTGCACATACCTCTTAATCTTCCTCGACACCGACGTCACCTGATCCGGCACCAGCCTCACCATCTCGTTAAACTTGGTGGTGTATAGATGGTGGGTCATGGTTCCCGCCTCAAGCTGTAGGAACTCTCTCTATCTTGTCTAGTTCCATGTGAGGATAGAATTCCTCAACAACCAACTTCTTCAAATCTCCCCATCTCATCCTCCCGATGGCCCTGCTGCCCTCGGCTTGGACAATATTGTCCCACCAACACAAAGCCAAGTCAACGAATGAGTGAGTGGTGAATTTAACTTTCTGATCCTCCCTGCACTCACTAATATACAACACTGCCTCTATCTCTCTAACCCAGCGGTGGGCAGCAGCAGCGTTACCGTTGCTGTCAAAAGTAGGGGGTTTACATCGTTGGAAAGCCCCATAACTACATCCCTTCGCGGTTTCCCTCACTTCCACCTCCTCTTCATCACTGGAGGCTGCCATCCTAGCGTTCAGTTCCTCCTCCTCACCATCATTCTCCCTTCTCCCAGTTGCCTTCCTTCTCTCCTCCTCCTTCCTCTCATCTTCTCTCACAGCCCGGATAACTTCAGTCACTACAGACGGTAGGATCGTCTGCATGACTTGGTGAACCTCTTCAACTGCTGCCTCCTTTACTGAGGCTCTTAGGTTGGCACTCTCATCACAGCCCTCCGGGTGATGAAGCCCGGGCTCAGCAGGAGTCATCTCTGCAGTCCACGTCTTGTTCTTTGTGGCCCGTGGCCTACCACCACGACCACCCCATACTCCACCTCTAGAAGCTTTAGATGATCTTCCTCCAGCCATCCTCTAACACTATAAGATCCAAACACTAACACAGTCATTCAAGGTAATAGCTCAGTTTATGTTAAGTATAGTAAGTCCCTAATTACAGTGGCCAGTTATGATTAGCCACTTACTTTACTCTTCATCCCCCGAGCATTTCCTATCCTGACTACATCAGTATTCAAATCTACTAAAAGCACATAAATCAGATAGCATATGCACATAATAACGGTTATAATTAAGAAAAGTAATACCTGATGGCACGAAGCTACTCGGGCTGGCATCCCTCCATTCGTCTTATTCTTAGTTTAAGTTTAGGTTTTTTTTTTTGAAATATTTACCCGTTTCTCTTAAACTTTGGCTCTGATACCAACTTGTAAGGACCCGTTCCTGGAGACCTCACAGTTGGACAATCATAGCATTATTATATTAAACAACACACATTTCATAAAATATTGCAGCGGAATTAAGTTAACAAAAACCATTCATTCTATTAATAATTACTGTTGTTAAGCAATACATCATTGTTTTCTTGAATAACAAAAGACCTTGTTTAATTTCAGTACAAAACAATAATATCATTAAAGATAAATGGATGCCAGTCTTGCCCTGACGAGTAGCTTCACTCGCGTGCCATCCTCAGCAACATTTACCTGTCAACTGAAAATGCATAAAAGTCAGCGTTGCTGAGTGAGTTCTAGTTTTAAAATGTTTAAAATACCTTGTATGATTTATATGAAAATATCCTTATTGAATAAAATACATTACTGTCGTACGCGATCACACATCATCTGTACATCCAGGTATTATCATTATCATTCATCATTCTCTTCATTATTTGTTCATTTCGTACGTTTCGAACTTTTATTCTTATCTTTCACTTTCATCCAGACCCATGTGCAATACCCTAATCATTGTGCACGAAGCGGGTACTGGGTCAGAGTCTATAAATAGACCCCTAACATTATGCACGAAGCCTGACCCAGTACCAGGGCATGCCACAAGGGTCCCGTCAACCTCAAGGATTGACCCTGTGTGCATCCTTCGGGTTAGCTAAACCGCACATAGTTGAGCTAACGACAACATGGTCGTGCACCTCTAATTAATTTGCTTGCAAGTCTTTCATTCTTTCATTATGTTCCACTTTTCATTAATATTAATCTTCCACTTGATTAATAATAATACTTATGAGCATAATCACACCACATATTGCCTCATAACAATACATAATAAGGAACATAAGCCAGGCCAAAAACATGCATAAAATAAATAAATAACAACACCAAGTCAAACCAAGGTCAAACCCTAAAATTCTATTTTTCCCAAAATCTCAGAAAGTTTTCTAAGTGTTCTAGGTGCGTGAGCACTATGCAGGCGCATGGACCCTGTTTGGGCGCACCAACACTTTGGCGTATGAGGGACTTAGGCGCATGAACACTATTAGGGCGCATGAACTAACACTTAGTATACTTAGGCAAATTTCTGGGCATAAGGGCACTATTTGGGCGCATGGCCCTCACTTAAAATTTTTCTAAGGCAATATTCCAGGCGCATGGGCCCTGCTTGGGCTCATGGCCATCACTTAAACATTTCTAAGTCAAAATCTCAGGCGCATGGGCCTTGTTTGGGCGCATGACCACCTGTTGTGCATTTTTCAGAATCAAACCATTTCAGACCTGCTTTTGCACCTATTCTAAGCCTAAACTTAACATTCTACACAACCACAACACAAAACAAGCATAAAACATAAGCATGAACATACATAAGCATACGGATAACATTAAAATAGTTGCAAAATCCTTTTAACATGCATTTTCAGCCCCAAAACAGTTTTAAGCACTTAGAAATCGGGGTCTAGAACTCACCTATTGTAGCAAACAAGCAAAACTCCACCAAACTTGCTTGTGCAAGAGTTCAAACACCTAAAACAAGCGAAAACAAACACCCCAACACAAAGAGCACTTAAATATCGGTTGTAAGGATGGAAACCTCATCAAAACCGAACCAATTAGCATAAAACACTTACCTACGAAGATTTTAGCCCTTCTTCTTCTTTACAAACCGAGAGAAACAAGGTTTTCAGCTTCTTTTTCTCCTTTTTGGTCGAACAGCAGCAGCAAGTAACAATATGGGCGACCGTGCTCTTTTATTATTATAAAATTTGACTTTTGTATCATTTACACATAGCACCCCTCCACTTTGGTTCCTTTTTGCTTTCTTCTTGATACTTTTCTTTTCCTTTTATTTGACCAAAGTTTCGGGTGTTACAATACCACAATATACACTCTTAATTATGTCATCACTTTATAAAGATCTATACTTGTATGATTCAGATGTTAGGATATTACACACATTTACATTAGCCCAATATAAAGAGTATAATGATCATTCTTAATAGTCAAATATAACCTAATTATTATAACTTATAATAATATTCTTAGCAAACCCATCATATTAAGTCTCATTGATACCTATTGGGCATAATCCTATCAAGCAAGCTTAAAGATTCTATTTCCTATACTTATGTATTCTTAGGACAACTGGTGAAATCAAGTCTTAGTTTTAGAGTTAGTTGTCTTGGTTATGATGATGTCATGGTTAACGCTTAGGTACTAAAGGTACCTAGTTTACTAAAACCTCAGGCTTTGATACCATCTAGGACATCCCAACCAAAGCAGACGGGTGTGCACAATTAGTATCAGAGCTTTTTAGGCTCTTGATTGTAAGATCTCACCATCTTAAATCCCTTTAGTTTCACAACACACTTACCAGCTTAAATGATAGCTCTTTCAAAGGCTGATATGGAAACCGATACTATGACAAAGTCTCCACTGATCACTCCTGATAACTTTGATACTTGGTGCCAATGTATGGAAGGGTTCATCAAGTGTCAAGACAGCAGGATGTGGTGATCTGTTGTCACAGGACCTCAGGTCCCAAGCACCACTTCAGCTACTGCTGGTGGTGGGATGATACCAAAGGAAGTGGTTGACTATTCTAAAGAAGATTAGAAGAAGATAGACATAGATCAAAAGGCCAAAACCGCTCTCCAAACTGCTCTTCCCAACTCTATATATAGAGGCTTCAAGAAGTACAAAACTGCTAAGCAGTTCTAGGATGCACTGAAGCTTATGTATGAGTGGTCAGATGAGGCTAAAGAAAACAAGTAGGACCTCATGAAGCAGTAGTTTGAGAATTTCACCTATAAGATAGGTGAAACTATGATCAATAATACTTCAGATATGTTGAGATTGTAGATACTCTCATTGATGTTTGAGTCAAGCTTGAGAATAAGGACATTATGAGAAAGTTCATGTTCTCTCTTCCCAGACAATGTACTCACTACTGTATGGCCATTAATAGAACTAAGAACCTCTCTACCCTTACTCTCATAGAGTTGTATGGTATCCTCAATGGCTACCAGATGGAGATGAACATGCATAATCCATCAAGCAGCTCTTCCAGCAATCAACAAAGTTCAGCCCTCCATGTGGTTGAAAGGGATAGTAGAGATCCATAACATCATCTTATCTGCTACACTGACAACTCATGAAAGGGCCCTTTCATCACCTTCACTGAAACACCAAGGGAGAGCTATATCCAAGGAAGCCCATTCTAAGAGTCAAGCTTAACTCAAGCCTTTATATCAGCTAATAAAAGTTGTCACAACTTTCTTTTCACTCTTAAAGACTTGGTTTGTATCCATCCAGATGACCTGGAATACATGGAGATAGTCCAACAGATGGCTCTTCTCACTCATCGATCCAAGAAATTCTACAAGAGAACAGGAAGAATGTTTCCTAGTAATGTATCCAATGGAAAGTTTCGTCTGGATAAAAGCAAGGTGAAGTGTTATGACTGTAAGCAAATAGGAAACTTTGCTAGGGAGTGCAAGGCACCAAGGACAAATGGTGGCCAAGCTCGATCCAAACCAAACTACACTGATGCAGCTCTCAGATCTGAGAAGCCAAGCCAACCAAAACAACAAGTTGTTGTTGCTATTGAAGAAGGAGGCTTTGATTGGAGCTTTCAGGTTGAAGATGTCTCTCTCAACCAAGCACTAATGTCTGACTATGAAAAAGTCAAGGCATTAGAACATCTTTGTACACCTGAATGCATTGATAAAGTTAACATGTATAGGTCATATAACCTAGAAATGAGATCTAACCTTAAGTCCTTAAATATTTTAAAAGCTGACTTAAAAAGAGCCAAAAATGATTAGGAACTAAAAATAGAAGATTTAGAGAAAACAATTTCTACTCTTAAGCATGAACACACAAATTTTAGAACTCAAATCAAAGATCTCATAACAAAGTTAACTAAATGCCAGGCTGAGCTTGTGATCAGCAAAGCCAAGGCAAAAAAATGTGTTCTTAAAGAGAAAACCTTCAAGAACATAATATCATCATCCTTGCATGCAAAGATTTGTTTTCAAGATAAGCTACCCCCATTGATCCTATCCAAGAAGAGGATGAAGATAAAGAGGAGATAGTAAAAGATGAACTTGAAGTGAGTGAGAAGGTTTATCCTAAGAAGGGCCACTATTCTCCTGGAGAGAAGAAAGAACCATAGATGACAAAGTCTGCTAGGAAGAACTTGATCAGGTCAGCCAAAAGAAAATCAAAGAAAGCCCAAGAAATCAAGGCCACTTTCAATTCCAAGAAAAACACAAGTACTCATCTCTGCTGGGTTTGAATTGGTAAAGACTAAAGATCCAACTATGGACTCTAGTACTAACAAAAACAACTATTCATCTTAGAGCCCTCAGGAAAAGGAACATGTATAAGATTGATTTACAGGAAACCTCCCCATCTGGAGAAGTTTCTTGATTTTTGTCTAAAGCCAATAGTGATAAGTCTTTGCTTTAGCATAAAAGAATATGCCATGTAAACTTTAAGAACATGAATAAACTAATTATGAATGATTTGGTAACTAGAATACCAAAGAAAGAGTTTACAAGTGATGACCATTGTGTTGCATGTCTGAAAGGGAAGCAACATAAAGTGTCCCACAAGTTAAAAGAAAAGAATTCCACGACTACTCCCCTACACCTATTACAAATGAATCTCTTCGGGCCCTAGTGTAATGAGTTTAGGAAGAACTTCATATTTCCTAGTGATCAAAGATTATTTCACAAGATACACCTGGGTCATCTTTCTTAGAACTAAGGATGAGATCCTTGATATCTTGAGAAACTTCATTCTAAAAATTGAGAATCAATGTGATCATAAGGTCAAAATCATAAGATATGATCAAGGAACAAAATTTAAGAACCAAATACTTGGTATATTTTGTAATGAAAAAGGTATTACAAGACAATATAGTGCTCTTAAGACTCCTCAACAAAATGGTGTTGCTGAGAGGAGAAACATGACACTTATTGAGGCTGCAAGGACCATGCTCTCTGACTCTATATTGCCCATCACCTTCTAGACAGAGGCAGTCAACATTGCCTGCTATGTGCAGAACGGAGTTTTAGTAGTCAAAACTCATGGTAAGACTCCTTATGAGCTCTTGCACAAAAGGAGACCTTTTATTGGTTTCGTCAGATCATTTGGATGTCCATGCACCATCTCGAATACCAAAGATCAGATAGACAAATTTGTTGAGAAATAGATGATGGACACTTTATTAGATACTATTCCCAAGCTAAGGCTTCTAGAGTATACAATTTTAAAACTAGAGTAGTTGAGGAGTCAGCCAATGTGACCCTTAATGAGCACACACCCAGTATGAAAGGTTCTGGTCCTGATTGGCTATTTGATTTTGATTTTGTTACCAACTGTTTTAACAAATCTTATGAAGATGTTCAGGATCTACAAGTAGCTTATCAACAGGAGATTCTGACCCATGATTTGAGCTAAGAAGACCAGGTCATAAATCTACTTCAGCTCCAGTGGTAACAAACCCTGTAGTTGGAAATCCTATCAGCACAACAATGACAAACTATTCAGCTAACACATCTGAAGTGCCTAAAAATTCCTCCATTGAGGCACATAACTCAAATAAAGGGGTTTCCAATGTAGGAGGAGATAGAGGTGGTGATAGTGATCAAGAATTTCTTGATACTGACAACCATTCCATAGAAGACAACATCAATGATGTCACACACTCATTGTTTCAAGCTTCTCTTGATAAGTGTGTTGACGTGGTGGGTGATTTATCACCAGATCTGAATTTTTACCAATTTAGATCTATCCAACCAACTTACTGTGATTCCTCAACTGATAATCCACAAGTCAAATCCTACCATAAACATCATTGGAGATATTGAGATAGGGGTGAGAACAAGAGGACAAACCCATGACAAAAATGTTTGTCTATACTCTTGTTTCTTGTCTCAAATTAAGCCAAAGAAGGTTGATGATGCTCTGAAAAATGAAAGTTGGTTTGAAGTAATACAGGAGGAGCTGCTTCAATTCAAAAGAGAAAAGGTTTGAAACATATGCCCTCTTCCTCATGGGAAAACACCAATAGGTACCAAGTGGGTTTTTAGGAATAAGAAAGATGATAGAGGACTTGTCATCAAGAACAAGGCTAGAATAGTTGTTAAAGGGTACACACAAGAAGAAAGGATTGACTACACAGATGATTTTACTCCTGTGTCAAGACTTGAAGCTGTTAGGATATCTCTTGCTTTTGCTGAATCCAAGGATTTAAAGGTCTACCAACTTGATGTTAAGTGTGTCTTTTTATATGGTGTGATAGATGAGGAAGTGTATGTTAAACAACCACCTGGCTTTGCAAACCCAGATCATCCAGATTATGTTTGTAAGCTTGATAAAGCTCTCTATGGGCTAAATCAAGCTCCAAGTAAGTGGTATGAGACACTGTCACAGTACCTTGTTCAGCATGGCTGCAAGAAGGGTACTATTGATAGCACACTCTTCATTAAAGGAATAATGAATGACTTGATGCTGGTTCAAGTTTATGTAGATGATATCATCTTTGGGTCATATAATCCAAAGCTCTGTAAAGACTTTGAGAAGCTGATGAAGAATAGATTTGAAATGAGTGCCACGGGGGGAACTAAATTTCTTTTTAGGAATTCAAGTGAAGCAAGTTGACAATGGCATCTTCAAAAACCAGTCAAAATATATGCAAGACATAGTTATGAGATTTCATCTGATTGAATGTAAGGTTGCTAAGACACCTATAGCTAGAAGCCACTCTCTAGGACCTGATCTTGAGGGGGAGTATGTTGATGAACATCTTTATAGGGCTATGATTGTGTCTCTTATGTACCTCACAGCTAGTAGATCTAATATCATGTTTGCCACAAGTATTTGTTCAAGATATCAAGCCAACCCTAAGATGTCACACCTGGTTCCTGTCAAAAGAATTCTCAGATATCTCAAAGGTGTTCCTAAACTGGGTCTTTGGTATTCAAAGAATTCTGACTTCAATCTGTATGCTTATACAGACAGTGACTATGGTAGCTGCAACATGACTGCTAAGTCTACATCCGAGGATGTGAATTTCTTGGTGGAAGTATAGTCTTATGGCAATACAAGAAATAATCCTCTGTGTGTGCATCAACTGCTAAAGCTGAATACATTGTTGCTCCAAGCTGCTGTGCTCAAGTGCTTTGGATTCAGAATCAGATGCTGGACTATGGATTCAACTTCAAGGAGACTCCCATCAACATAGACAACAACAGTGCTATCTCCATCACAGAAAATCCTATGCAGCACTCTAAGACATAGCACATCAACATCAGTTATCCTTTGATAAGAGATAATTTTGAAAAAGGATTGATAAATCTAGTTAAAGTTAACACAAATGAACAATATGTTGATCTGTTCATAAAAGCTTTTGAAGAATAGAGATTTAAGTATATAGTATCAGCTATTGGGATAATTAACTTTGAGTAGATTTTCTTAAATTAATTGCAAGATTATTTTTCAAACATGTGTGTCTTAAGTTGTGAGAATTTATATCCCTTAAAATTCTAAGAATTTAAGATATGTTTTCAACATTAATTACTACTTACTAAGAAATTTACCTTCGGAAGAAATTTTGATATACCTTCCAAAGCTTAAATATGCTTGTAAGTACTTATATGTTTTAAAGGACAACTTCCTTATGAAAGCAATTAAGTCTCGAAAGCTTTATTCATTCTTTGAATAAAACTTTCGAAGTTTTATAACTTCGAAACCAAATATATCTATAAATATTTGTACAATGGTTCCCTCTCTTTCACCTTACTTTTCATCTGTAAAAGTTCAAACCCTAAAGTCACACATAAATCGCCTTTGTTCTTAACTTTCTTGACTCAGAAGCTTTCTAAAATAGCCAACCCTGAATACCAAAACCAGCCAGATTTTTCCTTGTATTTACACAGACAACATAATCAATTTGCTTTGCTGTTATTTGATAAAGATCTAGGTTTCTCAGATGTTTGCCACTAAATTTCTCAATTAAATAAAGAACAAATACTAGAGTTTTGGAGTACCTGCCAAGAGGTCATCTTGGATAGTGAGAAGGCACTGTCTACCACATTGCAAGGAAGGACAATTTTCATCACTCCAGCCACAATCAACACCCATCTAAGGCTGGCTGATGAATAAGGCAAGTTGTCCATCCCTAAATCTACTGTAAATAACTCATTCCTGCAGATAGGCTATGAAAGGGTCTACACAGTCAGAACCTTTAAGAAGGGTAAGGTTTTCTCTCAGTGGAAAGACCTCCTCCATGTTGTAATCCACTCCCTATCTAACAAACATGGAGGTTGGGAACAGATTCCTAAGGACTTATCCTATATAGTCCATGGGATGGTTCAAGAGGTCAAGTTCAAGTACTCCCAGTTTGTCTACACAAACTTACTTTCTAACTTGGACTCCTTAGAGTACTATATGTTCCCTAGATATGTTCAACACATTCTTAACTGTGAACTGGGATCATAGTTAAGGGGGACAAGGAATCCTCTTAAATTGGGATAGATGAAGCTCGGCATCTTCAAAATCATAAGAAATACCACTGTTGGCTTCTCAGGGGTAGAAATAGCCCTAGTTCCAAAAAATTTAGAGCTCATTGCTCAAGGTGACAACTTGGCAGCGCCGGTCAATGTTGTACCAACAACTTCTACATCTTCACCACCCACACAGCCTAAAATAACCATCACCTACATCAGAATATCCAAACGAACCCCTGCTCAGTCTACTCAGATTGAGCAGGTCCCCATACAATCTCCCATGTAGGAGGAAGTGAAACTAGGAGCTCTCACTTCCCCTGAGGAGCAGACCACTCCCTTTACTTTATTAATCAGTGCTGAGGTCCTCTTGCTCAACCTGATGAGCTCAATGCCTAAGCCTTAAGCTATCATTCTAAGTCTCAAAACTCAAATGATCAACCTTAAGGGGAAAGCTACCATCCCCAGCCATTAGACTTAAAGCAACCCATCCCTGAATTCCAATTATATGATGATAAGGATATGGGATTTTGTGAGTTCCATGACTCTCTCTTCTCCTCCACTGCTCAAGGAGAGATGAGTGCTCTTGAATCACCCATATCTAGCCCACATCATACACCCCAAACTAAGGTGGACTTCCCTGAACATGTTCAGGAAGTCCATATGGACTTTTGTAAGTGATTACATAATTAAGACCTTAACCATGGCAACCCAACCCATTGACATCTCTCTTGAAGCTGTCATGGTGCAGGGGAAATCCAGCAGCTAAAAACCCCAAGTTGGTGATGAGAAAGAAGACTTTGGTCCTATTATCTCATCCCACTTGATTCTTCTGAAGAATATGAGGAGAGTCTGCAACTAAAGGTGCAAAAACTATCTGACATCTTCACTAATTACTTTCAAAGGTAACTCACCAGGAATCTCAGGTGGTTACCTTGCAAAGACAGTCAGTGACTAGCAACTTGAGATCACTGATCTTAAGGGCAAGTTTGTTAAGAGACCTATCAGGCAAACTCAACCTGGTCCATAAGAACCTGTGGATGTAGTGGACCTCACCCTTATCTTCCCTATGAAAGAGGTTGATGCTACCAAAAAATGGGAGAAAGTCCTATTTACAATCATAGAACCTGGGTGTTCTATGCTAAGTATGGACACCACTCTCATTTGCAGTTGTCCATACTCAACAACCTCATCAAGCCCATATTGATTTAGAAGCCCTGATTTAAAGCCTATTTGAGGAGGGCATACCAAGGGCTATGTCTACCCCATCTTACCCTGCTAGAAATCCAATAGTAGGATAGAGGTATGATGTTGACAAAAGAGCCCTGGTACTCTTTAGTTCTCAGGGTCAAAGAGGTTTTTAATTTCCAAAACCTGAGATACAGTGAGAGCTTCTCTCTAGTTGATATTCACCTTGCCAACCCAAGTCACTCTAGGCAAGCTAAAAGGTTAGTTAAGAGAATTCAAGGCAGAGTGGTTGAAGAGTTCAAGAAAGGGTCCAAATTATATAGAAAGAGGCTAACAAGCAAAACTGTTGGTCAACTGGATACTGAGGCAGATCCTGAGATTAGCTTTAAAGAGGAAACCTTGGTTGAAGTCCCAGTAGTTGACCTGTGAACCTTGAGACAGGAACTACTTTAGCACCAAGTACCCTCGGTGAGGCACCAGCTGGTGAAGGTGTCTCAAAGCCTCTCCTTGGCCAGAGCTCAAGTTCTACACCAATGAATTATAAAGGGAAGAGGAAGATGACCTCTAAGGAGATTGAGGAGGAGAAAAGTGAGAGGAAAAGGAAGGCAAGGGGAGAGCATTCAAGTGAGACCCTTAGCTTTATGCAAGCTACAATCAGGGCTGCCATAGGCCAAACACTTAAGGGGATGAGTTGAGGGCAATCATATTGAACTACTTGGGGTCTAGAAACTACAATATAGATGAAATCATCTCTCTTCCCTTAGAGAAACTCAATGTGCTGGCTGACAAATGTCAAAAGAGAGGAAGGAAGCTGAGGCTGCAGAATTGCTCCTTAAAATCAAAGAAGAAAAAGATTATACAAAGCTCCTACCCTCTCGACAGTTCAAGAAAGCCCTGAGGCAGAGGCTATGGCCACTGAGCAAGAAACTCAGGTAGGTAGGGAACAAGATAGGCAAAACATGATAACCTACCTAAGTGGCACAGGCCTCTATCAGGCAGCAGACCTACTTCTCTTGTCCTATGAATATAAAGAATTTGAATATCTCAAGCAGCTGGAGCAAGAAGTGCTGAAAAAGAAAAAGGTTGCTAAGAGAAAGATGAGGGAAGAGGTTGCAAAGTCAAGAGCCATCATCTGAGCTAATCAGAAGAAGTCTGCTAACAGACAAAGGATGGTGAGCATATTGAAGCTGTATGGGTTCTCCGGAAGGAGACTTGGTCCAATGTCTCTATCCACCATGGATGAGCACATTAGAGTGATCAAGCAGAAGATCAAGAAGGGTGAGCTGGTTGACTTGCATTCTCCACCAAGTCAGGCTGCACCTGAAGCTGAGGTAAAGGTTGAACCACAAGAGACAACTTAACCAGGACCTAGTGCTACATCTCAGCAAGCTTCATCTTCTGACCTATAGCAGGGTCCTGATCCCTCTCCTTTTAAATCTGTGAAGGAAAAGAACCCAACTAAGAAGGACAAACAAGAACCATCGGGTACTCAAGGCCAGCCTTCTTAGTTAAGTATAGAAATAGGAAAAGGATGGCCGTCATAAAGGACAAGAAGAAGAAGAAGCCCAAGGAATTCACCTCTGCACCTCAGGATGGGTTAGAACATCCTGAGGGTGATCAAGAAGAGGCTGCTTAACAAAGTCAACTCATTGTAGATCCTTTTACTGCTGAGAGACCCATCCTATCTTGGGCATATACTACTAACCCAGACAGATGGTATGTCACTAGAGATCAAATGGGTCAAGATGTGTACTTCTGGCAAAACATACCTGACCTTCCTTTTCATGATATTTTTGACATGAGAAGGTACTTTGAAAGCCTGAGAAATCTTGACCAACTGATGATGAAGGGAATGGTCTTGATTCCGATGATGACTGTCAACAGATAAAAATCAAGATTCAAAGTGCTCCTTCAGTTTTGGTAGCATCAGCTTAGTGGGAGTTTGTAAGGATTACACTTAGAGGCTGATGCAACCAAAGAGCTCTCAACATGCACATGTGAAGTACAAGGAAGTTACTTTGGAAGATTTGATACAACTCAATGAATTACACTAAGTATCAAATCTTCCAAAGCCAAATGACCATTTCATCCGAAGCCAAAGATGAAGTCTTTCGAAGCTTGAAGACAAAGTCTTTTGAAGCCAAGAGACTGATTTTTTTCGAAGACAGAGAAGACATGCTTTATTTGACTTACTTTTAAGAAGAGTTGAACCACTTTTCGCTGCCATCTAAGAAGACTCACCAACTTGTATGAGTTGGTGAAAAATCCTTACTTTTATCAACTGTAGAATATGGTCATAGTGTCTGTAACTTTCTACTTATGTACTTTTATCCTTTTTGTAATATATTAGGATGTGAGCTATGACATGTCATAGTCACCGGTCAAAAGGCAATCTGCCTTTTCACTTTACAATGATCTTGTTGTTTAGATTAGTGTTTCCAGTTGGCTTTCAAAGTATGGCCGGCTGTAGGATGTAGTATAAAGTATCTCAAGTACTTGTTATTAGAATTAAGCTTTGTAATACTTTGTAAGAACTTGAGAGCAATATACATCATTCTTGAAAACCATATTATTGTGTTCTTGTTCTTGTTCTTTCTTTACTTGTGTTCTTTGTTTCACCATAATCCGGTTCTCTATTTGATCTCTTAAATGTTTTAAGTCTCTCCAACCATCGTGAAACTTTTACATTGAACCCCTTCACCGGTTATGCAATTTTTTGTATACTTAGGCTAGTTGAATTTAGAAATCGGAGAGTTTATGTGGAGGGATGGTGAATGGTGGTGAAGGTGATGATGTCCGGTGCAGATGAGGCTAAACTTGGTGAATATTCACTGGGTTGGAAGAATTTATAAAGGAGAAAAGGGTGGATGCCTCGATAATTAAGCCTGGGAAAACCGAGTACACCACTCCCCTTGTATTTTGAGAAAAAGAGGAAACCCGGGTAAATCAAATACCTGATTTTCTCTTTGTGTGCCCTTAGTGTAATATTTATTTATGTAAAATTTTTTGTTCATATAATTTAATATGTATGAAAGCTATACTTATATAGACATTATAAATTAAGAAATTTAAAAAGGGAAAATTATAACAAGACATTTTTTTGTTCTTATCTTATATCCTTAATTTCAAGTATACTGTCGAGGTGTTTTTAGTGTTACTTACATTTTGATATCAGTTTTATTCAAAACCATGGGTATTAAATTTGACATATTTTTCTTTTACATGTATGTTTATATTCACTTTTATGTTCCTTAGCACTCCCAAATTTTGAATATACTCTTGCGACGTGTTTATTTTGTCTACGTATTAATATGAATGCTATTTAAAATCAAGTGCCAAAAGTATTATATTTTTACTTTTACTACTCTTCACGAGAATATAATTTTGTAGTTCGCAGCTTTATAATTTGATTTTTTTTAGTTTTAGGTATATTTTCAAAACAACATGATATCATTTCTTAAAATTCTGAATGCACCTTATTGACTTACTTTAAGCTAAAATTGATCCCCGCAGAGCGCGGGTGATTACCACTAGTTTTTTTGATAAAATTGAAAATTCATAATTAAACCATGAAAAAGATAACACTAATTAGTTTTGATTTAATTGTCATCCTTTTGGATTGCACATTAATTTAAATAATATTAAGAATTTGTTTATCGTTTAAAATATTTTCATAGATATTTAAACTCTTTAATAAATATTTTTAAGTTCTTTTACGTGTATAAGTTTTATTATTTTTAAACTTTAATAGAAGATTTTTAAAAGGTGACATCGCGATATACACATGTTACATGTATGTTTTTTTTAAATGTGCATGGAATTTTCTTCCCTTAAAACTAAGCATATCCAAAAGAATCAATCAGAAATGTCACGTGAGTTTAGTTGGCTAAATTTTAACATGGAGGCTAGGTTTTAACTAACATAATTAACTTGTGGTATCACCAAAGAATAAATTAATACCAATAAAAAACCACACGTAATCTGAAGGCTAGATTTTAACCGACATCTTTTGTATGCAAGATTTCAATTAACATCTTTTGGAGGGCTAGATAGATTTAGTTGTTTTTCAGAGGCTTGATTTTAGCCAAATCTTTTTTTATGCTAGATTTTAGCCGTCATATTTTTTTTACATGTGCTTTATTTTAATTGTCTTTTTGGTGAATTTTTTGTACTTTTAAAATCTTTTGTCGGCTATATTCAAGCCTTCACTTTAAAATATAGCCGTCTAAGTTATGTAGAGATTTAAAGATTAGTTTTTTTTCGATATGTTTAATTTGAAATGAGTTAAAAAAATGTAATTTTGTTAAAAAGAATGTTCTAAAATTTTTAATTTATGATTTCCCCCTTTAAAATGGTATGTTTAAGTCAAAGTCTAGTAAGAGTCAACTTATATAAAAGTAAAGAATTGCAGACACAATGGTCCCAGTGGAATGGTTCCTATTTGTGTAATGGAGCAATTCGCAGGAAACTTCCTTAAGTCCTTATCACCCACAAGAGTTAAAGGAATTGTGCATATCTTGACCATTTTTAAATGTGTTAAAACATTAAAACCCTTATACAATTTGGATAGGATTATAATAAAAAAGGGCATTCAATCTAAAGCTTGATACATGTCATTATAATATTTTAAAAAGGAGGGTATTTTAGTTATTATGTCAAATTCGTCAGTTCATATGTTCATTATGTCATCTATCAGTATCATGTATTTTACATAATTTGTTTTATGTATTTATCATTTTGTTTTAGGCTTTATATCTTTTTGTGTCACTTTTATCATTGTTTCTATAGATTATACAGATTTCTTATTTATCACCGTGTTTTGTATTTAGAAGTATACAACGATATATTTTTCATCAATATATTTTTTAAAACTCATAGTGTTAAAGATAACAATTTACTATTTTTATCATTGTTTTTTAATAGATTATATAAATTTGTTGTTATTTATCATTATGTTTCACAATTAAGAGTACACAATTCTTAGAAGTACACAATAATCTTATTTCATCACTGTATTTTTCAAAACTAATAGTATTCAAGATAATACAGTAATAATTAAATAACACAATAAGACACTATGTTATTTGTCTTATTTTTTAATGTATTTGTAAAGAATACACTTAGAGGCTGATGTAACCAAAGAACAATCAAGAGCTCTCAGCATGCAGAAATAAATTACAAGGAAGTTACTTCAAAAGATTTGATACAACTCAGTGAATTATGCTAAGTGTCAAATCTTCCGAAGCCAAAAATAAAGTCTTCCGAAGCTTCAAGGACAAAGTCTTCCGAAGCCAAAGACTGATTTCTTCCGAAGACTGAGAAGACATGCTTTCTCTGAATCACCTTCTGACAAAAGCTAAACCACTTTCCGCTACCACTTCTGAAGACTCACCAACTTATATGAGTTGGTGAAAAGTCCATGCTTTTGTCAACTGTAGATTAAGATCTTTTGTCTGTAACTTTCCAACTATGTACTTTTATTTGAGTGTTCTTGTTCTTGTTCTTTTACTTGTGTTCTTTGTATCATCACTAACCGGTTCCTAATTTGATTTGCTTAGTGTTTCATATCTCTCCATCTTGTGAAATTGTTGTATTGACCACCCTTCACCGGTCCTGCAATTGGTATCAGAGTATTTTAGGCTCTTGATTGTAAGATCTCACCATCTTTGATCACTTTAGGTTCACAAAACACTTAAAAACTCAAATGGTAGCTCTTGCTAAAGCTGATATGGAAACCAATACTATGACAAAGTCTCCATTGATCACTCCTGGTGACTTTGATACTTGGTGCCAACATATGGAAGGGTTCATCAAGTCTCAAGACAACACGATGTGAAGATCTGTTGTGGAAGGACCTTACATTCCATGCACCTTTCCAGCCACTGTTGGAGGTGGCATGATATCAAAGGAAATGGTTGACTACTCTGAAGAAGACTGGAAAAGAATAGATGTAGATCAAAAGGCCATGACCACTCTTCAAACTGCTCTTTCCAAATCCATATATAGAGGCTTTAAGAAGTGCAAGATTGCTAAGCAGCTCTGGGATGCACTGAAGCTGATGTATGAGGGGTCTGATGAAGCCAATGAGAACAAGAAGGATATCATGAAGCAGTAGTTTGAAAACTTCACCTACAAGACAGGTGAAACCATGATTCAATAATACTTTAGGCATGTTGAGATTGTAGATACTCCAACTGATGTTGGAGTAAAACTTGAGAATATGGACATAGTGAGGAAGTTCATGTTCTTTCTTACCAGACAATGAACTCACTACTGTGTGGCCATTAAAAGAACTGAGAACATGTATACTCTTACTCTCATAAAGCTGTATGGTATTCTTAGTGGATACCAGATGGAGATGAACCTACAAAATCTATCTAGCAGCTCTTCCAACAACCAACAGAGTTTAGCGCTTCAAGTGGTTGAAAGGGATAGCATAGAACAACAACATCATCTTATATGTTTCCCTAAAAACTCACAAAAGGGTCCTTTCATCACCTTCCCCGAGACACCAAGGGAGAGCTACATCCAAGGAAGCCTATTCCAAGAGACAAGCTCTGCACAAGCCTTTGTGTCTACTGATGAATGTTGTGGCAACTTTCTTTTTACTCTTGAAGATTTGGACTGTATCCATTCAGATGATCTGGAGTACATGGAGATAGTCCAACAGATGGCCCTTCTTACTCACAAGGCCAAAAAGTTCTACAAGAGGACAGGAAGAAAGTTTCCAAGCAATGTGGATAGTGGAAAGTTTGGACTGGACAAAAGCAAAGTGAAGTGTTACAACTGTAACCAAATGGGTGACTTTGCTAGAGAGTGCAAGGCACCAAGGACTATGGTTGCCAAGCACAAACCAAACCAAACTACACTGATGCAGCTCCAAGAACAGAGAAGCCAAGCAAGCCTAAACAACATGCTACTGTTGCTGTTGAAGAAGGAGGCTTTGACTGGAACTTTTAGGTAGAAGATGCTTCTCCAAACCAAGAATTGATGGTTGATCATAAAGAAGCTAAGGTATTGGAACATCTCTGTACTCCTGAATACATTGCTAAAGTTAACATGTATAGGTCCTATAATTTGGAAGTGAGATCTGATCTTGAGTCCTTGAATATTTTAAAAGCTGATTTTAAAAGAGTTAAAAATGACTATAAACTTAAAATAGAAGATTTAGAGAAAACCATTTCAACTCTTAAGCATGAGCATACAAATTACAGGACTCTGATCAAGGATCTCATTACTAAATTAACTGACTACCAAGCTGAGCTTGTGATTAGCAAAGCTAAGGCCGAAAAATGTATTCTTGAAGAGGAAACCTTTAAGAACATAATATCTCCATCCATGCATGCATAGCTTTTTATCAGAACAAGCAAGGATTGGGATCAAGTGAGATAGCTCCCCCACACACATTATTATCTGTAAGATCTTCAAGGTGTGGAACTAGTCAAGATGAGCTACCCTCTATAGATCCCATTCAAGAAGAGGATGAATATGAAGAGGAGGTAGTGAAGGATGAACCTGAGGTGAGTGACAAGGGTTATCCTGAGAAGGGACATATTCTTCTTGTGAGAAGATGGAATCCAAGATGACCAAGTCTGCAAGGAAGAACTTGATCAGGGCAGCCAAGAGAAAATCCAAGAAAGCCCAAGAGATCAAGGCCACCTTCAAATCCAAGCAAAAGCAAGTTTTCATCTCTGCTGGATTTGAAGTGGTAAAGACTGACCACATAACCATAGACTCTAGTACTAGGAGTTCTAGTTCATGTCTAAGTCATCATGATTCAAAGAAGAAGGATGATAAAATGTGCACTACTGCTGCACAGCTTGAACCATCTAGTTTTAAGAGCAAGCCTCATCCCAAGAAGCCTGTTGCATCATCTATGAAGATAAAGAATGAAGTAGAGAGTGATCAGACTCAGTTTCCCTCTCAAAAGAAGACTCTCAAAAGTGTGCCAACTGAATGCATCATGTGTGGTAGTACTTTTCACTTTTCTAAGGATTGCATCTACAATCCCAAAAGTACTATCCACATGAACAAGAGAACTTCTGAGAATAAAAAGAAGAAAATAGCATCGGAAGGAAAATCTCTTCCTTTCGGAAGCTTCAAGGTGAAGAAGAAGATAAGTGAAAACTTACCTTTAGAAGAAATATTGGTCTCGGAAGAAAGGAATGCTTCCGAAGTACTAAAGTCTGCTGCAGTGGATGCAAAAGCTTTCGAAGGTCCAGTCTCCAAAACTTTCGAAGTCATCAAAACTTCTGAAGTGTTGAAGGGCAAGCCTAGTCTTCCAAAGATGGTGTGGAAGATGCAGGAAGGCCATATGACTGAAAGTTCTTTATCAACAACAACAAATGATCCTCAAAACTTTCATATAGGATCAATTACTATTTCATTATCTTCTTTTCACTTTGACAAGGCCAAGACCAGTGAGGCCTGGGTTTCCAAATGTAACTAACCATCTGTTTTTATGCAGAAACAACTAAAGACGAAAGGAAATGTATGGATCATTGACAGTGGCTGTTCTAGGCATATGACAGGCAATGGCTCTTTGCTTCAAAACTTTGAAAGAGTTGATGGAGGGCCAGTTGCTTTTGGAGGAGAATCTGGTGGTTATATTAATGGAAGGGGAAGGGTCATAAATGGTAAGCTCAGCATTAAAAAGGTAAACTTTGTCAAGGAGCTTGGGTACAATCTTCTGAGTGTATCCTAATTTTATGATCAGAGACACAACATGCTCTTCACTAAGCATGAGTGCATTGTTCTCAAGCCCGGGGTGGTCATTCCTCAAGATGGATTTGCAGGAAACATCCCCTCCAGGAGAAGTTTCTTGCTTTCTATCTAAGGCCAATAATGATGAGTCTTTCCTTTGGCATAAAAAAATATGCCATGTAAACTTTAAAAACATGAATAAATTAATTAAGAATGATTTGGCAACTAGAATGCCAAAGAAAGAGTTTACAAATGATGATCATTGTGTTGCACGCCTGAAAGGGAAGCAACATAAGGTATCTCACAGGACAAAGGAAATGAACTCCATCACTACCAGTGTAATGAGTTTAGGAAGGACCTCTTTGGCCCCACCAGTTTAATAAGTTTAGGAAGGACCTCTTATTGCTTAGTGATCACAGATGACTTCACAAGACACACTTAGGTCTTCTTTCTTAGTACTAAGGATGAGACCCCTGAGATCTTGAAGAGTTTCATTCTGAAAATTAAGAATCAATATGATCATATGGTCAAGATCATAAGATGTGATTAAGGAACCGAATTTAAAAACCAATCCTTGATACTTATTGAGGCTGCAAGAACCATGTTGTCTGACTCTAAACTGCCCATCATCTTTTGGGCAGAGGCAGAGGTAGTCAACACTGCCTGCTATGTGTAGAACAGAGTTTTGGTAGTCAAGATTCATGGTAAGACTCCTTATGAACTGTGGCATAATAGGAGACCTTTTATTGGTTTCCTCAGATCATTTGGATGTCCTTGCACCATCTTGGATACCAAAGATCAAATAGCCAAATTTGATGAGAAATCAGATGATGGGCACTTTATTGGATACTCTTTCTAAGCCAAGGCTTATAGAGTATACAATCTTAGAACCAGAGTAGTTAAGGAATCCGCCAATGTGACCTTCAATTAGTACACACCCAGTGTGAAAGGTTTTGGCCCTGATTGGCTATTTGATCTTGATTTAGTTACCAACTGTTTTAACAAATCCTGTGAGAATGTTTTAGGATCTACAGGTATCTTATCAACAGGAGATTTTGATCCAAGATTTGAGCTGAGAAGACTAAGTGTTCAAACTACTTCAGCTCCAGTGGTAACTAGCCCTGCATTTGGAAATCCTATCAGCACAACCATGACAAATTCTTCAGCTGACACATCTGAGGTGTCTATAAATTCCAGCACATAGGTGCAAAACTTAGATGAAAGCATTTCCAATGTAGGAGGAGATGGAGGTGGTAATGGTGATCAGGAGTTTCTTGATGCTGATAACCACTCCATAGAAGACAACATCAATAATGTAACATACTTATTGGATTAAGTCTCACTTGATAAGTGTGTTGATGTGATGGATGATTCTCAAGCACCAGATCTGAATTTCACTAATTTAGATCTGTCCAAACAACTTTTTGTGATTCCTCAACTAAGAATCCATAAGTCCCATCCTACCACAAACATCATTAGAGATGTTAAGACTGGGGTGAGAATAAGAGAACAAACCCATGATAAAAATATTTGTCTTCAGTCTTGTTTCTTGTCCCAGATAGAGCCTAAGAATATTGAAGAGGCTTTGAAAGATGGAACTTGGGTTGAAGCAATGCAGGAGGAGCTGCTTCGATTCAAGAGATGGAAGGTTTGGAATCTATGTCCTCTTCCTCAAGGGAAGACTACCATAGGTACCAAGTGGGTTTTTAGGAACAAGAAGGTTGATAGAGGACTTGTCATCAAAAACAAGACAAGACTAGTTGTTCAAGGATATACACAAGAAGAAGGGATTGACTACATAGATGTTTTCGCTCCTGTAGCAAGACTTGAAGCTATTAGGATATTCCTGGCTTTTGCTACATCTAAGGATTTCAAGGTCTACTAACTTGATGTCAAGTGTGCTTTTCTATATGGGGTGATTGATAAGGAGGTGTATGTCAAACAACCACCTAGATTTGCAGATACAAATCATCCTGATTATGTCTGCAAGCTTGACAAAGCTCTTTTTGGGCTGCATCAGGCTCCAAGGAAGTGGTATGAGACACTGTCATAGTATCTTTGTAAGCATGAATACAAGAGAGGTACTATTGATGGAACACTCTTCATCAAAAGAACAGGAAATGTCTTGGTGCTGGTTCAAGTTTATGTAGATAACATTATCTTTGGGTCAACTAATCCGAAGCTCTGTAAAGACTTTGAGAAGTGGATGAAGAATAGATTTGAAATGAGTGCCATGGGGGAACTAAATTTCTTTCTAGGAATTTAAGTGAAGCAGGTTGACAATGGCGTCTTCATAAATCAGTCAAAGTATGAGCAAGACATACTCTCCAGGTTTCACATGACTGAGTGCAAGATTGCTAAGACACCCATAGCCAGAAACCACTCTCTTGGACCAGATCTTGAGGGGGAGTGTGTTGATGAACATCTCTATAGGGCTATGATTAGGTCTTTTATGTACCTCACAGCCAACAGGCTTGATATCAGGTTTGCTACATGTATTTGTGCAAGATATCAAGCTAACCCCAGGATGTCACACCTAGTTGCTGTCAAGAGAATTCTCAGATATCTCAGGGTGCTCCTAAATTAAGCTTTTGGTATCCAAAGAATTCTGACTTTGATCTGTATGCATATACAGATAGTAACTATGGTGGCTGCAATATGACTGCAAAGTCAACATCTGGGGGATGTTAATTTCTTGGTGGAAGGATAGTCTCATGGAAATACAAGAAACAATCTTGTGTATTTGTATCAGCTGCTGAAGCTGAATAGATTGCTGCTACAAGTTGCTATGCTCTAGTGCTTTGGATTCATAATTAGATGCTAGACTATGGATTCAACTTCAAGGAGCTCCTATCCATATAGACAACAACAGTGCTATCTCTATCATAAAGAATCTAGTTCAGCACTCAAAGACAAAGCACATCAATATCAGGTATCATTTAATTAGAGATAAATTTGAAAAGGGATTGATAAAACTAGTCAAAGTTAACACAAATAAACAATATGCTGATCTGTTCACTATAGCGTTTGATGAGCAGAGATTTAAGTATCTTGTATAAGCTATTGGGATGATTAACTTTGAGTGGATTTTTCTTAAACTAAACTCAAGATTATTTTTAATAATATGAGTTTCTTAAGTTGTCTATATCATCACCATAAGCCCAGTTTACTTTGGAAGAAAACTTTCAAAATGATATCCCTTATAATTTTGAGAATTTGGAATATATTTTCCTTTAGAAGCCATCAAGTTGTCTTCCGAAGAAAATTATATCTTCAAAACAAATAACTACTTCTAAAAAATTAACCATCGGAAGAATTTTGAAGATATCTTCCGAAGCTTATATTTGTAACCAAGTACTTATATGTATTGAAGGACTATTTTCTTCTGAAAGCAATTAAGTCTCGAAAGACTTATTCTCTAAATTGAATAAGATTTCTAATATTTGATATCTTCCGAAGCAAAATCTATGTAGGAAGTAAAAATACACCAAGTATTTTTCTTCCGAAGCAATTAGAAAGCTAAGGAATATCTTCCCAAGCCAATTTGGCTTCGGATGTTTTTCTAAAACTTTCCAAAGACAAATTACCCTCGGAAGATTTAGACTTGGATGGTGGGAAGGCACTGTCTGCCACAGTGCAGGGGAGGACAGTATTCAGCACTCCAGCCACCATTAACACTCATCTAAGGCTGGATGATGAAGAGGGTGACTTGTCCTTTCCTAAGTCTGTTTTTAATGACTCATTCCGATAGATAGGCTATGAAGGTACTACTCCGTAAGAACCTTAAGGAAAGGTAAGGTCTCCTACAAGTGGAAGTACCTCCTCCATGTAGTCATCCACTCCCTTTCAAACAAGCATGGAGGATGGGACCAAATTCCTGAGGACCTTTCCTATATAGTCCATGGAATGGTTCAAGGGGTCACGTTTAGGGATTCTCAATTTGTATATACAAATCTGCTTGCAAACTTGGACTCGTTAGAATATTACATGTTCCCTAGATATGTTCAGTACATTCTTAACTGTAAACTAGGCTCACAGTTAAGGGGAACAGGTAATGTTCTTAAATTAGGACGGATGAAGCCTGACATCTTCAAAACAATAAAAAAGCCAACTGTTGGCTTCTCAGGGGTAGAAACAGCCCTGGTCCTAAAAATATTAGAGCTCATTGCTCAAGGTGACAACTTGGCAGCACCAGCCAATGTTGAACCCACACCTTCTACATCTGCAAACCACACATAGCCACAAATCACTGTCACCTACCAAAGAAAATCTAAACAAACCCCTGCTTAGTGTACTCAAGTTGAGCAGCTCCCAAATCACCAACCATGCAGGAAGAAGTGGACACTGGAGCTCCCATTTCTCCTTAGAAGCAAACCACTCCCATTCTTTCTATGATCAGTGCTGAGGTTCCTCATACTCAGCCTGATGAGCTCACAACCTCAGCCTTAAGCCTTCACTTAGAGTCTTAAAACTCTAGTGAACAACCTTTAGGGGAAAGTTACCATCCCCAGTTGCTTGACCTCAACCAACCAATACCAAACCTTGAATTCTATGATGATGAAGATATAGGATTCAGTGAGTACCATGAATCTCTCTTCTCCACCCCTTCTTAAGGAGGGATGAGTACTCTTGCATCACCTATATCCAGCCCACATCATCCACCCACAACTGAGGTGGACCTTCCTAAACCCATTTAGGAGGCCCATATGGAAGAGGCTCTTACTTTTGCAAGTGATTACATCATTCAGATCTCAACCATGACAAACCTGCCTATTAACACTTCTTTTGATGCTTTCAATGTGTAGGGGAAAACCAATAGCCAAGAACAAGAAGCTGGTGATGAGGAGGAAGACCTTGGTCCAATTCCCTCATCCCCCAGTGATTCTTCTGATGAAAATTAGGGGAGTAAGCAACTAAAGGTGCACAAACTGACTGAACTCTGCACCTATTTAGTTTCCAAGGTTAGTCACCTAGAGTCTCAGGTGACTACCTTACAGAGGACGCAACCAGGCCCACAAGACCCTATGGATGTGGTGGACCTAACTCCTAGCTCCCTTGTGAAAAAGGGTGATGCTACCAAAAAAAGGGAGAAAGTCCTACTTACAATCACAGAACCTGAGAGTTCCTCTTAGAGTATGGACATGGAGGACTCACCACCCTTACTTGCAGTTGTCCATACTCAACAACCTTCTCAAGTTCATATTGATGTGGACTCGCTCATTCAATGTCTGTTTGAGGAGGGTATACCAAGGGCAATGCCTACTCCATCTTACCCTGCTAAAAACCCAATAATGGGATGGAGGTATGATGACAAAGAAGAGCCCTAGTAATCTCTAGGTCTCAGGGTCAACAAGAGATCTACAACTTCTTTAACCTGAGATACTATGAGAGCACCTATCTTGTTGACCTCCCACTTGTGTAACACTCGAAAATTTTAGAAAAAGAAAAGAAAAGAAAAATAAAGGGAGCAAATAGGATTTTATTTCAAAGAGCAAGGGTTAAAAGTGTGCAAGGGCCAAACCGGCCCATAATGGGTTTAAAAAGGAAATATGGCCGCCCATACCCCTCTCCCACACTCAAACTTCCAGTTCTAGAGAGAGAGAGAAGCTCCCATCCTGTTTTAAAGAGAGCAAGCGGAAGAAATCTTCAAAAGGTATGATTTAAGGTGTTTTCTTCTCGGTTTCAGTTGGGTTTAAGCTTCTGGATCGATTTCTATGTGTTTAGTTGCTTGTTTTCGTGTGTTTAGGTGCTAGAACTCCAGATTGCTCTCGGGTTTGTTGTGGTTCACTCGAAAGCTAGTTAAGGTGAGTTCTAGATCCCCTCTTTTACATGTTTTCTACTTGTTTAGGGCTGATATGTATATTAAACTAATGTTTCTAAACCAAACTATGATTTTCCATGAATATATGGCTGTTTATGAAAGATGAAGATTTTATTTTAAGATCCTATGATGTTGAATGGTTGTTTGTTATGTTTTAAGTGTGTAACTGATAGATCGATGCTAAGAATATGCTTAAGATGATGTATGGGACTAGAAACTGCACAAGACTGGATCGTAGGTGATGAACTTGTTGTCCGCTGTGAACATTAGTTGTTCGCTGTGGACATTGGAGCACTGATAAGGTGTCCGCTATGGACACTTAAGGAATTTAGACTATCCGCTGTGGACCATGCATATCCACTGTAAACACTTAAGTATGCATGCATGTCCGCTGTGGACACTTATATATTTTAAGCCATCCACTGTGGACATACTAAGTATTTTATTCATGCGCTGTGGACTTTGGCTGTCCGCTGTGGACTTTGGCTGTCCGCTATGGACACTTATATTATTTAAGTCATCCGATGTATACCTATTTCATGCGCTATGAACACTTAGGTTTATTCTGAAGTTTTAGGAATAGAATTTAAGTGCTAAGTACTTATGTTTAATGGAAGTTTATGCTCGTCTAATTTTTCTAATTGTGAGATATAAAAGTCAAATCAAGTTTTGCTTCTGAAGCAGAAGTACAAGTTTTCTTCCGAAGCTTATGTTCTTCCGAAGCTTATAGCATAAATCTTCCAAAGCTGATGTTTGCCTTCGAAAGGATTAGTATTAGTTAGTTGTGGAACTGGGTATATAGTGTGATGTATTCTCATTTCGAGAGATGATAAGAAATAATAATCTATGCAATCTTATTCTCTGAGGTGTGAATTCTAACATTATTGTTATATTCTTTTCATGTGGACGGCTGTTATGAAATATAATATTTCATGTTATGTATTATGATGTAACTTTACGTGGCATGATATGTATATAGACGTAAAGTATTATGTAATGAAAAGTGGAAGATAAAGATAATGAAAAGTGGAATGTAATGAATGAATGAAAGTGTTGCAAGCAAAATGATGGAGGTTCACAACTCAACGAGGTAGTTGTTTGCTCAACTGTGTGCAGTTTAGCTAACCCTTGATGATGCGCACAGGGGTCTAATCCTTGAGATTAACCAAAATATGATGGGATACTTGTCGCTTTACCTCGGTACTGTGTCAGCTTTGAGCATGACGTGGGGGTTTACTTGTAAGCCCCGGCATAGTACCAGCTTTTGCATGATGTAGGGGTTTAGCATATGGCAGGATCTAGATGAAAGTGAAAGATGTTAATGAATGAAAGTACAAAAACGAACGATGAAGAACGATGAAGAACGATGACGAACGATGATGAACGATGATGAACGATGATGAAAGATAATAAATAATTATTATCAAGATATATGTATGATATATGATCACATATGAAAGTAAAGGATATGTTTATACGAAAGCAATGTATTTTATTATAAACTAGAACTCACTCAACAACACTGACTTTTTATATGCATATCAGTTGGCAGGTAATTGATGATGCTGAGGAGGTGCAGGCATGGATGCATAAGCTACGGGGGATGATTCGAGTCTGGCATCCACATTTTTGAGAATGTTATTGTATTAATACAATTTGTGAGATGTAAAAGAAATGATGTGATGGTTTGACATGATTTTAATTATTAACGAAAAGATATATTTCCGCTGCAAAATTATATGTTTTATGCGATGATTGACCGACTGTAAGCGTCCAGGGAACGGGGCCTTACAAGTTGGTATCAGAGCCAAAGTTTAAGAGAATTGGGTAAATTATTTTCAAAAACCTAAACTTAAACTGAGAATGGGACGAAAGGGAAGGGATGCTAGTCCTAGTAGCTACATACCTGCAGGTAAAGGTTATATGTAAACGTTTTATGTACGTTAATGGAAAAACGAATTATGTGCACGTGTTATGTGATTTATGTGATTTTAGTAGATTTGGATACTGATGTAGTCAGGATAGGAAATGCTTGGGGAATGAAGAGTAAAGTAAGTGGCTAATCATAATTGGACACTTTAGTTAGGGACTTACTATACTTGACATAATCTAAGCTATTACCTTGAATGGCCGTGTTGGTTTATGAATCTTATAGTACTTAGAGATGGCTGGTGGTAGATCTTCGAAGGCTTCCCAATGTGGAGTACGTGGTGTTGGGCCGCGTGTCACGAGGAACAGGGCTAAGATTGCTGAAACGGCTCCTGAAGAGCCGGAGCTTCATCACCATGAAGGCGGTGATGAGAGTGTTAACCTAAGTGCCTCAGTGAAGGAGGCAGTAGTGGAGGAAGTTTATCAAGTCATGCAGACGATTCTGCCATCTGTGGTGAGTGAGGTTATTAGAGCCGTGAGAGAGGATGAAAGGAAAGAGAAGGAGGAGAGGAGAAAAACCATTGGGAGAGAGGGCGAGAAGAGAGGTTCAGGGGAAAGGGAGCAACCAGAGACTGAGATGGTTGTCTCCAGTGACGATGAGGAAGAGGAAGCTATGCAGGAAACCGCAAAGGGGTGCAATTATGGAGCATTCCAGAGATGCAAAACCCGCGACTTTTGACGGGAATGGGAATGCTGCTGCTGCTCACCGATAGGTGAGGAAAATGGAAGTTGTGTTGGATATCAACGAGTGCAGGGAGGACCAGAAAGTGAAGTTTGCTACCCATTCATTTGTGGATTCGGCCTTGTGCTGGTAGGATAACATTGTCCAGGCCGAGAGTAGCAGAGCGATTGGAAGAATGAGATGGAGTGAACTAAAGAAGCTGGTGATTGAGGAGATTTGTCCTCACAGGGAACTTGACAGGATTGAGAGGGAGTTCCTGCAGTTGGAGGTGGGAATCATGACACACCAGCAGTATACGACTAAGTTTAATGAGATGGCGAGGCTGGTGCCAGATCAGGTGACGCCCATGTCACGAAAGATCAAGAGATACATCCAAGGTTTGCTGGCGGATATCCGTAGACATCTGATTACCGCCAGACCAGGTACGTTTAGGTCGGTGGTCGATCTGACGGGGAGGTTATATGATGAGCGAGAGGTGGCGGTAGAGGTGGATGTGAAAAAGAAGTGGAACAATGACAAGAAAGGGAATGTGAAGCAAAACAACGGCGGTGGTGTTGTGGCTGGAGGTAAGAATATGAGAGTGGATAATCTGAAGGCGATAATAGAGAGGGAGAAGGCATGCAAGAAGTATGGGAAGGAGCATGCAGGAGAATGTAAGTAGGGATCAAATCTCTGCTTTCAGTGTGGGAAGGAGGGCCACATGGCAAGAGATTGTCGCATGGTGAGGTCTTACAATTGTGGCAAGAAGAGGCACATGAGCAGAGAATACAAGAAGTCGAGGGCTGAGAGCTCTGGGGCAAAGAAAAGGATTGAGAAGGAGGGGCAGAGGGTGAAGGCCTGGGCATTCACTATGACTCGGGAGGAGGCTAGGGTGGACTCTGAGGTTGTGTCTGGTACATTCCTAGTAAACCAAACTTGTGCCTGTGTGCTTTTTGATTCTGGTGCTAGTAGGAGTTTTATTTCTGCTACCTTTTGTGATAAGTTTCCCATTAGGAGTAAAAAGATTGATGAGCCTTTTGATGTAAAAACTGCCATTGGTAAGTCTACCATGATTTCTGATATGGTAGGAGATTATGACATAGAGTTGGAAGGCCATAGGTTCTCTGCTAGGTTGTTCGTGATGCCCTTAGGCAGATTCGATATAGTCCTAGGGATGGATTGGCTAGCAGCCTACGAGGCAAGTATCGTGTGTCGTAAGAAGATGATTCGATTGACCTCACCTGATGTGAGTTCGGTGACTATTTACGGCGATAGAATTGGTACGGTCCCGAAAGTAATTTTGATGGTTGTGGCAGAAAAGTGTATGAGGCATGGATGTGGTGCCTATCTGGCTTATGTAAAGGATGTGGATGCGTCAGTACCACGATTGTCAGACGTACCGGTCATGTGTGACTTCTCAGACGTATTCCCGGAAGATCTATCAGGTGTACCACCTGATCGCGAGATCGAGTTCCAGTTCGATCTGATACCTGATGCCCAACCTGCTGTTAAGGCGCCGTATCGTCTATCTCCCTCCGAGATGAAGGAATTGATGACTCATTTGCAGGAGTTGTTAGATAAGGGGTTCATTCGACCGAGTATCTCTCCGTGGGGTGCTCTGGTCTTGTTTGTGAAGAAGAATGATGGTAGCATGAGGATGTGCATCGACTACCGTGAGTTGAATAAGTTGACTGTGAAGAACCGATATCCATTACTGAGGATTTATGACTTGTTTGATTAGCTCCAAGGTTCCAGTTGGTTCTCAAGGATAGATATCCAATCTGGTTACCACCAACTGAAGGTGAAAGAGCAGGATATTCCTTAAACAGCTTTTCATATGCGTTATGGACACTACGAGTTTCTCGTTATGTCTTTTGGTTTAACCAACACGCCAGCTACTTTTATGGATCTGATGAATTGGGAACGGGGCCTTACAACTTGCCAATCCAAGTCAAAACAGGCAAGCTGTAAGGTTGGCTAATAGGATTCAACAAAAGGTGCTTAAAGAGTTCAAGCTGAGAACAAGACTATATAGATAGAGGCTAGCAGGCAAGAGTGTTGGTCAACTGGATGTTGAATTGGATCCTAAGATTAGCTTTGAAGGGGAAACCTTGGCTAAAGTCCCAGCAGTTGAGCCTAGGAACCTTGAGACAGGAGCTGCTTCAGCACCTACTACCCTCAGTGAGGCACCAGCTTGGGAAGATGTCTTATAACCTCTCTCTAGCCAGAGCTTAAGTGAAGAACCAAGCAATGAAGGCCAAAGTTCTCTCCAACCTGAGTCACACAGGCCTGTGAGTGACAAAGGTAAAAGAAAGATGACTCCTGAGGAGATAGAGGAGGAGAAGAAAGTGAGGAAGAGGAAGGCAAGTGGAGAGAGTTCAAGTGGGACCCCTGGCTTTATGGAAGCTGCAATCAGAGCTACCCCCAGGCCAAGCACTCAAGATGATGAGTTAAGGGAAGCTAGATTAAACTACTTGGGGTCCAGGAATTACAATATTGATGAACTCATCTCTCTCCCCTTGGATGAATTGAATGACCTTGCTGACAAAGAATTGTCAAAAGAGAGGAAGGAAGCTGAGGATGCAAAAATGCTCCTCAAGATCAAAGAAGAAAGAAGGAGAAAAAGACTCTACAAAGCTCCTACCCTCTCCCCAGTTTAGGAAAGTCCTGAGACAAAGGTTGTGGCTGCTAAACAACAAACTTAGGAAGGTAGGGAACAAGATAGACAAAACATGATCACCTACCTGAATGCCATAGGCCTCTTTCAGGCAGCAGACCTTCTTCCCTTACCATATGACTACATTGAGTTCGAATACCTCAAGCAGCTTGAGCAACAAGTGTAAAAAGAACAAAAAGCTTTAAGGAGGAAGATGATGGAAGAGGCTGCAAAGTCAAGAGCCACCATTAGAGCAAACTTGAAGAAATCTACTGACAGACAGAAGATAGTGAGCTTCTTGATGCTGTATGGATTCTCCGGAAGGAGACTTGGTCCAATGTCTCCATCTACCATGGATGAGCACATTAGAGTGATCAAACAGAAGGTCAAGAGGGATGAGCTGGTTGACTTGCATTCTCCACCAAGTCAGGCTACACCTGAAGCTGAGGTCAAGGTTGAACCACAAAAGACAACACAACCTGGACCTAGTGCTGCATCACAACCAGTTTCATCTTCTGATCCACAGCAGGGTCCTGATCCTTCTTCTTTTAAACCTATGAAGGACAAGGACCCAACTGAGGAAGACAATCAAGAATAATCTGGTACTGTAGTCCAGTCTCCTTAGTTAAAATTTAGAAAGAGGAAAAGGATGGCCATTAGAAGGGACCAAAAGAAGAAGAAGAAGGTCAAGGCATCCACCTCTACACCTAAGGATGGGTCAGAACATCATGAGGGTGATAAAGAAGAGGCTGTTCATCAAACTCCTATTCAAGTAGAGCCTCTTACTGCTGAGAGACCCGTTATGTCTTGGAAGTTTGCAACCAATCCAGATAGATGGTATGTCACTAGAGATCAAGGAGGTCAAAACCTATATTTCTAGCAAAACATACTTGACCTCCCTCTACATGATCTCTATGACATGAGGAGATACTTTGAGAGTCTGAGGTATCCTGGCCGGTTGATGATCAAAGGGATCGTCTTGATTCTGATGAGGACTATAAATAGACGAAGATAAAGAATCAAAGATCTCTTTAGTTTTGGTAGCATCAGCCTAGGGGGAGTTTGTAAGGAATATACTTAAAGGCTGATGCAACCAAAGAACAACCAAAAGCTCTCAGCATCTAGAAATAAAGTACAAGAAAGTTACGTTAGAAGATTTGATACAACTCAGTGAATTATGCTAAGTGTCAAATCTTACGAAGCCAAAAGACCATATCTTTCGAAGCCAAAGATGAAGTCTTTCGAAGCTTCAAGGACAAAGTCTTTCGAAGCCAAAGACTGATTTCTTCCAAAGACAGAGAAGACATGCTTTCTCTGAATCACCTTTTGACAAAAGCTGAACCACTTTCCGCTGCCACTTCTGAAGACACACCAACTTATATGAGCTGGTGAATAGTCCATGCTTTTGTCAACTGTAGATTAAGGACTTTTGTCTATAACTTTCCAACTATGTACTTTTATCCTTTTAGTAATATATTAGGATGTGAGCTATGGCATGTCATAGTCACAAGTTAAAAGGCAATCTACCTTTTGTCTCTACACTGATCTTGTTTTCTAGATTAGTGTATCCAGCTGGCCTTCAAAGTATGGCCGGCTGTAGGATGTAGTATAAAGTGTCTCAATTACTTGTATCTTAAAACATGTTTTGTAACACTTGTAAGAACTTGATTGTAATATACATCATTCTTGAAAACCATATTTGAGTGTTCTTGTTCTTGTTCTTTTACTTGTGTTCTTTATATCATCACTAACCGGTTTCCTATTTGATTTGCTAAGTGTTTAATATCTCTTCATCTTATGAAACTGTTGCATTGATCACTCTTTACCGGTCCTGCAGTATTAGATTAGTTAGTTGTTAATTGATTATTATGTTTTACATACTAAAGATACTTAACAATGTTATTCCACCATTATATTTTTTTAGAATTCATCATTTCAAAAAACATAATAGTATTCAAAAAAATACAATAACTAACAAAAATACACAATAAACTAAACTAAAGACACATTGACGAATAGAAATCATATGAGCTTAAAACATGAAAAAAATGATTATCTTTTTATATAACAATACTGTATTTGTTTTAAAGATAAAAAAATTTTAATGATGTAATTTTTATAAAAAAACTAATGTCGTATATAAAAGTTATAAACGTTTAAAGAAAGTATGAAAACTTAAAAAAGTCAACAAAATGGTTATACCTAAAATACCCCTCTAATATTTTATCTACCATTTGATGTCAACCATTGATTAAAGTGATTGATGGTTGAGATTAGTCTTTTATAATTTTTAGTATGAAGCGACCTTTTATTAGAACCCAACCTATAAAATTTAGAGTGAAGATATGGTTTCTTTGTTTGTGGTGTTATTATTTGTCATGATAGATGTAAGACTTGTTTTCATCTTATCCTCATAAGATCTCATTATTTGAATGATAATTTATTGGATATTTGTGGTTGTTTATAAAACTTGTATCACACCCTAGATCCAGGACACTTAAGGCGTATGAGCCATGTTGTTTGGTATCTTTCATAGGTCCCAATTGTATTTATTAGAAATATCATCAAAGTTAATGTAAAATTTAAAAAAGTCTTTTAGAATGCTTTATAATTTAATCAAACTATGGTTGATTTCATTTCTTGGGACAAATAATCAATATTTCTAATAAATACAATTGGGTCAAATAATATCCATACATTCATATGCTGGTTAAATTCATCAAATAGAGGTAACCAATATTTACGATTGATCAAATAATCAAATTATCACACAGGGAGATTTTTCAACACTTGGGGTTAAATTCATAATATCCATACATTTCACAAAACTAATTTACGAAATCCTTAACAGTTTACATTGTCGTTGACAAAACATACATTAGACTTCTAATGAGATGAATAATGGTCAAGAGCCATTAAATCCAACTATAAAGTCTTTATAAGTTTCCATGGCTTTCTCATGATGCTAGGTTTATAACATAAACCTTATTTGAAATAACACAGGCCAATCATTTAAAAAAAAAATGGTTTTAAAAATAAAATATCAGCATAAAGCTTGTGAATCATGTTATCAGACATTTTTTATAATATCAAAGCAACATGATCAGTATCAATACTCATTAAGACAACTTGTTTTATAACTGTCTCATTTATTTACAAAGCCTGCCCATACTAGATAGTTGGTATACACTGAATTCTTTAGGTTCATATATGTTAAATGATTTCAGTCGCATTGTGGCATAACACTTAGTTACTTACTAATGTGTGTATCCTCAATCAATATACGTATATGGTGTCATGGTCGCTTAAACTCTTGCTTAATAAATTCAATATAATCACATGCTGGTTTTATAACAATTTAAACATTCATAAAAATGTTCGAAATTATTTTATAAACATTTATGCACATAAACATAACATGCAAATGAAGTTTAGAAAACATATTCACCTTAACAATCAAGCTAGATTCATAGCTTAAAGTCTTATAAAACCCCGACAACACTCCAACAGATCCACCTTGAGCTTAACGGGGTATTATACTAGCTTAAACATGGTAAAATAGGGGTATTTGGTCATAATTGGCAAAAAGAACATGTTTTGAATATGAAATTTGGTCTAAAAAGTGGTGCACTTTATAGTCTGTTTGTGGGCACCATCGTGGACTACTAAGCATGGGGACGATGGTCCGCTATCCAACCATGGCGGCTAAGAACATTCTGGTCCAATTGAAAACTAACACGTGTCAACACGTATCACTTTTAAAACCTCGTCATTAGACACATGTAACTCAAGGATGACATGTATCACCCCCTCGATCCTTGTCAGTATGCCACATGTCAATACATGAGGGTTTTATGTGGGGAAAATGTAGCCACCTGTTATTGAGTGGCATAGCAGTCTACCATGCTACCTAGATCCCTGAAGCCCTAATTTCATTACATGCTGGTCCACCAAGCCTCGTGGTCGCAGTTCGTCATCGGTGTTAAAACCCTAATTCTTCAACATTTTTATGTCCTACCCTGAACTTTCAATTGTTATTTTTTTTATACACAAAAATTTCAAGGTTTTACATAATCCCTGTCTTGGGACAAAACTCGTCCTTGAGTTTCATGTAAATAAATGTGGGTACTTCTTTATATTTCCGATTCCAATTCCTAAGTATATTCATGTCCTTTCCAAGAATTCCACTTAACCTTAATAATGATAATTTCTTTTTTTTTTAATTTCTTAATTTTTCAATCTTCTATATGCATCGCTTAGGCAACATATTTTAACTTCTCATTTACTTCAACGTCCTTTAAAGGAATGATCATCGTTTCGTCAGCTAAACGTTTACCTAAATTGGATACGTGAAATACATCATGTATTCCATTCATCTCTTCTAGTAATTGTAACTGATAAGCTACATGCCAATCTATTTTATAATTTCAAATGGTCCGACGAAACGAGGACTCAATTTTCCTTTCTTACCTAATTGATCAATGCTTTTCTATGGCGATACTTTTAACAACTCCTTATAACTCTTTTGCCTATCCCTAACTGTTTTCAATTTTTCTCTTATTATAAAATTTTGTAAGTTGTTCCTTATGTAATCTCATGTCTTGACAACTGATTCTCTTTGATTTCAAAAAAATATACATTTGTTCTACACTCTCTACCATACATGGCTTCAAAAGAAGCTACCTCTATACTTGCATGACAACTATTGTTGTATGAAAATTTCATAAAGTGGCAAGTGATCATCCTAACTTACACCTAAATTTATCACACATTGTCTTAAAATATCTTCTAAGGTCTGAATAGTTCTCATATTTTTCCTGTCTGTTTAACGATGATAAGCAGTGCTAAGATTTAACCGTGTACCCGTAGCTTTTTGAAAACCCTACCAAAATTGAGACGTAAAATGATTGTCTCTATCATAGAAAATATATAGTAGTATACCATGTAATGATATAATTTCATTCAAATATAAATGAGCCAACCTATCCATACTAAAGGTTTTCTTTATTGTTAGGAAATGAGCAGACTTAGTCAATCAATCAATAATAACCCGAATGGTATCATTCCCTCAACTTGTCTTGGGAAGTTCTATAATTAAATCAATGGTTATGATTTCCTATTTCTAGACGGATAGTTCAAGTTGTTGTAATGAACCGGAAGGTGTTGGATGCTCTGCCTTAACTTGAGAACAAGTAAGACACTTTGTAACATATATAGCTATATCCTTCTTCACACCCATCCACCAATAATTTTTCTTCACGTTCTTGTACAGATCTTATGTTACTTACTAGATGCATTTTATATTTTTTATTTGTGAGCTTCTTCCAGGATTCTTTTTCTTAGGTCACTATACACTAGTACCCAAAATTCTTTTTCCTATTTTAAGGATCCCATCCTTGCCTTTGACTTACTAGTCAATCATACCCTTCTTTTTTTAAATTTTCTTTATTTTGTGCTTTTTACTTTAGCATTCTTCAATTGATTTGTTAAGTTAAATTGAAGTTCAAATCGTAACGTACTAACTCATTTAGCCTTGTGTACTTATACATCATCAGCATATAAAAGAGAAGTACTAACCTTTTGAAGCAACTAAAATATTCTTTCTTATATGGGTAGCTCTTTTAATTTTGCACCTTCATATGTATTTTTTCAAAAGAACTAATAAGAAGTAAGATATTAACATTCTCAACTTGAAGGTCTAAACAAATACCTTGAGATGATGCTACTAATATGTTCCCGTCTTTAGATGTTAAGTCTTACACATTGAAGTCAACACTTAGTGTTATACTAGATGTGGATTGTGTATCTTAACATGAGAAATTTTACGTGGATTTTTGCGGGAGTTATGGTTATGCAACAGTTTCATAGTTGGAGAATATCACACTTACTATATCAAATAGGGAACCAGGCCAAGAAACAAAGAACTAACAAGTAAAGAACTTAAGAACACAAGTATTGGTTTTCAAGGATTATGTATATTGGTCTCAAGTAACTTTACAAGTGTTACAAATGTTTAGTCCTAAAACTGGTTATATGAGATACTTTATAATACAACTACAGCCGGCCATACTTTGAAGGCCTCTAGACAACAAGATCAATGTAAAGTGTAAAGGCAGATTGCCTTTTGACAAGTGACTATGACATGCCATAGCTCTCATCCTATTCTATTACAAAAAAGATAAAAGTACAAGAGTGTAAAGTTACAGACATAGACACCATAATGTACAGTTTACAAAAGTATGAAGATAATCACCAACTTGTATAAGTTGGCGAGTCTTCAGAGCTGGTAGCGGAAAGTTGTTCAGCTTTTGTCAAAAGTTTGTCAGAGACACATGTCTTCTACGCCTTCGGAAGAAATCAGTCTTCAAGCTTTGGAAGACTTTGTCTTCAAGCTTTGGAATACTTCACTTTTGGCTTTGGAAGATCACTATCTTTGGCTTCGGAAGATTTGATACTTAGTAAATTTTCTTTGTGAATGGTCAAATCTTACAAAGTAACTTCCTTGTACTTCAGTTGCATGCTGAGAGATCTTTGGTTAGCATCAGCCTCTAAGATAACTCTTAAAATTTTAATCACATCCCTATAGATGAGTTGTGTGCGAGGTCTCTACTTAATCCTATGATTACATGATCAGCTAAATTTTATTGAGTTCTCGTAGCTCAGTTGTGTTCGAGGTCATGTTCCTTATCTTGTTTTTATCAACTTCAAGCAATTTTGATTTACTTCTGTTAGGTGGTAGCTACTTTTTATGTTTGTTTAGTTGTATTTGGTGGTGTGAACATTAGGTGATGAGTATGCGTGTGTTTTATTGAATCAATGTTTAAATTGTTGTATTTAGATGTTCAAAGGAAATGTTGAATCTTTAGGTTCGAAAGTTTACAGTTACAAACCCTATATCTATAGGTATATTAGTTATTCTACAATCGACCATACATTGAGGACAATATGACTCAAGTGCGGGGATATGGTTAAGGAAAGAGTTGGAAAATCAAAGAGTTTGGTAAACTCTTAAAGACTTGAAAGTTTTAAAAAAAATCCGCAAAAAATTCTAAAAGCATGTTTAAATGTGTTTGAAGTTGTATTTTTATTGTAAATACCAACTTTTTGCCTGCTAGCTCATTTTTTTAGGTCCATTGTCATGATCATACTCGAGTGATGGTTTTTATGAAAAAAAATTATAAATAGAGTCTAACCTCGGGTAACAAGCTATATGGTAGACTTTTCATGCATGTCTTTATATTAGTTTAATATTTGTTGTATTTACGAAACGTTTCGAGCATTAAACCAAGTTGTTATAAAAAATGAAAAGGGCACTAGGAATTAACCTTAAGATTTTAAAAGCCTTTTATTTTGTATTTTCTAGTTCTTACCCAATGATACACATTAGAAGCCAAGGAAAAAGATCAAATTTCTACCCGAAATCACATATTAAAAAAAAGAAAAATTTATGATAATCCTTTCTCTTTCTTAATTTTTATTTTCTATGAAATCCAGATTGGAGATAGGTGATTTGGTGCTTAAAATATGGCCAATGTGTCATTCCTCATTCTTCGGTAATTCAATAAGGATGTTTTCAATTTATATGAGAATATAAGCTGAAAAATGTCATATCATATGAAAAGTCAAAAATTCAAAAGAGGGTTAATGTTAGTGTGCCTCACAAAAGAAAAAACTAAAAAATAGGCCATTGTTTGCCCCGAAAAGCAAAATGAAAAATCATGTTTATGGCATCATTGTTAGACCTTCAAAGAAGGTAGCCTTAACCAGTTTGAATTTCATCGATTTTAAGTCATTTTTATCCCTAATTCCCTACATTAAACCATGCCTAATGAAAAATCCATGAAAGTCCTCTTTATTAGTGTGCAATTTAGAGGGATTGTATGAAAATGTGATTGCATGCATGGGGAAAACTTGAAGGCATGTTAGGCCTGATTAGATGTCTTTGGTTTTAGAAGTGCATATTCCAAAGTTTGTAAAAAAACACCGTATTGTTGGTTAGATTATAATAGCTAGAGTTAGGTATGACTTTGTACCTTAACTGAGGGTTGGTTGTTATTAGTGAAGTGTTATTGTTAACAAAGGTGGATAATTGCATGAAGGTTTACTTGAGAGAAAACAAAGGATAAGTGTGGGGATGTGATCATGTGTTAATTTTTTGGTGTTAAACATAGTCAGTTTCATGTTTTATATGTTAACATTGATCAAAGAATATGCGGGTATGACTGAAAAGTATAAATTGGTGGCATCTATTCTTAAGGTGAAGGTTGGTAACAGATCTGAAGCAAAACCAAATGGAGATAAAGAAGACGTTCTACATGTGACTCCCCTAAGCATTCATGATCCTATTACGCATTGGAGTTACAATTCCTCGACCAATTCATTCGGTCTAACGTTTGCTGGTGTCGGCAAAACTGAATTAAGAGAATGACTTATTCAGACTATCTCGACACAACATGAGAGATTTGCTAAATCTACCTCTTGATAACATCACAAGAGATGGGAGAGGATACATGTATGAACTACAGTGGATAAGGATGCTTGAAAGATGAAAGAGAGTTTTGGTAGCATTATCCTAGGGGGAATTTTTTGAACCATAAGAAGGATGAAACTACCTAAACTCTAAGTCAATACTAATCTACATATGCTAATGTTGATATCTTCAAGTACTAAACTACTGTGAATCAGCACTTGTATATATATTGATTATTAGCTTATTCATTGTTGCTGCATTAGACGAGACTGTTAGTACCAAAGAGTAGTGGTGATAACATAACTCTATAACTGCAGATTCTCTGGTCTACCAATTTCTATCTAATGTTGTAAATTATTTGTAACCAAAAGTAATGCACATTCGTGGTATGCGATAATGTGTAGATCAATGTTGAAGCAGAATACGTTGCTGCTTCTAGTTGTTGTACTCAGGTGTTATGGATTCAAAAATAACTCATAAATTTTGGGGTAACCTTCATGAATACTTCCATTCATATTGACAAGAACAGTGCCATCTCAATCACAAAAAATCTTGTTCAACATTCAAAGACTAAGCACATTAATATCAAGTATCTTTTCATTCGTGACTGTGCAAAGAAAAAGATCATTAATTAGTCAAAGTTTGTACAAATGAATAATATGCAAATCTTTTTACAAAGCCATTTGATGAAACAAGGTTTAAATATCTTATATCTGCTATTGGGATGATGAACTATGAATAATTTATAATTTATTCAACATTTGTTCTGAAATATTAATTGATAAAGATTGTGAAAAACTAGTTTTCTTGATAACACATCGTTATATCTGCCGATGTTCAACTTTCGACAGATAAGAAAATTTCAGCACTTGACCTGCAAAGATCCGGTAGGGCCCACTTCTATCTTCCAATAGGTAGTGGCATCGTACTTTCACCTGAAAAAACTGTTTCATCATCACTAGCCGTCGGATTTACACTTTTATAACATTTTTAAAACTTCTATTATCGTATATTATCCGATAACCGTATATCTACCCTCTCTCCTTCCACTTCAAATCATCCCTCCATTTTACTCTCTCAAGCAATACCTCGTAAAGTCTTTCAACTCTAAACACTCTTATTCATATTTCTTAATGGCCACTTAAAGCCTAGAATTCTGACCTAATCATAACATTGTGCATCACATGAACACATTGGTGATTTAGTATATGACCCGGTACTAAAAATTCTTTACAATAGCAACTATGCTTTTTCCATTTCAGTCGATCCAGTGATATGTGCTTCGCACATTTAGCAATTCTAGAGTACATGTTCTATTATGTAACACCCAGAAATTTTCATTAAAAAGAAGAACAAAAAAAAGTATCTAGAAAGAAAGGAATATGGACACAAGTAGAAGGGGAAAAAGTGTAAAAAGCACAAAAGTCTATTATTTTAATATAAATGGGGGTATGGCCGCCCACTTCAAAAGCAAAACCTGCTTTTTGCTCTCGGTTGAAGAAGAAGAAGAAGAAGAATTTGGTTTTAGTGAGAGAAAGAGGAAGAAGGAGCTGCAAAGGTAAGTTTCTTAAGTATATGTTCAGTTTTAACCGAATTCACAAGCTTTTGACTGAAGTTCTTGGTGTTTTAGAGTTTATTTTCGGGATTTTGGAGTTGAATTTGCTGGTGGAAGTGTCTAGTTCGAAGATTTGCTTCAAGGTGAGTTTCTAGGACCCTTCTTTTACTGATTTTCAACTTCTTAGGGCTATTATGCATACCGAATAAACGTTATAAAGAGTTAACTGAATGTTTCTGCAATTTGTTCGAATGATGTTCTGTGATGTAAGTTTTGATGTTGTTTTGGTGGTTAGAATGGTTGTTAGTATGTTTTAAGGGCCTTAGAATGTTAGATTTGTGTTTGGGTAGTGTTAGAATGATAATTGGATGTCTTTCGCAGTTTAGAAATTTTCAGAAGGTTCCCATGCTCCCAACTTATCTCAATGCCTAACTGTCCTCATGCGCCCAAGGTGATGCGCCCAAATAGTGGACATGCGCCTGAACAGTAGTTCATACACCCAAAATAAGTGCTGATGCGCCTGTGTTGGCCATGCGCCCAAATAGTGCCCATGCGCCCAAGATTGCTCCTGCGGCTAAGTGTTGAAGCACCTGAGCAGGGCTCATGCGCCTGCATAGTTGTGAAGCGCCTAAGCAGGGCTCGCCTGCATAGTTGTAATGCACCCAGACTGTTTTATACTTAGAATTTTCATGCTCATGCGCATGAAATGTTCCATGTGCCTCATTTTGGACTTAGGATTTTCTAAGTGGTTTTAAGAGGTAGATGTCTGAGATAGGTCCCGTTATGATGTGATGGCTTATGCTTGATGTATGCATGATGATGTGATGAGGTTTATGATGTGTGTGTGTGTGATGTGTTATCTTTAATCGTTAAACGGTTTTCAAAGCGTATGTATTATGTTATATTATACGTTATGTATGATGTTATGACTTTACGTGGTATGATGTATGAATGAGCATACGTAAAGTATTATGTAATGAAGTGAAGATAACGATAATGAAAAGTGGAACGTAACGAATGAATGAAAGTCTTGCAAGCAAATTGAATGGAGGTGGACGACTATGTTGTCGTTAGCTCAACTGTGTGCGGTTTAGCTAACCCGAAGGATGCACACGGGGAGTCTATCCTTGAGATAAACTTGAAGGGAGTCTAATAATGACTCGTATGGGGGTCTAATCCTTGAGATTGACCCTAATGAGGTCGTGATGCTCACCCCGGTACTGTGTCGGTCTTCGGACATGAGTCGGGGGTTTGTTTACAGGCTCCTGCACAGTATCAGTCTTCGAACACGAGTCAGGGGTGTTGCAAATAGAGACGGGGATCCTTGTCGCATACCCTGGTACTGTGTCGGTCTTAAGACATGAGTCGGGGGTTTGTTTACAGGCCCCGGTACAGTATCAGTCTTCGGACATGAGTCGGGGGTATTACAGGAGACAGGATCTGATTTATGGTAAAAGATGTAACGAACGAATGAATGAACGATGACGAAGATAATAATAATAGTTATTATCAATGTGTACGTATGATGTGTGACCATGATCGAAAGTAAAAGGTTGTTTTAAAGAAAGTAAAGTATTTTATTTATAAAACTAGAACTCACTCAACGTCGCTGACTTTTTGTATGCATGATAGTTGGCAGGTAATTTGTTGATGATGAGGAGTTGCAGGCATGGATGCATACGCTACTGGGGACGTTTTGATGACTGGCATCCACGTTTTGTTATAATGTCATATTTTGAAATGTAACAATGATGTAATGTGATGACATGTTTTTAATTACTAATAAAAGTTTTTAAATTCCGTTACAAAAGTAATGTATGTTTTAAATATTTTATGCAATGACGGTCCAGCTGTAAGCGTCCCGGGAACGGGCCTTACAAGTTAGTATCAGAGCTAAAGTTTAAGAGAGTTGGGTAAATATTTTCAAAAACGTAATCTTAAACTGTGAATGGGACGAAAGGAAAGGGATGCCAGTCCTAGTAGCTACATGCCTGCAGGTAAAAGTTTTATGTAAAGATTTTACGTAATTCAATGTTAACCGGTATTATGTGCGCATGTTATGTGGCTTAAGTGCTTTTGTGTAGATTTAGATACTAATGTAGTCAGGATAGAAAATGCTTGGGGGATGAAGAGTAAAGTAAGTGGCTAATCACAACTGGCCACTGTGATTAGGGACTTACTATACTTGACATAATCCGAGCTATTACCTTGAATGACCGTGTTGGTGTTTGAATATTGTAGCGTTTGTAGATGGCTGGCGGTAGGTCTTCTGAGGCTTCGTGAGGTGGTGGTCAGGGTGGACTTGGTGTTAGGCCGCGTGTCACGAGGAGCAGGACTAAGATTGCTGAGACGGCTCCTGAAGAGCCAGAGCTTCATCACCAGGATAGTGAAGACGAGAGTGCCAATTTGAGAGCCTCAATGAAGGAGGCGGTGGCCGGGGAAGTCATCAGGTCATGCAGACGACTCTGCCGACTGTAATGACTGAGGTCATTAGAGCTGTGAAGGAGGATGAGAAGAAGGAGGGTGAGAAGAGAAAGACCGCTAGACGAGGAGGCGAGGAAGGAGGTCTAAGGGGAAGGGAGCAACCAGAGACCAATATGGTTGTCTCCAGTGACGATGAGGAGGAGGAAGAGGAAGCTGTACTGGAGACTGCGAAGGGATGTAGCTTTGGAGCATTCCAAAGGTGTAGGCCCCCTATGTTTGATGGAAATGGGAGTACTGCTGCTGCATAATGTTGGGTGAGAGAGATGGAAGCGGTACTTGACATCAGCGATTGCCGCGAGGATCAGAAGGTGAAGTTTGCAACCCACTCGTTCATGGACTCGGCCTTATGCTGGTGGGACAACATTATCCAGGCTGAGGGTACCGGGGCAGTTGGGAGGATAAGATGGAAGGATCTGAAAAGGTTGGTGGTCGAAGTGTTTTGCCCTTATAGGGAGCTGGACAAAGTTGAGAGGGAGTTCCTGCAGTTGGAGGTGGGGACCATGACTCACCAACAGTACACATCAAAGTTCAACAAGATGGCAAGGCTGGTGCCAGATCAGGTGGGGCCTGTGTCACAAAAGATCAAGAGGTACATTCAAGGTCTGCCAACAGATATCAACAAACATCTTGTCGTTGCCCGACCAAGCACGTTTAGGTCGGTGGTTGATTTGGCGGGGAGGTTGTATGATGAGCGAGAGGCGGTGGCGATAATGGATGAGGAGGAGCGGGGTTATGTTAAGAGTGGGAACTGAAGGCGGGTCAATGATGATGGTGAATTTGTGGCTGGAGGTAAGATGATGAGGTTTGATGATCGGAAGAAGATAACTGAGAGGGAAGAGGTATGCAAGAAGTGTGGTAGAGGCCACGCAGGGGAGTGCAGGTGGGGATCGAACGTCTGCTTCCAGTGTGGAAGAGAGGGCCACAGGGCGAGGGATTGTCACATGGCTAAATGTTACGACTGTGGTGAGACTGGACATATGAGCGGAGATTGCAAGAAGTCGAGGGCAGGGAGCTCCGGTGTGAGGAAGGAGAGCAGATGATGAAGTTCAGAGCATTCGCTATGACCGGAAGGAGGCTAGAGTGGTCTCTGACGTGACGTCAGGTACGTTTCAGGTAATTTAAATTTGTGCATTTATGCTTTGATTGTGGTGCTAGTAGTAGTTTCGTTCCTGCTACCTTTTGTGGTAAACGGCACATTAGGAGTAGGAAGATCGATGAGCCATTGATGTAGAAATTTCTATTGGTAAGTCCACTAGGTTACTTGATGCCCTAGAGGATTGCGCGATAGAATTAAGAGAGCGCTTGTTTCTCGCTAGACTGTTCAGGATTAACGTAGGTGGATAGACATACACCTCCGGGTGAATTGGCTAGCAGCCTATGAGGCAAACACCGAGCGTTGCAAGGAGGTGGTTTGATCAATGGCGCCCGAAAAGAGTTCGATGCCGACCTACGACGATGGAATAATGATGAAGGCCTCGCATTGGAAAGGGGATCATCTGATTCAGAAATCAAGGAAAGCCAATGCTGAGGTATAAAGGACTAATTTGAATGGTTTCTCAAGTAAGAGAAGTGGCATGTCGACTGGAGCTACCCGATGTGTTAAGTGGAAGTCATCCGACGTTCCATATATCTTGTCTAAGAAAGTGCTCAACCGATGAGGATATGATCATGCCACTAGAGAATACTGAGATGGATAAAGGATTCTACTACGAGAAGCAACTGGTGGCCGTTCCTGATAGAAGGAGAGGAGGGCTAAGAGAAGTATGGTTTCACGTGTGAGAATACAGTGGGGCTCAGAAGGGAGTCCAAGCCTACGTATAAGATCAGGGGAGAGGTGATATAGCATCACCCGTAACTGTTCAAGAAGCGACAGGTTTCGGTGACGAAACCTATTTAAGGGGGTGGACTTGTAACACCCCGAATTTTCATTAAAAAGAAGAACAAAGAAAATTATCTAGAAAGAAAGGAATATGGACACAAGTAGAAGGTGGAAAAGTGGAAAAAGCACAAAAGTCCATTATTTTAATATAAATGGGGGTATGGCCGTCCACTTCAAAAGCAAAACCTGCTTTTTGCTCTCGGTTGAAGAAGAAGAAGAAGAAGAAGAACTCGGTTTTAGAGAGAGAAAGAGGAAGAAGGAGCTGAAGGTAAATTTCTTAAGTATATGTTCGGTTTTAACTGAATTCACAAGCTTTTGACCGAAGTTCTTGGTGTTTTAGAGTTTTTTTTTTGGGATTTTGGAGTTGAATTTGCTGGTGGAAGTGTCTAGTTGGAAGATTTGCTTCAAGGTGAGTTTCTAGGACCCCTCTTTTACTGATGTTCAACTTCTTGGGGCTATTATGCATACCGAATAAACGTTTTAAAGAGTTAACCGAATGATACTGCAATTTGTTCGAATGATGTTCTGTGATGTAAGTTTTGATGTTGCTTTGGTGGTTAGAATGGTTGTTAGTATGTTTTAAGGGTCTTAGAATGTTAGATCTGTGTTTGGGTAGTGTTAGAATGATAATCGTATGTCTTTGGCAGTTTAGAAATTTTCAGAAGGTTCCCATGCGCCCAACTTATCTTATGCGCCTAACTGTCCTCATGCGCCCAAGGTGATGCACCCAAATAGTGGACATGCGCCTGAACAGTAGTTCATGTGCCCAGAATAAGTGCTGATGCGCCTATGTTGGCCATGCGCCCAAATAGTGCCCATGCGCCCAAGATTGCTCCTGCGGCTAAGTGTTGAAACGCTTAAGCAGGGCTCATGCACCTGTATAGTTGTGAAGCGCCTAAGCAGGGCTCATGCGCCTGCATAGTTGTAATGCGCCCAGACTGTTTTATACTTAGAATTTTCATGCTCATGCGCCTAAAATGTTCCATATGCCTCATTTTGGACTTAGGATTTTCTAAGGGGTTTTAAGAGGTAGATGTTTGAGATAGGTCCTGTTGTGATGTGATGGCTTATGCTTGATGTATGCATGATGGTGTGATTAGGTTTATGATGTGTGTGTGTGTGATGTGTTATCTTTCATCGTTAAACGGTTTTCAAAGCGTATGTACTATGTTATATTATACGTTATGTATGATGTTATGACTTTATGTGGTATGATGTATGAATGAGCATACGTAAAGTATTATGTAACAAAGTGAAAGATAACGATAATGAAAAGTGGAACGTAACTAATTAATGAAAGTTTTGCAAGCAAATTGAATGGAGGTGCACGACCATGTTGTCGTTAGCTCAACTGTGTGCGGTTTAGCTAACCCGAAGGATGCACACGGGGAGTCTATCCTTGAGATAAACTTGAAGGGAGTCTAATAATGACTCGTATGGGGGTCTAATCCTTGAGATTGACCCGAATGAGTCGGGGGTTTGTTTATAGGCTCCGGCACAGTATCAGTCTTCGAACATAAGTCGGGGGGTGTTGCAAACAGAGATGGGGATCCTTGTCACATACCCCGGTACTGTGTCGGTCTTCGGACATGAGTCGGGGGTTTGTTTACAGGCCTCGGCACAGTATCAGTCTTCGAACATGAGTCGGGGGTATTGTAGGAGACAGGATCTGATTAATGGTAAAAGATGTAACGAACGAATGAATGAACGATGACGAAGATAATAATAGTTATTATCAATGTGTACGTATGATGTGTGACCATGATCAAAAGTAAAAGGTTGTTTTAAAGAAAGTAAAGTATTTTATTTATAAAACTAGAACTCACTCAGCGTTGCTGACTTTTTGTATGCATGATAGTTGGCAGGTAATTTGTTGATGCTGAGGAGTTGCAGGCATGGATGCATACGCTACTGGGGACGTTTTGATGACTGGCATCCACGTTTTGTTATAATGTCATATTTTGAAATGTAACAATGATGTAATGTGATGACATGTTTTTAGTTACTAATAAAAGTTTTTAAATTCCGCTGCAAAAGTAATGTATGTTTTAAATATTTTATGCAATGACGGTCCAGCTGTAAGCATCCTGGGAACGGGGCCTTACATATTAGGAGAGAACATGGAACCAAAGTTGTAATACCCACCTCCCAAAGCACACCCTGTGGAGCGTTACGCATAAGATATACATAACACATAGTAATCATAGAATACATAGCGGAAGTCAAACTATAATTATAAATTATAACGTATTATACATCTGTCTTCTAATACGATACTAATATTACATCAGTTTAACTATAAAAGTGATCCAAATCCTCGGTAACACTTTAGTCCTTTATCTTCTCATAAGCTTAGTCCATAATCTCTTATTCTTATAATCACCTGCACTTAGGATTTGTGTCCATAAAATAAAAACATTTGGGACTCAGCATAAAGCTTGTGAGTTTATGAACATAGCATTCTTCAAAATTCAAAACATATTAATATTGACTATTGCATCAAAAGATATAACCATGGCAAACAGATAGGAACAGAGTAAGCACAGTATAAATTTACATAACCAGGCTATGTATACAAACTCCACTGGCTAAAACAGAATCATACAAGCAGCCCATAAGCATCCTATCAAGCATTGCCACATATCTCAGATGCTATTGATAGTCAATTCTTCAATTATTACCAATTATCAAAACATCAGATCCCGTTTTAGAAAATAGTTTAGAGGAACTCACCTTAACTAATCCGATCAGTGATATGTCTGCTCCGGTTCACTGCTATCAAGTATTATCCTATATATAAAATAACATTATTTTAAGCTACATTCTAGCTAGCAACTATCTCGGGGATAATTCGTTATCCTTTTATATTTATTGGCATTATTCGGCACTTTCTCTTACCCTATGCCAAACATTTGATTCAACCCTTACTAGTTGACATATCTCAAATATTTCTGTCATGTCTGTGCCAACCCTCTGGGCTACCTAATACCTTCCCCATTAATAACACTAACGCCTAATAACAATAATAATAATATACTAGTAATAATAATAATAATAATAATAATAATAATAATAATAATAATAATAATAATAGCAATAATAATAATAATAATAATAATAGTAATAATAATAATAATAACTATTACAACAAAAAAAATAATAATTATAATAACTAAAGATATAATTAAACGAGTCTCCCCTACTCACGCCCCTACTCGATCTCGAAAAACGTCTACTTGCAACACCCAACAAGGTATTGAGAACTTGGGATTCTCTTTATATTAGAGTGCTTCTAAAAAACTTATACTTTAAAATCACCCTAAAGGCCTCTATATATAGGGAGAAGGCAAGCAGCTCAAATTCTCATTCTGGCGATGTGGGATGAGATTGAGCAGCTTTCCTGCTTGCTTGCTTAATATAACTATGTCACACCCTCAAAAGTGCTCCTACGGCAAGCTGCTAGTAACGACCTGAGAAAAGCATACTAAAGTGTCAACACGATGGTTGGTGAGTTCAAGAGTTTGTAATCAATCATAAGCAGTTGCTTTAGTAAAACATAAACAAGTGCATTGAAATAGATAGCTAGTCTAATTTCATTAGTAAATAACAATAGTGATTTCACGATCGAAGCTGACTATGTTTGTCTGTTTGCCTCCCGCCACGACATACCAAGTCGTGATGATATTAGTCGTTTAGGACAATATTGGGCTTGTCAGACCCAGTAGTACTACTCAAGATTTCCCGCTAGATTCCTTAATTAACAATCCAAAAGTGTGAGGACTTTCAATGGTATACTACACTATGTCTTACTAAGCACATGTTATAAAAATAAAGCATTTAAAATTAAAGTATGCTTTCTCCCCAAAAAGAGAGTAGGTAAAAGTAGGGCATGAACTCACTTGATGCGCAAACGAACGATAACAAAAGCTAACGATGAGTGGAAAGACAACCCTTCAAAGGTTACCTAGAACACGCAAGTACATAAGTACATGTACATAGAAAGCTTAACAACCCTAAGTGCTCAATAAACACGTTGACCCAGGGTTTTGGAAAAACAAGACTCATTTGACCAAGTTGACCCGTTTGACCCGTTTGACCCGTTGGTGACATGTCAAGTTAAATTCTTGTTTGATCAAGTATGGTAATTCAGCATACATGGTTATCATACAAGTTATTCACGTATGTCACAATCATAGATTCTATCGTGATCATCATCCCTACATAGTTTATCATACAACACATATATCATCATACAACACATACGAAACTCAAACAATCAACATGCCCAGCACAATCATAATTACATCACAAGAAATAAATCATACATGGAGTATAATCATGCACTACATGCCATGTGAAGCCACTCACGACTTCACATCCTAAACCCTGCCAATCCTACTAAGTAGGGGCCTCAGATTCGCAAGCATGTATGATGCTCATCATCACAATGCCACATGTAATTCATACAACCAAGACATCAACGTTATAATAATCACAATCCCAATTCATCATGACACATGACTTGTACATAATACCATACTTGCACACTTTTCAAGAACACCTATATTTTCCCATAGATTCAACAACTAACCATATGACCCAATCATCACCATTCAACACATTAGACATCATCCATGATCACTTTAGCATGCTCCTAACATGCTAAACATAATCAAAACACAAAATCACACGTTTCATATAAATAAAGTTTCCCTTTTAGGAAAGTGGCATCCAAATCTACATGTTCATCAATTTCAATCCCAAATCCATCAACAATATCCCTAATCTAGTTCATAGCAATCATAACCATCCATCTAACATCAACAATTCATCAAAACATGAATTATCATGAAGAAAACTTTCCACTTTTGGTAATGTATGAACTAGATGATAAAAAAACCATGGATTTCTTGCATAATCTACGTAGATTAACATTCATACAACATAACTAACATCATATCATCATCAAATCATCATCAATTTTGACTTCTTCTATAAAAATCAAACTAGGGTTCTACCATAATCAAAAACCATGAAAATCCAATAAAAATATAACCTTTAAGTGTGCAAAGATGATGATTAACACTTGCTAATCACTTGTAATGCTTGAAACTCAATCAAAATCGATGAATGATTCTTGTTCTTGATCAAATCGCAAGGGAGAGGGGATGGGGGAAAGGGTTACGGCCGAATGGGGGGTTTGGGGGTTGGGTTAGGTTTGATTTTAATTATATTTGGTAATATTGTGTTTTGTGATAATTACAAACTTAACCCTTCTTGATTAAATTTTATAAAAACTAACCTTTTTAACACTTTATAAATAAGTTCTTGACTACCAAACACAAGCATTATTAATCCACAATAATAATCATGTATATTTTTCACTAGCCACAAAACACATAAAATAAATATAAAACGTTGGCACGTTACAAGGTAAAATTCACAAATAATACCTAAAATTCACAAATCACATAACTACAAATTAATAATCAACATTATTAATCATGTTATTATCTAATAACCATTGTTAATTATTATTAAGTCACCAACATTCAACGATAACTAGTGTGTGCTCACGACACATGTATGCAATACCTAACGGAACTAACGGAGTTTGGTAATGGAAATTTACCGGATGTCACAAATTAATTCAGCTGCTTACTTCGTTTTTCTCTTATAACTTTTCATGTACAACGTTTGATAAAATTTCGAATATGCCATCGTGACGAGCTTATTTTTCTCTACGAGTCAACCTAAGTTTCGTAAAAAATGGAGCAGGTTCGAATATAATATATTATTATTATATTCAAACGATCTCTTATAACGTAAAAATTTTATGTAAAAACTTCAAATTCCAAATAGATAATTTACTCATTACTTACTCGTTTGGCAATATATAAAATACGAAGTTCATATTGTTTGCATTTCAACTTTTACATATAACCCAAAAGCTCAGGATGTTACATTCTCCTCCCCTTAAAATAATTTCGTCCTCAAAATTCGCAGGCTACTCAAATAATTAAGGATATTTGGCTTTCATTTCATCTGCTAATTCCCAAGTCTTCTCAGGCCCTTTCTGACCTTGCCATTGAACTAATACTAGTGGAATTATCTTCTTTCTTAATTTTCACTCTTGAAAATCAAGAATCTTTAACGGCTTTTCTGTGAAATTTAGTTTCTCGTCTACTTGCAATCCTCCAATGACACTGCTTGTGTTGGATATGCCAAACATTTTCTAAGGTTTGATATATGAAATGTATCATGAATACCTCTTAAGGTTTCTGGTAATTCTAGCTTGTATGCAACTGTACTGATTCTTATGATGATTTTGAATGGTCCAATATACCTAGGACTTAACTTCCCACATTTACAAATCTCATCACTCCTTTCCATGGTAAGACTTTTAGCATTATATAGTCTCCTTCTAAAATTCTAAAGGCCTCCTTCTGTTATCTGCATAACTCTTCTGTCTATCTTGAGCAGCCTTTAGTCGTTGTCTTATTTGTTTGATTTTCTTAGTTGTCTCAAGAACAATTTCTGTTTTAGTCAACTGATCATCCCCTATTTCTATCCAACAAATGGGAGATCTACACTTCATTCAATATAAGGCTTCAAACGGTACAGCTTTAATGCTAGAATGGTAGCTATTGTTATAAGAAAATTCAATCAAAGGCAAATGAACATCCTAGCTACCTCTAAAATCAATCACGCAAGCACGCAACATGTCTTCCAAGGTTTGAATTGTTCACTCGCTCTGACCATTGATTTGAGGATGATATGCAGTGCTTAAACTCATTTTGGTTCCAAGTTCCTTTTGGAAACTTATCCAGAATCTGGATGTAAATCGGCTATCCCTATCAGAGATAATGGATAAAGGAACTCCATGTTTACTTACAATCTCATCAATATATATCTTGGCCAGTTTTTCTATTGAATAGCTCTCACTTACAATGTTCTAGCCATTATCTTCCATGTTTTACCAAAACCGGTCACCCAATACCTAAGTAGTTAATCTATTTATCTTAAAGCATCTTCCCTAGTTTATGTCTAGATAATATCCTTGTACCTAGTTCACTTAAACTGTAACTCTGATACCAACTTATAATGCCCGCCTCCCAGGGCACACCTTGTGGAGCGCTACGCATAAGATATACAGAACATATAGTAATCAGAGAATACATAGCGAAAGTCAAACTATAATTATGAATTATAACGTATTATACATCTGTCTTCTAATACAATACTGATATTAAATCAGTTTAACTATAAAATAGATCCAAATCCTCGTCAACACTTTAGTCCTTCATCTCCTCATAAGCTTAGTCCATAATCTCTTATTCTTGTAATCACCTGACACCTAGGATGTCTGTCCATAAAATAAAAACATTTAGGACTCAACATAAAGCTTGTGAGTTCATGAACATAGCATTCTTCAAAATTCAAAACATATTAATATTGACTATTGTATCAAGCAGATACAACCATAGCAAACAGATAGGAACAGAGTAAGCGCAATATAAATTCACATAACCAGGCTATATATACAAACTCCACTAGCTAAAGCAGAATCATACAAGCAGCCCTCAAGCATCCTATCAAGCATTGTCACATATCACAGATGCTATTGATAGTCAAATCTTCAATTATTACGAGTTATCAAAACATCACATCTCGTTTTAGAAAACAGTTCAGAGGAACTCACCTTAACTAATCCGGTCGGTGATATGTCTTCTCAGGTTCACTGCTATCAAGTATTATCCTATACATAAAATAATATTATTTAAGCTACATTCTAGCTAGCAACTATCTCGGGGATAATTCGTTGTCCTTTTCTATTTATTGGCATTATTCGGCACTTTCTCTTACCTTATGCCAAACATTTGGTACAACTCTTACTAGTTGACATATCTCAAATATTTCCGTTATGCTCGTGCCAATCCTTGGGGCTACCCAATACCTTCCCCATTAATAACCCTAACGCCTATTAACAACAATAATAATATACTAGTAATAATTATAATAATAATAGTAATAATAATAATAATAATAATAATAATAATAATAATAATAATAATAATAATAATAATAATAATAATAATAACAATAATAACTACTACAACAAAAATAATAATAATTATAATAACTAAAGATATAATTAAACGATGACATACCTGAAAACTATCTACGATAATTTGATGTAGAGTCTCCCCTACTCACGCCCCTACTCGATCTCGAAAACCGTCTACCATCAACACCTAACAAGGTATTTAGAACTTGGGATTCTTTTTATATTAGAGCGTCCCTAAAAAAAATTATACTCTAAAATCACCCTAAAGGACTCTATATATAGGGAGAAGGCAAGCAGCTCAAATTGTCAGGAGATATGGGATGAGATTGAGCAGCTTGCCTGCTTAATATAATTAATTCAGCTGTTTACTTTGTTTTTCTCTTATACCTTTTAATGTATAATGTTTGATAAAATTTCGAATATGCCGTCGTGACGAGCTTATTTTTCTCTACGAGTCAACCTAAGTTTTGTAAAAAACGGAGCAGGTTCGAATATAATATATTATTATATTCAAATCTTCTTTTATAATGTAAAAATTTCATCTAAAAACTTCAAACTTCAAATAGACAATTTACTCATTACTTACTCGTTTGGCAATATATAAAATACGAAGTTTTTATAGTTTGTATTTCAACTATTACATAATCCAAACGCTCAGGATGTTACAAAAGTTGTGACAACTGTTGTACAAGGACTTAAATCACCATCTCCACCACCAAGATTCGAGTCTTACCTCAGACTAGGCAATGCTAATGGATAATCCTTTCTCTCCAAAGAGGTGGTAAGTGCCACTTAGACATGGGATGAAGGAACGGTTCCGACTTCCACCTTCTCTAAATTAATGGTATATTTCAAAATAGCAAAGTTACAATTTTTCAAACTTTATATTTCAAAATCTATGCAAGAATATAACTGCTACTGAAAAATTCAAATTTCTTATATACCCACGATTTATTCAACAAATGTTAAATTAGGAATTAGGTAACAAATTGAAATTTGAAGGAGATGTGTATGCCTTGACTTCTTTAAATAAAGCCATCTTTACAAAGTTCAAGGCAACACCAAAATCATTTTCAGGCAAAGTAACTGATTTATTTGCTTTCATGCTAGAGGTTACTGAGTCTTAGGGTGACTGAGTAGTCACACCCTCCACTGCTGATCCCACACCCTCTACTTTAAAGCCCAAACTAACCACAAAAAAGCGAACCCCTGCATCATCTACTAAGAAGATACGACATAAGACTTGTTAAGTAATATAGAAGGAAAACATGGTTATTATGTGTTTTACTTTCTAGATCACCTCGTAATAAGGGTGTGCGTGAAATCAAAATAGCCGAACTGTAAACCGAAATAATCGATGCATCAGAACAAAAAAATCAAACCCATAGAAATCGACAGTTTGGATTGATGTTTTTAAATACTCATGGACTGATGGTTTTGGTTCGGTTTCAGTTTTTCTTGTAACAAAAACCAAAGTGAAATCATGCAACCGAACTTGTAAATTACATCTGTACTATAAGTATGATTAACCGAGTAATAACTTATTAAACTTATGCTATCTATAAAAAGATTGAATATTTAGGCTTCAATAATAAACTTTAATTTTTTGCTTCTATCGATAGATTAGGTAATTTTATTTAATTGTTTTTATTGTATTTTATGTATAGAAAGTTATTTAGATATCAAGTAATTATAACAAGACAGAGATTATACTAGAAGACAAATTGATGTAAGTGCAAAGTCTCAAGCCTAAATTCATTAGTTTGGACTTTTTTTGTCAAAAACTTTAAAGCCCAAATGGTAAAACCGAAACCAAAGTGAAAACCAAATACCAAAAACCCAAATGATACTATTGTTACGGGATATCAAATTGTTGCGCGTCCATAAGATAAACGATCATTATTATGAAAAAACTACTTATTAAGTTAATCTATATCTATTAGTACTTATATTAAATAAATTTAGATACGACATAAGACTTGTTAAGTAATACATAAGGAAAACATAGTTATCATGTGTTTTGATTTCTAGATCATCTCGTAATAAGGGTGTGCATGAAATCAAAATAACCGAATTGTATAACCGATGCTTCTGAACAAAAAACCAAACCCATATAAATCGACAGTTTGGATTGATGTTTTTAAATACTGATGGACCGATGGTTTTGGTATGGTTTCAATTTTGTTTGTAACAAAAACCAAAGTAAAATCATGCAACCGAACTTGTAAATTACATGTGTATTATAAACATGATTAACCGATTAGTAACTTATTAAACTTATGCTATCTACAAAAAGATTGAATCTTTTGGACTTCAATAATAATCTTTAAATTTTTTGTTTTGATCGGTAGATTAAGTCATTTTATTTAATTTTGTTATTGTATTTTATGTATAGAAAGTTATTTAGATATCAAGTAATTATAGCAAGACATAGATTACATTACAATATGACAAAATGATGTAAAGTGTAAAGTTTCTAACCCAAATTCATTAATTTGGATTTTTTTGTCAAAAACTTTAAAGTCCAAATGGTTAAACGGAAACCAAAGTGAAAACCAAACACCAAAAACGAAAACCCCAATCCAAACAGTTTTGAAAACTAAAAATTCAAAATATCGGCTTTTCGTTTCGGTTTGAGGTCAAAACCTAACCAAACCTGCCCATGCCCACCCTATCTCGTAATGTTTGTGTTCAAACAATTTAACAAGTTTAAGGATTTAATAAATAGATTTTTTATAAATGGTGACAATATATCAATTATTCATGTTATAATAAAATTAGACCAATAAATGCTGATAAAATTTCGTTATGTTTTTCTTTTGATATCAGTATAAAAAAATGGACCGGGAAACTTCAATCAAATAGTAACAATATTGGAACAAGAAGAAAGTATGAAATAGAAGGTTTATTCTAAGGGTGTTTAAAAATATCCGAATACGATAATCCGATTCAAAAATCCGAATTTTCGGATATCCATAAATTCGGATTTGGATTCGGATAGTGATTTCAAAAGTTTTGGATATTCGGATATCCGATTATCCAAAAACTAAAAAATTTATTTTTTATTTTTTTAAATTTTAAACATATTTTTACTTTAGATTGAGATTTTTAAGTGTATATTAGGACTTTTATGATATGAGTTGGTTTTTTATATTATTGTAAAAAAACTAAAAAATAAAAAAAATGAATTTCGGATATCCGAATCACTATCCTAAATTTTCGGATATCCGATATTAGGATATCCAAACTTTCGGATATCCGACTTTGAACACCCATAGTTTATTCGATTAAAACCATGATTATCGATACTTTTTAAATCTGGAAAATAATGGAAATGAGTGTTACATAGATGCGACCCTCTTTAATAGCCAACAAACAATCCTAAATTTACTCAGAACTCTAACCTATAATCTTATTAAGTTACATGATAAACATATAACGGTCTGGTTCAAATGAAAACCAAGAGATATTGGGAAAATTTTTGCAAATTTCTGTAAACAAAGTCAAGATCAAATTAAATATTTTTATTGTATGAATAACACTATTACATATATATAATATTATATTCTTTCATATATATATATATGTGTGTGTGTGTGTGCGTGCGTTTGTGTGTGTAAATTCACGTTCGTTAAAAAACTAACAGACATGTAAAATGCAACTTACACAAAGTAAATTTACATGTGTAAATTGTAACTTACATACTTTAAACATGTGTGTGTAATTATATTTTACATGTGTGTCAATTTTTTAACGAACATGAATATGCACATATATATATAAAAGAACATAGGTTGTATACGTGTAATAATTTTATTTTTAATAAAATATTTGATTTAACTTGATTTTAACTTTGTTGAAAGTTTAAAAAAACTTTCTCAATTGCACTTGGTTTTCATTTGAACTACACCGAAACATATGATAAATAAACTCTAACTAGCTTAGATAGACATACAAATTAAATAACAAGTTATATACTCATAATCAAACTAACAAACCCCTAAAACATCTCCAATAATGAGACTACCCTTGTTCCAAACCCATTGACCTATCCAATTTACTTTCAAAGTGAATTATAAAGATTAAGTCTAACAGTCACCCCCATAGTCTTTTAATATTTACATTTACGTCCATATCAATCGATCATCAACAAGATGAACTTCGTGCTCCTCTTTCAATGTATCCTTCCACATGGTGCACTTGTATGCAAAGCGATCAAGTTCACCATATTCATAACACTTAAACTCACTTTGATTGTTTAAACTAAAGTCTTGGTGTTCTTTTTAGTCATTGCTTCCAAAATGTTTTCTAGCTCTATATTCTTACCACACATTTCTTGCTTCTTGACCGCTCCTTGCTGGTTCTCGTTACCGTCTCTTGCTATTTATTCCCTTTTTGCTGATTACCGCTTTCGTGATGTTCTTTCTTATCACTTGCTTCATTCCTGTTTTCTTGTTGTGTTTACTTGTTTAATATTGTTTTTCTTTCGTTCTTGGTGCTTAGCTTGCTTTCTTTCTTCCTTCTATCTTCCTATCCTTTTTCATTTGTATTTTCATCATAATCCAAGTACGATAAAGAATTTCAACCATATCTTTCAACCATTTATTCAACTACCTAAATACATACAATATGTGCACATGTACTAACTAAACTAAAATAACATGTAAAATGATAAATCAACTATTTTTAACCAAATGTGAAAAGAGATCAAGTTCATCTGATTAAAAAGTCATGTAAAGTTCCCCATGTGTAGATGATGATCTCCAAAGTCTATCTGAACAATCATCAAAACTCAAGAACGCTAGTATAAAAGAAAAAATTTCATGTTGCAATTAGCTTAAGGAATAAAAAATTGTGATTTTTAAAATATTTCTTTTAGATTTTAACCATGCTTTTTTAAAAACAAAGAATATAATCATCTCTTTCCTAACTTAAAGCATTGCATTGTAAAACCACACCCGCTAACCACGTTAACATGCACAAATTATACAACAAAAACTAAATAAATTAAACATTTTCATCTCAATTGAACATATCTTATTACAATAGCTTGTGCACCAAAAATACTTTTCAGAGCTTAGGTCTTTTTGGTCTTCCAAAAACGTCTATCATCACAAGCTTTTAAATATCACATCACTTCACTGATTACCTATGATAACCATACTAAAAATGACATTAGCTATTGTTTTTGAGCTCATAATAATATATTTATAAATCACATTACATTAAGAACACACAATATGTGTTGTAATGTTTGGATCATGCAACAGGCACAATGCCTATCTTACAGCCATTAAATGAGTATGGGAATGTGTCGTGCATACGAGACACCATAGTCCCCTTTTAGCCGGTTTAATACACCCTATTAACAAATAAGGATCCAAACATACTCCCTTTGACCCGTGCATATTACACCATTCTCTTTAATCACAAGTGCGCATGGGACGAGTATATTATCGTAGTTTAAAATATAGTCATGATAACTCATCAGAGTTTGTATGATGTTATAACTAAGCAGGTCCTTTGATCCTATTAGAAGTAACATAGACTCAAAATGCCAACTATGAAATTTACAAGGTACTAGCTAGCCATTAGTGTTGTTAGTATTAGAGTACCTTCCCTGGTTCATGAATAGGTGATTAGTTCAGGGCTGGACTAGAGGCAAGTGCCCTCTTGTTTCTAAATTGAATCTTAATCATAATTTAAACTTAGGAACTAGAGAGCATAGCTGACTGGCACTACCGAAAGACTTGTAGCTCAAAAAATACCTCAACTAGAGCTTATAGTCGAAGGGGTTTGAAAGGGAATTGTGAATTTCGCCTCAACTCGGCCTTTCTATTTATAGGCTACATCAGCATTCGCTACAGACAGTAATATTCAAGTGTTATACTCCATAATACGCATTAGAGGCTTATTACTGACCGTCTTGTCCTTACGGACCATAAGGACTTGGGTTGCTATCCGTAGCGCCCTATTCTCTTTATGCTTCCAAGTGTTGATAACCTAGCTTTGTAATGCAAGTATGTGTCATATTACAAGTGGATATGAAAGTGATCTTAATGATTTCTCAAAAGTTCGTATGTTATGACCAACAAGGATAACAAACAATTAAAAAGTCTTCCACCACCAAATAAGGAAAATAAATCAAATCCCAAACAATCAAAGATTAGTACTATGCATTTACTAAATTTAAAACAAAAGAAATCTCCAACTTGACAGATAGCATGCAGGCAACATGGCTCAAGGGTGATCAACCAGGTCGTCGAGTGGGTTGACGCGAAGCAGGCTCAGAACGTCAGCTATGGGGTCTTGATTCGCATCAGGTAAGGTTCGGGATGGTCTTCAACTGGTAACTTAAGCTTGTCCACCATAGTCGTTGCCACCTTGTTTTCACAACTACCCCCGTCAATAATAACCGCACACACATTACCTTTTACTGTACATTAGTGCAGAAAATATTGTTGCGTAACTAGACGATATCGGCTACGTCAGGATGCAACGCTCCCAAGAGTCTGGCAATCACTTGTTCTTTGTCTTTATCGGCCCCGTAACACATTCGTAACGGATCAAGATCTGCTATTAACTATTCTACCGAACAATTGTTTTGAGTTAGACTATGATATTCAAAATGCACCATGCCTGTAGTTGATGGGTAAGAATTTTACATGTAAAAGTTTCTTCATCTTGTCCTATGTTTCAACCCGTAATTTACCTTGTTGAAGTCTCTTCTTCTTTACGTGATCCTACCACAATGACACGTATTTGCACAAGTTACTGGTGATAACTTTAACTTTAAGATGATCCGGAATATCCTAGAGTTTTAACACACGCTCCACTATGCTCAATCAATCGATGAACTCGTCTTGTTGTGCTTTTCCACCAAAGGGCGTAGGATATTGTTGTTATTGTAGCTCGATTTCTTCAACATCTCTTGGGTCGTGGTACACAAGGGTAGCATCATTAGCCCCACCCTTGCATGTGGAAGGAAACTCATGTTTCAGTCGGCTTTTAAGAGATTTCATTGATACAGAGCTAATTCCAATAGACTTATTGGAGGGTCTCATTGCCCGCCACGATTGTCAGTCCTCAAACTGCTACCACTTGATGGCGATCAATAAAGAGAAAAGAAACTAGAGATAAAGAATCTCAACCATTTCTACAAAAAAAAAAAATCATCTTTTTTTACTAAGGGGGAACAAATAATTAAAAATCCTTCAACCACCAAATAAGAAAACTGAATAAAATCCCGACAAGAGTATTATGAGTTACTAAATTAAAGCAAAAGAAATCTCCAGCTTGACGTAAACCGTGCATGCAACATGGCTCAAGGGTGATCAACTAGGTCATTGGGGCGACGTGAAGCAGGCTTGAAACGTCGGTTATGGGCAGTGGCGTACCTACACTTAGATGAAGGGGGCAACCGCCCACCCTAATTTTTTTTTTAGTGTTATATGTATGTGAAATTTCCGATCGCTCCCCTTAAAATTTTTGAAACTGAAAAGAAAGCAATAATGTCGTAAACACATTGTCCGGGGTGAAACTACAATAAGGTTACAGTCCAGCAAATTATATTTTCTTGCTAACCGCTGTTTGTAACATAGTAAATTTTAGTGCTTTTACCCTCAAATAACCAAGTAGGTAGTAGAAAGAAAAAAAAAATTATATCGAGATAAATGTTTTGTATTATCAAACAAGCTAAATTTATATTGATATCACAATATGAGAGATTAAATGTTATATTTACCGGCCGGCATTGTTCTCAAACATGTTGAACATCATAGGCATTAAAGAGTTTGGAAACCGTTTTAACGACAAATATAATTGTTTTAAACATATTACATATCATTTGCTTTGTGAGTATGATTTCTATTCATTTTTTATGCGTATAATTGCTTTAATATGTTTTTTTAATATATATGCAAATACAAGATTTTAAGGATCATTTTAACAATGTTTGTTGGTAATTAACCGGATCCGAACCCGATTTGACCTAAACCGGACCGAAAAATATATATTATATTATGATATCCAAATGACCCTTAAAAATTTTCGCCCCTCGTATAAAAATTTTCTAGGTCCGCCACTAGTTATGGGGGTCTTGATCCGCATAAAGGTACTTAGCCACCACTTTACGGCTCGTAATGGATCCATGTTACGATTCGTAAACATATTGTCCATAGGAGTTTTCATAAGAGAGTTTGATCCCAACTAAAAGCTTTGCTCTTTGGACCTTACATGGGCTGCCATTCCTTGCACCTCGCTACCAGGGGTTATGCGCCTGCTCCGTTTGTTCACATGGTTATTATTTTAAAGTTGGGGTACTAAATGCATTGTCCTCGATATAAACTTTAAATTACGATGCAATAAAAAATTAATGTTAAAATAAATGAGAAAAACTACTAAAAACACTAATAAAAAGGGAAAAAACTAAATTCACTTTTGTAAGAATTAAGGTTACATATGGCATATGCAATAAGTGTTTTAAACCACACGGTAGGCCCAAGTGGACGGATGAATTCTCATAAGAATTTCTAGTGAACACATCATAAAAGTTCTTTGGTTTGTCTCTCAAATATTATTAAGTTTGATTCATTTGAAAACATATTAGACATACATGGGTATTATCTCTAGATCAAATAGGAAATCTGTATCATAAATCTTGGAATTCACATCCATATTTGTGAACTTTATCTAAACATGTAGCAAGCAACGGTGATAAACAAAGAACTATTAAATTAAATAATTACATATTATAACTACGGGTGTGTGAATCTGAAACCGAATCCGAAGTATCGTAAAATCCGAATTCGAAATATCTGAGATTTTGGATATCCGGTCGGATATTTGAAATTTCGGATTCGGATAGTGTTCTTCAAAATTATTGGATATCTGGATATCTGAAATATTTTTATAAAAAATATTAAATAATAAATATTAATTAGAAATCTCGGATAGTTTTGGATATTTCTCTAAGAAATTCGGATACCTAAAAGGTTTTTGTTAATAAAATTTTTTATTATTTCTTAAATTTTTAACTAATTCTTATTTTTTTATAAACTCTGATATCTATTTGGATACCCGGATCTGGATATCATAATCTGGATATCCAAATCTGGGTATCCAAAATTTCAAATTCGTATTCAGATATTGAAATCTACTATCAGAAATTTTTGGATATTCGAAATTTGAATATCTGATTTTGAATATGTGACGACCCTAAAACTAAGGTTAGTCAAGTTAAAATTTTAGGAATTATTATGGGTTAATAATAAATATTTATACATATTAAATTAAGAATTATTAAGATAACTATTACTTGAGATTTGTTAATATGATGTTATTGGATTATCATTATATGTACTTTAACATGCATGAATATTTGAATATCATACGTGAACATGCATGCATACAAAAGTATTTACGTGTGCATGTATGTATATTTTGTGAATTTTGTAGTTGTTAAATCATATAAGTAAATTACTAAATCAAATGATTATGTGAATAGTTATTTGAATAATACATGTTTCATCCTATATGTAAATGAATTAAGATTTAAAACTAATCACAATCCAAACAAACTAACAAATTATATCAAAAACCAAAACCAAAGTAATCCTAGATTTTAAACACTAAACTAAAACACACACTTAACTATAGTAATTGGGTCAATAATTGACCTAGATTAATACTAAATAACTAACTAACCTACGAACCACTAAGAGACTAATTAACACCAAATGGTGACACCTAGCGACCACCCACATTCTAAGCTTGACACCTAGCCAACCACTACCACTAATCACACTCTACGCTTGACACCAAAATGCCACTTATGAACCTAAAAACCCATTCATCAAACCTAGCCTAGAACTAATGATGCTATCCCCACTTCCCTTGAAACCTTCGGCTGATGACACCACCACCACCCCTTGACTCTCTCTCGTTTTCATAACCACACCAACCACCACTTAACTCTTGCTCTCTCGGCTTCAACATCAACCGAGCACCCTCACCCTAAACAACATATATCAACTATTTTTTTTTTTTGATTTTTCAACTGGTTGTGATCAATCCTTCAAGCTCAAAGAGCCAACCTTATCAGGGATCTCATCAAGAATCTAAGCAAGCAACTCCTTAAGTCTTTCTTCTATTCCAACAAGATAAGAAGTTATATATGTGTTTAAAAATACATATATAATTAACCCTTTAAAGTTAAAACACCAAGATTATTTACAAAACCTCATGAATATTTAATTTCTTCATTAAAAATCAGTAAGCAAAGATTCAAAGATAGAAAATTTGAGGATTTTATAAAAACTAAGGATTTAAATAAAAATAAAAGACTTAAAGGGTTGAAATATTTGTTATGTCATGATAAGTTAGATTAAATACTTAAATGACGTGATGGTGGGAATAAAATTAGAATCTATTAGAAAATATTGGAAATAATAATCTGGAACTTATAGAAAAATTATTATATATATTAATTTATATAATTAATTCATTGAAATAGAAAAAAACACCAAACGGGAGACCAGAACGTGATAAAAATTTGGAAAAATTGTATGATGACTCTAACATTATATTGGAGTTACAGAATAAATTTCGTGAATTAATTCACTAGTATAGTAAAGTTACATATTTTAGAATGAATAATAATAAGAAAATATAAAATAATAATAAAACAGTAGGTAAAATCATTAAAATGTTACATAAAATTTTAAATGTTTAGTAGAACATTCTGTATATGTTTTAGAATTTTTGAAGATATGTAGCTATTTCTTCCATTTAATGTAAAATTTGTAAAAATTCTAGTAAAATATATATAAATAAATACATAATCTAGATTTTGTAAAATTACTTTCTGTAAAATTTGGTAATTTTTGGACAACCATAGCTACTGTTTAGAAATTTTGATTTGATCAATGGTATAAATGCTGAAAATTCTAAAGAAATAAAATTTATTTCTAACAAATAATTATTTTATAGGAAATAATTGACTTGTTGTAGAAAATAAGGTGAGTATATAGCCCTTTTTTATTTTATAAACTTTTGGGGAAAAAAAAGCATACTGTGTATGTTACTATTGATGCTAATATCAATAAGAATTTTGATAAGTTACTGTCATTGACTGTCATAAGTCACAACAATTAATTCATATAAGAAACCGTCAGATAATTAGGTAGCGCTACTTAAAAACATGTTTCCTGCACTGACTAAATAAGTGTCGTGATGTTATATTATTCGATTCTGTGATTTATATGTGTGACAGTTATGAATCACTTGACATGTAAGTAGGTTTGGTTGTGGTCTTATTTATGTTGCATCAGTAAAAAAATTTTGTTAAGATATTAAACCTATGTTATCACCAACTTATTGTTGACTGTTTTAAGTATGCTTTTTCAGGTATTCAGAATGTTTTATAATCACACGTATACACTCACTTTGTACAATGAATGGTATGAGTACGTAGGAAGGCTATGTGTGTGGATTACCGTGAACTTGATGGATCTCAGCGTTCAAGTGGATGTATACGTCCATTATTAGCTGGAAAATTATAAGAAGTGGTTAAAGATAAATGTTGTAGGGTTACTAGCTTATATATAAAAGTCTCATAAAGACAAATTTTATATGAAATTGAAAAATATAACCCAATATGTATGAATGTCTAATGAAAAGTTTATCTTTAATTATCTGTTGTGATTGTGTATTTTTGTAATCAATATGTTTTGAGCCAAAAGTCACACCAAAGCATTTCACGTTTCCGCCAGGACGTGACAGAACACACCTAATTATAACTAACAAGACTTGAGGTATATTGTTTCATGCTTAATCTAATAAAATACCCTGAAGTTGGTTTAATTAAAACCTTATATAAAGATGTAACACAAAAAAGAGTAATGAGTAAGAAAGAGATTTATGCATGGGAATTTCATCCCCATTATGAAAGTGTCTTAGGACTTGCATGTCCTTCTGTGTAACCGATAAGAACTCATTTTCAAAAAGTTATAATAGGGTGTTATTTTTCTTAGAGATCCATTTTTCCAAAGATGTCTAAATCTGTTTCGGTGTTCCAACATTTCCTCTTTTAACTGTCACCTATATAGAAACATAGCTTTCCCCAATTGGCATATGCATCTATTAAATATTCACGACTTTCCAAAGGTCTTGTCCTTGTAGATAGGACATAACACACGTAGACAAGACTTGGTAGTTAGTCTATTTCAAACGTTTAATACCTACAACTATTGATAAGTCGACCATTGTTAAGAAGTCGACCATTGTTATAATCGAGCAGTTCCTTCTCTAACTTGCGAGTTCTTCAACTTGGTTCTGAACGACAATCAGGCAACCCTTGAAGTAGTGACATACGTAGCCTTGCTTGCTTGTATTTAGACTCTGATGCCACTTGTTAAGTTTCACAAGTGAATATCAATCCAATATCGAACTAGTTAACTTTGACACACAAGTTTGCATAAATAAACCCTATGTGACTTTTTTTATTAGAAAAACTTGTACAGAAAACAAAAATAAAAAAGAAAAACGATGCATGAATGACCCATTAAGAGGACTAGACTAATTCGTTTTATACGCTACCCTTACAAGATCTCAATCATAGTCCTACCAGAACACCTATTCTCTAATTTAAGAAGATATTACATTAAAACCTCTATAAATTAATAATGTTAGGACCGAAATATTTTATTAATTTAACGAGATATTATTATATCAATAAATTAATAAATTATTAATTTAAAGAGTTGACTTATATTCGTGAGCAACTCTCAAATTAATACATCGACCTTCAAAATTTCATGTCCGTTCATTTTATCTATTTGAATAAAACATAAACTAGAACTTTCAAAATTGCCATGTAAATTCATACGTTAATAAACTTGTCAAGTTCAATGTACATAGATCTAGATTGATCATTATAAATGTCTAATGATAAAAAAGAAAAAAAAGTAACTATAGATTCATTTTTATTAAACAATCTTAGATTTTGGAATATTTTAGTACTATTAATTTATAGTTTTGCTGGAACAAATATATATATTTACATTGGGATTTCAAAAGGGGTTCAATTTTATACTGGTCCCAGGTTGGAACCGGACAAATTATTAATTTTATCGAGGTTATTAATTTATCAAGTATTAAATTTATCAAAAATTAAATTATAGAGATTTTAAATATAGACTCTTAAATAATAATAAATAAACTAATTATGTTATCTTTATCTCCTAGCCACCCCAGGACATCAAACCGAACTACCTTAAAAATATAGTCTCGTTCACCAACAGTTTCTTAATTATTTCTTCTTCTTTCATCATTTCTGCTTTCATTTTGGTCATGCAACAACAGAAAATGACTTGTTATAACTTCATAATTAACTGAAGTACATTACTATGTCAAGTTTAATCGATGATAGTTTTATTTTCAATATACATACGCACAAATACAAGCATAAAATTATTTACATACGTTGTTCTATAAGCATGTAAATAATTTTTTAAAACAAATTTGTCTAACTTAAAGGAGGGTAAACTTGATATATAAATAAATAACTAATACTTATATAAAGTTAATTTTGCTCACTATTTTTCGTTAAAAAAATCAATCCAAGTAATTAATTACGACTCACGACCCTAGCTACTTATATAGGTCGTCTGATCTCTACCTTAAGACGTGGTCAAAGATCGATAACACCTTATTTGACCAAGCACTTGTCAAGATATTATTATATAGTTTTACGTATCTTCCAAGTAGAGGACTTTTATGACTTTCTCCATTGTAATACACCACAAATTTATAAATAAATATACATAAACACGTTCTTTTCAAAACCAATACACGAATCAGAGTCGCCACTTAACCCAAAATCGGCATTTCTTCTGTTTTGATTACGTTTAATCGCAACCCGTCAATGGAGGACTTACCACCACACATCATGGTTGACATCCTCTCAAGACTTCCTGTCAAGGCCATCATCCACTGCAAGTGCGTATGCACGAGCTGGCGCGATCTAGTTTCTGACTCTCACTTTGCTAACATCCACCTCTCGAGATCACCCGCAGGTGTCATGATTCATCATGAGTTCAAGCAACATATGATGACCGGTCCCAATACACCAGGTGTCTTGAAATGGGTCGAGATCAAAGACGAGCTTAATGATCACCAAGGGTTGCACCACGACCGTCATGAGCCTTGATCTCGGTCTTGCACCTGTTTTTCAAGACGTTAAAGTCCTCCAGGTGGGGTCGGTGAACGGTTTGATATGCTTGTGGGAGTTTGGGCATCAATGTGACAACACTTACATAGTGACAACACTTACATATGCAATCCCATCACTAGAGAATACATGATCCTCCCTAGGCAGAAATACTATAGAGATCAAGGTCCTTCAATAATCGTTTATGGTTTAGGCGTTGGGTTAATGACGAACAAGTACAAAGTTATACGGACGTTTCAAGGGGATTTACCACCAAAACCTGACCAAACATCGCGCCCAAGTCTACTAGAAGCCGAGGTTTACACCCTTGGCACGGGCCAATGGAGGAGTCTTGGTCATGTCCCATACTGGCTCAATGGGTTCCACGGGCCGTTTCTAAATGGCAATGCTCACTGGACCGTTCTCGACAAGGATTCCCCTGAAAAGATTTGTACTTTCGATTTCGACAAGGAGACATTTCAGTTGTTTCCATCTCCTCCTTCTGAAGGGTAGTAATAGTACGATCCATTTCCAAAGTTTGGGAGTCGTAAATAAAGTATTCGCCCTGATCTAGGGTGGCTTATGGATGAGCCTGTGCATTTGGTAGAGGGCTTAAAGGATGGAACTATTTTGATGGTTTATTATGAAGACTTCTTGTTCAAATATTGTCCACAGAGGAAAACATTTGAAGAGATTGATATTATATATCAGTGGAATGTGCTATATCTTCCTAGCTTTCTTAAACTTCAATGGTTTGAATCAGAAAGAGTTCATGTGTTCTAAAGGAAGTTTAAGAAAGCTCGGGGCAATGTGCTATTTCGCTGTTTATTTGGTTTTATTGAATCAAATTAAGTTTTGGAGTTGCTATCATCTGTTGATTTAATAGCATTTGTTGATTCATATATATGAAATTAACAGCAGATGACTCTTTCTTTTCGTAGTTTTCCTCCAAGTCCAATTCTGTAAAGTTTACTTTTACTGCATGAAAGTATCATAAATTTGAAATACGAACAATTAGTTCCATTAACAACTTCACCATTTAGAAAGTGGAAAATTTTTCATTCTTATTCATTATGCTAATGGCATAATTTTTTTTTCAACTGGTGGAATTGATATTATGACACATAACTTTTAACCAATTAAGACTGGGAGTTATAATGAGAGCCATATTAAACGGCGTTCTTTATCACAATTAATGGCATATTTAAAGATGTTTTAACATTTTAAAGACAGGGTAGATTTTCCTATTATCTATATCTATCATAGCTAGATTTGTAATTTTACATCAATTTTAAGATGGCATATGAATAGTTACAAGCTTTAATGTGTAATGTCATAAGATTTATTCCTATTATGCCTTTTTTAAGCTTTAGATACTTGTACTTCATTATTTCCTAATTTAATTTAAAGTATTATTATTATTATATTTAAGGTTATCTTAATCTACCTATATATATACTACTATATAATATAAGTTTTTGGACAACATTGTAATTTTAATCCCTTTTTAAGACACTTAAGAATAATTTTGTTACATTTGGTACAAATGATTATACATAAACAAGTTGTTATTTACAAATTTATTCATCCCTATAGTAATATAGATATGTTTGATATCCCACATTAATCAAATAAAAAAACAAAATAAGAGTTAGCACAACAAAGTAAAGTTAGCGAAAGACACAGTCCTAAAAATATTTATACCCCTGCCGCACCGCTCGGGTTTCACCCACTAGTTGATCATGATTCATGAGAATGGTAACAGAATGGAGTCAATGCTAAAGTCTTATGCCAAGGCTATAAAGAATAGAAGTACTTTTGGTATCGTTAGTCGATCTATGTTGGGAAATATCAAAGGTCTAAATTTCCATAACTCACAAGGGGACTTCCTACGAGAGAGTGATCCTACCAAAGGAAGTTACTACCGATTAAGATTTGCTACTGATACTTATGAAGAACGAAATAAAGATAATTGTTAAACTAATTAAGAACAAGAACGCCCAATTCGACAACAACAAGAACGAAGAAGACGAACTTAAAGAACACAAGAAAGAACTTTATTCAAAACGATTACAAGTGTATGAGATTTTTGTATTTTGTGATGATTGTGATTTCTGTGATGATCTCTCACCGATTACAAGGATCCTTATTTATACCGCTAAAAGACTAACTAACTATAACGGTCAAATAATACACTCAACATATAATTGAGAATTTACATATAGGACCCCTAGACTAAAACTTCCGAAGCAGGAAGCACCCTTGTGAAAACTTCCGAAGCCAAACTCTGATACTCCCAATACGAAGCCAAATAACCTCGGAAGATTTTGATAATCTTAGGAATAAATCAGATCAAGTTTCGAAACTCTTCCGAAGCAAACATAACCTTCGGAAGATTTTGCCAAGCTTCGGAAGAAATATGTTTAGCTTCGGAAGATATTTAACCTCCGGAAGAAACACTTGTTTTGGCTTTTATATTTCACAATTTCCACCTTAAAACCAAAACAAGATTTTAACCAACTCCCAATGCATCCAAGCAAAAGTTGAACTTGACACCAGGTAGAGATTTAGTAAACATATCTGCTGGATTCTCCAAAGTAGATACACTCTCCACTTTCACCTCCCCAGCATTAACCACATCCCTTATGAAGTGCAACTTCATATTGATGTGCTTTGTCCTCTCATAAAACATGCTATTCTTAAACAACTGGACTGCACCCTGGTTATCACAATATACCACTAAGTTTGCAACATCAATTCCTGCAGGATCGTGTAAAGGATGGTCAGTACAATCAGTCTCACAATGAGGAGAGTGTTAGAACACTTTAACAGATCAAATCGGGAACTGGGTTTAGAAGATGATACTAAGAACACAAGTAATTGAGACAGAACCAGGAACAAGAACAGATGAATATAGTTTTCAAGGACGCTGTGTATTGCTCTCAAGTTCTATTACAAGTGTTACAAAGCATATTCGAATTACAAGGACCTGAGACACTTTATACTACATCCTACAACCGTCAATACTTAGAAAGATAGTTGGAAACACTGATTTAAACAACAAGATCAATGTAGAGTCAAAAGGCAGATTGCCTGTTGATTAGTGACTATGACATGCCATAGGAGGAGAGAGACATCTTGACCTCTTTGATCTCTGATGACATACCATCTGTCCGGATTAGCAGCAAAACTCCAGGACAAAATGGATCTTCCAATGGCAAGAGGCTCTACTTGAATAGGAGTTGGTTGAGAAGCCTCTTCATACACTACCTCAGGATGCTCTGACTCATCCTGAGGTGTGGAGGTGGATGCCTTGGTCTTCTTCTTCATTGAAATACTTTTCCTGGCCATCCTTTTCCTCCACTTTGAAGTTTTTAACTGAGAGGACTAGTCTTCAGCACCAGATTGTTCTATTGTGTCTCTCTCAGTTGTGATCTCTTCTCTCACAGGTTCAGAAGGAGAGATGAGAACCCTACTATGGATCAGAAGATGAAATTAGCTGGGATGCAGCTCTAGGTTCAGGTTATGTTGTCTCAGGGGGTTCAACCTTCATCTCAACTTCAGGTTGAGCTGGACTTGGTGGAGAATGCAAGTCTACAAGCTCTCCCTTTTTGATCTTCTGCTTGATCACTATGATATGCTCATCCATAGTGGATAGAGACATAGGACCAAGCCTCTTTTCGGAGAATCCAGACAGCTTCATGAAGCTCATCATCCTTTGTCTGTCTGCAGACTTCTTTTGGCTTTTATGGATGATGGCCTTTGACTTTGCAGCTTCTTCCCTTAACTATCTCTTAGCAGCTTTTCTTTCTTTTGTAGCTTGTTCCAATTGTAGGACTGTGTAAAGGGTGGTCAGTACAATTAGTCTCATAATGAGAAGAGTGTTAGAACACTTTAATAGATCAAATGGGTAACTAGGTTTAGAAGATGATACTAAAAACACAAGTAACTGAGACAGAACTAAGAACAAGAACAGATGAATATAGTTTTCAAGGATGCTGTATATTGCTCTCAAGTTCTATTACAAGTGTTACAAAGCATATTCGAATTACAAAGACCTGAGACACTTTATACTACATCCTACAACCGTCAATACTTAGGAAGACAGTTGAAAACACTGATTTAGACAACAAGATCAATGTAGAGTCAAAAGACAGATTGCCTGTTGACTAGTGACTATGACATGCCATAGGAGGAGAGAGACATCTTGACCTCCTTGATCTCTGATGACATACCATCTGTTCAGATTAGCAGCAAAACTCTAGAACAAGATGGGTCTTCCAATGACAAGAGGCTCTACTTGAATAGGAGTTGGTTGAGCAGCCTCTTCATGCACTACCTCAGGATGCCCTGACTCGTCCTGAGGTGTGGAGGTGGATGCTTTGGTCTTCTTCTTCTTTGAAATACCTTTCCTGGCCATCCTTTTCCTTCTCTTTGAAGTTTTAAACTAAGAGAACTGGTCTTCAGCACCAGATTGTTTTGTTATGTCTCTCTCAGTTGGGATCTCTTCTCTTACAGGTTCAGAAGAAGAGAGAGGAGAACCGTACTATGGATCAAAAGATGAAGTTGGCTGGGATGTAGCTCTAGGTTTAGGTTGTGTTGTCTCAGGGGGTTCAACCTTCACCTCAACTTCAGGTTGAGCTGGACTTGGTGGACAATGCAAGTCTACAAGCTCACCCTTTTTGATCTTCTGCTTGATCACTCTGATATGCTCATCCATAGTGGATAGAGACATAGGACCAAGCCTCCTTCCGGAGAATCCATACAGCTTCAAGAAGCTCATCATCCTTTGTCTGTCTTTAGACTTCCTTTGGCTTTTATGGATGATGGCCCTTGACTTTACAACTTCTTCCCTTAACTTTCTCTTAGCAACTTTTCTTTATCTTGTAGCTTGTTCCTCCAGCTACTTTAGATATTCAAATTCAATGTACTCAAAGGATAAGGGAAGAAGTGCAGCTGCCTGATAGAGTTCTGTGGCACTCATGTAGTTGATCATATTCATTCTTTCAGCTTCCTTGTTTACCTGAGGTTGTGCTGCTGCCACAGTCTCTATCTCAGGACTTTCTTAAACTGGGGAGAGGACAGGAGGATGTTTGTAGAGCATTTTCAGTCTTCTTTCTTCCTTGATCTTGAGGAACAATGCTACATCCTCTGCCTCCTTCCTCTCCTTTGACAACTCATTATCAGCCAGCTCATTCAACTCTTCTAAGGGGAGAGATATGAGTTCATCAATGTTATAGTTCCTGGTCCCCAGGTAGTTTAGCCTGGCTACCCTCAACTCATCATCTTGAGTGTTTGGCCTGGGGACAGCCCGGATAGCAGCTTGCATGAAGCCTGAGGACCCTCCTGAACTCTCTCCCCTTAACTTCCTCTTCCGCTCTCTCTTCTCCTCCTCTAACTCCTCAGAGGTCATTTTCATCTTCCCTTTTTCACGCATAGGCGTGACTCGGGGTGGAGAGAGCTTTGGCCTTCATTGCTTGGTTTAGCAGTCAAGCTCTGGCTAGAGAGAGGATGTGAAGCACCTTCACCAGCTGGTGCCTCACTGAGGGTACTAGGTGTTGAAGGAGATCCTGTCTCAAGGTTCACAGGCTCAACTTCTGGGCCTTCAGTCAAGGCTTCCCCTTCGAAGCTAATCTTAGGGTCCACCTCAACATCCATTTGACCAAAAGTCTCACCTGCTAGGCTCTGTCTATATAATTTTGATCTCATCTTGAACTCTTCTAGCACCCTTCCTTGAATCCAATATGCTAATCTTTCAGCTTGTCTGTTTTGGCTTGGGTTGACAAGTGGAATGTGACCGCTCGTATTTTTTTATTCAACGTTTGATTAACGTTGTTATCTTTTGTAACGGAGAGAGCTTTGGCCTTCATTGCTTGGTTTAGCAGTCAAGCTCTGGCTAGAGAGAGGATGTGAAGCACCTTCACCAGCTGGTGTCTCACTGAGGGTACTAGGTGCTGAAGGAGATCCTGTCTCAAGGTTCACAGGCTCAACTTCTGGGCCTTCAGTCAAGGCTTCCCCTTCGAAGCTAATCTTAGGGTCCACCTCAACATCCATTTGACCAAAAGTCTCACCTGCTAGGCTCTGTCTATATAATTTTGATCTCATCTTGAACTCTTCTAGCACCCTTCCTTGAATCCAATCTGCTAATCTTTCAGCTTGTCTGTTTTGGCTTGGGTTGACAAGTGGAATGTGACCGCTCGTATTTTTTTATTCAACGTTTGATTAACGTCGTTATCTTTTGTAAGGGTTTGTTTTGTTATTAATGCAAATACGGGGACTTATTTGTAATTCCTTGAAATCGTTATAGTTTAATTATAATTAAATAATTCAAAATAATAATAATAATAATAATAATAATAATAATAATAATAATAATAATAAAAACAATAACAAAAATAGAAGAAAATATCAATATTAATTATAATAATGAAAATAATAATAAAATGACAAAATACTAATACTAGTAATTGTAAGTAATCTTAAAAGAATGTTAAATCTTGAAATTTAATAAAAACAAAATGATTTAATATTTTTTTAAAAAACTTGTAAAAAAATAAGTATGTACATAAAATAATAAAGTTCAAAACCACAGGGGCTAAACTGTAAATTGTTTAGAATTAAAAATCAACTTTGGATTTACTTGGTAAACTTTAAAACCACAGGGACCGAAGTGTAATTTCTGTAAAAATCAAGATCTTTCCCAGTTTTTCCCGGTGAGGTTTCCGACCGAGCTCCGGCCGAGCTCCGGCCACCTCCAACCTTCAAAATAATCAATAAATATCGAATTAAAATGCACCATTCGAATCGTAGGACTGTTTCAAACCCACATATGATCATTAATTGGAGTTTAATCTCGGTTTGATGGGTCTGCGAACCCGTAACCGAAAGCCTGATGAAACCAAAATTGTTCTACCCTTAAAACTATGTTATCAATGCAATTAAACCTATACAAACATCTATCTAATCATATCAAAGTTACTGAGATGATTAATTGTACCTTAAACCGTCTTTAACCCAATTAACAACCACCGTAACCCCCGATTGAATACATTGAACTCGTGGTGTCGAACCCGATGAAATTGAACCTATATAAACGAGGCTAAATCATCAACACAACCCTTTGATGCTTCCTAAAAATTCAAATTGGTAAAAACACTACAATACTACGTCTGTTTGATTTGAAACTATCACAACACCCTTCTACCCACCATCGTTGATTACAACTTCGAACCAGGTAAACTGGGTACATGAATTGACTCGATTTTAGGTGGGGAACAAAAGCCCCAATGTTAATTTCATATCCGGATTCATTTCATGACTCAATTGAATCGGAATTGAAGTTAGGGCTCTTATGAATTTGGGGGTTTTCGTAGATTTATGTTTTAAAATTGAAGTTAGGGCTGTGGCCCGGTGGTTGGAGCAGGAGATGTTGTGGCAAAGGGCCCGGGTTTGAACCCGAGCCCTGCCACTATTTTTTAAAGAGTTTTTATTAATAATAAAATTTCAGAAAATACTTAAAAATTATTAAGTACTTATAAAAATCATTTTTTTCAGAAACTAAATAAAAACTATTTTAATCAATTAATAAATTTTTATTCTTCATGTTTGGAAATTATAAAAATTGTTACAAAAGTATCATATATTAGTAATCTTAATAAATCCCATTTAATTCTTAACAATTCTAATTTAAATGTTTTATAGTTATAAAACATATTTTACAAAATTCATCTATATATTTAGATAAATGTATATGTACATATTTAAAATGTACACTTATTGTAATTAATAGAATTATCTTAATCATTACAAACTACAAAATTACTATCTTATTTAATAGTAAATAAAAACCTTTGATAATAAAAGTTTAACGTTTATTAATAGTGTTAATCATTAAAGTTCTTATCTAATTGTTTAAATATCAAAATAATAATAAAATGTGTCTATATAATAATCATGAGTTAGTGTTTACAAATAATATCATCCCAAATTTAAACCGTGAATTCTCGTGTATCGTTAACATCATGATTGATTCAATACGACATTCATTTAGGTTGAACGTTAACTAATCTTCAGCATTATATACAAGACCTTCTAAATTGCTCATCCTTATTATTCATATGAGTTTTTCATACCCTTTTTTTATATTATTTCACATTTTTGGGGTGAAACATGTTAAACGTATCATAAACACACTTGTAAATACGTTTTTAATCTTGTAACACTTGTGCAATTCATCTTATTTTGTCATGGTTATTTGAAATCTTGTAACTATCATGTGATGACCCTTGTAAGATACAATCATTAACTATTGCTAGCCTGGCGACGTCATAGATCTATGGGTCTGACAAGCCTATTTGGTGCTAAAGCCGAGGTTATTGCCGGCTCCTAGTGCCGTATTCTTGAGCACTATGGGAACCAAATACACTTAGCTAATCGTTTAATCTTGTAATGGACATATTTGTCAAGGTTTGATTGTTACATTTGTTCATCCATCTTTATTTACTTTATTCAATAACCTATGACATGAATTGCCATCTTTTGATATGTATATCTATGTATGAAAAACCTATGGAAACTCACCAATATATTGTTGATTTTATGTTTAACATGTTTCAGGAAATGATACTGCTTAACTTGCTTTTAAAGACTTGTTCACATCTAGGATTGGACCTAGATTATAATAAAAAAGAAATTTATTGTCACATGACGCTTAGAAACTTTTGAATTTGATTGTTGAACTTATGTTATTTCCATTATGTATGTTATGAATCTTGATATTTAATAATATTGTCATTTTTAATTTAGCGTTGTGTGGCAAGAACAATCTTAACCCTCACACCTCGATGTTTCCGCCGTTAAGGTTGGGGTGTGACAGGTTGGTATTAGAGCCCATAACTATAGGGATTTAGGTTATTAGAAATGGTAGCCTAGACTATGGTTAAACTAGGGACCCTTTACATAACATTTGCTATAATCTTGTAAGTATGCTTATATGCATATCTCATGTTACATGATCAATTTCTTATGTGCTATTTGTTTATATTTAAAAAATAGTGCCTTAGGAATATACTTTGAACCTTGTTTACCTCAACTTCCTAATTCTCTTCTTATGCCTTAAAGTTCTATCGCATCTAATCTTTTCTAAATCTTATTCTTGACTACGTGTGGAATACTACGCATCTTATCGAGTGGAAAAATTCCTTAGACGATATGTCTAAATCTTGAAAAATCTCATCGAGGTTTTAATTCTAATAGCCTTAGGGAAGTGTGTGACACATAAACACCTGTATTCTGGATTTCCTGACAAAAGGCCCTCGGGCTAAGGCAAGCATTTCGTATAAATCTCATTGCGAGACCTGTTATGCTTACCTGGGGATTTTCGGGATGAGTGCAAAATTATGGTCAACACACACATCTTCCTCAAGGTAATTGGGATTAAGTCACCTCGACGTGTCCATGTTCCTATTGGCTATGTGGTACCAAATGGAACCATCTGGTTATTATTTAAAAAAAATATTTAAAAAATCTTGATTTCTTGAACTGGTTTATCACCGAATTCTAATATTTTTTTTTATCTTATGGAATGTTCTCGTTATTATTGAACTCGTTTTACTCCTCAATTCCTATGTTTAAACATTATTAAACGTTATGTTTCTCATGTGACTATCTCTACACCTTGATCACTGCGTACATAAATCTTAATATATATTTAAAGGCATTGTGTGCCTAAATCGAATGGTTTTCAAAATTTTAAATTGTTACTTATGGTTTTCAAATCTCCTTAAAGTGTGTTCCATAACTGAATTCATGCAATGCTGCAAAAATGGGATATCTGTATCTCGGGATGTTTCGTCAAGGCAAGGCATCCATATTAGTCCAATTCGACCGATGGGTCAGTTTACCTTACCTGGGAACCCATGAGGTGAGTGTCCGCTTATAGGTATGCATGTCTTCAATAAAGTTGTGGTTGACCTAACACTTTGAGAAGTCAACGTATTTCCTTTGGTTTGCGAAACGAACATTTACATTTGGAGCATCTCATTGTTGTTTTGAATTGTTTTTGTCATTGATTTTGTTTTCTGGATTTAAACCGTTCAAGCTTTGAAAACCTATCACAATTGATTGAGTTATTTCAAACTGTAACCTTAATCCTAGCAAGCATGATCTTCTTTATCCTGTTAATGTTACATTTAAGTAATTTGAAGTTTTCTAAATTTCTAACCGATATTTTTTTTCTTTTTGGTTGCTAAGTCGAGCTTTGTAATAATATTGTATGATAAAATCTTTTAACCGTTTTGTACCGTAGGAAATGCAAGAGTTTGCAAGTCAATTTATGACTAAGGACACTCGTATCTCCTAAAGGAAACTATCTCATCAAGACAGGAGTAAATTTCTTACCTTGACGACCATTTCCTTCTTCTTGTTCTTATGAATTCGTATTTTACCAATGGAATTACCTCATTAAAATAGGAGTGAATGTCGTACCTCGATGATGGTTTCAAATTTTTATATTGTTTGTTTTTATGAAATTTCATCCTTTGGATAGGGGTGATTTCCTTATCTTGAGGACAAATTTTACTTATTTTTATCATGGACTTGTATTTCACGAATGAAATGACCTCACCAAAATAGGAGTGAATCCCATACTTTGGTGACAAATTTCAACTCTTGATTTTTTTTTTCTTAATGAAATTCCATCATCAAGATAGGAGTGAATTCCATACCTTGATGATAATTTCACTCATCTAGATCTTATGGATTTGTATTTCCTCAAATGAAATGACCTCCTCAAAGTAGGAGTGAATTATATACTTTGATGAAGATTTAAAATTTTGCTATATGTTATTTCTACAAAATTTCAACGTTAAGATAGGAGTGATTTTCCTTACCTTAATGGAAATTTACCTTACTTATTCCTGTGGATCCTTAACAATGAGTTAGGATCAAGCTCTCATTTTAGTAGCTAAGAGTCATGTTTTGAGAACTACACCACCAAGCTAGGAGTGATACCCACACCTTGGTGACTGTTTCCATTCCTTGATTTCAATTTTACCAAGGTCTTAAGATTTCTATTGACAAGAAACATGTGGTAACTTGAAGAGGGGAATATCGTTACCTGATTTATCAGCGATAGTATTCCAACCTATCAAGTCAAAGCGTGATTCCTGAATTCAAAAGACGTCCTGACCACCTTAGGATAATCTTAGTTCCAAGACTGGAACATTTAAATCTTAATTGAATTTTCTCACGCCCTTATGCTTCAATCTGTCGTTTGGTCTAGCTTTATGGAACCTTTTATTTCTTACTTACCGATCCTCATTCGGGTTATCATCAAAACTTAATTCCACGATGATAACACTCCTAAAATAATCTTTCGTACAAGATAAAGTCATTATAAATTTATGTCATGCCTTTCTGGTTATACCAATGTTCGGCTATGTTCATGGGTTTGCTGAACCACGTGTGCAAACCGTACTTGAAAATTTATTTTGATTGTCTATATCGACGATGTCCTAAATTATTCAAAATTTTAATCCGATCATGAACGACATCTACATTGATCCTTGAATCTAAAAAAAATGCAATTCCTATTGTTTGCGTTACTTTTTGGGTCGTCTTTGAATTTCTAATCTTGAAAATCTCTAAATCTCTATCTTGATTGCGACTTACAAGACTCGTTATTACATTCATCTCGATGAGGATAAAAAGGTTCATGAATTTTCGCAATTAGTATTCATGGTTTGGCATAAAGGAAAAGAAGGCATAGCTTGGTATATGTCCAAGTGCCTCACCTTCTCAAAAAACAAAGCCAAACATCTGTATTTCTATGAATATTTTGTTTAACTTGAAGGGAACATTTATCGATGGAGTTCATCACCAATTTGCCTCTTATTTCTATACATCACAATAACACTTGGTTCATCATTGATCGAATGACTAAACCGGTGAAATTCATATCGATTCTTGAGGAATATTGAGTTGAGAAATTGACTCGTATCTACACCAACAAAATAGTCAGCCACCGTGGTGTCTTAGAAAGTCTTTGATCGGGATGGTCTGCTTATCTTTCGAAAACACAAGACAATCTTAGTACAATTCATCATTCGCTGACCAAAGCGGAAAGAACGATACAACCTTTCAAGGTCTTTCCATTTGCATCAAGATGTCATCTCATGTTGTAAGTTCATTCAAAATGCTTGAGTGTATTGAGAAGGTGGCTTATAAGCTTAAACTGCCCTAAGAATTCAGCATTTTCTTATCCAACATTTCATGTGTCAATTCTCAAAAAAAATTATCTTGTCAATGATAACTTTCGTATCCTACTGGAGGAGTTCAAATCGCATGCATCTTGTCGAGAAACCTGTAAAAATTCCATAATTCGCAAAGTGAAGCAACTTCCCCGTAACCGAACACCAATCACAGTTCGTTAGAATTCTAAACGTGGCCTAAAAATTCACATGGAACGTGAAGAGCAAATGAAATTCAAGTATCAAGATGGCACCATTCGAGGCTTTATATGGTCGTAAATGTCGTTCTCCGATCTGTTGGACTGACATTGGGGAGAATTTCATTACTGGTCCTGAACTTATTCAAGAAAAGACCGACAAAGTCTCCAAAATCCAAAATAACCTTGAAGGGTCTAGAAGTCGTCAAAAGAGTTATGCCGATAAAAGACGCAAACCGTTGGAGTTCCAAGTCGACGACATGGTTCTCCTTAAGGTCTCACCATGGAAGGGTGTTGTCCGCTTTGGAAGAATGGTAAGCTAGCCCCACGTTTTGTAGGACCTTTCAAAATTTTGAAAAGAACTGGGAAAGTGGCTTACAAACTAGGAACTACCTTCTGAACTTAGCGGGGTTCATCCTGTTTTCTATGTCTCAAAATTGAGGAAATACTTAGCCGATGAAAATTTGCATGTTCCTTTAGAAGAAATCCAAATTGACGAATCATTGCATTTCGTTGAGAAACCTATCGAGATTATGGATCGAACGCTGAAGAAGACCCGTACATCTACCACACCGATCGTCAAAGTTCGCTGGGAAAACAAACGTGGAGCTGAGTTCACTTGGGAATGCGAGGAGTACATGAAGAAGAAATATCCTTATTGTCTGTAATTTCGGGACGAAATTTCTTAAAGTTGGGGAGACTGTGACCGCTCGTATTTTTTTTATTCAACGTTTGATTAACGTCGTTATCTCTTATAAGGGTTTGTTTTATTATTAATGCAAATACGGGGACTTATTTGTAATTCCTTGAAATCGTTATAGTTTAATTATAATTAAATAATTCAAAATAATAATAATAATAATAATAATAATAATAATAATAATAATAATAATAATAATAATAATAATAATAATAATAATAATAATAATAAAAACAATAACAAAAATAGAAGAAAATATCAATATTAATTATAATAATGAAATTAATAATAAAATGATAAAATACTAATACTAGTAATTGTAAATAATCTTAAAAGAATGTTAAATCTTGAAATTTAATAAAAACAAAATAATTTAATATTTTTTAAAAAAAAACTTGTAAAAAAATAAGTCTGTACATAAAATAATAAAGTTCAAAACCACAGGGGCTAAACTGTAAATTGTTTAGAATTAAAAAATCAAACTTTGGATTTATTTGGTAAACTTTAAAACCACAGGGACCGAAGTGTAATTTCTGTAAAAATCAAGATCTTTCCCAGTTTTTCCCGGTGAGGTTTCCGGCCGAGCTCCGGCCACCTCCAACCTTCAAAATAATCAATAAAAATCGAATTAAAATGCACCATTCGAATCGTAGGATTGTTTCAAACCCACATATGATCATTAATTGGAGTTTAATCTCAGTTTGATGGGTCTGCGAACCTGTAACCGAAAGCCTCGTGAAACCAAAACTGTTCTACCCTTTAAAAAATGTTATCAATGCAATTAAACATGTACAAACGTCTATCTAATGATATCGAAGTTACTGAGATGAGTAATTGTACCTTAAACCGTCTTTAGCCCAATTAACAACCACCGTAACCCCCGATTGAATACATTGAACTCGTGGTGTCGAACCCGATGAAATTGAACCTATATAAATGAGGCTAAATCATCAACACAACCCTTTGATGCTTCCTAAAAATTCAATTTGGTAAAAACACCACAATACAACGTCTGTTTGATTTGAAACTATCACAACACCCTTCTACCCACCATCGTTGATTACAACTTCGAACCAGGTAAATTGGGTACATGAATTGACTCGATTTTAGGTGGGGAACAAAAGCCCCAATGTTAATTTCATATCCGAATTCATTTCATGACTCAATTGAATCGGAATTGAAGTTAGGGTTCTTATGAATTTGGGGGTTTTCGTAGATTTATGTTTTAAAATTTTGAAATGGGATCTTGACACTAAATAGGGCTGTGGCCGGGTGGTTGGAGCAGGAGATGTTGTGGCAAAGGGCCCGGGTTCGAACCCGAGCCCTGCCACTATTTTTTAAAGAGTTTTTATTATTAATAAAATTTCAGAAAATACTTAAAAATTATTAATATACTTATAAAAATCTTTTTTTTTCAGAAACTAAATAAAAACTATTTTCTTTTAAATTTTTTTAGATAATCAATTAATAAATTTTTATTCTTCATGTTTGGAAATTATAAAAAATGTTACAAAAGTATCATATATTAGTAATCTTAATAAATCCCATTTAATTCTTAACAATTCTAATTTACATGCTTTATAGTTATAAAACATATTTTATAAAATTCATCTATATATTTAGATAAATGTATATATACATATTTAAAATGTACACTTATTGTAATTAATAGAATTATCTTAATCATTATAAACTACAAAATTACTATCTTATTTAATAGTAAATAAAAACCTTTGATAATAAAAGTTTAACGTTTATTAATAATGTTAATCATTAAAGTTCTATCTAATTGTTTAAATATCAAAATAATAATAAAATGTATCTATATAATAATCATGAGTTAGTGTTTACAAATAATATCATCCCAAATTTAAACCGTGAATTCTCGTGTATCGTTAACATCATGATTGATTCATACGACATTCATTTAGGTTGAACGTTAACGAATCCTCAGCATCATATACAAGACCTTCTAAATTGCTCATCCTTATTATTCATGTGAGTTTTTCATACCCCTTTTTTATATTATTTCATACTTTTGGGGTGAAACATGTTAAACGTATCATAAACACACTTGTAACAACGTTTTTAATCTTGTAACACTTGTGCAATTCATCTTATTTTGTCATGGTTATTTGTAACTATCATGTGATGAACCTTGTAAGATACAATCATTAACTATTGCTAGCCTGGCGACGTCATACATCTATGGGCCTGACAAGCCTATTTGGTGCTAAAGCCGAGGTTATTGCCGGCTCCTAGTGCCGTATTCTTGAGCAGTATGGGAATCAAATACACTTAGCTAATCGTTCAATCTTGTAATGGACATATTTGTCAAGGTTTGATTGTTATATTTGTTCATCCATCTTTATTTACTTTATTCAATAACCTATGACATGAATTGCCATCTTTTGATATGTATATCTATGTATGAAAAACCTATGGAAACTCACCAACATATTGTTGACTTTATTTTTAACATGTTTCAGGAAATGATACTGGTTAACTTGCTTTTGAAAACTTGTTCACATCTAGGATTAGACCTAGATTATAATAAAAAATACATTTATTGTCACATGACGCTTGAAAACTTTTGAATTTGATTGTTGAACTTATGTTATTTCCATTATGTATGTTATGAATCTTGATATTTAATAATATTGTCATTTTTAATTTAGCGTTGTGTGGCATGAACAATCTTAACCCTCACACCTCGACGTTTCCGCCGTTAAGGTTGGGGTGTGACATGGAAGATCAACCAGATGGATGCACTCATAGAAACTCAAGTTTGTAAAATTGAAGATCTCCTGTTGACCCTGAGTTCTAGAGATGACAAGAGCCCTTCTTTCTTTTTCATACCTCCATCCTAAGATTGGGTTCTCAGAGTGAAGAGATAGGATAGACATGGCTCTGGGTATACACTCCTCAAATAGGCTATATATGAGTGAGTCCACATCAATGTGGACTTAGGAAAGTATGTCCATATTCATGTAGACCTGAGGAGGTTGCTGAGTATGAACCATAGTAAGTGAGGGTGGTGAATCCTCTAAGTTCATACTCTGTGAAGAACTCCCAGGTTCAGTGACTGTTCTGACTTTCTCCCCCTTTTAGGTAGCATCACCTTCTTGCATAAGTAAGCTAGGGGTTGAGTCTGTCATATTCACAGGTTCTTGTGGACCTGGTTGAGTTCTCTGGAGTGGTCTCTCAGCTAACTTGCCCTTGAGATCGATGATCTCAAGTTGCTGGTCATTGACCCTCCTTTGTAAGATAGTCACCTGAGATTCCAGGTGACTTATCTTTAAGAAAAAATAGGTGCATGTTTTAGTCAGTTGTTTCACCTTTAGTTTCAGTCTCCCCTTATCTTTATCAGAAAAATCATAGGGGGATGAGAGAATACGAGTAAGGTCTTCTTCCTCATCACTAGCACTTTGTTCTTGGCTGCTAGATTTCCCCTGCATCATGACAACTTCAAGAGAAGTGTCAAAAGGCTAGAGGCTGGGTTGCCATGGTTGAGGTCTGAATGATGTAATCATTTGCTGAAGTGAGAGACTCTTTCATATGGATCTCCAAAACAGGTTCAGGAAGATCCATCTCAGTGGGGGTGGATGATGTGGGCTAGACAGGTGTACTCATCTCTCCTTGAGTAGGGGTGGAGAAGAGAGACTCATGGTACTCACTGAATCCCATGTCTTCAGAATCATAGAAGTCAAGGCTGGGAATTTGGTGGTTTAGATCAAGCGGCTGGGGATGGTAACTGTCGTCTGAAGGTTGATCACTAGAGTTTTGAGACTCTGAGTGAAGGCTTAAAGCTGTTAGGGTTATGAGCTCATCAGGCTAAGCATGAGGAACCTCAGCACTGATCATTCGAGAGATGGGAGTGGTTTGCTCCTTAGGGAAAGTAGGAGCTTGAGTTTCTACTTCCTCCTATATGGGTGAGGATATGGGGGCCTGCACAAGCTGAGTAGTATGTGCAGGCGTTCGTTTGGATTTTCTTTGGTAGGTGAAGGTTATTGTAGGCTTTATTGGTGGTTGGGAAGTAGAAGGTGTGGGTTCAACACTAGCTGGTGCTACTAGGTTGTCATATTGAGTAATGAGCTCTAATATTTTTGGGACTAGGGCTATTTTCCTTATGGTTTTGAAGATGCCGGGCTTCATTTGTCCTAATTTTAGAATATTACTTGTTCCCCTCAACTGTGTGCCTAGTTCACAGTTTAGAATGTTCTGGACATATCTAGGGAACATGTAATACTCTAGGGAGTCTAAGTTAGCAAGTAAATGGTATATAAAAATTATGAATACCTGAACTTGACTCCCTAAACCATCCCATGGATTATGAAGGAGAGGTTTTCTGGAATCTCGTCCCATCCTCTATGCTTATTGGATAAGTTGTGTATGATAACATGGAGGAGGTACTTCTATTGAGAGGAGACCTTCCCCTTCTTGAAGGTCTTGACTGAGAAGACACCTTCATAGCTCATCTGCTCAAAAGAGTGGTTTACAGCAGCTTTGGGAAAGGACAAGTCACCTTCTTAAACATCCAGCTGAAGATGAGTGTTTATGGTGGCCGGAGTGATGAAGATTATCCTCCCCTGCACTATGGCAGACAGTGCCTTCCCCCCATCCATAGTGACCTCTTGGCATGTCCTCCAGAATTCCAAAAGTTAATCTTCAAAGAGTGGAGGATCAATGGTGAGGGAGGTGAAGTAGCTCGACAAACAAAGAAATCGGCAAACCTTTGTGAAACCAGGATCTTTCTCAGAGTCTAACAGAGCAACCTGATTGTGTTGCCAGTGAAGATGCATGGAGAAATCTGGTTGGTTTCTGCGATCAAGGTTGGCCATTTTGAAGTAGCTTTGTGGTGAAGGAAGATAAGAACAAAGGGCGGTTTGTTAAATTTAGGTCAAAGAATTTTCGGATGAAGAAGATAGTGTGAAGAGGGGGAACCATTGAGAATATATATGAAATAGATTTGAGACAAAGTTAATCCAAAAAGATAAACTTTAAAATTCAAAAGTAGGTCCCACCTTTGAAAAAGTGCTCAAAAAGGTAGTTATTTTGGAAGTTGAAAATCTTTCAAAGGTAATTTAGCTTCGGAAGTTTTAAGAAAAAGCTTCCGAAGTCAATTTGGCTTTGGAAGATTTTAGAAAAAGCTTCCGAAGCCAATTTGGCTTCGGAAGATATTCTTAAGAGTTGTGAAAATTTGGCTTTTGAAGAAAACACTTAGATAATTTTTCTTTCGACAAATATTTGGTTTTGGAAGATATTAATACTTGGGAGTTTTATTCTAAAGAGAATACATCTTCCGAGACTTAATTGCTTTCAGAAGATATTTGTCCTTCAAATACATATAAGTATTTAGAAGCATATTTAAGCCTCAGAAGCTATTCTTAGAATTTCTTCCGAAGGTAAATTTCTTATAAGTAGTTATTTGATTTAAAGACATAAATTTCTTCCAAAGGCAACTTGAAATCTTATGAAAGAAAATATGTTTTGAGAAATTTTCAAAAATCTAAGGAATATCATTTTAAAAATTTTCTTCCAAAATAAACTGGGCTTATGAAGGTGATTAAATAGACAACTTAGGACACACAGGTTTTAGAAATAAAGTTGATTTAAGTTTTAAGAAAATCTACTCAAAGTTAATCATCCAAATAGCTGATACAAGATATTTGAATCTCTGTTCATCAAAAGCTTTAGTGAACAGATCAGCATATTGTTCATTTGAGTTAACTTTGACTAGTTTGATTAATCCCTTTTCAAAATTATCTCTAATCAAATGATACCTAAAATCCTTGGATGTCAATCACCCTATGTAGAAAGCACTCTTGACATCATGTTGGTAGACCTTGAAATCCTTGGATGCAGCAAAAATCAGGAATATTCTTAGAGCTTCAAGTCTTGCCACAGGAGCAAAGACATCTGTGTAATCAATTCCCTCTTCTTGTGTGTATCCTTAAACAACTAGTCTGGCCATGTACTTGATGACAAATCCTCTATCATCCTTCTTGTATCTAAGAACAACCACTTGGTTTCTATGGTAATCTTCCCATGAGGAAGAGAACATAGGTTCCAAACCTTTTGTTTTTTGAATTGAAGCAGCTCCTCTTGCACTGCTTCAACCCACCTTCCATCTTAGAAAGCCTCATCAACTCTCTTTGACTCTACCAGGAACAAGAAGCAAGAGTATAGACAAACAGTTTTGTCATGGGTTTGTCCTCTTTTTCTTATCCCTTGAAGTAATGTAACCTCTATCATTTCCTCCAAAAGCAACTGGCTTAAAATTTTGAAGCAAGGAGCCATTGCCTGTCATGTTCCTGGAACAACCACAATCAATAATCCATACATTCTATTGATCTCTAGCTGATCCTGCATAAAAAGGAAATGTTTAGTTACATTAGGAAGCCCAAGCCTCATTGGTCTTGGGCTTATCAAAGTGATTTGAAGACATATAGCAGTAATTGATCCTATATCCAAGCTTTAAGGATCATTAGTTGTTGTTGATGAAGAACTTTCAGTCACCAGGTCTTTCTTCATCTTCCACACCATCTTTGAAAGATTGGACTTGACCTTCAACACCTCGGAAGTTTTGACAACTTCTGAAGTTTTGGAGACAGGGCCTTCAGAAGATCTTGTTTTTACTGCAGCAGAATTCACTACTTCAGAAGCATTCATTTCTTCTGAGACCAAAATTTCTTCCGAAGGCAAATTCCTTACTTGTCTTCTTTGTCACTTTGGAGTTTTCAAAGGAAAAAGTTTTCCTTCCAAAGCTAATTTTTCTTTCTTCATCTCAGAAGTTTTCTCTTTGATCATGTGAGTAGTACTTTTAGGATAGTAGATGCAATCCATAGCAAGATGAGAAGTACCACCACACATGATGCAATCCATTTGCTTCCTTTTAAGAGTCTTCTTTTGAGAGAAAAACTGACCTTGATCACTTTCCACTTCCATCTTCATCTTTACAGATGAGGCATCAAGCTTCTTAGGGTGAGGCTTGCCATTAAAACTGGATGGTTCAGGCTGTGTAGCAGTGGTACACAGCTGATCAGCCTTTTTCTCCTTGCTGGAAAGATTTGGACATGAACTAGAACTCCTGGTACTAGAGTTCATAGTTGAGTCTTCAGCCTTCATCATTTCAAATCCTGTAGAGATAAACACTTGTTTCTGCTTAGAGTTGAAAGTGGCCTTGATCTTTTGAGCCTTCTTTGATCTCCTCTTTGCTTTTCTGATCAAGTTCTTCCTCTTAGACTTGGTCACCCCAAATTCTTTCCTTTCCTCAAGAGAATAGTGACCCTTTCTAAGATGATCTTCTTCATTCTTCCCAGATTCATTCTTCACTATCTCCTCTTCATCCTCTTCAACAATGGAGTCTATAAGGAGAAGCTCTTCTTCACAAGTTCCACACCTTGGAGATCTTACAGACAATAGAGTGTATGGAGGAGCAGTCTCAGTAGATCCCAGTCCCTGCTTAATCTGATAACAAACTTTTGCATGCAAGGATGAGGATATCATGTTCTTGAAGGTCTCTTCTTCAAGAACATGTCTGTCCTAGCTTTGCTGATCACAAGCTCAGCATGGCATTCAATTAACTTAGTGATGAGATCTTTTCTGACTTCTGTAGTTAGTATGTTCATGCTTAAGAGTTGAAAAAGTTTTCTCTAAATCTTCTATTTTGTAAACATTTTTCGGCTCTTTTGAAATTAGCTTTTAAAATTTTATAAGGACTCAAGATCAGTTCTTATCTCTAAGTTATTGGACCTATATCAGTTATCTTTACCAATACATTTAGGTGTGTAAGGATGTTCTAATACCTTGGCCTCTTCATGTTCTGCCATCAGTGCTTGGTTTGGAGATGCATCCTCAACCTGAAAGCTCCAGTCAAAGCCTCCTTCTTCAACAGCAACTGCAACTTGCTGCTTGGGCTTCTCATTCTGGTGAGCTCTATCAGTGTAGTTTGATCTGATTTGTGCTTTGCCACCATTTGTCTTGGTGACTTGCACTCTCTAGCAAAGTGTCCCATTTGGTTACAATTGTAACACTTCACTTTGCTTTTGTCCAGCCCAAACTGTCCACTGGCTGCATTGCTAGGAAACTTCCTCCCTGTCCTCTTGTAGAACTTCCTAGCTCTGTGAGTGAGAAGAGCCATCTGCTGGACTATTTCCATGTATTCCAGATCATCTGGATGGATACAGTCCAGGTCTTCAAGGGTGAAGAGAAAATTACATGTGCTTTCATTATGAGACACAAAGGCTTATGAAGAGCTTGTCTCGTGGAATGGGCTTCCATGGATGTAGCTCTCTCTTGGTGTCTCCGGGAAAGTGATGAAAGGACCCTTTTATGAGTTGTCAGGGTAGCAGATGAGATGATGTTGTGGTTCTTTGCAGTCCCTTTCAACCACATGAAGGGTTGAACTCTGCTGGATGCTGGAGTTACCAGATGAATTTTGCATATTCATCTCCATCTGGTAGCCACTAAGTATGTCATACAACTCAGTGAGAGTAAGGGTCTTGAGGTTTTCAGTCCTCTTAATGGCCACACAATAGTGTGTCCATTGTCTGGGAAGAGAGGACATGAACTTCCTTACAATATCCATGTTCTCTAGAGTTACTCCAATATCATCTAGAGTATCCACAATCTCAACATACCTGAAGTACTGTTGAGTCATGGTTTCACCTGTCTTGAAGGTGAAATTCTCAAACTGCTGCTTCAAAAGGTACTTTTTGTTCTCTTTAGCTTCATTGGACCCCTCATACATCAGCTTCAGTGCATCCCACAGTTGCTTAGCAGACTTACACTTCTTGAAGCCTTTATAGATAGAGTTTGGAAGAGCAGTTTGGAGGGCGGTCATGGCCTTCTGATCAATATCTATCTTCTTCCAATCTTCATCTAGATAATCAGCCACTTCCTTTGGTATCATACCACCACCAGCAGCAACTGAAGGGGTGGATGGTACATAAGGTCCAAAGACTACTGACCCCTACATCCTGGAGTCCTGGAACTTGATGAAGCCTTCCATTCTTTGACACCAAGTGTCAAAGTCTTCAGGAGTGATTAGTGGGGACTTAGTCATGGTACCAGTTTCCATGTCAGCCTTGGTGATAGCTGCCATTTGATATGTTAAGTATTTTGTGAGAGTGAAAGGATTAAAGATGGTGAGATCTTACAATCAAGAGCCTGAAATGCTCTGATACCAATTGCAGGACCGTGTAAAGGGTGGTCAGTACAATCAGTCTCATAATGAGGAGAGTGTTAGAACACTTTAACAGATCAAATAGGGAAATAGGTTTAGAAGATAATACTAAGAACACAAGTAACTGAGACAGAACCAAGAACAAGAACAGATGAATATAGTTTTCAAGGATGCTGTATATTGCTCTCAAGTTCTATTACAAGTGTTACAAAGCATATTCAAATTACAAGAACCTGAGACACTTTATACAACATACTACAACCGTTAATACTTAGAAAGACAGTTGGAAACACTAATCTAGACAACAAGATCAATGTAGAGTCAAAAGGCAGATTGCCTTTTGACTAGTGACTATGACATGTCATAGCTCACATCCTTTTCTAATATAAAATGGTTTGCAGGTACAAAAGTAGGAAGAACAAACAAAGACCTTATTCTACTGTTTACAAAAGCATGGAGTTTTCACCAACTCATACAAGTTGGTGAGTCTTCAGAGTTGCAGCGGAAAGTGTGTCAGCTTTATGTAAAGTAGATCAGAGAAAGCATGTCTTCTCTGTTTTTGGAAGAAATCAGTCTTCACAGCAAAATGGTTTCAGAAGACTTTGTCTCTGAAGCTTCGGAAGATTTCATCTTTGGCTTCGGAAGATTTGGACTTTGGCTTCGGAAGATTTTACACTTAGAGTATTTTCTGATGTAGAGTGTAAAACTTCTGAAGCAACTTCTACCTTGTACGTCCAGTGCATGCATGCAGGAAGACCCTTGGTTGTTTTGGCTTCTTTGGTTGCATCAACCTTATAATCTTCTGATATTACCTTACAATTCCCAACTCAGAAACAAAACCATGCAGCCATATAGCTTCCTTGACTGCCTCAGTCAAAGCTATATACTCAGCTTCTGTGGTAGATAATGCCACTACATGCTGCAACTGGGCTTTCCAACTAACCAAGTTACTCAGCACTTGAAATGCATACCCTGTAATAGATCTACCTCTATCCAGGTCCTTAGCAAAATCTGAATCCACATAACCAACAATCCTTTTTCTCCCCACATGTTCATGATTCCCAAACACTAAGCCATAGTGCTTAGTACCCCTAAGATATCTCAAGATCCATTTCACAGCATCCCAATGAGCTTTACCTGGATTAGACAAGTACCTGCTGACCAAACTCACAGCATAACCAATATCTGGCCTTGTACACACCATCAAGTACATCAAGCTCCCAACCACATTAGCATAAGGCACCTTTTTCATATACTTAACCTCAGCATCTGACTTAGGACAATCAGAGCTTGACAGTTTAAAATAAGCACCAATAGGAACATTTACTGGCTTCCCCTCATTCATTTTATAGTTATTCAGCCCCTTCTCCAAGTAAGAGCTTTGAGACAGTTTCAACACCCTATGTTCCCTATCTCTCTTGATTTCCATGCCTAATATTTTTCTTCGCTTCACTCAGATCTTTCATCTCAAACTCAGACATCAACATTCTCTTGGTAGCTTTACCTTCCTTCAAGTCTTGACAAGCCACCAACATGTCATCAACATACAGCAACAAATACATAAACTTGTTCAAGCTGTATTCCTTGAAGAAGACACAACTATCATAGCTGCTCCTCTTAAACCCATTCGTCACCATATGTTCATCAAACCTTTTATACCACTATCTAGGAGATTGCTTCAGCCCATACAAGGACTTCTTAAGGAGACACACCTTATCTTCTTGCCCCTTAACCTCAAATCCCTCTGGTTGTTTCATATAGATTGTTTTATCTAAATTCCCATGTAAAAATGCAGTTTTTACATCCAACTGATGTAACTCCATATCCATTGAAGTAGTCAATGACAACATAACCCTGATAGATGAATGTTTCACCACAGGTGAGAATATTTCATTATATCCACCCCTGGCTTCTGTGTAAACCCCTTAGCTACTAATCTAGCCTTGTACCTAGGAGGTTCACCTTTAGAAATCCCATCTTTCAGTTTCAACAGCCACTTACATGACACAGGCTTATGACCATCAGGTTTATCAACCAGCTCCCATGTGCCATTCTTATATAGAGATTCCATCTCTTCCTCCATGGCCTTACACCACTTTGAGATTTCTTTCATAAAAATTGCCTCAGAGTATGTCAATGGTTCATAGATGCTTTCTTCTTCAGCAGCAACAAAGGCTAATGCTGACAAATCAATCCCCTCTTTATACCTGAGTGGAGGTACCATTTGTCTCCTTTGTCTGTCCCTAGCCAATTGGTAATCATCCAAACCACCCCCTTGGCTATCAGAAGTTCCATGATCAACACTTTTATCACTCACACCCTGCTGCTCCACCTCAATCTGAACCCTACTCTGCTCCTCAACTTCTGAACTCCTTTTTCCTTTAATGTCTTTATACAAAACATCTTCCTGGAAAACCATATCTCTGCTTACTATCACCCTGAGTCTGCCACCATCTAGCCTCCATAACCTATACCCTTTCACACCATCAGGGTATCCTAGAAATACATATTTGCAGGCCCTGGGTTCTAGCTTTCCTTGGCTAACATGTGCATAAGCCAATGACCCAAATACTTTTAGATCACCATAGTCATATTTTCTAACTGGCCATGCCTCCATAGGAGTCTTCATGTCTAATGTAGCTGATGGAGACCTATTGACTAGATAGGCTGTAGTGGTCACAACTTCAGCCCAGAAATGCTTGGGTAAACCAGAACTAGCCAACATACACCTTACATTTTCAAGTAAGGTCCTATTCATCCTTTCAGCCAAACCATTCTGTTATGGAGTACCAGGCACAGTTCTGTGTCTTGTAACACCTTGAGCTTTAAAAAACTGATTAAACTCATGGTTACAAAACTTCAACCCATTATCAGCTCTTAGCTTCTTGACTTTTCTTTCAGTTTGGGTTTCCACAAGGACTTTCCATTCCTTGAATTTACTAAAAGCATCACTCTTATTCTTTAAGATGATCACCCAAACCCTTCTTGAAAAATCATCTATCAAAGTCATAAAATATCTAGCACTACCCAAAGAATCAACCTTAGCAGGACCCCATATATCAGAGTGAATGTAGTCTAATAGCCCACTTGTGATATGCCTAGCCCTTGTGAATTTAACCCTTTTGTGTTTCCCAAGAATACAAGTTTCATAAAAACCAAAATCACAATTCTTTAACTCAGTCACCACCTGTTGCTTCTGCAACTCCACCAGCCCTTGCTGACTAATATGACCAAGCCGCTGGTGCCACAACATAGCCCTAGAACTACTATCACTTGAGGCAGTTACCATATGGGATCTACTACACCAACACTATCTAGTACATAGATATTATTATCCCTTCTATTACCAGATAGTACTACCATTGATCCCTTAATCACCTTAGCCTTACCATACCATCCCTAAGACTAACATGGTACCCAGGTCTCTCCAACAACCCTAAAGATAACAAACTTCTTTTAAGATTAGGGATATACCTTACATCATGAAGATCTACTTCCATTCCATTCTTTATCTTCAGAGTCACTGTACCATGACCCACAATCTTGCAAGGTCTATCATCCCCTAACCTCACAGAACCAAGATCTTCAAAATTCAACTCTTTGAATAACTCCTTCACAGGTGTCATATGGTATGAACAACCTGAAACCACCACCCACTCATCCTCAATACCGCTGCTTGTGACAGCCAACACATCTGCACTCTCATATCCATCAGATACATCATCTCGAGCATTGTGACTAGAATGAGATTTTGACCCACTTGATTCACCCTTCTTTCTTTTCAAGTCAGGACAATCCTTCTTAAAGTGCTTCTCTGACCCACACACAAAACACCTCCTCTTGTACTTGGATCTTGACTTTGAGACACTTCTCGGCTTGAAGCTTCTTTGTTTAGATCTTCCCCTGACCACCAAGCCCTCTCCACCATCTTCTTTATAATCAATTCTCTTCTTCAATTCCTTTAACTGAGAGCTGCCAGCACTTCCTCCATGGTAAGAGTATTCCTACCATACATCAAAGTATCCACAAAGTGCTCATAAGATGATGGAAGAAAGGTCAAGAATATGATAGCTTGGTCTTCATCATGCAATTCAACTTCAATGTTTTCAAGATATAACACCTATTTGTTGAATTCGTCAGTATAATCTTCAATTGACTTCCCATGCGCCATTTGGAAAGCGTACAAACGCTTCTTGAGATACAACCTGTTCGCAAGAGACTTCGTCATCTACAAACTTTCTAGTTATGACCAGGTCCCTGCCGCCATCGTCTCCTTCGATACTTCTCCCAGTACCCGATCACCCAAGTTCAAGATAATTGAACTGTGTGCCTGTTCAAGCATCTCCTTCTTCTTCTTGTCAGACATCGTGTTCGGCAACTTAGATTCTCCATCCAAGGCATCCACCACTCATTAATGAACGAGCAATGCCTTCATCTTCAGTCGCCATAACCCAAAGTCGTTCTTCCCATCGAATTTCTCAATCTCAAATTTTGTTGACACCATCGTTACCGCCGAACGATCTTTGATTGAATCTTGATCCTCAATTGAGCCTCTACCCAGGCTCTGATACCAATTGTTAAACCAACTGATAACAAGAACTCCCAATTCGACAACAACAAGAACGAAGAAGACAAACTTAAAGAACACAAGAAAGAACTTTATTCAAAACGATTACAAGTGTATGAGATTTCTATATTTTGTGATGATTGTGATTTCTGTGATGATCTCTCACCAATTACAAGGATCCTTATTTATACCGCTAAAAGACTAACTAACTATAACGGTCAAATAATACACTCAACATATAATTGAGAATTTACATATAGGAACCCTAGACTAAAACTTCCGAAGCAGGAAGCACCCTTGTGAAAACTTCCTAAGCCAAACTCTGATACTCCCAATACTCACCAAATCTTCTGAAGCCAAATAACCTTCGGAAGATTTTGATAAGCTTCGGAAGAAATCAGATCAAGCTTCAGAACTCTTCCGAAGCAAACATAACCTTCGAAAGATTTTACCAAGCTTCGGAAGAAATATGTTTAGCTTCGGAAGATATTTAACCTTCGAAAGAAACACTTGTTTTGGTTTTTATATTTCACAATAATGATGAAGAATGCTTCGAACAATTTTCGTTTGCGGCCAATAAGGTTCTTTCTTCCCTTCCTTTATTGTTTCTAAGTGTTTAACATACGTTCTATTCCTTCCTTAGCAACTCTCGTTCCATCACCCGACTTCCTTAACTATTAGCCTTTGCTCGCGGCTGGAATATGCGTGAGCCGCAGCTGGACCTAGTGTTGCCTTCTTAGGCATGTAGTAGTTTGGTATATATGCCTTTGATTTCCTTTTGGTTTTACATTAGCTGCGGCTTCTAGTATCTCTCTCTATTGTCATTTGCTCTTGAGCTGAGCTTGGTGTCTGCGCTCTGATCATTCCATAGCCCTTTGGTCTTAGTATATAAACTTGTGTACTTCGTATGTTAGTTGATTAGTGATTATTGTTCTAAAAAACATAATCACAAAATTTCTAGTTTTTTCTCGTTTTTAACTACCATTGAATGGATCGTGGAAGAATCACCGTGTTTACTAGTTAAATCAGGGATAAAGATCTCTGGATTGGCTGATTACGTAGGAGTCTGTGTATCGATTTGGTAGAGGGTTTAAAGAATGTTTGAATAATCGCCTGACATAATAATAACTCACTGTAACTAACCAAATATAATTAACTCAACAAATCCATTTATATCAGGATATGATAACAACCTTGGTCTTGTATACAGATAACGAAATATCAAATATGTTTGATACGTACAACAATGGAGTGAATATCATATCAATGGTAACATAGTTGTCAACCTCTAGAACACATATACTCTCTCTGATTCAAATCTTTGCAGTTTAAGAAAACTAGGACGATACTCCATTTCGCTGAAATCCCGATGAATACTCTCTATACGTTCAGCTGTTTTCCTCCGAGGACAATATTTGATCAACAATTGTCCATAATACATTATCAAGATACTTCCATCTTTTAAACCTTTTACCAAATACACAGGCTCCCACATCATCCAGACAAGATCAGGGCTAATACTTTGCTTGATCACCACCTCTTTATGCCAAGATTTCTTGACCCCGTATTCCTTCATCACCCATATCGTCAATTCAGAGTCGTACGTATCAGATTGACATAAACAATCATTTAAGACTCCCAAACTTTGGAAACAAATCGCACTGTTTACTACTGCTTCAAAAGGAGGAGATGGAAACGGCTGAAATGTCTCCTTGTCGAAATCAAAAGCACAAAGCTTTACTGGGGAGTCCTCGTCAAGAACCATCCAGTGAGCGTTGCCATTTAGAAACACTCCGCTGCACCCACTAAGCCAGTATGGGACACGCCCAAGAGTCCTCCATTGGCCCGTGCCAAGGGTGTAAACCTCGGCTTCTAGTACACTTGGGCGCTCTCTTAGGTCTTGTTTTGGTGGAATATCCCCTTGGAATGTTCGTACCACTTTGTATTCATTCGTGAGTGAACCGACGCCTAATCCATAAACGATTAAGGCAGGACCTTCTTCCGTATAGTATTGCTGCCTAGGGAGGATCATGTATTCTCTAGTGATGGGATTGCATATGTAAGTGTTATCACATTTATCCCCAAACTCCCACAAGCATATCAAACCATTCACTGAGCCCACCTGGCCTACTTGAATGTCTCGAAAAACAGGTGCAAGACCGAGATCAAGGCTCAAGACGGGGTCATGGTGCAACAGTTGGTGATCATCAAGCTCATCTTTGATCTCGACCCATTTCAAGACGCCTGGTGTACCCGTACCGATCCTCGTATTTTGTGAGAATGTATGATGCATCATGAGGCATGCGGGTGATCTCGAGAGGTGGACGTTAGCGAAGTGAGGGTCGGAAAGTAGATCGTGCCAGGTCGTGCATACGCACTTGCTTTGGATGATTGTCTTGACAGGAAGTCTTGAGAGGATATCAATCATGATGTGTTGTGGTAAGCCCTCCATTGATGGTGCTTGTGTGTATCCGTGTGTGTTAATTTGTTTGTGTGTATATGTATGTGTGAAGATAATATATATATATATATATATATGATTTTTGTGGTGTATTGTAGAGGAGAAGTTCCTAAAAGTCCTCCGCCTGGAAGATATGTAAAATTATGTTCACAAACGCTTGTTCAAATAAGGTGTGTTATCTTTGAACATTTCATGAGGTGGAGATCTAACCTCTTGTAACATGGGGTTTGGAGTCGTAATTTACTTGTATTTGTTTTCATTTGAATGTGTATAGTTAACGATGAAGACATACATTTCCTAAAATCTACTTTAAAAATCTATGTATTTATTATTTTGTGCGAGTTAAACCCACACTAATTTGATAGTATTAAACACTAGATGATGGTATTTTACCACGATTATGTAAAATCTAATTTTCCATTGATTCGTCAAATCTACCACTCTTGAATACCACCTTCTCTAGCACTGCTGGTCCTACTAGGCTGAAGGGTTATCGACACAAACTATCAATTTTAAATATGGTTGATTTTTTCTGTTTATTAAGTTTATATTTTATAAGAAATAAATTTATTTTAGGAAATAACTAACATGTATGTTTATGGTATAAGATAGATAAATATTTTGAAAACATTAGAATCCACATATGTAAGTAATTAACATGTTCCTACACTGAGGTTTTTCTTTTTCAAAATAAATTTACACGAACTATTATTTACCATAAATACATAATAGTGTTTAGGGGGCCAGAGTTGTCCCGCATTCCTTAGGTTCACCGGGTCACCACTTTAGTGTCATATCAGACATTTTTTATTTTCCTGAGTTTTCTCTTGTTTTTCGTTTTGGACGTAGTCGTCCCAATTCCAATTTCCCGGTTTGTATTTAAGTATGCTAAGAAAGAGTGCCGATGCAACTGGCGAAGCCCGCTAAATATTCACTTGGTTGGGGAGAAATTTACGAACCTAGGTTTTGGGGGGAGGGGGGGGGGGTTTGGGGTGTTCCCACCTAGGGCCGAGATTTCCCCTCCCTCCCCCGTTTCCACTTTGTGTCACCGATGATAAAATGTGATGTACGTGAAGGTGAAAAAAAAAAAAGAACTTAAAGTGGTTAAAAATAGAGTTTTACTTGAGTTTTTATAACAAATTTACATCTTATATTCAGTAACATTATGGTCATACAACCGGATAGAATTTTATCTCATACAATACCAACGAAGGATTATAAATACATGTTAGGCTAGGCCGTTAGGCTAAACACACATTTTAGAATACTAAGCTGGTCCCAATGTATCAAAACTCATCTATGTTAATAAATTTACCTAAACTTAAAATATATATTCTTATTATTAGATAGAATTTTCTAAAATATAAAAGTCCTGAAATGTTTCTATGTTCTAGAAACTAAAAGTCCTATATGTCCCGATTAGGCCTAATCTATAAATCCAAGTTTTCTTTTTTCAAGTCAGGAAAGTCTACCCATTGAATATCATTTAAAATTCAAACATACTTTTTTCCATAAAATATCATTTAAAATTCAAATAATTTAAATAATGAAAAATTTATATATTCTATTAAATAAGTACATTAACTTAATGATAATATTCTATAACAAAAGAAAATTTAGGTGCACACTTAACCATCTAAGTTTTATTTTTTTCTCTTATCTATTCTATTAAATAAGTACATTAACTTAATGATAATATTATTTAATTATATTTTAAATTAAAAATAGAATTTCATAATAAACTAGGAAAGAGAACATTTTATAAATGTAAATTACCAAAGAAACAAATTTTAATAAATAATAATATTTTGTAAAACATCAAACTTTTTTAAAATTTATGAAATATTTTAAATTTGTTGTTTATAAAACATTATATATTTGTAAACCAAAATAATTAAATTCAGAGTTATAACAAAAAATTTTGAAAAATTATTTTTTTTAAAACGGTTTGTTTTGTAAGAAATGTTTAAGCTATATATTTTTCTTAAAAATTAATAAAAGTTTAAAAATTTAATATCATTATTTTATTACTTATAATACCTTCTCATATCTAATTTCATAATACCACATCTCAAAATAACATTTATAATTAATAAATTTTTATTACTAACTATATAATATTTTATTTATTAAACAACTATAATACACGAGTACTAATCTAGTACCTAATTAACTAAAAGAGATCAATGTCGAAACAAAATTACAACTTAATAACCTTTTTCCACCTAAAAGTCGTCGCCTACATCTACATATGTGCTATAAAATACAATTAATTAATTAATTACATGATAAAACCTAAAAGTCTAGTTATCTAACTAAACCAACTAACTACCTAAAATCTCAATTCAATAACCTTAAAAATTTCGTAATATATACCCCCTTCCCTCTCCATGTTCACGTTAACATCAAAGAGGCCACCATCATCTTCTATCATTCCTTGGTTAGTGGTGTAAAACTTTACCAACCTTAAAGTTTTTAAACCATTAACATCATCTTGTTAGCAAAAAACTTGTTTATTGTACTACATTCATAGCCTTTGGAAACCCCCCCCCCCTCCGGGCAAAATCAACCCTTTTTTTAGCTGTTCACTTTTGGTGTCCCGTTAAAATTGCACGTGTTACACCATACCTAGGCATCATTAATATTATACGTAACACTCTCAAAATTCGGGTCCAAAAGAAAAACAAAATATTGGGCATCAAATCTCGATGAAGACTGCAATATAAAAAAAGTCTTGCATGCCGCAACAACCGATTTGGGACGCATCGCTAGAAGGATGCGGGCCACATCGACTAGGTTGAGGAAACATATGAGTTTGACGCGTGTATGTTGACTAATGGGAACCAATCTGATGTACGGACACCGATGCAAACAACAGCGGTCATGGATGCGGGCCGCAACATGAAAAAGGGCTCGAGGCCATGTGTGCGGCACGTGTCACGCATGTAGGTGAAAGAAGGAGAAGATTTCATATCTTTGATGATTGTTCGCCATTACAAATACCACATATATAGAACAAATAGTCTCATCTATTCCTATAAACTAGGAATACAAATAAATATAAAAGATAGACTCCAACTAGATAATATCTTTTCCTCTAATATTTCCCCTTAGTGAGAACGTGTAGTAGCAGACACGTTCAAGCTGGATCGAAACGACTCGAAGAGATACCTCGGGAGCCCTTTGGTAAATATGTCCGCACATTGACTTGATGAAGGCATGTGTAACACCCGAATGTGGCCAATTTGAACCTTTTCTCGAACAAAGTGTATGTCCATTTCCACGTGCTTTGTTCGTTGATGCTGAACCGGGTTACCTAATAAATAAATGGTAGAAATATTGTCACAATATACGACCGTTGCTTTCGTCACTAGAGACATAGCTCACAAAAAAGGTTGCGAATCCAAGTAGCCTCCGCCACAGCGTTGGCGACTCCCCTATATTCAGCCTCAGCACTGGATCTGGATAGTGTAGGATGTCGTTTTAAGGACCAAGAAATTAGGTTGTCACCCAAGAATATGCAATAACCTGACGTGAACGTCGTGTGTCCGGGCAACCCCCCCAATCCGCATCAAAATATGCAGTCAATGAGTGATTAGGAGATGCGGAGAATCTGAGCCCATGATCAATGGTGCCACTAACGTACCGTAATACCCGCTTCATGAAGGCAAAATGAGGCTCACAGAGGGGCGTGCATGAAAAGACAAATCTGTTGAACCGCATAGGATAAGTCAGGTCAGGTGATGGTCAGGTATTGCAACGCACCAGCAAGACTATGGTGAAGCGTGCCATCTGATAACAATTCCCCCTCAGTCGCACTCAGTTTTGCTTTTGTATCAATAGGGGTGTGACACGGTTTGCAAGCTATCATGTTGGCTCTACGTAGAATGTCCCTAGCATATTAAGATTGAGCCAATACAAGAGAATGGTGATCCCTAGTGACTGTTATCCCAAGGAAATGATGGAGCGCTCCAAGAACAGTCATTGCGAACTCCTTGGACAAGTTAACGATGATCCGAGATAAGAGTGCGTTGTTATTGGCCGTCAGAACAATGTCATCTACATATAATAAAAGATATGCCATTTGATCCCCTTGATGGTAAATGAACAATGATGTGTCGCACATGCTACTTTTGAAACCCAACAATGTAATGAACCCGGAAAATCTAGTGTACCATGCCCTCGGTGCCTATTTTGGTCCATAAAGAGATTTCCTGAGACGACATACATGATGCGGGAAATTCTGATCAACAAAGCCTGGAGGTTGGTTCATATAAAGTGTCTCCTGAAGTGTGCCATTCAAAAATGCATTTTTAACATCAACTTGGTGTATGGGCCAATGTCTGGAAACAGCTAATGACAATACGATGCGAATGGTGACTGGTTTTACTACAGGGCTAAAGGTTGTCTCCATACAATCAATGCCAATAGTTTGAGATTTACCATTATATACTAACCGAGCTTTGTAGCATTCTAGTGACCCATCTGCATGAAACTTATGTCTGAATAACCAAAGAGATCGAATGATAGGTTGATTAGTCGGTCTAGGTACCAAATCCTATGTATTATTAACCTGTAAAGTACTAAACTCATTGTTCATGGCACGTAACCAGTTTGGATCCGATAATGCTTTTGTATGGTTTATGGGAACGGGTGAGATATTCATTGTGGTAGCGAGGTTGTAACGAGGGTTCGGTTTAATGATACCGCTTTTGAGCAAGTATGCATTAGATGGTCGTTGTTATGCTGAGTTGAGGTATTAGCGGAAGGTTTCATGGGGTTTGAGGTGGAGGTGGCGGAGTGTGTGGGGGTATGAACGTAGCAGAAGTGGATGGTGGGTTATTTGGTGTTGCGAAGAAGTTAGCTGGTGTTGGATTATTAAGAGTTTGTGGGGTATGTTGCGTAACAGTAGGTGAGGAGGGATGAGAGTTTGGTTGAGTGGAAATGTTAGGATGTGAGGTTTGGTTATTTGTTGTTGTGGAGGTATGTTGTGGAACAGTAGGTGGAGTTTGGTTATTTTATGAGGGTGGTGGAAAAGCATGATGGAATAGATGTTGCATGTGTGAGTTGGGGTCGTCAAGGAATTGGTAGTTGGTGATAGGTAAAGGTGTGGTAAAGGGAAATATGTGTTCATCAAATATTACATGGCGAGAGATGTGAACTTTACCGGTGATTGGATCATAACACCGGTAGCCATGGAAGTCGAGAGGATAACCCAAAAATACACATAAAGTGGATCAAAGGTATAGTTTATGAGGTTGAGTGGCGGACATGTTTAGGTAGCACGCGCATCCGAACACACGAAGGTGATCGTATGTGGGTTGGCGTCCGAATAAAGCAAAAGCCGGTGTTTGGTAGTGAAGTCTTTTGGTAGGAAGAATGTTGTGAAGATACGTGGCGGTGTGAAGGGCTTCGACCCAAAATGTTGGTGGAATGTGAGCATAGTATAAAAGAGCCCGGACAATGTCATTGATGCGACGTATCATTCGTTCCGATCGACCGTTTTGTTGTGAAGTTTGAGGGCACGAGAACCGAAAGATTAAACCATGTTGGGCTGCGAATGTTTTAAAGTTATGGTTGTTAAATTCCCCCCAAGATCATATTGAAATGTTTTGATGGATTTGTTGAATTGAGTTTGGATTAATTTATGAAATTTAGCAAAAGTTGGAAAGGTTTCGGATTTGTATTTAAGTGGATATATCCACACGTAATTTGTGTAATTGTCAACCAAAAGCATGTAGTATTTATACCCTGAATTGCTAGAAATTGGTGATGTCCATAAGTCATAGTGAATATTGTTAAAAGGTTGAAAAGTTGTAGAAATTGAATCATTAAAAGGTAAATGTTTACTGTTGGCTAGTTGACATGAAGAACAAACAAAAGAACCACATGTTTTATTACAATATGAAATGCAATAACGACTAAGATACTCTAGCACGTTCGCTCTGGGATGCCCGAGACGATCATGCCATGGATGAGGTGTTGAGGAAGACAGCAACGAGAACTCAGGGGCCGTGAATGGATATAAGTCGTCGTTGCTATTGTGTCGGGAAATTAGGTGTCCATCCTTGAGGTCCTTTAAAAAAAAACCAAAAGGGTCAAATTCAGCAGAAAGTTGATTGTCAATGGTAAATTTACGAACTGATAATAATTTTTTGATGATGTTAGGTGAGTGAATAATATTGTTAAGGATAAAGGTTTTATTTGGGGTGTAGAGAAAACCATTACCGGATCCTTTAACTGGTAGACGTTGTCCATTACCAACGAATATAGGATTTTAGGAAATAAGCATGGAGATTTAATATTACCTGGATCAGATATGATATGTTGAGATGCGATGTCCATGTGCCATTGTGGGTCGGTGTAGTTTAAGTTCATACTGGTAATAGTAGATCCGATGTCAGAGGGGTTGAGTGCATTGTTTCCAAATTGACCGTTGCCTGGAGGAACACCAAAACCAGGAGGAGCGTTGTACTATGCTTGAGCTGCTAAGTGGGCTTGCGCCATTAATTGGTCCTGTTAGGGTTGAAGATAACGGGGCTACGATGGATAAGGGGTTGGTGGGGCGGCCCACTGTTGATTTGGCCCATATTTATGAAATTGTTCTTGTGGGCTTGTATTCCAAGTGTGTTGGCCCAAAGTGGAGCTTTGAGATGGCCCCCAGTTACGATCATCAGTATACATTCTGCCTCCTCTACTCGTCCGAGCACCGTGCGGATGCCGACCCCTACCACGAGCCGTTTTTACCGGGTCGTAGTTACGACTGCGGTATCCGTTCGGATATGGAGATCTATTAGAATCAGTGTTCGGGGATTGGGTAGATCGATCAACCGAATGTGATTGAGTGTTGAGTAACACCGTATCATGGTTTTGTCCAACCCTAACTACTTGACGTTGCTGTTCATCTTCAACCATGGCACGCGCATCTTCCCACGTCGGTTTACTTTGATAGATAATGGCCCCCATAGTGTCATATTCAACAGGTAAGCCCCGAACCATCTGAATTACGAGACGAGTTTTGGTAACGCGTTGATCAACGTCTCCTAATTGGGCGGCAATGTCTTTCAAGGTCTGGCAATAGTCATCAAATGAAGAACATGCTGAGAGAGTGAGGGTTGTGAACTTGTTTTCGAGAGTGGCGGCCCGAGCATGTTTGTTGTTGATGAATATTTCTTGTAGTTATAACCATGTATCTCTGGCGGAGAGTTCTTTGTCGGTGACACGATTTAAAAGATCATCCAATATTGTATGGTGAATCCACTGCAGGATCAAGGCATCAAGTTCATACCATTCGGGATATTTGTCATCGGTTGTTGCCTGGGGAGGGGTGCCATCAATGTGACTGAGGACCTTGTAGGCACGAACATGGAGTTTGAATTGCTTAACCCATGTAGTGTAGGTTACTTTCTTACCATCCAATGTACGGATTTTGGTGTTTATGTTGGAGACGGAATAGGCGGGGTGTAGAGATTGTTTCTTTATGGTTGTTTGGCGGGAAGAGTTTTCTGGTTTGTCTGCCATGGGGGAAGTGTTTTCTGGTTTGTCTCCCATGTTGAAGGTCAACGGCAGAGAAAAAAATTAGGGTTTTTGGGTGGTGGCTCTAATTACCATGAAAGAAGGAGAAGATTTCATATCTTTGATGATTGTAGGATGCGGGCAGCATCGCCCAATGGCTACGGGCCGCATCGGGTAGCCGACGTCAACTATAAATTAGTGAGCTTCAGCTCACTTTTAACATAATTCAAACCCAAAACACACACTCTTAGTCTCGAATTGCGTACCCAGACTCCTTCCTGACTCATTTCGTGAACCAATGTTTGATCCATGAAGACTCAAAGCACCCAAAAGTTCCTATAGAAGCATTTCTAGCATTGTAGTAAGTTGAGATGCAACCTAAGCTATGCGGAACTAACCCTAGCTCTGCTCGATTAAAAGTTAAATACGTTTGTCTTATGAAATAAAATCGTAAATCCTTGAGATTTACATTTATCTTAAAACAACATGAGCAATAGTTAATTTATTAACATGTATTGGTAAAAAACAAGACAAGCATCAGATTAAGATTGTACGTGTGATCTGATGGGAAATGATATATATGTGATGGTAGAACCTTAAAAGGGGTACTATGACTAAACATGGCAGGTAATGATTCGGTTCCCACAGGAAAACGACTCCCTAGGCATTGATGGTCGCATGATGACACGACATCAAACTATTACTGGTGTATAATAAAAGATTGGGATGTGTATTCATCGTATGTACCTCGCATGGTAAATCTTAAATTAATGTTCTCATGCTTATGAAAATGCTTTGAGTCAGATTTTCACTAATTTTGTAGTTTAAACCTTGTACAGGTAATAAGTGATCTGATAAAATGTGATATTAGAAAATGTTACAGTATAAACTATATAGGTGAATGTCAAGCATTGGGAATTTACAAGATGGAAGATAAGACCGATGCATCTCTAGATTTTTTTTAACCTTATGGCTTGTACATTTGAATACAATTTTATAAAATGATTTTTGAAATTTACATATGGACGCATCTCTAGATAACTTATAGAAGTATTTATGCAATACGAATATTTAAAAGTATTTTTTTATAATAATATGTTTAAAACCGATCTAGTATGTATATAAAATATAAAATTGCTATAACAACCCTAAATTTTACTATAAATATATGAGAGACTTAAGCTTAAATAAAGTGAGTTATAAATAAAATATGAGTATTTTTGAACCTTGCTATAAATTATTATTAAATATTTAATGTATACTCCATTTCTAAATTAAATTTATGTAAACGAGAAAATAAGTCAAAATTTCCTAAATATATTCATATAGTATGTTGGGTATTATAAAAGCATTCTATGAACTAAAATTAGCCAAAAATCTATTTTTGAAACTTTAACATTTTTAATACAAATAAAAATGGATTAAAAAACTAAAAATAAGATGTTTAGCCATAAAAATTAGAAACATTATTTTTATAGAAAATTATATCATAAATACATATAATAAATTTTATATTATTAATTAATTAATTTTTACTATTTAAACCCTATAATGTGACAAGAAATGCTATATTTACCGTAGTTAGTAGAACTGGCATGAATTTTTAAAAACTACTTTAAAAATATTTTATAATGATAAACCATAATTATTTTCACACTCGACTAGGAACTAAGGTTTACAATGTATTTTAGTCCGTATTAAAATTGAAAGACTAAAATTGTCATTGCGCCAAAACCTTATTGGTTTAGGGTTTGATATAGACTCAATTTATAAAGCTTAAAATCTTATTCGATAAAATCATATCCTTATAATTTTTTTATCACAACCAAAGTTAGATAATTATAATATCATTACTCTTGATTTTCCATGATAACTGAATAGTAAAGTTTATTTTGTTATATATTTGTCATTAAACTTTTGATTTTTCAAGTCGCTAATCATTCCT